>JALIGW010000001.1:151659965-152927465 GCA_023053685.1 Diadophis punctatus similis
GCTCATCTGGACAATATCCTCCTAAACAGGCTTGTGGAATTTTCGAGGAATAAAGATGCTATGTATCAAGGCTGTCAAACTCATGGCCCACGTGCCGGATGCATCACGCGCTAGCCATGCACACGCCCGGTTTAGCGAAGAGGAAAAAAAGTTGCAATACGTCATGTGACGCTGCCATGACAACGTGAGTTTGACATCCCTGCTATATATAATGAAAAAGTAAGTATTTGGAATCTGTTGGAAAGCTGAATTGGCTAAGACTATGAGCTTCTAAAACTTTCTTAGCGATAGTATTGGTATTTATTTTCCAGAAGGCTGAAGAAGAAACAAGAGGCACAGACCCTAACCACTAATAATAACTGAATAGCTTGACTCCCTCTTCTTTGTGGCAGCTCCTGACATATTGGAACACTGCTATCATGTCACCCACAATCCTTCTTTTCATCAAACTAGATATACCCAGTTCCAGCAACCGTTTTTCATATGTTTTAGCTTCCAGTCTCCTAACCATCTTTGTTCAAAGTGACCAGATTTTTTAATTTTTAAGCGGGACGGGGGGGGGGCGCCTGGGCGCCGCCATTTGTTTTGCCCTCTGCGCATGCGCAGAACGCTGCGCATGCGCAGAGGGCAAAACAGCAAATGTTGGCGTCCAGGTGAGGTGGGGGGGAGAGGGGGGGAGAGGGGGGGGAGGCGGGAGGCTGCTTGGATGCCTGCAGCTCGCGACAGGTAAGCTGCCGGCTGCCTCCTTTCCCCGTCTCCCGCCTCCCATTCGTTGCTTGCCAGCCCGGCCGAAGGGAAGGCGGGAGGCGAGGAAAGGCCTCCCGAAAGGGAGGCGGGCTCCCGAAGGGCTGCGCCTCCCTTTCGGGAGGCCTTTCCTCGCCTCCCGCCTTCCCTTCGGCCGGGCTGGCAAGCAACGAATGGGAGGCGGGAGACGGGGAAAGGAGGCAGCCGGCAGCTTACCTGCTCCAAACATCCAAGCGCCGCGGTCTCCCGGTCGCCCGCCCGGCCCCAGGGCAACGGCGGCAGCGAGGCGACGGGGGGAAGAAAGGGGAGGGGGACGAGGAAGGGCTGTTTGCGCCGCTCGTAAACTCAAAGCGGCGACGGCTCCTCGTCCCTCACCCCTCCCAACAGCAGCGGCGCCTCTGAGGGCGGGGCTAGGGATGGGGCGGGGGAAGGAGAGGAGGAGCAGCCTCCCTTCCCCCTCCCCCCAGCTTCCAGCCGCCGCCGGAGGAGTCAACAACGCGGGACGCCCGCCCGCTGCCCACGGCCGGCCCGAGCTGAGAGGCCTGCTGCCTTTCAGGCCGATTTTTTGAAAGAATGCCCTAGTCGTGCATTCTTTCAAAAAATCGGGACTTTTTAGAGGACGGGCGGGACGCGGGACAAATGATGAAAAAGCGGGTCTGTCCCGCCAAAATCGGGACGTCTGGTCACCTTATCTTTGTTGCTCTTCTCTGCACTCTTTCTAGAGTGTCCACATTGTTTTTACATCATGGCAACCAAAACTGGATGCAGTATTCAAAATGTGGCCTTACCGAGGAATTATAAAGTGGTATAAACCAGTAGGAAACAGCTGGTTGATCAATAGAAATAGTGAAAACCTTGGAAGGAGATGACCACATCATTCCAGATAATACAGAAAGAGAAACTGGATCGTATTAATTTTCAGAAGGAAGAAGTTTAAAAGTACTACATGATACAGGGATTCTTTCTGCCAAACAGGGCTTAACTGCTGACCACCTTTCTTTCTACTGAGGAAGATCTCAAACCATGGAATCCATCTTAAGAGACCTTTTTCTGTTTTTCAGTGGTTAACTTCTTCAAATCAAGAAAAGTGCAAAACATTTATCTGAGATATTTAGAACTAAGGAGACATTTCCTGACAGAACAGTTAGAATCAGTGGAACAACTTGCCTCCCGAAGTTGTAAATGCTCCAACACTGGAAGTTTTTAAGAAGAGATTGTACAACCACTTGTCTGAAATGGTATAGGGCTTCCTGGCTGAGCAGGGGGTTGGACTAGAAGACCTCCAAGGTCCCTTCCAATTCTGTTACTCTGTTATCCTAATATGCACTCAGAAATACACATAAAGCATACAATGTCGGAATTAATTTAACAGTGCTATCATGGGTTCTCAAATGCCAGGTTATTGCATCCTTTTTTAAATATGCACCTAACGTATTAAATAATTTGGAACCTGAAAGTCTGAAAGACTATTGCCTGATGCTATTCAAAATTATTATATATAGTCTCCTGTTGCTGGAGAATATAAGTGAAAGGGGTGCTCTTGCCAGAATATTCAGCTTATGAAGTATTCATTGGCACCTGCATGGACGTTATAGGAACAGAATGCTGGACAAGATGGGTCTCTCCTAGGGGACAGAGTTGGCAGAATCTTATATAATTTTTTCTCCCTTCTGTTCAATCATATTTGATTCTTGGAAATTGCCTGGACAAGTCCCTGCAGTTTTCTTGGCAAGGTTTTTCAGAAGTGGTTTGCATTGCCTCATTCTTAGAGCTGAAAACAGTGACCCAGCTGGCTTTGTGCCTAAGGTGGGAGTAGAACTCATGGTCTCCCAGTTCCTAGCCTAGCCTGATGCCTAATTCACTGCACCAAACTGGCTCGATCATACCAATGCAAGAGAATATATGTAGCTCGATGTCTGCAAGCGAACAATCAAGTTCAGAGAACCAAGTTTACTGAACTTGTCACGGAGAAAAGGGGGTCAGCCCATTCTCCAAAGCACCTGAGGGCAGAACAAGAAGTAATGGATGGAAGATTATTAAAGAGAGATTCAACCTAGAACTAAGGAGAAATTTCCTGACAGTGAGAATATTTAACCAGTGGAATGGCTTGCCTTCAGAAGTTGTAGGAACTCTATCACTGGGTGTTTTCAAGAATAGTCTGGACAGCCATTTGTCCAGGATGCTATAAGGTCTCCTATTTAAGCGGGGGTGGACTAGAAGACCTCCAAGGTCCCTTCCAATTCTGTTTTTCTATGATTTGCTGTGGCCTAGAGGTAGAGCTCTTGCCTCACAATCAGGAGGTTGTGAGTTCAATCCTAGGTAGAGGCAGATGTAGGGTCTCCTGCTTGGGCAGGGGGTTGGACTAGATGACCTGTAAGGTCCCTTCTAACTCTGTTAAACCGTAATCTGTAATCTGATTCTATGAAGCACCAAGGACTCAGCAGGGTGCTTATACCCAATTGCAGTAAATATTTGGATTGTTGCTGCCCTCTGGTGGCATCTTTGAAATGAAATACTGGTACATTCACGGGGTGGTGGGCGTGTGCAACATGCAAAGTTCGTTTCTGCATACAGCGGAGGTGGGTGGACGTTTGGGACTTTTTTCCTCCATATCAGTGGGAAGATTTGTTTGTGCATTTTGCCTCTGTATTAGGCATCTTCAACATTGTAAGGAGAAATGGATTAGGGGGAAAAAAACTTCAGGTGAGGGGAAACATGATTCCAAAAATTCTGTCATGGATGTGATGGGGATGACTTTTTCTCTCTCACTAGAAGGCAAGGCTAGAACCAACGTCAACTGATCACAGAGAAATATATTACTGATAAAACTATGGAGCTGGATGTGGCAAGCAAGCCTTCTCTGGAAGCGCTTAAGCAGCATCTGATCCTCTTCTATGAAGGATCCCTTGGCTGCAAGATTCCTGCAGTGAGCAAAGAATGCACAAAATGAAAAACCGAAGCTGGTTTTGTATTTTTATTATACAGGTGCTCCTCAGACTTACCGATATTACAAGCTGGAAATATTTCACTAAGGAGAGGGGGGAAAAGATGGTCCCTCAGCTGCTCAGGATTCAGTGGTTATATACCATCAAAGCAGCTGACAAAAATTCCCCTGACTATCAGAAGAATTTGACGATCAGGTGTACTACTACTATGAAGGAGGAGGAGGAGGAGGAGGAGGAGGAGGAGGAGGAGGAGGAGGAAGAGGAAGAAGAAGAAGAAGAAGAAGAAGAAGAAGAAGAAGAAGAAGAAGAAGAAGAAGAAGAAGAAGAAGAAGAAGAAGAAGAAGAAGAAGAAGAAGAAGAAGAAGAAGAAGAAGAAGAAGAAGAAGAAGAAGAAGAAGAAGAAGAAGAAGAAGAAGAAGAACAACAACAACAACAACAACAACAACAACAACAACAACGGAAGGGACCTTGGAGGTCTTCTAGTCCAACCACCTGCTTAGGCAGGAAACCCTACATCACTTCAGACAAATGGTTATCCAACATCTTCTTTAAAACTTCCAGTGTTGGAACACCCACAACTTTTGAAGACAAGCTGTTCCACTGATTAATTGTTCTAACTGTCAGGAATTTTCTCCTTAGTTCTAGGTTGCTTCTCTCCTTGATTAGTTTCCACCCATTGCTTCTTGTTCTACCCTCAGGTGCTTTGGAGAATAGTTCGACTCCCTCTTCTTTGTGGCAACCCCTGAGATATTGGAACACTGCTATCATGTCTCCCCTAGTCCTTCTTTTCATTAAATTAGACATACCCAGTTCCTGCAACCATTCTTCATATGTTTTAGCCTCCAGTCTTCTAATCATCTTTGTTGCTCTTCTCTACACTCTTTCTAGAGTCTCAACATCCTTTTTACTTCGTGGCGATATAGCTTCATTTGCTAATAGGATAGCTTGTTAAGAGTGTTGATTGCTCAAGAAATAGAAATAGGAAAGACAGACAATCCATTATCATTTATGCCACCAAATCCTGAGCAGAGAGGCACTCTAGCCTCTAATTGAATTTATTTGTATTCTGGTATCTCCCCCACCCACCCACTCCCCCATAAAGAGTTCCTGTGGCTGCATCTTGACTTGGTGGCTTTTCTGAGCCTAATTGCTAAATAAAGACGTAGGATCTAATTCATTCAGATGGCTCTGAAGCCACCCCTGCACTCCTTTCTTGCATATTTCATTTTTCTTTGGCTCACTGGGAGTGATTGCATCCAAGCCCTAATGGCCAGATAGCATATTTCAGACCGGTTAGCTTTGACCTGGTTATCCAGACTGGGATTTCAGATTGACTTTGACAACGTCTCTGAAGACTTTGAACTGTCCACAGTACCAGCTGTCTTGCGCTAGATATTTCTTTTCATGGAAGACAAGTCTCGATCATTTTACTGAATGCAGAAAGCAAGTGAATAGCACAAGCGGGAAAGCTCCGCAGTCTGTCTGGCTGATGCCAGAATACAAAATGAAAGCTTCTTATATAAATATGAGCCGGCTGCATATTGCTGGCCCCCACCTTTCTCCAGCTATTTTTCAAATCAAATCACTCAAATCTGCATCGTTTCTCCCTCTTCTGTAGTAAGAAAGACATCTGAACCCTTTCATTTTCCTGTATTTTTTCCTCCTGGCCTTGAGTGAAAAAAAGCAGTTCTGAAGGATGATTTTGTACTAAAAAATGATAACCAAACAAGCTCTGTTTTTCTTTGCCTGAAAAGTGGTAACTTCCACATCCCTTGGAAAATAAACACATAGAGAGATGTCCCAAATAACCCATCCAATCCAAACTAAACCAAGAAAACAAAGATTTTCACAAAATATGTATTGGGTAGACAAACATTTAAAAATAAATACCATAATTCAAATAGAAATGCATTAACTTCATGGTTTAATTGTACCTCAGACTGGGTACAGTCTTTGGATACAGAAGACAATATTTTGGTCCAGGCAGTGCCCTGAAAGAACAGATTGGTCTACAATGGTGGGGGAACTATGGCCCTCTTTATGACTTGTGGACTTCAATTCCCATAATTCCTGAGCAAGCATGGCTGGCTCAGGAATTCTGGGAGTTGAAGTCCATAAGTCATAAAAGGGCCATAGTTCCCCACCCCTGGTCTACCTGGTTCACCATGTGGAGAAGTAGTCCAGAATGGTAGTTTTGCCACCCGTAAAAGCTGAGGAAGCTTCTGTACACACTTCATTTTTTGAGTGCCTGATGGGGAAAGGGAGAAGAGAGGGAAGCACTGGGAGGTCGAGGCCTGCAGGGGATAGAGTGCCTGGCAGTTAATAATGGCTGAGACAAGAGAGCTAATGATCATCTTGCTTTTTTAAAGTCATTTAGGGATGTTTATTTTCATGATCTCTCTCTCTCTCTCTCTCTCTCTCTCTCCCTCCCTCCCTCCCTCCCTCCCTCTCTTTATATATATATTATATATATATAATCTATCTATCTATCTATCTATCTATCTATCTATCTATCTATCTATCTATCTATCTATCATCTATCTCAGGGGCGGGTCCCTAATTTTTTTACTACCACTCTGTGGGCGTGGCTTATTTTGTGGGCGTGGCTTGCTGGTCATGTGACTGGGTGGGCATGGCTTCTTGGACTGCTGAAGGGAGGGGAACTGAGATAGGTCCTGCTGCCCATTCCCCCTCCCCACAGCAGCTCGAGAAGCCTCAAACATGCGAAAATGCCTGGGATTATCACCGCGCGTTCATGGCTTCTTGGACTGCTGAAGGGAGGGGAATGGAGATAGCTCCTGCCGCCCGTTCTTTCAGCGTCTCACGTGCTCCCTCAGCCATCATCCCCTGCTTGGAATCCCCATGGGGTAGGAAGGCAGCACATGTGCAGTGCCGGAAGCTCGGCTTCTGGGCATGCGCAGAAGAAATTTTTTTAAAAAAATTATTTTTTTAAAAAAAATGGCGGCACCCAGGCACCGGCAACCAACCACACTGGTACTCTGACGCCACCAGCGGGCCGCTACCGGTGCTATAGAGTGGACCGTACTGGTAGGAACCCACCACTGATCGATCTATCTATCTATATTCAGACTCTAATCCTTCAGTGTACAGATAGTCCTCCACTTAACAACAGTTAGTGACTGTTCAAAGTTACAACAGCATTGGAAAAAGTGACTTATGACCATTTTTCACACTTGCGACCTTTCCAGTATCCCCATGATCATGTGATCAAAATTCAGATGCTTGGCAAACTGGTTCATATTTATGACCGTTGCTGTGTCCCAAGGTCATGTGATCACCTTTTGTGATGACCCTCTAACAAGCCAAGTCAATGGGGAAGCCAGATTCACTTAACAACTGGGTTACTAACTTATCAACTGCAGTGATTCACTTAACAACTGAGGCAAAAATAGGTCGTAAAATGGAGCAAAACTCACTTAACAAATGTCTCCCTTAACAACAGAAATTTTGGACTCAATTGCGGTTATAAGTTGAGGACTACCTGTACTGCTCTCTGGAGTAAAGACAATAACTGCAACAAGCACTTGTCAACCTAGATATTGTGGTAGATCATTAATTGTATACGTCGCTTCTGTTTCAGGGATGCAAAAAAATTACAAAATAAACTTTATTGCTTTGATGTCCTGCTAAAGCCACCTTCACCAACCATTTTGGTCAAGAGGTCTGAGTACTACAGTTCTGACGCATTTGGAGGTCACCAAATTAGACATGGGTGCAGTGAGAAATAATTAAGATTGCTTAACCATGGTTTGGCAATGTATTTGACATGATTACGTTTGATGGTTCAATGTGTGTGTGTGTGTGTGTGTGTGTGTGTGTGTGTGTGTGTGTGTAATACTAAACCAAAGAATTATCCTTCCTTTAGATAAAAGGCTAATCCTGAAATTTCTTTTTCTGTTTCTATTTAATTTTCTCTGCTGTGAAGTCGATTGATTGATTGATTGATTGTATTGGCTGAGTTTTTCCTCCTCCTATAAGCATTTGAGACTCTTTTGGCAGCCTCGGGAGATGGCAATCCTATACCGATCACCCGATCCAAAAATGCTGCTGTTTGTAACTTGAAGACGATGTTAATATAGCCGAGGGAGGTGGCTGTAGCCAGCAGTGGATGATTTAGTGGCTGTGCATAAGAAGGGAGACCAGCATAGTCTCGCCTGCTGCTGATCTTTGAAGAAATGTGGTCTTGATTTAAACTTGGCTCGAGTCAACCCCCTCCCCCCATACTGCAGCAGATTTCTGCTCTGCTAATGCACTGCACTCCGCCACAGCCTTGGGCAGTGTGTTTAAGAAATCTCTTGTTTTTCTTAAAGATGGACCCCACTATGTTCACACTGAATCTGTGCTTCCTCCAGCACAGGGAGTGTGGAAGCAGCACTCCAAAGGGGGAGGGATAAAGAAGAAATATTCATCACTCAGACAAACTGGAACTGAATACCGTAAAGCAGACAGTAATGCAAAGATAAGATAAGCAGTAGTCTCACCCCCCCACCCCCCTCAGATGTACTGAGAGATGCCTCCATGGTTCCAAGCCAAATAGAACCCCTAAATACTCTCGGAAATTTTAAAAAGCACATATTTTGAACAGCACTCGGTTTAGATTATGGCTGCAATTCTTTGCTTTTTAGTGGTCTGCCCCATTTTCATATGCCTCATTTGACTCCATTGCACTGCATGTCTCCTCAGGCCACCATATCTATCATCTCTTTTCTTCTTTCCTTTCCTGAGAATTTGGCCTTTTCCGTTTTGGTGAATGGTTGAATCACTAGGAGGGCGTCTGTAACAGCCCAACCTAGAACTTTAAAAACATTGTGGTGAAGATTTCTCCTTGACTTAGAAGGGCAGTTTGGTGGATTGGGCTCTGCAGGAGATGTAGAAGGACCCAGTAGGGTTCTCCAATGGATGCTTCTAACTTTTTGTTGACTCAGTGGATGACGGTGTCTCTGTCTCCAGCTGTTGGTGGCTGTGTGTTTTTTGTTTTGTTTTGAAGATTTGTATTTTACTATAGAATCAATGTAGCCCTATAGCTGGAACCTGGCCTCTTGAACTATGAACTATGAACTATGAACTATGAACTATGAACTATGAAGAAGACACAGCAATGGGCTTCCAGGAGATGTAGATTTCAGCAAAGAAAATGGAATCGAAGTGCAGGGGAGCAGAACTACCAGTCTCAGCAGCTCAGAGGAAAAAGGAGGGAAAACTGCAGCACCATCCCAGATTGGGGACTGCTTTCCTGTGGCCATAAGAGAGGTGAGGATCCAAATCTAGCAAATTTCTTCTTATTTCTAGGTTGGATCTCTCTTAACAAGTTTCCACCATTGCTTCTTGTCCTGCCCTCAGGTGCCCTTCTTCTCTGTGACAGTCCCTCAGTTACATGCCCCCCCACCCCAAGCCCTCCCTTCAATAGTCCTATGTTCAGAGACTCATGTTGTTAACGTTTTTGATTCTGCTTATGGAATAGAAACTCTCTGGAGATTTGAGAAATGAACAAGTACCAACAGTAGTGAATTTTATGGCAGCATTTTATTACAGTATTTAATGGCATTTTGAAAGTACTGGTTATAAGATTATTTAAATTTACTCTTTGGCCTGAAATACAACTAATGAAGTCTAGTGGGACCTTTTACCATCTTTCCCCTTAAATGCATATATTGGTGGGAAAAGAAGCTCTCTACTTTTCATTGTAATTGTTTTCTATTTTTGTTTACCTTTTTTTAAAAAACTGAGCTGGCAAAAGCCAAGAATCAATGTTTGTTTTGCCTGCCTGCCTGCCTGCCTGCCTGCCTGCCAGCAAAAAACCTTCAATGAGTGCACTTCTTCTTCCCCTCCACCCCAATAAAAGAAAAAAATAAAGTTTGATACCCAAGGATTTCTTCCTCAATTTGCATTTCAGCACACATGGAGTTAACTGGCCTAAACAGATCATTTCCCAGGATAGTGTGTAAGTCTATACATGCATGCAGTGCCTGCAAATAAAAATAACTATTTTCAGTGGGACTTACTACAGAGAAAGCATGGTTGATATTTGTTGAGGCCAGATTTCAGGGCTCTCTCTTTTTCCTATGTGTCTACATGAATGGGTATGAAAATAATTGCTGTGTTGGTGTGTATGATACAGTAATTATTTGTATGTGTGTATTTGTATAGCATGAATCACATACCGGTATCTAAGCCAACTTTTGCTGCAAATCAAGGATGGCTTTCTCTTCCTAGCCTTTCATGCTGTGGTAAAATAGAGCACTGCCTTATAGCAATCCATCTCTCTTAGTCTAGGTTAGATTATCTACACTGATGACAAAACTATGGCCCAAAGTCTACATGCTCTTATAGCCTGTTCTTCTGAGCCCTCCAGCCATCCATCAAAGATTGTGCTGCTAATGTTCAGCCAAAACTAATAGGTATGATTTCCATCTTTAAAAAAGGGAGGGAGGGAGAGAGAGACTCAGAAGTCAAATACGTCCATTATGCCTACTTTAGCCTCCTCTGAAATTTGGGAGGGGAAAAGGGGGCAACAACCTCACCGAAGCTACTGCATCACTGTGCTACACCTGAAGCCCTTAGTCACCAAACTGATGTTTTGTGTTTTCTAAGATCACGCCTTGGCTGAGACCGACTGTTTTCTCTTGATCCACTTCAACTGACAGGACACTGCAGCGATGCACACTGTGCCTGCAAACCTGCTTGCCCTGTGCCTGTTACTCTATCCCTGCTGTCACAGGCAAAATCTGAAAGATTTGATTCTCTTTCCTCATTCTGAAATTTGATCGCTCCACTTCTCAAAATGTGGCATGACACCAAGTATCAGGCAGCTTCCCTGCCTCCTCCAAATGAAGGCACTGCTGCTTTCTTCTGCCTCTAATTCTCCCTCCCAACCACCACATCATTTTTTCCTCAAATGGCACTGCATTTTCTCTAGAAAAATGAGTCCATTTTTGCCAGGGTTTGGTGGGCTGGTAGTGCTAAGGAGGAAGGGGATGGAATCACATCTTACTGGAAATCAAACACATCAACCTCCATCCATGATTTGCTCAAGGGGTGCCATTTTATAAGAGACCTTCTAGTACCTTTTAAAATATTGGCCTTTGGGGATCTTCCAGGGTACCACAGAAAGTGACCATGTGTCAGTGGTGGAACATGGTGTACAAAAGGCCTCTGATTTAACCCCTGATATTCCAGTCCAGAATGCTTAGGTAAGAGATTTACCTGTGCCAGAAGTGGTGATACGGGATAGGACATACTTAGAAGAATTGATGGAGTTTCTATCTATCTATATCTATCTATCTATATCTATTTATCTATCCGTGTCTGTTTGTCTCTGTCTCTGTCTCTGTCTCTGTCTCTCTCTCTCTCATCTAGCTATCTAGCTATCATCTCCCGCCTTTATTATTTTTATAAATAACTGTAGGCAGAAAATATATCTAATATTCCTTCCTCCTCCTATTTTCTCCACAAAATAACAACCCTGTGAGGTGAGTTGGGGGGGGAGAGGGAGGGAGGGAGGGAGGGAGGGAGAGAGAGAGAGAGAGAGAGAGAGAGATGCCAAAATAACCCAACCAGCTTTCAGATCCAAGGTCTGTCTCAGAAATTATCTTTTGGTTTTCTTTTCAGCCATATGTCATATGCCTTTAATTTATTTGTAGCTGCATGCTGTTAAGCTAAGGAAGGCAATGACTAGCTTCTGAGTCAGAATGAATGGACTTCCCATTTTCTCTTCCAGATAACCCCCCTCCCCATTTCCATCTTCTTATCTTTCTCTCTTACTTTCGTCGTCTACAAGGCAGCTAGAGACAGACAGAGAAGAGACAGATCACTCTGTATGTGGTCTCCCTATTCTCTCTTCCACAGAACAATCACATGACATAGAAATCCCTGAGCAGAAGAGAAGCAAATAAATTGGGGGTACGTAACTGTACCATGTCTTTCTAGTGTTTAATGTCCTGTTTGCACGCCCTGCTTTTATTGAGGAAAGAGTCTGCATTAGTGACACCTTCACATCAGCAGTTGGGGCTCCCTCTAACTTTGGATCACATTTTTCCTGAGAACAGTCAATACTGGCAGCACAGAAGAGGAGCATCTTTTTGAAGGTGCTCAAATGAGGAAGAATTGCCAGATACTGAAGGTGGAACAGAGAGATAAGAGGCAGTTGTCTGTCCCTGATAAGACACAGAACATGAATAATCCTGGAAATGTTGGTATAAAGAAAGGAAAGAAATCACCTTACATTAAATCTGTCTCCATATATTAGCACTGCTAATTGAGAACAAATCAGGGTTGGTTTGGAGAGCAAATGAATATGAAAGTGAAAAGAAACAGTGGTTGTACAACGTAATGGTCAATTTCAATACAAAATCCCTGTGGCCTTTTTGAGTGTCTCTTTGTTTAACTCCTTTGGGAAGGATGCAGCTTCTCATAGATTTAGAAGAGAACTTGGCTTCTGAGCATATCAAAGGCACCTCCTTGTGGAGGGAGGGGTAGAAGCACATGGACTGCCACAAACCCATGTCCCCATTCATGGAGAATGTGGAGGATAATGGAAGGATAAGCTGGTGCGAAGGTTTATTTATTTATTTTATTTTATTTATTTATTTTGTCAAACATGTACAGGATAGTAGTTGTTTGTATAAACATAACATAAGTTTAAAAAAGTACCGATAAAAAAGGACAATAGGACAGTAAGACAGGGACGGTAGGTACAGTGGTGCGCTTATGCACGCCCCTTACAGACCTCTTAGAAATGGGGAGAGGTCTACTGTAGACAGTCTAAGGTTAAAGTTTTGGGGGTTTGGGGAAGAAACCACAAGTCAGGTAGTGCATTCCAGGCATTGATCATCTGTTGCTGAAGTCGTATTTTCTGCAGTCGAGTTTGGAGCGGTTTACCTTAAGTTTGTATCTATTGTGTGCTCATGTATTGTTGCGGTCGAAGCTGAAGTAATCATTGACAGGAAGGACATTTTGGTATATGATTTTATGAACTACATTTAGATCAGATCGGAGGCGGCGTAGTTGTAAATTGTCTAATCCCAAAATTTCAAGTCTGGTGAAATAAGGTATATAATTGCGAGCAGAGGAGTGGAGGACTCTTCTTGTGAAATATTTCTGGACTCTCTCGATTGTATTAATGTCCGATATGCAGTGCAGGTCCCAGACAGGTGAGCTGTATTCGAGGATTGGTCTGGCAAATGTTTTGTATGCTCTGGTTAGCAGTGTAATATTGCCAGAGAAGAAGCTACGCAAGATTAGATTAACAACTCTCAGAGCCTTTTTGGCAATGTTGAAAGGTTGCTAGCTTTTTCCATTACTTGCTGATTGTCTCCGAAAGCAGAGGCTCCCTCTTGGGAATTCTGCAATCTCTTGAGTGAGAAAACGTTGAGGGGCAGCTATCATGTAAGAATGGAAGGAGTCTCATGGCTGCCTCACACTGCCAATTTCCAGCTTCAGCAGCTAGTAGTATTAGTATACTGAGCTGGGTTGTTGAGTTTGCCCTTCTCAAAATAAAAACAAAAAGGGATGAGAACTTTTTTTCATTTCCTGAGGATACTATAAAGGTGCCCATGGAAAAAAATTGTAGTATAATTCTTGCACTAGAATGGTTGCCAAAAATGGAAAATTATTTTTCCCTCTCCTTTATCCAGGATGGAGATTGACAACAGGACACTAGCTTCAAGGGCAAAGTTGATCTGGGGCAGGGAATGACTGGGTCACATCCTTCAGCGCAACCTGGTACCGGTAACTCTCTGGAAGATTTGAGAACTAAGAATTCTTATGAATTGTGAACCCTGGTCCTTCTCTTTGTTAGACTAGACCAGGGGTCGGCAACCTTAAACACTCAAAGAGCCATTTGGACCCATTTCCCACAGAAAAGAAAACACCGGGAGCCACAAAACCTGGGTGGGCGTGGCAACTCAATGCCACTCACTTCCACCAGTCACATGATCCCCAAGCCATGCCTACTCAGCCGGTCATTAGGGCAGAGAACCGGTTGTTAAAAAACATCTGGAACCACAAAAACCTTTTGACATCTCCCTCCCTCCCTCCCTCTCTCCCTCTCTCCCCTACCTCTCTCTGTATCTCTCTCTGTGTCTCTCTCTCTCCCCCTCTCTTTGTATCTCTCTGTCTCTGCCCTGGCTGCTTCTCCATCCCTCACCGTCGCCCTTACCTTCTCAGGCCAGGCAAGGAGTGACTGGGAGGGGAGGGCAAAGGGCGGGGCCAGCCAGTGGTGGGATCACCCGACAGGGAGCCACAGCAGAGGGCTCAAAGAGCTGCATGCAGCTCCAGAGCCGCAGGTTGCTGACACCTGGACATACCCAGTTCTTGCAACCATTCAGCATATGTTTTAGCCTCCAGCCCCCCCCAATCATCTTTGCTGCTCTTCTCTGCACTCTTTCCAAAGTCTCAACATCTTTTGTATATATTTTTGCCATTAAAGCTTTTCATGTGTTGATATCAAGTTATCAAAAAGATCCCTCTTCCTACAATATACAAATTCTTAAAAGGCCCTTTATTATGTGCCACCACCAAATAAAATGAAGGAGAAAATTATGCTAACTAATTGGGAAAAACCTCCATTAAAAAACTCATCTGGTGCTTCCCCCCCCACCTAGACTTTTTATACTAAATGAGAATCTGGTGCTCACATGCTGCTACAATGTCCTATACTTACCAAATTTAGGAATAATGGATGATATAAATACAATTGTGTGACAAAAGCTAACATTTTCAGAGAATAATATTCTATATACCAAGTGCATGGAATATGTCAATCAGACAACGTAAATGGATTCTCCATGCCTTTACTATGGTCAAAAGACTGACCATAGTAAAGGAGGTCTGCACCAGTGGAAGGAGGTCTGCACCAGTGGTGGGATTCAAATTTTTTTACTACCGGTTCTGTGGGCATGGCTTGGTTGGCATGGCAGGGGAAGAATACTGCAAAATCTCCATTCCCTCCCTATCAGCTGGGACTCGGGAGGCAGAGAATAGATGGGGGCGGGGCCAGTCAGAGGTGGTATTTACTGGTTCTCCAAACTGCTCAAAATTTCCGCTACCGATTCCCCAGAATTGGTCAGAACCTGCTGAAATCCACCTCTGGTCTGCACAATCTTAAAATTGCCAAGGTTGAGAAACACTGGTTTAGAGGGAAGGAACAAATCTCTACAGCACCGAAAGGAGCAGAGTCTGAAATAAAAGCAGACTGTGTGTTACCCGAGCCTCTGCAAGGCTCAGAGAAAGCATTTAAAATTTCTGTAAATAAGCATGTAGCCTTATAACAAAATGCATCTCAAATAATGGAATCAGGAGTTTAGGCATGTTAGTAAAACTTGAGTACTACCAATGTCTTTCTGAAGTGATCAATGCAATGTTTTGTACAATGTTTTGAATTTGAATCCTATGCCCACTGATCTATTGTACTTGTGCCTGAACTTGTGCACCAACCCCACCCCTTTATCAATTCTAAGTATTTCCCCAGGCTTCAGAGCCTTTCTAGGAGCCTGGGGAGGGCAAAAACGGCCTCCCCCCCTGGAGGCCCTCCAGAGGCAGAAAATGGCCCATTTGCCAACTTCCAGTTAAACCGGAAGGCCCGTTTTTTTGCTCTCCCCAAGCTTCAGAGCCTTTCTAGGAGCCTGGGGAGGGCGAAAACGGCCTTTCTCAACCCCCCCCCCCCGGAGGTCCTCCGGAGGCAGAAAATGGCCCATTTGCCAACTTCCGGTTAAACCGGAAGACCTGTTCTTTTGCTCTCCCCAAGCTTCAGAGCCTTTTTATGAGCCCGGGGAGGGCAAAAACGGCCTTCCCCACCCCTCCGGAGGTCCTCCGGAGGCCGGAAACATTCCATTTGCCAACTTCCGGTTGGACCGGAAGTTCCATTTTTTGCTCTCCCCAGGCTTCAGAGCCTTTCTAGGAGCCTGGTGAGGGTGAAAATGGCCTTCCCCACCCCCACCCCCGGAGGCCCTCCGGAGGCCAGAAATGGCCCATTTCAAGTTAGGAATCTCCTTGATTAGTTT
The DNA here is from genome assembly GCA_023053685.1 of Diadophis punctatus similis. NCBI lineage: Eukaryota > Metazoa > Chordata > Lepidosauria > Squamata > Dipsadidae > Diadophis > Diadophis punctatus. The sequence continues at coordinate 151,675,675 of JALIGW010000001.1, forward strand.
CCATCCATTGTTTCTTGTCTTGCCTTCTGGTGCTTTGGAAAATAAGTTGATCCCCTTTTCTTTGTGGCAGCCCCTCAAATACTGGAATTCTATCATGCTATCATGCTATCATGCTATCATGCTATCATGTCACCTCTAGTCCTTCTTTTCTCTAGACTAGCCATACCAATTCCTGCAACCATTCTTCATATTTTTTAGTCTTTAATCATCTTAGTTGCTCTTCTTGGCACTTTTTCCAACATCTTTTTTGTAATGTGGTGACCAAAACTGAATGCAGTATTCCAGGTGTGGTCTTACTTAGGATTTATAAAGCGGTACTACCGGTAATCACGTGATTTTGATTCTTTGCCTCTGTTTATACAACCAAGGAGCGTATTAGCTTTTTTGGTGGCGGCTGCACACTGCTGATTTATGATTTATATTCATAAATGATTACACATTGTGGTAGATAATATTTCTATTTGATATATATATCTTGATTTTATTGTGAGGGTAAAAACATGTGGCTATATATTATTCATAATATATGAATGGGATAATGTTTAAAGAAAAAAATATTTTTTTTCATTTGTTTTTCAACAAACCAGAGAAATGTTTTAGACGGCTATTAGCAAATTCACTTTATTCCCTCATGGGTATCACATTAACAGTCCAGAAGGAGTTTTCAGACACTTTAATTGTTCTTGACCTTACCTCAAAGGCATACATCAGATTTCTTTCCCTTCCTTATGTCAAATTACCTCTAAAAGTTAGTAATTTGAAATATGTGATTACAATGAAATAAAATAGTACAGTTTAGACTGGGAAGGAAATATGATCTTTTGGGGGGGGGAATCAATGTCTTAGAAGCTGATATAGATAAGACAAGGAGTTATTTTATTTCAGTAACTTAGCAAGAAAAAAGTAACAATGTACTGAAATGGAAATAACAAAGACCAACTGAATAAAATTATTTCAATTCCCTTAATGCAGTATTTAAGATTGTAGTAATATATAAAAGATAGGGAACTTTTAGTCCTCTAGATGTTTATTTATTTATTTATTTATTTATTTATTTTGGTTTTCTTATATGCCGTCCAACTCCCGAGGGACTGTAGTTGTTGCCAAACTACATCTCGCATCAGTCTCATTAAATGAAATCACTTGCAAAAGTTGTTGGGAATTGTGTAGTTCAGCCGACCCCAATATACACATAGATGTAAGGTTTCTCCTGCAGTCCAAGCCAAAATGATGCCTAATGACTGGATGGGAGCAGGCCAGGGGTGGATTCCACTTACCTTCGCTGCCGGCGTGCGCATCCCCTCGTGCAATCTGGCTTCTGTGCATGCTCAGAAGCAAGAATGAGCCGGAAACACACCTGAGGAGCTGATCAGCTGTGCTTCCGGCGAAGAAATAAAGGTCAGAATTCACCCGCAGGCGGGCGGGAGGGCCCTTTTTCAAGCCGCAGAAGGGGAAAAAATCGCACAAAATCCCCCCAAAAAGATGACGGCGCGCACAGACTGGCATCAACAGTGACGTCACCAGCAGGTCGCTACCGGTTCGGGCAATCCGGTCCGAACAGGGAGGAACCCACCCCTGGAGCAGGCCTATCATCAACTGCATTGCTGATGAATCATGCTAAATCATGAAAGGGGGAAAAAATCTAAGGAATATTTATGATGTGATTAGGGGGAACACGAGAAAGAGTCTTTCATCTGAAAAGCATTACAGATGAAATAGCAAACGTCCTTGTTTTGATATGGCAGACTTTCCTTTCCTTTTTCTTTTACCAACTGCGCCTTTTCTGATGTGACTCTCATCGCATGGAAGTTTATTTTAAGCTGATTCATTTTAAAGCTTGCTCTGGGTATGGCTGCAGATTCTATTAGTCATGGATCTCAGCAACAAATATATAAAAACAGGGATGCCACAGGCTTGATCCCTCTTGACAGTTTTGAATGGTAATTAATACATCAGCAAATGTATGCCTTTTGCATTATTATTTTTTAAAAATATCTTTCTTATTAAAACAGTTCTACAACTTTCCGAGGCAAAAATATCATTTAATTTGCAAGAGAATTTGCATTATTGTTGTTTGGCTCTCATGACTTACTCTGAACAATCCAGCCGATAAAGCTAATCTGTTTCTAGGGCATTTGTCAGTACAAGTAACTTTCTAAACCACTGCCAGGAATAGAATGGATTAGTTCACACTAAATATGGAGGGTTGCCCATTTGACCCTAGTGACCTTAAAAAAGGCGGGTATGGCTATCTGACGAGAGCAAAATAGCTTGAAATAGATCTATAATAGTCTCCCTTTATTTTCATTTATCAGCAAAAAATGCATACATATATATATATATATATACATACATACATACATACATACATACATACATACATACATACATACATACATATATATATATATACATATACATATATATATATATACACACATACATATATACATATATACATACATACATACACACATACATACACATACATACATACATATAAATATATAAATAAATAAATAAATAAATAAATATATATATATATATATATATATATATATATATATATATATATATATATATATATATATATATATATATATATATATATATGCCTTTTTTAAGGTCACTAGGGTCAAATGGGCAAATAATAATATATAATATAATATATAATTTTTTGCTGATAAATGAAAATAAAGGGAGACTATTATAGATCTATTTCAAGCTACTTAGCTACTTAGCTCTCGTCAGATAGCCATACCCTTACTGGGATTTGAACCTGGGCTGCCTGCCTTGTAAGGCAGCAGCTTAGCCATTAGGCCACAGGCTCTATTCCCTATCAGCTCTTCACCAGGAAAGGGTTATATATGTTTTTCTGTCATATTGTCCTGGTGTACCCAAATATATACCGTATTTTTCGGAGTATAAGACGCACTGGAGTATAAGACGCACCTTAGTTTTGGGGGAGGAAAACAAGGAAAAAAGGCCTCTGCCTCCAAGCAATTTGCCAAACAGCAAACAGCACAGATGATATACACTGTTTGCTGTGTATTTCTGTGCATATGTGCCTGACCCATAGAAATAGCAAAGAATTGGAGAAATGTACATTATGCCAGAAAGTTTTCTTAAACTTAAAATTTAAGTTTTCTTAAATGTAGTCACACTAACTCCTCCCAATTATTTAAATAGATCTACTCCAAGGTAAGTCAGGATTTAATTCTAATACTAAACAGGACACTGTTACATTTCAGACTATACTTGTACAGAGCTGTTAAAATTAATTAAAATTTCTGTAAGTATACATTATTCTCTATTATTTAAAAGAAGATACAATAGTACTGGACCTCTTCAGAGCAAGCATTTATTTTAAAAAGCTTCTTTATTTTGTTAAGTTGTCTAGAGGTCTCCAACCTTGGCAACTTTAAGACTTGTGGACTTCAACTCCCAGAATTCTACAGCCAGCAAAGCTAACAAAGCTGGCTGTGGAATTCTGGGAGTTGAAGTCCACAAGTCTTAAAATTACCAAGGTTGGAGACACCTGGCTAGAACAATAATAAAGCAGTCTTTAAAAAATAAGTCTAATAATTTGAACATTCTACAGACATTTATAGTTATTCACTTACCCCCTTGCATCCAGCAGAAAATAAAAATCTGCGTGTCTCTCCCAGATATTTGCCTCTTTGCAGCTAGTTTCACTTTCATTTTCCCACATGGCAAACCTAATCAGCTGTAGGTCAGGAAACTGCTACTGACTTGCTTGGCCTTACAGGCTCTTCCCTCTTTGCTGCAAACAGGTAAATTGCTGGAAGACAGAGGCCAAAGGGTGGGGGTGGGTGGGGCTGCATTCGGTGTATAAGACACACCCAAGTTTTCACCCTATTTTGGGGGGGTAAAAAGGTATGTTTAGCTATGCATATTCTCATTTTTAAAAGAAGGAAAGATGTTATAATCTCTCATGATTTGGTCATCTTATGAGAGTTCAGCATATATATATATATATATATATATATATATATATATATATATATATATATATATATATATATATATATATATATATATATATATATATATATATATATATATATATATATATATATATATATATATATATATATATATATATATATATATGTTTTCTGAGGTTTTCGCGGGTGTTTGTATGTAGGTCTTTGGGTATTCGGGTTTTCTCCCGCGTGAAATTGGAAGTGTCTTTGCGACGTTTCGATGAAGTCTCATTCATCATCTTCAGGCTGGTGTCTTCTGCTTCCTGCTTCTAGGAGCAATGTGAGATTGCTGCTGTTTCTTCCTTTTAACTGCCAGTGGAGGTTTGAACTGATAGGATGGGAGCTTGGCTGCGTTCTGATTGGTTGGAGGTGTGTTCTGATTGGTTGGGGGCTTGGCTGTGCTCTGATTGGCTGGGGGTGTTCTTAGGTTAGTCTGACTTGCAGGGGCATTTGAGCTGGTGAGCTGCATTGCTGCTGTTTGGCTTCTGGTTCTTGGTTGTACCACATCTTCATGGAGGGTGTCAGTTTGCTTCATGTATGGATTGGAGGGGTTTAAAGTGGCTAATGATGCAGCTGTAGTATGGCTTCTGGTTTGTGGTCGTGCCTCATTGGTGTGGGTTTGGGTTTGCTTATTGCGTGGATGTGTGGTGGTGACATCCTGTGTGGTTTTCGTGAGTGTGGGTCTGGTGTCATTCTTTGTGTTAGGGACTCGTTTGTCAATAAGGGCAGGTTTCCAAATGGCTGGTAGGCGGGAGGTGTCATCTCGTTTATTCATGCTGTGTGGGCGTTTTTCTATCTCAATGGCTTTTCTGATTATTCTGTTGTTAAAGTGTTCAATTTTGGCGATAGTTCTGGTCTTTTTAAAGTCGATTTCATGTCCTGTGGCTTTGAAATGTTGGACCAGGGAAGAAGTTGGTTCCTCTTTTTTGACTGTGTTCTTGTGTTCTTCAATGCGTGCACTTATTCTTCTGTTGGTTTGTCCAATGTATGTGGTGGGGCAGGCGGTGCATGGAATTTCATATACTCCTTGATTTTCTAACTCAATTTTGTCTTTGGGGTTTCTTAGGATGGTGGATATTTTTCGGTTTGTGCAGAATGCTGTCTTGATGTTGTGTTTGTGGAGGATCTTGCTGATTCTGTCTGTGGTGCCTTATATATATATATATCCCAAATCTCATCAATTCTCCTAGAAGAGTACAATGGTTTCATGAGATTTGATGACCTTGTGAGATTTTGATTATTTTAATTTTTGAAAATTGATTTTGGCTTCATCTGGGCACTCCATAGGCACGATTAAGTAATACCATAGGCCTTGTAGTCCTATGTAAGGGATAAACTGTGACTGACCCAGGCTGGATCCAATAACCATCCCCATCTAAAGGAAGGGATTGCAGAGCAAGCGAAAGTACCAACAAATGGGAAAGGGAAACATGGTTTACCATCAATACTGTAGTTTCCCACTGTGGAAGGCAGGAAAAATTAACAGCTCCCCAAGAAGGTATTTTCTAGAAGGGGAGAATTTCCAGCTTTGAATGTGAAGCAACCCTATGATGGCTCCACATCCAACTAATAGAAACCCATATAAAAGCCCTTTCCCACAATTCAACCCTCTCCATACCGAAGAAGAAAGGGACAATAAAGTTGAGGACAACAAAGAGACACATTTCATTGCATTTTCCCAGTCAGGGAGCCATTATTAATTTTTTGACGTCTGTGTTCTTAACTGTTCTAAGCTGGTTTACATTCCTGGCTATCTCCCATCCAAGTACTAACCAGGCCTCGCTCTCCTTAGCTTCCAAACCCAAACAAGGTTGCTCAAGACAATCCTAGGTAGAGGCAGATGTAGGGTCTCCTGCTTGGGCAGGGGGTTGGACTAGATGACCTGCAAGGTCCCTTCCAACTCTGTTAATCTGTTAAAGATCTGTTAAATGGTGCCATCGGCTGAGACTGATCACATGAAGGAAATACAAAGAACACACTTTCCAGTGCTCTAATCATAATTTTATGAGGCTGAAAAGTTATATATATATATAACTTTATATATATGCATTATATAAAGTTGATGCAAGTGGGTTGATGATGCAAAGCCCACTGCATATGGGAGGGGCAGGATTTTTCCCCCAGGTTTTTTTTTTGGAGTACAGATGTGTTAGAATGGAACAGCGTCCTTTAAAAATATTAAACTTATTTCAGGGATACAGTTGCCTTTTCTGTGCCTCCCCACACCACACCACACCCCCCAAAGGAGAAAATTACATTTTTAGAGATTTTGAACTAGAAGAAGCTAATGTCAATCTGCATTAAAGTGCAACTGATTAGGCACAACTGCCTGGATTTGAATGGATGCCAATTGTTCTCACACACAGGGGTCTGATTTCTTCCAGCAACTTTAAGAATAACAACCAAGGGCAAAAATAGGGGTAAATATGTATTACAGTGCCCTTAATCTACAAGAATGTTGAGTTAACCCAGTAGTTAATTCTGTTCCACAAGTACAAGGTGTTCAAAAATTAGAAGAAGAGGTTAAATGTTCTGTCCCTGCTCAGTATCTCTTGTCTTCCAGGATCTGAAAATTGATTATATTAAATAAAGTGGATACTTAAATCAATGTAGTCATAAAATATATTAAGTTGGGATGGCATAACTACCTTGGTAGAACTTCCACGATGATCAGGAATATATTGATGACTAGAAAGAAAATCAAAAGTTGCAAGAAAGGGACGTATATCCATCAAGAATATCAAGGCCCAGCCAAATTCTTGGTGAGTGAACCATGCAGACACAATACGGAACTGTACAAAATGAAAACAATGTAATGAACAAAGTCTTTTTAGTCACTATGGATTTGCTCAAGAGCGACCCAACCAGAATACTGTACACTGGGAGATTACTACGATAGTTCCCAGCAATAGTTTCAACAATATTACCTTAACCATCATTATTAAATTAGTATTTTGCAATAATAAGGTCAACAAATAATTATCTCTTAACAATAGTTCCACAAATTTTGAATGTTGCTGCTTGCATAGCTAAAGCATAGTATTGTCTAGTTTGAAGTCCAAATGAGCCTGTGATTGATAATGCAACTCAGTCATGGCAGCAATATTCCAGTTGAAGTGGTTTCCAACTTATGCCATGTCACCCTTTCCTGTGAACTGTACAGGAGAGAGCAGTATATACACAACGAAATATCTTGAGACTGCTTGACCCACATAATATTCTGTGAAGTGTAAATCTGCCGAGAGCTACTGACTATAGATTGCAAATACCAAACCCATTTCCACCTGAGAGAAAAATCCAGTTCCAGTGTAACTGACCTAGGCAAGGTTGCTGCTTCGTGAATCTAAGATGCATCATGAATTAATCCACTTCAGGTCAGAGCAATCACATTATAAATCATAAGCGTCTCCCCATAACTCACATATAAGCATACTGTCTCTGTATTAGAAATGAGCTTCATCACTTTGCTGTCCAGATTGCGTTGTTTGTTGAGTTCAGACATCCTGCACAATTTGGACATCTGATAAAGATAAATAGCAGTGGAGATGATTCCATATTGGAAATCATTGCTTCGTAGTGACAAATACATTAGGATAAACATTCTCCAGCATGTTGCATAAGTTACGTTTCCCCCGATTCAGGTTAATGGGCTTGCAGCCCGATCTATGTCTCCCTGGACTCCTCAGTTCCTGGAAGATGTGCCAAGACATACACAGCTCCGTGTGGGAACTGTGGGTGATGAACACTACAATTCCCATTCTTGCGATTCTCACTGGTAAGTTTGGTGAGCAGCAGAGAGGGAGGTTGAAACACTGATGGGACTGCGGCAGAAAGGAAGTGCACCATAACCAGCCTTTCCTTATGGAATTACTAGAAGTCATCTCCAGGAAAATATTGTGTCATGAGGTATTCTTTAATGACATTTTAATGAAGCCGTGGCATTACTGTGTTGTGGTCTATTGAGCAGAAGACATTTTTAGCTTACAGAAGACCAGCACTCATCAACATAGCCCAATCACAGGCTTGGTCTGGCCAAAACAATTCATATATATTGCCAGTCTGATTTGCACTGTTACTGTATATCTGTTTACCTTTCCTTATGAGAATCTATTCATGCCTTTTGGATTAATTTATCATTAACTACCAGTAAGTGCTTATATCTGTCGGTCTGTCAGTCTCTCTCTCTCTCCCTATTTCACGCTACAGAGGAAAACTGAGTACCAAAGTCCCTGAACTATTAAATTGAGACGTCCCATTAAGGTGCTCTTCAGTGTGTTGTTCTTCAAGTTCCATTGTTCCTACCTTCTGACCATATAAACTGGAAATAGTGAGCATTGAGGTGCAGCATGTTTTGAGGGCACCTGGTTGGGGAAAGTCTGTGTTATGCAGCTTACCCAAAATCTCTACACCATTTCTATCCCGCCACGGCTCCCCCTGGGTGCACTGGGCTTTCTAAGGAGGCAATATGTCTTGTATAGCACGCAGGGGTGCATTGCACTTGATTTATTCTTGCTGCTAATGTGCACTCCTCCTTCCTTTCTATCTCAATCCTCCCACTCGTGCTGGGTGGGTGTGTTTTAAAAAAAAAATATTCCCCGATGCTGAACGCTGCACTACCGCAAAAGAGAGCCTTCTACAAAACACCCATCTGTGTGCCAAATCACTGCTGCAATGAATCGATTAGTGCCACCCTTCACAGCAGTTCGTCGACTCCCTCCTTCTGAGAGCCCGTGTGTGGTTACCCTGATTGCTGCAGAAGCTAAAACAGCAATCCTGTGTTTTGTCACTTTGCCGTGTGACTCAAGGCATTGCAGTTTTGCTTGGTGAGGCTTCAACAGATCAAGAAGCAATGGCTGCATAACTCGGTGCTCTCCCTTGCCAAACTCGAGGAATGGAGAGGAATGCCAGCTCCATCACTTCCTGGAGGCAGGCTTTCCGCTTCTTCCCCTGCAGTGTGTCCTGCGCTATCCAGGCATAGAAAGCAAGGGGGGAGGAGGGAATCTCAAGAAATCTCTGCAGGTGCCTGTGAAGTCAGAACAATCAGGTGTGTTTCCTTGGACTGGCAAAATCCAGTCTCTGTTTACAGTCTGCTGTGGCGTCAGGATATTGTCGTCATCCCCACCCTTCTCTTCTTGCTCAACATCTGAAGGACAAAAGCTTGCTTTTCCTTTTACACGAGGCACAGAAAACATACACATGCAAACATGCACACACAGTCATAAATCAAGGTGATTTTAATACGGAAAATTTTGTCATCCCATCGACAACCATATTAGCATGCATTGTGTCTCGCTTCCTTGAAGGAAGCGCTAGATGGTTTCTGAGAACGTCCTAAGAACTTAAGGCACATTTCTAATACTTGCTTTATTTACAGTTGCATAAACAGACCTTAATAAAGGCAAAATACCCTCCTGAAGGAATAAAATAGTCTGCATCAGGAATCTCAAGGCAACCTTACAGATTGCTTCCAGCCAGGGCTATAGTTGTGTTTCCATTCAGCTACTAAGTCCTCTAGCCTTTTACCAGAGGTGGGTTCCTCCCGGTTCGGACTGATTCTATGAAACCAGTAGTAACTTGGCGGCCTGGGTCATTAGAACCGGCAGCGACCCAGGCCTGCCATGCCCCCGAACTGGCTCTCTCGGGGGCGCCGTAGGATCCGCCACCTGGTTTTTTGCTTCTGTGCATGAGCAGAAGCTGGTTTTTTAGCACTGCGCATACATGCCCATACGCACAAAGCGTGTGCGTGCATCAAGGAGCAAACCGTTAACGAAGAAAATCAGAACCCACCCCTGCCTTCTAACCTATACGCTGCCCTGAGTCCTACGGGATTGGGCGGCCTATAAGAACTTTTAATTAAATTAAATTACATTAAATTTTCTTCCTTTCTTCATCTCATGTGAAATACCATGTTCCATCTCTAATTGGTATTTATTCCCAAAAAGGTGGAGTGAGATCTCCAGTTTACAAGAGATCATCCTGTATTCTCAAGGAACCATATTAGGCCATTCGTCCAGCAATCTGCTATACTGTCATTTAAAGATAGAGTCTTCCAAAGCAATTTTGCCTGTAAAATTGTAATTTAATTTAATGTATGTCCCTTCTTCCTTTCCATAGGGCTCTGAATACAGTTATCAATTTTTAAAAGCAACATTTATGGACAAATTAGTTAAAATCACGAGTCACTAATTGAAACTGAACGGGCTGGGCTAAAAATGAAGGGGTTTCCCAAAAGCACAGAGAGTGGGGACTGAGCACTCTTCAAAAATGATTCAAAATAAGCATTTTGGATCTCATACAAATGAAAGGACAGAGCAGGGCTGGGCTTCCATGAGACTTGAACCAATCCTTCCCAATCATTTTGAAAGTGTGCTCAGCCCTAGTGTATTCCTTAACTTGTCGGTAATGGAAGATCGTCTACCCAGCAGACAGACCTTTAAAAGCAAGAGCAGGGCTTTCTTTGCTGACCTTCAGAACTGGATAGCTTCATAGGAAGAGAAGCGAGCCTTATAACATGTTCAAGCAGAGCAAAGAATTTGAATGGTATGCCATGACCCATCTTAAGAAAGTTAAAACTATCAGGACAATTCTCTCTGTGTGTCAGGGCTTGTGCCACTAATCACAAAAATGACACCTGTCTTGACACATCTTTCTTCTGTAAGAAATGTGCCTAATGTGTAAAATTCCCTGAATCTTCTTCTTATCCATTAATAGATACAAATACAGATGAATGTACTGAAGCTCTATATTGCTAGGTGTTAAAGTGAGGAATTCAAGGAGCTACAGTACTTGAAAGATCCCCAAGTAATGTCCCATATCATCAAAGCCAACATTTCACCAGATGGAACCCTAGGGCCATTTGCAACTCCAAAAGGCCTGGTTAGAATATATACCAGGCCTTTTGAGGGTAAAAGCCTTAGAGGGTAAAAGCACTGCCTAACAAGGCAAGTAGCCCAAGTTCAAATCCTAGAAGGGTATGGCTAGCTGCTGAGCGCTAAATAGCTTGAAATAGATCTATACTAGTCTCCCTTTATTTCTTTATCAGTTCTTTGTAAGTTTGAATATTCAATATTCAATACAGTGGTTTCCAACCTGTGGTACGTGTACCACTAGTGGTACGTGAGGGCCTTCCAGGTGGTACGCGAACACTTTCGGGGTCATGAACGATTTTTAGTTAGTTATTTTTTACTTCACAAAAATGTTTACTGCCTAACACAAGATAATCTGGCAACGATTTGCAACTGTTGCCACACGCCACCCACCTGGTCCCAGCGGCCCGAGAATCCAGTTGCTGGATGCGCGGGGCCAAAAAAGGAACTGTACAATTATGGAAATTTAGTTTCTCTGGAACCAGGTGGTACGTGGCGACTGTACGGGACCTCCAAGTGGTACTCGATCACAAAAAGGTTGGGAACCACTGGTATAGAATGAACTTACACACACACACACACAGAGAGAGAGAGAGAGAGAGAGAGAGAGAGAGAGAGAGAGAGAGAGAGAGAGAGAGAGAGAGAGCAGGGCTTACTCACCCTAAAGCAATAAACATTTGCCATATAAAAAGACTTCCATTAGCCTCAAAGTTTCAACTTCATGCTCAAGGTATCTTCCCTGGCTAAATTTCCCATTGCTGGCAGGCTAGAGGGTTTTCTGTGTTAGCTTTTCTGCAACTCCGAAAGATGCCACTTCTAATATTTGCATTTCCTCTGTGTGAAAGCACCTTGCCATGTGGCACAAGGCCCGTGGAAATGAAAACAAACAAATGCAACAATTCCAAATCCTCTCGGGCGATTTGCCCTTGCTGTGCAGCTCCTCAGATCTCAGAATTGCCAGCCAGGCTTTGCCCGAATGACCTATGGGAAGGGGGAAACCTACCCTGCATAATACCCAGCTTAATGAAAATAACGAGAAAAGATTTCCAGGAGATGATCAATGTATTTTTCTTGGACTCTGCAGTTGCACAATGCTGATGTCAGGAGAAGGAGATTAGGCCTTTCCTTTTCCTCTTGCTCCTGTCATGGCCTCCACTGAGGTTTAAGAAAATGAATGCGCGGCTCCCAGAGGGGTAACTCAGGCTGCCTTTAACAGGGTAAAGGCTGTTCAGACCCTTCCTCTATAAGAGCTGATGAAGAAGATCCATTTCAGAGTGTTGCCTATGGCTCTAGAAAGTTGCAGAAGAAAATGCAGAAGAAAGTTCCCCATTCTTCTGAGTGTGTGTGTGTGTGTGTGTGTGTGTGTGTGTGTGTGTGCGCACGTGCGTGCGCGCGCACGCGCACACACACACACACACACACACATGTTTTTCTCCTCCTCTCCCCTTCCTTCCATTATACCGTCTGTCTCTCAAGCCATATATAGGGAGGGTTGGGACAGAACAAAACATTCATAACTGGCTGAAGCAGCATTTGGCAGTACAAGAGTAGGCTGCCTAGCTGATCTTGCCAATAATATCTGCTTGCCTCAAAGATTAATCCATGCATGCTGAAGTACACACAGGCCTCAAAATGAAATGGCAAAAAGGAGGCATAAAGGCTTTTTGGCCCAGGTCACTTCATAAAGCCCCGTTTCTGCAGACTCCAAAAAGAACCGAATTCAGTTTCATTATATACAAGAGCCGAGGTGGCGCAGTGGTTAAATGCAGCACTGCAGGCTGCTAGTTCAGCAGTTCAGCTGTTCAAATCTCACCAGGCTCAAGGTTGACTCAGCCTTCCATCCTTCTGAGGTGGGTAAAATGAGGACCCAGATTGTTGGGGGCAATATGCTGAACTCTGTAAACCGCTTAGAGAGGGCTGTGAAACACTATGAAGCGGTATATAAGTCTAAGTGCTATTGCTATATCCGGGTTAGATTTCTGTTTGGGCACAATGGAACAATCAACATTGGAAAAATAAAAATAATTATGTAGGACAGAAAAGCCTCGTTTGAAATGATGAGCTGTATTCCAATGAAAGCTTGTTTCTGTGTCATTGGGGGGGGGGGAAATAAGTCTGGAACAACAAGCAACTTTTGGAAATAAAAAACTGTTTGAAAAAGTCTCTTGACTTGACTCTTCCGTGTTTAGCAACATGAGCCTTGGCCAAACTACTTTCTTGCATCTCCTAGTCAGCATTACTTGATGTAAGCCTAGATAGGCCTTTCCTACATTCCATCATCTTTCTAATTTATGACCTTGTCATCTTTTTAACTTCCTCTGATGCCAGCACAGGAGTCAGGGATGACATCCCCAATTTACAGGCAATTTGAAGACAGAAGAGGGTTTGCACTGCTTTGGCATTCCCTGCCCTGTTTCTGCTGCCACAGCAGAGGTGGGTTTCAGCAGGTTCTGACCAGTTCTGGAGAACCGGTAGCGTAAATTTTGAGTAGTTCGGAGAACCGGTAAATACCACCTCTGACTGGCCCCGCCCCCATCTATTCTCTGCCTCCCGAGTCCCAGCTGATCAGGAGGAAATGGGGATTTTGCAGTCACCTTCCCCTGGAGTGGGGAAGGGAATGGAGATTTCGCAGTATGCTTCCCCTGCCACGCCCACCAAGCAAGCCACACCCATCAAGCCACGCCCACAGAACCAGCAGTAAAAAAAAATTGAAACCCACCACTGTGCCACAGTGCTATAATGGCAATAGAGAAGACTTTTATCATTTCTGATATCCTGAGAAAACCCAGGAATACTTAGAGTTTATCTACTTGGATAATAGTTTGTTTTTTGATGATGATGCTACCTGTTCAATCATGTCTGATTTTAGATTATTTGATGGACCAACTTTCTTCACATTTTCCAGTTCTGTATGACTTCTTTCATTTGTTTAATGATCTGGCATGAAACAATCTGTTCCTTGCCCCTTCTTAAATATATTTTCTGTTTGTTTATCTCTGACTCTATGTCTTATCCTATTTCCATTATAAACTTTGGTTAATGTGGCCCTTTGTTGCTGAACTATCTAACTGCCTATAGATTTTATAGCCGTTATGCATGCTGCCCATAGTTAGTATGCGTGGCTGGGATGTAATTTTGGATCATTCCTTTCCCACCACCATCCCACGAACACCTTGAGAAATGTGAGAGAAGCTCTGGTGGCATTAGCACCTTGCCTTTATTTTTAGCTCCCCACTTTCTCTGTTTTTCTCTCCCTCTTCTGCAAGGCTCTGCATTCTGGTCTTCTCGATCACCAATGCAGGGTGTGTTTTTTTTAAATCTCGTAGGAAAAATTCTCACTGTGATATTTTGAGCCATGCTAGATGCTAAGTCTGTCCTGGAGATTTGTATTCAAGTCAGCCTTGGCATCTGTTTTATTGACATTCACTGCCCCTTCCTAAAAGTACGCTTTTTACAGCTTCTCTGTGACAAACTGCTAGCCTTTTAGAGGAGGGGTAAGTAAATGGTTCACTGGGATGTGGTAATCTGACAAACTATGTTTACTCCAATAATTTTAGCATGGTCTCAAAGTCTAACCGTATCACTGATAATAGATGGGTGTGTGTATTTCTGGAACCTTAATCATTTTAGTCTGAGCTAAAGGTTGTAGCATTTGAAAGGTATGAGAAGCCTTAGAGTATAGCAGGGGTTCCCCAAACTTGGCAACTTTAAGACTTGTAGATTTCAACTGCCAGAGTTCCTCAGCCAGCCATGGGAATTCTGGGGGTTGAAGTCCACAAATCTTAAAGTTGTCAAATTGGAGACCCCTGGATTTTAGCATGGAGGAGCAACCACAATTCCATAGATATTTTTTATAGCAATAGCACTTAGACTTCTATACCGCTCCATTAGTGGTTTACATCACTCTCTGAGTGGTTTACAGAGTCAACCTATTGCCTCCAACAATCTGGGTCCTCATTTTACCACCCTCAGAAGAATGGAAGGCTGAGTCAACCTTGAACCAGTCAAGGATCGAACTCCTGACTGTGGGCCAAGTTACTGCAATACTGTTATTCTAACCCCTGAACCACCATGGCTCAGAGATCCTCCAGTTACACCCCAATAATTGAAAATTATTTGTATCTTAAATTCTATTAATAATTTAAGTAGGAAACTCCCTTAGAAGAGATTTTTGTCAGGGAGCCAAACATATTGGTCCCTATCCAGTGAGTTTCAACTCAGAGGAACCACAGTACAGCCTTTCAAGAGCAGTTTAGGAGCACACCTCTTTTTCCAGAATGAATAATGAGAGGACATTTCTTTTCCATTTCCCTATATAACCGGAAGCCAAGAAATGGCCTAGCCTCCTCAGTTACTTCTAGAAGTAGCATACCAGAAGGCAATTTGTTTAAAATATCTATTCTCCAATTATTTTTAGTCATCACCCAATCTGAGGCAACCAACTCATTCTGTTTACATATCTCTTTTATAAGGCTCCTTATCTGATTCTTTGGATCTGTCTTAAGCAGTAGCCAGACAGGACTTATGCTTTTGTTCTGTGAAGAATGATATTTCTTTTTCAGAAGAAGTCCTTAAACTTAAAACTGAAAATCCACTTGTCCTCATTGACTTTCTCTTAATTTGGGGGTTCCTGGTTATTTGCATTTTATACTAGTTTTATCTTAAACACATTGGAAAGCTTTTCATCCTTAAAGATACCACCGGATTAATGTATTCTGGGGAGATGACAAATATCTTTATTAGATAGTTACTACTACTGGATATACTATATATATAGAAATTTTGGGCTTGGACAACCTGGAACTACGCCGCCTACAGTCTGTCCTAAACATAGTACACAAAATTGTCTGCTACAACGTCCTACCTGTCAACAACTACTTCAGCTTCAACCTCAATAATGCACGGGCACACAATAGATACAAATTCAAGGTAAACCACTCCAAACTCGACTGCAGAAAATATGACTTCAGCAACAGAGTGGCCAACACCTGGAATGCTCTACCTGACTCAGTTGTTAAATCCTCAAACCCCCACAGCTTCAACCTTAAACTGTCTACCATGGACCTCACCCCAAGGAGCTGCTGATACAGTTCTACAAAGGAATTATTGAGTCTGTCATTTGCACCTCTATAACTGTCTAGTCTGGTTCTGCAACCCAACAAGACAGACACGGACTTCAGAGGATAATCAGAACTGCAGAAAAAATAATTACTGCCAACCTGCCTTCCACTGAGGATCTGTATACTGCATGAGTGAAAAAGAGGGCCATGAAAATATTTACAGACACCTCACATCCTGGACACAAACTGTTTCAACTCCTACCCTCAAAATGACGCTATAGAACGCTGCATACAGAACAACTAGACACACGAACAGTTTTTCCCCAAACGCTATCACTCTACTAGACAAAAAATTCCATCAACACTGTCAAACTATTTACTAAGTCTGCACTACTATTAATCTTCTCATCGTTCCCATCACCCATCTCCTCCCACAAATGACTGTATGACTGTAACTTTGTTGCTTGTATCCTTACGATTTATATTGACTGGTTCCTAATATGATTTGATTGCTTATTTGTACCCAGACTATCATTAAGTGTTGTACCTTATGATTCTTGCCAAATATATCTTTTCTTTTATGTACACTGAGAGCATATGCACCAAGACAAATTCCTTGTGTGTCCAATCACACTTGGCCAATAAAGAATTCTATTCTATTCTATTCTATTCTATTCTATTCTATTCTATTCTATTCTATTCTATTCTATTCTATTCTATTCTATTCTATTCCTAAGAGGTCCATAAAGGAGGCGTGCATAAGCGCATCAGCATGCCTGTCCTACTGTCCCCATTTATTTGTACTCTTTTCCTGTGTTCATGTCCATGTTTATACTTATACCTGCTATCTTGTACATGTTTGACAAACTAACTAACTAACTAAATAAAAATATTGTAGCATTTCCATTCTAATATATTTACTGATGTTCCAGACAGACAGGTCTGAAAATCTTTCTTAGTAACTGAAGCTATGCTGTTTTTTTTTTAAATCAGTTCTGAATCTCCTTGAAACTAGGAGCACTGAGTATCCTTGAAAGAAACCCACCCCCACCTCGGTAGCCATTCACGATTCCTGTAGGATTTTTCTTCAGTTTTTCTTCTTTCAAATGTTTCATCATTTTAAACTTTTCTTCAAATTGAGGTGCATTAAAGCCCATGATTATTTTTGCTGCCTTTTGCTAACTTTTGCATTTCTTTGGCCACCATATATACCTCACCCTAATTTTGATCTTGAGATATAAATGCTAACTGGATTAGGGATATTTAAAACGGGAAGTAAAGACAATATTGAGGGACTTTGAAGTTTGCAAAAAAAAAAATCAAAAAAAAAAATCCATAGAGATCCAAAGAGGTGGAATATTCTGATTCCACTCATTAAAACCTAGAAATGTATCCTTCTATAGCAGGGCTGTCAAACTCCTGGCCCAGGGCTGGATGTGTCATGTGCTGGCCACACCCACACCCTATTTAGCGAAGGGGGGGAGTCCTGATACGTCACGTGACGCTGTGACGCCTTGAGTTTGACATCCCTGTTCTATAGGCATTGCACTGTAAATGAAATATAGGTAGTCCTTGACTTACGACCACAATTGAGCCCAGAATTTATATTGCTAAGTGAGAAATGTGTTAGGAGAATTTTATCCTTTTCCTGCCAGAGTTTTTAAGTGAATCAATGGGGTTGTTAAATTAGTAACAACTCTGTTAAGTGAATCTGGCTTCCCCATTGACTTTCCTTGTCAGAAGGTCACAAAAGATGGTCACATGATCCTAGGGAACACTGCAACTAGTTCATAAATATGAACTAGTTGCCAAGCGTCCGAATGTAAATTACATGACCATGGGGATGCTGCAACGGTCATAAGTGTGAAAAATGGTCATAAGTCCCCTTTTTCAGTGCTGTTGTAACTTCAAACAGTCACTAAATGTTGAGGCCTACCTGTAGTAGTTTACAATAACAATCTAGGCCAGCTGCAATTTATAGCCTGCTAGGCCAAGCATTTCCAACTAGCACTGTATCAACTTTCTGCAATGGTTGCTGGCTTGGTCCTACACCTACACACTTAGGCAAGGCATAGAGAAAGAAAGCACACGCTCCCGTTCTGCCTTTATGATCACTAGTTCTGACGACCTAAATTAGTCAATTTGCAGGGTCAGCTGTAAGGAAGCATCTTATTATGGCATCTTGTATTATTCATAGCTGCTATACTCATTCAGTTTCTGTCCTGCTTTTCCTCCAAGAGCTCAAGAGGAAGCACACAACACACTGTGCTCCAATATTCTCTCCCGCCCCCTGCTGCCATTTTGTGGCTGGGTTGAGAGGAGAATGATTGGTCCAGAGTCACTCAGTGGCTTTCAGGGCTGAGGGCAGACTTGAACCGGAATCTTCAATGTCCTCACAACACGTTACTCTGTGTGCTGCTTGACATGTAGCCAAACCCACCTATCCTCCAATAAAACAGACTGTGTGTGCAGCTCTGGATGCTTTATTAAAAGAACAGGATGGATGACACAGCGATGCTGTGTGTATGGGATGTGGATTTTTGTCCTCAGATGAACATGCGCCACGGATTAGGCTGGATTCTTCCTGGTGCTTCTGTTTTCCTTCCGAATGCTAAAAGAAATGGAGTCTGGCTTTCCAGGTTGCACTTGTTTTGGGAATGAGGGTTTATGGGTAGATGACCCTTAAAGGGCTTCCAACAATACAGATTCGTATTTGGCCCCAGCCAGTAGATGGAGCTAGAGAGCAACAACGATATATACATAAATTATATGCTGAGGTATGACACTCTCCCTCCCCCTGCTGCCATTTTGTGGCTGGGTTGAGAGAAGAATGATTGGTCCAGACTCCAGAGTCATCCAATGGCTTTCAGAACTGAGGGCAAACTTGAACCTGAATCTTTAGTACAATGCTTTCCCCATTATACAGGTAGTCTTTGATTTACAACCATAGATTTAGTGACTGTTTGATGTTAATGGCACTGAAACAAGTGACTTACGACCAGTCTTCACACTTACAGTTGTTGCAGCATTCCCCATGGTCACATGATCAAAATTCAGGTGCTTGGCAATTGGCATATATTTACAACTGTTGCAGCATCATAGGATTCCCATGTTTTACCTTCCCAGCCGGCCTTTGACAAGCAAAGTCAATGGGGGATTCCAGATTTGCTTAACAGCCATGTGATTCATTTAACAACCATGAAAAAAGAAGTTTGTTAAATCGGATGTAATTCACTTAACTGCCTTGCTTAGCAACAGAAATTTTAGTTCCAGTACGTTGAGAACTACCTGCACCACATTGACTCTCTAGCTCATTATTTCCATTTTTGAACTGGAAGTTGGGCTATTCTAAAATATTGTGGTAGGAGAGGAATTATTACTACCACAAGCAAGAGTGGAAATTCCCACTCATGACTTATAATTTGTGGACTCCCACATTATTGTTCCAAACAAAGATGGTGACTATAAGATGTCCATGATGTTGTTTCTTTGAAAGGGCTCAAACTCGACCCAGAATTTCACCTGATACTATAAGTCTGTGGCAGCTACTCTTCTTCAATTACAACAAGGGAAGATATCTAGATAAGGTTAAAATGTGAAATTTAAATCAACCAAACAAGTTATTATTCATCTTCCTGCAATCAAAGCAAATTTTGGAAGATTAAAATCAACAATTGTCACGTAGACATACAGACACATATATGCATAACACACACACACACAAACACACACATACACAAAAACATTTAAACCAGTTTCAGAGGATTCACAGACATCACAGTAAGCCAAAAGCAAAGAAATGGCACTATAATATAGTATTACAACCAGGATGGACTGAACCTTCCCTATTCCAAGACAAAATATGCCAGTTCTTTAGGCACCCTGAGCAGAAAATCCAAATATGCCTCTTCCCCAGCAATTAAAACAAAAGAATAACAAGAAATAAACACTGCAGCCCTTTCCTAGCTCTTTAACCAGCTGCCTAAGGGAGCTTTCCTGATTCTGCCTACCAGTTAGGTAACCTTGCCAAGGGAGCCAATAAGGCCAATAAAAGGAAGGGGAGAGATAGGATATACTGAAATATCTTCAGAAGCTGGTTATTATAAAACATCTCCACACAAAACTGGATGTAGTACAGTGACACTCTTGATTGCTAAGGTGAGAGAACTAAGATTTTCTAAATAAAATCATAAAATAAATAAAATCAATGCCAGAACGAAATAACCGGAGATATACTACCAAGGTGGTTTCAAAGAGGCAGTATATAGGTGAATGTCAAAGGGAGTAACTGGCTTACTTACTTACTTTCAGGAGCAAGGAATGAATGGGAGCACGGCTTTAATCATAGCAAGGCTGATTGCACTCAAGGCAGGTCATTCAGCACAGGTCAGGGCTGAAGTAGATAAAAGAGAAAAGAAATAGGAGTAAAGGCTACAGGAAGCTTTTCAAATCCTTCGGGGAGCTGGTTTTGGAAAGCTAAAAGCCTCCGTGAAAAGGGGAATTTATTATTGTATTGGTTCTCCACGCTGCCTATAAGCAGGCAAGGCTGCTTGTAAGCAACTGCAGGGATTTCCTGCATTAGAAACTATGGGAATGATATAGTCAACGAACTCTTGCTCTGCCCTGGGCAACAGATAAAGTGAGTTATGAAGGACCAAGGTGATGTTTCCATGCAGCTGTGGGTTGCTCCTGGTTCGGACCAGTTATTAGAACTGGTAGCGGCAGCAGCGGGAGGCTCCGTCCACCCGCCCGGGCCGCTTCTTTGCATGCGCAGAAGCGGCGCGCAAGCGCACACATGAAACAGTAGCAAACTAATTCAGAACCCACTACTGTTTCCATGTTGCTCATGAGTCTTCCCAGCTCTGTGCTTTGCCTTAAATATTCTGTAGCGATTTTGAAAAAGCTTGCAAGGCCCGGGGAGTAAATGTCCTTTAAGATTAGTTGCACTTGAAGCCTAAGCATTTGGTTATCTTGGCCCTCCTGTCCTTGATGTGTGCCTGGGTGTGCACAGGCAGAAAAGTGATTAGGTGGAGGATGGGATCTCAAGAGCTTTATGATTCAGCAATTGTTACTCAGTTGTTGGCTCACTAGTCAGCATTCAGTTTCAAAGCAGATGCATTCTTAAAAACATTGGATGTTTTAAAGAAGAGTCTAGACCACGGGTGTCAAACTCACCGCGTCATGTTGCCATCATTTGACGTATCGCGATGTTTTTTTCCCTTCGTACTGGGGTGGGCGTGGCCTGCACATGATGCATCTGGCCTGTGGGCCGCCAGTTTGACACTCCTGGGACTCTAGACCAGGGGTGCCAAACTCAGGGCCCGGCGGCCAGAACTGGCCTGCGGGGTGCTTAGATCTGGCCCATGGGGGCCGCCCTGGAAACAACAGTGCCTCTGCCAGCAAAAACGGAGCTTGAGAGGGCCACGGGCAGCCCTCCGGAGCTCCATTTTCACTGGCAGAGGGTTGCAGGAGGCCGTCGCAGCCAAAAACAGAGCTCGGGAGCCCGTTTACACTGGCAGAGTGCCCTTGACATGAGTGACGTCAAGCTGGCCACGCCCACTCTGGCCACGCCCATCCCCTCTGAGATAAAACATAACCCTGATGCGGCCCTCAATGAAATCGAGTTTGACACCCCTGGTCCAGACAGTCACTTATCTGAAATAGTATAGGTTCTCCTGCTTGAGCAGGGGCCTGGTCTAGAAGACCTCCAAGGTCCCTTCCAGCCTATTCTATTCTATTCTATTCTATTCTATTCTATTCTATTCTATTCTATTCTATTCTATTCTATTCTATTCTATTCTATTCTATTCTATTCCATTCCATTCCATTCCATTCCATTCTATTCTATTTTCTATTATTTTCTATTTTCTATTCTATTTTCTATTCTATTTTCTATTATTTTCTATTTTCTATTCTATTCTATTCTATTCTATTCTATTCTATTTTCTATTATTTTCTATTTTCTATTCTATTTTCTATTCTATTCTATTTTCTATTTTTTCTATATTCTATTCTATTCTATTCTATTTTCTATTATTTTCTATTTTCTATTATTTTCTATTTTCTATTCTATTTTCTATTTTCTATTATTTTCTATTTTCTATTCTATTCTATTTTCTATTCTATTCTATTTTCTATATTCTATTCTATTCTATTCTATTCTGTTCTATTCTATTCTATTCTATTCTATTCTATTCTATTCTATTCTATTCTATTCTATTCTATTCTATTCTATTCTACTCTACCCTACCCTACCCTACCCTACCCTATCCTATCCTATCCTATCCTATCCTATCCTATCCTATCCTATCCTATCCTATCCTATCCTATCCTATCCTATTGAAAAAAAATCAGATGGAAATACCATGGCATGGACTGACCTAAGACATGGTGTCAGTTGCATTTCAACTGGCTTTAAACCAGTTATGTCTGGTTTAAAGCCAGTTGAAATTTATGACTGAATTTTTAATGTGTTTTTAGTCTGCTCTTTTTAAATTTTTATTGATATGCTATTTATGTTTCTTCTTGATGTGAGCCACCCAGAGTCCTTTGGGAGTTGGGCGGCATAGAAATATAAATAAATAAATAAATAAATAAATAAATAAATAAATAAATAAATAAATAAATGGATGGATGGATGGATGGATGGATGGATGGATGGATGGATGGATGGATGGATGGATGGATGGATGGATGGATGGATGAATGAATGAATGAATGAATGAATAAATAAATAAATAAATAAATAAATAAATAAATAAATAAATAAATAAATAAATAAATAAATAAATAAATAAATAAATAAATAAATAAATGTCAGTGAGTTGTAGCCATAACGGTAGTACAAGAAGCATATCTCCAAATACCAGTTGCTGGACAATAGAAACAGGAAAGCATTCTTGCCCACATTCCACTTGTGGGGTTATCAGAAAGGTCTCTTGATCCCTCTGGGGGAACCGAATGCTGGCCAAGACAGATGATTGTTCCAAGTGCTTTAGCAAGATACTTCTTATCTTAGATCAGTGGTTCCCAATGTGGGGCCCATGCCCCACAGGGGGGCAATTTGATTTTTAATGGGGGCAATTCAAACATGAGCTATTAACTGAATTTTTGAAAGCCCACTAATTGTTCTTATATATTTGTGATGAAATATACCTATTGTTTCATTTACCTATTGTTGTCTTTGTTAAAGTGCATTTCCTAGGGCCTGATCTGAAAAGGATACCCCAGCTGGGGGGAGGGGGAGCAACTGCCAGCCAATCAGGTGTGGTCCCACTAAGGATCATGGGACTGGCAGAGTCTCTCTCTCTCTTTCCCGTGGGCTTTGCTGCTGGGTGGTTGCAGAGAGAGCTGCTCTGTGGGGAGACAGAGTGGATGGCTGCTGGGGGAAGCCCAGCAGTGAGGATACAGAACCAGGACCCAAGTTTAAGTAAGAAATTGTTAGATTTACAGTTATTTTTAGTCTGTGTTTTCCCAGGCTGTGTTTTACAAGACTTTTCCTCTCAGAGCAATCTGGGGCTGGGCCACGCATGCGTAGGCCTTGCCAGGTCTGTGTGATTCACCTCCACCTACTGAACTACCAAAGCATTTCCCCACTAAGCTAAGGTGACCAGACGTCCCGCTTTTGGCGGGACAGACACGCTTTTCAAGCGTGTGTCCTGTGTCCCGCATTCTTTCCAAAAAGTCACGCTTTTTTGGAAAGAATGCCGGACGTCTGGTCACCTTAGAAGGGGAAGCACAAAAGAGAGGTACTACACCGAAATACAAACCGGAAGCAAGTCGGGCAAAGCGGAATTTCAGCAAGCCGGCTGCCTGCTGGGGAGAGGGGAAAGGGGGGCTGCTCCTCCTCTCCTTCCCCCGCCCCATCCCTAGCCCCGTCCTCGGAGGCGCCGCTGCTGTTGGGATGCGGGTGGGGGGGTGAGGGACGAGGAGCCGTCACCACTGCCATCGTTGCACTGGGGCCGGGCGGGCGACCGGGAGACCGCGGCGCTTGGATGCCTGGAGCTCGCGACTTAGACCTAGCCCCGAGCCCGCCATGGGCTGCTGCGGGAGCGCCGCCTCGCAGGTAAGCTGCCAGCTGCCTCCTTTCCCCGCCTCCCACCTCCCGTTCGTCGCTTGCCAGCCCAAGCCACTGCCGGCTCCCGAAGGGGAGGCGGGAGGCGAGGAAAGGCCTCCTGCCTCCCCCCCACCTGGACGCCGACATTTGCATTGTTTTGCCCTCTGTGCATGCGCAGCGTTCTGTGCATGCGCAGAGGGCAAAACTCAAATGGCGGCGCCCAGGCGGGCCCGCCCCCCCCCCGTCCCGCTTAAAAAAAAATCTGGTCACTTTACACTAAGCTGCAGGTTCAAACCGAGTGGGCGAGTAGGGGGGTCATAGGTTACAATCCCCCTTTTGTTCATGGTAATCTTATTATTCATAAATTAAGCTAAGAATGTTTTTTTAATTTCCCTTTCTGCGTCATCTTCTTTTAATAGTTATTTTTTTAAATAATTTGCATCATTTCATAAGTTTTTCTCACATTTGTTTCTTTTAGTCACAAACCCTATGCATAAAATAAGTAGTGCAAACAAGAAAAAAGTTTGTCAGTATTCACAAGAATATTTAAAAATTGGCTTCATACCCGCTATCCATGATGAACAGTCACCTTTCTGCCTCTTATGCCAACAATGCTTCACCAACGAATCAATGAACGAGGTCGTCTTGAGGTGTATTTGAAAGCGAAACATAGTGTGTACGTAAATTCAGATTTAAATTACTTCAAGTCTTTAAAGGAGAAGTTTGAAAAAAAGATCACAAACTGTTACTGTCAGTCATACTCTTGAGGCTAGTTATGAAATTTCTTTACTCATTGCTAAATCTGGAAAAAAACCATACTATAGGGGAGGATTTAATTAAACCATCAATATCAGCATTTCTTAAAACAGTTCTGGAAAAAGATGACAAAGATGTCAAAGCCACGCCACTTAGTAACAATACTGTTAGCAGAAGAACAGATGAAATGAGTGAAGATAATGAAACACAACTTGTTGAAAAGCTGAAATCAAGAAAATTCTTAGTACAAATGGATGAATCAACTCTGAGAGACAATGAGGCCATATTGCTAATCTATGCAAGATAAAGGTGAAGAAATGTTATTCTGCAAATCATTAGAGACCACCACAACCACTACTGATATATATATAATAAACTAAAAAATTACTTAGATGTCAATAATATATCAATGGAAAACATAACATCTTGTGCTGCAGATGGTGCTCCTGTTATGATGGGCAAAAAAATGGCTGCTTAAAACTGATGAAAGATGAGAATCCAGAAATGCTTCTTGTGCACTGTGTTATTCATAGAGAGAATTTAGTGTCCAAAAATATTTCTCCTGTTCTTAATGAGGTACTAAAATCAGTTATAAAATGTATCAATGCTATCAAAGCTGATGCCAAATGTGAGTGTCTCTTCAAGCAATTTTGTGAAGATAAAAATGCAGACCATGTGAGGCTTGTACTTCACACTGAGGTAAGGTGGCTCTCAAAGGGAAATTGTTTGAAAAGATTCGTGGAACTATTTGATGTTCTTAGTGACTTTTTAAGTGACAAGCCTGAAATGAAGCACCTGCTAACCGTTGATGGTAAAGCATTTGTGAGTTATTTAGCAGATATCTTTGAAAAACTGAATATGTTGAATAAACAACTTCAAGGAACAAATAAAATTCTTGCTGATGCAAAGGCAAAGATATTTTGTTTCATTACATTTATAAAGTTATGTCAAAAACATATTTCTGACAAAATTTTTGACATGTTTCATTGGCTAAAAAAAATGTGAGGTGACTGATGCTGATGTACCGAACTTGTCATTGTGGATCATCTGAAAATATTGGCCTCTGATTTGAAAGAAAGATTTTCTGATTTAAAACAAATTGATTTTTCAACATGGGTAGTGCAGCCAGTGCTGGTGGATCTATCAGTTGTTTCAATGCAGTACCAAGAAGAACTCTTGGAAATGCAAAATGATGAGTCACTTAAAACTTTATTCAATATAAAACGAGCGATGGCATGGCTTTGTGATGAGACAGAAACTAAATACCCAAAATCAACCTACTTTGCAAGAAAACTGCTGTTACCGTTCCCATCTTCATATTTAGCTGAATGTCGCTTTAGTGCTGTAAATGATTTGCTACTGAAGAAAAGAAATCGACTGGATATCACTGAACGAGGAGACTTGAGAATGAAGCTGACTAAATTGGAGCCTAATATAAAATATCTCTGCAGCAGGCATCAAGCACAAGGATCTCACTAACTTAAGCAGACTAAAGCTGCAATCCTACAACATTTTCCCGGGAGTAAGCCCCATTGAAGACGATGGTACTTACTTCTGAGTAGACATGCATAGGATTGCATTGTAAATATGATCTTGAGGTGAGTTCTAATTGTATGTTGAATTTGTTAGGTACCTTTATTTTAATATGTATAGTAATTAATATGATCAAAGTATTACAGAAAAAGCTTTCATTAAAATTATTTTATATTTATGCATTTCAGTTCTCTATTATATGTTTTGAAACTTTATTTGCTGGTTTTTCATATCCCTTCATACTATTATTTTTTAAGTTCCTCAGTACTTCTACTGTCTTTTGTTCTTTTATTTTTCTCTTTCATGGATGCAATGTTCTTTGGAACCTTGTTTAAACCAAGTTAATGGCCTTTTAGGCTTCTTCTGCGTGAGTAGGAGTTCACTTTTTGAATAGTAAGAATTATATGTCACAGGGGTGGGGGGCATCAGGATTTTAGAGATGCTTAGGTGGGGCATGGCCAAAAAAAGGTTGGGAACCACTGTCTTAGATTGATTCCAGCAGTTCGGAAACCTCCCCAAATCATTGTAGTTTCCTTAGTGCCTGCATGCAAATGTCATTCAAAAGTCTCCTGGGGATTTATATGAATCATAATCTCTCTACTCCTTTGTTGTCTTTCTTCACTGGCAGCTCATAGCTAATGTAGCATTTATCCATGGGCTACCTTTGTTAGTTTTGTCCTTTCACGGATAGAGGTTCTGCCTGTCCATCTCTTTTCTGTCTCCCTCCCCACTTGGCTAGTCAATAAAGCAATTCACTGCATCATTTCTGAGCACGAGAGCTGCAATAGAACAGGTCGTATCCCTTCAGGATTGAATGGGTAAAGAAGAGAGAGAAAGAGGGAGGGAGGGAGGGAGAGAGAGAGAGGGAGGGAGGGAGGGAGGGAGGGAGGGAGGGAGGGAGAGAGAGAGAGAGAGAGAGAGAGAGAGAGAGAGAGAGAGAGAGAGAGAGAGAGAGAGAGAGAGAGAGAGAGAGAGAGAGAGAGAGAGAAGAAGAAGAAGAAGAAGGCAGGCTGATAAAGATTATTTGTATTCAGTCAGATCCAGGGGTGGGTTCTAACTTACCTCACCACTGGTTCGCTTCCTCCCGTGCCGCATGGCTATGTGCGCATTGCACATGCATGCTTTGTGCACATGAGTGTGCATGCGCAATGCCGAAAACTCAGCTTCTGCACATGCGCAGAAGAAAAAATTAGCATCTGCGCATGTGCAGAAGCCAAAAACAAGATGGCGGTACCCACGGACCGGCATCGACAGAACCGGCTCCGTGATGTCACCACAAGTTTGCTAACGGTTCTAAAGCAGCGGAAGAGGAGAAGCCATCCAAACAGGGAAAAATTCGCAAAAAATTCCAAAAAAAGATGGCGGCACCCACGGACTGGCACAGATCGAACCGGATCTGTGACATCACCAGCGGGTCGCTACCGGTTTGGGTGATCCGGTCTGAACTGGGAGTAACCCACCCCTGGTTGGAAGGGACCTTGGAGGCCTTCTTGTCCAACCCCCTGATTAGGCAGGAAATCCTATACCATTTCAGACAAATGGTTGTCCAATCTCTTCTTAAAAACTTGTAGTATAGGAGCACCCACAACTTTTGGAGGCAAGTCATTACACTGATTAATTGTTCTAACTGTCAGGACATTTCTGCTTAGTTCTAGGTTGCTTCTCTCCTTGTTTAGTTTCCATCCATTTCTTCTTGTCTTGCCTTCAGGTGCTTTGGAGCAGCGGTCACCAACTGGTGGTCCGTGGACCACTAGTGGTCCACGAGAAAATTTTGGTGGTCCATAGAAAAATTATTTGCATTTTTTATATTGCACTAAATCAGGGGTCCTCAAACTACGGCCCCTGGGCCAGATACGTGCAATGAATGCTTGTGTTGCTGCAGAGAGTCTCCCCCTTCAGGGTCTTTTTGTGTGGGTCTGAGGGGGGGAGAAATTCTGATTTCAGCCTCCTGATGCAGGGCTTTGGGCGAAGGCTGGAGGGAAGTGCCGCTGGTGGCGAAGAGCCAGAGGACCTCATTCCAGTGGGACTACATCATGGTCTGGAACTGGCTGACCATCTCAGCCCGCTGAGCCTCCAGGCGCCTGTACCTGGCCTTGCATTCCCACAGGTCTTCCCTCTGCTTGGAAAGCCTATGCTCATAGTCCTCAGTGAGGTGCTTCTGCTGAGCCTCCTTCTCGGTCAGATCCAATTTGAACTGAGCTGTTTTGCCAACTCTTTCTTGTGGTGGCTGCTAAGCTCCAACAACTGCTTCCTGTTGGGGCCCTAAGGAGCCTGGGCGGGCAGGAGAGGAGTGAGTGGGAGGGGCAAGTAGAGGCTGGTGAGGTGCCCCGACGTAAGTGACATTGAGTTGGCCATGCCCACCCAGTCACATGACCACCTAGCCACGCCCACCCAGCCGGTCATTAGGCAGATCATATTAGTGGTCCGTGGAATTTAAAATTATGACTTTAGTGGTCCCTAAGGTCCGAAAGGTTGGTGACCCCTGTTCTAGGGGACCATAGGTAAGTATGAGCTAGCAGTGTGCTGCAGCTGTCAAAAAAGCCAATGCATTCCTAAGATGCATGAACAGAGAGATAACATCAAGATGATGAGAAGTGATCAAGAAGAGCAACAAAGATTATAAGGGTTTTAGAGGCTAAACCATATGATGAACTGTTCAGAGACCTAGGTATACCAAGCCCAGGGGTGGGCAATTAATTTCTCCCAAAGGGCCATATGAGAAACTGGGACTGTGGTGGATGACTAATCCAATAGGCTGAATTAATTCTGATAAATTATGTGCCTGGTATTCACTTATTTACATTTTATTTCTAATTTCTGATTGACTTCATGCTGTTGGGATAGGCACAACCAAAAAAGCCCGACGTGGATCGGGGTGGGGGGGCATAAAATGCCCTGGTCTGATCTAGCCTAACACAGAGAAGGATTAGGGATGACCTGATAGTTGTCTTCTGGTACTTGAGGAGCTATTTCAGGGAAGAAGGGGTTTCATTCCCTAAAGCACTTGAGAGCAGGACAGAAGCAATGGGTGGAGTCTCGTTAAAGAGAGACCCAATCTGGAACTAAGGAGAAATTTCCTGACAGTAAGAATGATCAATCAGTGGAACAGCATGCCTTCCAGAGTTGTGGGTGCTCATTGCTGGAGGTCTTCAAGAAAATATTGGGCAGTCATTTGTCTGGGATGCAATAAAATCTCCTGCCTTGGGCAGGAGGTTGGTCTAGAAGACCTCCAAGGCCACCTTCAGCCTTTTGATGCTTTGCTTGTATAGAAATTTAAATTTCTACAGTTCAGGAACAGGCAATGAGATACCACTGAGGGACATTCTTCTTGCAAATAGCTTCCCTAATGGCTTCAGACTTTATTCCCCAACTGGTTTAATTTTACTTTCTAAAGATGATTTTAATTAAAACGAATACATGGAAAGCTAGCAGGCTGCAAAGCACAGAACCAGCACCAGGGGTAACCCTTTCCCCCCAGGAATATTTCTGAGACCTGCAGACTCCAGATCTACAATGTTTGGAGGTGGGCGAGGGGGTGGGCAGACAGATAATGTGGGAATGCTTTGTTTGGAAGACTGCTGCCCTGCTTCGCCCAAGGCAACAGCATGGTAGATAGCACTGGAGAATGTGTCAAAGGACAATTTCTCTAGTTTCTTTCTGGTCATGGATATCATGAACAGATATTTTGTAAGGGTGCTTCCGGCATACTCAAAATCTCACGTATATCCTCATCAGCCCCAAACATTAGCCTGCCCTGTTTTAATTCATTCTTGCATGAGATTGCAGGTACAACACGATAACAACACACATTTGTAACGTTCCTTTTTTATTTTTATTTTCACATATGCTGTTTAACTGGGGTGGGGAGGTGTTTTTGGATCAACATCAATGGTGGGTTGCTACCGCTTTGCCCTGGATTGGGCGAACCGGTAGCGGCGGTGGGAGGCTCCGCCCATCCGCCCAGACATCTCTGCGCATGCACAGAAGTGCCCCCCCCCACGCGCTACCAGTAGCGAACCGGTAGTGAAGGTCATTGAAACCCACTATTGATCCACATAGTAGTGAATTTAATGCCTTAGCGCTCATAACACACAAAATCATTTGAGACCATGTTTTTAAGTGATTTTTAAATGATTTGTGCTGTTGCTGTATACCAGCTTATGATACAGTCAGGTTCTGAGTTAACGTAGTTTGAATGAGGAATTGATGGTGAAACTTTTTTTTAAAAAAAAAGATGTAGATGTACGCAACACTTTGGATGACTGTTTCAGCTCCTGGTGTGGGAGAATTCCTTTCGGTTGCAGATTTATGCTCGGTGGCCCGGAGGAGCACAGAAAGAAATCAGAGCACAAATAAACAGCAGAGCTGGCGCATAGCATGGCAGCGATCCCAGCAGGAAAAGCACAAAGCCAAAAAGGCTGAAGGCAAGCAATCAATCATCAGGCAGGTTAACTAGCTAGATCTGCCATTCAAAACAAAATGGACTACGTTGTATTAATACAAGGAGTACAGCTGCCTTCTGCGTCCGCCTACATGATCGTCTTGCTTCTGCATACCAATTGAGCTAAAAGAGAGAAAGAGAAGGAAGGAGGGGAGAGGGAGAGCATCAAAATGTCAGGCTATGTAAACCTTGTAACCCTTTGATCTCAGGATGCCTGCAGATGAGGAATATATGATGCATATTAAGAGACCTGCTGTTGAAGAGACCCAAAGTAAAAAGCTTAAAAGCTCCCATCAGCCTTGTATTGGAAGACATTTCTGTGGCAAGATGGATGTACTATCTTGCTATATATATATATATATATATATATATATATATATATATATATATATATATATATATATATATATATATATATATATATATATATATATATATATATATATATATATATATACACACACACACACACACACACACACACACACACACACACACACACACACACACACACACACATTAAGAGCTGCAGGAACTAAAAAACGTTATCAATATCTGTCAACCCTCTAAGGCAGGCCAGACCAAAAAACAGACACCATGTATGCCTAAAACTACTTTTATTAGAACAGCTATAAAAACAGAATCTTGCAAGTCTGACTGTGCTTCCCTTCCTGCCTCTTTCATCTTATATGAACTGTAATTGGACTGACGGGAAAGGGGGAGGGGTGCCTGTCTGAGACATTTTTTGCAAACTACTTTCATGGTTTGGGTTCAAGCCTTGTTTACCTGATTGTTGCCTTGGTAACTGATCTTCCTTCTGTCCTTCAAGGCCATCTTTTATACTGTCCACAATGCCATACCAACAACATGTGAATCAGCAAAGCCAGTCAAACACTGTACACCTTGGGATTTATCTCTTTATCAAAGAATAGTGGTTAGAATCCCAACCTTTGACATGGGAAATGGGGTTCTACCTTACCTGAAGGGGTCCTGGGGCAAAGAACCCCTAGTGCTTCACCTATTTACCTCAGATAAGAGAGTGATATGAATTGAGAGAGTTGGGCTAGCTTGGACATCATTCAGATGAACAAGGTCCATACCAGATATTGAGAACCATAGACTTAAACCCCTTCAGCCAAGAAATCACACATACTGGATAGAGATACAAGTTCAAGAGTGAAACTACCATCAGCCACCTTCTCTACATGGATGACATCAAGCTGTATGCTAAGAGCAATAGGATACCAACTCACTGAAGCACATGATACGGATCTGCTTTGAGAAAATTGGAGTGTCATTCCGACTCGAGAAGTGTGGCCAGATGGTAGTAAAGAGAGGGAAGGCAGTTAAGACTGATGGGATGGAACTACCAGTAGGCCATATAGCAGCTACAAGTACCTTGGTATTCTATAGTCAGATGATAAGGAGGCTAGGAAGAGAGCAATATCCAAGTACTACCAGAAGATCAACAGGTCCTGAACAATCAGCTCAATGTGAAGAACAAGATCCACATCATCAACATGTATACCCTGCCGGTCATCAGATATCCTACTGGTATAGTGAACTGGCCAAAGGAGGACATGGAAGATCAAGCAGAAGTAGCGCCATGGCAAAACCAGATCCTGCATGAGATGTACCATCCACAGAGAGCTCAGGTGGCTGACATTGGGAAATCCTACCAGTGGCTGGAAAGGGGTGAACTAAAAGACAGCACCCGAGGCATGAGCGTAGCTGCACAAGAGCAGGCACTAAGCACCAAATCCATAGAAGCAGCAGTCTACCACACTTTATATAGGACCCAAGGCACAGACTGTACAGAGAGGTCTCAGAAACAGTCCAATACCTGGTGTTAGGATATAAGAAGCAGACATACACTGAATAGCACAACCAAATAGCTGGCATTATGCATTGGAACCTCTGCACAGGGTAGGGGCTACAACCACCCAAGTCCAGATGGGAGATTCCACAAAAGGTCACGGAGAATCACAGGGCTAAGATTCTGTGGGATTTCCAGACCCAGATAGACAGGCAGATACTGGCCAATCAACCAGACATCGTGATAGTAGACAAGGACCAGAAGGTAGTGATGGTGAGAGACATAGCAATGCCAAGTCACAGCAACATCAGGAAGAAGGAGAAATACCAAGGCCTGAAGGAAGAACTAGAGAGGATGTGGACAGTAAAGGCCAAAGTGCTCTCAGTGATAGTAGAAGCACTCAGGGCTATGGCTTTTACTATGTTCATATTTATGTTTATATTATACCTGTTATCTTGTACGTAAGAAGAAGGAAGAAGGAAGAAGGAAGAAGGAAGAAGGAAGAAGGAAGAGGAAGAAGGAAGAAGAAGAAGAAGAAGAAGAAGAAGAAGAAGAAGAAGAAGAAGAAGAAGAAGAAGAAGAGGAGGAGGAGGAGGAGGAGGAGGAGGAGGAGGAGGAGGAAGAAGAAGAAGAAGAAGAAGAAGAAGAAGAAGAAGAAGAAGAAGAAGAAGAAGAAGAAGAAGAAGAAGAAGAAGAAGAAGAAAAAGAAGAAGAAGAAGAAGAAGAAGAAGAATGGCTCCAGCAGATGCCAGATATGATATCAGTGCTCTATCCAGAAGAGCACAGTGCTAGGAATAACTAAGATACTTTTGTAGAACCCTCAAACTCCCAGGTCTCTTGTAGAGGACCTGACATTGAGAAAGACAAGACAACCCATGTCAGAAGGGATGAATTTTATATATATATATATAATTATACACACACACACACACACACACACACACACACCAAGATGTATAGTGTTCCCTGACTGGCTGTGCTTATTCACAGAAGTCTCCCCCAAACAGAATGTCCATTTTTGTGTTATTAGGATTATAACTATCTAATTGTATGGTAGTTATTTGTTCCCATATAACAGTATTATAACTATCTAACTGCTACAAAAAAAAACAACCCAACTCTCAAAGGGCTCCATGGTACAAAAAGGATAAGCACTCCTCCTTTAATAATGTGAATTTTATGTTCATTTTTTTCAAGCCTTATGACTTTACAACTACAGCCATCTGAAAATCAAAAGTTTTTTTTTTTTAAATTGTTTCTTAAGTTGGATTGAAATTTATGCAACCAACATTACTATAGATTTGGTCTTTTCTTTTTCCTATGGTGCACGGGGACGACGACGACAGCATTAAAAAAAAAAGAATATAACTCTTTTCTTCAAGGGCTCCTGGTAGCCTTGCTACACATTGGCTTTCTGCTACACAGAAATGAACACCTTGATAGAATAGGGCTTGAACTATAGGAGTTCTATTGCAGCAAAAGAGCCAGGGACAGAATGTGCAAAATGAAATCTGAATGACTTCCATTCCGAGAACTGGCATTGATAAATCTGTGTTGATTTCATGATAAACTTACCAGTACATTCTGCTAAGGTTTCTCGGGTATTAGTCATTAGCTTTGCCAGGGGCATTTTTATAACTACCAGTTTGGAGAGGGATGTAAAGAATCTGTAAAAGGCTTAAACATTCTTGTTTGACCTCAAAGAGGCAATGAGATTAGGGGATCCCTGACGTTAAGTTGTAGAAGGACATTCAGCACCAGCTGGATACTTTATATAGTGATCATTTGAAGTTCCAACACACACACCCCTCCCCCCCAAGCTACTTACAACCTGATTCTGGAGGTCTAATGTTTACACACCAGTAATGGCTTTCACTTACCTTTGCTACTGGTTCGGAGATGTGCGTGCGTGCGCACTCGCTCGCTCGTGCACTGCTTCCGTGCATGCGCAGAAGCTTCTGCACATGCACAGATAATCTGTGATGATGTCTGGGTGGGTGGGCGGAGCTTCCCACTGCCGCTGCTACT
Source organism: Diadophis punctatus similis (assembly GCA_023053685.1). NCBI lineage: Eukaryota > Metazoa > Chordata > Lepidosauria > Squamata > Dipsadidae > Diadophis > Diadophis punctatus. Next base: position 151,710,238 of record JALIGW010000001.1, read on the forward strand.
GGTTCGCCCGAACTGGGGCAAACTAGTAGCAACCAACCACTGCTACACATAGCCCTGCGATCATATAACCACATTTCAGAGGCTTGGATACTGGCTCATCTTTCTGGTGGTCAGGTGACCACAGTTTACAATGGGTTTCTTTGCCAGTTTCTGGCTTTTTCAGCTAGTTTCTGGCAAAAATGCCCATAGGGATATATGGATTTGCATTTGCTTAATGGTTGCCACATTCACTTAACAATTGCAGCATTTATTTAATGATTGCTGCATAAACAGTCATAAAATCAGATCTGGTTATATGGGTGTGTCGACTTATGGATTACAATGGAAATGCTGGGCTCTACTACAGTTGTAAGTTGAGGACTACCTGTACTCTTTCTTCACTTCAGTACGGCATCATTCCTTTTTCATGTACTTGTTTATTTGTATCCTGCCTTTATTATTTTTTATGTTTAAAGAGCTGTGGTGTCACAGTGGTTAGAATGCAGGCTAATTCTGCCGACTGCCAGTCGTTCGATTCTCATGGGGTCAAGGTTGACTCACAGCAGGGGTGGATTCTAACTTACCTCGCTGCTGGTTCACTTCCTCCTGCACTGCGTGGGTGCGCCTCATGTGCATTGCCGAAAAATAAAAAAAATAATTTAAAAAAGCTGAAAACAAGATGGCGACCGCATGCACAGTGCCGGAAACTCGGCTTCTGCGCATGCTCAGAAGAAAAAATAAATTCAAAAATTCAAAAAAATAAAAATAAATAAAGATGGCGGTGCCCAAGGACAGGCACCGACCGAACGGGTCCGTGAAATCATCATGACATCACCAGCAGGTCGCTACCAGTTCGGGCGAACCGGTCTGAACCAGGAGGAACCCACCCCTGACTCATAGCTTTCCATACTTCCGAGATCGGTAACATGAAGATCCAAATTGTTGCGGGCAATAGGCTGACTCTGTAAACCGCTTAGAGAGAGCTGTAAAGCACTAGGAAATGATATATTAGTCTAGTCTAAGTGCTATTGCTATTCAAGTGGCTAACATATCCAATGCACCTTCCTCCTCCTATTTTCACCACAACAATAACGCTGTGATGTGAGTTGGGCTGAGAAAAAGTGACTGGCCCAATGTCACCCAGCTGGCTTTCATGGCTAAGATGGGACTTGAACTAAAAGCCTTTTGCTTTCTAGCCTGGTGCCTTAACCATTAGACCAGTGGTGGGTTCCTACCAGTGTGGTCCACTCTATTGCACCGGTAGCGCCGGGCTGGTGACGTCAGCAAGAGGTTACCGACCCGGTACTGTCGGTTGCCGGTACCTAGGAGCCGCCATCTTTTTTTCAGAATTTCTGGGCTTTTTTTCATCCTGCGCATGCATGGAAGCAAAATCATGCGAGGGGGCGCGCATGCCTAGCGAGCGCTCGAGCGCAAGAAACATGGTGATGCGCGCGCAGCGCAGCGGTAGCAAGGTAAGAGAGCAACCCGCCCCTGCACTAGACCAACCTGAATCACAGATCACACACATTAGTAACATGAAGGAACTAAATATTCTGTCATGGGCTGCTTGGGTTGTTATCTCTGAATGATGACAGGCCGTTCTATGGCCCTATCATCAAGTTGGGGATATCTGAGCTGGGAACTTTTCATGACCTATCTGTGGAAATATATCTATATCTCAATCTATCTATACGCATATATTTATGATAGATGTCTTTATGGAAATGGCCGGTCTTAGATACCTAATTTAATGCACGGATTGACTGAAAATTTCCCATTATCTATACTAGAGCTACAGGCTTTTTGCAATTTTCTCTTTCATGGAGTTATGTATGAAAGTGGATGGGGTGATTAAATAATCGACTGTAAAAAATTTCATCTGTTTCTGTCAATCTTTTTCCTACGAGTTTTAACTTTCCTACTTTTCAAAAAATGTAGACCAGCCTTCCCTATGTTGGTGATTTAGATAGTTTGAACTACAACCCTTGCAATAAATACAGGAGCTGGGTATTCTGGGGATTCTAATTCCAATATCTCTGAAGCGCAGTAGACTGCGGAAGGGTAACTTTGGATGGGCCTTAATGCCTACGTATTCATATCCTTAGCTTCTTCTGGAGGGGAGAATTGCACACTGGCTACCTTCCCCAGAAAACCATGTGGCATGGGGAGAATCTGAAGTCCTGCAGTATTTATTACAGCTATTCCATTCTTATATAACAATAATAATCTCCCTTGTGGTGTTATAAAGTGATGGCAGAGTAAAAATTAACACAAGATTGAATTGCTCATAAGGAATGCATGATTATTTTTTTTAGCTTTTACACCACAGTTGCTATGTAAGTTTGAAGCCATTCTGCAGAAGGTGAAAAGGGGGTTAGAGCAGGCTTATTAGCCAAGCAGCCTTCCAAGCTAGCAATGTCTGCACACTGTTGTGCCAAGGACAGATTTTTACTTCTGACTATGTGAAACATGTTGCATTGGAAATATGTTTGAATAAGGCTTAATACAAGAGATCATACACAAGAAACACAAACATACAGAGAGAGGGGAGGGAGAGAGAGGGAGAGGGGGAGGAGGAGGGGGAGGAGGAGGGAGAGGGAGAGAGAGGGGGAGGGAGGGAGAGGGAGGGGGAGGGAGAGGGAGAGGGAGAGAGAGGGGGAGGGAGGGAGAGGGAGAGGGGAGGAGGAGGGAGAGGGAGAGAGAGGGGAGGGAGGGAGGGAGAGGGAGAGAGAGGGAGGGAGAGAGACGGAGAGAGACGGAGAGAGAGGGGGGAGGGAGAGAGAGAGAGAGAGAGAGAGAGAGAGAGAGAGAGAGAGAGAGAGAGAGAGAGAGAGAGAGAGAGAGCTCCCCAAGCAGAATGCCCTTTCTTGTGTTATTAGCACAGAAAAGAAGATTTTTCTATTTCCCACAATACATAGTCAACATCTCACAATCTATCTAGTTAAAGTTCAGTTTAGGGCAGTGATGGCGAACCTTTTTTCCCTCAGGTGCCGAAAGTGCATGCGCGCGTGTTATCGCGCATGCGCGAGTGCCCACACCCATAACTCAATGCCTGGGGAGGGCGAAAACGGCCTCCCCCGCTCCCCTAGAGGCCCTCTGGAGGCCGGAAATGGCCCATTTCCCAACTTCTGGTGGGCCTGGTAGGCCCATTTTTCATCCTTCCCAATCCCCCCGGAGGCCCTCCGGAAGCCGAAAACGCCCTCCCAGAGCCTCCGTGCGAGCCAAAAATCAGCTGGCCAGCGCGCACATGCGTGCTGGAGCTGAGCTAGGCAATGGCTCGTGTGCCGGCAGATATCGCTCCGCGTGCCACCTGTGGCACCCGTGCCATAGGTTCGCCATCACTGGTTTAGGGTCAAGAAATATAGCCCAGGACTGTCCATTGATTAATTCAGTACAGCTTGCTGTACTCATTCAGCATCAAACTTGTACATGTTGATGCAGAATGTTTGGGGAGGATTTAATTCTTGGTACCTATGGATTTCCCGTATTATGGGATGACATGTAGGATTGTATAATGTTATTGTCACTGAAAGAATGGATTGCAAAAGTACATTATCTTAATGAAAAGCAAATTCAGGAGCAATTCACCTTCGATCTATCGATATTTTAAAGGTATAGGAAGTTTCCTTGGAACAAGCTCATTGAAGCCACCACTAATCTTGAAGAGCAGAGACTAGAAATAAGCAACTTCTCTCATTTCAACTCTTGAGATCAATTTTTTATTTATTTTTATTTATTTTATTTGTCAAACATGTACAGGATAGTAGTTGTTTGTATAAACATAACATAAGTAAAAAGTACCGATAAAAGAGGACAATAGGACAGTAGGACAGGGACGGTAGGCACAGTGGTGCGCTTATGCATGCCCCTTACAGATGACATACAAATGACATACAAAGAGATATACATGTGTGTGTGTGTATGGAAGTCCTGTAATATAAAAAGTACCATGGCTAAATTATCAAATAATCAATAGATCAGTTGATTCAGTTATGACTTACAGCACCCAGAGCTAGCCAACCATTTCCATGCCAAAAAAATTGTAATGAGGAAAGGCTTAATACCACTTCAACAATGGCTAGGTGGTGCTGCAAAGTCACTATAAGCTGCTAGTGAGGCAATGACCAATACAGGTAGTCCTCGATTGATGACCAGAATTGAGCCCCAAATCCCTGTTGCTAAGTGAAACATTTGTTAAGTGAGTTTTGCTCCATTTTGCGACCTTTCTTGCCACAGTTGTTAAGTGAATCGCTGCAGCTGATAAGTTAGTAACCCGGTTGTTAAGCGAATCTGGCTTTCCCATTGACTTGGCTTGTCAGCAGGTCGCAAAAGGGGGATCACGTGACCTTGGGACACAGCAACGGTCATAAATATGAGTCAGTTGCCAAGCCTCTGAATTTTGATCCCATGATCCTGGGGATGCTGCAAAGGTGATAACTGTAAAAAAAAAAGGTCATTAGTCACTTTTTTCAGGGCCGTTGTAACTTTGAACGGTCACTAAATGAACGCTTGTAAGTCGAGGACAACCTGTATTTTACAACTCGCCAACATGCCTAATATAACACATGTTGCAGATGATATGAGAAAATTGACTTTTATCATCTCAGATTGCTGAAAAACCCATGATGAATGCTTTTCCTCCAATAAAATAAAATAAAATAAAATACATAATCTTATTCCTATTCCTATTTCTGCTAACGAGACTGATGTTTGATTTAGATCAGGGAAATCCAAGTTGAAATCCTTCATCAGTTCCAAAGCTGATTTGGTATCCTCTGTCAGCTTAACCTACTTTCCAAAGTTGCTGTGAGGACAAAATTGGAGGAGAGGCCGCATAACACTCTCTGAGGACAAAAGGTGGGATGAGAATAAGAACAACCACAATAATAACAACTTTCTGTCATCAGTGGGCGCCCTTGTCTGAGACAGGAGGCAGAGACAGAGACAGAGAATTGGTCTCTATAATCAGCAATAAATTGGTACTTTGTGCTTATGAAATTCCAGCATGACTTTTTAAGCGGTTTGATTTTGTGGAACTCTAAGAAAAACAGATGTACACCGTACGGTAAATATTATTGTTGATATGAACAATGGTACAATTGAAATGTTTTAAAAAGAGAATAAAGTAAAAAAAAGCCAGGAAGTTATCTTGTTTGTTAAACTTTATTTATTTATTTTATTTACTTATTTGTTTGTCAAACATGTACAGTAGGTGTTTGTATAAACATAACATAAGCAAAGAAGTACAGATAAATGAGGACAATAGGACAGTAAGACAGGGACGGTAGGCTCAGTGGTGCGCTTATGCATGCCCCTTACAGACCTCTTAGGAATGGGGTGAGGTCGACTGCAGACAGTCTAAGGTTAAAGTTTTGGGGATTTGGGGAAGAAACCACAGAGTCAGGTAGTTCATTCCAGGCATTGATCACTCTGTTGCTGAAGTCGTATTTTCTGCAGTCGAGTTTGGAGCGGTTCACATTAAGTTTGTATCTATTGTGTGCTCGTGTATTGTTGCAGTTGAAGCTGAAGTAATCATTGACAGGAACTATGCTAAGAAATTCCACCAGATTGCTCAAAAGTCCTCTTCCACGACTCTTCGTTGAAAACACTTAATTCAAACGTTGGCAAACAACATCTATCAACCATCCACTGCTGCAGATTTAAGGTAGATTTCCCCCCCCCCATTCAGTTCTGCATAATAATTCTTTTGCTATTGACTTGCATGAATTCCGCAGTTCTTGATGCCTTGAAAATTCCCAACTTAGCCAAGCAGAACACATGCAGCCTCAATCTGCAACTGTTTGTTAAAATGTCAGCAGCGGTGAAAAAATGGTATTGGATGAGAATTCAAGTGCTTTACTGTATGAGGGAGGAAAGGGAAATAAGGCTTAATGCAAGGGATCATATGTAGGACTGAAATCTAAAAAGCCATTATCAACTTGCCAGGGCAAGATAATGACATCTGGAGGTCATGTTCCTAAGACAAGATAAAGGCATGTTCTTCTTCCTAAGAAGAAAAGAATGAAACTGTGGAAAGAAATATCCATCTGGTTCAGTGGGGTGGGGAGTGGGGAGTGGGGAGAAAGACACTGGAAACATGGAGGCTGATTGGAAAGATGGTTTATTGATGAACAGAACCACCAGGGTTTGTGGTTCTGGGCAGCTGACAAAATGGAGTTGAGAGTGGGGAGGTTTTGTACCTTCTCTTGGGCTTTGCACTTGAGCTTCCTGTTCCTGTGCAAGAATGTGTATTCTATTGGCTGTTGTCAGACTCCCATGGGGTCATGTAGGGGTTATGTAGGGGTCATAGCTGGCTCTATAGGCAAAGTACAAATATTAGGTGTTTGTCTGAGCTAGGTTTGGTTGAAGTTTGGACTGCTCTGAGGGTGATGCAATGAAGGGGCTTGTGTTCTGAAAGGGTGTTGGGTAATTCCTATTGTGGCTTAATGGCTTTCGTCCTGTTTTGGCTCTTGGGTGAGGGTATTTGTTTATGAATAGAGCTATCTAGCTATTTGTCTTCTTTCAATAAGCTCTTTATCTGTTAAGTGCTGATATCTGCTGTGGGCTATTAAGGAAAGTGGGGGTTGCTTTCTGCCTCTAAAAAACGTTTCTCCATTTCTCCCTTTGGGAAATATAATAATCTGTCTTTTTTAATATTCCTCAAAATATTTCATTCTTCTAGGAGGGTGGGTGGGTGGGTGCTAACTTTCTACAAACCTTTGGAAGTTTGTAAGTTAAGATGTCTAATGGCAAAGGCAAGAGACCAAGATCCAATACCCAGAACATCCCAGATAAAAACCCAGAAGTTTGGGACAACAATAAACAATCCTAGCATTTTCTCCTCTGGGCCAGCATGGAATTATGAATCCCCTGATTCAGCTGCTCATTGCTAAATCCTTGTGATGCTATTTAAAAAATAAATATAGTTTTAGACATTTAAAATCTATTTTTAAAACATATGTGATAGTTTAGACGGAGATATGAGCACATATATACAATAAACACTGTATCACTTTTATCATCAAAATAAAACAGTGCTTTCCGTCAAATAATTTTGTGTTGGTAAGATTCTGTTTTGTTCCTGGAATCCTGATAGTGCCATGATTTATGAGCTTAAAATGTGCACATTACTGTCTTCTAATAAACTGCCAGCATATTAGAAATGTTAGCTAATTACAAAGCAAGAAATGGCAGATGAAGAGGAAATATTTTTAGATGCTTTACCATGGAAAGAACAGGATAATAATCTAAGTGTATGTGCAATGAATTAAATCTGGATTTTTAAATTACTAAATTACATATTTGGCTTTAGAAGAACATACCGTATTTTTTGGAGTATAAGACGCACCTTTTTCCTCCCTAAAAGTGGCTGAAAATTTGGGTGCGTCTTATACTTCGAATGTAGCTTTTTTTTCCCAGCCCTAACTAGGTGCTAACAGATCTTCCCAGCTCTTACCTTGCAGGCTTTTTCATTGTTACTCTCTCAGAAGAATATTTTTCCAGCCCTAAGTCTTTGCAGGGTTTTTTTTCATTGCTCTACTTGCTCCAAAGAAGTTTTTTTCTAGCCCTAACCAGGTGCTAACGATCTTCCCAGCTCTTACCTTGCAGGCTTTTTCATTGTTACTCTCTCAGAAGAAGGTTTTTTAAAGTCCTAACCAGGAGATAAAATAATGTGCTGAAGCTGCTCCGAATAAGTTTTTTTTAGCCCTAACCAGGTGCTAACGATCTTCCCAGCTCTTACCTTGCAGGCTCTTTCATTGTTATTCTCTCAGAAGAAGGTTTTTTTTAAGTCCTAACCAGGGGATAAAATAATGTGCTGAAGCTGACCAGACTAAGGATGCTAGCCAGATGAATACCTGGTAGGCAGATTGTTTTCCCCTATTTTCCTCCCCAAAAACTAAGGTGCGTCTTATACTCCGGTGCGTCTTATACTCCGAAAAATACGGTAATTATTTTCACTGGTGCTCTGCAGAGAAAAAGTGGATAGCGAGACATTAGTTATCCTTTTACTTGAACCTGTCCATTACAGAAACTCCATAGAGAGCACAAGGCCATGTACAGCTTTAGAAAAGTCTTGGGTATGATTCCCAATCCCAATTTTAATTTTTTAAAATGACAGAAAATGATTAAGCATATTGGAAGCGATCCTATTGATGTTTATATTTAATTTTAATCAAATCTAATTCTAGCCTACCTCTTCCGGATGTGTTTATTTTGCGGTGGCCCCGTTTACCTCTTGTATGGTGGTTCTTCACAGGCAATTTGAAGGCCATGTACAGCTCTGGACCCACTAGATTTAATATGGAGAAGCTATTTCTCAATTTCACTTGTAAATGCAAGAGAGAAATGCACCACTTGCTTCTCACAGGTCACTGCTGGAAATAGTGCACTGGAGCTAACAAACCTTTGATGAGATCTACTACCCCTGTCCAGCATAGGAATTGAAATCCAACATATGGACAGTTGGGAAAATCTAGTTGAAACATATGAGATAATTGGGGGAAGATAGGAGAGATTACCAAGCAAACGAACTGACTATCTTAGAAAAGAATTTAATTAATATCCTCCTAATTTGTATTGTGGGTAGCTGTCCTAGGGCTAGATGTTATTGAGTTTGTAGGCTATAGAAGAAACAAGATATAGAAGAATGGCTTAAAATTACTGGTAAGATGTTCTCTCTCTCTCTCTCTCTCTCTCTCTCTCTCTCTCTCTCTCTCTCTCTCTCTCTCTCTCTCTCTCTCTCTCTCTCTCTCTCTCTCTCTCTCTCTCTCTCTCTCTCTGTTCTCTCCCTTCCTTCCTTCCTTCCTTCCTTCCTTCCTTTCTTTCTTTCTTTCTTTCCCCCCCCCCTCTCTCTCTCTTTCTCTCTTTCTCTCTTTCTCTCTTTGTCTCTTTGTCTCTCTCTCTCTCTCTCTCTCTTTCTTTCTTTCTTTCTCTTTCTTTCTTTCTTTCTTCTCTCTCTCTCCCTTCCTTCCTTCCTTTCTTTCTTTCTCTTTCTCTCTTTCTCTTTTTTCTCCCTTCCTCTTTCTTTCTTTGTCTCTTTCTTTCTCTCTCTCTCTCTCTCTCACACACACACTGCGTGTGTGATCATAATATATTATTTATAATGATGATGATGATGATGACGACGACGACGACGATGACGATGATGATGATGTCATTAATAATAATATACTTGGAACAGTTTATATCCTGCAATGACATCTTTAACACCATCCAACAACATCTATCTATCCCAGATCCTTGGGAAGGACTTGATAGGTGGATAAAAATGCCAAATCTTGTCCAAACATCTGGCTGACTGTACGATGAACCACAATAATATATTAAATCAATAATGAAGAGATAAAAACCCTGAAGAGAAAAATTCCATATAGCAACATTTTAGTTATACTTTAAATTTGGAACCAGACTTCTATCCTAAAGATGTATTAAAACAACATTAAGCTAGGCTAGGGGATAATGTAGAATGGCTTAATGGGAAAACAAAGAACCTCAAGTGCAATTGCTCATTGTATTTGGCAGTGGTGGAATTATGAGAAACTTGGTGCTTACAAGTTTGAAGCCACAGGGAAGGAATGTAAAGTGATCTTTTCTCTTGGGAAATACAACATACTCTGATTATCAAATATATGCTTTTGCTCTGATCCTGATTAACCTAAACAAAAAACACCTACCCTCAAATCTGTATGAAGAGATAAACATTAACTTTCTTTCTTGTGGCAAAATGACATTGGTGTAATTTCTATGCCAATGGAGCTTTCCTATTCTCTGTCTGGCATTGGGTTTCATGCAAAAATAATAATAATCGTCATCATATTTGCTCTTTTTAAACTTTAAAAAAACAAAACAATTTTCAGTTTTCAGGATTACATGGTCATTAACCTTAATTTTAACACGGTTAACAGGTCGTACATATCCTGAAAGAAGCCCCATTGAATACAGAGTATGTATTAATTAAATTTGAAGTTCAACAAGATCAAAAGTTAAACTACATGGCTCTTCTGCTTTGATTTCAAGGTTTTTTTCTTTACAAAATTGTTTACACTGCCTATACATATGCAGTGAAGCTAGGAAGCTGGTGCTTATCTAATTTTAAAGAAACTGACAAAAATGATATCATCTAGCAAGCAGTTCTTAAAAGTATTTGAATCAGGGGTGGGTTCTAACTTACCTCACTGCTGGTTCGCTTCCTCCCATGCTGCGTGGCTGCATCTTGTGGGCATGTGCGCCCTTTGTGTGTGCGTGTATGCGCAGTGCCCAAAAATCCAAAAAATCCTCTCCCCCCAAAAAGCCAAAAACAAGATGGCGATGCACGTGCAGTGCTGGAAACTCAGCTTCTGCGCATGCTCAGAAGAAAAAAAAATTTAAAAATTCAAAAAAGATTCAAAAAAAAAGATGGCAGCACCCATGGACTGGCACCAACCGAACAGGTTCCATGACATCATCGTGACATCACCAGCGGGTCGCTACCATTTCGGGCGAACCGGTCCGAACCGGGAGGAACCCACCTCTGATTTGAATAAATGTGACAACAAATAATTGCCACACACTGCTATTCAAAAATAATATGATTATATAATGTTTGGATGACTTGCATTATCTGAAAATAATATAATTCTCCAAGTTGTGCAGTTTTTAACATGCTGGTAAACACAGTGATGCAAAGAATCCAGGGGCCATTGTAAACAACAAAGCTGGAAGCCTTAATACTTTATGATCCAAATAATATTGTAACTGCTAAGTTCAAATTAACAGAATTTTCTTTCCTTAATGTGACACTTGCAAAATGCTTCATAATTGTTATGGCAATAACCCAGGTGAGTCCCCCTAACAATTAATATGGTTGGGCCAAGGGAAACTTCTGACCATCTTTCTTTCCTCATGATTCATTTCCATTTCAGAAATAACCTACGAAACAGCATGGAGAAATGTTATTTTGAGTGACTAATGTTTATTAAAATAAAATCCGATTTGACATTATTACGCCATTCTCTAGGATTATGGCCTGTTTTACTAATCCACAATATAAACTTCTGTGTGATTGACCGATAATGTTGCAAAGGAATGTTGGAAGCACAGCAGAGATTTCCTGTGAACATAGTTCTAGACTCAATCTTTTAAAACCTAAGTATTTTAAAGTAACGATAGCAAGCCAGAACAGATTGGATTTCTACTTTTAATATGGTGGGCCATATTCATCTCTGGCTAAATTTCTGTAGATCTAATACCTCTTTTGGGGATGCATCCAGGCAAGTCACGTTATTTTCAAGATGTTTCCATTGCTGTTGCAGACAACTCAGTTTGAACATTTGCAAATTGTTCATCCGAATGAGTAATCATCTGGGTCGTCCTGTTGTATGGACCGGTGTTGCAGAACTGAGCAATGAGTGTAAAATATATGGGGCCAGGGTTCTCCCATTCAGTTTTCAGAGACACGGATTATATGTGATGTAGTTCAATATCCAAGCATCTAGAGGATGGCATTAATCTTATGTACCTGAAGCTCAAATAAGAAGAGATTATAAGCACTATACTGGAATATAAATACCAGATTTTCTTTTTTCTTTTATTTCTTCTTCTTGGGAATCATCTCTGGCCTGATAAGACCTGGCCCCCAAATACTGTGCTCCAACCAACACCCACTTCCTGCTTCCTTTCTGGCCAAATCTGTTTCCTGTTTCCTCTCATGCTCCCCCAGGATTGCTATCTCCCACTGGTCTTTGTTGCTTGGCAACAAAGCTGAAATCCCCCCCCCCCTTAGTTTCCTCTCCCCCGCACAGCTGCTAGGCATCCTCAGCCATATTTTGATGTAACAAATAGGAGACCATATGGGATGATACATTTAATAACATTTCTAAAAAGGAAAAAAAATGCATGTGCATGGGGCAAGCACTTGGGTGGAATAGAACCCTTACCCATGAAGAAAAAGGAGCACAGGTTTGCAACATCCATGCTGCCAAAGGAACACTGTAAGGCAGGGATGTCCAACCTTGGCAACTTTAAGACTTGTGGACTTCAACTCCCAGCATGGTTGGCTGGGGAATTCTGGGAGTTGAAATCACATGTCTTAAAGGTGCCAAGGTTGGCTATCCCTACAAAAGCAAAAGTGTGGAGGCATATGTTGGTGTGAGATGGAGAAATGGAAATAAAGGGAATTTCTCCCACTCTAGTAAGGACATTAATAATGCCATATATCTTCAGCAGTAATAAACATTGGCTTGGTTGCCTTGGTTTTATTTATTTATTATATTTATATGCCGCCCATCTCACAATCGAACAGCTCTACTTTTGTTCTCATGCAGGGGAGGAGTTGGGCTGTAGGGTATGTTACAACCATATGACTCCATGATGTCTTTGCTGCTCTCGTAGCGGCATAGGTGGCTCATTAGCCCTCTAAGATGTGACATGCAGCTCATCAGCCCTGCTGGTATCTGTGACCTGGGCTACTGTATACTGCACGAGTCAAAAAGAGGGCCGTGAAAATATTTACTGACCCCTTGCATCCTGGACATAAATTGTTTTCAACTCCTACCCTCAAAACGTCGCTATAGAGCACTGCACACCAAGACAACTAGACACAAGAACAGTTTTTCCCCGAACGCCATCACTCTGCTAAATACATAATTCCCTCACCACTGTCAAACTATTCACCAAGGCTGCATTACTATTGCTATTAGTCTTCTCATCGTTCCTATCACCCATCTCCTCCCACTTATGACTATATGACTGTAACTTGTTACTTGTATCCTTAGGATTTATATCAATATTGATTGTTTCCTGATTGTTTATTTGTACCCTATGACAATCATTAAGTGTTGTACCTCATGATTCTTGACAAATGTATCTTTTCTTTTATGTACACTGAGAGCATATGCACCAAAGACAAATTCCTTGTGTGTCCAATCACACTTGACCAATAAAGAATTCTATTCTATTCTATTCTATTCTATTCTATTCTATTCTATTCTATTCTATTCTATTCTATTCTATTCTATTCTATTCTATTCTATTCTATTCTATTCTATTCTATTCTGTTGGTGTGTCACCTTTCTGGGCTTGATTATGCTTGCCTTGATCTATCAGGAGTATCCTGAAGAAAAGCATTTCCAAGCTCAGTACAGGTTTCCCTTATTTTATGCTATCTGAAAACCTTGCATAAAACAAACTCATATAAATGGAGTCATTGAACCAGTGGAAAAACGGGGTTGAGGAATAGGTTGTCACATTTTGTAATCCAAATGCATTGACAAATCTGCTCATAAATTTTCAGTCTTATTCTTCACTACTACATCATTCAAATGCATTTTCTTTCTTGTCTCATATTCTATGTACCTATGTACTGTACAGGGGAAGCATTTTCTCCATCTTTTCTATTAATGCATGCGGTTATCATAGCAGACAAAGAGTAGAATGCATTTCATCATACTAGTACAAATTTGATTAGCATTCTTCATTGAGTTTCTTGCAGTAGATTTGCCTGCTTGGTTAAAAGCTCATTCTAAGGTTGGGGGTTCTTCACCAACTTTGAAGCAATGTAACAATCTAAGTTTGTTTCTAATGTTAGAAGGGCTTTTCTTTTGCATTTTGGGAATGCTGATTGGACAAGCTTTTGATGGCCACTTTGATCCTGCAATAACAGTAATAGCTATTGCAGATATTGATGTGAGAGACAGAACACACAACTAGAACAATTGTACAACAGGATAGCAAATGTATATAGGTGAACGCAGAATGAGGTTTTGGTGGGAAAATATTCAAATAATTTTAGTGGGAAGTAATTTTGGCAGGATTTCATGTGCAAATTCACTGTGCTGACAACAATTGCATAACAGCATTTTCCCACAAAAAGTGATTTTTTGTAATTGTTGGAAGAAATGTCCATCTGGGTTCAGTTCCAAGTGGGAAGAAAGACACTGGAAAGGTGGAGACTGCTTGGAAAGATGGTTTAATGGTGGACAGGACCACATGGTTTTGAGGTCCTGGGCAAAACAAAGCACATGGGTGAGAGAGGGAGATAGATTTATACCCTCTCTTGGGCCCCGCCTTGGAGCTTCCTGTTCCTGTGTAAGAAATGTATTCTGATTGGTTGTCAAACTCCCATGGGGCCAGGTTGAATCTTGCTAGGTGATGATGTAATGTAGAGGGCAGGGGCGGGTTGCATACTTACTGGTTCCTGTGCTATGTGCGCACATCTCCATGTTTCGGGTGGGCGCGCATCCGCTCGCATGATTTTGCTTCTGCGCATGCGCAGAAGCAAAATCTTGCCAAAATCTTGCGAGGGGATGCACACGCGAGATATTTTGGTGAGATTTTGCTTCCGCGCATGCGCAGAAGCAAAATTGCCCAAAAATTCACCAAAAAAGATGGCAATGAGCGCGATGGACTGGAGGAGAGGGCTCCGGAGCGGTCGCGTGCAAATTGCGCAATAGGCCGCTCCCTACCGGAGCTCCGCACCGGACAGCTCCGGCAGGAACCCACCTCTGGTAGAGGGTTTTGGGCAATTCCTTATATGGCTGAGGGCTAATCCTACCTTTGTTGGATCTTGGGTGAGGGCATTTGCTTATGAATAGACCTAGCTATCTCTTTATCTCTTAAGTGCTGACATCTGCTGTGGGCTATTGAGGAGGGTGGGAGCTATTAAGATTGAATCTGCTTCCTGTCTAAATCTGCTTCCTGTCTCCATTTCTCATCCAGGGAAATATAATATTCTGCCTTTTTAATATTTCCTAGAATATTTCATTCTTCTAGGAGAGGGGTGAGTGCTAACTTCCTACAGATGAAAAATATAAATTACATGAAGTGAGGAGAACCTACTTTTGATAGTCTTATCATTATTTTACTTCTGTTCTGTTTATACTCATTTCATTTTCTTCCTTTTTATTATTGTAAGCAGCCTAGAGTAGGTTAGAGTAGAGTGGCAAGATAGGTGGTAAATAAATTTAACAAATAAAATAATAATAAATAAGTTGTTCTTAAGCACACTATTATTCCTCACTAATAATAGAGATAACTGGGCTATGTTGTGGTTGTTTGCTGTTTATATTCCTGTCTCATTGCATGGGAGCTTTGCTATTGTATTTATTAATACAGCTTGCCTTTAAAAAAGGGGGGGCTGGGTAAAATGTGCAATTAAACCACAATTAGAGTGGTTGTCTCAATTCCAGTCCAGCATTTTTTCCCCTCAATGCAAGTCCCATAAAGGAAAAAGCAGAGTTTTACTGTTGATTTAGATTAGGGATGCTGGGGAGTTCTTTGAGTTGAAGTCCACAAGTCTTAAAGTTACCAAGGTTGGACTCCCTTGATTTAGACCCATTAGTCTGAAGACTTGGGAATACAGGTTGGACTATATGTGAATAGGTGAACTTTTAATAGGACCAGTACTCCATCCCATCCCAGTCCCTTTAACACCTAGCAATAGCCACATTAACTGTGGAATGTTGCATACAGAACTCACACCTACTTCTGTGATCATTGATTATTATTATTTAAATAGTCTTTATTAATTTTCCTTTAGAAACAAACATATATATACAGAAAAAACATACACTAGACTAACAACATGAAATATACACAAAACATACACTTGAATCAACAAATTCATTTTTGTTTTACAGCTTGTCAATATTGTTTTCTTGTATATTTACAGTTTACATTGTTATCCTCATTGTTTTATTCTATTGTTGTTATAATACAAACAAAAAAGTCATTTTCTATAGATTGAGTCACCTATTTCAATTTCAATGTCTATTTCATTTATATTACATAACTAAAAATCCAATTATTCTCCTATTGAGTGCACAGAAAGTGAATTAGTATAATTCTTTATTTTATAGAACTATTTTATAATGGATTTTGGCATTTATTCTGTTTTAGACAATTGTACCACCTATCCCATGATTTATAGATTATTTTTCTTTTTTAACTTACCAGATATCCTCTTCACCTCATTTCAGAACATTTACTGGTATTTTTGTGAGGACAGAGCTTTCTAAATATTCAGTGCATAGCCAATAATTAAGTTTTTAGTGGGGGAAAAGGGACATGGAAACACTAAAGAGGGACGTATAACATTATTTCTACTTTCCTGCAGAGCTCTCAAGCCCACAATGCTTGATAAACTATTTTAGTTTAATAAAGTATTTAATAATTGCTTTTCTCTCAGTTCTGCAATTCAGAATGTGAAAAATATGCCATTTCATTTCATCAGATTGTTTGTTTACTTACGGATGAGACAGAAATGCTTCATTATGATTGTTCTATGTAGAGGAAGATTTTGATTCGTGTGTTTGAAGTCTAATTGTTTTAAATCATATTCTAGAAGCATTTTTTATGCATCAGCTAGTTTTTGGTGTTAACAGCAAAGAAGCCTTTCTTTGAAGAAATAGGTTTCTGTTAACAGTTTAGCTTATGCTTTCAAGTTGAGTAAAATAAGTATAATTAGAGAGGATTAAATTTGTTCCATTGGTATGCTATTTTTTTTAAAGGAATATGTGTTTATTGAAAAGATTAGTTCTGAGAAAATCACATTGACAGAACTGCATTGTAAAGTACAGATGAACTACTGTATTTACTTAAGCAGTTTGATTCCATTGCTCGATGTAGAAAAAGAGATCTTAAATTTTTGCACTATAACATGTTTTGAGACTCTTCTCCACTCTGTCAGAAAAGGTGATCTGTTGAAACATAGGAAACAATTCAGAAGAAAAGCATACATAAAAATAGAAACCCATGTCGACAGGCCATATATGGAGTTACTGGGGACTTCAGAGGGATACCCTTTCATTCTTTCTTTCAAGTTGTTTTTTTTGCACCACCCCTTTGGTGAAAACAAATCACTACCGCATTATTTCTCCTTCTCTCCACTATTCAATCAAACCTTCGCCCCCCAAAAAACATGCTCCACATGGATAAGCAAAATCTATTCATATTATAGAATGCAGTCCAGGTCACTTCAAACTAATGTTCTTTACACAATTTGAAACGAATTTATCCTATTTAATAACAAGTGGAGCAAAATGCAAAGGATTGCGGTACAGTGCAGCAACAGCAGCTTCTGATGAGTCAAGCTCCCACAGACGCCAGCTTGCCTCCGCCTCCCCTCCCCCCGTCCTCTTTTCCTCCCCTCCCCTCCCCCTCTGCCTCTCAATAGATGTCTATTAAAAGCTGCTGACGTTGGGAGCGACGGCCATCTTTGATGAGGGCACAGCTCCCATTCCATTGAAGAAGGAGATTTGGGGAGGTCAGGAGCGGCTGGTCTTACTTCCCAACTGCAGCAGCACACCCCAGTCTCACAACCCTCCACAGAGGCAACCGAGCAGAACTCATCGGGAGCGAAGGTAAGGGAAAGCAGACGATGAAAGCCCCCTGCTTGCCTTCGGAAGCTCTTCCACGGCTAAAGCCGTGGAAGGAAGGGAGAACTATGGCAGGCTGGGAGAAACGGTGATATTTTTCCAACCATATTGTTGTTTCCGATAGAGCAAACGAGAGGGAAGGAGAAGAAAAGAAACATTCATTTCTGCGTCTGATTTGCTATTATTTGAAAAAGAATCGGGTGGTGCATTCTTTACACGTAAGAGTTCTGCAGTATTTGCGTGGTTTTGTGTCTGTCTGTGTGTGCCTCACTGTGTGTGAAAGAGTGCGTGCCTGCGAGGGAGAAAGGAAGCTAGGGTTCAACTAAGTGATTGTGTTTTGCTGGCTGAAATCACTTTTCCTCCTCCCGCGTTTTGGTGCAGAATCGGTATGAGTAGCTATAAAAAGAGGTGGGGAGGAAAAATTGTATATAGCCGAGGATTTTCCTGTACGCCGGGCAACATTCTTCGACTACAGATTCCATTTCAGTACCCTGGACAGCGAACACCACTGATGCGGACTCTGTCGCAACGGCCGTAGAAATCCATCCAAGGCAGAGTGCGCACCTAAAAGCCTCACTGTAGCAACGGGAACTTTTATTTCAGCACCTCGGACAGCTAAGGGCCATTCTCATGGGATCCCCCTGCAGGCAAAAGTTGTGGTGATGATGAAGGGAAATCCGACGCCTTGGAGATAACTTGCCTTAAAGCAGGGAGACCGGTGACGATGCAAATACTGCAAAATGGTGGGGGGTGGGGGGGTGGCAAGGAGGAGCGCCGGAGGCAGAAAAGTGGGCAGAAGTTTTATATATGAAGAGGTTTGCTCTAAAGGGAGCGAGGGAATGGTGCATTAAAATCGCTCGCGATTGCAGCTCATTATTTAGTTTCCAGGTTCCCTTCGTCCCTTTCGCCAATACTGATCTCCTCTGTTTGCACGCCACAGCCACCCTGCCTCACAACATCCGCATTCGTCGCCACTTAGGAAAGATAAAACCTTTCCTGGTTTCTCCACTGCAGAGACCTGCTGTGAAGCAGTGGCACGCTTCCTTAGGCTGGGGACCTGTGTTTGTTTTGGGAAGAGGTGCTGTGACTAAAGAGTTCGCTGTGGTTTGACTTTATTAAGAGGGAGGTTTCAAAGAAGGGAGCTTGAGTCTAAATCTTCTGAGTCGATTTTTAAGTGGTAAAAGCGATCGTAAGAACAGACAAACAAAATCTTCCATCCTTGCTCTCTCTCAACGATTCCCCCAAAGACCACATTGCGAAAGTTCTGCTGAGTTTGGCGATCTCCCGTGAGCCCCAGCGATTTGCAATTTTCCTCCAGACGTGCTCGGGGCAGTTTCATTCATCTTTCCGTTTTTGCCGCCTTATGAACGACGTGTCAAACGACCATCACCTAAATAAGCACCGCGATAGACGAGAACTCTCTTGAATGTGAGGAATGCTTAGCGAGGCAGTTTGGTCGGTATCGAGAGCGCTTTAAGGTACCTTTTCGTTTAGCGCGTGGATTGGAAAGGCGGCAAACCTTTGGTGCCAGAAACCACCAAAACAATTCGCTCGGTGAGCCTGCCATTGTAAAACCCTTTCGCTGAAACGTCTATGGTTCTTCAACCCCTCGAGGAAGTGGGGGTCCTTCAGAAGCCTCGCCGCCCTCTATAAAGCTGGGGTTATTTTGGAAGGGGTGGAAGGAGCAGGTCGTCCATGTGCAAGTGAACTCCTGGAGATGCTCACTAAGAAAATAGAGGTGGGGGGAGAAGGGGAACATTGATATAGGTTTTCTCTGTGCTTCGAAAGTGCTCATCGGGAGTTAGTGCGTCAAGGAAAAAGCTCTGCGTGTTGGAGCTCCAGTAATTTTTCCGCTGGTTTCCTCCCTCCTCCCTCTCCCCTCCCCTCCCTCCCGGTCGTCTTCAGCTTGGCAAAAGGGGGGAGGGGAAGAGAGGAGGAGGAAACCGAGACTGTTGACAAGGGAAGGCAGGAGATACAACGTATATGTTGTTTCCAAGAGAGGGCTCCCGGGTGGGGGGTGGGGGCAAGGAGTTCTTTAGCGCCTCTTCGCAAACAACGCGGAAAGGGCGAAGCGGGAGGGGGGGAAGGGAAGTTGGCGGGGGAGGAGGAGGAGAGAATCCAGGTGGCGTCCATTCACGAGTACAGGCGGGAGAAGCGCGTCAGCTCAACTGACGGATCAGAGCTAGGATTTGATTGAGATCAGCCCTGCAGATCAGGCGGTAAAGCTCCCCCCCCCCCGGCGGAAGGCTTTTTTTTTTTTTTTTTGCCTTTTCGCAGTCACGTTTCCCCGTCTCGCTGCGTCCACCTGCTGTGTTTGAGAGTTGCAGTCGAAGCCGATCGGGACTGTTTTAGATGGGATGGGTTCACCCTTCCCCGCCCTTCGGCCTCTTCCCTCGCCCCTGTATCCGTTCCAGCTTGGACGCCTTTAATCAGGAATCGCAGGATCCCTTTGGAAATTAACCGGAGCTACATGGATCGCTTGCTTCCTGCTGCTTCCGCCTCTTGGTTAATCATCGGGGTGTGGGGGGCGTTATGATTCAGGTTTGCGGCGGCTGCCCAGCCCAGCATACGTAGCAAAATCCGAGACGGCCATGGCCTCGCTCCACGTGACTAGCTAAATAGGCCGTGGCAGCTTTCCTATTTTAAATCTTTCCCTGGAAGTGCTGTCATGTTGGAAGAGGGTGACAGGCCGTCTGGTAAAAGCAGCAAGGAGGGTGGGGTGGGGGGCAAGGGGCCGAGAGCTGTCCAGATACCCTTGGAATTTTCCGTGACTTGGCCGAAGTCGGGGTCTGCATCCTGCGTGCTCCATAAAGCACCGTCCTTCGACTGCCTCGTGATTGAGAGGATGGAAACCAAAATTGTCTCGAGGAAGAAGGAACAGTCAAGGCATTGGACTTCACAGCAGTGGAAAAGCGCGGGGGAGGAGGGTGGGGAGGGAGAAAGAGCGTGCTGGACAATGCAGTGCTTACAGAGGACCTTGGTCTACAGCAGCATCTAACCCCCAGCACCAAATTTCAAGCCAGGGTCCTATTTCTTTGGGAAATAATGCAGGTATCTCTGAGCAGATGCAAAATGCCCTTCTTGCAGCCAGTTAAAAAAAAAGAACATCACAGGGACAGACTTTGGGCAAAGTTCCATGCAGGATTGAGTCCAAGGAATTAGTAACCGAACCTTTAGCAAGATGGAATGTAGAAGTGTCAATAAGAGAAGAAGAGGCATCAGGGAATGGGATATTTATGGCCATGCAGAACGCAAACGGACATGTGGAGTTGGGGATCCTTTCCCCAAAAGAGTCTGAAAGAATTTTCCATTCAAAGCCACCAAGTCAGTATTCCAAAGAGCCGGTTCCGTTTGATTGCCGAAAATTGCTGCAGGCATTAAGAAGTGATGGATGAAGTTTCTTTTGCACAGTGTAGATTAGACAGGTAAATTATTTCAAAAGTGCAGGTGGAAGACTCTCAGGGTTCCCCCTTCCAGACATTGGAGATAAAATGAAGAAGAAGAAAAACCACCATCCTGCAATCAGCGTATGATGGAACTACACCTTGGCTGAAGACAATGACAAATCTCTTACTGTTAGTAAGAAAACTATATGGATGTTTCTATGAGGCCATCAGGGCTGGACTTTGAAGGAGACTTTACCTTTAGAGGACAATATAGCTTAATTCAGTTTCTTTTCCACTAGTGACATTGTCTTGGTTTCCCAATATCCTGGTTTCTCTTCCAAAAGTCAGGACAGAGTCCACAAAGAACTGTGTCTGAATAGGAATGCGGTTCTCTCTCTGTTTAGCCCTTCAAATGAATGTTACCAAAGATGTAAACCAAGAAGTTCGGTAAAACAAATAGGCAAGCTCCAATAGCAGCTAAAGATTGAATGTTGCCTCTTGTGTATCCGGGCAGAGCCTGTTATCTTCCCACCAGCAGCCACTCTGATGTAAACAAAAGTCTCCCCAAAGCTGGGCTTGTAAGCCCTCCCTGTTCTCTCTTAGGCTTTTACCCTATTGCTTTTAATTAAAAACCATCTGAATATAGTATACCCAGGGCTATTAATGTAGCCATAATGCCCCATTCAGAACTTGTGTGTCTGTGAGACCGTTTCCTTTATTTGTATGGATTGGGTGTGAGTGCCATTCCTTATGTAACCAAAACAGGTAGCTTCTCCACCCAGATAGTAGGGATGAGCAGAGGGGGTGGGGAGCGAGGAGCTTTGCAGGTATCTTCTAGGCTGGGAGAAAGCCTATTTAGCTGCTGAAATTTTTAAGGAAAAACACAGGTGCCTGGTTAGAAATGGGCCTTTGCTATGAGTGACAACAGTGAATAGAATTGCATTCATTATGCAAGTGTTTTGTAGAAGGTCCCACTTAAAGAGCCCCACTGCAAAAACAAAATATCCACATTTAACATTTTCAATGTTACTGTTCCTTTAATGTTTTACTTTGGACTCATTCAACTATTGTTTTAGAAAAGGTTACTTACTAAGAAAAGCCATATAGTTATGGATCATTTTCTGTTAACGCTTATGCTGGGAGGTCAGGAGGACTCAGTTGAAAATATTCCAAGGCAAAGAATGTTGGGACTGATTTAAAAGTCAAGGAAGAACTTTTCTGAATTCTACTTGATCATTTCAGTTATATTCTTCTTTCAATTGTACCTTGCTGGGTGAGGCTGTTATTTTCCCAACCCGTTTCCAGTCCAAAATATATATGCCCAACTCTTAAATAAAGCGTATTGTGAAGCTTTGCTTCTAAACTGAAGTGTAGTAGAGTCTAGGTGGCAAAAATCTGCAGAAGACAGTTTAATTCTCTGCCTAAGTGAGGTGGAGTGGCAGCATGAGGGGAAGAGATTGATAAACTGTCTGAATGAGCTTAGTGTAGAAATTATTGTCAAAAGGACCTGGGTGCCTTATGCTGCAGGATTGGATGTGCAGGGTTTTTATTCAGGATGGACAAGTGTTGGGGTGAAAATAAAATCTCATAGAGGTGATTTAGATCTTTTCTTGGAATTCAGACAGTTAGAAATAAAACCGAGATTAAAGTCTAATAGAAAATATTTATTGCAGTACAAAAACAATAAATCCTGAATAAACTACATTTTGCTGAGTAACATGACCATTCGGGTCAAGAGCTAAGTCAGAAGAAGAAGAATGGTGGTTTAGGAATGCACACATGCGCAAAGAACATCATATCACGTGTTCTGCTTATACTGGAATGTACCATAATATTAAATAGGGGTGCATCACCCTGCATAGACATACAACTGGCAATATTCACTACATGACAACAAGGTAGGGTAGACTGGATTGGGTCTTTCAAAACAGTTAATCCTGCCCTAAGTAAACACTAATGCAGGGATCCCCAAACTTGGCAACTTTAAGACTTGTGAACTTCAACTCAGCATAGCTGGCTGGAGAATTCTGGGAGTTGAAGTCCACAAGTCTTAAAGTTGCCAAGTTTGAAGACCTCTGCACTAACGTTTTATCCTAGTATCCATTGCTTGTAAATAGGCCCCATTCATTTCTTGGTAGACTTGGGTTTCAATAATTTTCTGCAATGGGATAGTGAAATTGTTAACGGAGAACAGAGTTGGAGGGGACCTTGTTATATACTTGATCAAGAAGGAAAGCATATGGATATGGTTCAGTTAGATTTTAAATCTTGAGGAGTTGTGAAATAGCTTAAAATGTATAGGAAAAACCAGCATGGGCAGCTTTATGTGATTGATCTGTTGCTGGAATGTACTACCTCGGATTGCTAGTGCCCCTGCTGGCTATATTGACCTTACCCAGGCATCCAAAATTTCCATATTCCTTTTGGAACAGAGATACTTTATCATCATCACCACTGTCTTTAATTAAAGTAATTGGAGAACAGGGTATTTGCATATCTCACATTTTGCATATCTCACATTTCTTCCTTCTCTAGAGTAGACCAGTCCAATCATTGACATATCAGACAGGGCTGGTTGATTGTGAAGTTTGGCTGGTCATATGTCTTACTGATATCATTGAATTTGGGCCACTAAAGGCTTGGCATATCTCCCTATTACAGAATCTAGAAATGTCATTACCGATGTACATTGTTTGGCTAGAATATTTTTTTTTGTCCTGCTGTAACGGATGTGTTTTCATCTTAAACCTGTCAAATTGTTTGAACAAATTAAAATGCAGGCGTTTAAATTCTCAGAAAGGGGAGAGCAGTATTTATATATAACCTATGCTGGTCTGTTTTATTCTGCAGCTGAACAGATAGCCTACAAATATGCTTCTGTGAAAAACCCTTGCCGCGCAAAATGCTAAGGTTTGTTTCAATTGGATGTGAAGATGAGATTAGCACAATTTTAACTCTTGACTCGAGAGTCAGTTCGGTTAAACACCCAGTTTGGTGTAGTGGTTAAGGCATCAGGCTGGAAATTAGGAGATCATGAGTTCTAGTCCCACTTTAGGCATAAATGGATGATCTTGAGCCAGTCACTCTCTCTCGGCCCTAGGAAGGAGACAATGGCAAGCCAATTCTGAAAAACCTTGCCAAGAAAACTGCAGGGGCTTGTTGAGACAGTCACCAGGAGTCAACACTGACTAGAAGGCACCAAAATGAATAAGAGCTGAATGGCACAAAATATTGTCTTCCGTCATAAGCGTGTAATATAAGTGAAAAGGGTATATAACCCGCCATCAATTCTCAGCGGCTTCGGTCTGTTGCAGAGTTAGAATCACAGGGCAATTTCCCTAATATGTCAAAAGTTCTTTCTCGAACCTTCCTTGATCAAATATACTGTTGCTATGCTATATCTCTGGAATATTGGTTGTGTCAGAACTTTATTATGTTCCTTCTTTGGTAATGATAGATACGGTATTTCATCTTAGGCAGTAGCAGAAGCTGAATATTAATCAAGGGAAGAGAACAGACTAGGAGCAATTTATCATGAGGGTTTCTGTGTTGCTGCAGATGATGAATGCGCTTCTGGCATGGTTAATATTAAAATCATGTGGCTGCAACCATTGCACGCATTTCGCTCTTCAGCTGGAACTCTAGCAACTCATGTGTATTTTTTGTGTTTTAAAGAGACCACATTAAAATCGTAATTGAATCCAAACCCCAGACTTCAAACAATTGCCACCGTGGCAATTCATGGGCAATGGATTTCAATTTTCCTGGGCAAATTGACCCAGGTTAGAATTTGTTTCACTTCAATACATGTTTATCTTTACATTCTCCCAAACCGATAATTACAGATTTGTTCAACTCTTAATTTTAATCAACTCTCGACTTATCTTTCCGTGCTTTGTAGAATTTGAAAGACAAGTCGTCTTTCCCGGAAGTCAGGCCCCGTAGGTCCAATCGGATTATATTTTATTAAGTTAATCACATTCAAGGTTTTTTTTTCCAGAGGTGCCATACGCTAAATCATTTTTTTCCCCCAGAGAAAATGTTATTGTACTTGTTCAAAGGCCAGGCGTGAAAAAAGAAATGAAGAAGACTTCAGAAGAAAATGACAACCAGTTCAAACTTTTAATGTAATTTGTTGTAAGTTGTCTATAGGGTACACTCTTTATATCAGATTCAGTATTGTTACCAAGGCATAGAACAGTGTTTTCCCCCCACTCTTCAGTATGTTTAATTTAAAAGGTGTTAAACAAAAACGAAGGTTTTAACAGAGTTGGAAGGGTCATCTAGTCCAACCCCCTGCCCAAGCAGGAGACCCTACATCTGCCTCTACCTAGGATCAAACTCATAACCTCCTGATTGTGAGGCAAGAGCTCCACCTCTAGGCCACAGCAGCTGGCTAAGGTGTTGGTGTTCCTTGAGTAAGAAAGTAAAGGAAGCATGCAAAGCTGCAAATATGTAACATTTGCATGTTGGTGTTTCTGCTTTTTTCTGGGGCTGTGTGCCTCTTCCAGTTTTTGGAAGTTACCATGCACAGACAGACAGATGGACAGACAGAGTCCTGCTACACAATTTCGTCCCAGCATTCCATTAGGTTGAAATAGGGGGGGAGGGACTTCAGAGAGAAAGAAAAATCCATGACTTAATGTTTACATTGTGATCAAATGTAATTACAACATTCTGGCACCTCTGAATTAGAAAAACCTCTACTTTTTATAAAAGGGTTGACACAGGGGTGGGTTTGGACCGGATCGCCCGAACCGGTAGCGACCCACTGGTGACGTCACGGATCCAATTCGGTCAGTGCCGGTCCGTGGGCACTGCCATCTTTTTGTTTGAATTTTTTTGCGAATTTTTCTGTGTTTGGATGGCTTCTCCTCTTCCGTTGCTTTAAAAAGGGCCCTCCCGCCCGCCCCCAGGTTAATACTGACCTTTATTTCTTCGCCCGAAGCACAGCTGATCAGCTCCTCAGCTGTGTTTCGGGCTGATTCCTGCTACTGAGCATGCGCGGAAGCCAAATTGCACGAGGGGACACACGCGTGTGTATCGAGCACGCGCACGAGCGAAACATCGCAATGCGAAACGGTGGCGAAAGTAAGTGGAACCCACCCCTGGGTTGACATATCTAGGAATGATATAGCATTCCTATGAAAGCCAGCTGGGTGACCTTGGGCCAGTCACTCTCAGCCCAACCTACCTCACAGAGTTGTTGTTGTTGTGGGTAAAATAGGAGGAGGAAAGTGCGTAGGATATGTTCGCTGCCTTGAGTTATTTGTAAAAATAATAAAGGCAGGATACAAACAAAATATATAGATATATAGGAAATGAAGCAGTTAATAATCCTGGGTTTTGCAGCCGAAGAGGGTTTTGTTTTTTCTTTTAATATTTTAAAGGTAGAGTTTAGCCAAATCAGGATTATATATGGTAATAAACGTTTTCATTTTATTATTTTGCCTGTGCATATTGAAATGGAGCTGAGCCACAAGTAAAAAAACACTTAGCTTCAAGCAGTGGTGAAATGCTCCCGGTTCGCTCTTGCCTGTCGGTCGTCGGAGAACCGATCGCGAAGGCAGCGTGACACTCCGCCCACCCGCCGGGACACCATTTGAGTTCTTTTACCCTCTGCGCATGCGCAAAGCATTCTGTGCACGTGCAGAGGGTAAAAGAACTCAAATGGCGGTGTCCCGGCGGGTGGGCGGAGCGTCATGCTGCCTTCGCGATCGGCTCTCCGACGACCGACAGGCAAGAGCGAACCAGGAGCATTTCACCCCTGGCTTCAAGGCTGGAAAGACAAATTTCATTATATGTTAGTAGTGTTAACGGCCCTGTGATTTAAGCCAGTGCACTGTGTCAAGTCGCAAGTGCTCAAACACAGGGAGTCCTTGATTTACGACCACGATTGAACCCAAATTTTTTCTGTTGCTTAGCGAAACAATTGTTAAGTGATTTTTGCCCCATTTGATGAACCTTTCTTGCCACAGCCGTTATGTGAATCACTGCAGTTCTTAAGTGAGTAACACAGTTGTGAAGTGAATTGACTTCCCCATTGACTTGGCTTGTCAGAAGGTGATCGCATGACCCTGGGTCACAGTAACTGTCATAAATGCGAGTCAGTTGCCAAGTGTCTGAATTTTGATCACCTGACCACGGGGATGCTGCAATGGTCATAAGTGTGAAAAACAGTCGTAAGCCCCTTTTTTCAGTGGTGTTGTAACTTCAAATGTCTCTAAATGAACGATTGTAAGTTGAGGACTACCTATATTTTTGGTAACTCTTCCCACCCCTCCCCATTTGTAGTAAGTTATTTGGAACCCAGAAACAATATTGAAGCACGAAATGACAATCTGGGCAGGGAGGAGTGGAGCCAGGGGAGGTTTCCAGTTACCTTTGCTACTGGTGCGCATCACGACGTTTCGCACGGTCGCTCCACTCACATGTGCACGCGCGTCCCATTGAGCGATTTTACTTCCGCGCATACTCAGAAGGACGTTTCAGGCCGAAGCACAGCTGAGGAGGTGCTCAGCTGTGCTTTGGATGAAGAAATGAAGGTCGGCATTAACCTTCATGAAGGTCATGAAGAAATTAAGGTCGGCAGGCAGGAGGGCTTTTTCCCAAAGCAGAGGACAAGGAGAAGCCATCCAAATCGCCGCAAATCCCAATAAAAATTACGTCACCAGCAGGCCGCTACCGGTGCGCAGTACTGGTCCGCACCGGTAGGAAACCACCCCTGAGTGGAGCCCTGAAATGTCAATTATTTGTCCCTTTATCTACTCTAAAATAATCCATGCGGAATGTTGGATTACCTGCAAGAAAAAAAATGGCTTGGTACCATACTATGAATTTATTTTTTAAGAAATTCCCATGCCTTCGACTTGCAAAACTACAGTTAATCAGTTGAAAATATGGTGAGGTTGCTTCCCAAGGGTAAATTTTGAGTGTCATGAAAGGACAAAGAAGGTTATCAAGGTTATTTTGGGAATGTATGTTAGAATCCAGCTTCTTTTTACTGATTTTCAGTATCTCCTACCAAATACTATGTAGGTATTAGAGCTCCACCCTCTGGTTTTCTATTATGCCAAGAATGTATCGCGAGGCAATCTGATTGTACTACGCATCTGTAAATGAATGTTGGGGAAAAAGTTTTCTGCAATGAAAAAACAAAATCAATTGATTTACACTGCAGTGACTAAAATAGTTTTTTTTTGGGTCAATTCATTATGCAGTTATTAACCTTAAAATCCTCTTGCGTTAGGATCCTGATATGCAAAGGAATGTCTCTTTCTATCCTATTGAAATATTTTTTTTGTTGCTTCTGGTCTAAATAACTGAGGTCGGAGATAGTCGAAATGCTTTTAAGCAATAACTCTTCAGGCTAAGGAGAGGCAGCAGGAGCACAGAACTCCGCTCCGGTTGCTGAATTTCTTAGCGAGATAACGCCCCCCCCCGACCTGAATTCTCCGTTCTTTTGGGTCGGGAGATAGGCGAAGATCTCAGGACCCCCCTCCTAGTTTTTAGGAGGAAGGAGACTGCCGATAGAGAGGCAAGAGGCAAGAGGCCCGAGAGGATCCAGGAGCGTAGGACGCCGATTCTAACATGGCGACCGCGAGACCGTAGATCTTCTCGGAAGGAGGAAACGAAACGAAACGAAAGAACAACTAAGAACACCAAAAAAAAAACATCGAAGAACGCTTAACAGCTGAGACAAAGTGACGAGCTACAATCTAAAGGAACCTGGGAAGAGGGTTACCGACTGAGGCAAGGTACGTGCCATCTGAGGACAGACGCTGAGGATGGACGCTGCCATCTGAGGGCTGACGCTGCCGTTGGAAGGATCCTGGGCCGTTGGAAGATCGTGGCCTGATCCCTCAGCAGTCGGTGTTGCAGCTGGAGGTGTGGCTGCTTCAGGGCCGTGGTCTTATTTTGCCGCGGTTTAACAGCTTCGATACCTTGCTCCATTTGGGCCCCCTGGAGATCATCTTACCCAGAGTCTGGTTTGGTTCTGGGGTGAATGCCCAGGTTTGCCGGCCAATAGAAGTCCTGGCTATGCTTTTTACTGCCGGGATTATTGTTGCTACCACCCTCTTCTATGGCGACGGCTGTTTTGACTTTGACTTTAGCTGGTTTTGGCAACAGGAGCGACCTGGCCAGTTGAGAAGGTGCTTGCCTCTCTCCCAACATTGCAGTGAGCTGTCCTGGGCTGCAGTATTCCCATTGCGGAGGAAATTAAGCCTGGGGAGGCCTTTTAAAACTCTTTGCCGGACAGTCTTCCTTCTTCAAGAATGGCGGCGTTCTTATTTAAAACCTATTATTAACGCTGCAGCTGTTGTGGCCGTGAGGCCTCTTTTGACTGACGCAGCCCTGGCCGTTTGCCTGTCTTTTTGGACGAACTTCTACTTAGACAGGCTGTTCTTCTATTACCATCGAAGTGCCAAAGGAGAAGAAGAGTTTATCATCAAGACTGTTATGTTTATGTGTGTTGGGAATACTGCTAGGGGGCTGAAGAAGAAGAAAGTGAAGAAGTGTATTTTGGGGGGACTTATTAGATCTGAGCCCCATTAGTATTAACTTAAGAAGGGACCCGACCCCGGGAGAGAGTATCGGTGAGCATGTGTATGTATGGATAATATGAATAAATGTTTTGTGGTCTGACTGTAAGAATACATGAGTGAGCTGGGTGGCTGGACCTGGCCCCCCTCTGCTGAGTGTGGAAACAGAAGCGGAGGGGGGTTTTGGCCCACCCCCAGGCTCAGTATGAATGGTGTGTATGGCCTGCCGGGAGAGTGGGGGACCAGCGGGGTGGGGGAGGGGATCTCTGGGGGGGCGGGGAGTAAGAGCATTACGGTCGTAACGGGGAGAGGCAGGTATGGCGGGAGCAGAGGGGTAGGCCGCTCTCGGGGAACGAGAATTCGCTGTTTGCAAGTGATTCCTTGTTCTGGCCCCTCTGGTCTGGTTCCATCTAGCTCAACCCGAGTGCCTGGTAACCAGGGATGTCAGGGCCCCGGGCTCAAGCTGCTGCTGTTAAATGCCAGGTCGATCACCAACAAGGCCCCCCCTTATTCGGGATTTAATCCTGGAAGAGAGGGTGGACCTGGCGTGTATCACCGAGACCTGGCTGGGCCAGGAAGGGGGAGTGCCCCTTTCGGAAATATGCCCGGACGGGTTCTCGGTTCAGCATCAGCCGCGACCCCAGGGAAGGGGTGGAGGAGTGGCTATTATAGCTCGCCAGAATCTGTGTCCTCGAAGGAGCCCTGCCCCAGAGATTGTTGGGTGTGAGACGCTCCTTCTGAAGTTGGACTTAGGGGTTCAGGTGGGCCTTTTGCTAACGTACCTGCCTCCTAGCTGCGTTGCAAAGGCCCTGCCTGTTCTGCTCGAGGCGGTTGCAGGGCTGGCGGTTGAGTTCCCCAGGTTGATGGTGCTGGGGGACTTTAATCTGCCATCGCCCGGCGAAGCCTCAGGGGCAGTCCAGGAGTTCATGGCTTCCATGACAACCATGGACCTGACCCAAGTAGTTCAGGGTCCGACTCATGAGGGTGGTCACACACTTGACCTTGTGTTTCTCTCGGGGCAGTGGAGAGATGATCTGAGGTTGAGGGGTTTAGTCACAGTACCCTTGTCGTGGTCAGATCATTTCCTTCTGAGGTTGGATTTCATGGCACCACTCCTCCACCGCAAGGAGGCGGGACGGACTAAATGGTTCCGCCCCAGGCGCCTAATGGAACCGGACGGATTCCAGAGGGAACTTGGGGAAATACCTGAATCCCTGGTACACAGTTCATCCGAGTCGCTGGTCGCAGCCTGGAATCAGGCAGCAACGGGGGCTCTGGATCGGATTGCGCCTTTGCGACCTCTCCGTGGAAGTGGATCCAGGAGGGCTCCTCGGTTTACCGAGGAATTCCAGGAGATGAAACGCCACAAGAGACGTCTAGAGTGACGATGGAGATCTAGTAAAGCTGAATCTGACCGGACACTTTTAAGAACTTTCATTAAGTCTTACTTAGTGGCGATACGGGCGGCAAAATGTTCGCATTTTTCCGCTCTTATTGCGTCCGCTGACTCCCGCCCAGCCGCCCTGTTTAGGGTGACCCGCACCCTTCTGGCTAAGGAGGAAGGCGGAGATCCCTTGCAGGGTAGAGCTGAGGAATTTTCTCGGTTTCTGGCGGATAAAGTCATTCAGATTCGGACAGACCTGGACTCCGATTGGGCAGTACAGGCCGAGATGACTGGGGCAGGTCTTAGTCCGGTTATCTGGGACAGGTTTGAACCGGTGACTCCTGAGGATGTAGACAAGGCCATAGGAGCGATGAGCTCTGCCACCTGTTTATTGGACCCGTGCCCCTCCTGGCTGGTTTCGGCCACCAGGGAGGTGTCACGCGGCTGGCTCCAGGCGTTGGTCAACGCTTCCTTGAGAGAGGGTTCCGTCCCGCAGCCCTTAAAAGCTGCGGTGGTGAGACCCCTCCTCAAGAAGCCTTCCCTGGACCCGGCGGATTTAAAGAACTTTCGTCCAGTCTCCAACCTTCCCTTCGCGGGGAAGGTTGTTGAGAAAGTGGTGGCGCTCCAGCTCCTACGGCTGTTGGATGACACGGATTTTCTGGATCCCTTTCAATCAGGTTTCAGGCGCGGCTACAGTACGGAAATGGCTTTGGTCACCCTGATGGATGATCTCTGGCGAGCCCGGGATGGAGGTCATTCCTCTATCCTGGTGCTACTTGACCTCTCAGCGGCCTTCGATACCATTGACCATGGTATCCTTCTGCGTCGTCTCGGAGAGGTGGGGGTGGGCGGCACTGTTTTGCAGTGGTTCTCCTCCTTCCTCTCTGACAGGACGCAGTCGGTGCTGACAGGGGGGCAGAGGTCGAGCCCTAGGCCCCTACTATGTGGGGTGCCTCAGGGCTCGGTCCTCTCGCCCATCCTGTTTAACATCTACATGAAGCCACTGGGTGAGATCATCCGACGACACGGGGTGAGGTATCAGCAATATGCTGATGATACCCAGTTGTACATCTCCACCCCGTCTCAATTCGGGGAAGCCGTAGACGTAATGGGCCGCTGCCTGGATGATGTTAGGGTCTGGATGGGGAAGAACCGGCTAAAACTTAACCCTGACAAGACTGAGTGGTTATGGATACTGCCTCCTAAGGACGTGACCAACTGTCCCTCCTTGGTTCTTGGGGGAGTGAAATTAGCTCCCTCAGAACGGGTCCGCAATTTGGGTGTCCTCCTAGATCCACAGCTTAAATTGGAACAACATCTTTCAGCTGTGGCTAGGGGGACCTTTGCACAAGTATGTCTTGTGCACCAATTGCGACCCTACTTGGAGAGGGAGGCACTTCTCACAGTCACTCATGCCCTCATCACCTCACGGCTGGATTACTGCAATGCGCTCTACATGGGGCTACCCTTGAAGAGTGTCCGGCGACTGCAACTGGTGCAAAATGCAGCTGCGCGAGCTGTGGTGGGTGCTCCTAGATGCACCCACGTAACACCAATTCTCCGCCAGCTGCATTGGTTGCCCATTAGTCTCCGGATCCAATTCAAGGTGTTGGTCGTTACCTTTAAAGCCCTACATGGCTCAGGGCCAGGTTACCTTCGGGACCGCATCCTGCTGCATACCTCCCTACGACCGGTCAGGGCCCACAGAGTCGGCCTCCTCCAGGTCCCGTCGACCAAACAATGTCGGTTGGCAGGGCCGAGGGGGAGGGCCTTCTCTGTGGGAGCTCCCTCCCTGTGGAACCAGCTCCCCCTGGAGATCAGGACTATCCCCACCCTGCTGGCCTTCCGGAAAGCAATAAAAACTTGGCTCTTCCCGCAGGCGGGGTGAAAGGGTGACGATACTCTTTTAATTTTTATATGTTATATGTTTTTTAACTATTGTATTTTATTGCACTGTATTGTCGAAATGGATCCGAATATGTTGTGAGCCGCCCAGAGTCCCTAGGGAGTTGGGCGGCATACAAATCCATTAAATTAAATTAAATTAAATTAAATTCAGTTACAGAACATTCTTCCCATAAAGATTCCCTTGGGACCTTCATTAACCTTTTGGCATTAGGCAAGCACCTCCTTTCGTTGGTTTAGGATTTTAAAACTGTCTAAATAGTTTTGCTGCAACATTGAGTTTTTCTTCGGTGTTTTTAAAAAGAGCTTGATGTGGCCCCGTTCCTTTCCGCTGATTGTTGTTTTAAATTAGTTGGACGAAATAGGCCTGCCCTAATGAACTCTTATTTAATATGGCTGCTGTAGAAAAATGGATACTTCATTCCCCCACCCACCCCAAAATCTCTGCTAGTAAAATCTATACTGCAATTGTACTGACTGATGTCCTATAGTTCTATACCTCTGCTTCATCTTATTATACTGTATACCCGAAAGGGAGAGAGAAAAGGCAGAGAACAATGTCTTCTGAGAGCCGTGGTGGCGCAGTGTTTAGAATGCAGTATTGCAGGCTAATTCTGCCGACTGCCAGCAGTTCGATTCTCACCGGCTCAAGGTTGACTCAGCCTTCCATCCTTCCAAGGTCGGTAAAATGAGGACCCAGATTGTTGGGGGCAATAGGCTGACTCTCTAAACTGCTTAGAGAGGGCTGTAAAGCACTGTGAAGTGGTATATAACTCTTAAGTGCTATTGCTATGGCTGTTGCTTTTCTTTCTCAATTTGAGACAACTGGAAAACTTTGTGTCTTGTCTAATTAATATGATAGTTTTCATAGTATCTCTTGTGATTTACCCATCGTGTTGTATTAATGGACTGTAGATGGATCCAGGTAAGGGTGTACTTGCTGCATCTGTCAGCATCTCCATGTAGAAACTATGTGTTTTCCTGGGTTTACATGATATCAGTGCAGTTCAAGGAAAATATGTATTTCAGTTAAGGAGGTTCTGGCAGGTACCATCTTCAATCAAGACCAATTCTTATTGTAAACCATGGCTTTTATGAATTCCGCCATACCCTGATGGTAGGCCCATCTACAAATTCCCTGGCTGACCCAAAGAATTGAGTGCTCAGGGAAATTATGACACTGATACTGAATCAATTACAGTTATAAATTCACTCTGGACTAGTGAGGTAGTCCAGTTCCGGTAAAACAACTCTAAAACTAAGGTTACATCCAAAGACTCAAGAATTGCAAGTCCTCTCCAAATTTAATGAATTTTAATTTTTAACATGATAAAAGGGGAAAATTCTCCCTCCCTCCCCCCCTCTCTTTGTCAGAGATAGTTGAAGTAATTTGCTAAATTTTCATTAATTTTAAATGTAAGTGAAATCAATTCACAAGTGCTCGTTGTAAATATGGCCGGTATAATATTCATAGTCTGTCTTCCAGTCTGCTTCTTGAAAAATCAGGGGAAGTTGGCAGAGCAGCTCCAGAGGTTCTAGAACAGTGGTTCCCAACATGGGGCCCAAGCCCCACAGGGGGGCAATTTGATTTTTAATGGGGGCAATTGGAACCTGGTTTAAGCCAAGATAATGGCCTTCTAGGCTTCCTCTGCGTGAGTAGGAGTTCACTTTTTGAATAGTAAGAATTATATGTCACCGGGGGAGGGGGCATCAGGATTTTAGAGATGCTTAGGTGGGGCATGGCCAAAAAAAAGGTTGGGAACCACTGCTCTAGAAGCTGCAAGCGAAGAGAAGATTAAAAGAGTCTTTTAGATTAAGGAAAATAATCTTGCATAATATTAGATGTTGCCTAAAAAGTCTCACTATAGGAGATGTTGTTAGCATGCTTTATTATAATTTTATCTTGTTAGTCTGGGTTATGATGGCTTAAAGGAATTGACTGCATCTGATTCTGCCTTTCTAATTATCAATTTTCTTTCAGTGAGTCATACTGGGTAGCTTGCTTTTCTCTGACTGATCAAATCTTTCATAATATTTGACTCCATCGGGGCTCTTTGTGTTAAGAAGAAAAGTTCTAGATTGTGCCCAACTCCGTTTCAGTGACTTTGGATCTTCTGCCTTTCCTCGTTTCTATCTGCAGCTTGAGTCTGGGACTGGGCCTTTGTGAGGGTTTTTGTTGTCGAAGGGGAAAATATCAATGTCCCAGAAGAGGATTGGTGTAGCCATCAACAGGCTGCCTTCAGACCCTGTTGGCGGAGATCACTCTGTGGGTCGATGGATCGTTGATTCCCTTTTGAAAACATTGTTACTTAGAAAATAAAACCCGAGATTCAAATCTAATTAACAAAATATTTATTTCAGTAGAAAAGTAATAAAAAGAATTCTTAGTAAACTACATCTTGATCAGCTAAGGAAATAAATCACCTCTACCTTCGGTAGAAATGGTGAAAAAGAAAAAGGAGGAGACCTCTGGAATGCAGACATGCGTAGTAGAATATATCATACGTCTGCTTGACCATAAATACAAGAAACAGTAGAAAAACATAGAGATGCACAAACTGACAATATTCACATCGTGACAGACCCATCTTTATTAAGACAATTATCAAATAGTTTCTAACCTTTGATTTTCAGAGAAAGATGTTGAGAAAGTAGTGGAATGGTAGCTGTAAAGAATTCTGGGAAAAGCACATTAGCTGGGCCCTTTTCATCCAGGGATCCGGCTCAGGCTTGAGACAGAAACCACAATGGTGTCTTATTGATGATCCACAGTATCTAAAGGATAGAGGAAGCATGACTCTGTTAGCCTTGCTGGACTTGTCAGAAACCATCAGTACCATTGAGAATAGCATCCTTCTGGACATCTGTGAGGAGTGTGAGTTACAGGCATCAATTTAAACTGGTTTCATTGTTTCCCGAGCAGATTTTTTTTTAAGTTGTTTTGTGTGGGGAAGGAAAGATTGAACCCTGGAGCACTCCGGCGTGGGTTGTCACAATGTTAAACCCACATAGCTGGCTAGTCAAAGAAGCAAGAGATTTGGGAATTTCAGAAAGGCATTTTTAATGCTCAGCTGGGATAAAATATAATACTGAAAACCATAAAAGTGAATTCCCTGTCACATTTTTAGTGAGTTAATTAAGGTAGTATGTCTTTCAAATGCTTTCTTTTCACAGCTCTTATTTCTGGGCTGTACTGCTTCTCCATACCTACCGTAATCTGCATTCTGTTGCACATTCTCACAGGATCTCATACACACTCATTTATTTATTTATTTATTTATTTATTTATTTATTTATTTATTTATTTATTTATTTATTTATTTAACGCACATAACAATACAACATTCAACATTAACAACACTTTACAAACAATTGGGGGTTTTCTTTTTGGCCCCTATATGAAATAAGCATTCATCGAATATAATCAGAAATTTAACTTTTTCCATAAGACAATATATTGGTATTCAATTAAGTCTACATGATCTTTACATCCAACATCTTTACATATATACAATGTTGTTACTATTTCTAAGAAAAAAAAACATTTATACTATATTTTCTCAGGTTATTCAGGATTATTCAGGGTTAGCGGTTACACGTCTTATTTTGTTTATTTCTTCTCACTCTCAACCAATCGTAAAATTTATTCCATATTTTATAGTATTCTGTTTCCTCTTTTTCCTTTAATTCCTTTGTTAATTTATCCATCTCGGCACAATCCATTATCTTTTTAATTACATCTTCTTCTTTGGGAGGCTCTCACACACTCTCATGGTCAGCTTTCTGCCACATTTTCTTTGATGATGATGATGATGATGTTTGTCCATCGTATTCGAAGAGGACCTTGACATCTATGAGAATCGGGGGGGATGTCAAGACTTGCGCGTGAATTGGATTAAAGTGAGGGAGAGGTGCGCATAGTCAGCCTCACTCTCTCTTCCCAGATTCCATCTTGCTCCAAATAGCAGGACAAGAGTCGAGACAGTTGGAGATGGGCTGGGCGCAGTGGTTGACCAGGGCGTCTTTCGTGTCTTGCCGTGCTCTTAGCGTACCACATCACTTGCAGAGACCGCCTTCATGACCGTTGTCTTTTCTTTAACAACTACCTGAAACCACTGATTATCCCATTATCCTCAATATTGAGCCCATTATCCTCAATATGCTGATGATGCCCAGCTCTGCATCTCTTCCATAGACCAACCGGAAAATCTAGTAGAAGTTAAACAAGGTGTCTGGAAGCTGTAAGGGTCAAGATGGGGAGAAATAGGTTGCTACTTAACCATAGCAAGATGGAGTAGTTATTGATTCAGAGACTGACTGATTATGGGATAATACCAATCTTAGCTTTTTGATGGGCTTGTACTCTCCAATAAAGAACAGGTATATAATTTGGGGATTTTCCTGGACTCTTAGCTCCTATTAGCTCCGATTTGGTCTAATAGTTAAAGCATCAGTCAGGAAACCAGGAGATTGTAAGTTCTAGTTCCACTTTAGCTATGAAAACCAGCTGGGTGTTTTGGGCCAGTCACTATCTCTCAGCCCAATTAGCCTCACAGGGTTGTTTTTGTGGGGAAAATAGAAGGAGGACGGTGTGTTCACCACCTTGCATTGTTGATAAAAAAATTAATAAAGGCAGGATATAAAAAAATAAACAAATAATAAATACTAGAAAAACAATTGTGAGTATGTCAGGAGGGTAGTTGTCCAGATTTGGGGTCATTTCTGGAACCGAATGTGCTGGCAATAGTCATTCAAAGCCTTGCCAATGCTCGGTGAGATTATTGTAATGCACTCTACAAGGGAGCATCCCTGAAGATCATATAGAAACTGCACCTAGTTCAAAATGTAGAAACAAGAACTATAGGAAAATATAAAGTATATGGAAATTGCATGGGCTGCCAGTTGGTTTCCAAGTGCAATTCAAACTGCCTGTTGTTACTTAAATGGCTTCGGGTCTGGTTAGGACTGCTAACACCAAATAGAATCTGCCCATTGAATTACCTGATGGCAGAGTACTTGCTAAGGATCCCAAATTCATGTAAAAGGGGGCTCCAAGGAGATCATTTTGTGCAAAAGCTCTTCTTTTATATCTCCCACCAGATATAATGTTGGCAAACTCTATCACCCTAATATTTAGAAACCTGCTGAAAATCTGATGATTCCAGAGAACATTTTTTTCTTTTTTTTCAATTTTTTTATTTTTTCCTCCACCACTTATACAATTCAATACACATATGCCTTAAAATATTGCAATAAAATACATAGTTTTGCACTATAATCCATCATTCAAAAAGCAATATCTTATACAACACTTACATAATCGATCATCAGTCTGTTCTAATTTTTTCCATTGCACTCCCCTCTCTCTATCTCCATCGTCTCCTCCTACTTTCTTACTCCTTCACTTCTCTTCTACCTCTCTCTATTCCTTCTCTTCCTCCCCTTCTACTTCCATTCCAGAGAACATTTGAGGTGATAGAGTGAGGAGTTGGCTCATTGATAAGTGTTATAATAATGTGTATGTGGATTATTCTTAAGATATTGGACTCATAGCATTGGCCTGGCTGAAACTCAAAATACTTTCTTGTTCCTTCTACATCTAGCATTTGATGGTGTGCTTTTAATGCAAAAAAAAGTGTCTTTTTATCTATCATTTTACTAAACTGGTTCTTCCTAAATAGTCTACAAGTTCAACAGCAGCATCCAGTATTTTTCCTCTCTAGGAATTTTGACCTACCAAGACAATGAGATAGTTATGTAACTTACTGCTTTCTCATACCACTCCCCCCCCTCCTCTGGTATTATCATTCTTTTTTTTTATTTTTAATATTCTGTAAGGCAAGAAGAAACAAGAATACAAGATAATAGTCCAGAACAATACATCTCAACATTCAGTCATAATTTCCCCATAACACTAAATTTATTAAAAGAAGAGTTATTTTTAGCATAACTTATATAATCTTTCCAGAACTGATTTTTAAAAATGTGATAATCTCTCTGAGAAATCAGTATTTGAGTTTTATCATTTTTTCCCAATTAAAAGCAATTGGCCTTACCTTCCTATACTAGTCTTAAAATCTGGTTATCGGTAAACGAGCCTTTATTATGTTAGTTTTTAGCACAGGTGCACCTGCCCTGATGCCTGTAAAAAAAAACATCTTGCGCTCTGAGCAACCATTGTATGGCTGCTCAGTTAGAACCTTATCAGAGAAGGAGGCTTGTGAACAAAGCCATAAATATTGCCATCCAAATGGGTGTGGCATTTGAAATCCAAAGCGCTCTGTCAGAATATCACAGTAGCATATCAGCCTTCTGGCCTGACTCTGCATGAAACATCAGGACAAATGTGACAAGGGGTTTTATGAGATAGGATTAGTGTGCTTGTTGGGATGCTGAAACAATTCCATCTTGGCAAATATTCAAAAGTTATTTTTTTTTTAAATTAAATAACAAAAATAAGACAATTTACCTCAGACAGGTTTTGCTACTTATTCTGTTTAACTCTGGTAAGCCATTGCATTTGCCCAACAAATATTCAATTCAGTTTTATGAGATTAAACACTGTCCCATGTCAGTTACAAGTAACATTGTGTTTTCTCTGTACTTTTCCTATGATTGTGGAAAAAAACCCCACACTTTTGAATGAGGATTTCTAAGGCAACAAGAGAGGAAAGGATTGTCCATGCCTTGTCTATCTGTGCAGGTTTTATAGGTCCACAGCAGGGGTGGGTTCCACTTACCTTCGCCACCGGTTCGCATGCATGCGCATCCCCTCATGCGATTTGGCTTCCGCGCATGCTCACAAGCAGGAATTAGCCCAAAACACAGCTGAGGAGCTGATCAGCTGTGCTTCGGGCGAAGAAATAAAGGTCAGAATTCACCCGCGGGCGGGCGGGAGGGCCTTTTTCAAGCCGCGGAAGGGGAAAAAATTGCACAAAATTCAACAAAAAGATGGCGGTGCGCATGGACTGGCATCGACAGTGACGTCACCAGCGGGTCACTTCCGGTTCGGGCGATCCAGTCCGAACTGGGAGGAACCCACCCCTGGTCCACAGATGTTGTAGATAAGCATTCAAGCAGGAAAAACATCATAGGGTTCTATTTAAAATTATTGACATTTTTAAAAACTATGGGAAAGTGTAGGGCACCAGATGATTTTGGCCTCTAATATTAATAACAACAACTCCAAGCAACTCTTGGTGGTTTTTACTTTCATGGTTAATGGAGATTAAAGGAGTTATAGTTCAATAACATGTGGAGAGGCACAGATTTCCCAGTCCTCTCTTGGATATTTTTTCTACCTTGGTCAAAAATATTTCAATTCCCTTTCTGAGAATAAGGCAGCCACACCACTAACTTGAAATGATGAAAAATGAGCAAAAGCAGTGGGGAATTATAAAAATATATAGGAAATTGCTTTATGTCAGATATGGTCTCTTTGATGAAGGCCAATATTTCCACTGCAATGTTTGGATGCTCTCCAGATAAAAAGATCTTTCTTATCATCTGATAAGTGGTTAGAGCACAAAGATATACATTTTGCAACAAATACAACCTTTACTATTATTGAATCCTCCGTGAAATGCCTGGCAGACCTTTCTCAGTTAATGGGCTAGATGGGAACAGACTCAACTAACCACAAACGTCTACTGCAGGAGATTTGCAAAGCACTTTAAAGATAGAATAGTTCGCATCTACTCCAAGTAGATGCCATAATTAGTAAAAATGCTATTGTCTTTATAGGAAGCATCATCTGGTAAGAGTTCAAGGGATAAATTGCTTCTGTTGGTGGACTTCTACAGGTTCAGTTTTTTGACCTCTCCTCTGGAATATCTACATGGAATCACTGATTATCTAGTTCAGATGTCTTCAAACTTGGCAACTTTAAGACTTGTGGACTTCAACTCCCAGAATTCTCCAGCCAGCTGGCTGGAGAATTCTGGGAATTGAAGTCCACAAGTCTTAAAGTTGCCAAGTTTGAAGACCTCTGATCTAGTTCTACACCTCACTGAATCAGGAAAAGTTGGATATGTGTCTGACTGTTGACAGGAAACAGTGATGGACTACATAATCTAGAAAGAAGGAAGAAAAACAAATCAGGTAGCCTTCTCTGTAGTTGGGTAGTCAGCATAGTCTTTAATTATTCCATTGTTTGTTTATTTATATTTTAAGAACTGCACTTCCTATTTTCCTATGTTAGAAGCTGCAAGTTTTACTCAGGACTCTTGCTCTGTCTAAAAGTAAGCCAGATCTGTTCTA
Organism: Diadophis punctatus similis; assembly: GCA_023053685.1. NCBI lineage: Eukaryota > Metazoa > Chordata > Lepidosauria > Squamata > Dipsadidae > Diadophis > Diadophis punctatus. Next base: position 151,751,045 of record JALIGW010000001.1, read on the forward strand.
AATATTCTGGTATGTCAGAGTCTAAATTGGCCCCAGAGACAAACCCCTGACCCTCCCAATGTTGTTGAACTATAGATCCTAGCAACCATTTGTCGTAGCCAATAAGGAAGAATGGGGGTAGTTCTAGCATGGCAATATCTGGAGGACAACAGATGTCCTAATCCTGATCGCAGTCAGCTTTGTACTTAATAACTCAGATTGGTACCATGGGTGACAAAGAATAGCATGCACAGACTTAGGCAAATCTCTATTTTTGTTGGGGGGGGGGAAGGGCTGAAACAAACCAGCTCAACTTTCCACAAATTAACACCTCAAAGTTTGTAGAATAGGGAGATTGTGGTTGTGTATGTTTCAGCCTTTTCTCAAAACCATGATGGAAACACAGTCTGGGACACATACAGCACAGCTATTTCCTACTCTTCTGTAAGGCAAAGCTGTACAAAATGGCTGCCATCCATGGAGTCTACCCAGGTTTTGTGACAACAGAAGAACTACTCTTGCATAACTTTCAAAGTGGAGAAAGGTTTCCGGTTTTCTGAGAAAGGTTTCAGTCTCCCTTTCTTTTTTTAAGCAGTGTTAAAGGGATGCAATGTTTTATCCCAATATTTATAATTTTCTAAACAGAGATCATGCAGCAGATGGCAAGTTCATGTAAGATTCATGTCGAAGAAAAAAAAGGCTAACATTAATAAAGGAGAATATTTGTAGCTCAGGGTTGACATGAGGGGTTCTTGGTGCTCTCTGAACATGCTTGTTTTCTTGTAGATGTTTCATTACCCAAACTAGGTAACATCATCAGCAACGGTGAAATGCTCCCAGTTCAGGCGTGCCTGCCGGTGGGTCGGAGAGCCGGTAGCTACGGCAGCGCGAGATTTTGCCCACCCACCCAGATGCCGCCATTTGGATTCTTTTACCCTCTGTGCATGCGCAGAACGCTTTGCGCATGCGCAGAGGGTAAAAGAACCCAAATGGTGGCGTCCGGGCGGGTGGGCGAAGCCTCGCGCTGCTGTCGCTACCGGCTCTCCGACCACCAGCAGGCATGCCCGAACTGGGAGCATTTCACCCCTGATCACCAGTGATATTACCTAGTTTGGATTATGAAACAACTGCAGGAAAACAAGCAAGCTCAGTGAGCACTAAGGACCCCTCAGGGCTAGCATTAAATATTACATAACCACTTTAAAACATTTTTCAATCTTATATTATCAAATGAGACAGCAGATTCTATTTACATATCCACTCATCCCAATCTATGTAATGAGTACTGTTTTCAGAAATGCATATTATACTACAAGCCCCTGACAGATTGCATCAGAGCATAGCTCAGGCAATGTTTCTGGAGTTTTAGCATTAAATGTACAGTTGACACAAGTTCCACTATTGTCAGTGATGTTTGTACTGCTACAATGAAATTAATGAAGTTATTTTACCTGCAACTGAGGTTCTAGCTTCTCTCTTGTCTTACATGATGGCTCTTCTTTGCTGCAGAAAAAAATGCCAAAAGAGAAACCAAGAATATTTTTTTTTCAACATTCTTTCTAAAACTCTATACAAATGGATATATCCATGAAAGTATTGTACATATGAAAATTAGCCATATGATCACCACAATCCAAAAAGGTTGGTCCTGGATATATGTTTGTGTGGGAAATGAAGCCTGCATACAGGGGTGGGGTTCAAAAATTTTAGCAAGGGGTTCTCTGCCCGGTTGCTGGGTGGGCGTGGCCATGGTGGACGTGGCCTAGTCAGCCTCCTGCACCACAGTGGGGGATCATTTTTGTCCTCCCCGTGCTCCGGAGGCTTTCCTCAATCCTCCAGGAGGGCGAAAATGGCCTCCCCAGCTCCAGAGGCCCTCTGGAGGCTGGAAACGGGCCTGTTTCCGGCCTTCCCGAACTTCCGGTATGCCCATTTTTCACCTTCCCTGAGCCTCCGCGCGTGCCCTGCACTTACCTGCATCCAAAATGGGCCATGTGGGGACTCTTGAGAGGGGCGGGGCAGGCGGGGCAGGCAGGGCCAGCCAGGAGTGGGGTTTGGGGGTTCTCCAAAACTGCACAGAATTTTAGCTAGAGGTTCTCCCAAACCCCTGCAAACTCCCAGCAGCCCACCTCTGCCTGCATAATATAAGGATTCTGAGGGAAAATCAAGCATAGCTCTTCCATCCTGTTCGGGCTGAATCAGTCAATCAGCAATTTTAGGACTGTGGTTCTAGCAAGCCAAGTCAGAATCTTACCTTCATATCATATCACATGAAGACATAATCATATCATATGTTCAATGGACATAGTCAACATTCATGAAGCACAGGAGCGTTCATTATAATTAAAGTAATGGTTGCGGTTTTTAACGAAAATAGTAAAAGCTAGAGAATATGAAGAACTAGCTACAGAGTGGTTTCAAGCAAAGAGCACGGTCTACAAAATTAGATTGATATAGAAAGTTGTTCTGGCATATTCAGGTGTGGCTTTAAATACCAGGAAGTGTTCAGTCACCAGCTGGCACTCCAGCAGCATCAGGCTGCTCCCAAGTGTCTCTGCTTGTGTCATGTCCTTCTGCGCAGCTGAGTACTCCTCTATCTCCCCGCTTTCTGTCTTTTCACACAGAGCTGGCAGTGTTCCCATGGGCTGAGTGGATGAGCCTCCAGTTCAAGATCTGACTCACAAGAGCCAGGAGTAGGGGATTCTGTTGCTACGGCTGGGACTCCCTATTCATGACAGTCTGATTGCCTCATCATCTTGTTCTTCCTCAGTCAGGATGATTAAAGTAGAAAAACACGTTTGCATTCTTTATTTCAAGCTGAGCTCCTTACTAACCAAAGCGTACAGTTAAGCCCTTAAAACAGATTTCTTCACAAAATCACAATCCCTTTTAAAGCTTTCGCAAATGTCCTTAGACCATGAATGTTCTGTGCCCCACTTTACCAGGATGTACACAAGGTGTGGTTCAGTGTTAGGGTATAACTGGCTTTAGGGTCTTAAAATTCATTGACTGTTGCAGAGCTTCTACAAGAATCAATGTCCCTCTGTTGCCCTAGAAGTAATGCTTAGTATTGATTCCCTCATGTGACTTATCCTCAATTCAACCTTCATTTTCTTAACCTTTATTTTACATCATTTCACACTGTTGATCTTGCAGGTGTTTGGGTTTGATTAGAAAAACAAAGCTAACTGCTGAGCAAACTTTGCTCTTTCTTGCATTTCTCCAAAACCCTAACATGTCAGCCTGGCAACACACAGAGAAATGATACTGTATTTGCCATGGGAAGTTAAAATCAAGTTTCTGATTTTACCTGTAATATTACATGCTTAGTTATGAACCCGTCCCTTCCCCCAGTATATTGTAGGATTTTCCATGGGTCCTTAGGTATCCAGGTACCAATGTCCTATATATTAGTTTGAATATAAAAATGATTATGAATTAGGCATTTACAATCTCCAGATAGATCCAGTGTGCCTGGATGGAATGACTTTGAAAATGTATTTCCAAATTTGGACCCAATGTACGGTATCTTGAACATTTATTTCTTAATTTATTCTAATCAGATGTAAGGGTGGGTGTTTCTCAAAATAGTTTGATCATTGACAAGAACTAAGAGATTGTATGGGCTTCCTGTAGAACCTGAGTTTGGCAATATAAGCAGCTACAGCATTTCTTGCAGATTCTAAATTAGGAACATTCTATTTATTTATGTATGTAGTTACACATTAATAGATCATGATAATTCATATCTTGCTTTTTTTTCCTCCAGGAGGACAAAGAGCATTCATGGGATTTTCCCCACTGAACTCCTGAAGCAGGTTAGACTGAGGATGGGGAGGTAGCTTAAATTAACTCAGTGAGTTTCTATGGCTGAAAGTAGAAAAGTAGAGTAGAGAATTTCTATCAGTGGTGGGTTCCTACCAGTGCGGTCCACTCTATAGCACCGGTAGTGGCCCGCTGGTGATGTCACAGTACCGGTGCAGTCGGTTGCCGGTGCCTGGGTGCCGCCAATTTTTTTTTTAAAAAATAATTTTTTAAAAAAAATTTCTTCTGCACATGCCCAGAAGCCAAGTTTCCGGCACTGCTCATGCGCTGCCTTCCTACCCCACAGTGTGTCCAAGCAGGAGAGGATGGCTGACGGAGCGCATGAGACGCTGAAAGAACGGGCGGCAGGAGCTCTCTCCATTCCCCTCCCTTCAGCAGTCCGAGAAGCCACGAACGTGCGGTGATGATCCCAGGCATTTTCGCACATTCGAGGCTTCTCGAGCTGCTGAGGGGAGGGGGAATGGGCAGCAGGACCTATCTCAGTTCCCCTCCCTTCAGCAGTCCGAGAAGCCACGCCCACCCAGCCACATGGCTGGCAAGCCATGCCCACAAAATAAGCCACGCCCACAGAGTGGTAGTAAAAAAATTAGGAAGCCGCCCCTGATTTCTATGGCTGAAAATCTGGGCTGCCCAGGTCTAGTTTAACAGTGGAGAGAGAAAGATGTTTTGGAACTTGACAATTCAAGGGAGGTTTATTGAAAACTGCTCATTTATGCTTCATTTGTATGGGAAAGGTAAACTTCACTGCACTTATTTTTCCACCTTTCAACATGACACATGTACACGACATGTACAATAATCTAATACTATGGATCACATTGCTATTCTTATTAGAAGATGAAACCATCAAGTTGAATTCCATATAGTGAGAGAACTATAGTTCAAACTGTCTCGACATGAGACTATTTTACATTGGATTTAATGGACTTTACATTTCTAAGTGGAATTGTACCACTTTTCAACTAAAGTAGGAAAAAGTAATTTAGTAGTCTCTGGGTGTTTTGGATTACAAAGCCATGCATGGCCATGCTGGTTATGGCTGTTGGTGAGATGGGTGATGTAGACATTTAACAAACAAACAAATAAAATGGTCTCAAAAAATATGCTTTATATTTGCTTGAATATAATTGCTTGAATATAATTGATTATGAAATCATCAGTGTTTTCATAAGCCGAGGCTCACATATTTTACTAAACCTTAAGTTGGTTTTGATTTCATATGATGTGTTTGGTTTGTAGACCATGGTTTTTAGCAAGTTATTCCAACTATTTGTGATAGTGGGTACATTTGGAATTTTGAGGACCTGCTCAAATGTAGGCATTTTTTGCAAAATGGGGTTGCTTGTTCACAAAAAACTAGTCACAGAGCGATCTAGAAGGGAACGGATTGCTTGAAAAGAAGAAAATAGTCGAAAGGAAAATGTTGATGGATTAATGTTAGTCCCCATTAATGCTATTAGTTTCAGTCCTATTTCTGCCTGCTTAACATCTGATCTCTTGGCCACATCATGTCTGTCAGGAATATTAGCTCACCTTTTGAAAAATGGATGGGGTACCAATCAATCAAAGGGGGTAGTTGTTCTCTGTCTTTTACTCAAATTTGCAGTCTGGTGTTCTCATTCCATCTGTGGTTTCTTTGGGAAAAGTATTTGTCCATGGATAACATGCTACTTACTACTTTCCAGAAGTTCATAAGCAGAGCATGGAGATATGATGGGCATCTCTTTTATGAGTTTTTATGTAAGCAGAGGCTACCATGGAATGTGGACTTTCCACTCATTTCTTATTAATCCATTACACTTATTAATATTATAATATAATGATTATTAATCAATTCCACATATTAATCAATGGAATGGCTTGCCATCAGTGGAATGGCTTGACTTCAGAAGTTGTGGGTGCTCCATCACTGGAGGGTTTTAAGAAGAGATTGAACAGTCATTTGTCTGAAATGGTATAGGGCCGTGATGGCGAACCTATGGCACGCGTGCCACAGGTGGCACGCAGAGCCATATCAGAGGGCACGCGAGGCGTTGCCCTATGTCAGCTCCAGTGCGCATGTGTGCTGGCCAGCTGATTTTCGGCCTTCTTTTTGGCCTTCTTTTTGGCCGTTTTCGCTCTCCCCAGGCTTCAGGGAAGCCTTCTGAAGCCTGGGGACGGCGAAAAACAGCCCAATGGGCAACCGGAAGTTCGTTTCCAAACTTCCAGTTGACCCATTTGGCCATTTTTTTGCCATCCCAAGGCTTCAGGAGTCCATTGTGAGGCCTGTGCGCATATGCGTGGGGGGCAGCGGGGGGAGGGCACATGCACGGGAGGGGGATTGTGTGTATGCACGGGGGGTTGTGCGCATGCACAGGGGAAGGGCATGGGTATGGGCACGCGCACGCACGCTAGCACACACACACACCCTTTTGGCACGCGAACCAAAAAAGGTTTGCCATCACTGGTATAGAGTCTCTCCCTAGAGGGGGTTGGATCAGAACACCTCCAAATTCCCTTCCAACTCTTGTTATTCTGACTGTAATTGCAGTGGAGGCAGAGGAGGACATGGAAAGAGCTCGGCTGTGTGCTGCATGTGAAGGGTTGGAGTTGTTAGGAATAGCACTCCTACTCGTGGGATGCTCCTTGAATTTCTGTGTGACTGCTTCCTGAACAGGTCAATCAACTGGCAAGCCAGAGGCTAATGTATTACTATGGGGGCCCTTCCGAAATGACACCGGAAGGGCATTGCCTTCCTCTCATATGCACTTCTGTTGCCAGCTATGAGAAAACAAAGGGAGAATGCCTGCTCTGAGATTTGCCCCATGAGTCTGCAGCAGAGCAGCCTGATGGGGCTAAAGGCGCCCTACGAAAGGATGATCGGCTGATATGCTATTTATGCCACTCTGTTGGAGGACAGGCTGCCTCAGGGCGAAACAGAAGGGGGTACCGAAGGGTATTGTTTGCTCAGAAACTCAGAGCAATCAGATTGCCGTAGGTCTCACCTGGTGACAACACGAGGCAGAAGGTGCCTCTTTGCCAGCTGGAGAAATCCGTGCTACACTGTTCTTTGCATAGTCATCAGTAGCAGTGCTGTGTTTCCTGCTGTGTTTACTGATGCCGATGTCAAATGCAGCATTTGTTTTAGTCAGACCGCTCCGGAAAGGCAACCTCCTTTTGAAAAAACGTTCTCCCTGTAGCATTGTAATAGCTGTTAGGATTTGTCAAATCTTCATCCTCTTCACAGCAGCTTGGTGACGCAGCTGGAATTATGAGCTCAGCCTTCTCAGCAGAGGACTGTGGTCAGCCTGACTCCAAAAGTTGTGTGACTCAGGCTGTCCTTTTGCTTTCCTTCCCAGATAGCCTGCTGGCCCTGAGTCATGGCTCCGTGTCTTTGGTGGTGGTTTCTATTTCTATGAATACTACTCGAGCCCTTCAAATGGAGCTCTATTGCCTCATGACAGGAGTCTAATGTAACTCAGTTTTCTCTACTTTGGATTTTTCTCTTTGTAAATGGGAACATCTCAACCTCTAAAGCATGTTCGGGCATGGTGGGTTGTTTGTTTCGATTTAAATTCGTTTATTTGCTCACAAACAGGGCTGATTCTAGGTTTTGCGTGCGTGCGTGCACACGCGCACGCACACATACGCACACACACCTGCTAATTGGTAGCCTTCAGTAGATTTGCGTGGTATCGGTATCTATCAATCTACAGGACAGGGATTTCTGAGTACTGCCAAGTAGCTGAAGCAAGTAGCTGTTTTAATTGCTGACATTACCTTGATACTTCAGGATATCATGGGAAATTAAAACGGCACTGCTCAGAACATCAATGATACCCAGGTCTCTTCCTCAGGGTTTCTGCTGTTTCATGAAGCAGTGTCTACACACACACACACACACACACACACACACACACACACACACACACACACACTGATGAGGAGGGGCATCCAGGTCTCCAAAGCTGGGAATAGGCTTAGAAATTTGATAGGTCCAGAAGAGAGTCCAATTCAATGAACAGGATTCTCTTTGATGAGATAGGAATTTATTCCTACCGAGGCGATATAGATCTTGTTCCCTTGAAGTCATCCTTACGTAGAAAATAAAACCAAGATTTAATTCTAAGTAACAAAATATTTATTTCAGTATAAAAGTAACAAAACATAAACCTTAATAAGCTACATTGTCCCAGTCAAGAATTCACATCTGCCTCTGGCAGAGGCTTGCAGGAGAAGAAAGAGGAAACAAACTCCTGGAATGCACACATGCGTACAAACACATATCACATGTCTGCTTGATTAGAAAATACAGTAGATCTAGAAATATAGTAGAAGACTAAGAAATATAGCACAGAGGCTCAACTGGCAAATATTCACATTGTGACACTCTTACTGCCCACAACAGAAAAGCCAGGAAGGAGGGGAGGGAGGGCTACCAATATCACCCTAAGGAAGCCAATAGATGCCAAGCTGATCCCACCCCTTAGAGTCACTTGACAGCATCTGTGGCATGGCGATGGGCAAAGTGTATCCTATTATCAACCAAGGGCAAAAGTGCTTCTTTAACAGTAGGACTGCTAACGAGGATTTTGCCTCAGGTTTAGGCTGGAAGCAAAATGAAGGCAATGTCATGGCAGGGGAAAAAAGAGGTGGCTGGGGGATATCTGTGAGGAAAGTCCCCCCCCCCAAAGTAGGCTGTGGAGGAGAATCAAAGGGAAATCAACAGCTGCACACTGGGACCCTAGCTTATGATGATATGTTCTGCTGATAGTCTTATCATAATAAAACAATATTCCCCAGTTTTCCCTCAGGTCCGATTCCTAGTAAAGGGCACCTGTGCAATGAGAGAGATGTGCTTACAGGCATGTTGCATCAATCAAGTGAGCCTACGTGTCCACTCGGAGAGAGAGGAGGGTCACTGAGTAACAGGCTGCAAACTCTGCCCCTTGTGTGCTTGCATTGTGATTTTAGGTGCAAGCTTTGTGACATCACAATGCACATGTCATCATTTTGAGGAAAATGTTGGCTTGCTGCAGATGCCCCTGCAAGAGAGTCGTTATTTGCAATCGATAGAGGCAACTAACTCAATTCAGTGTTAGGCCTTGGATGGTCAACCTGTTGCAATATTGAATGCTAATGCATATAGCTGTTGTGGCTTGTCGGCTACCGGCCCCTCCAGCAGCCGAATCAGAGGAGGAGGAGGCGTGGGAGTCAGGGTCAGCATCAAGGCAACCTGAGAGCTCCGAGGGGGAAGAGGGAATGGAGCTGGCAGAGAGAGAGAGAGAGAGAGAGAGAGAGAGAGAGAGAGAGAGAGAGAGAGAGAGAGAGAGAGAGAGAGAGAGAGAGAGAGAGAGGCGGAGCCTGGGCCACCCGTCAGCCCTCAGATGGAGAGTCAGCAGCCCCCATGTCTGGAGGTGGTTGATGAAGAAGAGGAGGAACAGCTGGGTCCAGTGCCTGATGCGCGGCTGTGCAGAAGGCAGAGAAGAGAAGAGCAGTGGAAATCCGTGGGCTGATCCTTGGGAAGGAAGAGCCACCACTGCTAGTGAAGCCCACCCTAGCTCTGGGGATAAAAGGCAGGGGGTGAAGATGAATAGATGTGGCAGACAACTATTCATCTTCCAGCCAGACGGATTTGTTAGCCGGCTTTGAGAGAGAAACTTTTTGCCAGGGCTGCTGGCGCTCCTAATAATGGGAATCTTTGAGTTAACTTTAGAGGGTTTGTCGTGTTTGGAGAGCTGGGTCAGAACAATAGCCTTTCCTTGGGGTCTCAGATGTAAGCCAGAAATGAAACTCAAAGCTAGGCAGTGCCAGCACTGTCAAGGAGCTCAGTTTGCCAACATAACTCCCTACAGAATAATCAGTGACCAGGTTTTGTTCATGGAAGTGGAAAACATAGACAATCAGCTTAATATACCAGTACCCTACTTAGGAAGACAGAATCAGCACAGATAGAAATATGCCATCAGACTGATAATGTGGGTTGGCGATGATATAATTGATTATCACGTATTGTACTAATTAAAGAGATTGCTATACATTTTTCAGTCTGACAATAGGATAATGATCAAATTCTGCTGATAAAATCATGCAAATGGCTTTAAAATGGACCCTTTAAAATGTTGTGCTATTAAAAATTGCAGCAATTTTGCAGCATTTCAGTAAATATAGATACCATAAAAGCCTGTCTAATTTTAGTCACAAGTGTCAGCTCTTAGCCTTAGGCAGAACAATAAAAGATGAATCAAAGAAGGGTTTTATTCTGAAATGTGCCTTTTCTTTCTTTTACCCATCTATTCCTAGAAAGCCTGGGTTTTGGCACCTTAGTTATCTGAAATAATTTGGATTTGTGTCGCTCTTCACAAGATTTCACATATTTTCCTGATTCTAACAACAACCCTGTCATATAGGTCAACCTGTAGTGTTATTTTTCATATGCATCATTATTATAAAAGAAACAAACCCAGAAATGTTGCAGATGTCTTTTTCAATACAGTACTGAGAAAATTCCTAAATTTTGAGTTAAAAGGACAGAAATTATGGAAATTTATTTATTTGTGAGATTTATATACCGCCTCACAGTGCAAGCACTCTCTAAGCGGTTTACACCAGTAAGCAATGTATATTTATATTGCTCCCAACAATCTGGGTCCTCATTTTACCTACCTCGGAAGGATGGAAGACTGAGTCAACCTTGAGCTGGTGAGATTTGAACTGCTGACCTGCGGATCACAGTCAGCTAAAGTGGCCTGCAGTACTGCCTCTAACTGCTGCGCCACCTCGGCTCTTGATTTGATCAATCTTTTAGGAAAAGTAAGACCCAATAAATAAGGGTGGGTTTTTTTGTCGTTTAATGACCCCATAATCCCTTGCATCGGTGTGGAGTCGGGGCAACTGAATGGAGCTGAATGTTTACTGGCCGGATGCCCTTCCTGTTGCCAATGCAGAGTTCGCAGCTGATATTTACTCATTGTGCCCAGAGAGAAAATATCTGCCGCTACTTAGGATCAAAGAGCCTCCTGATTGTGAGGTGAGAGCTCCACCTCTAGGCCACTGCACCACTCACCCACTAAACAAGTTTTCCAAAATAAAAATAAAAAAGATAGGTAAAATCCATTGGAGGATCCGCAATTAGAAGTAGTAAAAATAAAGACAACTTCAGTTTAACTGTCTTTAGAATGATTAATAAGAATGGGATATATTTATTTTTATTTATTTTATTATATTTGTTTGTTTGTCAAACATGTACAAGATAGCAAGTATTTGTATAAACATAACATAAGCAAAGTAAGCACAGATAAATGAGGACAATAGGGCAGTAAGACAGGGACGGTAGGCACAATGGTGCGCTTATGCACGCCCCTTACAGACCTCTTAGGAATGGGGTGAGGTCGACTGTAGACAGTCTAAGGTTAAAGTTTTTTGGGTTAGGGGAAGAAACCACAGAGTCAGGTAGTGCATTCCAGGCATTGATCACTGATGTTGCTGAAGTCGTATTTTCTGCAGTCGAGTTTGGAGCGGTTCACATTAAGTTTGTATCAATTGTGTGCTCGTGTATTGTTGCGGTTGAAGCTGAAGTAGTCATTGACAGGTAGGACATTGTGGTAGATGATTTTGTGAACTACATTTAGATCAGATCGAAGGCGACGTAGCTCTAAGTTATCTAATCCCAAAAATTTCAAGTCTGGTGGAATAAGGTATTCTGTTGTGAGCAGAGGAGTGGAGGACTCTTCTTGTGAAATATTTCTGGACTCTCTCGATTGTATTTATGTCCGATATGCAGTGCTGGTTCCAGACAGGTGAGCTGTATTCGAGTATTGGTCTGGCAAATGTTTTGTATGCTCTGGTTAGCAGTGTAATATTGCCAGAGAAGAAGCTACGCAAGATTAGATTAACAACTCTTAGTGCCTTTTTGGCAATGTTGTTACAGTGGGCTCTGGCACTTAGGTCATTAGATATGAGATCTTCTGGCTTAGTATCTACTGCCAAATTCATTTTGTTGCCCTAATTGCTTTAAAGGGTATATTTTTGGCTGTATTGATTATCAGTCAATCCCAAGGGAATATGTGTTTAATTGAAGGAAGTGCTGAGAGCAGCAGTCTCATTCTCCAAATCACTTTTTCTCATTCGAATCCAAACAGCTGTATGACCAGTATGGCCTTACAAAAAACCCTGCTTTTTGTAAGCCACAAGAGAAATTATAGCTATAGCAGGAATTATAGTAGAAAGAAGCAAAAATGTCTCATGCTGAATCCGACACAGAGCTGATCCATGACACTTTGCAACCTCAGGCAAGGAACATTTCATGCCCCCCCAAAAAAAGAACCTGATTAGTTACGCAACTGAGATTTTCCACCAAGTAGGCAAAGGAATAATGTTCACTAAAGCGGGAAGCTAACTAGGGCATGCATGGTACATTTGGTACCTTACACCTTTTTACCCTTGCTGCCTGCGATGGCATCTCAGGTTGATCAGAATCAGAACGTCAAAGTGCCCACCCTGGTATTATTTGCAGAAATTAGCAGTAAAGCTCCAAAAGATTACCACAATTTATTGGGGTATTTCTTCATGCAAGGTACATGGCCTCCAAATTAAGAAACAAAGCATTTTTTGGAATTCTGTAATGAATTGTCTGGTTCCGGGAATCCCTAGGAGGAGGAAACAGTTCTGAGAAACAAATAACCCAACTTTATGTGTTCTGCCGTTCAGCCTCCTGCAATTTACAACATCTGAAGCAGCAGAGGGTACAGCTTGGCAGATATTCTTATTGCTTTACGTAGCAAAAATTGTTACCTGGCTTATAATGGTAGAAGACACAATCGGCATCCATCTTGTGCCAATTGCTCCAATCACAATCCCAGGATGAAGTAATAGGTAGCACTGAAAGAAATAAAGAAGACTTTGTCAGCTAGGACAGGGGTGGGCAAACAATGGCTCTTTGAGGACCTGTGGACTTCAACTCCCAGAATTCCTGAGCCAGCCATGCATGCATGGCTGGCTCAGGAATTCTGGGAGTTGAAATCCACAGGTCCTCAAAGAGCCATAGTTTGCCTACCCCCTGAGCTAGGATAACACTGCAGAGTGGAGCCAGTGAAATGGTTATATAACAGTTAAGGGAATGCACTCTCTATTTCAACCAAATCCAGAATACAAATCTAGAATACAAATGGTTAATAATTTTAAAAGCTAAAAAAAACATAAAATATAGAAAGTTAAAAAAAACTAATTGATACGTTTATAAAAACAAAAATCTAAAAAAATTCTATAAAGATGAATAAAAATTAACATATGGCCAGCTATTATGATAATACCGAGAACTCAACTAACTAATCAGCTACTCATTAAGGCTGGTTTGAGGCACAGGTCATCATCTGACAGATTTTGATTGCTGCTGTGCAAAATCTGGCAAGGATGCCCTCTCACTGCTTGTTTTTCTGCCATTTTGGTTTTTCATTTGTTTTTTTTTCTTCTTGGTTTTCTTTTAATTTACATAGATTGTTTTAAATGGTTTTTATGCACTCTTGATTAGTTTTATATATATAGCCCAGAGTCACTAAATGAGATGGGCGTCTGTGCAAATGTGAGTAAGTAATCATCTGCCACAATGTCCTACCTGTCAATGAATACTTCAGCTTCAACCACAACATTACACGCGTACACAATATATTCAAACTCAATGTAAACCGCTCGAAACTCGACTGCAGAAAATACGACTTCAGCAACAGAGTGATCAATGCCTGGAATGCACTACCTGATTCTGTGGTTTCTTCCCCAAACCCCAAAAACTTTAACCTTAGACTGTCTACTGTCAACCTCACCCCATTCCTAAGAGGTCTGTAAGGGGCGTGCATTAGCACACCATCGTGCCTACCGTCCCTGTCCTACTGCCCTATTGTCCAAATTTACTTGTACCTACTTTGCTTTTGTTTATGTTTATACCATACCTGCTATCTTGTACATGTTTTGACAAATAAATAAATAAATAAATAAATAAATACATACATACATACATAAATACATAAATACATAAATACATAAATACATAAATACATAAATACATAAATACATAAATAAAATCAAAATATCAATAAATCAATAAACCCTCCTGCATGGGAAGCAGAAGGTTTCAGTCGGTAAATGGAATGGATTTTGCTGTATCTTTCCACAAATTTGCTGATCATGTGACTGAAACTAATTACTCCCTTCCCCCACAGCATGATCCATATCCATGCTGGATGCAGAAGGGAGGGGAAATAAGGTTATGTGTCTACATTAATGAAGGATCAATCTTTCCCTGCCAGTTTGTGATTTAATGGTTGGCTACACAAAGCAGGGTTTGTATGCAGTACAGCAAGAGCTGGAAATGGGCGTTTCAACATCCTCTGCTTATGGCCTGACCTGAGAATGTGTAATGCCAAAGGCTATTATATCCTGTAGTGCATCCTTTGAGCAACTTCCTCATAATAAGATTCCTGAATAGAGTGCACCATAACCAAGAATTAAAACCCATGGAAGCAAATAAGCACTATTCTCAAGAAATGAGCAAGCAAACATCGCACTTGGCTGCGGTCTATTGAAAAGTCTTGGAGCTAATATAATTTTCTCTTTAGACCCCCAGATGTCAAGTGCTAGAAATTGGCAAGGCTAAATATTTGATAGGATAAATCTACAACATTGCAGGAACCTGCCACTGGCCTCCAATGAATGGTTTGGGGGTGAATGCTTTGATGATTTTGCCATTGAAATTGATGAATGGACCTGCTCCAGGGATAGTGATGTAGCTTAATTGAATCATTTGTATGCTTTAATGAATTGCTCCTAGGAATCTGGAAATGTTCTTTATTGTTACTATTGGATGGTTATGTTTACAACCAGGTGAGCCTTTGTGTACTTTTTCAAGACTGGCATAGTAGCCAACACAATAGACAAGACCTAGGATCCAAGAATCATTCCAGTCAAATTACTGTCTTGTTGTTCTTTCCCCCAAGGCTGATTAACAAAAGCATGTAGGTGTAGTTTATTTGGGACTTAACTTTAAATAACCTTATATAGAAATAACTCCTCATTTTTTGCCTTCATTTTGGACCATACTGACAGTGTCTCCCATTTTGTGAGTGATATTATTTCAGAATTCATAGAATGGAATCTCCAATTTCAAGAAAGCCAAAAACAAAGAACTAGAACAGGTTTTGAAGATTCTTGGGAAGAGCTGACTGATGAAATTTTCTTACCTTTCATACACTGTTCCTGTATTAGTGCTATTAAAGATTCTTCAGGCTATTTATTAAACTTTTAGGGCTAGTTGTTTTTCTGATGTCTTCTTACCTTTGGAATTATTTTGTTTGTTCAAAAACTACTTTTTCCAGTACAGTTTCATAGGACAATTACTTTCATGATCTTATATTGGACTTTTTGTAGTCAACCTCACAAGACCATCAGAGATAGATAATACATAGATACCAATAGGTAGGTAGGTAGGTAGGTAGATGATAGATAGATAGATAGATAGATAGATAGATAGATAGATAGATAGATAGATAGATAGATAGATAGATAGATAGATAGATAGATAGATAGATAGATAGATAGATGATAGAATTTCAGAGAGAAAAAAACTCAGATTTCTTTTCTTCAACAAAGACAGGAAATAATATATTCACCTTTTTATGGCCCCTGGTTACAAACTGGTTGCCTGAATCATACCTTCCTAAATTGTTCATGCAAGGGATTGCAAGTTTGTAGAAGCATCTTGAGAACACTGATTTTACATTCGAGATATGCACTGCGACTGGTTATGCAAAAGGTTTAGCATGTCATTTTTGCACTCCCGAAGGCTTCAGAAAGAGGTAGAGAGGGAAAGCTAATCTTTTGCTTTTCATGAGTCAAACAAGTTATACAGGCACTGAGGAGGAGTAAGCTGTTTGTTCCTTCTCTTCCACCCTCCCTCTTTGTTGACACATTTGCGTCGGTACTAGTCACCAACAATCATTATTCTGTTTAGTCATGATGCATACTTTATAGTTCCATTGGTTTTATGATAAAACAGTGCTATTTTTTTAATGGAATATTTTGGCAGAGGGTAAATAGAAAATAATAGAATAACAGAGTTGAAAAGGACCTTCGAAGTCTTCTAATAAAAGGAAGTGCAAGACCTATTTCACAGACAAAAGCCAGGAAAAGCTCCAGGCCCAGACAAGATAACTCCTTCTTGCTTAAAAGTCTGTGCTGACCAATTGGCCTCCATCTTCACCCAAATCTTCAATAAATCGCTAGAGATATGCCATGTTCCTTCTTACTTCAAACGCTCTACTATCATCCCAGTGCTGAAGAAGCCCTCCATCAAGGAACTGAATGACTACAGAACAGTTGCTCTAACATCTGTAGTTATGAAAACCTTTGAAAGGCTAGTGCTGTCCCACTTGAAAACCATCATGGATCCACTGTTAGACCCCCTGCAATTTGCATACCGAGCTAACAGATCAACAGATGATGCTGTTAATATGGCTCTGCACTACATCCTACAACATCTTGAATCTCCAAAGACCTACGCAAGGGTCCTCTTTGTAGACTTTAGTTCAGCATTCAATACCATCATTCCAGACACTCTTCTAACTAAGCTGAACCAGCTAGTGGTACCTGAACACATTGTAAGTGGATCATAAGCTTTCTAACAAACAGGAAGCAGCAGGTGAAGCTAAGCAGAATCACATCAAATACCTGTACAATTAGCACAGCCCCACCCCCCAAGGCTGTGTGCTCTCTCCACTTCTCTTCTCTCTCTACACCAATGACTGCATCTCTAACGATCCATCTGTTAAACTACTGAAGTTCGCAGATGACACAACAGTGATCGGCCTCATTCGAGACAATGATGAATCCGCATACAGACGGGAGGTTGAACAACTAACCTTGTGGTGCGACCAGAACAATCTGGAACTGAACACACTCAAAACCGTAGAAATGGTGGGTAGATTTTAGGAGAAACCCGCCCATACTTCCACCTCTTACAATACTAGACAACACAGTATCAACAGTAGAAACCTTCAAATTTCTAGGTTCAACCATATCACAAGATCTAAAATGGACACCTAACATCAAAAATGTCATCAAAAAAGCACAACAAAGAATGTTCTTTCTGCGCCAACTCAGAAAGCTCAAACTGCCCAAGGAGCTGCTGATACAGTTCTACAGAGGAATTATTGAGTCTGTCATCTGCACCTCTATAACTGTCTGGTTTGGTTCTGCAACCCAACAAGACAGACACAGACTTCAGAGGATAACTAGAACTGCAGAAAAAACAATTGCTACCAACCTGCCTTTCATTGAGGACCTGTATACTGCTCAAGTCAAAAAGAGGGCTGTGAAAATATTTACAAACACCTCACATCCTGGACACAAACTGCTTCAACTCCTACCCTCAAAACAACGCAATAGAGAACTGCACACCAGAAAAACTAGACACAAGAACAGTTTTTCCCCGAATGCCATCACTCTGCTAAACAAATAATTCCCTCAACACTGTCAAACTATTTACTAAGTCAGCACTACTATTAATCTTCTCATCATTCCCATCACCCATCTCCTCCCACAAATGACTGTATGACTGTAACTTTGTTGCTTGTATCCTTATAATTTATATTGACTGGTTCCTAATATGATTTGATTGCTTATTTGTACCCGGACTATCATTAAGTGTTGTACCTTATGATTCTTGAGGAACGTATCTTTTCTTTTATGTACACTGAGAGCATATGCACCAAGACAAATTCCTTGTGTGTCCAATCACACTTGGCCAATAAAAAAAATTCAATACAATTCAATTCAATTCAATTCAATTCTATTCTATTCTATTCTATTCTATTCTATTCTATTCTATTCCATTCCATTCCATTCCATTCCATTCCATTCCATTCCATTCCATTCCATTCCATTATATTATATTATATTTTAATTCAACACCTTGCTCATGCAGGAAACTCTATACCATTTCAGACAAATGGTTGTTCAATATCTTCTTTAAAAACCTCCACAACTTCTGGAGGCAGGGTCGTTCCACTGATTAATTGTTCTACATACAGCGGAAAGAGTGAATCTATGCCTGTATTTTCTGTGTTTGAATTTTAAACACTGAAGATCTCCAGGGTTCTTTCCCCCCCTACGATTCTATGTATTCAGACATGTCCACATGTGTCGAGGTGTGATATCAGTTGTGTCTGAAAAGCAGCTGATTTATCTGTCTTTCCCTGCTAGCTCTCTCTGTCTGACTTGACTGAAAACAATAGTACTTTCTACTTAAATTATTATGAAATTATTATAAAGTTTCTGCTAGGAAAAAAATAGAATAAACTTCTTTCCCTATTGTTTCTTTATGGTAGTTTCTCAACACTCAAACCAGGTTAACAATAAACTACGCACTATAACTCTTGTCTATCGTTCTTAGATTGCAGATCAAAACAATGGCTAGCACCACTCGATAAGCTTTTTCAGATTTTTGCTGATAAGTAGTTTATTATCCTGGAAATTATGCTGTTTTATTGTGAACCACTTGTGAATATTTGAGCTTCAGTATAAACTACATAGCAAACCTTTAATAACCCATTTTCTCCCAGCAGTAACACTTTCCAATTTGGAGTACACAGAGTCTGAAGTGTATTTGCTTTGGAGTTCTTATTATTTTTTGAATAAAATAAAATAATAAAATAAAATAAAATAAAATAAAATAAAATAAAATAAAATAAAATAAAATAAAATAAAATAAAATAAAATAAAATAAAATAGACTAGACTAGACTAGACTAGACTAGACTAGACTAGACTAGACTAGAATAGAATAGAATAGAATAGAATAGAATAGAATAGAATATATTTTTGATTGGCCAAGTGTGATTGGAAACACAAGGAATTTGTCTTGGTGCATATGCTCTCAGTGTACGTTCGTCAAGAATACGTTTGTCAAGAATCGTAAGGTACAATGAAATGGAATTAGGAGAACCATTCCCAGTTCAAATGATTCAGATAATGAAACAATCCTCTCTATTCTTTTAAAATCTATGTATTTAGAATTGTCCTCCTGTTAAAATATCAGTTTGTTTGTTTTTCATGTGAGGGAGTGAGACCATCACGAACTAGTTACATAAATGAATCAGAGACTTCAATAGAATTGATTGCTAATCCCTGCTTGCTCCCTCCCACCCCATGTTTGTGGGGCGGCAATTATTGTACGTCAACAATCCTTGCAGTTGCCTCTTGTTCATTTTTAATTAGCACAGATACAGGCTTCACAAGGAGAGTCCTGTCACCTACAAAAATGACTTGTCAGTGAGGGAAAGCAAACATTAGTGAGAGCTGAAAATAATGCTTGGGGTGAAATTGTACTTACTGTGGAGGCCCAAAGCTTTCAGAGGAGTTTATTCTACCAACTTCGACTGCCTCACATTGTGTGTGTGTGTGTGTGTGTGTGTGTGTGTGTGTGTGTGTGTGTGTGTGTGTGTGTGTGTGTTGTGTAAATTTTACATATTTAGATTACACCATGCCTCTCTACTTCCCTTCTTCCTAATTATGGTATGAACTGTTAGTGGAAGAATAAAATTGAATGGATTACTGTACTCTTTCTTTACTTTCCAGTCACGATGTTATATAGGCAGGGCTTCAGTATGTCTTTGGTGGACCCTCAGTGCTTTTGCTCTGGGGGACCCTCCTTCCATAAAAACAACAGTGTTAAAATTATAGGGAGCATGGTAGCTCAGCGGTTAAAAACACTGAGCTTGTCAGCTGGAAAGCCGACAGCCCCGGTTGGAGAACCGAATGCTACGCAATGGGATGAGCTCCTGTTACATGTCCCAGCTCCTGCCCACCTACAGTTCGAAAGCATGCAAATGTGAGTAGATAAATAGGTACCACTTCGTGGGAAGACAACAGCGTTCCGTGCGCCTCGGTGTATAGTCATGCTGGCCACATGTCTACAAAAGCATCTTTGGACAATGCTGGCTCCCTCAGCTAAGAAACAGAGAGAAGCACCGCCCACTAGGGGCAGACACAACAGGAAGGGGAACCTTTACCTTTATTATATTTTATATGATTTTCAATGTTTTCTTCATATTTGTACAGAATATGGACAATATTCTGTACAAATATACTAAATATATACTAAATATTAAATCATAGAAGTTTTGCTTTATAATAATAAAGTCAGTTTTGCTGATTAATTATGAGCTCTGTTGTGTATCACCATAGTTTCTAAATTTTAGAATTCACACTAAATTTTAGAATTCACATTAAATTAATTAATTGCATTAACTGTAGGGTATGGATAGGTTTGATGTTCAAGGTCTGTCTGTTTCTTGTTTCTTTTTTATGAAAGAGCATGAAAAGAAGTACACACTTATTCAAAGGCATGGCAATAACTTTTACTTCATTTTTATTATTTTTTATTTTTAAAAAAATCAAACCTGTTTATACCTAATGATAAGTTGGTCCTGTCTAAAGGGCACATCCAGATAACCAGTGACCTTTCCTCTAGTCCTTTAAGCAGCACAGAAAAATGCTACTATAATCTGTTGTATGCCACTAGCCATTTCTCTTCTGCCTCAGTAACATGTCACATAACAATTGAACAAATGAGGTCACCTTTGTGGTAGTCCTCTTGTCTCTCCTAAAACTTCACTCATTTCCTACTCTTCCTGTGAGAGGATAATAATATTGAAGTATCATCAAGTTGATGTTGACACTTAGTAATGACATGATAGACTTTCTTCAGGAGGAACCTGGCCAACGTTCATCCTTCAGGTTTTCTAATGGTGCATCTATTGTTACTGTCACGGTGTGACTATTGTCAGTTGTACGTCTATGCAGGGTGATGCATCCCTATTCTAATATTATGGTACATTCCATTACAAGCAGAACACGTGATGTGATCTTGTATGCATGTCCACATTCCTGATTCTCCATTAATCACCTTTTGACTTGGCTCTGACCTGAGCGGTGGCGTTTTCTTAGCAAAGATGTAATTAATGAGGATTTATTGTTTTTGTACCAAAATAAATATTTTCTATTAGACTTTAATCTCGGCTTTATTTCTAACTGTCTGAATTCCAAGTAAAGATCCACATCACCTCTATGGGGTTTTATTCTCCCCCCAACAGTTACTGTGACCAACTCCATCCATCTTACTGCTAGGTGTCCTTTTTCCTTCCATTTTTCCCCAGTATTAGAGACTTCCCAACCGAGCTAGGTTTTTACATAATGTGTCCAAAATTGAACCTGATCATTTGAGCCTGGGATGAGAACCTGATTTGATTTATTTGATGATCCATGGTAAGAGTCTTCTCCAACTCTAAATTTCAAAAGCATCACTACTCTTCCTGTCTTGCTTCTTTAAAGTCTAGCTTTCACTTTCATAGAGTGTACCAGGGGAAATCATTACCTGAACAATTACCTGCAGTTTTTCTTATGAGAACTAAAGAATGATATCAAAAAAATAAAGAAGCAGGAAAAGCTCTCGTGGTCAGCCTCCTCTCGTTTACATTTATTTATTTATTTATTTATTGGTGACATTTATATACCGCCTCACAGTGCAAGCACTCTCTAAGTGGTTTACACCAGTAAGCAATGTATATTTACATTGCCCCCAACAATCTGGGTCCTCATTTTACCTACCTCGGAAGGATGGAAGGATGAGTCAACCTTGAGCTGGTGAGATTTGAACTGCTGACTTGCGGATCATAGTCAGCTAAAGTGGCCTGCAGTACAGAGGTGGGTTCCTGCCGGTACGCTCTTACCTGTTGGTCGCTGCAGAACCGAAGAAGCCGGTGACGTTTGCAGCGTGCGGTTCCCCCCGCCCGCTTTCCCCCGCCCGCCTAGATGCCGCCATTTGCGTTCTTTTGCCCTCTGCGCATGCGCAAAGTGTTCTGCTTGCACAGTGGGCAAAAGAACGCAAATGGCGGCGTCCAGGGGAAAGCGGGCGGGGGGAGCCGCACACTGCAAACGTCACCGGCTTCTTCAGCTCTGTGGCGACCAACAGGTAAGAGCGTACCGGCAGGAACCCACCTCTGCTGCAGTACCCCACTCTAACTGCTGCGCCACCTTGGCTCTTTTTTAAAACCATTTTAAAACCAATCCAGCAGAAGCTTTCGACCTTTGCAGTTATTGCAGAAAGTAGAGTCGGTCTACTTATAGTCAAAGAGATCACAGATAAGCGTGCTTCCATTTTTTGTGTGAGAAAAGTATTTTTCATGCAGGTCCTTCATACATTTGGGGGGCCCTCGTGTTCTTGTCTTCTGTTTTTTTCCTCTATCTTGTCAACTTCAAAGTATCCTACTGTTTGGACACATTCTTAGAAAATCAATCTAAGGTGTCTCTAGAAATTGAAAACAACTTAATAGCACATAATCAAGCAGTCAACTTTCCTGCAGAAGATTTATGGAAGATTCAAAAGCTTACATGCTATTTTGTGATTACCTAACAATTATCCTATGGTGGAAGAGAGATTTTTTCCCAATGTGTGTGTGTGTGCATCACAAAAACATCCATTGTGTGGGAAATGTCAAGGTTGCAGTTAAAAGCATTTAGTTGCATAATGGGTTCTGAGAAATCTAAGAGGAAGGACTTTTCTAGAATCCACAGTATCGAGGATTACAACTTCTCCCTTGACAACAGTTAGAAAAACACAGAGAGATCTCTTTTTTTTACTCTTGCCATTGCTTTTAAGAAACAGAAAAAGGAGAGAGTTGTGTAGTCCATATGCAAAAACATATGGACTACACAACTCGATCAAGGTAAACCAATAGATGCGATTTACATAGACTTTTGTAAAGCCTTTGATTCAGTAGTACACGACAAACTACTTCGGAAACTAAAATCTTATGGCATCTCTGGTCCCCTTCATGATTGGTTAACTGTGTTCCTGTCAAACTGACAACAAATGGTTAAAATAGGGAGTGCCCTATCAAATCCTGCACCTGTCAACAGTGGTGTCCCTCAAGGCAGTGTTCTAGGACCAACACTATTCATACTTTACATTAATGACCTTTGTGATTATATTACAAGTAATTGCATTCTCTTTGGTGATGATGTTAAACTATTCAACACCACCGACAATACTGCTACCCTTCAAAAAGACCTTGACCATGTATCACAATGGTCTGACAACTGGCAACTTCAAATCTCAACCAACAAATGCTCTGTCTTACACATTGGCAAAAAGAATCAGAACACAAAATACAAACTTGGAGGACACGACCTTGTAGATGACCCTCACTCTGTCAAGGACCTTGGAGTACTCATATCTAATGACCTAAGTGCCAGAGCCCACTGTAACAACATTGCCAAAAAGGCACTAAGAGTTGTTAATCTAATATTGCGCAGCTTCTTCTCTAGCAATATTACACTGCTAACCAGAGCATACAAAACATTTGCTAGACCAATTCTCAAATACAGCTCACCTGTCTGGAACCAGCACTGCATATCGGACATTAACACAATTGAGAGAGTCCAGAAATATTTCACAAGAAGAGTCCTCCACTCCTCTACTCACAACAGAATACCTTATTCCACCAGACTTGAAATTTTGGGCTTAGATAGCTTAGAGCTACATCGCCTTCGATCTGATCTAAATGTAGTTCATAAAATCATCTGCCACAATGTCCTACCTGTCAATGAATACTTCAGCTTCAACCGCAACAATACACGAGCACACAATAGATTCAAACTCAATGTTAACCGCTCGAAACTCAACTGCAGAAAATACGACTTCAGCAACAGAGTGATCAATGCCTGGAATGCACTACCTGACTCTGTGATTTCTTCCCCAAACCCCAAAAACTTTAACCTTAGACTGTCTACAGTCGATCTCACCCCATTCCTAAGAGGTCTGTAAGGGGCATGCATAAGCGCACCATTGTGCCTACCGTCCCTGTCTTACTGTCCTATTGTCCAAATTTACCTATACCTACTTTGCTTTTGTTTATGTTTATACCAATACCTGCTATCTTGTACATGTTTTGACAAATAAATAAATAAAATAAAATAAAAGAGGGAGAATTTGCATGCAAGATAATGTGTAGTTTGGAGTGATGATTGATTTCTTCTCAGAGCAAATCAGATTTTGAATACTTGTAGAACAATCTAAAGTTTTATTTCCTTGCAACCAGTTTTGATTTGGAAGCACATTCTCCCAACATGTTGCTTTTCTTACAGAATAAAACTTTCCCTATGTAATCTCATTGTGAGATTAATCTCCACTCAGAATTTGGAGTCTGGGGAATTGGAATAGTTGAAGGACTGTGATTTTTCAGTTCCTTGCCATAACAGAATTTCAACACTTATTTCAGTTCTGGAGAAATGTGGGAGATTTGGGACAAAACTAGTGCAGAAACTTTCGCCGAGTATCCATTCTTTCCCTGGCCTTGTTACTTTATGAAAGTTGACCAGTGTTTTTATGAGCCAGAAATGAATCAGTTCTGCTTCGTGATTGCACCAAACATACATTTGGGTTCCTATTCAGGAGAATGACTAATGGCCCAGGAATAGCACAATATCACCTTGGGAACAATTGATGAGAGCTTTCTCACTTACAAACATTGCCTGCCTCAGTTAAATGGTTTATGAGGAAAGCCATAAGAGTACTTTTGAAAACACAGGTATTGACGCACAAGTAATCAGAAACAATTTGTTGGTGAGATCACTAATTTGATAATGTTTTTTCCAAGTATTTGTTGTAATATGTAGATATCTAGCTTGCAATATGTACAACTTCAGTTCAGTATTTATTCCTCCCTAATACTGTAATATGTATATTCATCAAGGTATTGTTCCTCATAATTTATTGTAGAGTATTCCTTTTATTAAGAGAGCCAGTTTGGTATACAGGTAGTCTTCGACTTACAACAGTTCATTTAGTGACCGTTGAAAGTTACAACGGTACTGAAAAAGTGATGTATGACCATTTTTTACACTTATGACCTTTGTAGCATCCCCATGATCATGTGATCAAAATTCAGATGCTTGGCAACTGGTTCATACTTGTGGCTGGTCATGTGATCCCCTTTTGCAACCTTTTGACAAGCAAAGTCAATGGGGAAGCTTGACTTAACAATTGTGTAACTAACTTATCAACTGCAGTGATTCACGTAACACTTGTGGCAAAAAAGCCATACAATGGGGCAAAACTCACTTAACAAATGTTTCGCACAACAGCAGAAATTTTGGGCTCAATTGTGCTCATAAGTCGAGGACCACCTCTAGTGGTTAAGGCACCAGGCTAGAAACTGGGAAACCATGAGTTCTAGTCCCATCTTTAGCAAAAAGCAAGCTGGGTGATCTTGGGCCAGTCATTCTCCCTCAGCCCTAGGAAGGAGGCAATGGCAAATACAGAGAATGAGCTAAAATAATTAAAATTGAGTTAGAAAGTTGGAAGAGAAATATTTAGGGCATTTAGAAATGATGGAACTTTAAAAAAATGATGAGTAAAGTTACTAATTGAGGAGAGGGAAGAAAACGGCCTAAAATTAAGAGGTACAAGAGACAACGAACATTTTTGGTAGTTAAGCCATAGCGATTGATTTGGAAGAAAGTGGAAAATTAGAGGTGGTTGACCCAGGTGACAAAAATAGGAGAGAAGAGGCAGCATTAGAATAACAGTAGATATACCTGGTAGAATGTATTAAATCTATAAGTTTAGATAAAGGGAAAGATACAAGGTTAAGAAATAGCTCCGACGTTGGGATGAAGTTAGGATTTCTGAATTGCTTGTCTGCTAACCATAGAATGGATTATGATTAGATGTACTCAGGGAAGGATTAGAGGGAGAAAGAGGAAGTAGAAAGGAAGGGGTGAGGGAGAGGAGGGAAGTAGGAAAGAGGTAGAGAAGGAGGAAGAAGGTAGAGGGGAGAGAGGGAGATAGAGGGAGGGGAGTAATATGAAATATAGAAGGTAAACAGACGGGAGATAAAAGTATAAAAGGAGCAACTAAAGCAGTGTTTCTCAACCTTGGCAGTTTGAAGATGTGTGGACTTCAACTCCCAGCGTTGCTGGCTGTGGAATTCTGGGAATTGAAGTCCACACATCTTCAAACTGCCAAGGTTGAGAAACACTGAACTAAAGAGATACATCTATGATATTATGGATAGAAATTTATTACTATGGATGTTTTGATGATATGGTATATGTATGCATATTTGTGTATGTTTGGTGGAAAAATTAAAAAAATTGCAAAAAGGGGGGGAGGGGAAGGAGGCAATGGCAAATCACTTCCAAAGTAAACCTTGCCAAGGAAACTGCAGGGGCTTGTTCAGACAGCACCTAGGAGTCAACACTGACTGAAAGGCACAAAATAATGATGATGGTGATAATAATAATAATAATAATAATAATAATAATAATAATAATAATAATAATAATAATAATAATAATAATAATAATAATAATAATTATTATTATTATTATTATTATTATTATTATTATTATTATTATAACAATAACAATAACAATAACAATAACAATAACAACAACAACAACAATAATAATAATAATAATAATAATAATAATAATAATGCTTACATTTTTTGTTTTTGTTTTTTAATTTCTGCATTCTAGGCTTGCAGACAGGACAAAAGCAACCGAGTGATCCCGAGGCGAGAGCCACGCACTCACAGCCACAATGGCAGAAGATGCTGATATGCGCAATGAGCTAGAAGAAATGCAGCAGCGGGCTGATCAGATGACTGATGAGGTAAATAAAAGAAGAGAAAAATAAGTGCAATACAAGGAACTGAGGGCCTCTGAAAGACAGGAAGTTGGGAATACTGCTTTGTTTATTTACCTCTCATGTGTTGTCTTTGAACTGGCCTAGGGATTAGAACTTGAAACTTCCCAAAGGTGCTTTTTCAAGAGGCAACTGAAGAAGCTTCTTGGATGAGAAGCAAAACGTCTTCAGAGAAAAACTAGAAAGTCCAGTTGCCTCTTGAAAAAACACCTTTGGGACAACCACGACCTAGATGACTGAGAATCTCCATAGACAACTTGAAACTTCCTTATTAAAGCTAATCTCTGCCCAAAGAGCAATGAAGGGAATTTTCCCAGTTGCACCCAATGAAATAATGTACATGCTTGGATCACCTACTTTTTCTGCCATGTCGCCCTCATACTGTTGCCATTCTTACTTTAGGCAACCTTAGATCATCCTTGGCTTTTTAGCTTTAAAGTAGTGTTTTTACCCTCAAGCTGGCAGTGGTTTTATTCTTGCTGCAATATGATAGGCTTCACCAATTAACTTAGGTTGGTGTTGCAGTCAGGGTGTGGCTAAGGGGTAGGATCAGATTAGCAACATTTGGCCGTCTTAGGCTGGGATGGGCATTTTTTTCTCCCTGCAGTCCTTGGGCAGTGTCCTGTGGGGCCATTCAGGCTTGTGCAGTGGGGAAACAGATCCAACCTCTTCCCTATTTCCTATTTCCCTGAGCTGATCCCTCCTTTTGAAAGAAGCATAAGTCCAACCAACAGATAACAGGCCTCTCCTACCCTATCATCAATTGGCTGGGTTAATTTAAATATGATTTTAATTCTTTTTCCAAAGAGTGCTAACCTTTTTTGAAAGTAGCCCAAGAAACAACTGAGCGGGCCTTGATGGTTGGGGGATGGAGTGTGAAATGATACCTTCTCCATTTCAGTGTGGGAAATCCTAACTACCCATAAGGGGTAGTTAATGTGTCTAGTTCAGTGCCTAGTTCAGAACTGATCCTTAGCCTGGGAGAGGAGGCAGGTGAAGTTCAAAGCACCAACCGCCGGCTCTCTTTAGCCAACCCTTTCAGATTTGGCATCTGATCAACTCCTTGGGATCTGAAACCTGATGGGTAGAGCTGATTTCCCCCTTTATTCCTATGATCTGTTTTGGGATAGAGCCATGCTGGCACAGTAGTTAGAATGCAGTATTACAGGCTAATTCTGCCAACTGCCAGCAGTTCGATTCTCACCGGCTCAAAGTTGTCTCAGTCTTCCATCCTTCTGAGGTTGGTAAAATGAGGACCCAGATTGTTGAGGGCAATATGCTGGCTCTGTAAACTGCTTAGAGAGGGCTGTAAAGCACCATGAAGTGCTATATAAGTCCAAGTGCTATCATTATTGTTATTGAGAGCTTGGGCAAAGCCTGGGACAGCTTTTGACAGATGGCTAAGCCAACAAATTCAACATTTCTTTTGTACCTTCTTTTCTATTCATCCAATTCTATTCCAATTAAGGAAAGTGATGGGTGGAAGGTCTTCTGCCAGGTGGGGATATCTGGAGGAAAGAAAAGGAAGCAAAGCTGGAGGAATCTTCCACTCGCTTTCCTTAATTTGCCCTGCATACAAATAATAAGGATAACACTAGTATAGTTGGACTAACGGATAGCACTTTAATCTACAAGGAATTGCTCATTGTAGCAAAGTAATTCTAGCAGGAATACTGTCTAAGAGAAAAGCATACCCATGTTCCACAACTGGATCACAAAGCTTTCACTGAAGATGAAAGATTGCCTTGGTATTATTCATACATAGCCTTTTGTGCAGTGACAAATAGAATAAAAGTTCTATTATGTTTATAGGAGGTATTACTAAAGATCTGACATTTATATGCAGGAAACAAATGTTTATCAACTTCCTTTAGGAATCTAACAGGATAAATTAAATTAAATTAAATTAAAGACTAAAGAGACCTTTGATCTGATACAGCAAGATTCTCCTTATGCTTCTGCTAGCTATAGATTTATCTGTAAATATCTACAATATTATTTGGTACCTGGAACATTATTTCAAGTGAGAACATTGAATAAGCTTTCTACTAGAAATCAGATTGGCTTCTGCATTATTGGTTTTCTGTATATTTTAAAAACTGAATTGTGCAGAGAGCATCTGGAGAATGAAATGACACAGTTGTTATTACTGTATAACTTTATTTTGCCCTGTTAAATTTCTTATGAATGTTATGCTGTACTTCTACTCAAATCAAATCAAATCAAGTTTATTACAGTCAAAGACCAGAGACCAAAACGAATATCCAGTTAAAAATTCTAGAATAAAATAATAAATAACAGATAAAATCTATATTCAAATCACAATTTGGCATCCAATCTGTCAGTTACACATGGCCTAGCTATACTATAATATCAATCCTTAAACTGTAAGGCCCATAGTCATTAAATACTAAAATGCAAAAGAGTAGTAAGCTGCTGTGGCCTAGAGGTGGAGCTCTTGCCTCACAATCAAGAGGTTGTGAGTTCGATCCTAGGTAGAGGCAGATGTACAGTCTCCTGCTTGGGCAGGGGGTTGGACTAGATGACCTGCAAGGTCCCTTCCAACTCTGTTAATCTATTAAAGCTCTGTTAAAAGGTTTTGCTACATTAGTTGTGTAAAATAGCTATGGTGGATTAATCATGTGTTTCCGACGAATCCCCAGTGCTGCTAGCAACCTGACTGTTCTTCTACTGTATTCTTTACTATCAATTGCTATATGTTTTTTGTTAGCTACTGAGAATCTGTGGATAGCAGCAGGTATAAACAAAATGCTCCTTCTAACCATCAATAAGATGATATATAGATTCTTAAATAAATAAATGAGGCTGTAAGCAGTGCTTTTCCCAAAATTGAAGAAATGTGATTTAAGTTTCTTTCTGCTTTTCATACTTAACATTTGTCCAAGAATACTTTTTAACATTCAGCCATATGTGAAGCAATCATAGTTTATGCGATCCTTGATCAATACTTCTTAAATTAATCTATAGTACATGGTTGCTCTGAGAATAAATCCTAAACTCCTGGCAGGGGAGATGTAATTTAAACATAATAAATGGGATCTTCTCTATAAACAGGAGATAAACATTGATTTTTTTTTCTTTTCATTTTTAATGTACCGTATTTTTTGGAGTATAAGACGCACCTTTTTCCTCCCTAAAAGTGGCTGAAAATTTGGGTGCGTCTTATACTCTGAATGTAGCTTTTTCGGAGCTTTTTTTCCAGCCCTAACTAGGTGCTAACTATCTTCCCAGCTCTTACCTTGCAGGCTTTTTCATTGTTACTCTCTCTGAAGAAGGTTTTTCCAGCCCTAAGTCTTTGCAGGGTTTTTTTCATTGCTCTACTTGCTCCGAATAAGTTTTTTTTCTAGCCCTAACCAGGTGCTAATAATCTTCCCAGCTCTTACTGACTTGCAGGCTCTTTCATTGTTACTCTCTCGGAAGGTTTTTTTAGGTCCTAACCAGGGGATAAAATAATGTGCTGAAGCTGACCAGACTAAGGACGCTAGCCAGATGAATACCTGATAGGCAGATTTCCCCCCCCCTATTTTCCTCCCCAAAAACTAAGGTGCGTCTTATACTCCGGTGCGTCTTATACTCCGAAAAATACGGTATTTAAGAAATGTCTTATCTGCCCTCTCATATAGTAGTTCTGAAGGGCTTCTAATAAAAGTGATCATAAAAGCATAATAAAAGGATATAAAAAAGAGGAATTCCTAAAATTAAAACATGAGTACTAAATGAATTTCTAGACTCCTCCTAAATGATAACATGGATGGTCTTTGTTCCAAAACATGGATCCTGCCTCTGAAAAAGCAGACTTTACTGTCAGTGGCAAATGTTTTTGAGCCCAGCTAGGCACAGATTGATAATGATCTGCGCAGGATGGAGTATTTGACCAACATGATTGCTCTTATCAATATATAATTTGAAACATTTTGTTAATCTTAACATTGTTTTGTTTCTTTTCTGCATTAGTCCCTCGAAAGCACCCGTCGTATGCTGCAGCTTGTTGAAGAGGTAAGGCTGTTATGATTTATCTTGACTCTTCCTCCTGGCTAGCCGGGGCTGAGGCTTCTCAGTACATGACAAAGCATATCCATGTTAGACTTACATAATGACTTTTCCAAACACAATGAAAATGGTTATTTTAAATGGTTGTTTTCTTTAGGTGAATATATACACCAACTGCTAACATAAAGCCAGAGGTTTTATATTTTCCTGTGAAACCATGACTGATTTTCATAAGGAGCATCCCATGTAAATCCTTCATAAAGCCTCCTGCAGCTGCTTTTGAGGGCACAGTACATGCATATAACATTTTCAAT
This sequence comes from Diadophis punctatus similis, assembly GCA_023053685.1. Classification (NCBI taxonomy): domain Eukaryota; kingdom Metazoa; phylum Chordata; class Lepidosauria; order Squamata; family Dipsadidae; genus Diadophis; species Diadophis punctatus. The sequence continues at coordinate 151,781,908 of JALIGW010000001.1, forward strand.
ACTCTTGCACATCCTGTAAAATCAGAGGGAAAATTAGAGAACAGGGACCATTCAAAATGAACAGTGTTTGCTTGGCCAATGAGAGTGGCTTTCACCAGTCTCATTTAACTCGGTTAGAAATATTTTGAGATTAGAACAAATAAATCCCCCAGAATTTGAAGGAGGAGCTGTAAAAGATATTGGATTGGACCTAGTCACATTTAAAGTCGAATGATTAAAGTCAATGGGATTTAAGTTAGCTACTTTAAGCCACACTAATTTCAATGGTTCATTTGATACATGATTAAAACTACATTACATTGAAAACAACATGTATGTATACACATCCATCCCACTGTTCCCTTTAATGGCCATCAGTCTTATGCAAAATGCCCAAAATGAATAAAAAAATATTGGAAGGAAGAAAGATGAAGATAGGAGATGGAGGGGGGGGGAGTGAAAATGGAAATATAATTAAATCTTGTTTTTCACTACAAGACATACAGGTAGTCCTTGACTTCCGACCCACAACTGAGTTCTGTTGTTAAGTGAGACATTTGTTAAGTGAATTTTGACCCATTTTATGACCTCTCTTGCCACAGTTCTTAAGTGAATCACTGCCGTTGATAAGTTGGTAACATGGTTGTTAAGTAAATCTGCCTTGCCCATTGATTTTGCTTGTCAAAAGATTGCAAAAGGGGATCACATGACCTTGGGTTAGGGTTGAACCAGTTTGCCAAGCATCTGAATTTTGATCACATGATCCTGGGGATGCTACAAAGGTTGTAAGTATGAAAACTGGTCGCTTTTTTTCAGTGTTGTTGTAACTTTGAACGGTCACTAAATGAACTGTTGTAAGTTGAGGACTACCTGTACTTTGCATACCATAGTGAGGAGATGCTTGGGATATAAATGGTCTTGTGCAAATCACCTAAAACATGCCCAAGCTGACCAGCATAATGTCCTTACCATGAATAGGGTATGCTGCATGTGACATGGGTATGACTGAGGCCAATGGGCAAGTCTGCTCTTTCTCCGCCAGCTGCCTGCAATTTGGCAGTTCGAATCTCACCAGGATCAAGGTTGACTCAGCCTTCCATCCTTCCGAGGTCGGTAAAATGAGGACCCAGATTGTTGGGGGGCAATAGGCTGGCTTAGAGAGGGCTGTAAAGCACTGTGAAGCAGTATATGAGTCTTAAGTGCTATTGCTATTTGGAAGTGCTCTGTTACATTGACAAGCCTATCTTGGCACAAAAACAGATTACAGACATAATTTCTACGTGCTAGCTCTCCACATGAGACAGTTTGGTCTAGTGGTTAAAGCACTAGACCACTGGTTCTCAACCTTCCTAATGCCGCGACCTGCACCCCGCCCCCGCGATCCCACCGCGACTCCCGTCGCCGCCGCGCCCGCCACCACAACCCCTGCCCCGCCACCGCCATTTGAGTTCTTTTACCCTCTGTCCATGCGCAAAGTGTTTTGCGCATGCGCAGAGGGTAAAAGAACCCAAATGGCGGCATCCGGGCGAAGTCTCCCGACCCCTGTGAAAGGGTTGTTCGACCCCCAAAGGGGTCGCAACCCCCAGGTTGAGAACCTCTGCACTAGACCAAACAGTGGGAGATTGTGAGTTCTAGTCCCATCTTGGCCATGAAAGCTAGCTGGGTGACCTTGGGCCAGTCAGTCGCTCTCGGACCTACTCACAGGGTTGTTGTTGGGAAAAATAAGAGGAAGAAGGCGTTTTTAGGTATGTTCTCCACCTTGGTGGTCCCACCAAGAAATAGATAGAAAACATTTCTAAGGATAGAAAATAAACACAGAAACAAACAAAATCACTTTGAAAAGACAATACTTTGAGAATGGTGGCAAAGCTTCACAAAACTCCAGCCTTATCATTGGGATCTGGCATTCAAGCAGTTACCTTAATTTAACTGTCTTAGAAAAGTCTTAGAAAACTATAAACTATAGCAATAGAGCAGAGGAAATGAACAGCATCTATTTATTTGGAGTTCAAGTTGCCTAGAGACCAGACGGAGGCAAAAAAACTCATCAGCTGACCAGTAATTTCAAAGCAGTTTGTTAGTAGATTGGGGTTTAAAAAATCCTTGTATCAGTGCATGAAATGAAAAGATTCCGTGAAACAGGTTATCCTGCAGGAGTGTTGAACAGCAGTGGGGTTTTTTTCCTGATTTAATAATAACACCATTTATTTGCAGTAATGAACTGTGCAAACACGCACAGAGAGGAAAGAAGTAGAATACTGTAAAATGTATTTTAAAAATTTCACATATATAAAACCCTTTTGTAATCCCTACATTCACACTGGAAGGTTCATCATCAGCATTATTATCCTTGTATTGCCGATGGAGATGAGAATGAGGGGGGGAAATGCACTTAGCTCTTCTCTTCTCTTCTTAGCTGTTCTGGTCCGAAAGTTTAGAGAAACAAAACAGCAGGGGTATTAACTTATTAAATATATAATTTAATTTTGTATTTTCTGGGTGAGTCCCCCCCCCACTCCCATAATCTAATGGGAGAATTTTGTCTTCTGAAAGAAAGACTACCTTTTCTATACATTTTCACCAACTAGAAAATTTGGAATCTGTATTTTCTTTCAGTCCCTGTGAAACATTCAAGAACTAAGATTCAGATTCTACAGTCAGGTTTCACTATGTTGACTTTAAGTTTCTTCAGCCTTAACGTCTGTACCAGTGGTGGGTTCCTACCGGTGCGGTCCACTCTATAGCACCGGTAGCGGTCCGCTAGTGACGTCATAGTACCGGTGCAGTCGGTTGCTGGTGCCTGGGTGCCGCATGCGCTGCCTTCCTACCCCACAGTGAGTCCAAGCAGGGGAGGATGGCTGAGGGAGGGCGCGAGATGCTGAAAGAACGGGCGGCAGGAGCTATCTCCATTCCCCTCCCTTCAGCAGTCCGAGAAGCCACAAACACGCGGTGAGGATCCCAGGCATTTTTGCACGTTTGAGGCTTTTCGAGCTGCTGAGGGGAGGGGGAACGGGCGGCAGGAGCCTAGGATTATCAAATGGGGAGAAGCATTCAGGCTGGACGGAGCCTCCTAGAAGAACCGCTGCCGCAGTCTTCCTGCTCCTGCTGCGGGGGGCTGCGTTGCGGGTGGGCAATGCCCCCCCTGCTTCTCCGGCTGTTGCCAAGCTCCCGAGGCCCACGTACACCCGGTCACATGGCTGGCAAGCCACACCCACAAAATAAGCCACGCCCACAGAGTGGTAGTAAAAAAAATAGGAACCCACCCCTGGTCTGTACATGACACTATGTACATTAGTTTGACTACACATTCAATTATACATGGACCCCTGACTGAAATAGGTTGATTCAGAAAATAATAATAATTAAGAAACATCAGAATTAGAGAAAGGTTTCTCTGAAGTGAGGCACATCTGAAGCTTTCTTGGTAATCTGGAGATTCAGAGACATAGATGGAGTTCCCATTTTTTTAAAAGATCACAATAGAGAGGAGAAGAATTTCATTTTTTGTGGCTAGTCTGTAATCACAATAAACAGTTTTCACAGTGGGATATTGAAGGAAAACTTGAAGGACTGATATATTGCAGGACTTAGCCAGTCTTCTGTTTGGTTCTGAGAGCTTAAAAAAGTTTTGGTTGATTCAGAAGAGAGTGCAACATTGGATATGTGATACTTTCTTTTAGTTGCTGCTTAAATAGAAAATGTGACAAATGGTACTTGTTTTTTATTTATTTTAATTTTGTAGTCCCGGCAGCTACTCTCCTGCAATTGTTCTAAGAAACTATTACAATGAAATATGTCACTTTCATACAAATTTCCTGAAAAATAAGCATAGGTAAAGGAAAAAAATTACAAACATTTTTTATTTTTTTATTTTTTATTTTTTTTTGTTTATTCGTTCATTCAATTTCTATAGTTACCCATCTCAGTCAATGACTCTGGGCAGCTTACAATCAAAAATATATTACAATAAAAAGCACTAAAGACATTTTTAAATCAATAGAAACATATAAAATAAATATACATAGCAGCTGAGATATTTGTCCAGTTAGCAATACAGCCAGGAAACGGGGCCCTTAACACAAAGTTTCTCAGCCTTTCCAGCTTTGCAGACCAGCGGGGAGGATTGTTCTATGCCAGTGATGGCTAACCTTTTTGCCGTTGTGTGCCAAAAGCGGGGGGAGCGCAGGGGGGGTCGCATGTTTGTGTGCCCACACCCATAATTCAATGCGCTCCCCGCACATGCGCATGTGACCCCCCCCACTTCCCCCACTTTTGGCACGCGATGGTACGGTGGGCCCGGTAGGCCCGTTTTTTGCCCTCCCCAGGCTCCAGAAGCTTTCTAGGAGCCTGGGGAGGATGAAAACGGCCTTCCCCATCCCCCTGAAGGCCCTCCGGAGGCCAGGAATGGCATGTTTGCCGACTTCTGGTGGGCCCAGAAGGCCCGAAAATCAGCTGGCCAGCACGCACATGCGTGCTGGAGCTGAGCTAGGGCAATGCTCGTGTGCCCACAGATATGGCTCCACGTGCCATCTGTGGTACGCATGCCATAGGTTCGCCATCATGGTTCTATGCGAATAGCAGGCCTGCCGCTTGCGCAAATGGAGCCGCACACTCGCCCACTCTTTGTACAAGTGGGGATGCACATGGGTGTATGCACTTGCCTACCACTTCTGTGGCCCGGTTCAGAATGGCTCAAGGCCTGGTAGTCAGCCATGGCCCGGGGCTTGGGGATCCCTGCCTTAACACATTCAGCATCCCAGGCTCGGGAAAGTAGCCAAATCCCTTTCCTCATAATTTTAAGACTCTTTAACTTGCCCGCCTCATCTATCATCTATCCTTATGAAAGGTTTTCAAATGTTTTGTTTATTCATTATTATTAACTTATGGGAGAGAAAATTAGAAATTAATTTAGATGAGATTTTCACCCTTACATACATGTGTGTTTCCTGTCCTTTCGTTCCTGATTCAACTATCTATACTTATCGTAGTCAAAATCCTATCCTAATTCCATATTGGATAGTTTTCATGTTTTAGTTAAATATTTACACATATTACCTAAATAATATACAAAAAAGATTTTACATATATATACTATATTAAATGCACTCATATGGACATCGGTGCCATGTGCATGTTTGCGATCTAGCTCCACTGTCAATTATTGAAAGAAAACAAACTAGAGCAAATACTAATTTTGGAACAATAGGTTCCTAACTTTTGCAGAACCAAAACTGAGCCATCGTTTTCTAATGACTCCTTCTTCCTTCTGAAATTATCTGGTGTTGCCATGAGTCCCAAGGTGAGTCATTCTAATTGGAGATCCTCCAAATAGCAACACTTATTTTGTTTCTGACCAGCCAGGTCATTATTTAAACTACAGAATTACCCTCCAATAGTTCCACTAGAGGGACTACAATTCTCAGAAGACCAGTAAGTATCCCCATAGATCAAGATAGGGAAGGCTCTCCTAGTAGTACTGATGTACCGTAATATCTATTGCATTGTTTCTTTAACGCTTATGACTGTAGCCTTTACTCCTTCTTATTGCCTTCCTTCACTGTTTAACTTTGATTTGAACTTAACTATTAGTTCTTTCACTAATTTCTTTCTTTCTCTATCTCTGTGTCTCTCCGTTTCATCTTGTTATTCTCACTGGAACATAGAGCAAGGATGCTGGTATCAGGACCTTGGTTATGTTGGATGAGCAAGGAGGTAAGTTCAGGTCGTTTACCCCAAAAAATATCTTTTAGGAACAGTGAATTTTAGCACAATTAATGGTCTTACTAACACATGTATATACTTGGACAGGTGTTTGTTTATAGGTCTTGATCTGCAGCCATCTAAACTAGGAAGATGTTCCTAGCACACACCTTTTTACTAAAATGAACATAAATCCTCTAATCAGAGCTACAGTATTTAAAAATTTAGCATTCCTTAATGCTTCTTTGAAGGGCGGGTTACTTTAGGGATCAAGAAGGAAGAAGAAGGAATTTTGATAGTGAAACTTGAACAAGCCAGATAATTATCATACGTAGGAAAGAGTGGGATCTCCCTATAAAATTTTCCAAAATTAATATTGGTGGTTCTTTTAAATGCACGACTGTAAGTCATGCAAAATATGGAAATGTTCCATATGCTTTAAACACTTTTCTGTATACTTTAAACAATTTGGATTCACTTTGGCTGCTTTTATTTTATTTCCATGTTTGATTAATTATATTAGGAATTACGTTTAGGAAAGATGTAATTTTTATATTGGCACAGTTGGGACAGGCTATGCTTCCATTAGTCCATGAATGTCTCACAGATAATCTGATTCATCAAATGATGTGAATCTTAAAATTATGAAACTGGGCTCTGACATGGATTATTTGAATGCTCAATTGACAGATCCCTTTCATTTCTTTTGGATCTTCTCCTGACTCTTTAAGTTTCCTAGATTGCTTGTTTATTTTGATGTTGAAGAAAATTTACAAGGCTCAGCTGTCCATTTTAGAATAATGAGAACATTAGAATGGCTTTACTGAATCAAGCCAAGGCCCAAAAGGCATTTGGTTTCTAAGAGCAGAGAGGCGGATGCCTCTGCAATGCATGGGAGGAGATGCACCCTCCATAGCTTTTGCTCCTGTTTGACTGGCATTTGGAGATAGCATAGTGGCCCCCAGTATGTCTTCAAGATGAATTGCTTCTCACCGTCCTGTTGTCCATGAATGTATCAATTTCCCTTTAAAATCCTTCTGATTTAATGGGCATCAGCATGTTTTGTGATAATAATTTCCACAGTTCAATTATGAGCCGTGTGTTTTCTATCATCTGTTCCAAATCTCCTTCCAATCCATGTTCTGAAGGAGAAAGAAAACCACCTGCACGCCACACCTAAATTTATAAACGTTGATTATATTGTCCCCTTGGTAGTCCTTTCTCCAAACCAAATAATTAGCAATAGCAATAGCACTTAGACTTATATACCGCTTCACAGTGCTTTACAGCCCTCTCTAAGCGGTTTACAGAGTCACCATATTGCCCCCAGCAATCTGGGTGCTCATTTTACCCACCTTGGAAGGATGGAAGGCTGAGTCAACCTTGAGCCGGTGAGATTTGAACCGCCGAACTGCAGCTAATAATCAGCTGAAGTAGCTTGTAGTGCTGCACTCTAACCACTGCGCCACCTCAGCTCTACTGAATTAGCTTAGATTAAGAGTTTATTTCTGCCTTTAAAAAAAATAATCATCAGTTCAATATAAGAATGTTCAAGGTGCTGCCCACATGAAAAAAAAATACAGAATATTGTTGAACACAGGCCACTATTCACCAAAGAGATGCAATAAGTGGGTTTGTAATCTTCATGGATTTGCAGGAGGAATGTGAGGAAAGGAACTGATACATTTCCAAGAGATATTGAGGTACCATGTGGTAATAAATGATGTCAAAAGAGGCGGGGCTTTGCTCACTCAGCCCTGCCTTCCATTTTGATATTCTTGATAGTCACTGTGGACATCTGACTCCACCCTCAATATAATTACAGTGTAACTTCTAGGCAAGTTTCTGCTTTTCAGTTTTGTGACTTTGAGAACCATTTGGCATTAGTAATAACTGGCCTTGTATTTCTTGATTCAGAAGAAGAAGCATAGATACCAAGAGGGGATTATTTGACCCACAGCCTAAAGTTCAATGGAAACTAAATGCTACTACTAATATCACATGAAAATTATCTGGTACAACACACAAAACTCAAGCACATGCTCATTTAAGGTATGCTAGGAGCCATAAGGCTGGTCCTTTTTAAACTTTTTAAACACAAACTTTAGCTATAGTCAGTTGGTGAAATCCATGAATCACAGCTCCACAAATGCATCTCAGAAAGCTTTAATTGCCCTGAATCCACAAATATATACTCCAAAATCAATGACATTGGAAAAAATTTTTTTATTCAAAAAGTTTTATTAGTACAAAGTACAAACATTTTTCTCTTTTCTCCCCCCCCTTCCCCCAACCCCCACCCCTCCACTCCCCTTACCCTCCACCCCTTTCACCCCCCCGCCCCCCCGACTTCCCAGAAAAAACACAGGGTATAGTACACAATAAACATAATATTAAAATATACTAACAAATTGTTAATTTCAAAATTTCTCTAGTTCTTTAACTCCTGATTACTCAAAACTTTTAAAATATAATCTAAAAATTAAGTGTATAACATTGGTAATCTAACATTCCAATATATAAAATTGTAACTATATATCTTCCATTTAAATAGTCCTTAGAATATAATATGATAATACAAAAAAAGAAAAGGGAAATTTTTCTTCACCTTCCAGCCAGATGCGCAACCGTCGACATCAATTCCTCAATAATAAATAATCCTTCTTTCAGCACTAAACTAATACCTGGCATTTAGAGTCATCTTGCTTAATTACAGTACAGTCCATAGTTGTTCTCAACAGGAAAAGTTATGTTATAAACTTAATATTTCCTGTAACATATTTTAAATGGTCCACCATATTTTTATCCAAAAGGCCTAGGTTTTCTTTTTTCTTCTTCTTAATATAACAATCATATGCAAAAATACATAACATCTTCATATTACCCACATTTAGATTATAAATTGGTCTTTCCCCATATTACCATCCTTATAATTTCTCCAGTATTTTAACCCAATTTTCATACAATCCTTAAACTCATTTTCTCAAAATAATTCCATTAGCACTTTATACAACCTTTCTATATACATTTAACTATTATCTTTTATTTCTATTATCAGATTGTCCTCTTAGTGCTAGATACAATTTTAAGTCTTCTCTCCATCTGGCCTACGATTACCCATACTAAAGCCAAATTCTAGTTGTTCCTTCTTCTCATTCGACCTTTAGATCCAACTCTTCCACCCACTTGTGATTTGATAATTTCTTGAGTTGTCAACTTGATTTTTTGTTGTGTTGATTCATCCTTAAATATAGCTGCTGCTCTGGTCTGACTCTGATCCTTTATCTCTCCTTGTATCACAAATGAATCCAAATTGCAAATATCACTCTGGTTCTGTAAATCCCCCATTCTTCTTCCTTCTGGAATTTAAGATATCTTGGCCTCTAGCACTTTTTCATAAAAATCTCTTGCTTTCCATATTGTATTGAGCCGATATCTCTTTCCCAAATATATTAATGATAAATCAACTGGGGCTTCCCATCTGTACTGTATTTGCTGTTTTTTCATTTCTTCCACCAAAAAGGCATAATCCTTTCTAGCTCTCAACATTCTGGGGGGAATTTCTTTCATTGTCATCACCTCATGTCCATTTATCTGGAGCTTGTTCTTGAAAGTCACCTGTAGAATTTTATTATATAATGTTCTTGTGGTAAAATATATTACTATATCTCGTGGCAGATGTTTCTGTTTAGCCATCCAAGAATTGGCCCGATATATCTTGTCAATCTGCATATCCAGTTCCTCTTTTGACACCCCCAGCATTTGCACAAATGCCTCCACCATCATTAGTTTTAGGTTTTCTTGTCTGTTCTCCTGTACTCCTCTTATTCTTAAAGCAAACTCCATATTTCTATATTGGATCATTAATGTCTCAATTTCATACTTTTCAATTCTATTTTGAACCTCTTCTATGTTGTTACTCAAAGTTGTCACAGATTGCTTAATTCCTGCCACCTCCTCTTCCAAAATTTCCATATTTCCTACCGGTCCTTTAAATGCCGTAAGTGTATCTTCCCTTAATTGCTGGTTCCTAATTACAATCTCTTCTGAAACAGCCTGTATTTTTTCATTAAGATCATTAATTTTTGAGGTAAACTCCATAACCAATTCATCTCTCCTGACTTTTAAAACTTCTTGTAACTTTTCAAGTGTTAAAGTCTGTTGAGGAGTTGAATAAACATTGGATTGCATAATTGAAATATAAGCAGGAGGTTGCATTCTTGAGATATAAGCAGGAGGACCATAACATCCTTTGTTAAAAACAGTCTTTCCAGATTTTAAGGCCATTTAGAATTTTCAACTTTTTATTTTTTATCCACCAAAATCAAAAAGGAAAAAAAAGAGAATTCGTCCCTTCCAGGATGAAAATCAACTTTAAAGTTTTTATCTCCAGAGTCAGAAAGAAGAAGAAAAAATCATCAAAGTCAGGCATTTTCTGAATAAACAATAGATTGCATTCTTAAAATGTGAGCAGGAGGACTATCAAATCCTTTATTAAAAACAGTCTTTCCAGGTTTTAAAATTAGGTTTTTTAATTTATTCCAAAGTCAAAGAGAAAGAAAAAAATTCCTCAGAGTCAGGCGTTTTCATACAAAGGGCTGCTAACGAAATGAAACTTTCATTCTAGCTTTCACTTTCCACACCCTTTGAATCTTCAATCGCCATTTTGTTACTTGTTAGCTCAGTTAATTTGTAACTTCCGAAGTGAAAGTCAGCATTGGAGTTAAAGTTAAGGTACTTGCCATTCGAGTCTCCTGCCTTTCTCTGTCTGCTGTCTGCAGTAAATCAAAGTGTTATAAATCCCATCTTGAAAGCAGACCTGGTCACGGCATCTTGCTCCGCAAAAGCAGAGGCGTCCGAAGTCCTGGAGCAAATGACAGGCTGCCTGGGGAGCCCTCACCCTTCGCGCCCCAGATTGTCTCCTGGGGCACTAGGGGGGCTCTACCCTCACCTGTCAGCTCTCATCTCTCCCCTAAGCCCGGGGAGAAGATTTTCAAGCCGCCAGACAGCTGTTCTGGCGGCTTTACTGGACCTCGGAACAGGCGCTCAACGAGGAACGTCCTCAATGCCTGTGGAGCCAAGCGGAAGTCGACATTGAAAATTTTAAAATATCAGTATTTCCTTTGGTGAACAACCTATGGCCCTTACACTGCATTTTTTGTCCAGCGGTGCTGCTGAAATTCAGTGATACACTGAATTATGTGGCGGCTATTTTAATATTTAAGCCACAGGATGTTACCCATAAAATGTATGTATTTTCCAGATATGTGTGAACAACTGGGCCTTCTATGTAGAAATTAATTATCCGTTGCATCAGACATTTGCTCCTTATAGCCTTTCGTTTCCTAGCAATTGTCCTTGAACTGGTACTGAAATATAAACTGCAGTTGCTACTCTAAAGCCAACTGAACACCATCCTAGCTGACATCATCCTTTTATATCTGCATTAACTTTCTGTAATCATGTTTACTAAATGTACACTTGCCAATTAAATAAAAAGCCATATCAAATACACAAGAGTTAGGGCTTCAGATTTTTTTTTCTTTTTTGAAGTAATTTCGCTTTTAAAATTCCTGGAAAATCCACACCACCACCTAGCAGTCATCTCAAGTACCCTTGTAACTCACGCTGCTCTTTCGGGATGGATTATGATGGAGCCGAGGTGGCGCAGTGGTTAGAGTGCAGCACTGCAGGCTACTTCAGCTGACTGCTAGCTGCAGTTCAGCTGTTCAAATCTCACACCGGCTCAAGGTTGACTCAGCCTTCCATCCTTTCGAGGTGGGTAAAATGAGGACCCAGATTGTTGGGGGCAATATGCTGAACTCTGTAAACCGCTTAGAGAGGGCTGTAAAGCACTATGAAGCGGTATATAAGTCTAAGTGCTATTGCTATTGCTATTGAAAAGTTCCTTCTTTATCTTCAACTTCCTGTACCAAATCCTTATCTCTTACCTGCCATACAGAAATTGGAGAAATTAAAAAAAAAAAAACCTCTGAAACCACAACACTTCCCCCCCCCTCTAAACCTACTCTGTGATTTCAAAAGGCTGGCCTTTGATCTGATTACTACAAATTGTAGTGTCCCCCCACCCTTCTTTATATTTAGCCATACCAACACAAACATTTTAGTTTCTGTGCAGAAAATGCAAATAGAACCTGCTTCGTGTTGCTAATATTTCTTCTTCTTCTTTTCCTTGTGTTAAATGAAATTAGCTTTTTCCTTTTTAATTAAAGTGTTTCTTCATTATTTTGTTTCTTTAGGGTGAAGGGTGGGAACCAAGGTGACATGCCATTGAAATGAATATGTTTATGATAGTGGAAAATAGCTGAGGTTCAGAAGGAGGCCCCAAGGGGACAATTCTATGTGTACTTTGCTGGAAATAATTACTGCTAAACATGATGAGCATTTTTTTTCCTACCTAAATATTGACTGGATCGAGCTGTATGATTGTACAGTCTCAAATGTTTGCTTTGTGCTATTCGGCATATCTTAATAAGAATAATGATTCTCAGCCACTTTTAAAAGGCAATCTGTAACTAATTCAAGTCTAAGCCAGCACAGGCTCGGTGGCATTTATAAAAGTCACTTATTAATTGCATATAAACCCAAATAGTGGGGTTGGTATTTATGTTATACTGTTCTAATGCAAATCAGGTGTAACTCCATTAAAGTGAAAGGAATTACATTGACCTAATAATGTCCTGGAATCCATGGGGAGATCAGGTAAGCAAGAAATAATGCCCACCAATGGGGGGGAAAAAGATGGTCTTCTATTATATTTTTATCTAACTATCCATCTATTTATCTATATATTGCATCTGCTCTGAGTCTCCCTAATTCTATGGCAGTCTATCCATCTGCTTCTCTGGACATGGAACGGGGTCCTGCACTTTATGTAATTCCTTCTACTCCACTGGGGTCACTCCTAGCATATAATAATGTCACTGACAGAAGAATAAGACCCATGGTCTTCTCTTCTTTAGAGATGGACCTCGGCCCAAAATTCAGATCTGAAGAGCCTCAGTCATTGAAAAAAGTTTGTATCTGGACATGGATCTTAACTCAGCTACTCATATCCATTCTAAACACCATTATTAACTGTGTACACTTCCACCAAGCAAACCAATCACATTTTCAACCATCATCAAACTCAAAGACATTTGTAAGTGGAAGTATTGTAGATATTGTCCATGGAAGGCAATCATTTAAAAATTGTTATTAATGTACACAAATGCATTAAAAGGTAATAATCCCATTTCTTTCTTTTTCTTGGATGTCATTGATGTCTTAGTAACTGGATGTATTGTATTATGTTTCTGGATTCTGAGGTATTTGACAGCATCTCCATATTTTTTTTTTGACATTTTTGTTCTAATTAGCAGACATCAAGCACTTCTCCATTTCTTTTTTCTTTTTTCCTATATGGATGTATGTGTGCTTTATCATTTTAGTAAAAGGGACTGGTGTTTTTTTTAGCCTCTAGGGTTCCATTTTTGCTTCAATGCATCAGCTGCAATTAATGCATTGAGATGCCATCGTAATAATTCTGTTTCTCCATACATCTTTTTCCCCCCCATTTTCTGTTGAAGACAAACAGCTAAAACTAAAAAAAAAAAATCAATTCATTCCATACTGTCATCCCTTTGTCCTGACCAGAACAACTCGATCGTGTTGAAGAAGGCATGAACCATATCAACCAAGACATGAAGGAGGCCGAGAAAAATTTAAAAGATTTAGGGAAATGCTGTGGCCTTTTCATTTGTCCTTGTAACAAGTAGGTACTTGGTGCCAGCGCTGCTCTGTAGTGTCCAGTTCTTTGTCATGAGTGAATGTCTGAAGTTTTTTTTTTCTTTGTCTTTTTTTTCTTTGTCCCTTTCCATCTGCTTCATACTGTGGGGATAAAATGCTTGTGTTTAATCAGAACAACTGGAACGCATCGAAGAGGGAATGGACCAAATCAATAAGGACATGAAAGAAGCAGAAAAGAATTTGACGGACCTAGGAAAATTCTGTGGCCTTTGTGCCTGTCCATGTAACAAGTAGGTGCTGCCTGCCTGCCTGCCTGCCTGATTTTTAGAGCACTCAAGGCTGACTTCGACAGAGCCTTGTGACGCTCATCCTTGCTTAAGGCACCTGGGCAGGATGAGCATGTGGCATGCAGAGAGAACACTTCTAATTCCAATGCATTCATCTCGTAGTGTTAGACCAGAGGTTCCCAAGCTTTCTGACTAACAAACCACTTTGGCCCTGTCTCTAAAATCCCTCTTTGGCTACACACGACTCCTGCTATCAGCTTTCAAATTTCCGCCTTCCAGGGAATCAATGCAGTGGGCAGCCATCTGCCTCACTCTTTGTTCCCAAGACATGTCTTACTGCTATTTCCTGGAAATGTGAATGCTGACCCAGTGGCACATGGCTTCACATCAGTCCCAGTACAGAAGAGACAGTTGCAGTTCACATGTCCCTTCCCCTCCATGGTGGGCCACTGCTATAACGTGTTGGATAAGAGGAGAAGTTTGGTTGTGTGAACTGCTTACTGCCGTCTCAGAGTTCAACAGTGGCTTGTGTATTTGCAGATTGGGAACCACTGGTGTAGACAATAGCAGGATTATAGTAGAGGCATTAAAATCAGGCATACCATAGTAAAACTTTCACTGCAGGCCCTTTTCAATGATGACAATTTCAACATTTTATAGTGTGTACTATGCAGCATTAAACAATTTAAATTTCAAAAATAACAATGACCCTATGTAATCTTTTCTTCCTCTGAATAGCCTTTAAAGGAGTACTTCTTGATCACAATTCATGGCTCAGAAATACATAAAACGATTTATTTGGATGAAATGCAAAAACCAAAAGATTTGGAGATACATCTTATTTTTCTTGTTGGATCCCAAGCTATGGGAAAGTACAATATTGTCAGGAAAACAAACAAACCTGGATCCCTTTTGCTCATAAGCAGCTCTCCACTGTGTAGCGTAACACCAAGAAAAAATGTTGAAATATATTAGACCTGCTTCCATATTACTGCCATGAAATGAACGTGCAGCATAACAAAATGGATGTGTCAGCTTTAAAGGGAGAAGGTAGAGGAGAAAGAATGCGTGCTTAGATAAATAAGAGATTTAGCGTGGGGTGAATTATTGTACGGATGAATGATTAAAACATTTATAAATATTAAAACAGGCCTAGAATGGTGAATGTCTGTTTGCATGTGAGCATGTGCCGTTGCATGTGGCCTTGTAACGTACTGTAGCTTTGGGTTTATAATCCAGCCTTTGTTTATTTGCTCAGACAGCTGGAATGAGTAATAATTCTAATAATTAAATTGCTCTATCCAGTATTCAGATTGTTTTATGATATGTGGACAGGCTGGGAAGATTTTTTTTAAATTAAAAATATTTGGGGGCTGCTATATTTCTTACATTTAACTAGAAAGACGGAATCCACCCCTCCCAAGTAATCCTGTTTAAAGCCTTATAAACCAGTCAGGTGTCTTAAAGCAGTGTTTCTCGATACTCCCAGAGAATTCTGGGAGTTGAAGTCCACTCCTCTTAAAGTTCCCAAGGTTCAGGAACACTATCTTAAAGAATAAAGAGAGAAGTCTAAACCTGTGCAGTTTTTCTACACATATCCCCTTTCAGACCCAACGATTCAGTGCTGCCAGTTTGATTTAGACTTTCTGCACTGAGGATTGGCTTCTCTTACACTCAATTCCATCCCAAGTAAAAAGATTGCAGCGGAACTTTGGGGCTCAATTGTGTCTTTGAAAGGCAAGGATGTGAATGGGAGTAGCAAGAGTTCTCAGGAAATTCTAAAAAGACAAACAGTACTGCTGAACATAATAAATAGTAAGTCTATTTTTTTCCCCCATTCAAACATATCTAAGTCTCGAGAATTGTCTGGAGAAGTCCCTGAGCAGTTTTCTTGGCAATTTTTTCCCCCAGAAATGATTTGGCATTGCTGCCTTTCTAGGGCTGAGAAAAAGGGTCAGGCTTAAGATCACCCAGCTGGCTTTGTTCCCAAGGTGGAACTAGAACTCACAGTCTTCCCATTTCAAGCCTGATGCCTTAACCATTTCACCAGGGGTGGGTTCTAACTTACCTCGCTGCCGGTTCGCTTCCTCCTGTGCCGCGTGGCTGCGCCTTGTGGGCGCATATGCGCTTTGCATGTGCAGTGCCAAAAAATCCGGAAAAAGTTGAAAACAAGATGGTGACACATGCGCCATGTTGGAAACTCGGCTTCTGCGCATGCTCAGAAGAATTTTTTTTTAAAAAATTCAAAAAAAATATTCAAAAATTCAAAAAAAGATGGCAGTGCCCACAGACTGGCACCGACCGAACCAGTTCCGTGATGTCATCGTGACATCACCAGCAGGTCGCTACCGGTTCGGGCAAACCGGGCCGAACCGGGGGGAATCCACCTCTGCATTTCACCATACTGGCTCTCATTAAGTCTATATACTTTATCAAGATATGAGTTTCAGAGCAACCTGTACTTATCGAGAAACAAAAACCCTGAATGGGCCATGGAAGAGCAGACCAAACTGGTTAGTCAAATGGTGATGTAAAGAGAAAAAATGTAGTGAATCAACAGCTCAAGCAGAGGTGGGCAAATGTGTGGCCTTCTAGCAATGCCTGAATGCCACCTCCTATCATCTCTGGTTAAGATGACATACTGTTCATGTTCAATTTGAAAAAAAAAGTTCCAATTATTACTGTGCATGGGGCATACCTAATTTTTCAAATAGCATTCCACTATTTAATCCAATTTAACAGCCTCGTCTTACACATTAACACCAAAAACTATTGTAGCACTATTGTAGCATATAGTTTTTATTATTTTTGCATGCATGTTCCTTGGAGCACATCTTGTTAGGTTTACCAGCAAGGGGACATGCATAGGATTGGAGCTCTGCAGTGTAATTCTACTCACGTACTTGTTCAGAAGAAAGTCAATTGACTTCTGACCAAAAACAATGATTACAAAGCAACATCTAGGCTGCGAAACATGTTAGCAACTAGCCCTGCTTGAAATGAGAAGCCAAAGCAGTATGTTAGAATGAGAATCAAATCTCATAGAGATGATGTTGGATCTTTACTTGGAATTCAGACATTTAGAAATAAAACCAAGATTAAAGTCTAATAGAAAATATTTATTTCAGTACAAAAACAATAAATCCTGAATAATTACATCTTTGCTAAGAAACACGACCGTTCAGGCCAAGAGCTAAGGCAGAAGAGATTAATGGTGGATCAGGAATGTAGACATGTGTACACATCATATCACGTGTTCTGCTTGTATTGGAATATACCATAATATTAGATAGGGGTGCATCACCCTGCATAGACATACAACTGACAATATTCACTACGTGACACAGTATTTGAATAGATGTGTTCACTGTCCTTAGAAAGCTTTTAAATAGTGCCAGTTTGGGCATATATTGGACGTTTATTAACATGGCTGGACATTTTCTGTTTTGGAGGAGAGCTTGTTTTCATGTGCAAACTTAAGGAACATGCTTTGCTGAAACTGATGCTGTTTAGGCTCCAACAACCGACCAAGTTTGACAGTAATTTCAATTTGTAATCTCCAACACTTCTACCATTAAAACATACAAGGATGCTGCACACATTAATACTGTATTGCTTGTTATCGCTGGTATGCCTGGATTTTAATTACCCCGTGGAGACTCAGTCAAAGATGGTTCCTCTGAAAAAAATTGTATATTTAACTTAACTAAAATACTTTATATGACCTAATGTTTTAGATTCTCACCGTAACAGAAGATCCATTTTTGCCTGCATCCCACTTGCTGTGTAGGCTGTATAACTGCTAGTGTGTTAAGAGAATGTTGGACCACGGGGACAGCTGTGCTTTCTCGAGAATGCTTCTCACTTTTTATTCATGCCTGAACCTGGTGCATGAAATATCTCTCTATATATACCCTGTTTCCCCCAAAATAAGACATCCCCTGATAATAAGCCCAATCGGGCTTTTGAGTGCATGACAATTAGGCCAAGCGCTTATTTCAGGGTTCAAAAAATATAAGACAGGGTCTTATTTTCGGGAAAACACGGGTACCTACATAGAGGAATTTCCCTTTCTGAGGCTCAACTGCTACACATGCTTGCATTCTTTCTTTATTTCCCTGCATTCATCCCAATATGGCCTGGTTTTACTTTCTGTCTCTGTGGATAAAGGTTTGTACATCAACTCTAGATCTATAGTTACTCTCTCCAAGTACCGATATATTATTAAAATGTCTTGCCAAATTGCCCCATCACGCCTTATGGCAAAGAAGCCTCTGTGAATCTCCATTCTTCTAGTATCCCATTGGAAAAATTGTTGGATGTAAAAGTTCTTTGTGCCACGTGATCAAGAAAGGAGCCTTGCTTAAAAGGAGGCTGAGTCTGTTTTTGTTTCATCTTGGTCTTTTTTAAAATCTAAGATAATGTCTCACTGTGATGTGATGTACACACTTCCCTTTGCAATTCTGTTTTCTTGTCTGTCTAGAAGTGCGATCCCTGCATTTGGTGTCCAAATATACATGTGTCATGAAAAAACAGCTGAATGTTTCCTAGTCGTGTTTGTTTATTCTTGTGTAAACCAAGCAAGTCCACCCTCCAAAAGCCACCAACTTGGCCATGATGATTGACACTATTGGAAATGAAATTTGCAAGCATCAGAGTTGTGGCAACAAATAAAAAGAAAGGAAATGCTTTTGTTTCACTTTATGATATATCGGTATACCAGAATGCCCCCCCTTTATCAAAAACAATCCATTTGCTTGACTCAGCTCTTAGCTTGAAACAAATAATGAGAAGATGTTTTGCGGTTGGCTCTCCCCTCTCTTGCTGCCTTGTTACTCACCTCCTGTTTTTGCATAGGCTTAAATCAAGTGATGCTTACAAAAAAGCCTGGGGCAACAATCAAGATGGAGTTGTAGCCAGCCAACCTGCCCGTGTTGTGGATGAACGGGAACAGATGGCCATCAGTGGTGGATTTATCCGCAGGTGAGGATTTTGAAGATGTTATTCTTCCTTTCAACCCCCCCCCCCTTTAAAAAATGCAGTCTTCCCTTCTTTCCTGTTACTGGCATACTGAAGAAGTGTCTCCAGATGGTCCTATTGAGAGTGTTAGTGCTGTTTAGTCCCAGTTTGTACAGCCAAAATACATTAGTCAAGCTGTACCAGAAATTTAGAGCCGAGGTGGCACAGCAGTTAGAGTACAGTACTGCAGGCTACTTTAGCTGACTGTGATCAGCAGTTCAGTGGTTCAAATCTCACCGGCTCAAGGTTGACTCAGCCTTCCATCCTTCCGAGTTAGGTGAAATGAGGACCCAGATTGTTGGGGGCAATGTAAATATACATTGCTTAATGGTGTAAACCGCTTAGAGAGTGATTGCACTATGAGGCGGTATATAAGTCTCACTAATTAATTAATTAATTAATTAATTAAATGAATGAATGAATGAATGAATGAATGAATGAATGAATGAATGAATGAATGAATGAATGAATAAATAAATTCCCACTGACATTCTCTTGAATATTTAGGAGGGATTCTAAACATTAGCATCAACTGGGAGATTCCCCACCACCACCACCCCTTACCCAAATTGGTAGACATTTGAAAGCTAGAAACTTTTTAGCAGTGTATCCCTAAGAGCCAAGAGATTTAGTAGGGACGGGAATGACAAGGCAATCAAAGATCCTCCATCTTTTCTAATAGATAATAATGCTCACAAATGACCCCAAAAGGGAAGAGATACTCAGTTCCTAGTCCCCTTCAACTAGATAGGGGTATTCGACCAGGCAATTGCCAACAACAGGATGAAGGGAAAGGACTGAAGTTTGATACCCATGAAAACATGGGCCCTGCCTGGCTCCACTTGCAGTTAATCATGACACTATCATATGCCAACCATTCCAGTCTTCTCCCTGGAATTGTTAGATTATGCATCCAAGCATGAGTAACTCATCCTTACCTCATGGAAGAAACATTCTTAAGCCATTTCTAAGTGCACAAGTGGTATTTTCCCTCCTAAGCCAACACTGTCCTGCATTATCAAATTGTGTAAAATCTGCCTTCGTCACTCATTAGCTTAAAGGCAAGGGCATATGACCTCTGGTAGACATGACCAGTAGTATGTTTTGTAGTCAAGGCTTTTAACATTATGTCATTATGTCATGTTTTTAAATTGTTATGTATTATTGTATTATTCTTATTCCTGTTGTACGCCGCCCTGAGTCCTACGGGATTGGGCGGCCTATAAGAATTAAATTAAATTAAATTAAATTAAATTAAATTAAATTAAATTAAATTAAATAATTAAATTAAATTAAATTAAATTAAATTAAATTAAATTAAATTAAATTAAATTAAATTAAATTAAATTAAATTAAATTAAATTAAATTAAATTAAATTAAATTAAATTAAATTAAATTAAATTAAATTAAATTAAATTAAATTATTAAACCCCTCTTCGCTCCTTGTCTCTGGTCAGCCTTCGCCACTAGCCAGCTGTTTCTCTCCAACATTGGCCTTCTCCATTTGCATTTAATTTTCTGAGGTTTTTTTTTTCATAATTGATTGTAAGTCTCCTAAAGTTGCCTTTGGCAAGATGGGTGCCATATAAGTTTAATAAATAAAATACATGATCATGTAGGAAACAAATTCCTCCTATACCTGTTATCTTTCCATGTTTCTATTTCACATTATTTCAATTTGGCACTTGTCCGGGATATAAAAAGTGGAGCAAACAAGCCAACTTTGAAATCCCCATCCCCAAAATGTGAAAGTCAGCCTTCCCTACTGTTAGGTGTTTTCTCTGTTTGTTGGTGTCACAATGAAGAGGGGTGGCAACAAAACCAGAAAACTTATTGTTTTATGTATAACATGTGCAAACCAGGACAACATCTTTTGCATTGACTCAGACAGATGTAACTGATGAAACAAACAAAATGTTAAAAAGTTATGATATCTATGTAGTTACTTACCAAGCACATTTAAATTATATTAAAATAAGCAAACTATCTTTACAATCCCCAAGGCATGTCACAACGTTTGAGCACACCTAATGTTTGGAAATTGAAAGTTGAAAATTTTGATACGCCTTACATACTGTAGGTTAGGGAACGTTGATGGGAAGAGTAAGTGTTATCCTGGCATTGTTTGGTGCCAGCTCAAGAGTGATGGATGGCACTTTACCTCAATAGTGGGAATACTATTAGTAAATGTAGTTAGTTGCCGTATTTTTCGGAGTATAGGACGCACTGGAATATAGGATGCACCTAGATTTTAGAGGAGGAAAACAAGGAAAAAAGTATTCTGAACCAAATGGTGTAGTAATATATTATTTAATAAAATACCAGTGTAGCAGAATACTTTTTACAACCATGTACACTTTTTATAAACTTCAAACTTGACAGCTTTAAGACTTGTGGACTTCAACTCCCAGAATTCCTCCTCCAGTCATGCTAGCTCAGGAATGGGAGTTGAAGTCCACAAGTCTTAAGTTTGAAAGTTCAAACCTGTCAGGCTGCTCGCTTCAGGGTGAGCGGTGGGCGGCAGTGGCCAGCAATGGTGGCTCCGCCGGCAGCGGTGGGTGGCGGCGGCGGGCGGCAGCGGGCGGCGGTGGTCAGCAATGGCAGCTCCGGCGGCGGCGGCCAGCAATGGCTGGAACTGGCCAAAAATGCGACGCGCGGAGGCTGAAAACCTCCGAAGGGAGGGTGCTGGCGGGTGGGTAGGGCTACATTCAGTGTATAAGATGCACCCAAATTTTCACCCTCTTTGGGGGGGGTAAAAAGGTGTGTCTTATACTCCAAAAAATATGGTAGTTAGTTATAAAATTTATTGTCTGCCCATCTTATCACAGGGTAGTAGTAGTTGCTAAGGAACACTTATTCGTATAAATCTCTAGGGCTGGATAAATTGCATTCTAGGGAAGTGGAGGGAAAAACATCAATGTTCATGTTGAGCCTCTTCGCCTTATTTCTGGGAAATTCTGGAGAACTCGGGAACTGCTGGAAGAAAAGAGATAATGCCCCAATCTCCAAAAAGGGGGAAAGAGTGGTTTGGGGAAACTCCAGACCCCTCAGTCTAGCAAATGCTTTGGAGAAACTGCATAGCAGATCATAAAGAGATAGATTTGTAAACATCTGGAAAACAATGTAATAAATACTACAATGCATATTCACTTTTTCTTACTCTTTGGAATCAGGTACCTTCGTTAATACATTACTGGAGCGTTGTACCAAAGCATTTCACAAAGTCCACTGTGACATTCTCGCTAGCAAGCTAATTAACTATGAGCTGGATGGCATGACAAATAAATAAATAGATCAAATGAAAATCAAATTAGCTGCCAACAGGCACATTCGAAGGTCCTATTCTCTTCATTATTTTTATTAATGACGGGTGAGAAAGAGATTATCAAATTTACAGATGACACAAAATTGAGTGAGATAGCAAATGTCCTAGAAGCTGGAAGTGCAAAACCTTGTTCATGTGACAGGAAAATAGGTGGAAATAACAGAACGAAGTTTAACAAGGACAAATGCTAATGTTCTTAATCAAGTGGAAATCATTCTATGGGGGGGGGATTGTGAAACATCTAAACAGAAAGCGGGAGTGCAGTATAGTTAGAAAAAAAAGGGGTAAATGCCATTTTAAACTTCTGAACATCAACTGAAGTATCATTTCCAAATAATGGAAAATAAAATTCCCTTTTCTACTGGGGTAGTCAGATCCCATTCCAACTATTGCATCCAGTTCTGGATTTCAGATAAAGTGAAAAGGGTTGAGAAAAGACAAATAGCTAATATAAAAATAGAGAAATAGTGCTAGTCTAGTGCTTAAGGCATTAGACTACTAACCAGGAAACTAACCAGGAAATAGTCCAGATGTAGGCATGAAAGGTAACTGGGTGATTTTGAGCCTGTCACCCTCTCTCAGTCCAATCCACCTTACAGGCTTGTTAGGGGGACAATAGGAGGAAAGAGTATTAGGTATGTTTGCTGCTTCGAGTTATTTGTAAAAATAATAGAGGATAGATAAATGAGAGGTGAGAGACGGAAGGAGGGAGAGATGGCGAGAGAGAGAAAGATGGAGATAGATAAATGAAGATGATTGGAGATTAGAATCTAAGTTCTTTGAAGAATATACGGAAGGGACAAGGAAAAGAGGAATAAAATAGCATCCCATGTTTGGAAAAAACGTTGCATAGAAGAAAGTCAAAAACGATTCTGCATTCTTTCAGGGGTACAGAATATAAAATAATGGATTTACATTTCAAGAAAGCAACTTCTGGTGAGCTATTAGATAAAACTTCCTAACAGTAAAAGTAGGTTGGCAGAGTAGAACCATTTCCCCAGCTGAATATCTCCCCCTCAGTGGATATGTTCAAGCAAAGGCTAGGCAGCCATCTGTTCAGATGCTTTAATTAGGATTCTGGCATTCAGTAGAACATATGGCTTGATGGTGGTTTTTATCCGGGTCCATCATCTTTTCTTTCAGAAAAAGAAAATCCTTTGAGGCACCAGGAAACTCTCTGCATGTAATGTCACTTCATTTGCTAATAATATAAAGTTGTGTTTTTTTAAAAAAAAAAACAATTCTAGAATGAACCAATATGTAGGTTGCTCTGATAATGTTCACTAAATATGTGCAGAAAGGAGTGACAATGTGCCTGAGTATTCCCACTTATTGTGTCCTGACATCCTGCTGGTTCTTCTGTGACTTCTATAATTAGCCTTTGCATATAGAGCAGTATTCTGATACAAGATTCAACTTGTGAAGGTTGTGGAAGATTATATCCTTTAAGTTCCAGAGGTGAAATGCTACCGGTTCGGCCCAGTTCGGTACACACCGGTAGCGGTGGCCGCCGGTGGTTCGGAGAACCAATAGCGGCAGCAGCACGAGACTCCGCCCCACCCGCCTGGATGTCACCATTTTTTATTTTATTTTTATTTTATTTTATTTGTCAAGTACATGTTGGTAATATACATAGATAAAACATTGTTTATATACATAAGATGGGTACTGATAAGCGGGAACATTAGGACAGGGACGGTAGGCACGCTGGTTTTTTTAATCCTCTGTGCATGCGCAAAGCCTTCTGCGCATGCGCAGAGAGTGAAAAAGCGTGCACGAAGCGAACCGGTAGGGAAGGTAAGTAGATTTCACCTTTAACCCTTTAACCCGGAAAGCCGTCAAGACATGGCTCTTCCTGCAGGCAGGGGGTTGAGACTAGTTTCTATCCGAGATCTCCCCCTGTATGTATGTTGGTGAATGTCTTCTTTTTAACTTTTTTAATCTTTTAAAATTGTTTTAATCGCTGTTTATTGTTTAGTGTTCTTGCACAATGTTGTACGCCGCCCTGAGTCCCTAGGGCAGTGATGGCGAACCTATGGCACGCGTGCCACAGGTGGCACGCGGAACCATATCTGCCGGCACGCGAGCCATTGCCTAGCTCAGCTCCAGCACGCATGTGCATGCCGGCCAGCTGATTTTTGGCTCGCACGGAGGCTCTAGGAGTGCATTTTTGGCTTCTGGAGGGCCTCCAGGGGGACGGGGGAGGGCATTTTTGCTCTCCCCAGGCTCCAGGGAAGCCTCTGGAGCCTGGGGAGGGTGAAAAATGGGCCTACCGGGCCCACCAGAAGTTGGGAAATGGGCCATTTCCGGCCTCCAGCGGGCCTCCGGGGGGCGGGGGAGGCATTGAATTATGGGTGTGGGCACTCGCACATGTGTGATAGCGCGCGCGCATGCACTTTCGGCACCCGAGGGAAAAAAGGTTCGCCATCACTGCCCTAGGAAGTAGGGCGGCATAGAAGAACCCAATAATAAATAAATAAATAATAAATAAATTTTCGCCTTTAACCCTTTATTTTGCTCAGTGTTTGTCTTTATACAAGCCCAGAAAATCTTCGATATGGTCATCAAATAGCATTCCTTTGCATTAATAAAGAAGCTTCACTTTTGGATAAACACCCAAGCCTTGGATATGGTTCAGTCCAGTTTTAATTCTCATCCTTTCGCAGGGTAACAAATGATGCCCGAGAAGGTGAGATGGATGAAAACCTGGAACAGGTCGGCGGCATCATTGGAAACCTCCGTCATATGGCTCTAGATATGGGCAATGAGATTGATACACAGAACCGCCAAATGGACAGGATCATGGAGAAGGTAAGAGATGAGCTGCCACTGGCATCAACATTCATAATTGATCCAGATGCTTTCCGGTTCAAACCCGTTCATAAAATATTTTTCTAATAACTTCCAATAATAAAAGAGAATATTTATATCTCAGGGTTGACATGAGGGGTCCCTTGGTGTTCTCTGAACTTGCTTGCTTGCTTTCTTCCAGACGTTTCATTACCCAAACTAGGTAACATCATCGGAGTAGCACTGATGATGTTACCTAGGTTGGGTAACGAAACATCTGCAATTAAGCAAGAAAGCTCTGAGAGCACCAAGGGATCCTTCAACTTCCAATGAGGCCGGGATTAAAACCATGTTTTACGATTTCAATCATCTGAAATATGTTTTATTTTATTTCAATCATCATTGAAATAACTATGCATAAAGGAGACAGATGAGCATAACAGGAATGGTATTGACGTGTGAATCTGAGACATTATTCTCCAAAGCACCAGGGGGCAGGACAAGAAACAATGGGTGGAAACTAACCAAAGAGAGAAGCAACCTAGAACTAAGGAGAAACTTCCTAACAGTGAGAACGATTAACCAGTGGAACAGCTTGCCTTTAGAAATCGTGGGCGCTCCATCACTGGAGTTTTTTAAGAAGAGACTAGACCAGTGATGCGAACCTTTTCGGCACCAAGTGCCCAAACTGGAACGTGCGCATGCGCGCCGGAGCGCCAGAAACCTGGTCTTCTGGTTTCCGGCGCTCCAGCGCGCGCAAAGACCAACTGGCGGGTGGGCATGCACGCACTGAAAACCAGAAGAGCAGCTGGCGACGGCGCATGTGCCCACAGAGAGGGCTCTGCGTGCCAGAGGTTCGCCATCACGGGACTAGACAGTCACTTATTTGAAATGATATAGGTTCTCCTGCTTGAGTAGGGGGCTGGACTGGAAGACCTCTAAGGTCCCTTCCAGCTTATTCTATTCTATTCTATTCTATTCTATTCTATTCTATTCTATTCTATTCTATTCTATTCTATTCTATTCTATTCTATTTCTATTTCTATTTCTATTCTATTCTATTTCTATGTCTATGTCTATGTCTATGTCTATTTCTATTTCTATTCTATTCTATTCTATTCTATTCTATTCTATTTCTATTTCTATTTCTATTTCTATTCTATTCTATTCTATTCTATTCTATTCTATTCTATTCTATTCTATTCTATTCTATTTCTATTTCTATTCTATTCTATTCTATTCTATTTCTATTTCTATTCTATTCTATTCTATTCTATTTCTATTTCTATTTCTATTTCTATTTCTATTATTGAACTACTACTCAGTATTAATATAGCCTGCATTAGACTGTCACACATTTCTAGGACTGGATCCCCAGATACCCATTTCTCTAGTACAACTTTCTTGACAACATTGCCATCTTGACCCTTTTCCTCCATGTCTCTTTTCTCCAATTCAGGCTGTTTCCAACAAAAACAGGATTGATGAAGCCAATCAACGTGCAACAAAGATGCTGGGCAGCAGTTAAAGGCAACCAGGGGCTGATCCTTCTACACACACTGTCCCCGAGGGCAGCAATCTCATGCTTTTTCTCATGGTATTTACCAACTAGGTTTGCATACGTGCACATATCAGCCCCTCTTCTTCCTTCCCTCTGTAAATGTTGTCCTGTGTAAGTTGTCAGCTTTCCAAAAATAATACTTGTAAATTTATTTTTATTTCCCAGACCTCTTCCTTTCCAAAGGTTGTATGTATATAGTACTGATTTAATGGCTACAACTCATGACTATGTTCTATTTATTTGTTAGGTTTTTCCTTTCTCTTTCCCTCCCTTCATTCCAGTCCACCCCTTGCATTTTCTGTTCATTTTTTGGTTGGTGGGTTTCTTTCTTCCTTTTACTTTTTTCTTTTAAATTATGACGTTTCTGCTAAATGAAAAACAAAATGTAGGAATGCTCAACGTGCTGTTAAACCTTGGATTATACAGTATTGTTCTTGTAAAACTGTTAACATTTCACAGAGCTGACCCCCCCCCCAGAAGTCTCTTCTTTGAACATCATGGTTGTTTAAGCACTTAAGAACCCCATGTCCCCTCAACTTCTCCATTGCTGTCATCCGTTGTTCTAAGTTCATAATAAGACAATGTGGAATTATATAACTTATAACAAGCATTGCACTAAGCAAACAGTGATGTGATTTATGCATTTATTGCATGAAAAAATAGACTTTTAGACTCTTTAACTTAAGTGAGACTTTTCCATGGCAGTAATAACATCAGTGACAACAAAAGAAAACAAAAAATTAGCATGCTTGGTATTGGGACCCTGTCAAGACTATGTTATACCAGCAAGTCTGCAGTAGCACCGTCTTATTTTTTCATATAAAGATGTTGGTTCCTCTTTTTTTTTTTTCATTCTTTTCGTTTACCTCATTTTAAGACCAAATAATTGGATCTGGCACTTATCATTTCATCATTGCCAGCAAATAAAACATTTGGCTGAAACACAACAACAAACAAACAACAAAAAAGCATCAGCAAATAAAATATAAGTGTAATATATAGAGTTTGTCTGCTGCTTTCGAAAATTGTCTTTTTTTTCAGGGGGAGGGATGGCTATCATATGAAATGTTGCAGAGAAATGAAATTTTTATAAGGCTGTATCTTTCTAGCTCTCTCTCTCTTTCTCTCTCTTTCTCTCTTACACACGCTTTGGCGTGCACGGACACACACAAACACACACACACAAACACAGACTCCTTTTCTTCTTTTCTTTTCTCCCCTCCCCCATGTGGTTTGTATATTAATACAGTTCTCTGTTGCTTATCTAGAGCTATGCATACCAAAATCACGGCGATGTTTAGTAGCTGTTGTTGATTTTAAAATAAAACAAAATAAAAATAACTTACGTGAATGAATTCTAGATAAAACTGTGAGATTAAATATAGTTGCCGCATGTAATATGAAATTCCTTCTGTTTCCTGTCAGTTTGTGATGTGATTGACATTTTGTAGCTAGTTTAAAAATATTAAAAACTATAGCCCTCTGACTTGCTAAGCCCTTTTTTCATCCATCAGTCTGTGTCACTCCTACCTGGTTATTTTCTGCTCGCTGGAAATTGAGTGCCATGCCGAGGAGTGTGAAGTGATTCCTTTGAGCAATCTCACAAAATATAAGTTTGGGTTTCCCTGCACAGTATAAATAGTTTTAAAAGCAAAACTCCCACTCAAGAAAACAAATTCTTTGACTGGAGAGATATTATTTAGTTTTATTGATGTGCGATCACCCAGAATAAGCTGGAAC
This sequence comes from Diadophis punctatus similis, assembly GCA_023053685.1. NCBI lineage: Eukaryota > Metazoa > Chordata > Lepidosauria > Squamata > Dipsadidae > Diadophis > Diadophis punctatus. Next base: position 151,810,059 of record JALIGW010000001.1, read on the forward strand.
TTGGGTCAGAAGGAGTCAAAAGAAATGCATTCCAATCCTTGCGAGATAAGAATAAAAATTAAGGTATGACACTCAGAGAACATTTCATTTAGCCCTCAACAGTAGGTGGAAGGAGCAAATATATTATGATGTAGCAACATAGAAGAACAGTACAGAGATGGGTTCCTCCCAGTTCGGACCGGTTCTATAGAACCGTTAGTAGCTTGGTGGCCTGGGTCACTGGAACTGGCAGCGACCCAGGCCTGCCACGCCCCCGAACTGGTTCTCGGGGGCCATCTTGTTTTTTGCTTCTGCGCATGCGCAGAAGCTTTTTTTTTTAGTACTGTGCATGCGCAGAGGGTCATTTCTGGGAAGTGATGTGCATGCATGTGTGAGCGAAGCGAGCACACGCGTGCAAAACATGCACTTCCATCACGATGTGAACCGGTGGGGAAGGTAAGTAGAACCCACCCCTGGAACAGTATTATTATCATACAGAGAGAGAGGCAGGAAAGGCTTCAGTTTTGACAGAGATTCTTTGCATGCTTTCTCTAAACTACTTACACCAAAATACTTTTTCCTTCCATGAGGTGGGGAGGAAAAACAAGGGATAGTTTTATATACATGTGTGTGTTTCTAGTAGGCAGAAGCAGCTGGGAAAATGAGTTCACATTTCCTGCCTTTTAGCAGATAAACAATGAATAAAAGAGCTTCAGCCAACTGAACGGTACCCTTCAGCCTTTGTTTAGAAAAAAGAAAGAATGGAAACATTTAATCTGCTGCTATATATCAGTCTGGAAACTTGGTCTTAGGCATTGTTTTTCTTTATCTCATGTGCTGGATATGAACTTGGGCACAAACTCTTGGACACATGACCATTTTCCCATGCCCTCCACCCCATTTGGTTGCTAACGTGCTACTGGAGATGCCAGCTGTTCTATTTGACTTCATTCTTATTTTATTTATTTATTTATTTATTTTTGTGAGATTTATATACCCCCTCAAGTGCAAGCACTCTCTAAGCAGTTTACACCAGTAAGCCACGCATTTTTATATTGCCCCCAACAATCTGGGTCCTCATTTTACCTACCTTGGAAGGATGGAAGGCTGAGTCAACCTTGAGGCGGTGACATTTGAACTGCTGACTTGCGGATCACAGTCAGCTAAAGTGACCTGCAGTACTGCCCCTAATCGCTGCGCCACCTCGGCTGTAATTCTTAGCAAAGAAAGGGACGTAGCTCCTTGAACTAATAGGGGGCCTAAATGAACAACGCTTTCCATGTGTAATGTTGAGATGAGGAGTGGGGTTAATAATCCTGCATCAAAATGCATCAGAAGGAAGAATCAGGTGTTGCATTCTTCTCCCTTTCCTCTCTTCATATATACCCTTTTGTTACATGCACATATACCACCCTTTTTGGCTGGGGAAGATTTTACTTTGATTCAGATACCTCCTGCTTTAAACAGTTGGGACAGGATTGGGCAATCTGTTAGAAATTCTGTTTATATAAAGCACCACATAGAGCAAAGGACGAGTACAGTCACCATGTGCTTTACTGCTCAATCATTAACTGTAACAGGAAACTCTACTTAGAACAAAAGAGCATTTTAGTTAAAAGATGAATAAGACAGAAATAGATAACACAGTGCCTTCAGAAGGTGCTGGGCTTGACTCCAGATAGCTTCAATTACATTGGGTGATAGAAAGTGGCTATGAGAATTATAGTTCAAAATTTGCAGAGGGCACAAGTTGCCTGCCTCTTCCTGCTGTAGGATACAAGCATGTGTGACAAAGTCTTCACTGAAGAACCACCTGTTAAACAGCAATTGCCAAAAACCAAGGAAGGAGGTCCAGTGTAGGAAATCATGGATACAGTTCAACTTTTGCCATCTTAGTCCATTAGCCTCCCTGTGGTATGTTGGTAGTCATTAGTAGGAATAATTAGTTGGATGAAAAGAAATCCCTTTGGGCCATTGCTTGGAGTAGCCAGATAAATATCCCAGAAGATCCACTTCTTTAAAAATAATTCTTTGGTTTTATTTATTAATTGAATTCGTGATATAGCTGCCCGTAGAACACATGACTAAAGACAGCTAAAAGCAACAAATAACCCTCCTCCATTAAACATACTAAAACATACTGCCCTAAAGGCAATTCAAATAATCAGAAGCAATCAAGATGGACTTACACAACCTCCTGACCAATGCTTTGGGCAAAGCCAAGTTTTCAGAGTCCTTTCAGAAGTCACGCAGGGTCAGTATCATCCAGATCTGGAGGGGAATACACTTTCATTCAGTAGATTAAAAAAAAAAGTAAAGGTGTCCCTGGGGGTTTTACCTCATTAGTCATGACCGACTTTCGGGGGCAGTGCTCATCTCCGTTTCTTAAGCCAAAGAACCAGCATTGTCTGGAGAAGTTTCCATGGTTATGTGCGAGCATGACATCATGCCGTAGCACAAAATGTATGGCGAAACATGGTATGCTGTTACCTTCCCACATACTTATATGCAGTACCTATTCATCTGCTTGCATTTGCATTCTTTCAAACTGCTAGGTTGGCAGGAGCTGGGACAAGTGACAAGAGCTCACTCCATCTTGTGGCCCTCAGGTGTCGAACTGCCAAGCTATAGACCTTTAGCAGTCTAAGACCCAGTGTCTTAACCACTGAGTCACCTACATACAGTGGATCCAGCAACAGTGACATTATTCAAATGATGAAACCTGGAGCATGCCAGATCCTATTGGACAGGCAAAGGCAATTACAAGACAAGCACCTTGAATTGTACCAGAAGGCCACTAGTAATCAGTACAGCCTGCAAAGTAGCAGTATTATATAGGTGTACCAAGGTGTACTCACACTGCTGTATTCTGAACCAACTGTAGCTTCTGAATGGTCTTCAAGAACAGTCCCATATACGATACACTGTAGTTATCCAGATGAGAGCTGACTAAGATGTGAATGACTGTAAGTAGGGCCTTCCAGTCCCAGAATAAGTGCAATTACTACACAATATGGATTTATGCAAATACTCCTTGATCCATGGCTGCTCTTTCTCTTCATATGAAACTGTTAGTCTAGTGGCCCCCAACCTTTTGAGAACCAGAGACCGGTTCTGTGGAGAAATGTATTTCTGTGGATCGGAGGGGTGTGTGTCAGTCTATGGACCGGAGGTTGGGGAACCCTGGTCTAGGACAGTGATGGCAAATTTATGACACATGTGTCTAAAGTGACATGCTACAACATTTTGGGTGACCCACCAGTGTTTATCAATACCTGACAACAACTCTTCTTGAAATCATGCCCTTTTCTTGCACAATTTTTGGAGACTGCTGAATGAGAATGGGATGTGCTTTCATACTGTCGCCAGACCCTCTGGAAGTCATGGGAGAGGGCCATGATCTCATGTGGCCTCTAGACCCTCTGAAAATTGCATGAGAATGGGATGTGCTTTTACGTGGTTTTTGGAGGCAGCAGAGTGTGTGGAAGAGCATTCTCCAAAGCCACTTTACGAGTGAAGATCTCATGCAACCTGGAGCAGCCTCGGCTAGGCTGCAGAGGCCTGTCAGCAGAAAGAGAATACAGCCTGAAAGTAAGTGGTGCATGGCTAATCCCGGGGACCGCTGCACGGTGGGGGCAAGTGTGCCATTTCTTAAGGCTTGTGTGCACGAGGCACACCTACGTAATACTGCTACTTTGCAAGGAAGTGCAAAGTGACTTTTTGAGTGGCAGCGGTGGTGCTAGGGCTAGGGCTGAACTCAAGGCCCAGGTCTCTACCTCAGGCCCAGCCTTGGCGGTCATGCCCCCAGATTCAGAGCTTGAATCTGCGGAGGAGGACGAGCTGGAGCTAGAGCTGACAGAGATCGAGGGGGCGGCTTCGTTGGCTTCAGAGGAATGTGGTGAGGAGCAGGATGAGGCAGCCCAGGGCCCCTCAGGATTGGGACAGCTTGTTAGCAGGGAGGAACGGAAGCAGGATGACCGAGACAGGGGAGCTTTTGAGCCCAAAAGCTTCACCATTACTGGTCTAGGATGATACTCCCAAATTACGCAGTAGGTCTGTTTATGACAATACAATCCCCATTTAGTTTGCAGTCATTTTGTTCCCATAATAGACGAATGCCTGAAGAGACAGCAGTCTTATCACATGCCTCTGCAAAAGGAACAAAGTAGACCATTCCCATCACCATAGATTTATCTTGTGGTTGGCTGGATTTTCTATACCTTTTAAAATGTTCTGCTATAAAGGGAGATGTTGGAAATTCAGGCAACCACAAGAAAAATACATGGTGATGGAAATGATGTACTTTTCACTTCTGGCGAAGGCATTTGAAATGATTGCTGTCTCTTCAGGCTTCCTAAGAGGAAATATTTGGAGCAGTTTGTCTAGCATTTTGAAGAACAGGAGAACAAGTTTGAATTCTGACTAGGAAGACCTGGGAAAGAAAAGTAATTCTTAAATGTTCATACAAGCCGGAATGCTTATTAACCAGCCAGAATTCTTATTAACCAAAACAGATGTCTGAGGGACCATTAGGAGTGGGAGTAGCAAAATATGGTCAAAGGAGCACCTGATCTCCAGTGGAGTTTTCTCTGGAGATATTACAGTAGGACACTGATATTGGCTGCTCTTGCATTGATTTCTGATGTAATGCTGTCCAAATATTTTCACTTATTTAGACTAAATAACATGCCCTGGCTTAAGGCAGGCGAAAATTTTATCAGAACATAGAAACCTGCCAAAATCATATCTAAAAGCATCTGGTTTTTTCCCCCTTGCCATGACAATAGAAGGTGCACTTAAATGTCTGCTGAGAACCTGAGGAAGAAGAACCTTCAAAAGTTGAAATGAACAATTGAGTACAACTCTGAGCCAACAAGCATGACATAACATGCACAAACATCTGAAAGAAGTCTACTTGATGCTGAAATGGGAATATTATGCATTTTGGTGGGCAAGTGGCATCATTCCTGGCATTACAATTTGACAACTGATTTCATTGTCTCTTAAATCAGCCTTCGCTAAACTGGAGCTCTCCAGTTTGGTAAAACCACAACTTAATCACGGACTGTGCTAATTGATAGTGATGGGAAGTTGCCTCGTTTCTGAAGGAATCTTTTGAACTCCAATGAAGCTCATCTTTTAGGTCATAGTTTCTGGTCTCTGGAGATCTCCACCTGTTTCTGCAATGCAGGGACATACCATCCTCCTGATCTTCTAAGATCCTGAACCAAACAAGAATATTAGCTCTCTCTTTTTACCACGCATAGCTCCCCCTCCCCCCGTTCAAACAAATAGTCAATTTTTAATCTGACAAGTACAACAAGATGTTCAGCTTTCTCCCTGTTGATGCATATATGTTGCCATGGAAATCTGAGGGCTTTCATCTCAAAATATATAGATGCAATTTCCTTCTTAAAAATATCCTGTTTGTTGTTTGTCTGTAAGAAAGAAGAAAATAGCCCAGGAAAGTGGCGCCGGATCATCGTGGTTTCAATGCAGAAACAACAAAGAACTTTGGCTAGGTTTCTCTACACCACCACCATCATCATCGCCGCCAACTCTCCGCTATTCCATCTGGCCATTTTCAAGTTTATGCAACTCATCCTTTCACCACAACTCATTGCTAGGAAGGAGAACATAGAGAGAGCCTCATGTAAAGTACAACTCAGTGCTGGGGGAAAGGAGGAAAGGAATCCTCACAGATTTTACTCCCGCTAGTCGTTAAGACATTCCCATGGTCATGATGTCGAGGAGCACTGTTTCTTCCCCACCAAAGTGTTACCTTTTTATCAACTTGCATTTGCATGCTTTCAACTGCTAGGTTTGAGAAATGATACTTTAATTGGCCAGTTTTGCCACTTTAAAGGAGTTAGGCAAAGACAGGGGCTCACCTTGCTGTGTGATGCTCAGTTCTGGAACGTGGGTCGGCTTTCCAGCTGACAAGCCCAGTGTCTTAACTGCTGAGTCATTGTGCCGCCCTTGGGGGGGGGAGGGGGAAGCACCTTTATCACTAATTTACCTTAAAAGTGGCAAAACTGGCCAATTAAAGTATCATTTCCCAAATTATTTTAATATTTAGGATTTTCCACCCCATTTCTCTTTCCATTGATTTCAATGTGCAGAAAGAGGAAAAACTGCACTGACATGATCACAATCTCTTAGTCCAGAGCAAGACGGTGTAGGGTTAAGGCAGCGGTTCTCAACCTGGGGGACGCGACCCCTTTGGGGGGTCAAATGGCCCTTTCACAGGGGTCGGAAGACTTCGCCCAGACACTGCCATTTGAGTTCTTTTACCCTCTGTGCATGCGCAGAACGCTTTGTGCATGCGCAAAGGGTAAAAGAACCCAAATGGCGGTGGCGGGGCGGGGGTCACAGTGGCAGGCGCGGCGGTGGGGTGGGTTGTGGTGGGGGCACGGTGGCGGGGCGCAGGTCGCTGCATTAGGAAGGTTGAGAACCACTGGGTTAAGGGATTGAGGTGGGAGTGGAGAGACCTGGGTTGTAGTCCCCACTCAGGAACAAGAACTCACTGGGCAATTTTAAGAGCAATTACTCACTCTCATCCCAACGTATTTCATAAGGTGGTTGTTGTGGAGGACAATAAGGGAAATTAATGTTATGCTAACAGCCTGGAGCTCCTGAATGAAAGGTAGAATAGATATCTAATAAATAAATAAAGATCAGCACTTCTGGCTCCCTATTCTCTCTATTCTCTCTTGGAAACCACTATGCGGAAAAGAGAGGCGGTTTTATTAATGATGCACCCATTCTTACAACAGACTCTTCTCTGCTGCTGGCAACATGGTATTGTGGTCACGTGTGCTTTGACCACTGCCTCTGCTTTCATTCGGCATGATTAGGAACTCCGTGTGGGATTGCTTAGTCATATCACTTCTCAACTCGGCACCGGAGGTCTGGAGGTAGAGAAAAGAATAAGGCAATAATCAAGGTCGTTGCAGCATGCACAGGCTGCTATAACTCTCGGGAGACTGAGCTAGTCATTTTTGTTCAGGGCATCGGGGCTGCAGGAGAGTTTTGTAAGGCTGAGAAAGGAAGAGGAGTATCTAGTAATCAGCAGATGGGAGAGACTGAAACCGGCTTATCAAAGAAACGGATTCTTAGTGCATCCTGCTGGACGAAAAGAACTTCCAAAGCTTCAAAGAGGTTCCACTTTAATGAATTCACTAATAAGGGAGGCTGGAGAGCTTCCATTCAATCATCTTGGGATTCTGTACAGTATTCTCTCACCCCTAATTCAGTGCATTAAATCTCATTTTAAAAAGTCTGAGGGACTCTTGTTTCCTTGACTGTGCTCCAGTAGTGGGTTCTAAAACCCTTTGCTACTGGTTCGTACATGCGCAGAAGTGTCCCGGGCGGGTGGGCAGAGCCTCCCGCCGCCGGCGCTACCGGTTCTTAGAAGCGGGCCAAACCAGGAGCAACCCACCACTGCTGTGCTCTGCACCTACAGAGAATACAGGTAGTCCTTGACCTACAACAGTTCATTTGGTGACTATTCAAAGTTAACACTGGCACTGAAAAAGTGACTTATGACCATTTTTCACACTTACAACTGTTACAGCATCCCCAGGGTCATGTGATCAAAATTCAGATGCTTGGCAACTGACTCATATTTGTGACGGTAGCAGTATCCTGAGGTCATGAGATCATTATTTGAGAACTTCTGGCAAGCAAAGTCAATGGGGAAATCCAGATTCACTTAACAACCGTGTTACTAATTTAACAAGTGCAGTGATTCTCTTAAGAACGATGTCAAGGAAGGTCATAAAATGGAGCAAAATTCACTTAACAGCAGAACTTTTGGCCTCAATTGTGGTCGTAAGTCTAGGACTACTTGTAGTTTCCCTAATTGGGCAAACCCCAGAAATGCTAAGCTTCAATGCTTGCCATCTCTAACCAGCATGGTATTTGGAATAATAGATTATAATGCAATACAAAACCTCTGCACAGCAGAAATGTGGGGGAACCTAGTATATAGTTTTAGAGCAGAGAGCAATTGTTGTCTTACTGCATTTTAATTTTTAAATAGAGTTATGCAAAAGTTGCAAAATCACAAAGTCCTTCCCCTTGGGAAAGAAGCATATCCAGGGGTGAAATTTAGCAGATTCTCACAGGTTCTGGAGAACCAGTAGCAGAAATTTTGAGTAGTTCGGAGAACCAGCAAATACCACCTCTGGCTGGCCCCAGAGTGGGTGGGAATGGGGATTTTGCAGTATCCTTCCCCTGCCACGCCCACTAAGCCACGCCCACCAAGCCATGCCCACAGAACCGGTAGGGAAAAATTTTGAATTTCACCCCTGATATATACATACCGGTACATATATGTGAGGAGGAAAGAGAAAATGTGAAGTTCTGAAAGTTGTGTTGCATAAAAACTAGATCATCTGAGAATGAGCTGTATTCAGCAACATTAATGGAATAGCATTTCTCTAATATTAGCTAACTCTAATTCTGAAAAATGAGGAAAAATACGATTTAATGGCTCTCCATTTGGAAGACAGTTTGGGGGATGTTGGCTTCTGATCTCACCATTTCATGAAATACTTCAGCTCCACCTTAATGTGCCTAGTACATTCAAGAGGAACATTTCCATTATTGCCTTAAGTGATCTAGACAGGTTTCACTGTTAGGCTAGCATTCAGACTGAAATAAGAGGATATTAAAAAATCCTTAATTGCAACTGAATTTTACAAAGCGTGTCAGAATTATTTTGGGAAGGGGAAACAACAGGTCCAGTGGTGGGTTCCTACTGGTGCGGTCCACTCTATAGCACCGGTAGCAGCCCGCTGGTGACATCACAGTACCGGTGCGGTCAGTTGCTGGTGCCTGGGCACCGCCATTTAAAAAAAATTTTTTTTAAAATTTTTTTTAAAAAAATTCTTCTGCACATGCCAATACCCCCCCCATAGTACTTGTCGCCAGATAGTAAGTCATATGTGTACCAAGTTTGGTTGAAATTGCTCGAGGCGTTCCAGAGTTATGCTGGAACATACATACATACAGACAGACATTTTTTAATATATAGAAGATTGGAGGATGGCTACAGCCCAGCACTTGGGTTGGAACTCTCCCCAGAAAATGAGTGAAAGTAAACAGATTGTTGGTTGGCTAACAGAATATGTGCCCTGCGGAAGCATCTATCAAATCGAGAGGATTCATCACAATGATGAAATATACACTGTGATGTCATTCTGCAGGCTCCATCCTAGGTATGTGCGATGTATGTGACATTGCAACACCTGCACAAAAAAGGGCAACATTTGCAAGGTGGCATTACAATACAAATTTCGTATTTCTTTCCCTTGCAGGAGCTCACTTTTATGAATGAAGCAGCTCCTCCAGCCTGCATCAGCTATTCTCCCGCTAGTCCAACAGATTAGGAACCCTTGCATAATTCAGTGAATGTGCTGCTCCAAAGTTTTTTCCCCTAGCACTGTACAAATCCAAATCCTTATGGATGTATGAAATCTTATGCATTTTAACAATTGTAAACTCTAAAACTGTCATCCCGAGCTCCTTTATTCTGGCTATTTAAGCATCGCTTCGTCCCTAAAAATAAATCAGCTTATGTTTTTAGGCAGACACAGAAAAGTCCTTCTCATGTGATTATGATAAGCCAAATGCATTTCTTTTCCCTGTACAAAAATAACCTTCTTGCCCAAGGCTCAGAATCTTTTCTCTTTGTGCTCATTTTCAGAAAACCTATTCCATGTATTTCCAGAAATGTTGTTCGAGGCCCAGTAATTAGTTTTTTTTTGTCTAGGCATTTCTCTTCCAAAGACAAAGCCGAGCTGCCTGAAAAGACTAAGAATTTAGAAAGGTTAAAAAAAGATTTAAATTAATGTTGGGGTGCTCTTTGGATTTGCTGTAGCCAGCAACATTTTGCTGCTAAGAGTCAATTCTCTGACAAATCTATCAAATTCCTTTAAAAAGTTGCAGGAGAAAATACTGCAGTTGCTGAGCATGGGTTTTCTGGTATATGACCGAGTGTCAAGTACAGAATCTATTTAAAAGTTTTCTGCATGAGAGCAGAACATTCTAAATTCTAATGTGTGGAGGCAATGGATTAGAGATTTAATATCTCTGATATTTAAAATAACTGTTGGGTTCCAACTGCCATGTTCGAATTAATCTTGTAAGATCAAAGTTCTGCGTAAGCAGGATTCTGCTTAACTGAACATTTCTGGACTACTAAAGTGCCATTGGTTATGAAACCAAAAGTGCAATTCCAATGCACAAGAAGGACCCCAGCATTTGAAGAAATAAACATCTGCAAGAAAAAAATGTGGGTGATGGGGGGAGGAATTCTTGGCTGACTATTGGAGGAGAAAAATGTACTAAAATGCTTAGAATTTAGGATGGGAATGACTCCCCTCCCCTTAGCATCACACATTTGTTATGTACAGTATCTCATTTGCATCTATTATTTATTTATTTATTTATTTATTTATTTATTTATTTATTTATTTATTTATTTATTTATTTATTTATTTATTTATTTATTTAAATGGATTTATATGCCGCCCAACTCCCAGGGGACTCTGGGCGGCTCACAACATGTCCAGTCCATTTATCAATATAAAAAAAGACACAATTAAAAACTACAAAAATTAAAAAGAGCATCTAACATTCATAATCAAGGGGGGAGACCCATATCTGGTCTGGTTGGTCTCACTTTCACTCTGCCTGCCGGTTATTGCTTTACGGAAGGCCAGCAGGGTGGGGATATCTCTGATCTTATTGCTTGCTTGTGCTTGATAACTCTGAAATTATAATGGCAGAACTGGGGTTGTAGGGGAATAAATTGTCTGAGAAAACTTGGATTTCCACAATTGTCTCTCCATTTTTAAAAACTTCCTTTCCCCAAATGGGTTATCTTCAAATGTATGCTCGTTTGATTTTATATATATGTAACATTTTCAGACCATTCACTTTAAGCTATAATTTTTATTTAATTTCTTCCTTGAGAAAGGAAAGAAAAGAAAAAAAGTTGGTTGCTTGCCACAAAAATTGTAGGGTCAGGGAACCAGAGAGACAGAAGTGCTAGGAAGATCACAGTTTAATTATAGGTTTCGGTTTGACATCTTACAGTTGCAGCTTTTGTACAAATGGAAAGAAACAAGAAGCAAAAAAAAAAGATGCTCCGTATGACTAATTCAAACTTAGTTGATGGGGAAAACGATTGTAAACAACTTTTCTCAATTGGGCTGAAAATTTAGCAACTGGATGGAAGATGTGAGTCTCAGGAGTTGGCTGACCTCAGTGGGGAAATGGGAACGTGCAAAGTAAAATCCTAACCACTTTAGTGTTATTTTGGATGAGCAAACCAAACAAGAGTAGCTTAAAGCTACATTTCATTTTTGAAGTAGCATATTTGTTTGTTTGTTTAAAGGATAGACAAAAACCAGAACTATGTGCATTTATCAAGTGTGTGCTTTACATATAGCAAATTTCAAAAATAAAGACAACTTCCAGATCTAACCTATTCCATACTAAACTGCCAATTTTGTTTTATTAAGCAAGATTGTACTTGGCATGAATTTATTGCTTCCAGGTGGCATGGCACATCTTTTGAACTGATCAAGTGAATATTTATTAGAATATTTTAATATACTGCTTTGCAAACAGTATCCCCAAAATGCAGACATCAGTAAACTAGTCAAGAATTTAACTGAAATAAACAGGCACTCCTTAAGAGAAGACTCAGCTACAGTAATTATATTCCAATGGATAGCACAAATTCAGAATAACATGAGCTAAGTTATCTAGTTAAGATTTGATTATGTTAAGTAGGATTTTCTGTTTTCCCCTGATTTTGATGTGGTTTCAAAAGGTATTTTGATTACAGATGTAGTTGACATGTGGAAGCTAAGCTATTAATTGAGAGACATGTTCTTGGGAATGACAACAATGGATCAGATTTCAAGCATTTAGAATGTGGAACTCAGTTTACATCCGATATATCCTCCTATATAGAGCATATCAAAACCAGTGAGTTCTTTATTTTGATTTTAAACAAAATGATTTTTTAAGTTCTTCTTTTAGACAGATTATGAAAAGAAAAAGTAGATTAAACACAGAAAATCATAATCAAAGATCCATCTGAGGTAATGTCTTTATTAGACCACTCATGATTACAAAACGATTTTCTGATTTCAACAATTCAGGAAGAAAAGTACTAAACAAAGTTGGTGTAAAAACACAGGCAAGAATTTACAGCTCACTTTTCAAGATCACCTGCAAATTGTATAGCTAATAATAATGAAGACAAGAGTAACAAAATGAGATGTGTGTGTTTAATTGGAAAAAAAAACACATTTATATAAACTGCGTTAGGAAAAAATATATCCATTCATATTCAAAGCAGAGATGCATGCAGAGTTTGGTAAAAAAAATATTCAAGGTGGTAGCCATGATAGGTGACACACATAAAAATGGTGGCACTTTGATTGCACTATGATAGCCACCACTGTGACTTTTTTAAACCATATCCCAGGATACTCCCAGTTCAAAGACGGAAGCAACTGCTCTATATTGTAAGCAGGCAGGACCAATCCATTCTTACTACCAATTGTATCTGAAACACTTTTGATGTATTAAATGGAAGGAGAACAGGCAGAATTGATGTTTCAGTTATGGTATGATATACACTAGAGGAGGAAATTAAAATTATTTATAAGGTTACCTCTTTAGGAACTAAACTTTTAGAATCTAAAACAGCTAACTCAAAAAAACCAGCAGGCAAGAACCTCACATTTTTAACTTCTTTTCTGTTTTGGAAGATAAAAGCAGGTAACAAAATAATCTATTTCCCATGTTAACACCTCTGCAATGAAATTAATAAAGGTAACAGGAAAGAAATAAGAAACACTTTTCTCAATGTAATATATTTAATTTAGCTGATGCAAGAAAAAATAGTATTTTTGTACATACTCTTGAAAAATATTTTGAATCTGTAACAATCTATTACAACTAAACCAGTTTAAAATTAAACAATTCTTAAATTAAGAATGAAATATTCTTAATTTTGACTTTACTTTTATGTTTGGACTGTTCTGTGTTTTGAAAAAGAGATTATTTAGAATCCAATTATGTTGCACTTCAGTCCTTAAATTATTAACCTGTTATATACATAACAATATATGTTTTCCATGGTGAGCTAAAATCGGCAACACCATTTATTACAGAGGCTAAAATAATTTCTGGTGGTATCATCTGTACATTAAAATTTTGTTTAGTCACAATCTTTCACTTTTCACAATCTGGACAAACAGTGGTCATGTATCCTAGCAAAAGATGTTACATATTTGCATAAGTGTTTTCAGTAGCATATGCCTTTTTAAAAATATCAAACATGCAAAGAAACAAAAATATATATGTTACATCAGCAAATGCCAAGTTTGCAACCGATATTTCTAGTCCATAAGTATGGCACCCTAAGGATACTTGCATATGTGCAAATGTTTCTCTGGGGTCTGTAAGGCAACAAGAGTTGCTTTTTCCTTCCAGTAATAGATTGGTGGGAAATACCAAACATGACCCTGAGAATTCCAATGTTTGTTACAGATTTTTCTGAAGTTGCAAGGGATGTGGTTGGAAAGAGGCCTAGAATTGCCAGCACAAATACATCGCCCTTGCTGAGTGTGCACACGCAACTAATTGCGATCTTCAATTATATGTGATATGTCTAAAATGAGATGGGCTGTCTCAACTGCAACTTGCAAACCGTTCCGCTTTGCGGCAAAACAATCCAGGACAAGATGGTCAGCAGACGTTACAGAGGACTCGTGAACACAATTTTGGGGAAGGAAAGGAACAGAACGACAGTTTAACATCTTCCAGTTGAGGTCTTCCTGTTTGTTGCAAAGGCCGCACCCGCACTTTTGAACAAAATCTGACCAATCAGAGTTGGTAGGAATGTTAGGTGGAACAGACCACGAATGACCCCAATGGGTGTCAGTGAGAACGTCACCACTGTCATGCTCCAGGGAGCGAGCAATGGACTCCAGTGAGTGGCAAAAACAGTCAGTTACTAAGTGGAATTCCTCCGAAGAACAACCTAGATCTTCCAAGGTGCCCTCTGTTACACTACAACTCTAGAACAGAGAGGGAGAAAATGAAAGTTGTTGTTACTCATTGACCTACTATGTATTAGTAGGTCATGTATTAGTATAATACTAGTTATCAGTATATAAGAGCTGTGGTGGCGCAGGGGTTAGAATGCAGTACTGCAGGCTAACTCACTGCTCACTCCAGGAGTTCGATTCTGAGCCGCTCAAGGTTGACTCAGCCTTCCATCTTTCTCAGGTGGATAAAATGAGGACCCAGATTGTGGGGGGCAATATGCTGACTCTGTAAACTGCTTAGAGAGGGCTGTAAAGCACTGTGAAGCGGTATATAACTCTAAGTGCTATTGTTATTGCTGTTATAGCTCAATCTATGATTATCTGGGAAGAAATCCATTGTGGTTTATGACTCCCAGGTAAGTGTCAAATACTTTGATGGTAGTCCTCAACTTATGAGTGTAATGGAGCCTGCCCTTCGCGGTTGTAAGTCAATGGGAGTTGTAAAGTGAGTCACCCACATGACTAACCCAATTTTACAACTTTTTTTGCTGTGGTTGTTAAGTAAACCAATGGTTCCGATGGGCCTGTTTTGTTGAAAGCCAGAAAAAAAATTCTGATTTTTGGCAAAAACATCAAAAACATGGTTACGTGACCATGGGATTTACAAATGGACATAAATGTGGGCCAGCTGCAAAGTGCCCAAAATGTGATGGAAGTGACCAAGGGGAGTAAGGTGTTTCATCTCTACTCATAAACATGTATGCATTGAGGAGCCTTAAATAATTTAAATACCCCCCATGAAACTCTCAAACCTTGTGCTTTATGTAGGAGGACACATGAGTTTCGGTACAGCCTCCGCCCAGCAAAATCCATGGATGTTTGACGGTTAACTGCAAAGCATGTTCTGCAGTTTGACAAGCAAGCTGCAGAGGGGGAAAAAAGCACCAAATACTTGTATTATAGAAGCTGATATTTCCCCCTCCAAACAGAATAGAAAAAAATAATAATCTCCAATTAATTTATCCTCCCTTTCTGCAAAGGAATTCTGGTTTGGTTTAGTAGGTATAGTACTTATCCCATTTTATTTGCTCAATAACACTACAGATTAACATAAATTGTTCCAGGTATTTCAATCTGCTTTTTATACACTTTGAAAGTCGACTAATGTAACATTGATACTTAGCAAACCATGAAGGTAATCCTTGTTTAGTGATCACAATTGGGATAGACAACTTAAGTCAAATTAAGTAAAGCAGTTGTTAAGTAAAACCATGACGATGTTTACAGTTTTAGTTCAGCTTTGCTTTGCTTTATAGACCACGAAGGTCCAGATGCAAATACAAGGATTGTCATAAAATTATTTTTTCAGCACCATCATAAATGAACGGTTGCTAAATGAGGAGGTAGCCAAACAAGGACTACCTGCGTTCATTTTAATATAATTGTGTTAAAAAGGTACATCGGTTTTTTAAAAAAAGTGCAAATTGCTAGATTTGTAAAGTAGAAGATTAAGCTAAAAAAATAAAAGCAGAACAGTACTTTCATTATGCATAACCAACTGGCACAGTCAACAGAGTTTTGGATTATGCATGTTGCCCTGAAATCAGAATGCAAAAAGAAGAAACCTGAAGATCTAAAACTGCACTGGAAACCCTATGTTGCTAATATGATGAGCAGTACAGGACAGGGGTGGGTTCTAACTTACCTTGCCACCAGTTCGCTTTCTCCCGTGCTGCGTGGCCACGCCTCGTGGCTGCATGTGTGCAAAGTGCACGCATGCATGTGCAGTGCCAAAAAAAAGCCAAAAACAAGATGGTGACACATGCGCAGTGCCGGAAATTCGGCTTCTGTGCATGCGCAGAAGGAAAAAAACTGGGGGGAAATCCCCCCCCAAAAAGATGGCGGCGTCCACAGACCAGCACCGACAGTACCGGTTCCATGATGTCACCAGCGGTTTGCTACCGGTTCTATAGAACCAGTGCGAACCGGGAGGAACCCACCTCTGATACAGGAGGCAAAAACAGGACTTGGAAATCTCTCACAGCTATCACCACCAGGGAAACCTAATGCAATGCGTTCCGTATGAAGCTACCTTTGGATACTAATGCACAGTTAGTGTGGAATGTGTGGAACTTGCCCTTATGCTGGGAAGTGAGAATTGCAACAGCCGTGATTTCTAGAGCTGCATCGGCTTCCAAGTGGGATAAAATTCAAAGGGTTGGCTTTAGAGCCCTATATGGCTTGACTTGCAGGTTGGTTCACCTTCTGCAAACAAAACCGACCTATCAGAATTTACCTCTTCTGGCTGGGAATAATGAGTATCCCCCATATTGAAGCGAGCTTTAAAGATTTGGCTTTTCCCCATTGTAGTCCAATTCTAGGGAACCTTCTCCCCCTGGAAATTAAGATTGACCTCCTGGCAATAAGATAGGGAGATAATTTTATGAACCTGCCCAGCTCTGTCAACAGGGCTTCCTTCTCAGTAAACTGGACAGGATTGTAAGCAGCCCAGAGTCCTTCGGGAGTTGGGCGGCATAGAAGTATGAACAATAAATAAATAAATAGATAAATTGTTGGATTATGCAGCTCCTGTTTCTTTGGATCAATTCATTTCAAAACTTGAGATATTTTTTATTTTCCTTCCTTCCTTTTGGTCAGCATTTAAATAGCCACAGAAATCATTCGCTATCTTTTTCCCCTTTAAAAAACTGTAGGAAGTTAGCACCTCCCTCCCTCCTAGAGGAATAAAATATTTTAGGAAATATTAAAAAGGCAGAATATTATATAGAACAGGGTCGCCAACCTTTCGGACCTCAGGGACCACTAAATTCATAATTTTAAATCCCGCGGACCACTAATATGAATTTTTTAAAACGATAAATAGTATTTACTGCAATATTAAAAATGCAAATAATTTTTCTGTGGACCACCAACATTTTCTCACGGACCACCGGTGGTCCATGGACCACCAGTTGGTGACCACTGATATAGAATATCCTTGGCTGAGAAAAGAAAAAACATGTTCTAAAGACAAAGCAGCTTCCTGCAACTCCCTGCCCCCCCCCCTACTTCAGCTCCAGGGTGATGGGATTAAGACCTTCACCCTTAGGACATGATAGGATTAGCCCATCTCAGCAATGGCACCTGGGAAATGGCACCTCAGCCAAGCCTGGGACACAGACAAAAGCCTAGAGAGTTAGCTAAGACACACACACACTGCCCCCTGGGAGTCTGACCACCAATCGGAGTGCATTTCTTATACAGGAACAGGAAACTCTGGGGCGGGGCCCAAGAGAGGGCATAAAACCAAGGGACTCTGCATCTTTTGTTTCCTTTTCTCTTCACCCAACATCTGGAAGCATGTGATCTACCTTTTCTGTTCAGGAGCTCAAGCCATGTGCTCCTGTCCACCATTAAACCTTCTTTCCAAGCAACTTCCATGAATCCAGTGTCTTTTCCCCCACTTGGAACTGAACCCAGAAGGATATTCCTTACAACAAAACAAATAGACACCTCACAATAGATTACTTTATTTTGAAGCTACTACAACATAATCTTGGTAACTGGCTGATGACCCATATGTAGCAGTACGTAACCAAGGAGACATTTCCTAAACAGCTTTCTATCCTCCTTCTCCCATCCATTTCCCAGAAGCAAAACTAGGTTGGAACAGACCCCAGATTATGTCTCGTCCATGCTTAATAGGTATGATGATCAGGAACACAGCAAACATTGCCATGGCATAAATTGTGATTCCATAACCTGCAGCCAAATAATTAGTCAGATAAAGCTGTGCATAGTAAGAGATATGCCCTTCTACCATTAGAAATGCTTACTTTTGATTAAGCCTGCAAAAGGTTTTGTTTCTTCTCCCTTCCTTTCAGCAATTATCTATCTTTCAGGCATGGGAGAGATTCTCTTGACTCCAAGGATTACTCCACTCTTTTTCTCACCAGAATTCTAAAATATCTTCTGTCATTGCTTTGCTCAGACAATTGCACTCAGCGTGTGATATGGAAACCCCATTAACTTCCAGCAACTAAACCAATAATCTCTTGATTTAAACAAACCCAAGAGTTAATCTCAGTGGAATTTAGCCTATTTGCAGACACTTTGCAAAGCCCCATTTATCTAATCATTTCTCATTTTTCTTTTATCACCTCATCTTGGATAAAAAGAGGTGTTATTTTTTTTTTCTTGAGAAGATTTCTGTGCCAACATACTCATCATGCTAATTTCCTTAAAATAGTCATTAAAAGCGGCAGCTGTAAATCAAGAAACACAATTTAATGCCTCTCAGTTTGATTTCATCAGCTCTCTGACAGACTACTAGAATATTTGCCCCATAACAACAATTACACTCACTGTCCAAAATACTGTCAAATATCTACTTGTTCAATGTTGTCCAAATATTACATTATTATAGTTTTATTCTACCTTTTCTCCTAAAGAAACCCCTAAGGTCACATTCATGATCTTCTCTATTTATATTTTCACAATACAGGTAGTCCTCGACTTATGGCCACAATTGAGCTCACAATTTCTGTGGTTGAGACATTTGTTAAGTGAGTTTTGCTCCATTTTATGACCTTTCTTGCCTCAGTTGTTAAATGAATCACTGCAGTTGATAAGTAAGTACCCGAATTGGTAAGTGAATCTGGCTTCCCCATTGACTTTGCTGGTCAGAGGGTTGCAAAAGGGGATCACATGATCTGAGGACAAAACAATGGTCATAAGTATGAATCAGTTGCCAAGCATCTGAATTTTGATCACAAGATCATGGGGATGCTGCAAAAGTCGTAACTGTGATGACCTTTGCAAATGGTCATAAGTCACTTTTTTCAGTGCTGCTGTAACTTTTAATGGTCACTAAATGAACTGTTGTAAGTCAAGGACTACCTGTATCATATTTTTCGGAGTATAAGACGCACGTTAGTTTTGGGGGAGGAAAACAAGGAAAAAAGGCCCCTGCCTCCAAGCAATTTGCCAAACAGCAAACAGCACAGATGATATACACTGTTTGCTGTGTATTTCTGTGCATGTGTGCTTGACCCATAGAAATAGCAAAGAATTGGAGAAATGTACATTATGCCAGAAAGTTTTCTTAAATGTAGTCACACTAACTCCTCCCAATTATTTAAATAGATCTACTCCAAGGTAAGTCAGGATTTAACTCTAATACTAAACAGGACCCTGTTACATTTCAGACTATACTTGTACAGAGCTGTTAAAATTTCTGGAAGTATACATTATTCTCTATTATTTAAAAGAAGATACAATAACACTGGACCTCTTCAGAGCAAGCATTTATTTTATAAAGCTTCTTTATTTTGTTAAGTTGTCTAGAGGTCTCCAACCTTGGCAACTTTAAGACTTGTGGACTTCAACATCCAGAATTGCGTACCCAGCTGCTGTGGCCTAGAGGTACAGCTCTTGCCTCACAATCAGGAAGGTTGTGAGTTCAATCCTAGGTAGAGGCAGATGTAAGGGTCTCCTGCTTGGGCAGGGGGTTGGACTAGATGACCTGCAAGGTCCCTTCCAACTCTGTTAATCTGTTAAAGTCTTAAAATTGCCAAGGTTGGAGACCCCTGGTCTAGAACAATAATAAAGCAGTCTTTAAAAAATAGGTCTAATAATTTGAACATTCTACAGACATTTATAGTTATTCACTTACCCCCTTGCATCCAGTTCAGCAGAAAATAAAAATCTGTGTGTCTCTCCCAGCTATTTGCCTCTTTGCAGCTAGTTTCAGTTTCATTTTAGCACGTGGCAAATCAGCTGTAGGTCGGGAAGGTGCTAATGACTTGCTTGGCTTTACAGGCTCTTCCCTGTTTGCTGCAAGCAGGTAAATTGCTGGAAGACAGAGGCCAAAGGGTGGGGGTGGCTGGGGCTACATTCGGTGTTTAAGACGCACCCAAGTTTTCACCCTTTTTTGGGGGGTAGAAAGGTGCGTCTTATACTCCGAAAAATACGGTATATGGAAAGGCTGAAAGAGGCCTACACTTGCACCTGCAGCTTCGCTTCACTTGACAAGAGAGGAAACAATTATATTTTTCTCCATACTTTATGCCAATTATATCCATGCCTATAGATTGTACTATACCAGTGATGGCGAACCTATGGCACGGGTGCCACAGGTGGCACGCGGAGCCATATCTGCTGGCACGCGAGCTGTTGCCCTAGCTCAGCTCCAGCGTGCATGTGTGCGCACGCAAGCTGATTTTTGGCTCGCGTGGAGGCTCTGGGAGGGCGATTTTGGCCTCCGGAGGGCCTCCGGGGTGGCAGGGGGGAGCGTTTTCACCCTCCCCAAGCTCTAAGAAAGCCTCTGGAGCCTGGGGAGCCAAAAAACGGGCCTACTGGGCCCACTGGAAGTTGGGAAATGGGGGAGTAGGGGGGGTCACGCACACATGCGCAGGGGGTTGAGGCAAGTGGGGGGCTTTGAATTATGGGTGTGGGCACGCACGTGTGTGCGATAGCGCGTGTACGCACTATTTCGGCACCTGAGGAAAAAAAGGTTTGCCATCACTGTACTATACCATTCCTTCCCTAAATCATCTTAAGCCTCTCATTAACAAACTCTCCAGACCTGGTCCACTTTGGTTATTTGTTAAAGAGTGCCTTAAGCATCTTATTTGTAGTACAACTCTTGATTTCCACAAGCGTTTAATGGTCCAAGACAGGGGTGTCAAACTGGCAGCCCACGGGCCGGATGTCTCACACGCAGGCCACACCCACCCCAGTTCCACAAAGGGGAAAAACGTCGTGATACATCATGAGACGGCAATGTGATGCCGCAAGTTTGACACCCATGGTGTACGGTCATTATTGGTTTCATGGGTAGAGAATTAACCAAGAGACTAGCCTTCTAACAACCTTCATCTACTACTTGCTGCAAGATATATAAAGAGATTACCTTTAGTTCATCCCATGCTGTTTCATTCCTATTACAGAGTAGCAAGCTGCAGACAACTGGCTGATCAGGAATTAGATGCAAGAACCATTTTGAATCAAAACATTGAGCCTGTAAATCCTTCAGATGGCCGTAACAAGCAGGAGACAGGAATTGTAAAGATGGTATTGGCTGAGAACCTAATCAATTAAGGAAAATAAAGGCATGTATAAGCCCATAAACAAAGAAGCCTGTTTTAAATGACTGCTGAGAATGGAAAAGTTATTTGGGATAAAAACAGATATTTTCTGAGGCTTCTATGTTCTTTAAAGGTTCTGTGGCAAGAAATAGAGGCAGGGATTTGGACAAACCTTACAATTAATAGGGCTGCAAAAATTAAATGAATAAAGTTTATATTATGAAAGCACAATCTCAGAAAAGAAGCACGGAACTTAATTTGTGAGATTTATTGCCCTAAAATGCTTTGGTGAAAGTCAAGGACTTAAATATTCTATAAAGATCAGATCAATTGACAATGGATTATCAACATCATCCATCATATGTATATCTGAAAGTACTGTTAATTAATCATTTTTTTCTAGTTAATTGGTGGGAGAGTCATATAGGCCCAGCAGTTTTTCTAATCTATTTGATTTCTAATCTTTCTTTGAAGGGATGGAGTGGAAATCATTTTAACAGGTCACCTTCCTTTCAGATAAATATGATAGATGATTGGACACACATTATTCAATATTGTGGAAGGCAACCTTACTATTGCTGTTGTGTTCTAGCCTCCTCTGCTCAGCCCCAAGATGGCCCTGGAAACTGGCTGCTGCTGCTTAAGACAAGTTCTGGTTTCAGATGAATGTTGGTCTTTAACATTTTTTGAATCATTACACGTTTTTGAACCCAGAAATTTCCACTAAGTCCACCAAGCATGAGAAAATGACTCTCATGTTGATCACATTTCCAGCATAAATCTGAAGTATCTTTATACCAGGGGTGTGAAACTCAAGGCCCGGGGGCTGGATGTGGCCCATGGAGTGCTTAGATCTGGACCCCCGGGGCTGCCTTGGAAACAGCAAAGGACTGGCACGCGGTGCCTCTGACAGTGAAAATGGGGCGGCCCTCCAGAGCGCCATTTTAGCTGGCAGAGGGTTGCAGGAGGCTGTCGCAGCTGAAAACGGTGCTCGGGAGCCCATTTTCGCTGGCAGAGTGCTCGAACCGCCACCGGTGCTGCCGACATGACTGATGTCGAGCTGGCAACGCCCAAGGTCAAACACAACCCTGATGCAGCCCTCAATGAAATTGAGTTTGACACCCCTGCTTTATACCATTCTAGACAATTTTTCTAGAGCCATATATTAATGGTACAACATTCCATAAAAATTATTTTAATTGCTAATTTAATTTAAACTTCAGTCATTTTAGCCACATATTTTCCCACTGCATATTGTATCCAAAGTTCTTTGTCCACTTTATCGTACTCTTATCTATTCTTCTGTTTCAAATTTCAAAAAAAGTTTATACATCTTACCAATTGCATGTTCATTATTTATACATATTTCAACTTCAAATTGTTTTCTGCTGCTCAATTCTAAATGTTTATCTACCTTAAAACTTTGTCTTGTATCTGAAGACAATTCAAAACTAAATCTCTTTGCATCAATTGTCCTCTTGATTTCATTTTATGTTATCCGTGTTCTTGTTCCAACAACTCTTGATAAGTTAATTTTTTTTAACCTACTGTTCGTTCCTTTAATATGTTTCTTGTGCTGAGACCCATAAAAGCATTTTCGGGTACAGTCTGGATTTATATCAGTTCCAAATTCTCAATATGGCACAGTAATATAATGATTTTTAAGATCTACATTAACCTTAATTTTATCATACCATACTAAAATTGAAAATCTAAGAGGATCTGGAATAACAGAAAAATTGGTCTCACTATAGAGAATGAAGCAGGAAAGAGAATGCTGCCAGTAATATTCAATGTAGCAAAGCACTTCTTCCAACAATTTTAAGAACAACTACATACATGGACGTCAATGGATGGATAAAATAAGTGAAATCAGGTTGATTACCATATTTTTCAAAGTATAAGATGCACCTTTTTACCCCCCAAAAGAGGGTGAAAACTTGGGTGCATCTTATACACCGAATGTAGGCCCACCCACCCCCACCCTTTGGCCTCTGTCTTCCAGCAATTTACCTGTTTGCAGCAAAACGGGAAGAGCCTGTAAAGCCAAGCAAGTCACTAGCAGCTTCCCGACCTACAGCTGATTTGCCACATGCTAAAATGAAAGTGAAACTAGCTGCAGAGGCAAGTAGCTGGGAGAGACACGCAGATTTTTATTTTCTGCTGAACTGGATGGAAGGGGATAAGTGAATAACTATAAATGTCTGTAGAATGTTCAAATTATTAGACTTATTTTTTAAAGACTGCTTTCTTATTGTTCTAGACCAGGGGTCTCCAACCTTGGCAATTTTAAGACTTGTGGATTTCAACTCCCAGAATTCCACAGCCAGCTTTGTTAGCTTTGCTGGCTGTGGAATTCTGGGAGTTGAAGTCCACAAGTCTTAAAGTTGCCAAGGTTGGAGATCCCTGTAAATCTAGACAACTTAACAAAATAAAGAAGCTTTTTAAAATAAATGCTTGCTCTGAAGAGGCCCAGTGCTATTGCATCTTCTTTTAAATAATAGAGAATAATGTATACTTCCAGAAATTTTAATTAATTTTAAACAGCTCTGTACAAGTAGTCTGAAATGTAACAGTGTCCTGTTTAGTATCAGAGTTTAGTTACTTGGAGTAGATCTATTTAAATAATTGGGAGGAGTTAGTGTGACTACATTTAAGAAAACTTTATGGCATAATGTACATTTCTCCAATTCTTTGCTATTTCTATGGGTCAGGCACACATGCACAGAAATGCACAGCAAACAGTGTATATCATCTGTGCTGTTTGCTGTTTGGCAAATTGCTTGGAGGCAGAGGCCTTTTTTCCTTGTTTTCCTCCCCCAAAACTAAGGTGCGTCTTATACTCCAGTGCATCTTATACTCCGAAAAATACGGTATATATTCTGCAAGACAAATGGAAAAGCTTTATTACAGCTAAAACTACAGAAGACAAATTAAATAATCAAAACTACAAGATATGACTTCAGCTATATTCTGTAGAATTATGGGTCCAACAAAGAATAGATTTAATGGATTAGATTCATAGAATGCCTGAAAAACTCTGTAGTTTGAAGATGAAACAAACAAAAAAACCGTTTGGAAATGCCAGCAAAAAAATACAAATTGCTGCTATTGATGCATTCAGACTTATATAAGAACATTGCATAAGTTTAATTGGATAATCCGTCATGTACATAATTTTATGTATTTTGGTCTTTGTTTTGTCTTGTTGTTTGTATGTTTGTTTTTAACTGTTTTATAAATAAAAAACTTTTTATTTAAAAAAAAAGAACATTGCATATATGAAAATGTAGGCCTAAAAGATGAAAGAAAAGTTCTATGGGAGAAAAAAAGATACCGGTAGTAAGAGAAGGTATCAATATAAAGAGTAACTAACAAATAGTTGTCGAAATTGATGAAAGGCACAAAAAATTGTTCATTATTCTAGTTGGACATTTTGAAAAGTGAAATTAAATTCTCCTCAGCAAATCTACTTCTTAGCAAAAATATTTCCAATAGAAAAGGCACAGAAGTTGATGAAATACCATCATAACTGTTCAAAATCTTACAAATAGCAATAGCATTTAGGCTCATATACTGTCCCACATTCTCTGGTTGATTTACATGTACAAGCATTATTTGCATTTTGCTTCCAACAATCTCAGGTCTTGTTGCCTAAGGAATAGAAAAGATAGATTTGTAATCTAATGTAAAAAAAATGGAGCAATATTAAAGAATGCTCAAACTCTCAAACAATTGTACTTCTCTAACATACTAGTAAGATTAATATTTTAAGATTTTGCTATCCAGTCTTAATACATGAGAATTTCTGGCTCTACTAGCTGGATTAACTGCTAACATCTGATGACTAATGGAAAAGGCAAGATAATTTCAAATAGATACCTCTTTTTTTTTCTTTATTGACTTTTTTACTTTTTGCTTGTAAAAGCCCTTAAAAACCTAGATTGGGTTATCATATTTTCGTACTGAAGAAATTGTAGGAAGCAACAATTATAATGGAATATGGAGCAATTAATCGGGTAAGAAATAACCCAAGGTTATAGATTGTCACCTTTTATTTATCTTACATGAAGAATATATCATGAGAAACACCGAACTAGAAAAAAATAGAAATTAAAGCTCCTGGGAGAAACAGCAACAACCTTGGTGATGATACCATTCTCATGGTCAGAAATGAAAAATATGAACCTTTTAAAAAAATGAATCTTTTGTAAGTGAAAAAATAAAGTACAAAAATCAATTTGCTCCTGTATATCAAAATCAAACAAAGGAAAATGAAGTCAAGAGGCAATGCCAATCCTGTGCAAATAGTAGGTAGAGAAGTTCAAAGAAGCCTATCTTTCTAGATTCAAATGGTGAATAGTTATGAAAAAAATGACATATCTTACTTGAGAAGAAAACTATGATAGGTCTAGACCAGTGGTTCCCAAACTTTTTCAGTCCACCGCCCCCTTGGTGCTACAAACTCATCCTCATCACCCCCCACCCCACCCCCTCAGGTGAGCATGGCTTAGTGGTCAGGTGACCCGGTGGGCGTGGCCAACTTGTAAAGTGTAGTGAAACTCACTTAACAATGCTCTTGCTTAGCAACCAAAATGTTAGGCTCAATTGTGGTCATAAGTCTTTCTTTCGTTCTTCCTTCTCTACCTTCCACCTTCGTTCTTTCTTTTTCTTTCTGTCTTTCTTCCTACCATCTTTCTTTTTCTTTCTTTTCTTTCTGTCTGTCTTCCTTCCTACCATCTTTTCTTTCTTTCTGTCTGTCTTCCTTCCTACCATCTTTCTTCCTCCCTCTCTCCCTCCCTCCTTTCTTTTTCTGTCTGTCTTCCTTCCTTCCTACCATCTTTCTTTCTGTCTTCCCTCTCTCTTTCTTCCTTTCTTTTTCTTTCTTTCCTTTTTCTTTCCTTCTTCCTTCCCTCCTTTCTTTTTCTGTCTGTCTTCCTTCCTACCATCTTCCTTCCTTCCTTTTTTCCTTCCTTCCTTCCTACCATCTTTCTTTCTTTTTCTTTCTTTCCTTCTTCCCTCCCTCCTTTCTTTTTCTGTCTATCTTCCTTCCTACCATCTTTCTTTCTTTCTTTCTGCCTTCCTTCCTTCCTCCCTCTCTGTTTCTTTCCTTTTTCTTTCCTTCTTCCCTCCCTTCCCTCTCGCCGTGGCCAGGCCGCCGCCGCTCACCCAGGCCGATGGCTTGGTAAGCGTTCTCCGGGTCATGCACCAGGTCGCAGAGTGCCATCAAGGCCGGCTGCCGCGTCAGCAGCTCGGGGTGCTGCAGCTCTTCACTGAGCTTGGGGAGGCCTCAGCGGCCGAAGGCCACAGGCGCCTTGGTGGGGTCGATGTCGGGGGGCAGCTGGGCTGAGATCTGCGGGTGTGCCATGCCAAAGGGGAGCCCGCCGGGGACGCCGGGCGGGAAAGTCCGCGCATGCACAGGTTCCGCAGTGGGGTCTTCCCGCGGGTCTGCGAGCGCTCGCCCGAGCAGCTTCAGGAGTGTTCGGCTTCCCTCATCACTGTGCCATGCTCAGTACCTAGCACTTGTAACTCCATCACATTCCACGCTCTTGGGTGCAGGGCAGCCCATTCTGAAAGAAAACATCTCACGTTTTCTTTCAGAATGGGCTACCCTGCACACGAGAGTGAGGAACGCGAGAGAACTTCAAGTGCTAGGTAGGACGCCCATCGCGCGGTGGGATGCAGTTTGGGGTGACCAGTTGTGTGGGGCGGGGCGGAGCGGAGCAGAGCCAGGGCAGGGGCTGGGCGGGGGCTGGGCGCGAGACGGGCATCATACCTAGCACTTGTAACTCCGTTGCATTCCACGCTCTTGTATGCAGGGCAGCCAATTCTGAAAGAAAATATCTCGCGTTTTCTTTCAGAATGGGCTGCCCTGCACACAAGAGCGAGGAACGCGAGGGAGCTTCAAGTGCAAAAGCATGGCAAACCACCCACCGCCCCCCTGGCCCCTCTCACCGCCCCCTGTCACCCCCCCTTGCCTCTCACCACCCCCCTAAGGGTTCCCACCACCCCCTGGGGGGCAGTACTGCCCACTTTGGGAACCACTGGTCTAGACTCTAGACAAAACATCTAATGTTTTTTGGACATGGACAAAACACCATGATTTTCCCAGATGCAAATATGACTGTGAGAGTTGAATCATCAAAGAGGCTGAAACACAAGTGATTTTCATTAACATTTCATTAGTACCTTATATGGAGCCAATTTTGATTTTGCCTTAGCTGCATGCAATATTGTAGTTAAAGTATGTCAAAAAGGCTCCGCCTAAGTTGCAGTAGAAAATTATTAGATAGTGCTTCAAATGATTTATTCTTAATACTGCTGAATGCAATTACATTTTGTGAAAATGTGTGATTGTGATTCAAATTCTAGGATCTAACTAGATGACTTGAATGCCGTTTATGTTAAAAACAAAACAAAAGTGATGTCCTTTAAATCCTGGATATTTTTTCCACAGAGATGTTTCAATTGGATTATTCAATGAAGTTGTATATCAACTATTTTAATAATATGTCAGGAATGTTTCAATAGTATTGCCTATGATAAGGGAAGGAAACAAAAACTGATTTTAATTTGATGTACTGTGTGAACTCGACCACTCTGATTTGTGAAATGTAGTCCATGATCTGTTCCTTTAACATGAGGTGTGACACTTTCTAGGGAGCTTCACATGGATTAGTGTAAATAGAGTGATAAGATATCTTGCTTTAATGGGGTTTATCATTGCGGAATGGAAATCAGGGTATTTCCATTTCTCATTTTCAAGCAATTGTTTTCAGGAGCTGTAATTAAAAAAACTGAGGTAAGCAACAGTTGTTGAAATATTTGGTGTCTACCCATTATGTGAGATCTGGTGGAAAAAGCATGTTCATGGTCCTCTCCAAGAGTGCACCATCTGGTAGGATCCAGGAACAAAGCCATTTCTGCTATAGGACTTGCCTTCTGGAACCTCATCTCACCCAAGTGGTTTTCCTTTGAAAACCTGACTTTTGCCATTGAGTCTGGGACCGAGAGTATGGGTGAGTTCATTTCTTGGTCTTACTTGTGTTAACTTAGTGTTCCTACCTACCGGTAGTTGCCAAGTTACCGTATTTTTCAGAGTATAAGATACACCTTTTTACCCTCCAAAAGAGGGTGAAAACTTGGGTGTGTCTTATACACCGAATGTAGCCCCACCCAGCCACCCCCACCCTTTGGCCTCTGCCTCCCAGCAATTTACCTCCTTGCAGCAAACAGCAACAGAGCCTGATTAGCACAAGCAACTGATTATCGGCCTCCCGACCAGCAGCTGATTGAGGCTTGCAGGCAGGCCCACGTGCTAAATTTAAATAATTGGGAGGAGTTAGTATGACTACATTTTAAGAAAACTGTCTGGAATTAATATACTGCCATAATGTACATTTCTCCAATTCTTTGCTATTTCTATGGGTCAGGCACACATGCACAGAAATACACAGCAAACAGTGTATATCATCTGTACTGTTTGCTGGGAAGCAAAGGCAGATTCCCCCCCCCCCTTGTTTTCCTCCCGAAAAACTAAGGTGTGTCTTATACTCCGAAAAATACGGTACTTTATGTTAACTCTGTTGTTTTAAAGTTGATTGTTCTTTATTGTTTTTAATTGTTAGCCTCCCAGAGTTATGCACGTGAGATGGGAAACCAAATACATTAACTAAGCAAATAAATATATGGTAACAGATTAGAGATAGGTCAAACACCTGACTATTGCTCAATTAACAGTCTAGCATTTGCAATTTGGACAGCTAGAGAACTGACAAAAGGAAAGATTTCTGCTAATGGTTTGCCACATCCTTTTTTCTTGTGGATCATATCTTGAAGTGATCATGTCTGAAAGCTTATTCATTACCTGTCATTTTCTTCAGGGGCTCCATCATTCTTATTCCAACTCTCTCGACAGCAACAACATTGTTCTCCTTTAAATACTGCTTCAAGGTTGGGTGGATGACCTTCTGGCATATCACAAGACCAACACCATCAGTTATTACTGCCTTGCCTACACTGAGTAACTGATCCAACACTTCGGCTTCTAGAGAAATTCCATGATGGATAACTATGGCTCCTTCTCCGGCATGAGACAAATCTCCTGACATAGACATGCCAAACAGAGCCACCTTGATCTGGCCTGAAGCAGTTCTTTTGAAAGGTGGAGTCAGATGCATTTCTGGCATTTCGATTAAAAGTCCAGGATAGACAGTAGAATCCATAACTCTCTTATTTTTTACAGGTACGTAATGGCATTTTCCTAGCACGGCACTAGAATCCACGTTTTGGGGTACTGTAAACAGAAAGGCTCTTAACACCAATATGCTGATATGATCGGCCTCCTTCCTGCTAAGCATGCAAGCGCGCTTGCTCACTATAATACTGCGCACCAGGCTAAGGAGAAGCATAGAACTGCTGAAATCCACCGGTATTCGGCAACCACAGGTTTCAGATGAAAGGTAGCCAATGCACAGGCTCAAAATATGTTTGCTAATTTTAATGAAAGTGTACGGAGCCATATTCAGGCTTTCGTATTTTTCAAGCAAGCTGCAGCAAAAAATTGCCGTAAACAAGCCACTGTCCCCGAAGAGCGCAAGGTGATTCTGCACAGAGGCAATCAGAAGCTTTAAGACCGGGAGAGTGACACAAAGGCTACTCAGCAAAACCGAAGATTGTGAGGAAATACGAACGTATCCTCCCGTGCCATTGTGAAATTGTTTGAGCCTACCTGTGGGGCCATAGCAGGACCTCATTATCTTACTAAATGCGGAGACAGCCTGCCTTATCACCTCCTTAGTTAAAGGCCCAGTGGTGCAGAGGGAAGGTTTTTTAACATCAGCCCGAGACATCTTTCCCGAGAAAATTCCAGTCAAGCTTTAGAAGTGTTCTGTTTCTACAAAACAGCTTTTTAATTATCATTATACATAGGCATGTGAGACCTTGGGTTTTCTTTGCAGGCAACGATACAACGAAGGGATTTAACAGCACTTATGCGATGTTAAACAATGTGATCAATGTGATGATTGCCGAAGTTGCTTCATTCAACCAGACCGTTTGACTTCATTTCCATGCTCTGTTTTTGAAGAAAGCTTTGCTGCTTTTGGTAGATGATAAATACCAACATGGGCACCAATGAATAAAAATCCAGGCATGGACAGCCAATTCCTACTATTCCAGCTGCCTTACATCTTTTGTTGATGGAGACCTATAATAAATAAGAGAGCTATGTATGCCTATAAGAAGGAAGGGAAGAAAAGAGATCTCATAATACTATAATCACAGAAAAATACATTTATCAAGACAACTTATTTCAGTGAAAACTCTTGGCAAACAATATCTGAAAATGAGGTATAATCATAGGATGAATATTTTGCATGGTAGAAAACGTTCTGATAATTTGCCAACTCAGATTACTCACCATAATCTTTTATATAAGCATAATGAAGAAAAAAATAACATTAACAGTGGGCAGTTATGGATTTTTGCCAATAAAGCACTCAATCTTTGATTTACAGAGATTTATTTTCTCTCTTTAGAGGAATACAGATGAAAGTGATATTTTTACACGTTTTCTCAGCACATATCTTAGCAATCCTTTGAAGCTGTTTAGTGATATTTAAAATATTTTCATACATATGACATTGATTAATTTAAACTTTATTGGAAAAGGTTTTGTGTCAA
This sequence comes from Diadophis punctatus similis, assembly GCA_023053685.1. Lineage (NCBI taxonomy): Eukaryota > Metazoa > Chordata > Lepidosauria > Squamata > Dipsadidae > Diadophis > Diadophis punctatus. The sequence goes on from JALIGW010000001.1 coordinate 151,840,891, forward strand.
TTGCAAGAAAGTCCAGATTTTATTGTATTAAAGAACAGCATGTATACATACGGTACTGTATATACATAATAAAAAGGGCATAGCCACATCCTAGATACGTGATCTTGGGTATCCAATGGAATGATACAATATCCAGGAATGTGAAATGTCCTTTTTTAGGGAAAACTATTGGTTTGACAAGCTAAAGAGAAATTACAAAAGGCAAGATTTTTACCATGACTGTTTTGAGGGGGGGGGAGGGGTTGACGAATTTTTGTGCCAGATCTTTCATACGCTGTTTTCTAATAACTTCTTCAGGAATACTTGGCAAGAGAGTCTAAATTTTGGTGGTTTCGAAAGAAGGCCTCAACTTTTGCAATCAGAATGAAAAAAATAGTGCAACCTGAACGGGCCAATCTGACACAGCCATCTTGCCAGGGACAATTCACCATGGTCAACTTGCAGCAGGACAAGTCATGGAAGGACAATGCCACACGGGAAAACACAATGTTATCTGCTACTGTTTTTTCGACATTATTTCCATTGACAAAAATGGAAATAATGTAGACAAAACAGTGGCGGATAACATTTACTGTGTTGAGTTATCCCACAGGGATTGTGGGATAACTGTGTTGAGTTATCCCATGGAGTGTTGGGCATAGCGAGTTGTTCCATGATGAGTTGGCCTTTGCAAGATGACTGCAACAAGTTGTCCTAGACCCTAGCACAACTATCTACCTCTATCTGTTACAGCATAAAGCTTGAGCACCAATTTATATCTGGAAGTCATTAAACATAGGCAACTAAAGATACTGTCAGGTGTGCTTTCCTTCAAAGCCCAGGAAATAAAAACCCCAACTCCATGTTGATAGAGATGAGTACTTTTACTAGACAAGAAGTGATAGCAACAACAGGAAACCAAGTTCTGAGGCAAAAAGCGCGCAAAATGCATATACAAAGAATCGCAAAACCCTCCCTCATAACCCCCCTGGGCAAATCATCCAATCCCCATGTGCCAAGGTGTCATGTGGGCGCACCGGCCGGCTGGACTTCCACATCTGGTCCTACGAAGCCGTTGACTTTGAGCAGGCTATAAATATATCTGTGAGCCTGGTAGAACGTGATGAGAACTTTCCTCCCCAAAGGCCTAATCAGAGACAAGCAGGGACATCTTCAGCAGCTTCCCCAACCCCCACCCAAATACATAACCCAACCTCCCCTCCCCCCGTTACTGTGGCTGCCGTAGCAAGCAGGCATCACGGAGCTGACAGATACCCCAAACCAACTGGGGCATCCACATAGAATGGCATGTTGCCATTCTGGCACTAACATGGAATTGAACTTTAATTTTTGGAATACAGCAAAAGAATATTGACTTTGGAAAGTTAATGGGGTAGTTGGACTTGAAAGAGTATTTCCTATGGGGTGTTTAAAATTTTATAAAAGAATACATGAAGATTCTGAAATTAACCACAAGAAACCACCTCCTGTGGGAACGTATTACTGATTGGAAAAGAAACAGATGTTAAGAAGGGACTTTGAAGGTTGACTAGAGCGAACTAGAGAGAACCAAGGATTACAATTAAAGGAGAAGAAACCTATTAATACAATGGAGCAATATGTTTTGTTATTAAAAAAATTAAGTTTGTTTGGGAGCACCGTACTTAACAATTACTTACAAGATTGTCTAATATTGTAACAGTGGGATATACAGTAGAAGAACAACAGATTTTATTGAATAAAACAGGTTGAGGTTGATTTGAATGTGTATTTTTAAAAAATGCCAGATTACAAAAGTGATATGGAAAAAGGTGCTGTCGGTCTGAAAATGAATTTATAATGCCAGAATATGCGATATGGAAAAAGATGCCACAATGAATTTACAAATGAAACCAGCTGATATCTTAATAATTAAAGGGGAGATACAAACAATAAATCAGAAGAGTGTCTTGGAAAGTCATCTTATCTTGGATGAGTTAAACTAATGCAAGTGTTCCTGAGAGGAAAAAAAAGAGAAAATGGTAAGAAATTAGCCGGTGGGACATTATTTGACAGGATTAAAGGTCAAGAAAAGTAAACAGAAGGAATTCAAAGTGGATTTATTTGATCAGAGTCAATATATATGTTGTGGTTGCTGATAGCTATTAATGGAATTTATTTTTGACCAGGATTGAACAACTAGGCTTTAAAGATCAGTTCATAAATGAGATATTTCTTTTGCTTTACAGTATAGAAAGTGTCAAGTTGGAATACAAAATGGATTGATTACGTTGAAATATAATATAATATTATATATGATATTAAGTTGAAATATATTATTATAACAAATATAATAAGTTATTACTTTTGGTAGACTTTTGCTGATTAGGAAAGAATGATGACTTTTTATAATTTGATTATTGATTAGGGCTGAGGTATGGAAAGAAGAGATCTTTGTTTTACTGAAATGTTACAGAAGGTGTTAATGAAATTGTACTTTTCTGGAAGGAGAGTCACTTTTTATATACCTTTTTCCTTGTTTTTTTCTTTTACCTATGAACTTCTCCTTTCCTTTTTATAGTTTTGTTAATTTGCATCAGTCTTTTATCTTAAAAGATAAAAGCTTTTTTTTAAAAAGCTCACAGACATAGGCAGGTTACATGATTTTCCATAAGGGTACAGATACAAATTTTGCTTTAATGAGTTCAGAGTGTGTGCTGTTATTAATTATGCTCAAAAGCTGCATTTGTAATAGCTCTGCCAAGGTAGCAGATGCACTGCAGCTGTTCAGCATCACATGAATATTGCCTAATATTTTGGTTCTGCTGCATGTACAAAAATTGTAAACGGATGAAAAATGAAATGGCTGATGAATTTAACCAGCTAGGAGAGTATACTGAATATACACAATTGGAACATATATATGTACAGTATGTGTGTATATGTGTATGGGAGAGGGGGGAGGGGGGAGGGGGGAGGGAAGGAAAGAGAGGGAGAGAGGGGGGGTGAGGGTGACAGAATATGTCTATCAAATCCAGTTTATGATTGTAACTGTTATAAAGAGATCATGGAAAAGAAAATGCAGTCAAATTTTTAAGGAACCCAGTTACTCATCTCTGCTTTAATGAGGCTAAAACATTGTTGTGGGATATCAAACTATACAATTTTCATAGAGAAAAAGAGAGACAATCAATATTGGGGTTATTTGTTCCTATAGGATTCTTGCCTATCCTGTAATGGATCCTGGCCAGAACACCAAATTATAATATATTATTTTACATATTTGTCCATTTTGAGTATTTAAAATCCCAATGCTTTTTTCCAAAATCTTTTCCCCAAAATTCTATATTGCATTGTGGTTTTTCCCCCCAAGAACAGGATGAAATTCAGACAAAATAGCTGTTCATCAACATTTCCTTTGGTTGGCTTAATGGTTGTACAGGTAATCCTCGATTTACAATAATTTGTTTAGTGACCATTCAAAGTTACTACGGTGCTGAAAAAAGTGACTTGTGGCCGTTTTTCACACTGATGATGGTTGCAGCATCCCCATGGTCATGTGATCAAAATTCAGGTGCTTGGCAACGGACTCATATTTATGACGGTTGCAGTATCCTGGGGTTATGTGATCACCTTTTGCAACCTTCTGACAAGCAAAGTGAATGAGGAAGCCAGATTCACTTAACAACCGCATTACTAACTTAACAACTGCAGTGATTCACTTAACAACTGTGGCAAGAAAGGTTGTAAAATGGGGCAAACCTCACTTAACAAATGCCTCATTTAAAACAACAGAAATGTTGGGCTCAATTGTGGTCATAAGTCAAGGACTACCTGTATTTTTGTTGCCTTTTAATGATTCTGTACTTACCTCTTAATCATTCTGTAGCAGTTTACAATTATTTCCCTTCGTTTTCTTTGTCCTGCTGCAGCACATAGCTCACAATGTCAGAGCCGTCATAATAGTCCTCTTTCTTTGGTTTAAAAAGGGGATTGGACTTAATTTTATACCATCCCCAATGTATCAGCACCATGCCAGCTCCTGAAACAATGAAAACTCGGTAGTTCTTCCAAAACTCTCTAAGGCCCATGTGCTGGTCACTACCTATGGAAAGAAATTGGGATATTTGAGCATGTTCTACTAAACAAGTTAATCAAATCGTATCACGATTTATCCTGTTATTTATGTTTCTTGCTGATGTGAGCTGCCCCGAATCCTTTGGGAGTGGGGCGGCATAGAAATGTAAACAAACAAACAAACAAACAAACAAATAAATCACTCAGATCACCAACACCAACATCATCCTACTACAGTATATAACAAGTTCATATTTGATTGACTGATGATACTAATGGTATTTTTTCTCTCTCAGAAATAAGTGCCATAAATATTGGGAACTTCTAAAGATGTTCATGCAATATAGGACTTATGCTGCAACAGTGCATTTAAAAGGCCAAATCAGGTCTCTCGTGATAAATAATGAGAATCATACTTGGCTACAGACATTTGACTAGAAATTTCCACCACTCCTCGAATCCTATCTACTTTCTTTTTGCAAACCAGAAAAATATTACAAAACTTGCCTACTTCAACCTAAGGCCTACCAAATGTGCTGGGCTGCAATGCTCACACTACTCTTGAGAACATAATATAGAATGCTGGCTTATCAGGAAGTATGGTCTTGGATCCTTCTCCCTGGGAACTTTTGGATGAATTTTTTTGGAAATTGATTGGGTTGATTATTACAGACTTTCTCATCTGGAATATTTGTTTATTTAATATAGTATTTTTTATTAAATAAGGATGGGAAAGCTTACAACTATTTGTAGATCCATTAAATAAGTGGAGGAAAATCCATCCGTTTTTTATTATTTTCTCTTCAGCATCCAGACAGGGTGGATTCTTTATGTTTAATGTTAGATTTATTTGATCTTTGGGTTATTCTTTTTCTTTGTTTTTGTTGTTAGTGTTTAATTTTTCTGTTTTCTGTTTTGTATTTTACTCTTGTTTATAAAACAAAATAAATATATATAATTTTTTGGGGGGGAAATTGGATAATTTGGTCATAGTGGACATTCAGGGACATGTATAGTTTAAAATGTTAAGACTCACAATTTTCCCTGTCTAAATGGACACAAGGATTTCACTAGTATCCTATATCCCACCCTGCAACCCTCCACATCAATAAAGTGTTCCATGAACATAAATATGCGGCAAACTAGGGCTGTGTTGCAATCTTGATTTGAAGGACAAAATGTGATTTGTGATGTGCAGATGTCCACAAAGCACCTACTAGAAACATCTTAAAAGCAGCTATTCCCCCCCCCCACGGGTTTCCCCGACAGCCCTCAATAGCAGCACTATATGGGAGTATTTTTCGGAGTATAAGACGCACCTTTTTTACCCCCCAAAAGAGGGTGAAAACTTGGGTGCGTCTTATACACCGAATGATTGTTACCTTTTGCTAATCTAGTCAGAAAATATTCTCTTTGTTAAAGTCATAGAAAACTATAAAAAAAAATTCAACAGGGAAAAAAGGTGGGAAAATACATAACTTGGTCAATACATGTTAAAGAGACAGAATAACGAAGTTGGATGGGACCTTGGAGGTGTTCTAGTCCAGCCTCCTGCACAAGCGGATAACCCTAAACCATTTTAGATTAATGGTGGTCCAATTTCTTCTTTAAAACCTCCAGTGTTGGAGCACCCATAACTTCTGGAGGCAAGTTGTTACACTGATTAACTTTCTCAATAGGAAATTTCTCCTTAGTTCTAGGTTGCTTCAACAGATCACCATATTATTCTGTTTTCGCACCTTATTTAAAATGTAAATGTTAATTTTTTTAAAATAAATTGTATTAAGCTGCAATTCTATCTGACAATAAGTCCTATTAAATTTAATGAGTTTTAAAGTTAATCTATATCGGACTGCACTTCAAAGAAAAATTAAAAAAAAACCTCTTGGTTTAAAATAAAATCTGCTTTTTATATAAAACATGCATATACTAATGAGTCATCTATTACAATTAAGACACTTTTTGCTGAAGAAATTAAAGAGCCTAATTTCTAAAACTAGAACATCATAAAAATTAGCATGCATATTTAAAGTGCAATCTATATATAGTTAAAACATTTTACATCCAGCTGACTTCAAAGAGAAAATAATGCATAATTATATGTATATAATTTGTTATAGCAAAATAATTAGTGTATGTCTTCCTGCTCAGGAATTATATATCAATATGGAAACAGATTTAATTCAATTATTTAAATCAGCATACTTTTTATTTGGGAGGAAAGAATGGTTTATTAGCATATAAATAGAAGATGAAGCTAGTCTTCTTAGGTGTGGATTTTGGCTAACCAAATTTTGCAAAACAAGACAAACTTCACAGATTCTCCCCCTCATCCCACACCTCTCCCCCATGATCAACTCCAGAGGCTTGGGCTACCACTCAGTTCTTCTACCAGAATATTCTTTGAGTAAAAGGGGGAAGCACGTCCATCTACAGAACATCAAGTCTGCATCTAATGCATTGCATTTTGGGCAATAAAGAATATTTTATTTTATTATGTGAGATGGGCTGTGCAAGAAGGCAGAGGATGTTCAAAATAATGTAGCATGCACAGAGGAAAAATTACATGTTTTACTAGCACACCAAGACAACTAGACACAAGAACAGTTTTTCCCGAATGCCATCACTCTGCTAAACAAATAATTCCCTCACCACTGTCAAACTATTCCCTAAGGCTGCATTACTATTACTATTAGTCTTCTCATTGTTCCTATCACCCATCTCCTCCCACTTATAACTTATTGGTTGTATCCTTATGATTTATATCAATATTGTTTCCTGATTGCTTATTTGTACCCTATGACAATCATTGTGTTGTACCTCATGATTCTTGACAGATGTATCTTTTATTTTATGTACACTGAGAGCATATGCACCAAAGACAAATTCCTTGTGTGTCCAATCACACTTGGCCAATAAAGAATTCTATTCTATTCTATTGTTTCTGACCCAACAAATACCAACTGCCTGTAAAAGTCAGCTTCTGCATGTGGATTTATTGACTGTATTATGTAAAGTGATTCCATTTTTCATGTGGAAAGACATTCTATTTCCTTAAAACAAGTCATTAAAAAAAACACCACCCAATTCCTCTGGATATAAATGGCTTCCTCTAAAAAACAGCAAATGCCACTCTGAAAAAATATCAAAATGTTTCAAATTGTGTGCATGCATACTTAAATGTATGCCCAAAACAGCATCCCCAGTTATTTAAATATCTATTACTAGCAACTGCAAATGACAAGTGACAATTATGAATATGAGAAGTCAGGCAAGACAATATTCTCACTTGCTTTGACCTTTGGATATTAGATCTGTAATTATTTTGTCATGTTAAATATTCAAATTATACCAATAAAGAAATAAATTATCATGTAGCTAATTTCAGTATTTGGTCACTTCCATAATTTCTCTTTAGCTGGCAATTAGATGATGCATTAGGCATTTTGCATGGGAATAAAGGATGGTACAGTCTTCAGCAGACTGCTTCCCTTATCTGAAGGGATGCTCCATTTAGTTCAGAAACTCAATCGTGCAAAATTTTAAATCAAATAGCCAGCTTCCACATAAATAATAGACATCCTGTTGCAGTTAATTACACATGGAGAGCCACACGAACAATGTGAGGGTAGAGCTCATCTCTCCTACTATCTCCAAAAGTGGAGGATACACTTGCTCTGAACCCCCCCCCCCCCAGTGTTAATATTAGGCCTAGGACTGAATGAGATATTAACTGTTATCTGGGTTGTATCATTTCAGATTCAGTTCAACCAGGCTATCTGAAAAACTGTTGCATCTAGACAACTGTCCCTATAGTAGGCCCTGAAGCTGAGCTATGTAAGAGAGAATGAGACTTTGGCATATTATTGGGTCATTGAGAGAACTTTATAAAGATGAGCTGAGGTGGCGCAGCGGTTAGAGGCAGCGGTTCAAATCTCACCGGCTCAAGGTTGACTCAGCCTTCCATCCTTCCGAGGTAGGTAAAATGAGGACCCAGATTGTTGGGGGCAATATAAAAATACATTGCTTACTGGTGTAAATCGCTTAGAGAGTGCTTGCACTGTGAGGCGGTATATAAATCTCACAAAATAAATAAAATAAATAAATAAATTTTGCTCAAGCTTCATTTGGTTACGGGAAACACACTGTGATTTCATCCGAGGTTTTATCTGTGATTCAACAGTGTACTGTTTTTATATAGTTCATAGTAACATCTCTTCTGAATCAAGTTTTACTCTTGGTGACTACAAGTCCCCGTTGGTTTCTCAGTTGCCATTGCCATCTCATTTTTTATTTTTTTTACTTCATACTGATATATACCGGTAGTTCTAGTTAGTATATCTCGATGGTCTCCATTCAAATATTAAGCAGATCTAATCCTATTCAGCTTTTTGAGCTCAGCCTTGGTTGGTTAGTTAGTTAGGTAGTGTCATTTAGATGGAATTTTACACTGTAAAATATGCTGTAATCTGCTCTGTAATAGGTTGTGAATCCTTAAAAAATGCTCTAGTTAATTAGCACCCCCGTTTTCCTTTTGCTACAAGCAGCAGATGCTTCTACTTCCCCTCCCCCCTTAGATAAAAAAAATTAATTGCCACCCGTCCTTTCCCATAAATGCATTCCGACCCAATACCTCTCTCTTACGTTGCAGTACGGGAAAGCAAAACACTCTAGCTCCCTTGCGCCCTTCAAGCTTCCACTCTTCAGGCTTTCCGGAAATGGAAACGAAAGAAAGGCTGAAACTACAAATTCCAAGATACACCGCAAGATTAAAAAAAAAAAACACAGCTTGATAAATCGATGTCCCGATGCATCCTGGTAATTGTAGTTCAGGTGAAGCGGAAATGCAAAAAAAAAAAAAAAAGCGGAGCAGAGTCTCGGCTACGATATTACCGTACAATTGACCGGAAAAATCATAGTGGGGAAATTATTCAATTTGAATTGAAGCGTGAATTTGAGGGATGGGTTCAAACATTCCTTAATTTTGTTAATCACATATGTCTTTTATTAGTATTTCCCCGTACCATAGAATAGTACGGGAATAGATTTGTGGTTTATTAAAAGACAGGCATGTGTTCTTACCTATATTAAATACCCCGGGTTAAGCGGAGCAGCTTCCCAAACAGAGAAGGGCGAATAAAAAGAAACAGATGTGCTATACTGGTGAGATTTGACCCAAAAGTTACCTATTCACTTATTTAAATATTTTTAAAATTTTGGTGTTTACTTCATTAGATCCAGTAGTTATTGCTTAGAAAAGCCCACGCTTTTTGAAATTAATACATTTCAACTGGACTGTACAAGTAGATATTTTAAAGGTTGAAAAATAATTGCCCTTATGTAATGAAAATGTTTAATATTTAATTAATGTTAAACATTAATGTTTAACGTTTTAATAGTCTCTTGTGCATTTTGTTAGACCCCTTGACTAGATTTGCTGAGCTATGGTTTATTTCACCCAGTTTTATCTTAAAAAAGATTAGATCTTAAAAGAACTGGATTCACATTCACAGTAAACCATCAAGATTATAAATTCTGGAGGTAGCATTAAATTAAGGGTGTGAGTTTGATCCTAGGTAGAGGCAGATTTGGGTGTCCTGCTTGGGCAGGGGGTTGGACCAGATGACCTGCAAGGTCCCTTCCAACTCTGTTAATCTGTTAATTAATAAAATATACCTAGAATAAAGAATTTTGTGAAGGGAAACGATATAAAAATAATAATTTTAGAAGAGGCACCGAAAATCTTAAAAGGAATAGAATATGATATCAGTCTGCTCAAAATGAGAGGAATAAAGATAAGAATCACTCAGGGAAAGGAAAGTGGGAGAAGAGGAAGTAGAAAGGTAGGGAGAAGAGAGGGAGTGGAGGGAAGTAAGAGAGGGGAGAGAAAGAGTAAGAAAGTAGTAGGAAGAGATGGAGAGAGGGAGGGGAGTGTTAAAAGATGAAGGAGAACAGACTGATGAGTAGAAGTACAAAAAAGGTGCAAAAATGTTGATTTATGATTTATTGAATGATTGTATAATCAAATATATTATTGATATGTTGTAAGGTATATGTATTGATATATGTATAGGAATTGTGGAGAGAAAAAATAAAAATTTACAAAAAAAGATTATAAATTCTAACACAAGGTCAAATGGGACATAAAGTCCAACTCAAACAATGTGGGTTACAGGGTACGAGTCTCTCATCCAAACTGATCGATCCCTGGTACGTCTGAAAGAACGGATCCGTGCTCACTTTCCCCTCTGAGATCACAATGCCAAGCAAGCGCTGGAAAGCTAGAGAATACCGTATAAAAGCTATTGGTTGTTGCCCGTCACGTGATACGCATGAGCCAATCCCCGCTTCGGGATGTCTCGTTTTCAAATTTTTTTTAAACTCGCGTTTCAAGCTGCGGCGCACGCCTTTGAACGAGGTAAGACAGAGCTGCAAGCACGGTGCGGAGTTTTAAAGCGTGTGTTCGGAGATGTGGAAATTGCCCACCAATTTTGTATTGGGCCGCTGTTAGGAAGCGTCACAAGAGGCAGAGGGTTTTTTGTTGTTGTCGTTGTTGTCACCGGTGAAGTTTAGTAAACGTGGTGGAAGTAGGAGTGCTCATAAGCGACCATGGAGAAAACACGACCTTAGCTGCATGAATCTGATCTCATTTGCTGTCCCGAAAGTAAAACAAAGGAATTACTAAGTACAAAAGCACGTGCTTAAAGTTGTAACTGTTGTCTATGCTAAGAATGGCAACGTAAACAGAGTTTTTATATAGAATTGTACTATGTATGTGTGTGCGGATATGCATATACAGTATGTGAAATGCTGAGATGACTTTGTCAGCTGAGGATAGGACAGCTACCTTCTAATGAGTTAGCCCTCAGCAAACTCAGATTTGGGATAGATAATTGTTGATTAAATATAATTGTTGCCTAGAGCAAACCTGTAAGTAGTCTTGCTGGTGTCACCAGGTTGGGGCTGAGAAGCAGAAACGTAAATACCTTAATCCCTGTCTGAAACTGACCTTCACTAATATTCCTCCAACACTTGCAACTCTGGAGTGCTTACAGTAAAACCTTTTTTGGAGAGCTCAAACTGGATCATAAATTAGAAGCCAAACAACAATCATGTTGTTTCATTTACCCCCTTTTCTGGGGCTGTGTAATCAAATCCTGGGCTGCATGATGTTCACTATAATTATATAAAGGTTTATGTTAGAAGTCATTGAGTCAAATTACATTTGACCAAGTGAGCTGCAGCAAATAAAATTGGTTAGTTGGAAAAGTTGTCAGTCTCATGTTTTTTTTGCCAACATAGAATAACAATTCTTAACCTTTCTTTGCTGATTGTTTTCACCAGTATTCTGTGCCACCACTGCCTTTTCTACCAGGAGCAAGACAGGAAGAAGGAAAATGCTTTCCCCAGTCTGCTAATTAAATAAAAAATAAAAATATAAGGGTGATTTAAGCACAGCAAAGGTAGTTGAGTTGCAAAGATTTAGGCCATCTGGAGCATATAACGTTACAACCTTTGAAACATATGAAGCACTTACACAGTGTTTTCTTTGTTGAGACAAACAATTTTCCTTATAAGGTTTTTTCCTTATAAAATAAAAAGTGGATGAGTGTTAGACACAAAGAATTGTTATTTATTTCACTTATATAGCTACTTATCTAATAATGACTGGGTGGCCTACAAAGTTTTAAAATAATGCAAACAATATAAAACAGATAAAAACCAAGATGCCAAACCAATCGGGACAACTATAACCTTGGGCTCTTAACTGACAATCTGAGCTCCATGACTGGCAACACATCCACATATTAAGAGCCTTCCGAAAACCCAGCAAGGTCAGTACCAATTTAATCTGGAGATGAATAGTGTTCCAGCCAGTACCTTGAATTACAACCAGAAGCATTGGAAGCCAATGTAGCTTGCGGACAGAGGTGTAAAAATGCACTTATCAAAACGAGTTCCTAAGTGCCTGCAGTGCTGCATTATCCACCAGCTGCAATTTCCATATGCTCTGGGTAGCCCCAGATAGATTGCATTGCAGCAGTCCATTTGGAAGGTGATTAAAGCATGAGCACTGTAACTAATAATAATTATAATCAAAAGAATAGATACATTTATCAAAGTGGAGACTTCACTTCTGGGGGAAAATTGTGAAGGACTTGAACAAGATTTTGAATGCATTTAAATTAAAAACTAACTAGTTATGTACTGATCTTTGGTAACTTGCATGTTGTCGTCCATCTCTTTTTCAGTATGATTTTATTCTCTGAAGATGCCAGCCCACAGTTGTTCTGACATGTTGGGAAAGCTGTTGTCAATCCATGGTTAATAAACCCTGAAGTCCAATACTTTTAGGGCTTTTCCTAAATACTTTTCCCATTCTATCTTTAACTCATTTGCTTCTTTTAGATCTATTCCATGCGTACTGTTGAGGATTTCTGCCTTAAGTATACATTTCCTATATTCTGATTTTCTTTCAAATGTATTTTTCCCTTATTGTCCTTTATTTGTTGAAATTCTTGATTGAGAGTTTTTGTTTCTCAAAAAGCTTTTTTTTTTAAATATTTCAGGTTTGACTCTGGAAATCTGTGTTCAGTCATTATATATATGCTTGTTATTACCCAAGGCTTTCCCTGCCTGTCGTTGTTGTGAAACCTTCTTCTAAAAGGTACTTGGATCTTTTTTGGTTTGAAATTTTGGAAATATCTTTTTCTGTTTCAGTTCCCACAATAGGCACAGCAAGAAGGCCTTGTTAAAGTGCTACTGATCTGTCCCTGAGCTTGTAGATATGTTTATTGCCATAAAATTGGCAGTCCCAATTGCTAAACCCTGTCCTGCTACTTGCAGGTCTGTCAAACTGGTGGCCCATGGGCCGGGTGCAGGCCATGCTCACCCCAGCTCTGCAAAGGCAAAAAATGTCACAATACATCACAATACATTATGTGACACAATCAAGTTTGACACCCGTATGCTGCAGTAATAAGGACTTCATGGCTCTACTACTGTACTTCTTAAAAAAACACAGACCTAATTCTCTCAAAAGAATATTAAAAGAAGAAAACCAGGTCAACGTGTCTCTTGAGCAATTGAAGCATTAAGTGAGCAGATGCTTCTGTGGAAAGTCTGTGCCTTATAATATCTCTCTCGTGGCCCAAACTTAAATGACTATGGAGAGGGCATTTGCCACAGAGGATAGTTGCCAAAGATTTAAATAGAGGAGGTGTACCTGCAGCAGACTAAAGTAGTCAATGGAAGATGGGCAGATTCATCTTCTTGACCATCCACATTGTCCTGAACTTTTCTTTAAAAATTGAGTTGGGTAAAGGAAGAAAATACTCTACGCCCCTACTTAGGAAAGATGGCTTGAAGCTGCCTCCACTATGGCCTGGGAATGAGAAGAAGGCAATATGAAAACATAATCTCTTCCCATAGCCTCTCAGGGTGCCCTTTAACAAAAGTAGATTGAATCTGTTCTTTACATTGACATTTTATTCTGCCTGTATGTTTTTCAGATTGAAACATTTTTAGCTTATTTACTTTTCAAAGTTTAACCTGTGTAAGTATTAGACCACAAGTATTTGTGGTCAGTTCTACAGGTTGTATCTGGAAGCATCCTGACTACCTGGATACACTTCACCTTTTATTTCCTATGACATAATTAATCTGAAATGATTGTGCTTCCAGTGGTTACTAGGTGATGAGCTTGCATTTATGTTCCTTGAATTAGATGTTTGCAATAAACAGATAATTCTCATCATACAACTCTATTGACCTATTTTCTGCATTACTGCAGTTAGTTGGTTCAAATGCCCCTGTGCTTTAATTCTACTTTCTTCCATTTTCCATTTTTATTGCAGTCTAATTGCCCATTGGTAGTACTGTTTTCAATCTTGGTGTGACACTTAGCACTTCAACAAGTTGCTGTTGAATTCTTCAATGTTTTCCATGCTGCATCTGTAATAATTGCCAAATACCTATGTGACACTGATGTTCACAAGATAGCCACTACTTCTAATAAGTACATTCCTATCATTTATTTAATTAATGAAGTTTTTTGAGGATATTCCTTTGTATGGTCCAAACCTGAAAGATATAAGTTGTAATCATAAAATGATCATTCTAAACCACCTAATTTCCCATATTCACAAATTATCATTTGTTTCATGCATAGTTTGGCAATTTTAAGTTTTCCTTATAGATCTAAATTTGGTTTCAATTTAGTTTAGATGTATGCATGAAATGGAGAATGTATAGGGTTATTCAAAAAGAATGAACCGATTTCATGATGCAATATTTTATTAAGGAAAAATAATACAAAATTCCAGCCAAGTCATAAGTATTCTACTCACAATCAACTTTTATTTCCTGCCTTACAAGTGTTCAATGTGGCCACCACCTGCAGCACGGGCAACATCAATTTGATAATATAATTCATCCTAGGCGCGTATCAGCATATCACAATCTAGAGTTGATCGCTGTTGTTATTCGATGTTTAAGGTCATTGAGGTTAGTGGGTAGCGGTGGAGCATAAACACAATCTTTTACATATCCCCACAAGAAAAAATCATGGTTAGGTCTGGGGATCTCGCAGGCCAAGCACAAAGAGCAAGGTCTTGGGCCCCCTTCTGACCAATCCATCTCTGGGGCATTCCGAGGGTAAACAAACAACTGAATGTTGCCAGAAGAACGACGCAACTACATCGCCCCTGTGGCACCCATTCAAAACTTAGATAACTCCTCTTTCAAATGTTCACTGACTCATTACATGGCAATGCTTGAGAATTGAAGCAATGCGTCATGAAATCAGTTCATTCTTTTTGAATAACCCTGTATTTTGTTCTATGCAGGGATCACTTTGGTGGTTCCAAGTTTCGGCCATAACAAATTTCAGACTGATCCAACTGAATTGAATGGGGCAAAACTGACATGCCTTATTTGTATACAGTCTCTTCTGTCATGTGGCCTGTGTATCAGTCCAACTATATTTGCTTAATCCAACTATACTTAGCCATGACTGCACTTGAATTCAAGCATGACATGTGTCCACATCCCCCAATGCTACCCTTAATTTTCCTTTCCCCTTAGTTTGCTTAGCTACTACTACTGTATGTTCTACTGCCAATTGCTTTCACACTCTCCTGCTCTCTCCCACCCTAGAACTCCTGTCCCTGATATGCATGTGTCCTGATCTACTTGGAAATAATTTCTGGAGGAAAAATTGCCCTGTTTCTTTATGTAATATATTTCTGTGTTGTTGAGAATATATATTTCATCAACACAATGGTTGTTGAGATAGACTTGGATTGAACAATATGGCAGGGCAATGGTTGGATAAATCATATAAGGAAGAAATTGAGAATTGTGTAAATATTCTAGAGGGGAAAATTGTTATCTTGTATCTTAATGGATATATCCACAACATTTTCATCATATGTGCTTATGTATTAACAGAAGAAGAGTATGTGTCATGCCCAGCTCAAGAACGATATAGAACAATGCTGCCAAAGTTCAGTTTTTTATTTGTTCACACCATATAGACAGACTCGTGCCAGACTAAACATTTATTACTAACAAATATACCTTGGGAGATTCTAGGAAGTAACCATGCTAAATCTCTTTCCCTCTTCTCTGATCTAGCTCCAGGCTGTATTGTCTCTTGTCTCACTCTCCTCCTTGGAATATTCTCCCTCTTTCCTGGGAAACTGCCAGTTTCATTATAATCCATCACATTGCCTCCTCCTTCATAGACACAACCCACCACAGAGGGGCTTTCTTACTGATAAAATTGATTAATCAGGAAATGCACATATTAAACATTTCCAAGAAATAGTACGGTAGTAAACATGAAATGCCTAGAATGCAGCTTTCTCAGGTATAGTGCTACAAGTATATTCAGGATAGTAAGAACTGACAAGAAATGATGAAGTCAGTAGTATGCAGTTGTAGCATTCATTTAGTGACCCTTCTTGTGGAAAACTTTGCTACTCCAGGGCAAAAAAAAAAGATCAATGTTGTAAACACTGCCAAGGACTTTTGCGGTAACTACTTTATAGCAACTACTCCTAAGAAGGGGAAAGGGGGCTTTATTAACTCTCCCACATGAAACACATTTATGGAGTCTTGGGGTGCTATATTAAAAACCCCAATATAGGAAAATGTATTTATTTATTTAAAACATTCATATCCTTTCACATTTTATATAAAACTGAGAGGCTCCCAATCAACAATTAAAACAATATCAATAATGAAATAGCATGGTACCATATTAAATCTATTAAATCTATTAAAACCATAAACTTTAAAAACCTGCACCAAAGTTACCAACATACAGTCTCTCATTAAATCCTCTCACTCCACCTCACCTTATTCCAGGGATTGGAGGAAAAGCCATGTCTTCAAATGATTTTTGGAAGGTTTGAAGGGGTAGAAGAGGCCATGTTGAAGAGAAGGGACAAGGAGCATGCCCACCCTAACTGACCTGGTTGGATTTTGTTAGGGAAAGCAGATCATAAAGATATAAATGAAATTCTGTTTACTAGAGCTAAAGGGAGACAACGAACCTTGGCTTACTCTCCTGGAGTCTATTTTGGGGGGCATGATTAAAGAGCAGTGAAATAATTATTTTATTTCTGATGCTGTTGAGGCTTGGATGGAACTGAGTGTCACGTTGAAAAAAGAATCAGGCAAAGACTGAGTTACATTGCAGGTGCTAAAAATGGAATGCAGTCAGACTCATTTTCCTACTGCTATTCTTAGGGTTTAATACCAGGTTTAATCCTTAGCCGGTGACAAGGAGTTGATTATGACCTGAACATTCAGTAATCATGTGAACTATTATGAACATAAGAGCAAAGGAGAAATTCAGCCAAGAAATCTGTAGTTGATAATTGCAGGGTCCCCCCCCCCCCCCCAAAGCCATAGTAATGAATTAATGAAAAGATTTGGATTTTGTAACAGTAGTAAAACATTTAACAGCATTTTCTTCCTTTGCCACTTAAAAGTGTTTTTCTTTTTCCTTTAGGCTAATTTTGTTCAGAAATCAAGAAACCATTTGTGAATGGAAAAAAATAGAAACACTTTATTCCCAGAGTGAATTAGAAGAAAAATGCAGATGGATTAATTCACCTGTTGTGTTTCATTGTTTTCCTGAAACTGCCTGCTCCTTGGTTTTTAAAAATGTTGTTTTAAAACAGTTCATTTACAAATGCATATTTTACTAAATCTGTGTTGATTGTTTGCTGTGAAAAGGTAGCCAGATAAAACAAGATAATTAATTTTAAATCAAGCGCCCCTAGTTTTATTCCTCAAATGTCTGAATTTGCTTCTGTAGCTATCCCCAAGGTATTTCATATAAAATTATCTGTCTGGGTTCACATGCAGGCCTCTATAAATGAATATACATGTGCATACAATTTCAGGGCTGTGTGGTGGCTAAAATTATCGACTATGAAGACTCCTCCATGTCAAAGGTGGGTTCCTGCCGGTACGCTTTTATCTGTTGGTCGCCGCAGAACCGAAGAAGCCGGTGGCGTTCGCGGCCCGGGGCTTCCCCCACCCGCTTTCCCTCGCCCGCCTAGACGCCGCCATTTGCGTTCTTTTGCCCTCTGCGCATGCGCAAAGCGTTCTGCTTGCACAGAGGGCAAAAGAATGCAAATGGTGGCGTCCAGGCGGGCGGGGAAAAGCGGGCGGGGGAAGCCCCGCGCCACGAACGCCACCGGCTTCTTCGGTTCTGCGGCGACCAACAGGTAAGAGCGTACCGGCAGGAACCCACCTCTGCTCCATGTGGTATGGATGCTGGCTAGATGACTTTCAACCAGTCACTTTCTCAGTCCAGCCTATCTCATAGGGTTGATGTAGGGGAAAATAGGAGGGGATGCTAGGTATAATGCATTGAACTCCTGAAAGATGGTAGGCCATAAATCAACTAAATATTGTAGGTAAATACTTATTTTTGCCATTTTTTAATGTTCAGTTCAACATTATAGTATTTCAGTAATCAAGAAGATACATATTCATAAACTGAACCAGTAGCTACTCATGTAGCTATTGGTTCAGCTTATGAATATGTATCTCCTTGATTATTGAAATACTATAATGTTGAACTGAACATTAAAAAATGGCAAAAATAAGTATTTATCTACAGTATTTCAGTGACCAGAAAAACTAAATATCTTGGGGCACCTCAGGCAAGGATGTTCCAGACTGGTTTTCCCAACATATCTTGAAGAGTGTCAGCGAAGTTATTGCAAATAACTTTGCTTTGGTGTCTTCCATTAAGCCAGTGGTTCTCAACTTTCCTAATGCTGCGACCCTTTAATACAGTTTTTCATGTTGTGGTGACCTCCAACCATAAAATAATAAAATTATTAGGAAACTCAGGGGTGGGTTCTAACTTACCTCGCTGCCGGTTCGCTTCCTCCTGTGCTGCGTGGCCGCACCTTGTGGGCGTGCGTGCGCTTTGCATGCGCACGCATGCGCAGTGCCGTTTTGTTTTTTTTTTAAATTGCAAAAAAAAACCCCGAAAAGCCAAAATCAAGATGGCGACACATGCGCAGTGCCGGAAATTCAGCTTCTGCGCATGCTCAGAAGTTCCCATGATACAGATTTTTTTTTGCAGTAGTCTTTTTGCATGTGGGTGGACCCGCCTGGAGACGGATAGAGGAGCGGTGTCTCGGTTCCTAAGACCATCGGAAATATGTGTTTTCCGATGGTCTTAGGCAACCCCTGTGAAAGGGTACCTCAAAATCCAAAGGGGTCGCGACCCCCAGGTTGAGAACCGCTGCATTAAGCTATCAATGAAAGGGGATGTTTGTGAATGTTTACAGGCAAGCTACAAGAAGCTGGCTGAGTTTACATTTTGTAAAAGAGGGTCTTTTGGAAATCAATCTCACTGTGAGTGTTGTGTATGAGAGAACAAATCTGAAATTTGAAAGGATCTTCTGCCCTCTCCCAATATCACCTTATTTATTTCAGCTCCAGTCCCACATCTCGAGTATGAGAAAATTTCTTCTCACCTGGCTGTAAGAACTAATGGGTGCAAAGTAGATTTTGCACTCCAAATTCATGCAGAATATTATTTAAGGAAATCTGAAAATGGAGAAGGAATCGGGAAAGAATAAAAGCAATGTGCACTCAAAAGCGGGAGAGGAAGAGACTCCATTGGAATTGGAGAATGATGACTACTTATACAGAAGAAATTCCGTTTGTTAAAATCTTTGCAGGAATATTTCTGTCAAACACTAGGTGATGCTGTTGTGCCATGAAGACAACTAAAATGGGAAGATTTTCTTATAATTAGATACCCGAACTGCAATGCTGAAAAAGAGAAGCTAAATAGAGATACAATAATTAAGTCTCAGATTAATAAACTGAGGAATGCAAAAATGTCATGTTCCTATAGGCAGCTTCCTTGTTATCCTTTTCCCATGAAATAGACCAGGAAGGATCTGTTTCATAGGAACTAGAATGAACATTTATTGCTTCCAAACAAAATGGGATTAAAGGAGCTAGTGTAACAGTGACTTTATATTTTGGATGGTTTAGAAATTATAACCCTGGTACCCAGTTTAGAGAAAACTGCAGGCCTTGGGTAATTGAAGCATGTGTGAAGGAAGCAGGAAGCACATCCATATGCTTATAGAAGATGTGTGTATATCTTGGTTTGTTAAAGTGAAAGTTTGATTATTGGAATGCAGGCAACTTTAACCCCATCAAATCCATCTTTATGGGTGCCTCCAGCATTGTTATATTTAATTATTCATTAAATGATAGCAATGCTATATACATTGTAGAGATGGATGAACTTGCCCATCTACTTGCAATCTACAAAGAGATTTTGTTAAATCTCTGTTAATCTCTGTTTTCTGTTAAAAAGGGTATAGGAGAAAAGAGGTGATTTACAAAGAAGTAATAATTGGGATCTATAATATCTGAAGTGTGAAGTTATAAGTTATACTCTTACAAGATATATGATTTCTTCTCTAATTTTTTCTTCTTAATTGTATTTTCTGGCAGCTGAGCATGCTATCTTGGTAATTTTCTATCTATAAAAGTCTTTGATATGTTCATAAGTCCTGGAATCCTTCAAACCTGAGATCCCAGTTTCAGTTATGGAAAGAACCACATATGGAAATGAATTTGCTATTCATAGGGTATCATTTAATATGCAAACATGTCTGGAGGGCACCAGATGCATACTGATGAGTCATATTATCTCAAATGCATCTGAACAAGTCAAGCTGACAACGATCTATCTATCCAGCTCAACCTGTCAGGTGGAAAATGGTATTTGTGCGTTGAAGTATGGGTGCAATATATCTCCTGTCACTAAATGCAGATCATGATTCTGCATGTGAGGAAAATAGGCTGGATCTCAGTGACTTGATCATCCTGTATCTGTGCTGTAGATCAGAATGCTTGGAGATGTGAATTGTATGGTTCCCCGTGAAGAGAAAAATGAAGGTGTATTTTTAAAAAAAATCCATGAGAAAAGAGTGTATTATGCCTTGCCTTTTCTAGTTCTCAATATGTGGAAGTTTCCATTACCGGTATTTTGTTTATTTGGTCTAGGTTTTTATCTACCCAGAACCCTACTGCATTAATCCTTTCCAGGCAAATTAACTGTGCTGATCTGCTCCTGACCTTGTGTCCTGTCCTCCTAGCATCGTTGTATGTAGCAGGAACATCTATTTTGCAGATACGTAGGGTGCCCCTATAGATGTCCAGGTTGAGGTCAGCCTTTGTGACTCTTTTCAAGGGTTAGCAGAATGAGTTAGTACAATGATGGCAAACCTTTTTTTCCTCGGGTGCCAAAAGCAAGCAAGCACGTGCTATCGCGTGCACATGTGTGCCCATAATTCAATGCCTCCCCACGTGCCCCGCCCCAGCAAATGCGCGCAACCCCCTGTGCTGCCCTACCCCCTGCGCATGCGCGCATGACCCCCGCTCCCCCATTTCCCGACTTCCGGTGGGCCCGGTAGGCCCATTTTTTGCCCTCCCCAGGCTCCAGAAACTTCCCTGGAGCCTGGGGAGGGCGAAAATGGCCTCCCCTGCCCCCCCGGAGGCCCTCCGGAGGCCGAAAACACCCTCCCAGAGCCTCCGCATGAGCCGAAAATCAGCTGGACGGCGCTGGAGCTGAGCTAAGGCAACGGCTTGCGTGCCGGCAGATATGGCTCCGCGTGCCACCTGTGGCACGCGTGCCATAGGTTCGCCAGCACGGAGTTAGTACTTTGCTGGAGCTTTTAGCTCTTTTGACAAAGTACAAAGTGACAGCTTTCTGCCCGGTCCTTCTTAACAGTTGAAGGCAGAAGGATGAAGAAATTTGTGTCATGTTATTTTGTGTCCACAATTCAAAGGAATCCTTGTCTCTCGGGCATTAGGGCTTAACTAACAGTGTGGCATAAAAGTCATCATTATCTAATGCTGGGATCTCCAACATGGCATCCACAGGCACCTGTGTGCATGGAGAAAACCTTTTTCGGTGCCCTGCCCTATCTGATATTTTTGCATTAAATGAAGAAGCTGCTTTACTTCATATCAGTGCAAAATGTCCAGTTCTTCTTTATTTTCAAGAATGCTTCTGGACCCCAAATGAGACCTATAAATTTTTGTAGAAAAGGAAAATGATGGGTTGCTGCATTTAGTATCCTCAGGAAAAGAAGGAAAAGCAGAGATCATCCTTCTGGTTTTCAGGATAGCAGCTAAAAGTCTATACATTAGTGCTTTGTAATTGTTTTATATCCCCTAAGATAGCCATTGTATGAATGTCAAGTCCTCAGGACCTTTTTGTGAGAGTTGCGACTCCCAGGTTATAATTGGAGGCCTCCGTAATTAGATTTTTGCTATAGCAAAAAGGAAAGCAATGTTGCATGACTTCATAAAGTTTGATTTAAGTAATTTTTCCACTTTTCTATGGCACTGTATTCTTGAATATCAGTTGACAAGAAACTCTCAAGGATTCAGATATCTTAATTCTCCAGCTTGGCAATTAACAGTCTTGTTCTATTTTATTTTATTTTTACAGTTTTTCAAAAAGGAAATCAGTGACTTCTACAGCGTCATCTGGCTGCTATTAGAATCTGAATTGAGAAGTCTCAAATCCTTGTTCTGCTGGCAGGTAAGAATTGAAGGGGGAAATTTTTAATTCTGCTACACAGACAAACAGCATGCAGGTTGGTAAATATGGTTGCACAGAAACGGCCATTAGGTCAAAGGGCAAAAGACACATACACAACAAGAATTAGAATGAAGAAATAACTTAGAATGAAGAAATAACTTTAAGAACCCATATAACATACAGACCGAAGTAAAAAGTAATAAACATTACAAAACATAGTGGTACACAGGTGTAACAGGATGTAGGAATTCATTAAAGGTTACTAAATTCTTTGGTGTGCATTTCTACTTTAGAGTGATACCCTCAGCTGACCACAATAAATCCTTTTTGGGGGTGGGGACTGATCCTAGCTTAAAGTGCTTTCCTTGAAGGAATCTGAACCCACATTTTCACGCTATAGAATGTTTTCATGTATTTTGTGAATTTATAACCAGATTTATGATGCTTATCAACATACTTATTTAGTTCTTCATAACCATTTAAACATGTTAATAAGAAAAGACAGGCTTGCAAAAGGTTGCATCCTGTTTGTTCTTGCTATAGATCAGAGGTCTTCAAACTTGGCAACTTTAAGACTTGTGGACTTCAACTCCCAGAATTCTCCAGCCAGCTATGCTGGCTGGAGAATTCTGGGAGTTGAAGTCTACAAGTCTTAAAGTTGCCAAGTTTGGGGACCCCTGCTAAATATTGTTCTCCCTATGCCCTGGAATCTTTGTCTTTGGTCAGAAAATTTATTTGGCATAGCAAATTCTCAGCTGGGTTCCATTACCATTGAAAAAACCCTCACAGCTTGAAGAATGTTGACCAGAATTTGCTCTCCTACAAAGTGAGAGGTTCGTAGGAAAATTAGGCCTGCAATTTAGATAGCTTTAGGAATAAATGTTCCCTCTGAAAACACTGCAGGTATCCTTTGCTTTAAAATAGGTTTAAAGATTCACAGTCATGTTTTAAACTGTGAACCTGCCCTTCCTGCTCAGATCTTTGTATTAAATCTTAGTAATTACTTTATAGTCCTGGATTTAGATCTTGCTCCTAAAGGCCTATATGCAGTTGCTTCAAAATATATCAAGATCTGTGGATAATTCTACCTAAATATTTGGTAAGACACTATGTATAAAGTTGTTTTTTCTATAGTCCAGTGATGGCGAACCTATGGCACACGTGCCACAGGTGGCACGCAGAGCCGTATCTGAGGGCACGCGAGGCGTTGCCCTATGTCAGCTCCAGCGCGCATTCGCCTTCCCCAGGCTTCAGGAAAGCCACCAGAGCCTGTGGATGGAGAAAAACGGATCCAACAGGCCTATCGGAAGTTCTTTTCCGAACTTCCCGTTGGGCCGTTTTTCACCTTCCCCAGGCTTCAGGAGGCTTTCCTGAAGCCTGGGGAAGGCAAAAACAACCCCGCCCTCCGGAAGGCCAAAAATCAGCTGGAATCCGTTTTTCGCCATCCACAGGCTCCGGAGGCTTCAGTGAGTCCTGCGCGCATGCGTGGGGGGGAGAGCGTGGGGGTTGTGCGCGCATGCACAAGGGGAGGGCATTGCATTATGGATGTGGGCATGCACGTGCGCGCTATTGCATGCACGCGCCCTTTTGGCATCCGAGCAAAAAAAGGTTCGCCATCACTGCTATAGTCATTCCATTTCAGATTGTACCTTTCTATTGGTACAATAGAATTCCAATTCTAATTCAAATATCTGTGTCCATATATACATAGGTGCAGAGTGTTAGTTGAGGGGTCCTTGGTGCTCTCTTAGCTTGGTTGTTTAGTTTTCTTGCAGATGTTTCATTACTCAAGCTAGATAACATCACCAACGCTAGCACTAGCCACTAGCACTGATGATGTTACCTAGTTTGGGTAATAAAATGTCTGCAAGAAAACAACCAAGCTCAGAGAGCACAAAGAGCTCCTCATTTCAACCCTGAGCTATAAATATTCTCCTTTAGAGAGTTAGTTTCTATATGGAAACGGGTTTTTTTTACGTCTAAATTCTATCTCAATAGTTTGCTACTGTTGAGTCCTCTTCTGACTCTTTCCTTTGCTCTTTATTCCAGAGCTTATTTCAACAAGCTTTTATCCTTTTCGATTTGATTTTAAACTATGAAAACATTTGCTTTTAATTATACAGTACTCACCGTTCGTCAGGCAGCTAAGTATTGAATGCAAAAATAATTTTTAAAATTGACTTTATTTTTCCCCAGGAACTGAGGAATATAGAAAGTATTTCGAGCTCTCTGACGAATCGCCTGTGTGTGCGTTTATATGTATTTTCATTTTCCTCCCTTGGTCTTAAGTGTGATTCAGGGCAATGGGGACCTCCAAGAAAAAGATTTTTTAAAATTGTAATAAATGATATACCGTAGGATAGAGTATTTGAACCTGGGATTGATTTCTCTGCCAGTGGGAAGAAAGGCCTCATTCTAATATTATATTTACATTAAGGTAAAGACTTTCTTGAGTTGAATTTGATTGCTGCTTACTGCCTTGATATGTGTAATTCTGTGTAATTCTCTTGGCAATAATATGGAGGAAGTGGCTATTGTGTTTTTCTGACAAACACCCCCCCCCCCCATTTTGGTTTAGCCTGGGTAGGTGAGTTCAGTGAACAGATGAAAATTGTAACAGCTCATGTGATGCTTATTTTGTGGGTATTCCATTACTTGAAGAGAGTGTGGCATTAGGTGTGCCAGCCATACCTGTAAACCCTATAAGGTAGTCCAGACAAGAAACACAACCAGGAATACTAGTTCTATCTTTATTATAAGGTTACATTATAATATAGGCAAATCTGAAAGTGTTTCTTCCCTTTTTTTTCTTTTTGCTGTCTCAAAAATGTTTCCCACACCCTCCCTTACTTCTGTGGGCTGAGACATCTTTTGCATGCCAGTTGTTTAATCTGCCACTCTCCCTCCTATCTCCTAAGGCAGGGATCCCCAATCCCTGGTCTGTGGATCGGCACCGGTCCGTGGCATGCCATCAACAGATCCGCGCAAACAAGCAAAGCCCCATCTGCAGGATGCAGGCAGTATGCAAAACCACACCCCCTCCAGTCCGCGGAAAAACCTCTCTCCACGGAACCGGTCCCAAAAGGTTGGGAGCCACTGTCCTAAGGTCATTCCCACATGCCATTACAAGACCTCACAATCATGTCCCCTGCTGGTCCCTCCTCTTTCCATTTAGAGCAGTGGTTCTCAACCTTCCTAATGCCTGAGTTGACTCAGCCTTCCATCCTTCCGAGGTAGATAAAATGAGGACCCAGATTGTTGGGGGCAATATAATTGCTTACTGGTGTAAACCGCTTAGAGAGTGTTTGCACTTTGAGGCAGTATACAGTATAAATCTCACTAATACATAAATACATGTATTCTGTGCCTAATTGTACTTTGTAGTAAGCTATAAAGTAAAAAAGAAAAACCAAATTATACACATTCGTGAACACAAGATTCTTTCAAGTTTGACATTATGGTATGTAGGGTTCAGAGTCTCTAATCATTACAGATTTCCTAAAGTGATATCTCTTTTATTTATCTTACAGGTTTCATCACCAATTAAAGGGGCAACCATGACTTTGGACAAATTGGTTATCAAGGTAAGTTAATGATTACAAGGTTGTTGTAAGTTTTTTTTAATAAATGTTTTTTAAATTGTTATTAAATCTTTTATATTGTTTAGTGGTTCTTGACATGTTGTACACTGCCCTGAGTCCCCAGGGAGTAGGGCGGCATAGAAGACCTCTAAAATAAATAAATAAATAAATGATTGATGTAGGCAGAAAACCAATGTACAAATGACTCCAGTTGGATTTTATGGGAGCAAATCTTGTTGCATTGTTTGTTTCTTACATTGAAATGCACTGCTAAATGATTCTAATATATTTCCCTTTGGTGTCAGGCTAGCATAACAAATGAGTGTTATTTCAGCCCACTAATTATGTGACTATCTAAAAATAGAACATATATAAATTCAGGGAGAGGCTTGTGACTGAAACTTATCATCATAAAAAGAAACTATATTTGTGACCAGCCAAACAATAAAATTTATTGTTCTGTCGGTTCAATCAGCTATTGGTAAAATGCAGTAATGGGCTGGATCCTAACAACTATGAGTGGAGAGATGATAGCCATTAAAACTGTTATACAAAGACTTCATTGGTGGGAGCAATGAATGGGAGAAGGAGAGAAATTATCTCAACCGATTCTCAATTTTCAGTGGATAAGAATCTTATTTTTTATGTGACAGAACAAGTGGTAGAAGCCTTGTGGTTCTGAAAAAAAAATCACATATTATAACTGATTGGTTCTATCATAGTTTATATAATTTTGCTTCTTTCTGGTGTTTAGGAAGGAAAGAAAAACCCCTCAGGTTTCAACTGCACTCCTTTTTTTTGCATTGTTCTTGCTGAAAATACAAAAGTATATACCTGGTATATACAGGTAGTCCTCAGTTAATGACCACTCATGAAGTGACTATTTGAAGTTATGAAGGTGCTGAATGAGTGGTACTTATGACCAGTCCTCAGAGTTCTGTCTGTCCTAGGACCTCCACGGTCACATGATCACCATCCAGGCATTT
Source organism: Diadophis punctatus similis (assembly GCA_023053685.1). Taxonomy (NCBI): domain Eukaryota; kingdom Metazoa; phylum Chordata; class Lepidosauria; order Squamata; family Dipsadidae; genus Diadophis; species Diadophis punctatus. The sequence goes on from JALIGW010000001.1 coordinate 151,867,608, forward strand.
GGCAACCAGCTACTATTTAGGATGGCTGTAGCATCGCATATAATGTGATCATCATTTCTGACCTCTGCCGATTCCCACAAGCAAAGTCAATGGGGAAGTTAGCAGGGAAGGTCACAGTAATTTGTTCACAGTCTTGTGACTTTTTCCCCTGAGGAGCATGCAACTCTCCCTTACTGACAGCAGTCACCTGCTTACCCTCATGCACCTGGCGGCAGCCACCCCTGGCCCTGTAGTACTTGCGCTGCACTGGCCCTCCATGTCCCCTTGCGTGCCCTTCCTCATCAGGCAGAAGCCTTGTATCTGCCCAGCCCCTTACTTGTGAGATGCCTGGGACATGCAACGTCCTGCTGACTTCTCCACTGACTTTGCTTTTTGGAAGCCGGCAGGAAGTTGCGAGGAGGTCCTCAGTTAACAACCCGCAATCCTTGCCTAATAACAGTAACGAGGAGTGCAAGGATTGCCATCGCTAAGTGATGCAGTCGTTGATGTTTTGCATCACTTAGTGACCAAAATTCTGGTCCCAATTAACCCAAGGACTCCCTGTATTGATTTAGAGACGTCCACAAAGTATAGAGCAGGGGTGTCAAAATCAATTTCATTGAGGGCCGCATCAGGGTTGTGTTTGACCTCGGGCCGGAGTGGGCCTGGCTGGGGTGGACGTGGCCAGCTCAACGTTACTCGTGTCGGGGATGCCTGTTGTGGCCCGAGCGCTCTGCCAGTGAAAACAGGCTGGTGAGCTCCATTTTTGGCTGCGACGGCTTCCTGCAACTCTCTGCCAGCAAAAATGGAGGTCCGCTTTTGCTGGCAGAGGGTTGCAGGAGGCCATCGCAGCCTAAAACTGAGCTCGCCAGCCCATTTTCGCTGGCAGAGGCACCGTGGGCCGGTCCTTTGCTGTTTCCAGGGCGGCCCCGCAGGCCAGATCTAAGCACCCTGTGGGCCGACTCTTGAGTTTGACGCCCCTGCTATAGAGGCTTTGTCAAATTGATAAAAGCATATTGTCACATCATAATGCAAGCTCCACCATTCACCTAAGTTTGTGCAACGTTATGACACCTGTACAAAAGAGTGATTTTTTAAATTTGACAACCCTCCCCTGCTCTGCCTGCGGAGGCTCATGAGATGAACATGCCTTTCTGCATGTGAAAAGCATCTTTGCTTGCAGCCGAATGTTTTTGTCATTTTCAAGTAATGTTTTTGCAAGCAAAAATATCCCATGAAAAGATAGCCATTCAGTTTAGCTATTTGAATAAAGTATCTTTTTCTCCTTGTGCAGTTTTCCCATGTCAGCTGTGTAAATCTTTCAGAGAACACTTGATTTTTATTGTCTTGGGAGTAATTGCACAATGGGTGGTCAATTTGTATTACTTTACTAAAGGCTGTATGCAATCCTTCATGTCTCCTTTTGCAGCTTTTAATGAGATAGCAGATATTGTTATCTTAACTCTTCTGTTCGCATCTTATGGTTAAATATTAAAGTTTATATTTATGCTGTTCAGACATACTCTAGCCCAGGGGTGTCAAACTCAAATTTCATTGAGGGCCGCATCAGGGTTGTGTTTGACCTCAGGGGGGCCGGGGTGGATGTGGCCAGGGTGGGCGTGGCCAGCTTGACATCACTCATGTCGGGGGTGCCTGTGGCGGCCCGAGCGCTCTGCCAGTGAAAATGGGCTCCCAAGCCCCATTTTTGACTGTGACGGCTTCCTGCAACCCTCTGCCAGTGGAAACGGTTGAAAACGGAGCCTGGGAGGGCCGCATGCGGCCTTCCCAAGCTGCATTTTCGCTGGCAGAGGCAATGCGGGCTAGTCCTTCGCTGTTTCCAAGGTGGCCCTACGGGCCAGATCTCAGCACCCTGTGGGCCGGATTCAGCCCACGGGTCTTGAGTTTGATACCCCTGCTCTAGCCTGATCCTTGAAAGAAGCATGCTGGTGATCTTGAGTATTAATACTTTCTACCATTATATAATTTTACTAATTGTTAAGTAAATCAATAGGAAAACTTGAGGGCATCCAGTCCCCATTATGTTAAGAAGGCAAATATTTGGGAGCATTCATGAGTATGGTGCGTTTCATTCACTCCTTGTTGACTACAGCTTACTTTTTCCTTACAACTGGTTTTGGTATTGTAAGGTTATTGTAGTATGGAAATTCTTGGATTTTGAATTTGCAAAGTGGTTTATTTCAGAATAGGTCTACTATGTTTAGTGGAGTAGCTGTAGTTAGTTTCTAGAAGCATTTAATTTAATTTAAGTTTGCATTTAATGTAATTAAGTCATTGAAAGTTAGCGGGTAGAGCAACCCAACTGGCATTTATATTTCCTCACCTGACAGTATTTAAAACTTTTCTAATGATAACATTACAGGTACTTCTAAAAATATAGTTACGTTTATCACCAGAGCAAGATAACAAATGCTTGGCTGTGAGAATTTATTATTGCGTGGATTTTTTAGATGTTAATCTAGTTCCAGTTCCCAGACTGCTGAAGATTCAGGTGGCTGAGGCAATTACAAACTTCTGTTATCACTCAAAAGACCCATCTCCTTGCTGCTTCACAGAGAGGCTATAGAAAGAAAAGCAGAAAGTTTCCAACTTGATGTACTTGGGGATGTTCAATTGTTGGAAATCCATCTCAATACTTCTTGCTAAAGAAAACTCTGTCGGAGTTTAGACACAAAAAAACCTTGTTTGCTTTTGCTTTGGTTTTAGGCAGCTTCCAAAGATTTTTCAAAATTTCACATTACTAAAATGCTGTGGAGATAGATTGGGAAGCCTTAGAAAAGCAATGTTCTATTCTAGAGAATAGTTTTTAAACTCTTAATCTCTAGCAGTTTCCACATCTAACTTCTGTCCAATTCATTGAAATCGGGGTCATATGCCACTCACTGTAGTTTAAACTATAAGCTTACCCACATCAAATGATAATTAACATTTGCCCCTCCAGACTTTTGCTCCATGGTTCTCAAGTGCCTCTGGGTCACCAGTGAGAATGAATAAAGCTTTGATTGCATGATATTGAAACTGTGGTTATCTATCAGCACTCTCAATAGAAAGGTAGGACAATCTATTGATCTGTCAACGTTTAGTCTTGTTTATGAGCTGCTACCTTAATTTCCACCACGGACCATATTTGGTCAGGGATAGACGCCTGTTGTCATTTTAGATCCCCATAATATATGAGCTAATTTTATGGCAGAGCTCCAAACCATGTTGTGGCTTGCAGACCACTGAGTCATACAAAAGAAATCTACCTCATATGATGAGAGGAATGATGTGAGAAGAAATGTTACCGTAGTATGATGGAAACCTGATTTCTTTGGAGCCTTGTGACTACCAATCGTTCTGTATTGAAAGTCCGGAAACTCTCTTATAGTTGTTGGTCAGCAAACTTGTATGGACTTGTAGTTCAGTGTAGAAATTCAGACATTCATAGAATTAATATCCCAATTAGCACAATCTGATATTACCTAGTTGGGTGGTGAAATGTCTGCAAGAAAACAGCCAAGTTCAGAGATCACCAATGACCCCACGTCTCAATTTATTTAGGCAGCATAGTGTAAGCAAAACAGGTTTATTTAATATGTCCTCAGTATGACTTCCACAGAATGAGATTTATTTTAAAATATTAAAATAAATGACATAATTCCACCCACAGATTTTATTTTGAAGAGAATCATTATTTCATCATTTGCTATCTCTTAACACCTCCATCCCTACTTACTAACTAATTACTTACGTTTATTGTTTATCCTTACTTATCCTTATTTATTTTATTTATTATTACAAATTCTTACTTATTATCCTTCTTATATAGGGAGGGAAGGAGGAGATTTCCAACTCTCCCTTGCCGGCTTCCCACAAGCAGAGTCAATGGGGAAGCCGGCAGGAAGCTGGAAGTTGCTCCCGCTCCCACTGATTTTATGGCCTCTGATGGTCATTCTATTTCTCTGTTTAGTAGTGGAATATCTTTGAAATGATGACTCAGCGGATCATGGATTATCTACTATTGTGGTAAAATTCTATGTATATTTATTTGAAAACAACTCTTTTTAACCAGAATGGAATTTATGTATATATATACATGCATGCAGTTTTCCTAGGATTCACTAGATTATAAAAACTTAGCAGTTTTTCTTCTCTTCCCCCATGGAGAAAAGTCAACATTGTCTAGATATGCATGGTTGTCACTGGCTGTTTTTATACTTTATCCAACTTTGTGGTCTCACATAGCTCCCTACTCAACACACATAAGCACTCTTCTCTACTCATATAGTATCCTACTCTCCACAATATTATCAACACATCTTATGAGTAATATCACAAATTGGACCCTGGACTTTTCACAAGTGCCCTGCCGCTCCCCCTCCTGAGGTTTACAAACTGCTCTCCCACAATGGTCTGGCTGTGATTCCAATCCCCTTTCTCCCATTGAAGTCATGGTTGGTTGTTTCTTGATATTTCACATTCCAAACTTTTTGTGAAGGATTTCTATTTTGAATATGTTTTGAGTTGCCAAAGCAGCTGATATGATAATATATCAAACAGATTTTAAATGATAAATCCATGCTAGTTTCAATGATAATATGCTTGATTTCAAATTGAAATTCAGATTTTGTTTTCTGTGCAAGTCATGGATTCTGCTTGGTAATATATTATCTAACATGTTTTCACTCAGAACTGTTTGGAAAGCTCTGGAAAATTCATTGGCTCATCTATTTACATCTCAGCGGTTTCAAATGTAATTTAGGAAGAAAAGAACACCTAGGGTCTTAATAGCTTTGCTTCAGTAGAGCACATGTATCTTATTAGAAGGTCCCAGAGGATTTCAGATCATTTTCCTGATGTTGTAATGTAATATTTTCTGTAGAGGGAGTAGTTGATCTACATTTGAGCTATAATCTTCAAACCTTGGGTTGAAAATTAATACTACATTCAACAAGAAAAGTTTTACTTTACTAAATTTCACTTTAGCTTTTTTCCCCCCTGAAAGGCTGAATTTGATAATTTCACTGCCTCTTTGAATGGAATGAGATGCAAAGTGAAGGATAGTACAAAGTAAGTGATGTATAGCAATTAAGAGATAAACTTGAGGCAGGAAGATCCAATTTGCTAGCCTTCCCTCAGCCACCTTAGACCATTCATTCTCTCTCCACTATACAGGGTGATTGAGGTGACGAAAGTGAGGAGAAGTGAGCGCCGTATGTTCTGGTTTAAGCCCCTGAAATAAAATTGGGGTAGAAATCTAATAACTAAATACATCTTGTTCGGCTGAATATGAGCAAACATGAATGAAATCAATAGTATAGCTCTATTAAATAAGTTCAAAGGTGAGGATGGCATTACCAAAATGCTGTGAAGATAGATTGACATGGATTGGGAAGCCTTAGAAAAGCAATGTTCTATTCTAGAGAACATACATGTTAACATCTAACAACATTTTAAAAGAAACCAGTGTTGGAATAATGTGGATTGAAGCTGCCACCTTGTATGTGCTTACTCTAGAACAGTGGTTCCCAACCTTTTTGTGATCGAGTACCACTTGGAGGTCCCGTACAGTCGCCGCGTACCATTCGGTTCCAGAGAAACTAAATTCGATCAGATATCACTTTATTTCCATAGAGTTCAGAACAGTCACCGTTCCTTTTTTGGCCCCGCGCATCCAGCAACTGGATTCTCGGGCCGCTGGGACCAGGTGGGTGGCGTGTGGCAACAGTTGCAAATCGTTGCCAGATTATCTTGTGTTAGGCAGTAAACATTTTTGTGAAGTAAAAAATAACTAACTAAAAATCGTTCATGACCCCGAAAGTGTTCGCATACCACCTGGAAGGCCCTCGCATATCACTAGTGGTACACGTACCACAGGTTGGGAACCACTGCTCTAGAATAAGCACTGACTTTTTTCTGGGTTCATTAGATTGGCCTGGGGGTCCCATAGCGTGATAGGGAATATAAAATAAACTTTTTAAATCTGGAATAACCTTGCCATTTTTTTCTTGTTGGAACAATTTTTTTTAATGTCAGGGGATCACTGAATTTAATTTATAACTGCATAGATCTTTTATAATGACTTAGCCTAACCAGTAAATAACCTTAAAGTTGTATGTGAGTCTTTGAGGTTCCTCAGTGAGGGTCTTTGGAGCACATGTTAAAAATCATGCACAGTAGTTTTCCCTGCCTCCCTTCCCTTCAGTTTTTCATCTTTGTACTGTTTTTTCAAAAGAGGGCTGGGTAGGTTGCTCTGTGCTGCCCCCTTGAGGGAATGCTATTGGCACTCACTGTCCCTGCCCCCTTCCACCCTATTAAACAGACTCTTGCTTAACCCAGGAAGGCGCTCTTGCGATCTCTGATGACAACGATAGCAGTAATTACAATCTGACATATGAAATGTTCTCCCACAAAAACAAGTTTTTGAGTCCTCTGCACTTCCTTAGGGCATTCTCTTGAAGGCTTTAAAGTCAACTCCTAATAAAACTGGAATTATCTCCTCATTCCCTAACTTCCCCGTTTGTTCCCCTGAGAAATTGTTCCCTTACCAGGTAGTGTGTTTTTTCTATCTTTTGGATTCCTATCATTGAATTTGGCCACTGTTACACCAGGATGCACGCAAACTACAGAAGTGTTTGAGATTATAACTTGGCTCCTTTAAATACCAAGCAAAGGGCATCCTTTGCCTGTCATCCTATTATATTTTCCTTTCTCCTTTCAAGTTTGATTGTGGTAATGTATTTGTCATTTGTATTTTGATCATTTAGCTGCCAAAATCCACTTTTGTCTTTCTGGTTGGTAACTTGATCTGACATCTAACAAGCTTAAAACTCCATACAGTTAATGATTTTCTTAGGTTTATCTGATTTGAATTGGGCTTTCTGAATTGTGAAGAAAATAGCTTTTTCTATCACATGTACATTAGTTTACGGGCAGTTGGGAGATTTCCAAAATTTTGAAAGACAAATTGTCTCTTTCATAACATGTCAGTGATAGCACCTATTTACTTGAAGGGAACTGATCAGGTTGCTCCAGGTTGTTCTTCTGTTCATTCCCCCCCCCCCTGTATTCTGGACAGATAAGCCCTCTTTAAAGCAAGTGAGCCACCTTTTAAGACATTTTACTTGACTTTGTAGCTTGTTAGTATCTCTACCTCTTTATCTCTCTCTCTATCCCTTCATCCATCTTTCCATCTATCTATCTTTCTCCAACCCACCCAGTTATTAGTTTATTAAAATACAGTAGTCACCTGGGTAAATGACACTATTGGACACCATTGAAATGTCTTTGGGACCTCTGCTATCAAAGGAATTGGGGTTACATATCTTGTTTTACTTTAGTTTTGTAACCCTTTAATCCTTGAGGGGGGATATTTCCTCAGTCAAAAGATTTAAAGTTGCTTATGAAAGTTGCTTTTCCCAGTTTTAGCTGTAACTTCACGGGAGGCTGAACAAGACAGCTAAAGGGTCACTGCCATGGAGAAATAAGATTGAGATTAAAAGAAGCCTTTCTGTAAATAGTCCTATATGCTATATCTGGTTCATGATTACTAATCTAAAACCTTTGGGCCTTGGCTGAATTATGCTGTTTGAAAGCCTGCTTTGAAAAACTTGATTCAAGGCTTCTCCAAGTGCCCATTTTTCTCTCAAGAAGAAAAAGGGAATAACCCCCATTAAAACTCCCATCAGTGACAGGAATTGAGTCCCTCTATGCTAGATATTGATTCCCTAGGGAAGAATAGCAGAGGGCATGGGCTCATCTTTTGTATGGTTGAGGAACATTTTAGATGTCATTTTGCTGTGTGAGAACTATATTTATGTAGATGGCTGAGGTAAATGTTTAAACAATTCTGACCATATGAATATAGACTAGTTGCTTCTGGCTATCGAATCACCATTCCGCTAGGAAGTGAATGCATTGAGTGTGTATGTGTGTGGGAGACTGAATTTTTTGGGAAGCAGCCTTTAGTGAAGATGCTTCATCAAGGTTTTATTTAAGCCCTCAAAGTACTGGTTTATACCTGTATTGAAACAGAAATCTGGAAAAAGGAAGATATTGTCCTAAAAAGCAAATATATTCTCTTTTAAAAGAATTGGGCTAATATAATGGCTTTCTTCAGTCAGATGGTGTCTAAATCATCATCGTTTTCCATGTTTGCTTTACATAATAACAGCTATATGAAAAAAATTGTCATCTTTCAGTAAATGGTGTTTTAAATATAGTTTATTGTTAAAATAAAACTTGCATTAATATGAGAAGGAGGCCACACTCACTCAGTATTCATATGAAGCCAAGGTACATCATCATTTAGAGTCGTAGACACCCAACTTTCCATTTCTACATGGCTGTGAGAAGCAAATCAGAAGATTTTTGCTTTCATTTTCACCAAACTCTGGCTTGTCATTGTTTTTGAATTAGGCTCAACTCTGATTAATGTTGCCTATGTATTACTTTAAAGAGGCACAAAGAATGGGAAAGTATTAGAATTAGAAAGCTTATAGTCTACTGAAATTTATGTAACTTTCTGTTCATATTAAGATCATAAAATAACTTTTGCATATTTGAGAACGTCATCCCTTTCATTTTTTATTGTATAAAGATCTAAATGAACAAATAATCTTGGGTTATTTTGAAAACCCATAATAACCCAAAGTTTGTCCCAGATTAAACATTTAGTTAGCAGATAATGCGAGTGATTCATTTATAGCTGTTCTGGAAGTGGAGAAGGGAGGGAGCTTCTAAGGCTCATGCACTAAAATCAAAGCCATATTTCTGCATTATTAGAACCATTATATTGTGATGTTCTCTTAAACCATGATTCAGAGACCATTTCTTAAAATCTGAGGAAGAGAAATATGTGAAAAGCAGATAACTGATGAGATAACATTTTTACAGTATTTAGTACCTTTATTTGCAACCATACGTTTTAACGAAATTCATATAAAATTAAAACAGTTCATATCAGTTCAGTTCTTGAAAGTGATGAAAGAAATTGACACTAAGGGGGGAAATAATTACAGCCAGCTTGCAGTTCCTTCATGTGGACTTCCTTTCTGTTATTAACATTTTCTCCTGACTGATTTCCTCCTCACTTGAATTAGCAACATTAATTTATTTGTGTGGAGAGGGAGTGAATTTGGTTTTACTTCTGTAACTATCATGATGTTCTTACACTATCATTAATAAAATCATTCTTAAGCAAAACATGACTGTGTAAAAAGATTTTCAGGCTTCATTTCCACATTTGATGTTTTATTTAGCAAGCATTATGACTCATGATTTCTGGGGAAGCCTCTTTGTAATGCTGAGCAATGGCCACCTGACTCTTAATAGACATAAGTTCATTTTATATTTTACTTCATTATTATTAGTTTAACTAAATTTGTCATCCATCAATGGCCTAATTCAGTCTTTCTCAACTTGGAGACTTTGAGACGTATTGAACTACAACTTGCAGAATTCCATTTTCCATAGGAATTCCATGAATTGTGATCCTATACAGTTCAAAGGCCCTGGGTGGTGGAAGGAAAACTACTTATGCAATAATTGTTGTATACGACACTTCACTGTGACAGATTACTCAGCTGTATTTGCCTGCTAAAAATAAATTATTGTAAGGAACTGAAAATCTGTCTCAAAGGAAGGCATAGCACATGTGTTCTGGAAACATCTTTGGAGTTTCTTCAGTTCAGTGCCTCTGCTGCAAATGGTATACAGGTAGCCCTCGATTTATAATTGTTGGTTCAGCGACTATTCAAAATTATGGCGCTGAATGAAGATACTAACCACCCCTGCCCAAAGTTACAGCCGCTGCAACGCCCTCGCATTTACATTAACAAAATTTGAGAACTTGTCAATCCACTCACACTTATGACTGACTGTAAGGGCATTAATTCTAGCGTGTTGTAACGCTCGGCCCACAGCAGTTTTGGAAGACTGATATAAAAAAGTTCCATATGAGAACTGAGACTGTTCCCCCTATGGACAAGGGGCCATTGAAACTACAAGTAATCCCCTGTTATACTGCCTCCTCTATAAGGACTCACAGACTCATTTTATAACACCTCACCTGATTAAAGTATCGTGGGAATTCTGGTTTCTTTTAAGTACAATTACTATTATTGGATCAATATGACAAAGCTTCTCTGAACATAGCTAAGTTTTGCTACTTTGTAAAATTAGGCAGGCCTTGGTCACCCACTGATGATTTCACCATCAATTGTAATATGTTACTACACCCTGTTCCGTCCTGTTGAGTTCTGCTCAGTCTTGTTTTGTTTTAATGTTTAACTTTTGTGCTGGTCTGTGACCGTAATAAAAATTGATTAATATGACAGACTGCAGGGATGCTGCAGCGCACACACCCCAGTCTATCTTCCCCACCCATTCTGCCCCACTGCGTGCCCGCAGGCCTTAGACCTGCTTCCCACACTCTCCTCCCCACCCCTCATCACGGCTCAGTCACTTATCTTTTCCATAGAACTCCTTTGGGAAGCAACCGGTCCGCTGTGGCTTTCCTACACAAAAAGCTGTGTGGTATAATCTTGGAAGTGGGTGCCATTTTGGGAGCAGCTGCAATGCATTCCAGGATAATGGTACACAGCCTCCATACTGTATAGGGAGGGTGAGGGCAGACCGTCTAGCTCTTCTTCTCAAGCACGATCTCTGGGATCTTGTTATTGTTATATACGCAAGAATGTGAAATTATAGCTGCCAGTTCTTTAGCTGTTGGCCTTCATAAGCATTGAGTTCTTCCAAAGAACCAAGTCGTAATGTATCGGCATAGAATATGTGAAGATCCAAGTAGTAATGTGGCCTTTTGTAATTGACAGAAGGAAGTTTTGTCAACGTATATATTTAAGTGCGGTCCAATTTTATATATATATATATGTAACATTTTTTTCTGATAAATGAAAATAAATGGAGACTATTATAGATCTATTTCGAGCTATTTTGCTCTCGTCAGATAGCCATACCCTTAGTGGGATTTGCCCCTGGGCAGTCTGCTTGTAAGGCAGCAGTTTTAACCTCTAGGCCAGGTTCTCTTCCCTATCAGCTCTTCACCAGGAAAGGGTTATATATGTTTTTTTTCCCGTCGAGTCATCCTGGTGTATGGAAGGAAATATATATATATATATGGCACCCAGTATGCTGCTGTGATCAGTTTATGCCATAATCTTTCAATTTTGATTTTTACATCTTACTACTATGATCTTCTCCAATTCTTTGTCTTCTATTCTACTATTCCCTGGTATTGCCGTATCAGTTATCCACACTTTATTCTTATTACTACTACTACCATTGTATATATGCCTAGAAATCTACTCTCTTTAGCCCACAGAAGAACTCTGTAAGAAGCATGGTGGGGAACTCTAGTTTCTATTGCTATAGTAACTAGAATTTTATGCTACTTAATTTGAATATAATGGGACTGTATAGGTATATAGTGAGTATGGTATATAGAAATGCACACACATACTTGAGAGAGGTTATTTTACAAGCTTTTCTACATAAGAGACCTGTTTCATCCTTTATTCTTCCCTGTATTGAATTATTTAACAATTAGCTATATCTTAGGAAATATTGTTTCATCCTGCATGAAACTTTTTAATATTCAAGTATTTTTAATAGGATTTCTTGTGACAAATGGCTTGCTAAGTGGGATAAAACAAATACTTTCTTTAAAAAAATTAATATTCATGCCTGTGTACAAGAATAGATCTTAATCTATATATATAAAAGCGAAATCCACTCACTCATCACAAAATCTCCAGAACAGTTAAGCCTGCAAATTTGAAATTTGGCACATACGTTCCTTTTGGCTTCTAGGTGCTTGCTAAGAAAGGATTTTTCGAAATGACCATCAGATCATTAGTATTTCATATACAGTATATACATATGCAATATATTAACACACTCTGATGCTAAGGAGTTAGACGTTTACTCCCCCTCCCCACCTGAAAAGAATTCTACTCCAACTGCCAGTTGGGTGTGGGCATGGCCAGCCCGTGACTCATCCGGCCGGCGGGCTGGGAGTTTAGACATTCTACACCTCCTCCCCACCTGAAACACGCTCTGATGCTAAGGAGTTAGACATTCTACTCCCCCTCCCCACCTGAAAGGGAGAGAAGGGGATAAGATAGGAGAGGCTTCTGTGGGGCAAGTCTGAGGGAGATAAGGAGATAGGAGAGGATCAATGGGGCCAGCCTGAGGGAGAGAAGTGGGATAGGAGAGGAGAGGCTTCTGTGGGGCAAGCCTGAGGGAGAGAAGGGGAGAGGAGAGGCTTCTGTGGGGCAAGCCTGAGGGAGAGACAGGGAGAGGAGAGGCCGATCATAGCTATTCATTAATGTTCAAGCTTTAACGGTCAATTTATCAAGCCCGATCACATAGTTTTGTAAAGAACCACGGGTATCCAGCTACTAGTTCTATATAAGGTAGAGACATTTTCAAATTAAGATTTTGTATCAAATGGTGGCTTGTAGTTGTAGACAACCCTCTGAGCAAAGTAGATATCCAAATTTCAAAGATCTTTGCCATCTTTCGCATTCTCAGCATCACCGGTGTAGATCATGGATGCACTATCGTAAGTGTATTGTGTAGACTTATGGGTAGACCATAGAGAATCATGTGGAATAGTATGGAAATGGCTATAGGAGTAGGGAAAAATAGGAAATTGTATCTAGGTTAATAGTCAAACTTTGCTGTGTAGCAGCTATTTGAAAAGGCCAGATGGTCACAGTTTCAAGGGGCCTTCCTTTTAATTGAATGCGTTTAGGTCTTCATTTATAAATGGATGTTTAGCACAATTAGATACTTAATAAACACATTCCTTTCAACTCATAAGGCCTTTGGGTCACTACGGTGACAGTTAATAATTTCTATGAACTGGATATTTTAAAAAATCATTGTGGTTTTCAAGGTGACAAAAGAACGTTGCACTTTTGGTTCTCCACAGGATACAGTGAAATAGATTTTGGAATTATCTATGATTCCCTGTTCTTACTTGATGTAAATGTATGCAGGATCTCTTCCAAAGTCATCTTATGCTAACTCGTTTGATTTGTAGCAATGAAGTGTACCAGAAACCTTACATTTTGCAACATGCCCATGCTAGGTTTATGACTCGAGTGCACGTTTGTGTGTTTACTGAAGTACATATAGTCAAATTGAATATATATATATATATATATATATATATATATATATATATATATATATATATATATATATATATATATATATATATATATATATATATATATATATATAATTGACAGAATAAACATATATAACCCTTTCCTGGTGAAGAGCTGATAGGGAAGAGAACCTTGTGGCCTAGAGGTTAAAACTGCTGCCTTACAAGCAGACTGCCCAGGTTCAATTCCCACTAAGGGTATGGCTATCTGACGAGAGCAAAATAGCTCGAAATAGATCTATAATAGTCTCCCTTTATTTTCATTTATCAGCAAAAAATGTTACACACACAAACATATATGTATATGTATATGTATATTGCTGCTAGTTCTTGCACCATCTTGCTGGGTGGCAAAAATCTGGGAAAGTGAAAGGGAGGAGGGCCCAAAATGAGAGAGCTAAGAGGCTGGAGACCCCCTTTTTAGAGAGGGAGGGAATGACTATAATGCACAGAACGAAGTAGGGAGGAAAAAGGTTGTGAGTGGGAGGGTAGCATTGTTCTCCATATCACAATTTGAGAAAATAACCAAATCTTCCAACAATTTTCTAGTGTGTATAGTATTTGACCTTAATATATATAAACAATGTGATATGTTTGCTTGAGTGCTGGACATTCTTGTCCTTTGAAAATCAGATAAGAGTTAACCCCAGAATTTTGGTTATTTTTCCATTCTGGCAGGCTGAATCAGCTTCTCCTAAAGGAACAAAGAAAAGAAGAAAAAGGCATAATGCCAGAGGGATTTAATTCTAGGGCAATTTAGCACGCTTTCCTGAGTCAACTATTGTTAACAATCTATATCATGGCGATTTTCTTAGATGTCATTTGTAAATGATATACTTGTTTGATACCCACATCTTTTACAGAAATCTGCTCTTAAGCCAGGGGCAGATTCAAAATCTTCCAATAATATATATTTATTCAACAGTATCTTTGTATAAATGCAGATGCTTGTTTTCAGGCATAAATATCTCAAATAAATATTTAGTTTTCGGGATGCATTGAGGTTATGGGAAATGTTTGAACCAGAAGAGCTGCGGAAAGCTTCACTGGTGTTGTAGGGGGATATTTGGGAATGTATTTCTCATACCTGCTGTTTCCAAGGCTTATTCACAATGATATTTTCTTTGAAAAACAGACTGAAAGGGAACAGATTTTATTAATGAATTACTACAGAAATATTCCATCAGAAGAGCTTATTTGTAGTTCAGTTGAACCATGCATTCCTTGGTGCTCTCTGAGCTTGGTTGTTTGCTTGCAGGTATTTCATTATCCAACTAGGTAACATCATCAGTGCTAGAGAATGTGAGGTTTGTTCCCTGTTTATATACCGTAGCTTTCCTTGCCAGTGTCGATGTGGCTGTAATTTTCTCTTTGGTAGTTCCTTGATTAGATATTGTTTTCTGCTTGATTGTTTGTGTGTGTCAATCACTGTTTATTTGGGTATTGGCTGCTGGTCTTTCTCCATCTTGGGAGGAGCCAGTAGTCAGGATGAGTTGTCCTTGTCCAATCAGCGATGAGGACCGAGTCTATCTTTTTTTTCTCTCTTTGCCAGGATCTGCCCTGCTAGGACCCAGTTTTGACTTGGTCCTCAGCAGAGCAGATAGTGGCAAATTGCTCCCATTCTGACTATTGGTTCCTCTCGTAGTGAGTAGCCCAAAGGATTCAAAACCTTAGACTCTTACCTTAGCGTTTTTATTGTCTCCTTTGAGGTCTGTAAATGTGATTTATTTTTATGTGTCAATTGAGGACTGATTCCCTACCATTTTTGGATTTAGCTTGGACTAGGATGTTCACATTTATCTGTGGAAATTGTGGTTAAATCTGTCCATGTCCTCTGAGATTAAAGGGTTTTCATCATGTCTTCTGACTGCTACCCTCTTTTCCCCAAAATAAGACATCCCCTGATAATAAGCCCAATTGGGCTTTTGAGTGCATGGCAACAAGGCCAAACGCTTATTTCAGGGTTCAAAAAAATATAAGACAGGGTCTTATTTTTGGGGAAACACGGTAGTTGGCAATCATGGATGTCCTCTGCTAGTCTTCTCCTTGCCCGTCTACTTGCTTGCCTATATAATGGCTGTTACAAGCCTAACACAATATGTTTTAGATGAATCCTGTTGTTGTTGTTGTTGTTGTTTTTCTTTTCCAGTTATCGGGTTATTTGGTTTGCTTAACATGTTTTGGGGGGCTTTCGTTGAGTTGTGTGCTATGGTGATGCCTGTGATTGTAATTGTTTGATGCTTATTTCTCAGATGTTTTTAGTGTATGATAGGGCTATCCATTTTATTGGAAGATGCTGTACTGTATGGGAAACAGACCACCTACACAGCATCTTCCAACAAAACATAACTTTATCAAAAAGAGACTGGCAACTCAACCCATTATAGCACAACCAACACAAGCTATGAAAAGGATAACATCTGCAAGCAAATAACCAACTCAGAGAAGCACCAAGGATTCTATAAAATGACTGGCCAAAAAAAAGTGTATTATATGCACATGATGCTTAATTTGCAGATTTGAGGGATCGTGACTGTAACGGCTTGCCAATGAATAGGACTTTTATTTCATTGAGCATTTAAAATGCTTTCTACCGAAAGCAAGCCAACATTCAAAGCTGGGGGTAAATTGGAAAAGTAGGTCATATTTCTGTTTTGTTCAATGATTGCAAAAAGGAGTTTCAGTTTTTTTTCCAACTAGCCCATTTTACTATTTTTGGAGGGTGATGTAATTGTCTTAAGCTCCAAAAACACATTTCACCTCAGCCATTTTTTCCCTAAAAAGTAGCTACCATTATCCACTTGATATGTATCTCCATCCCACTTAAAAATCTCAGCAATTTGTTTGGTCTCCCAAAATTTACCTAGAATTCCAAGATCCTCAGAGGAAGTTATTTTCTAGCATGTTTACCTTAGTGATTGGTTCTATAACGGTGATACTATTTCATGTAGCATAAGTCTGTTTCTTATTTGCCCTTTTCTGGACAACAGGAGAGCATCTTTGCTTGACCTCTGTCATCATTAAATCATTTAACTGCTTGTTAACTTTCCTGTCTGTCCTACTCTTGATTATCTTCAATTAAATCATTTTTATTCACCAAATTTCTGTGTGTATCTTTAGAACATGCATTGAATTGTATCTAGAGAATTTTTGTAATCAAATGGTGGCCTCACTTGTAAGTAAAATGATTTCCGTGCTGCTTGTCTTATTCTTGAGGTTATGCTGCAAAATAGACCACACGCCAATAGCCAAGTCTCTAGCCACTTAAACATGTAAACAGTCTGGCTTCTTACGAAGTGGAAAAAATTCTTGTGCAGTGTTTTTAATACGATCAGCATGTTAAAGTTCTGTGTGCGGCTATGTCAGCTTTGGTTGGCGTAATCTTCTCTTTTGTAACCTCCCCATAGTGTGGAACCAAATTGTTTACTTGTGTAGATTTTATGTAGCAATTAGTTTCTGGGGTGACTTAAGTGTATTCATATTTTTTCATCGACTGAGTTTTAAGCAAAGGAAACTGCACTCTTTTGGAACTGATGTTACCAGAGCCATATATTGCAAGGAGCCATTTTATGAACAGTTGTAAAACTCTTTCATCGTCATCATAAAACAATTGGCAAGTTTGGATTGAATTTTGACTTTGTTTTGGTTTTGTCTGTCTCTAGTCGTCTTATCCTCTTTATATTGGGAATGCCTACTCAGAATTCTACTTTTCATTCTAGATGTGCACCACCACATTCTCATTTGGGCAGAAGAGATAAGGTTCAGTATAAGTTTTCTGGGGTCTTATTGCTACCAGTTTGTAATATATTCATTCTTTTAGTTTTCTCTTTTTGAGCCAAAATGACATTCCATGCCGTGCTGTAAGTATTTGAAAACATCTAGCTGAGCACTCTTGGAAATTGATTGCCTTGACAGTGTGGATCCTATTTCTGATCCTGGAAGATCCCTTCTTATGTCCATAATTGCATATCAGGAACATACATGGTGAAAAGTACTAGGATTTTGCATTTATTCTCCCAATGTTTTGGTCTCTTCTAATGGTTTTCTTATAGCTGCTGACAGATGGAACAAGAATGGTCAGTGGCCAAAGATGGAGTTGTAGGTGAAAACTTTAGAAAGGGATCCTATTGGAGAAATAATCTCATTAAGATAGCAATCTTTCAATACTTGAGGGGCTGACACAGAGAAGGGGTGGTGGTGGAATCAACCTATTTTCCAAAGCACCAGAAGGCAAGAAGAGAAGCAAGGAGAGAAGCAACCAAGAATTAAG
The DNA here is from genome assembly GCA_023053685.1 of Diadophis punctatus similis. Taxonomy (NCBI): domain Eukaryota; kingdom Metazoa; phylum Chordata; class Lepidosauria; order Squamata; family Dipsadidae; genus Diadophis; species Diadophis punctatus. The sequence continues at coordinate 151,885,052 of JALIGW010000001.1, forward strand.
GAAAAAATTCATGACAGTGAGAACAATTAATCAGTAAAATGGCTTATCTCCAGAAATGGTGTATGCTCCACCACTGGAAGTTTTCAAGAAGAAATTGGACAGCCATTTGTCTAGAATGGTGTAGAGTCCTGCTCGTACAGGGGGTTAGACTAGAAGACCTCAAAGATTCCCTCCAACTCTGTTAGTCTGTGATTCCAAGATTATTTCCTGCATCTTACAACATGGGAAAGAGATGGGCTTTATTTTCAGTAAACCTTTAAGTGCCCAGCTAGTGGCAGCTGTAATCCCCTAGCTGGTTTCAGAAAGCTGAGCAGGGTCAGCCATAGTAGTAATAGCAGTATGCAATGCTTCTGATTCAGTTTGGAAGAAGGGTTTCAAAGTGCATGGGAGTGTGAACACAGCAATTGCCAAAACAACTTTGTCTCTTTCTAGCATTGTGTGACTGCAGTGGAAGAAGTTTGCTGCAGCAGTTGTGCAATCTGGAAAATGAAGCTCTTTTAATGAATTACAGAAGGGTTGCATTCATATTCCCCTGGCTTCCAAGCCATCTCTTCTGATTCAAATATTAACCATTAAGGTTAGTACTGGATGGGAGACCATTTTTAAAAATCCAATTATTATTTCTTTCTATTTTTTTTAAAATTAGCTTTCTGTTTTGAATTTTAAAAAGATAATCAGCTGAGGTTTGCATCAGGCAGATATTTTTAGGTAAATTAATAATGAGTTTTGAAAAAGAAGCAGGATTAGATTATTAACTCGATCAAGTTATTTCAGCAGTCAGGATAGCATACGCATATATGGATAGCTTTTATTTCCGGACAAGACTATTTGGAAAAGCAGTGTTGTCTTCTTTCTCCATGCTTTAGAACAGGGGTGTCAAACTCATGTCGTCACAGCGGCATCACGTGACTTATCAGAACTTTTTTTCCCCCTTCGCTAAACGGCGCGGGCGTTGCCAGCGCGTGACTCATCCGGCCCGCGGGCTGGGAGTTTGACAGCCCTGCTTTAGAACATGTTCTGCTGACATAATAATATAAGTTCAATCTTAGAAAACAATCATGAAATACAATGTGCAGAAAGGTTCAAGGCAGTTAGATAGGAGTACAAAAAGATACAGGGTTATATTAAACAGAAAATTAAAAGTTTAATAAAATGTCAGTGGTAAAATGTCAGATCTAGAGGACAGCACTATATGTCAGAGGTCCCCAAGCTTGGCAACTTTAAGACTTGTGGACTTCAACTCCCAGAATTCTCCAGCCAGCTATGCTGGCTGGAGAATTCTGGGAGTTGAAGTCCATAAGTCTTAAAGTTGCCAAGTTTGAAGACCTCTGCTATATGCAGAGAGAGAAGAATATGAAATGGGAGAAGAATTTTTTCCTGGGTTTGCAGGGTTTCTCTTTTAGAATCCAAACAGCTGATTGTATTGTTAAGACACAATTAAGGGCCGAACAATAATTCTGGGGTTTATTTTTTACTTGCTTTCTATTTTCTAAGAAAGGGCTTCTGACAGTGGGGATATTGGAAGAAATTAATCAAAGCTGAAGGACACTTGGGACGAAAAGGTTGATGTAGGCCAGAGTTGGATTTCAGCAAGGAGGAGGAAGAAAAGTCATGTCTGCAAGTTAATGGGCCAGCAATTATTCACTGATTGTATTAACCTGCATTTCTATATTTCCCTAACAAGTTCTAGGTTTGCTGTGAGAGATTTTTATTTTCTTTATAGAAAAAAATATAGACAACAGAATATCATTGCTTTTGTTGGCATTTTAAAACTCAGAGGAGAGTGTTCTTTAGTGAAAGACCATGTTCTCTACACAAAACACACAAACTCTATAGAAAATCAGGAAGGAAGATTCCTGCTATTGGGAAGGCTCATTGATCCAGCCAAAGTTTCTTCACTTATTTATTTTGCTAGGTTTATAACCCACCTGTTGTAGAGGAGCTCAAGGTGCCATGCAAATTGCTCCATCCTCCAAATATTCCACATCACATTGTGGGTCTGTCCAATCTTAGCCAAAACCTTTTTTACCACTACACTACTCAGGCTCTCGCTCTTCCCTGATTACCAAAGAGCAAGGGGTGATTTTTGGCAATGTCCTTTCCCTTCAGCCCTACCTTTCATAGTTTTCTGAATTGTGACCCTACACTCTAAAACTGTTTTCTGAGGAACAGTATTGGGGTATGTGAGAGAAAGCTTAAAAGCATCACTTCCCTCTTGTTTTGTTCATGGGGGGTGGGGTCTCTGTTAGAGCAAGAAATATTTTATCAGCTGAGGATACACCAGTTGGATGCCACCCAACACCTGAAGTATTTAGGATTCCACTTATTTCTTTTATGCTCACTCTTGATATTTACTAAAAACGTGGGCTTCCAGATGGAAAGATGGCAGACTAGCATGATTCTGAAATAGCAGCAGCCCACCACTGAAACTGGTTGAGTTAAAAAAAGAGATAATATAGAAAAAGAAGGGAAACAAAGTTCTGAGAAGACCATGTGATTACAGAAGTATGGAGTGATAAGAGGGACTAAAGTGTTATGGGAAAGCCTTTCTTTTATTTTTTTGCTGCACTTTTATGGATTACAAGTTTGAAATAAAGAGAAAATGGTTATTCCTAAAGCGAGTGAATGTTGTAGAAGGAAGGAGAGGATTGTAGGAAGAAAGATTATTTTTGTTTATGATTTATAAATTCATAGAAAAGGATGCTATTTTATTTGTTAGCAAGTTGTGTGTAAAATGGAGATATATTGGGTTATTCATAATGGAAGATAAAATAACAAGTACTTACTGAACCTTTTATAGCCTTTTTGTTGAAAATAGAGCTAAAATGATTATTTTTAGACTGGACATCTAAAAAGTGTTGAATAAGGGGATGATTATGGTTATGTTTTAGACTAGAGGGAGCAGGGATGATGATTTTAATTGTAACTGCTGTAATGAAGACTGGAAGTCACTTCTTTAATTGTCTTCCCCCCTTTCTTTTCCTTTACCTGTTTTTCCCTGCACCTTTTTTTCTTTTTCCTTTCTTCTTTTATATATTTCTTCTTTTTCTTTTATTCAAGCAAATATTTTCAATTAAATATTTTTCTAAAAGAGGTTTATTAAAAACAGTATTAAGGCAAATAACTTCAGGATATTTAATACGACAGATTTTTAAAGAAGGTTTTAATCTGGATGTAATGATTCTTGAAAGGACTGTTAGGATAAGAAAAAGTGCTCCAGGCAATCTGCATGCATTGACTGGTATAGTCTTGCTAGCGTTGTAATTGAAAATGTGATATTTTACATTGTAATTTTAGCTGCATGGTGATAAATATTTATTGATTAGATTTATATCTCACTTTTCATTGAGGAGCCCAGGCGGTATAGATACTACTCTCTCTCTCTCTTTCTATATTTTGAAGAACAACCACCCTATATGGCGGGGCTGGGCAATTAATTTTCCCAAAGGGCCAGTAAAGAAACTGGGACTGTTGTGGATGGCCAGACCAATATAGCCTCATTTGAAGTACTCAAACTCCGTCACCTCAACTCCTCAGGTTGTTCCAGTCAAGGGGCCAAAGCTACGCAGACTCAGAAAAGCACTTTCTGTCCTCACCTTCCTGCAGCTGCCAGCCGGCTGAAGGAGCGCATAGCAACTGCACAGAGCTGGACCCAACTCCACTTCTTCTGCCCGCTGCAGACTCCTTATTTCCATTTAATTTCTAATTTTCTATTGACCTCACACGGGCTGGACAGGGACAGCTAAAGGTGCAAATGTGGGCTGGGGGACGTAAAATGCCCAGGTTTGCTATATGGCACATACATAGTAGAAAAACTGCAATAGTCAGCCTTTCAATGACCTGTATATATTATTACATTATTCTTTGCTGTTGTGTTGAAGTTTATTCTCTCAAAAGTAGATTTTTCTCTTTGCTTTCCTTCTCTAACATTTGCCTATGGAGATTCTCACGTCATCCAAGTCATGGTTGTCTCAAAAGTTCTTTTTCTAGGGGCAACTGGACTTTCTTTCTTTTTATTATTAAAAAGTTTTTTATTTATAAAACAGATAAAAGAACAAAGAGACAAAACATACAATAAACGTAAAGAACAAGTACATGACGAATCGTAATCTAGTATATATATTTACATTCCGCTAATTTATACATCGTTATTTATCTTAAATTGCAAAGAATGAGTTATAGTTTTCCTTTCATCTCCACCATTTTAATTTTTAATCTTGGTTCTCCTTTCTCCCCACCAATGATATAATTTGTTCCAGGTTTCAATGTATTCTGTTTCATCTTTTCCCTTCATTTCTAACGTTAACCTATCCATTTCAGCGCATGTTAATATTTTGCGTAAAATTTCTTCTTCTGTGGGTATGTTTTGTTTTTTCCCAATTTTGAGCAAAAGTTAACCTTGCGGCAGTCAATATATGTAGCATTAAGTATATTATGTTTTTGTCATATTTATCTAATGTTATCCCTAATAAAAAGAGTTCTGGTTTGAGGTCTAATTTTATTTTTAATATTTCTTCCAGCCATTGTTTGATTGTTGTCCAGAATTCTCGTGCTTTGTGGCACTCCCACCACATATGATAATATGTGCCGGGTTGCATTTTACATTTCCAACATAATGAAGAAAGATGTGTACCCATTTTGGCTAATCTTGTTGGTGGGAACTGGACTTTCTTTGAAGACATTTCGCTTCTCATCCAAGAAGCCTTCTTCAGCTCAGAGCTGAAGAAGCTTCCTGGATGAGAAGCGAAACGTCTTCAAAGAAAAAACACAAAGTCCAGTTGCCTCTTGAAAAAAAAGCACCTTTGGGACTTCTCTAACATTGTTTCCTTCCTATAACCTTTCCTAGACTGGGAGAGCTTTAGATGTGTGGACTTCAGTTCTCAGAATTTTCCAACCGATTGTGGCAGTTCCTAGAAATCCTGCGTTTAAATCAACTCCCTAAATCAGGGGTGTCAAACTCACATCCTCATGGTGATGTCACGTGACATATCAGGACTTTCCCCCCCCCTTCACTAAACTGGGCGTGGCCCGTGCATGACGCATCCGGCCCGTGGGCCGGGAGTTTGATAGCCCTGCCCTAGATTGTGAAAGAGTTGGAGAAAATTGCTTTACAACATGCAAAAGCCTCTCAGCTGTTCATGGAGACTACAAATACTAAATGATGTAACCTGCCCATTGCAGTGAATCTGCCATAACCACTTTTGCATATGATTGTTATCTTTCTTATTATCAATGCATGACCCTTCCTGCAACTTATCTAATCACCTAAACTAATACAGCCGTGATAGACTTTAATTAAGAGGTGCTCTGGGCTGTAGGAAGGCATTTCCTCTTGGATAAAGCAGCCTTAGTGAACTTATGATTTCCCCAGTCACTAAAACGAGAATTGACAAGAATATATGTAGCCCTCTCACATGTATATAATCCCCAGCCTCCCCGAGAATCATGCCACTAACGTTCAGTGGCAAAATGCCAACTTTGAGTGATATTTTGGAGCAAAATAAAGGCTTAAAGGAGACCTGGAGCTTCCACTAGACTTAAGGCAGAGATTTCTTTAAACAAAATGCGAAACCAGGACAAAACTGTGTTGTCATTTATAATGATTTTTAACCCATATTTTCTCTGTGATTTTTTTTTTTTAGGCTGGGGTGTGGGAAACCTTCCAAAAAAAGAATAAATTGTGTCTGGCTGAAAAAGTTTACAGAAAATAACTTCAAATTCCAGTGAATAACTTGATCCTGAGCAGCAGCTTTGGGGGAAGCAATAGCGGTGGGCTGGTGGGCTAGAGAGAGGGTGGAGATCTGGAAAACCTCATTGCTCAATCAAGTTCTGTATGTCTGGATTCAACCTATTTCATTTATTATAGGATGGGACATCTCAGGAAAGATCTGCATAGTTTCTGTTTAGTTGAAGACCAGGGACTATGTAACACTTGAAGATGGAAATGTTTAAACAGAAAACTTGGGAGAAATTTTCTTTTGAGTCCTTTGTATTTTGAATTGAAAGAAGCTTTCTGTTCCATGATTTTCCATGTTTGACTGTTCTAGCTTTGGGTGGGTGTATTTATGTCAAAAAGATAATTTTCTCCTTTTTCTTGAAGAATTTAGTTCATGGAAGGCGAAAGAAGGCATTGTTTGTTTGTTTGTTTGTTTACTTTAAATTGAAAACTGATAATCATCATTTGAATAAATGTACTATAATATTTCTCAGATCTTTGTGTGCCTTAGCCTTCCTAATTACTGCCCATTACCACAGCTGCTTAATGTTATAATAATTAACTGTGGGAAATATTTTCCACCTAGTAACACAATCCAGTGGAAATTAAAAATAAGGCTTTGAAGTATTAAACTTGTAAGGGCAAGTTTGGAAATGAATTTCTTTAAACTTGTGTTGACAGTATGTTTGGAAATAGTTGCTTTTGGTCAGTCGTATTACTACAAATGGAAAATGTGAATTTTGGGAACAGTTCATGGAACAGAAATTTGGGGAAATCGGTGGCATTTTTGGAAATTTAAGGTATAAAAGGCTTGGGACTGTAGCAGATTCAGTGCTATTCCAATATTCCAATATTTTTCATATGGATATTTCTAATCTAGTAGACCAATGCTTTGCAATCTTAGCCATTTTAAGATGTATGGCCAATGAGCATTGCATGCTGGAGTATTCTGGGAATTGAAGTCCACACATCTTAAAATGGCTAAGGTTGGGAAACACTGTAGTAGACTGTGCTTCTTTGTTAAGATGAAATATGTGGGTGTTGCATCAGTTATGAAGAGCATCTAGGTACGTCAATTGCATCATTTCCTCTGTGTGCATTTATGTCTAATCATTAGTCCATCCAGCTGTGTGGTCTACAGCAGGGGTCAGGAACAGAATGTGTACAGATGCCAGGCCTCCATCATATATTTGCCCCAGACCTATCCACCCACCCATTTATTTCAAAGAAAAGGGCTTTTTTTTTTGAAGAAAATTTGATCAATAGCCTTGTGGGGAGATGGTAGAAATACTATGTGAGTTTGCGATATTAAGAGATTCTAATTTTTTTTAGCAGATTGGCAATCCCTAATTTACCCTGGTAGACATTGGGTCACAAGAGTTTGTTTCGCATTCTTAATCAAAGATACCAAGAATTTTCTAATTTTTTGCATGTAGTTTGTTCCTCTCTTTATAACTATATGTTTGTGAATGTGGAGGTGTTTGCTTTTCTCCCCCCCCCCCCTCTCTCTCTCTCTCTCTCTCTCTCTCTATATATATATATATATATATACACACACACACACACACACACATACATACATACATACATACACACACTGTGTGTGTGTGTGTGTGTATATATATGTATGTATGTATGTATGTATGTATGTATGAATGAATTTGGGATTGCATCCAGATATAAAATATTTTTGTTGAAGTAAATAAATGCTAGTTATAACAGAGGTAATTTTGAATTTGAAGCACTTTATTAATATTCACTAGCTTCTAATTTCTCCTCTATTGATAATGGCCTATAACCGTGATGGCGAATCTATGGCACGGGTACCACAAGTGGCACGCGGAGCCATATCGGTGGGCACGCGAGCTCAGGTCCGGCGTGCATGTGTGCACCAGCTGGCTGATTTTCGGGCCTTCTGGGCCCACTGGGAGTTGGGAAACAGACTGTTTCCAGCCTCCAGAGGGGGTGGGGAAGGCCGTTTTCGCCCTCCCCAGGCTCCTAGAAAGGCTCTCGAGCCTGGGGAGAGCGAAAAATGGGCGTGCCATTGCATGCTGGGAGCAGGGGGGTCATGCGTGCATGTGCGGGGGTGCATGGAATTATGAGTGTGGGCACGCACACACGTGATCCCCCGCATTCCCCCCCACTTTTGGCACGCAAACCAAAAAAGGTTTGCCATCACTGGCCTATAACATGGAATTCCAGATATTCTTTAATTAAACTTACTATCTAAATTTACTTTAGTGTTGCTTGGGCTTAATTCTGTAGTTGAAATGAATAGATCATTTAATTAAAAACCTTAAGTCAAAAGTCTACAAAAGAATGGAGCCTTTAAATTCACAGAATTCTTTATAAGGTCTTTTGATACGATTGACCACACCATACTACTGAATTGGATCTCCAGGATAAGAATCACAGGATACTGTCCTGCAGTGATTTTTGACTACCATAAACTAACATAGTCTTCCATTAGTATCTGTATGCAAGTTTGTTAGAGAGTACATGATATTTGAAGACTCATAATTAGGTTTCATGAACTCTTGTGTTGATATGTGGCCCAATGTTGGCCTAAAAAACATGACATACAGCAATGATGGTGCAGAAGTTAAGGTGTTGGTCAGGTACCAGAGAGGCCCAGGTTCAATTCCAACCTCAGCCTTGGAAATTTACTGGCGATTTTGGGCGATACCTTCTTGTCTACTTTATAGGGTTGTCAGAGAAAATGGGAGGATAAAGTGATTTGCATGTTGCCTTCAGCAACCTGAATGAAAAGAGGAGTGGAAATCTAATAAATAAATAAAACATGTAAAATCAATTTAGGAGATAGTGCTAGAACAATGAATTAGTTTGTGGCATAAACTGAAGTCCAGTCTTAACAAGATAGAAATATTGAAGATATTGTCTGGATGTGAATAAGCAGACAAGTCCACATCCATATTTAATTCAGCTATACAGACTCCAAAGTATCAGCTAAAAATGTAGAGAAACACAAAACTCTTAAACAAGATATTCTCATAACTGTTAAGTCCCTTATAAGATTTTCTCAACTCCCCATATTCAGATAAGTTGTTGGGAGTTTGGGAGAGGAGGAGAAGGATTGTTGTTGTTGTTGTTGTTGTTGTTTAAAGACACAATGCAGAACTTCAAGGAAAAAACAGCAAGAAGTTGCTGGATGAAAGCCTGGAATCCTATTGGGTTTTTTCATCTCCCTTTGGCTCAGATCCAAGTTTGAACTTCCAGATTAATTTTTTGTTTAAGATAATTTACATGCTGTGTATATGCTCAGTCCTTTGGCATTTTATACAAAGTGACTTTATATCAGAGGGCTTTCTGATATAAGAAAATACTCTGTACATTCTACCGGTTTAAATCTCTTATCCATTGGAACAACTGTAATGTTACCTTCCCCCAGTGATTATGTTTTCATGGAATTACCTAAAATTAAAAAGGAAATTTTATGTGGTTTTTTTTTTCAAGTGATAATGCTGAATTATAATATTTACTCTTGGTTTACTTTCCTGATTTGGGAGAGGTCCTGTTTTCCTTAGCCATCAAACTCAAAATTATAAGGGCCAGAAGGTAGGACTATAGAATCTGCATCGTTCTTTCTTCTTGATGTTCAAGAAAGCCTGAGAGAAAGTGCTACCTCATGCATCCATGTTAAGAGAGAAGACGCCAGTTAAATTCAGCTCCCTATGATAGTCGGTATCAGCAGTAATACAAAGGTAGGAAGGCAGGACAGACTATTTGAAAATGAAAGGACTTCCGGGAGAAGAAATGGAAATCTCCCATCCTTCACTATATGGCAGTGGTGGCGAACCTTTTTCGGCTTGCGTGCCAAAAGGGGGGGGCGCTCTTGCGCGCTCGCGTGCCCACACCCATTCCCTCCCCCCCACACGCATGCGCACAACACCCCCCCATGCTGCCCCCTGCGCATGCGCACCCCCCCACCCCCACACAAAGGCTTACCTGAGCCTGGAACAACGAAACTGGCAAACCGGAAGTGCGAAAAAATGCACTTCCGGTTTGCCGGTATGCTGTTTTTTGCACTCTGGAGGGTTCAGGGAAGCTCCCTGAAGCTCCGGAATGCAAAAAACTACAAAACGGACAAACCGGAAGTGCGGAAAAGTGCACTTCCGGTTTGTCCGTTTTGTAGTTTTTTGCATTCCGGAGCTTCAGGGAGCTTCCCTGAACACTCCGGAGTGCAAAAAACAGCACACCGGCAAACTGGAAGTGCGTTTTTTCGCACTTCCGGTTTGCCGGTGGGAACCCTCGCGTGCCGGCTTCTATGGCTCCGCGTGCCACCTCTGGCACGCGTGCCATAGGTTCGCCACCACGGCTATATGGGCTTATACTTATCCCCAAGCAAGAAATTATACTGTAGTTAACCTGTTCTGGGGTGAGTTTTATTTCTTCCTAAAAAAAGAAATCAACTTTGCAGGTAGAGCTACTTGGTAAACTTAGACTTTCCATACTTTCAATTCAGTAGTCCTCTTCTATTTGTGTGTGTGTGTGTTTGTGTGTGTGTGTGTTTCATTTTTTTAAATGTACACTATTCAATCACTTGTATTTTCTCTGCAGGGACTCCTCCCTGAGTCCCTCGGGAGTTGGGCGGCATATAAGAAAACCAAAATAAATAAATAAATAAATAAATTGTAAACTGCTGAATACCATCCAAATTACTGAATGGTAGGACATCAATGTTTATAAGCTAAATAAATAATTGTATCTCCTGTTCTTTCTCAAATATATTTTTTATGAGTTCTACTTCGCAGTAAGTATGGCAGGTATGATAAACTAAAAAAAAAAAAGATTAAGACTCCAGCAAAAGAGAATGTGAATCAGATCCATAAATTGAAATACTATAATGTTACAAGTTCATGCCTGGTAATCAACGCATCGTTTAATGTGCTGAAACATTCTGACACAGGGATTTAACATCTGCAGATGTTTTTGTGCTTGGAATATTGTGTGCATATGACTTAATGAGTTGATTACTGCGGTAGGTAACATCTTAAAATAATGGGAAAACTAAGAAGAAATAAGGCAAATAGGATGCTCTCCTCCCTCTTTTCAATCCAGTGGGAAGTTTTCTTTTCTTTTTTCTTTTAATGGATTCGTGGCAAGTTCTGAAAAGCTGCTTCCAGTTGGACAATCCCTTAGTGGCATGGTTGAAAAGTAAACTTCGCCTCCTTCCCAGCTTTCTGCATTTACCAGATTGCTTCATAAAAATGCCCCAGGGCATTAACTCTTTCCACACTAATTTGGGAAATAGGAGTATCCCTTGTTACTATTCCATTCAGCATTACATTGCCTGAACGTAGATTAGAACGGTTTTCTCAGGCTGCATGTGGCTGGGTTCACTTAAGAAGTCAATAATGCACATCAAAAGCAACAATTTGAGAAACTTCGGTGAAATGAATTACTTAATTTTATTAAGAACTGGACGACCCATGACCTGTTGGGTAATCGTTTCAGAGATATTTCCTTTCATAAACAGAGAAATAGAATGACCACAGGAAGGAAAAAAAAGCAGTGGGAGCAGGAACAATTTTTGACTTCCTGCCAGCTTCCCCACTGACTTTGCTTGTGAGAAGCTGACAGGGAGCATCAGAAATCACAATCACCTGACCATGGCACTGCTGCAGTGGCCATAAGTTTGCAAATACAACTGAAATTTGAAGAGCCTTCAAATTTCAATTCCACGGGAGTAATGGGTCCTGGATCTGGATGCATTGTTAGTCCATTTGCTTCAAAAATTGTCGCCCTATGGATGCACCATTTGGGCTAATTGAAGGTTACAAACAGACAGGAAAGCTTAGTAGTGCATGAGATTGAGTGTGCTTTTCTACATCAACTGAACTAGTTCAGTGCTAGATTCTTGTGCTTTGTAATTGGTTTACATTTAAGAATATTTCAATCTCTCATTTGCATTATGGAAGCTCTTAAGATATGAGTTTGAAATGCAAGACTATACACAAATATATGTATAGTCTTGCATTTCATTGTTTGTAGTGAATGTATGACACTTGGTTAAAGCAAAATGGATAGTTTTCCTTTTGACTATGAATTTGAATGTAGGTGACCTGTTTTGTGTTGTAAAGAAGATTGACAGGATATGAAAAGTATTTGTGGTAGATAGTGGAACAAAGGAAATACTATCCATTCCCCAGCTACTCTTCTGAAGCATAAAGATGGATTTTTGAAGTGGTTGTTTAGAGAAGGATGTGGTGATTGGACATGATTATTTGTCTTTTGCTTGATGGAATGGAGTTTCAGAAGGGTATCTGGGGCCTTTCTCAAACACTATATTGTTAATTTAGATGTGAAAATCAAGCTGCTTCCTAATTAAGTATGCTTTAAGAGCCCTTCTAAGTTTGTATGTTGCAATTATATAAACTGTTTAAACAGGCTCTCCTTTATTGTTGTTTTGTTTATCAGTTTAAATGAGATAAGTATATGATGTAAGGTTTTTAATTTAATTATTTGGGTTGCAGTTCATTGCACACTAATCTGGAGTAAGTAACAGAAATTAGTTAGGGCTTGCTTCTTGAGCTGTCAGTTATGTGCCTAATAGCATGATGGGTTCATATTCCTGCAAAGTAATACTGAACATTGTTATTAGAAACTTGCAGCATGCTTGTAACAAATATCAGTTTTGTGTTAGGCAAATCCACCATTATATGTTTACTTACAGCAGCAGTTCTCAACCTGGGGGTCGAATGACCTTTTCACAGGGGTCGGGAGACTTCACCCGGATGCCGCCATTTGGGTTCTTTTACCCTCTGCGCATGCGCAGAACACTTTGCGCATGCGCAGAGGGTAAAAAACCCCAAATGGTGGCGGCGGTGGGCGTGGCGGCAGGGTAGGGCGCGGTAGGGGTGTGGCGGCGGGGTGCGGGTCGCAGCATAAGGAAGGTTGAGAACCACTGACTTACAGCCTATATTTGCTGTGTCATTTGGACAGTCTTCTACCATTCCTGATTTAGGCAATGCTTTTCTTCCATCTTCTTATGATTTGCTTTTATTACTTTACCTGATATATAGGTAGTCCTCGACCTACGACCACAATTGAGCCCAAAAGTTGTTAAAGTGAGTTTTGCCCCATTTTGTGTTGCCCCACAGTTGTTAAGTGAATCACTGCCGTTGTTAAGTTAGCAACAGGGTTGTTAAGTGAAACTGGCTTCCCCATTGACTTTGTTTGTCAGAAGATCGCAAAAGGGGATCACATGGCCTCGGGACAATTACAACCAACATCAGTATGAAGTGTGAAGCACGGTCGTCTATTGACTATTTCCGTGCCCTTGTAACTTTGAACGATCACTAAATGAATGGTGGTAAGTCGCGAACTATCTGAATAACACAATCTTTTAATTTGTTTGCTGTATTTTGAACAAATAATTAGGCTTCTCAAGCAACAAAGCAAATTTAGTGATTCAGTATAGTGACCTGACAGTTGGCAAAGAGAAAAAGATTCATTCTGTGGTTGCTGCAAGTTATTTTCACTTGCCAAAGGCAACCATCCTGTTCCTTTTGGTCTCCGGGAACCTCAGCGACTAGGAAGCTGTCAGGTATATAATGCATTTCCAGTTCAAGATTGCTATCGCCAGATGTATCTTAGTTATGCTTGGAGAAAGCTTTGCATTTCATCAGCTTTTGGCATGAAGAAGAAGGAAAAAGTGCCCTGCCAGCACCAGAAAGACTGAAAATTCCCAACAATTAAAATAGTCAGATGATTCTTAGGTTATGAAACATAGCGATTTACAGTTTGAAGACATTGCTGGCTTTGTTGTGAAGAGTGAATAACTGAAATTAGGGAAGAGGTGCCATAACGCAATGGGGCAACAATGTAGGGTGTGTAATTCTAATGCTTCATTTATAGCAAGGCTGATGACATCATATACACTGCCAGGTCTAGAGTGCAGGGGTGAAATTCAGCAGGTTCTGACAGGTTCTGGAGAACCGGTAGTGGAAATTTTGAGTAGTTCAGAGAACTGGGAATACCACCTCTGGCTGGCCCCAGAGTGGGGTGGGAATGGAGATTTTGCAGTATCCTTCCCCTGGAGTGGGGAGGAAATGGGGATTTTACAGTATCCTTCCCCTGGAGTGGGGAGGGAATGGGGATTTTACAGTATCCTTCCCCTGGAGTGGGGTGGGAATGGAGATTTTGCAGTATCCTTCCCCTGGAGTGGGGTGGGAATGGAGATTTTGCAGTATCCTTCCCCTGGAGTGGGGAGGGAATGGGGATTTTACAGTATCCTTCCCCTGGAGTGGGGAGGGAATGGAGATTTTACAGTATCCTTCCCCGGGAGTGGGGTGGGAATGGAGATTTTGCAGTATCCTTCCCCTGGAGTGGGGAAGGAATGGGGATTTTACAGTATCCTTCCCCTGGAGTGGGGTGGGAATGGAGATTTTACAGTATCCTTCCCCGGGAGTGGGGAGGGAATGGAGATTTTGCAGTATCCTTCCCCTGGAGTGGGGTGGGAATGGAGATTTTGCAGTATCCTTCCCCTGGAGTGGGGAGGGAATGGGGATTTTACAGTATCCTTCCCCTGGAGTGGGGAGGGAATGGAGATTTTACAGTATCCTTCCCCGGGAGTGGGGTGGGAATGGAGATTTTGCAGTATCCTTCCCCAGGAGTGGGGTGGGAATGGAGATTTTGCAGTATCCTTCCCCTGGAGTGGGGAGGGAATGGGGATTTTGCAGTATCCTTCCCCTGGAGTGGGGAGGGAATGGGGATTTTGCAGTATCCTTCCCCTGGAGTGGGGTGGGAATGGAGATTTTGCAGTATCCTTCCCCTGGAGTGGGGAGGGAATGGGGATTTTGCAGTATCCTTCCCCTGGAGTGGGGTGGGAATGGAGATTTTGCAGTATCCTTCCCCTGGAGTGGGGTGGGAATAGAGATTTTGCAGTATCCTTCCCCTGGAGTGGGGAGGGAATGGGGATTTTGCAGTATCCTTCTCCTGGAGTGGGGTGGGAATGGAGATTTTGCAGTATCCTTCCCCTGGAGTGGGGTGGGAATGGGGATTTTGCAGTATTCTTCCCCTGCCACACCCACCAAGCCACGCCCACAGAACGGGTAGGGAAAATTTTTGAATTTCACCCCAGCTAGGGTGGTAATAGCTGTGAACACTCTGAAGCCATGCTGGAAAGAAAAACACTTTTCCTCCTTTAGAAAATATGGAATTAAGGGGGGAAATGGAAGTATATGCAATATACCTTTTCCCAAGACCTTTTACTGACCACGTGTCAAATTTGCTAATAAAGGTATGTATTATGTATGCCTTCGTTTATTCACATTAGCATATTTAATATAGCTATTAAATGTAAAAGCAGAATTTAGCAACTAAGTATTAATGGGAACGTTTTTAAAATGTTATTACTGTTTAAGCTGTAGAACCCTTTGAACCCATGGTTTCTATGTTTTTATCAAATTGACCTGTTGACACAAAATAAAGTTGACCCTATTAGCACAATGATAATAAGATTTATGTCTTTTTCTTTGGCTGTTTTAGAAAAACAGTTTAGAAAAAGCTGTGGGAGCAAGGCAAAGCAAGAAGATATCTTGCATAAAAGTTGTGGTGGCGCAGAGGTTAAAATGTAGTATTGCAGAGTAACTCTGCCCACTGCCAGGAGTTCATTTCTGACTTTGCTCAGGGTTAACTCAGCCTTCCATCCTTCCGAGGTCAGTAAAATGAGGACCCAGATTTTGGGGGGCAATACGCTGATATTTGTAAACCGCTTAGAGAGTGCTGTAAAGCACTGTGGAACAGTGTATGAGTCTTAAGTACTATTGCTATTGTTGTTGACATCAATATCTGGGAAAATCCTGGAAAAGATAATTAAATAGAGGATTTGTGAGCACCAAAAAACAAACAAGGAGATTGCTAGAAGCCAGCATGGGTTTGTTAAAAGCAGATCATGCCAAACAAATCTTATTGCATTTTTTAAATAAACTAAACTATATTAGTAGATCAGCAAAATGCTGTGGACATACCGTAGTACACTTGGACTTCAGCAAGACATTTGATAAAGTAGACCACAACCTATTTCTTGGTAAGATAGAACAATGTGGATAGACAGTACCACCACCAGATGGATTTGCAATTGACTGACCAACCTCACTCTGTGGGTAGTCCTCAATAGAACTACATCAATCTGGAGGGAAGCATGCAGTGGGATACCTCAAAGCTTGGTGTTGGGCCCAGTACTCTTCAACTTCTTTATAAATGATCTAGATGAAAGGATAAAAGGGGAACTCATCCTATTTGCAGATGACACCAAGCTGGAGGGAAGTACTAACACTTTGGAAGATAGGCTCAAGATCCAGAAGGGGATAGACTTGAACACTGGGCCTTAAGTAACAAGATGCAGTCCGGTGGTGAGAAAAATAAAGTCCTGCACTTAGCAGGAAAAAACAAATGCATGGGTACAGAAATAAGTGGTGCCTGGCTCAACAGTAGAAACTCTCAGATGGATCTAGGTGTCCTAGTGGACAACCACTTAAGTATGAGTCAGCAACGTCCTACAGCTGCCATAAAAGCCAATGCAGTTCTAGGCTGCATCAGCAGAGGGATAGCGTCAAGATAACGAGAAATGATAGTATCAATTTACACCTCACTGGTGAGACCACATTTGGAATACTGTGTCCAGTTCCGATCACCATGATACAAAAAAGATGTTGAAGCCCTGGAAAGTGTGCAGAGAAGAGCAACAAAAATGATAAAGGGTCTGGAGGCTAAATCGTATGATGAATGGTTGAGGGAGCTAGGTAAGTCTATCCTATTGAAGAGAAAGATTAGAGGACACTAGTCTTCCAGTACTTGAGGGGCTATCATAAAGACAAGGGGATTATCTTTTTTTTTCTAAGACCTCAGAGGATGGGACAAGAAGTAATGGGTGGAAGCTTGTTAAAGAGTGATCCAACCTAAAAGGAAGTAGAATTGCTCTGACAGAGCAATTAATCATTGGAATAGCTTGCTTCCTGGAGTTGTGGGTGCTCATCACTGGAGGTTTTCAAAAACAGACTGGACAGTCATTTGACTGGAATGGTATAAGGCTCCTGTCTAGAGGAGGGGGTTGGACTGGAAGACCTCCAAGGTCCTTTCCAGCCCTATGATTTTATGAAAGAGGAATGGATAAGGACTTTCCCAAGGTCACACAGAGAGTTTCATAATAATCAGAGATGTGAACCCATGTCTCCCCGCCGTGCTATAGATGTACACATCCATCTGTAATGCAAGCAAGTCCAGTTGCACCCACAATGGCTTTTCTGCTGAGCTATTGGTTAGACCAGTGGTTCCCAACCTGGGGGTCGGGACCCCTTTGGGGGTCGAACGACCATTTCCCAGGGGTCGCCCCGGCATCCTCAGCTTCCCCCCCCCCCACTGCCACAAGCCTGGCCATATCGACTCAACTCGCCCAAGCCCTCCGATTGGTCAGGAGAGGTGCCATTCGGTGAGAGGCGTTTGTGATGCCTGGCGGCCGAGCTTTGACGGCATCAGCTAAGGGGCCAGCTTTGCTTTGAATTCTGGGAGTTGAAGTCCAGGCACCTTAAAAGTTGCTGAGATTGAGAAATATTGCTGTACACTTGTTGGTTATCAAGTCTAAATACAGAAGTAGACTTGTTGTGGAAGATGATATTCCTTGTGCTCTTGCAAAGACTGGCCCGAGAATTTCTGATCTGGCATAATTACATATTGTTTTTGTGATTAATCGCTATGCTTTAATTATGTTCAATTTGTAACAATGAAAATACATCCTGCATATTAGATATTTACATTACGATTCATAACAGTAGCAAAATTACAGTTATGAAGTAGCAACAAAAATAATTTTATGGTTGGGGGTCACCACAACATGAGGAACTATATTAAGGGGTCGCGGCATTAGAAAGGTTGGGAACCACTGGGTTAGACTATGAACTTTCCTACTCTATGCAAGAGCCAATGCAGTTGGCCAAGCATTTCTTTGAGTTGGAATATAAAGCCAAGTATGCATCCCAGCAAAAGTCATGCAGCCTGATTGGGCCAGTCATGGCAGGTGGCAGTCAGTCGGATGCACGTGAATGACAGCCTCTTCAGTTCCTTGGAAACCAAGTGGTTTCCCTCTTTGCACCAAACAGAGAATTGAAAAAATAATTGTATACACGTTTGAATGAATGTGTGAAAAGCAAGAAGTGGATTTTTCCCCAGGAGACACGGTATGGAAGCAACAGTTCTGCAACCTTGCTGCCTGTTAGTGGTCTAGTAATATAATTAGCTCCGCAGTCATGAAGTTTAAAATGTCTCATTAAAAAAACAAAACAAAGAAATACTAAACGTTCTTAATAAAAATTGTTAGAAAAGTATCTTTTCAGTTACTTGTACAATAATGAAGAGCAGTGAGACATCCAAGATTGATTTCTACAGTTTTTTTTCAATTCTCATGTTTTTAAGAATTAACTGGCATTTTTTAAAACCATTACGCATACCCTTAACTTGTATTTTTCTTTCTGTTAATATCTAACTAAACTGAGGAAGGTAAAACAGCTGGTTGCTAAGGCAACCAGAATTCCCCTCTTGTGGGATTTTGTGGCCTGGCATCCTGAGAGCAGAACTTTAGAAGGAAAAGCTGAATATAGTATATTGATTTTTTTTATGGGAGACTCTCCAAAAGATACCTCATTAAAGTAATTAAATTGGTTTCTTTAGGAAATAGCCAAAGTGAACATTTCAAAGAAATAAGTTTGCTTTTGACCAGTGCAAAAATCTCCAGATAAAACATTGAGTTAGTTGTACAGCTATTGCCTCTATTGAAATGTGGATGGAGATGAATATTAGAGTAACATTACATAGCCACCTGGTTAAAATGCTCATATCACCAATAGGGTTTTCTGCTTCCTCTACTCCTCACTCCCAAGAGAAAGGGGGGGAAGGAGAATGGGAGAACTTGAGCGTTGAAGTAAGAGTTAATTTCCCTTCTCTGCGTACTGGTGCAAAGTATCGCTAATCTTATATTAAAATGATGTTGAATGAGGAAGTGGAGGGGGTATAGAGTAGAACCTGAAAGAGACATTATTCAAAGCTTATTGAACAGACCCTTATTAAGATTTTTTTTCCTGGTGTCTTACCAAAATCAGCTTCCTTGTCATTTAAACCCATTTATAACTTGTATACAATTGTCTTCTGAAACAACTAAGCAATTCTGCCCCGTCTTCTACACTGCAGTCCTTCAGATCTATCATGTCTTCGCCTTGCTAAATGTACCCAACACTTCCAATCTTTCTTTTTCCCAACCTCTTATCTTGGTTGCTGGCCTCTGGATATTCTCCAAGCTGTCAATGTCCTTCCTAAAATATAGTCCGCACCACTCGATTCAACATTCTGGCTGCAGTTTGACTAACATGGAATATAAAGGAATAATTACTTCCTTTGAGACCTGAATCCTGTCCTGATATAGCTTCTGTTTGGTATCCCCCCCTCCCCATTTTGTGTCATCCACAAATTAGATGATTTTATTTTCTAACCCAACTAGGTCATTTATAAATATATTGAACAGCAGAGTGCCTATAACAGACCACCACTTGACACTTCTCTCCAGCTTGACATGGAGCCATTGATGTGTATGTATGTATGTATGTATGTATGTATGTATGTATGTATGTATGTATGTATGTGTATATATATATATATATATTTGTTTGTTTTCTGAGGTTTTCGTGGGTGTTTGTATGTAGGTCTTTGGGTATTCGGGTTTTCTCCCACGTGGAATTGGAAGTGTCTTGGCGACGTTTCGATGAAGTCTCATTCATCATCTTCAGGCTGGTGTCTTCTGCTTCCTGCTTCTAGGAGCAATGTGAGATTGCTGCTGTTTCTTCCTTTTAACTGCCAGTGGAGGTTTGAACTGATAGGATGGGAGCTTGGCTGTGTTCTGATTGGTTGGAGGTATGTTCTGATTGGTTGGGGGCTTGGCTGTGCTCTGGTTGGCTGGGGGGTTAGCTGTGCTCTGATTGGCTGGGGGTGTTCTCAGGTTACTCTGACTTGCAGGGGCATTTGAGCTGGTGAGCTGCATTGCTGCTGTTTGGCTTCTGGTTCGTGGTCGTGCCACATCTTCATGGAGGGTGTCAGTTTGCTTCATGTATGGATTGGAGGGGTTTAAAGTGGCTAATGATGCAGCTGTAGTATGGCTTCTGGTTTGTGGTTGTGCCTCATTGGTGTGGGTTTGGGTTTGCTTATTGCGTGGATGTGTGGTGGTGACATCCTGTGTGGTTTTCGTGAGTGTGGGTTTGGTGTCATTCTTTGTGTTAGGGACTCGTTTGTCAATAAGGGCGGGTTTCCAAATGGCTGGTAGACGGGAGGTGTCATCTCGTTTATTCATGCTGTGTGGGCGTTTTTCTATCTCGATGGCTTCTCTGATTATTCTGTTGTTAAAGTGTTCAGTTTTGGTGATAGTTCTGGTCTTTTTAAAGTCGATTTCATGTCCTGTGGCTTTGAGATGTTGGACCAGGGAAGAGGTTGGTTCCTCTTTTTTGACTGTGTTCTTGTGTTCTTCAATGCGTGCACTTATTCTTCTGTTGGTTTGTCCAATGTATGTGGTGGGGCAGGCGGTGCATGGAATTTCATATACTCCTTGATTTTCTAACTCAATTTTGTCTTTGGGGTTTCTTAGGATGGTGGATATTTTTCAGTTTGTGCAGAATGCTGTCTTGATGTTGTGTTTGTGGAGGATCTTGCTGATTCTGTCTGTAGTGCCTTTTATGTATGGGAGGAGGGCTTTGCCGTTTTCTTGTTCTCTGTCTTGGATTTTAGTGGGGGTTTCTTTTTGGATTAGGTTGGTGATCTTATTTCTTTGGAATCCATTGGATGCTAGTACGTTAGTGAGAGTATTTAGTTCGGTTTTTAGGTGTTGTTCGTCAGCTAGGCGTTTTGTTCTGGAGATGAGTGTCTTGGCTACGGAGTTTATCTGTGCTGGGTGGTGGTGTGAGAGTGCGTGCAGATAGCGGTTAGAAACCCCCACTAATATATATATATATATATATATATATATATATATATATATATATATATATATATATATATATATATATATATATATATATATATATATATATATATATATATATATATATATATATATATATATATATATATATATATATATATATATATATATGTTGTATATAGTTCAACTAGCTCCGTATTCATCTTATGTTAGCATAATCATGCCCACATTTTGTCATCTTCTCTGCTAGAATTTCATTAGTGACTTTACTGAATGCTTTCCTGAAGTTACAAGTCAGTTAAAACTGGTCATAAAATCAAAATAGGATATGAGTTTGATTGACCTGAAGAAACATGTGGTCACTTCATCCCCAACTTTCTGAGTACTTTTAACTCTTCTGTTCCCTTTTGATTGGGATCAGATCTAGAAACGCTGATTCACTTTTGTTTTACCTTCAGAAATTTGAAATGGTCAGCAAAATCAGTGTGGAAATTTTGAACCTTCTCCAGATCGGTTGCGGGAGAGTCCAAAGCGTGGGTTGACTCTTCCTTCCTGCATAGACTGAGCCGACAGATTTTTCTAGCCACGCCCTTCCTGTTCTTCTTTCTCCCGTTATTTGACTCAGTCCTTGCAGAGCGGACGTATTTTCAGTCGACAGAGGAAAGTTTGGACTCTCCCGTGAGCTTTTAAAAACTTTTTTCTCTCTTCAATTTGAACTTGCCTAGCAAGTGGAGGGGGGTTGGAAAGGCAGCGTTTGCGCTGCCGCGATCTTAGGTGGCTGTTGGGTTCCGATTGCCCAAGGGGTTCTAAGGGCTCGGCCGTCCTGAAAATACCCCCAAGAGGCTACCCCAGACCTGCTGGGAAGGCCACCGCCACCGATTAGGTCGCATTGGGGAACCAATCGCCCAGAGCAGCCAGGAGGCTTCCACCCTGATTCTCCGTAAGGGGTGGGAGCTACCCCAGATCTGCTGGGAAGGCCGTTGCAGTGCACAGTAGCTCGTTTGTGATCGAGCCTTGGCTGGCTAACTTGGGTTCGTCCTGGCACTGCCGCCTGGACTGCGGATTTCTGAGGAAGCCGCCAGCATGTGAGCAGGCTAACCCAAGGCTTCCTGGCACTGCCGCCACTGCTTACTTGCCCCTCCCTCCCTCCCTCCCTCCCTCCCTCCCTCCCTCCCTCCCTCCCTCCCTCCATCCATCCATCCATCCATCCATCCATCCATCCATCCATCCATCCATCCATCCATCCATCCATCTATCTATCTATCTATCTATCTATCTATCTATCTATCTATCCAGCTTAACACGGACTTAGGATGGCTGATAGGGCATCTCCAGAGCAGGGGGATCGTTGCCCTTCACCTTTAGGAATGTCTGCTGGGTCCCCCACAGCTGGTAAAGCCCCAGCAACTGGAAGGGGCAAACGTTCTTCTTCAAAGAAGACCTCTAAGGCTTCAGAAAAAGATGTATAGAGAAGGCAAAGCACTCTGGAAAAACGCATTGCAATTGCTGAAAAAAAGCAAGCTGAATTGGAAGGGGGGTTGGTTTCTTCCCCTGCACTTCCTGCTGCCTCCCGCCCTTTTTCAGCTGAACAGTTGGTTGTTACCAATGCTGCAGCTTTGCAAACCTGGCCTCCAAAGGGCATGGAAGAGCTGTCTCCACAGTTGTCCTTGCAAGACAACAGAGAGCAAGATTATGATCCCTTTGCATGCATAGCTCCCAGTAGCTGGCAACAGGATCCTGTGGCTAGAAGCCAATCCCCTGAGGCCACATTCATGCCCATTGCGGCTGGATTGCGCCCACGGGAAGACCAGGCAGGCGAGTTGCCTGGAAATAATAACGAAATAATTTCAAGGGCTCTATCTCAAGGCATTGCTGTGAGCCTGCAACAAGGTTACCAGCCCAGATCCAGAGCTTCAGAGGGTTTCTCTGGCTCTGTTTGCCTGAATCAGGGTCAGGCTGATTTTTCAATCACACAGCCAATCCAATCTCCCTGCTACTCCTTGGAGAGTGAGGGCTCACTGGTAGGGGATGGCAACCAAGGTGACTTGGAGTTACTTGGTCGTCCCCATCTCCTTTTGTTAGACACTACCGGTTGGACGCCTTCACATCTGCAGAAGCATCCTTTGGTAGGAGGGTGTTGCAGAGGGTCCACAGGACTGGGGGATCGCCAGACCAAGAGATGCCCCCCTGAACAGTAATCAGCTTTGGTATGTCCCACGCTTTGTACTCTCCCGCAACTGAACTGGAGAAGGAGCGTTGGTCTTACTTGAGACACACCTTTTCTGATGGTTGTGGGAGAGTCCGAAATCCGCCCTGGTGTTTTCTTGGTCCGGGCCTTCAGGGATATTAGGAGGACATTGGGGAGTCACTTCCTTACTCAGCTACGCCTTCATCGAATAATGGGAGAAAGAGGAACAGGAAGGGCGTAGCTAGAAAAATCTGTTGACTCAGTCTATGCAGGAAGGAAGAGTCAACCCATGCTTTGGATTCTCCCGCAACCATCAGAGAAGGTGCGTCTCAGATAAGACCAACGCTCCTTTCAGTCTTGGCCATATTGTTTTCTCAACCGATGTCCAAGTAGATAAAATCACCCATTGCTTCTCTCTCTTCTCCTGAAGGTGTTCATTACTGTTCCAGGTGGGCATTCTCCAAATTGTCTTCCTGACTTGGCAGTTTATAACACACTCCCACGATAATATACCATACAATAGAATGCAATATCATTGTATTCTTACCCAAATACTCTTGACTGGACTCCTGTGCTCAAATTGTTGGACTTCAGTACATGGATCCACTTCTTTCATATAAAAAGACAAGTTTCTGTTTTATCTGGCTGGCTTTAAAAAAAAAGCGGTCACAGTTTGTCACGTAGCACAGTCTGCCATAGGTAGTTGCCAATGCAATCTCTGTCCTAGCCTAGCCTTGTTGGCTCAAGTCAGTTTGGTTCATATTGACGTAGAATAGTTACTTGCTACATGCATAGTATAGAATTAAGTCCATTTAAGAATAGTCAGTTGAATATTAGTAATATTGTATGATTGGTAGGAATGCATCTTTACAGGTGAGTCATTGTGACATTAGATTTCTAGATTTCTGTGTTAATAGGAATCATTCGCTGAAAGAATAGAATGCTTTGATGTGTTTATCAAAAGCCTGCTTTCTTCCAATGAACAGATGGCTCCAATACCTCTCATCTTCTTTTGATCTGAGGTAAAGTATTCATGAAAAGTTGATGGCAACACATTGCCACAACTGATATGGAAACCTTTAAATAACATTAAATATTCTGTGATCATTTCAAAGTAGGCTTCATTTTAGCATGCGCCTCGAGAAAAACCCTAGCGTACTATAGTTTGACAAGTGCAGGAAAATATGTTCCAGTTCAGAACACACTTAGCTCTTTCTAAATCCATTCCATCTTTCCATCTCTTCCTCACAATAGCTACACAGTATTCTAGGCCTAAGGAGCATACTAAATCCTCCTTGGCTTGGGCCAATCCTGTAATGTGTTTCTTTTTCTAAATCTGTTTTTGCTATTTTGCAAACTTTAAAGTCTCCCGAGTCTTCATGAGTCTTCTTGCCAATATGCTCTACCAGTTTAGAAATAACTTGAAGAACTGAGGTCAGGGTTGATAAAAGCAGGTAGAATCTTTCTTTATAATTCCTTCTGCAAGAGCCTAAAACCTGAGAGTTTACACTCTCTTCGTTTCTTCCTTTTTATTGTTGTAAGCCACCTAAAGTAGCCCCCAAGGCAAGATAAGTGGCAAATAAATTTAACAAATCAATAAATAAAGATCAGATCAGATCCAACATCTCATGTGCCAAATTGATGAGAGAGGACAGAACATTAATGAGCAAAAGGAAGGTAAAATGCAGAATCAATGGATTGTTTATTTAGCTATGGATTAATAAATTGCTTCAGTCAAGCCAGTTATAAATGGTGTGTGGAAACAACACCCACAGCCAATGCAATACAGCAATAATATATGATAGGAGAAACAGAATATATTACAGTAAACAAATGCAATCCAATATAATAAAATACTGGCTGACCAGTGCTTTTACTAATTAAAAAACAGTTCGCAGTTGCAAATATTTGCAGAAGATTTGGGGGTGTTTTAAAAATGTATATTTTTTATTTTATAAACTAAATAACATACTTGTCAAGGCATTGAAATACTTTTTGGTGTATTCTCATTACTTTTTCCATTTGAAGTATATTTGAAGTATTTAAAGCATATTTTCTTCAGTTAATGGTTCTTTTCATTGCTGCTAAATTTATATTTTTTAGTTCTCAAATGTGTGTGTGTGTGTGTGTGCAGTCAAGGGTGTGTGTGTGTGTGTAGTCATTTCCCTTTAGTTTCCTTGCTACTAGTATAGAATAGGTTTGCAATTGAATTCATTTTATTTTTAATTTTAATGGGTTGTTTTAGTCCCATCCATAGAGTCCCAAATGCCCTCATATCTGTTGTAAACTACTTTTAGCTTTCTCTTTCTGTCAATGATAACTCTACTAGAGTTAGGTATTCTTGCTCATGCTGATAGTGTACCATGGTATTGGAACTGCTCACACTCCTCTCCCCACCCCCCATCATACCAACATGGTAATTTTGTAGAGGTTACCAGGATTGCAAGCCCAACTGAATAACAACAGTTGTTTAATTAATTCAATTTATATAGATGCCCATCTCATACCAGTACTTGTGACTCTGGGCGGCTCACCTAATTAAAAACAACAAAATTGTTTTTAGTAAATACCCCAAATACAAAAATCAATCACAAGCACCATAACCCCCTAAAAACAATTATATAAGTTTAATATATACAGTCATGTTCCATTCAGTGTATATTCTTAAAATTAATAAAAATGTTAAATTAATTTTAATTGGAGCTGAGCAATTGGTTTTTAATTCTCTGACATACTTCATTTGCTTAAAGTGCCTAGTCCTTCTGAGATGATTCTATCACCTGAACAATCAACCGCCTTCCTTATAATGGCCTAGTTCTGTTAGCTTTTATTCCCTGTTTATTTATTTGTATGTATGTATGTATGTATTTGTTTGTTTGTTTGTTTGTTTGTTTGTTTGTTTGTTTGTTTGTTTATTTATTTATTTATTTATTTATGAGATTTATATACTGCCTCACAGTGCAAGCACTCTCTAAGCCGTTTACACCATAAGCAATGTATATTTATATTGCCCCCAACAATCTGGGTCCTCATTTTACCTACCTCGGAAGGATGGAAGGCTGAGTCAACCTTGAGCCGGTGAGATTTGAACCGCTGACCTGCGGATCACAGTCAGCTAAAATGGCCTGCAGTACTACACTCTAACCGCTGCGCCACCTTGGCTCTAATCTATCTGATTGATAGGAGAACCTTAACTCAAATATTGCATGACTGCTACGGTAAGTGTATGGCACTATTATTCCATGGGAGGGGAGTTTCTATTTTGGAGGGGAGGCCTGTGCTTTACTTGACAGATAGTTAGTTTTCTGCCTACATCCATTTGTTCAGTAGCCAATCACAGTTACAGCAACACTGAAAAAAATGGACATAACATCGGTCTTTGAGGTACTGTCCATCACGGCATT
This sequence comes from Diadophis punctatus similis, assembly GCA_023053685.1. Lineage (NCBI taxonomy): Eukaryota > Metazoa > Chordata > Lepidosauria > Squamata > Dipsadidae > Diadophis > Diadophis punctatus. The sequence continues at coordinate 151,911,337 of JALIGW010000001.1, forward strand.
CTTGTGGCTATGTGATCATGGCTGTTATCTGGGCCCTCGGGTGCTCAGTGTTGTGACCCAGCTGCCGGACCAAGGAACACAGCACAAACAGCGTCCAAACAAACCTTGTTTTAATATTAACTAACTACTAATTATCTGTCTTAGCAGTCGTTCTAAAGTCAATGAAATGATAAATCAGTCCGTTCGGTGCAACAGCTGTTAATTAACCTTCTTAACAGCCGGCAATAGTCCAAGCAAAAAGAACCAAAAGTCTGACGAAGAGTCTGTCTGATAATAGCACATAATCTTATTGTTGTTGGCAAAATGCCCAGGAGCAATTTGCAGGAAACTGAACATCTTCCAAACAAGAGCCGAACAGGAGTTGTTTTTTTTAAATAAAGTTTTTATTATTTTTCTCCACAATACATCCATACATATACCTTAATTCTTAACAAAATACACAGTTATACATTTCTATTTAATAGTACATGAACCAATATCTTAATTTGCACCTTTTATACATTAATTACCTGCCTGTTTTCCCCTTTATATCATATCACTCCCCTCCCTCCCTCTTATCTCCCTCTCTTCCATCTACCTTCTTTCTCCTTCTCTCCTACTTCCCTACTTCCCTCCTCTCCCCTTCTTCCCTTCCTTCTCTACTTCCTTTTCTCCCTCTTGGCCTTTCCCTGAGTGTATCTATTCACAATACATCCTATAGTTAACAGACATGTAATTCATGTCCCTAATCCTTGAATTATCATTGCTTCTCTTAAACTTATTTTCCCCCCAGTATCCATATCTATGCTTAATTCTTATATTTTCCTACCAGTAGGTATATTAACTACTGCCTTAATGCTGCCTCCTCAACTGCCTAATTTTGTCACCTGGATCTGCCACCTTATTATCACCACCTGCTTATTATCTTATTTCAGCTTTCCTTTGTCTTAAAGAACTGCAAAGATTGTAAATGGGGACAAAGTTACTTTTTCATCAACGTTGTAACTGTGAATGGTTGTTGTGTGAAACAGTCACTAAGTGAGGACTACTTGTATGGAGAGAAAAAAAGCTGCTTAAACATACTTATTAGAAAATAACTTGAACTCCTGAACAAAAATGTATTTTTCTAACTGCTGGACAGTTTTTAGGCATGTAGTCTGATTTAGTATTATTTTTAGCTGGTATCTCTTAGATACACTGTGCTTAGGAATATGGAATATGGTATTTCACAATACTAGACATCTTACGTTTTGTCTATATTCTTGTGAATTAAGTGTTTAGTATAGTATCAGATCTGAGGCATAATATAAGTATACTATCTGCATTGATCTAATTTATGTGGGAGAATTCAGTTTGGCTGAGGACAAGTCGTTAAATTCTGAACTTTTTATGTTTCCCATAGCCTTTGGCAGAATTATGCATAGCTTCATGGCCTTACTATTTGTCTTTTTCATTTTATATTTGTTAAGAGTTCTTAATGATGTCCATAACACTATTAGATAATTTTGTTAAATTTTTTAAAAAATCCATAGTTATAAAAGATGCCAATTACTTGTAATGTTAATATGGAATCTAAAATGTTAATTTTAGATTCCAGATCGTTATAGTCTTCCCAGCTAGTTTAGTTTAGCATAGTTAAACACATTAAAATCCAATTCCTATAAATCCCAATAAGTATGACCAAAAACCATGGTTGCTATAGGAGTTGAAATCCAGCTCTAGAAGATCACTGAGAAATCTGATTTGGAAGGTGACATAATTACCCTTGTTTTTGTTACTTTTTTATTATAGGGGTTAAAATATAAAGCAGATAAGCTAAAAGTTGCTTTGAATTCAGTCCATTATGAGGTTGAACAAAATATTTTTTACTGCTGACTGATTATTGCTGTCTTAAAATAATAAAACACATACTAGAGCAAAACAGTTTGAGATACTAAATTAATGGAAGATTGGCCATCTCATCTTTTGCAGGAATAGATGATTCAACCTGGCTTTTATTTTTATTATGATAGTGTATTCGTATAATATTTCTTAGATTTATTTAAACAGTAAAGAGCATAGAAATGTGTGTGGCCAATAAATAATATATATAAAAAGTTTGTCATCCAAATTTGGTAATTTCTTTCCCTAACTGGATTTATGGCTCATACATAATTTTTCCTGAGAAATCATAGGTTGCAAAAAAGTCAAATTACATCCATTATTATTGTGAAATTAACTGAGTTATGTTTTGACACCTGTTTTTAGGAGATTTCCCACTTGTGTCATTTTGTACCATAATAGCAATCCCTGACAATTAACAATTCCTGTGAACTTTTGAACTAGTATTATCTCACTCATCCATCAGAATAAAAATCAAATTCTTCTAACAGCAAAAAACATTAAGTTACTGAAATGTAACTTTTTGCCAAGAACGTGACCTTAGCCCTAAACTTCATAAGTGGAATAGTGGCCTGTAGTTTGAAATCAGAAAGGAAATGGTTTTTTTTCCCCTTTGGATACTCCCTCGTGGATAAAAACTTTCAGCACAATCAACCTACCAAAATTTGTGTGTTTATGAACTCTAGAGATGGGGAATTTCTTCCATAGTGAGTAACTAAGCTGCTCACTGTATGGAGACACTACTTGATTTAAAGTTGTTGTACCAGGATGTTTATTGTAGGACCTTGAGGTTACCTTAACTCATGTGAATGAATTATAATAAATAAGTGCTATTGTTTCTGATGGAATCTGATCTGGGCTGTGGAGTTTGATGGGAGGGGAGGTCAGAGTTACCTATCAGGCCATCAGCCATAACTGAGACAAGGTAGATCAAGTGGCCTTACATTGTTGGAGACTCAGGAAAGTAATGACAACACGTTCTGCACAGACTTTGTAATAAAGAATAGTTTTTAAGTGGCTAGTTGGGCTCATATGAATTACTGTACTTAGCCCACATTTTGACAGTCAACAAATATAAAGCGCCTACCACAGAATGTCAACCTGCAACATTTTTAATGTCCTAATTTCATTCTGTTAAGTGTTCAGTGATAGCCAAAATTTACCAGCAAGCTGCCATGTCAGCCCTTACTAAAATTGAATGTTCACACTGCTTTAGATAACCTGTAGAATAGCTGAGTTTTGTCACAGTGCAATCTAAAATCTCTGCTTTGAATACTGTACCAAATGCAAATAGGTGAATGATGAAGCACTTGTATCTTATAAGTTGATTAAAAGGCAACCCCAATCCATGTCAACAGAATGAGATAGATTTATGGGATAGCATACAATGCTGGGGGGGTTTTAAACAACAAAAAATGTATTTGTACTGTATTTGTTTATATATTTTTGAATTTATCCCCCATCCTTTTGAATTTGCAAATATTCAAGCTGATCTACAGTACTAAATATGAAATATAAAACATCAGAGCAACCTCTGTGTAATTAAAATAAAAACAATAAATAAATGTGGCATTAATTAGGTTATTTACTTTATTGCTGAAGTTTATCCAAGACACTTATTATACCGATGATGACATGAGTTTAGATTTTTAATAAATATCAAGGTCCTTTTGACAGCTAAGTGGACAGATCTGCCAATATTATATCCTATGTTATTTTCAATTATATATAAAATCTATGAAAAGCAGGGACTGTAATTAATTTGCTAAATTAAAGCCTAAGGCTAAGTAATAAGTCTAAGTAAAATTACCTTTACAGTGATCCCTTGCTATATCGCGGTTCACCTTTCACGGTCTCGCTGCTTCACGGATTTGCATCGTGCATTGTGTTCTGCATTCTGATTGGCTAAACAGTCTCTCCTGGATGTCGGCATCTGCGTTCTTTTGCCCTCTGCGCATGCGCAAAGTGTTCTGCTTGCGCAGAGGGCAAAAGAACGCAGATGCCGGCGTACAGGCGGGCGGGGGAAGCCCCGCGCCGCAAACGCCACCAGGTTGTTGGGCTGTGCGGCGACCAACAGGTAAGAGCGAACCGGGAGGATTTCACCCCTGGACTCACGTGTATTTATTTGTTAAACAAATGCTTGGGCCTGTAAAAAGGTTTTGTTCTTTGGTTTCAATGTATTATGGAGTATTTCATTGTATAATAATTGTAAAAAAAAATAAAGGTTACTACTTCACGGATTTCGCCTATCATGGGTTCTTTTTGGAACGTAACCCCCGCGAAAAACGAGGGTTCACTGTACCTCCACCCTGTCTGTGCATTGGTTCTTTTTATCTGCTTTACTATTAATTTTAATGTTTTCAATGCCCTCTGTTTAATGTTTTGATCCTGTAATTGATTTTCTTATTTATGGTATTGTGAGCAGCCCAGAATTGCTTGGTAGTAATTAATTAATTAAATATTTACCCATGTTTCCCCGAAATTATATATTTTTTGAACCCTGAAATAAGCGCTTGGCCTTATTGCCATGCACTCAAAAGCCCGATTGGGCTTATTATCAGGGGATGTCTTATTTTGGGGGAAACAGGATAGGCTTGTTGATAGTGTATAATTTAATTGTCAATTTCTTTTTATTTCCCTGATATCTCCAAACACCATCCCAAGTGTGGAAACTTTGCAGTCTTGGTAGATTTCCATATTGCATCTCAGGACCGCATGTGGTTTTCTGATCATCAGAGAGAGGTAAAGACTAATCATTCCTACTTTTAAAAATATCTAAAGAAATTGATCTCAAGAAGTTCATGGTTTTAGAAATCCACTTCAACTGTCTCAGTGCAGAACTAATTTTATGAAGGAAGAAGCATATTCTTGTTTTCTTTATTTCCACTTATCCCGTCATTCTCTTCTGTATATATTACAGTGGCCCATAGCATAGAGAATTAAAGAAAAAAGAAAAAATTGATCTTTAAATTTGGTCTATGGGAAAACAAGGGCATTTTATTTAGAAAACAAATTATATTCTGTCTTTTCATTAAAAAAAATACTAAGCAATTTATTTGTCGATAATATTGTGCTTTATTAATAAGCATAGATTTAAAAATAATCATTGATTTTTTTATGTACTTGTAATGTTTTTTAACTTGCAAATTACAAGTTTTGTAAGAGTATATTATTATATGCAATAAGTAGAAAAATCGTTCTTCTCAGTCTTTATATTTAAACTCACTTTAAGACAAATTATCTCCCAGGAAGTCTGTCTTCTGCTGAAAGATGCAGTTGAATCAAGAGTAAAACAGTACTTGAAAGCACGTAAATTACATGGCCGGTGCAAGCAAACAGAACATGGAGAAGCTAATTCTTTGTCTTTAAGAGGTAAGAGTTCATCATTTTTATTTACAGGTGCATTTACTTAATCTTTTGATTATTACTGCACAGTTGTTGTTTTATCAAATAGGTATATTGTATAATGTGGAAGTAATCAAATTCAATAAGAAATGGTGATGCTTTTAATATGTGGGTGATGATTTAATCATAGGATCAGGTTTCTTTTTAACTCAGATTTTTATTCAGAGCTCAAAATTAAAAAGTAAGCATGCAGAGACTATATGAACTACTTAAAGAAGGAAATGAGAAATAAATTATCTCTGATCAGTTGGCGGCCATTAATAATTTAATGGATGGCAGAATACAGATCCCAAGTAGTTTGTCCTTCATATACCCCTTATCTAAAACTCTAACTTCCTGGGAACTCAGACCACTCCAGAACATATGAAAACTGTGGACAGAAAGATAATTAAAGAATGTAGCTGCTTAAAAAATGCAAGAGTGAATGATAGAATATATGGGAAGGTGAATTTAATCCATTAAGTGCCAGTGGCCTACTATTAACCAATATCTTTCATTGGATTCCAGTTATTCCTGCTTATGGAGCTCATAACTTCCAGTTTAGTTCTTCCCCAACTGTTGGGTTGTTGTGTCTGAAGTGTCACTGCCTATTCTCATGCAGACTTGACCAGTCTTTAAGTTCAGTGCCCCTCGGAAGGAAAATTGGAATGTCCCTCAAAAGCATGAAAGGCGGAGCTTTTTTGATCATAGCCTCCCATTAGTGGAACTTTCTCTCAGAAGAGATATAGTTTGTGTTTTTAGCCGCTCCTAAATATATATTCCTTTTCCAATTGCTTTTAGCTTAAAAGATTATTTTTGTTGTCTACAGAAGTTTTGCCTTAAAAAAAAGCTAACTCAATTTGGATGAATTGGAGAGGTCTTGGTGTGTGTCTGTGTCTCTGTGTGTGTGTGTTCTCCTTTTCATCACATAAACTTATTCATATTGACACTTTTCAAAGTGATTTATTTATATTTTCTATGCTGCCTTGAGAGAATATTGTATTCTGAGTACATTCACCGCCCCCCAAAGAAATAAAAATACCACACAAAATAAAATGAGATCAGAGAATATATTTTTTTGATTGATCAAATGGGCAGAAAAGTTCCATGCTGAGTTTCTGTAGTTAGAATAGAGATGGAAATTTGAAAGAACAGACAAGCTACCGCTTGTGCCTCCTTCATACCACCTATCCTGGATGAAAGAAAGGGATGTAAAAGCCTTCTTCCCAATCCAGACGTTAGAAAGATGTGCTAAAGCAATGTGTTTGGGGAAAAAGCTGAGCAGCTGTGAGCAAGCTGTGACTTTCTGCTTGGATGTTAGGAAGTAACACAGTGAAAATATACGGGCAACACAGTACAAACACATACAGTATGTTTTTCAGAAAATAAGTCCCAGTTAGATAATTGTTAACTGACAAGTTATAAAAGATTGTACCTTGTGTGGCATGTGTGTGTGTGAGGATAGAGTAATACTTGCAGATTCTTGCATGTATTGTTATATTATTTAATCTAGTTGAAAGCGAGACTTTAAAATTGTACAGAGCAGTTAAAAATTAACCATATATTTTAATCTTTACATGTTAGTCTTTCTCTTGTTTTGTGGTCAGATATAATCTTTGGAAGAAAGCTCCTCTGGATTTCTCACAGGGCATTAAAACTGTCTAGGCGTTTAAAGTGAAGCATGTCTGAACGTTTTCCAGCATTAGGACTTAAAAAAGAAAAGAAATAGCCCAGCATGGTAACAGGGAAGGATTTTTTAAATTAAAAATAATTACAAAAGTGGTGGCATTCGAAGTATAATTTCCTTACCTTTAAACTTTTGATTTTATGTTTAATAACACAAACTGCCCCCTTTTCCCTAAATAAAATTTAATCGCAAACAAAGGAAAGAACTAAAGTAAGGTTTCTGTCAGCCCTACCAAGTAGACCAGACCAGAAAATCAACCATAAACCAAGATATACTTAACGTTATCAGAACATAAATGTCCAGACTGAAATGAGTATTCTGGGAATCAGAGATCTGCAGTGGAGTGAAGTTCATGTCAGAGGAGTACCAGATTGCATTGTGGACAAGAAAATCACAGAAGGAATGAAGTGGCAATAATTTGCAATAAAATGGTATCAAAATTACCGTACTTTTCGGAGTATAAGACGCACCTTTTTCCTCCTTAAAAGTGGCTGAAAATTTGGGTGCGTCTTATACTTCGAATGTAGCTTTTTTTTTTCCAGCACTAACTAGGTGCTAACAGATCTTCCCAGCTCTTGCCTTGCAGGCTTTTTCATTGTTACTCTCTCCAAAGAATGTTTTTCCAGCCCTAAGTCTTTGCAGAATTTTTTTTCATTGCTCTACTTGCTCTGAATAAGTTTTTTTCTAGCCCTAACTAGGTGCTAACGATCTTCCCAGCTCTTACTGGCTTGCATGCTCTTTCATTGTTACTCTCTCAGAAGAAGGTTTTTTTAAGACCTAACCAGGGGATAAAATAATGTGCTGAAGCTGACCAGACTAAGGATGCTAGCCAGATGAACCTGGTAGGCAGATTGTTTTCCCCTATTTTCCTCCCCCAAAACTAAGGTGCGTCTTATACTCCGGTGCGTCTTATACTCCGAAAAATACAGTAGACCTGAAATACAGCACCCCCTCCATGAAATAATGATTTCACTTTGAATCCAAGGCAAGACAGCAATATTATGGCAATCCAAATCCAACAACAGATGTGGAAGAAGCAGAGGTTGACCACTTTATTTATTCATTTATTTTGTGAGATTTATATACCGCCTAGCAGTGCAAGCACTCTCTAAGTGGTTCACACCAGTAAACAATGTATATTTATATTGCCCCCAACAATCTGGGTCCTCATTTTACCTACCTCGGAAGGATGGAAGGCTGAGTCAACCTTGAGCCGGTGAGATTTGAACCGCTGACCTGCGGATCACAGTCAGCTAAAGTGATCTGCAGTACTGCCTCTAACTGCTGCGCCACCTCGGCTCTTATTCTGTGGTGACTTATAATACCTTGTAAATGCAACCCTCACAAAAGACAACCTACCAGTTATGGGAGACTGGAATGTTGAAGTTGGTAATAAAGCAGCACAAATAATGGGATAATCCATAAAAAGGAAGCAGAAGACAGTTTTGCCAAGAAAGTTCTGTGGTTATTAAAATTAAATACATTTTATTTGTTAACATAAATAAATTTTAAAAATTTTAACGGTCTTCCAACAACCTAAAAAAAAATGACAGTACAAATGGATACCACCTAAAAGAACAAGAGCAAAATCAACTGGCCCATATTCTGAAAGCACAGATACCAGTAGGGAAAAAAAAGTCTATAGTATTCAGTAAACAAAAATAGGCTTCTGACTGCAGCTCCTTAAAAGTACAACTGAAGAATATGAATAAAATCATCAAACCAACCAGATATGATTTCATCAATATTCCATATGATACAGTGAATACTGTAAACAAGTCAAGTCAAGAAAAGAATAGATTTAATGGATTAGACTGGGTAGAGTGCTTCAAGAATGCTAATACCATTAAAGATGAAGTCATCAAAAATATCCAAAAAAATATAAAAAGCGAAAGAAAATGAAATGGCTGTTTGCTGATATGCTTACATGGTCAAAGAAGAAAAGTAATATAGACAGAAGAACATTTTCCCGACTATCCCAAAGGTGCTTTTTCAAGAGGCAACTGGACTTTCTGGTTTTTCTTTGAAGATGTTTCGCTTCTCATCCAAGAAGCTTCTGAAGAAAGCTGGAGAAGGCTCTTGGATAAGAAGCGAAACGTCTTCAAAGAAAAACCAGAAAGTCCAGTTGCCTCTTGAAACAAGTACCTTTGGGACAACCATGACCTGGATGACTGAGAATCTCCATAGACATTTGCCCAACTAAATACTGACTTTCAGAAAAAAAAACAGGCAGGAGTCCTACCTAAAGGGACTGAGAACAATAGTCAAATGGGAAGGACATGAGATACTTTTTGGAACATTGCAGATATCAAGGGAAACTTTTTCACAACCCTAAAGCAGTAGAACAAAAGAAGAGAAAGATAGTAAATGTCTATTGGAGAAAGTAGAGATGATCTATGGTTTCCCTCCAGGAAAATGGAAAAATGACTGCGCGGAAGGTTTCAGTGTCCCGCCAGCAGTTCCTTGACTTAGCCTTTCCCTATTCTGCTTACCCTCAGGGCTCACAGAATTTAGAGGGAGTGGTTGCCTCTGCCAAATTGCTTCACGCTATTAGCAGTCTCTTCATATTCAGAAGTATATTAGTGCTCTATAATACTAATTTCATAGTGATAGAATGTCTTTAAATATTTTACAGCTTAATAAAGTTAAACTCAGCTGCTGACTGAATTGCCTGGTGGATGCCATGCCCCGAAGCGGTTCTCTTTCTTCTGACTCTTTCTAAAATCTGCTTAACGTATTTTTATTACCTCTGCTTATCCCTCTATGTTTCTAACTAAAGGTCCTGACTGATGATGGGCAACACATGGCTTGGCCTAAGAGTGTCTGTAAATAAGAGTTTCCCAACCTGGTGTCCTCCAGATATCCTGGACTGCAACTCCCACACTTAATAAGGCTATTGACCTTGTTGTTGGAAATGATGAGGGCATAGATTGAGGAAAACTTATCTGAGCAATTGTACAGGCAGGATTTACTATTCAATAGATCAGTGGTTCCCAACCTTTTTGTGATCGAGTACCCCTTGGAGGTCCCGTACAGTCGCTGCGTACCACCTGGTTCCAGAGAAACTAAATTCGATCAGATATCACTTTATTTCCATAATTGTACCGTTCCTTTTTTGGCCCCGCGCATCCAGCAACTGGATTCTCGGGCCGCTGGGACCAGGTGGGTGGCGTGTGGCAACAGTTGCAAATCGTTGCCAGATTATCTTGTGTTAGGCAGTAAACATTTTTGTGAAGTAAAAAATAACTAACTAAAAATCGTTCATGACCCCGAAAGTGTTCGCGTACCACCTGGAAGGCCCACGCGTACCACTAGTGGTACACGTACCACAGGTTGGGAACCACTGCAATAGATGAAGCTATTCCTGATGATGATGATGATGGTGTGTGTGTGTGAGAGAGAGAGGGGGGGGAGAGAGAAGATGTATATGTATATATATATACACACACATAATTTAGACAAAAGCTATTTTATGTAGCTTCAAGCTTAGTGTTGAAATATTGACTGAAGAAAGATAATTAAGGGATTAGATGTAATTTAAAGCATGAAAATGTAGAGTATTGACTAGCAACACTAAAATATTAATGCTTGTGTGGCCTATACATTTTACAGTTTAAAGAATAAGATAGCTTACACGGCCGCATACTGTATATCATTTAGTTCTTTCAATGTGTTTTCTCTAAAAACATTTACTTTATTTATTGAGAGTTTTTAGTCCCTGCAGCATATAAAAAGAATACATTTCAAATAATAACGGAGCAAAGACTAGGGTGTAGAGCATCTGAAATAGCTGGATTTTAAGGAAGAAAAGAGTCAGTGTTTTGGAAAAGATTGTGGAAAAAGAAGCAGAGGTGTGTCAAGTACAAAAACACTTTGAGATCACGACAGGCCTCCATAGGCCTGCCTTGTGGTTTTGGAGAAGACTTTGCTGAACTCGGAACAGAATGATTCAGGTGCCAGATTTTGCTGGGAAGTGAACACCTGCCAGGCCACTCCAGATAACTCAGCCGCTGAAAGGCATTTTCCCAGGCTCCCAGGTGAATGGTCTCTAATAGCCGTGGGAGACAGCTTTCCCTTGTTGTATGCTATACCACAGACTCTTGCTGGCAACCACACAGATGATCGAGTCATCAGCAAATATGTGTTGCTAGCATGCTTATGGAGAAGGCTACCAGTCAAGGTGGGGAGACCTCAGAAACTGCTTGAAAAAAAAATACGACTTGAGAGGGCTACCAGCTGGAACCTGGTGAAAAAACATTTAGAATTACAATTCTGGTTCCAGGAATTTATTAAGTCCCAGATCTGAATAGAATTTTGGTAGAAAAAACTGCTGCTGGTTATTTGCCTCTATCCCTTTATTAGAAAGGGCATTCAGGAATCCTTTTTTTTTCATTGTTTAATTTTATTTGGACATTGGATGATCAAACATTAAAAACTTTAAAAATCCCAAACCTACACAAATAAAACGTTTTTAAAAATCCTTGACTATATGTGCAGATCTTTTAGAAATCAACCAATAAAATTAGAACTACTTGCTATCCATCACATTTTTCAAAAGCTCTTGTTGACTTTTACATTTTTAATAAAAAGTCGCTTTTGAATGCCTCTCTTTTTGAACCTAATTTTCTCAATTTTGATAAAATACCGTAGCTTAAAATGGTGGAGGAAATTTCAGAGACTGTTGCTGCTGCTTCTGTAGTAATTCTGCATTAGCATCTTTGATCTGTATGTCCCAAAGGTGCTTTTTCAAGAGGCAACTGGATTTTCTGGTTTTTCTTTGAAGACGTTTCGCTTTTCATCCAAGAAGCTTCTTCAGCTCTTGAAAAAGTACCTTTGGAACAACCATGACCTGGATGACTGAGAATCTCCATAGATACTTTGATCTATATAAAAGCTAATGTAGATGATGGAAGGGGCGTTGGTCTTACCTGATAGGCCTCTTCTCATCAGGAGGAGCCATCACTCTGAATGGACGAGGACATCCCATCCTGAATGATGGCTCCTCCCAAGATGGAGAAGTGGTTGAAGAGTTGGACTTGGATAGGGGAGGTGCAGATTCCATTCCCCACTGCAATGTTTCTCAACCTTGGCAAGATGTGTGGACTTCAAATCCCAGAATTCTCCAACCAACAAGCTGGCTGGAGAATTCTGGGAGTTGAAGTCCACACATCTTCAAGTTGCCATGGTTGAGAAATACTGCCCTACTGGAATTGGAATTTTGTCATTGTCAGTCTGCATCCGGGTCTTTCCAGTTACAGCACAAAACACGCCAAAATCATAGGGTGAGGCTGTTGATCAGCAGAGTTTAATTTTATGATTTAACCACAGGGGTGTGAACAGACTGATGAAGGCCTTTGTCTGCAGTTGTCATTCCTGAGGCTGTTTTCCAAATGAAATTTGGAATCATATCAGCGAATTCCAACTCTTACCCATCACCATCTCCAGGGTGTAGATTATCTACTTTCCTTTTAAGTCTACGTGCTAATATGAATAGTTTGTTTTGGTAGAAGCTGTCCAAATTTCTGTGGGCATTTTTAACTATTCTAAAATGACAATGGAAATATCAGGTTTTCACATGATTTCAGGAAAAATGTTTTCAGTGACAGAAATATACACGATGCTCTGAGATGTGCCAATCACAAGAGAAGATACGTAAAAATAATATCACATAGGGTTAGAGTCAGTGAACATATATTTATTTCTGATCCAAAGGTGTGAAATTATTACCCTGCTTCTTTTGGGAACATAGTTGTGTACATCACAAACTACATTTTCACATTAATGGAGCCATTCCTTCCATAATAAGAATGACGAGGAACACTTCAGTTCAAATGTGCTTGGGAAAAACCATTGCAATTATATTTCAACATTTTAGAACATACAAACCTTTGCTTGTTCCTTCTTTCTGCAACTATTATATTGCTCCTTTGGAATAAAACTTACAAGTCTGTATAGACCTTTTTTACTTCAGTTAACAAATTAAACTGAAACAGACCCAAATTGTCTTCCTCTCCATTTTTTCCCCACTTGGCATTTAATGATATGAACCTGGTTTGTAATTATGTGACCTTTATTATCTTGGTTTTATTCTGCCAGTCTTGGTTGTTCAGTTGTGCTGTCCCATAATCCTGCCTTAGCAATGACAGCCAGCTGGGTGACTTTGGGCCAATCACCAGGCGACAGTGAATTCTAGTCCCAATTTAGGCATGAAAATTGGCTGGGTGACTTTGGGCCAATCACCAGGCGATAGTGAGTTCTAGTCCCAATTTAGCCATGAAAGCTAGCTGGGTGACTTTGAGTCAATCACCAGGAGATGATGAGTTCTAGTCTATATATATTAAAGCCAAATACCACTAACTCATCACGAAATCTCCAGAACTGTAAAGCGTACAAACTTGAAACTTGGCACGTATGTTCCTCTTGGCTTCTAGGTGTTCGCTAAGAAAGGATTTTTTGAAATGACCATCAGATCATTAGTATTTCTTGTACAGTATTATATTAATTAACACACTCTGATGCTAAGGAGTTAGACGTTCTACTCCCCCTCCCCACCTGAAAAGAACTCTGTTCCAACTGTCAGTTGCCTTACCTTGTTTTCCCAAAAATAAGACATCCCCTAATAATAAGCCCAATCAGGCTTTTGAGTGCATGGCAATAAGGCCAAGCGCTTATTTCAGGGTTCAAAAAAATATAAGACAGGGGCTTATTTTTGGGAAAAAACGGTATATTAACACGCTCTGATGCTAAGGAGTTAGATGTTCTATTCCCCCTCCCCACCTGAAAAAAAACACGCTGTTCCAACTGCCAGTTGCCTTATATTAACACGTTCTGATGCTATTCCTTTGCTAAACCAGGCGTGGGCGTGGCCAGCGCGTGACTCATCCGGCCTGCAGGCTGGGAGTTTAGACATTCTACTCCCCTTCCCCACCTGAAAATAACTCTGTTCCAACTGCCAGTTGCTTTATATTAACATGCTCTGATGCTAAGGAGTTACACATTCTGTATAAATTTTCAAGCTTTAAGTGTCAATGTATCAAGCCCGATCATAACGACTCATTAAATTTCAAGCTTTAACTGTCAATTTATCAAGCCCGAGCACATAGTTTTGTAGCAAAGCACGGGTATCCAGCTACTAGTTCCATATATGCAGGAGTACAGCATAGCAGAGTTGATAGTCAGGAAAACAATAGACATGAAATCAAAGGTTTTCCGGAGACAAAATTGTTTGTTAGGCAACTAACTTGTAAAGTAATGTAAGGGCAATTATCTGAGTCAGAAAATGAGAGAAATTGCTGTTTGGTATTGACTCGTAAAGAAAGGAATTTCCATGAGAATTTGAAATCTGAGTTGGAGAGAAATCTCCTTTCATCCTTCATCTTTGTCCAAACCAGAGCATTGATGCAGTGATACTTAAGAGACATTTTTGTCTCCACTAAAACTTTACCAGTTTTAGCTTACTGAGACTGGATTTTATAGAATCGAGCAAAGCTACAGTTCCAAGTCAGGCTGTGTTTGATTACTATAGCAAGGCCATGGAATTAAGGTTTCTTTTGGAATAAAGGATTCAGAAATTCCATAGGCCTGTACAAAGTCTATAAACATTATTTCGATCATTCCAGGATTCCATTATGAAATCTTAAAAGTGCATTTCATCCTAGCTTGATTCTTTCCAGACTAGCTGAACTTGTCCAAAGAAAATGTAGCCTTTTTGAACCAAACTATGCAAAAGAGTGGCAAAGGAGTCTTTTTTTCACAGTAAAACAACGGGATCAAAGAGCAGAACATATCTTTAATTGAATTATTCATGGCACTGATGTTCAGCAGATCTTAAGGTTTCTCTGCGTGAAACACCAGAAGTCTTTAAAAAAAAAATGTCGATCATTGCATTTCTGTTATTCCAGTGTAATATAGAATAAACTGCAAAGTCACCTTTCAATAGTGTAATATGATCAACCTTTTTAAAAATTCAGTGACTTTTTTTGAGAGATGGCTCAGGTGCTTTGGCATGGGCTTATTAAAAAAAGCAAATCAATAACTATAAAAATATTCTACAATATTTTTTTTTTTTTTGCAACACTGTACCAGTCTGAACCGAATTCTCAAACTGGCTTTTTTTTTAATGACAACAATGAGCGTGTTTGAAAATATTTTAACACAACTTTATGATACTTTATTTTTGTGGAAATGGCCTCCAACATTTTTATGATATCCCCCTTTTTTCCTATAGAGTGTAAGTCAAGTCCATCTATTTTGAGTTAATCTAAAGGAGGATTCATATATAGTTTTTTTAAAAAAAAAAAAACCAAAAGGTTCGCTACATTGCTTAAAGATAGATTGCGCCAAGAATTGTGAAATGTGAGAAAGTGGCATTTGGCAGGGCTGGAGGTGAGTGATATAAGGAATGGATAAAAGGTTGTAGCTTATAACTGGTTCTCAAGCCTGCGCGGGACATTTGAACGTGCAATTTTGGATTTCGTGGCTAGGGTTAAGGTAACAATGCACATAGCAAGCGTACTTTTAAAAATGTACTTAGTGAATTTTAATTGTGTTTTTGTATATGAATTTTAATCCAGACACATACTTGATAAACCTGTGTTGCCTGTATAAAACCTGCCTTGCTTTTATGTTGCAGCGGACGAGTTTCACATTTCAGCTTACTTTGTCAAAAGATGGGCTAATCTGCGATGTATTGGACAACGGCACGGTGGTAAGCTACCTATGTCTCCCTCTCTGAGTACTTTGGACCAATGGTATTCTTCAACAAACTATGTGTGGTGCAGAAAGATTTGAGGGGTCCTTGTTGCTTTCTGAACTCGCTTGTTTTCTTGCAGATGTTTCATTACCCAAACTAGGTAACATCATCAGTTCTAGCACCTAGTTACCTAGGACCCCTCATTTCAACCCTGAGCTACAAATATTCTCCTTTATTCGCAGAAAGATTTCTGTTGTTCTCTTTCTACTGCTTGACCATAACTTGCTAATGGCTTCTTGGATGGAAACCGCTATGTGAGAGTATTTACTTGTTCTGTTCTCTTACAAATAAATTAAAAGGCACTTATAATGCCAGTTTGTCTTGGCAACAGAATTGAAAGGAAGCTTCCTCTAGCTTTTATTACCAGTTTTGTTTTGTTTTTTGACTTGGGGCCAATATGAAGGTACATCCTCTACCGATGATAGGTGGGGAGAGCATCCTGACCTATCCATAATTCAGGAACAGAATTACGAAAGAGAGTTGTTTCTCCTTTTACATCGGAAAGAACAATGAGGTTCAGCTGCTAATTGGCCACCGCCTTCCAGTTGAAACACTTGATATCTCAGGCAGGCATTTTAGGTCATATCAACTGACTTGACATTTATTCTAATCACAGGTATAATACTCTAAATAAATCAAATATTTCATGCTCTCTCTCTCTCTCTCTCTCTCTCTCTCTCTCTCTCTCTCTCTCTCTCTCTCTCTCTCTCTCTCTCTCTCTCTCTCTCTCTCTCTCTCTCTCTCCCTCCCTCCCTCCCTCCCTCCCTCCCTCCCTCCCTCCCTCCCTCCTCTCTTTATACTTTTATGCTCCATATCACAAGTGATACCATAGGTTCTGTTTGCTAGAAAGGAGTCTTTGCAACTCTTTGATGTGTGCCCAAGACCTCATCTCCAGAGATGGTCTACAGACATTTGCTTCCCTTTTCTGAAGAAGCTTACTTCTTTGACTGGGGCAAATATTTATGTTAGGAATTTCCTGCTGCTATTTTATTCCATGCGATTTACTAACTAATTAGCTCTTCAAAGTGTAATTAGCCCGGACTCCCTGCAACAATGGCTCGACTCAGCATTTTATTGAGTCTTTGAATTCTGAATCAGTAGAGGTCGCCCTGTGAGTCAGGCATATTGTCACTGGGTAGTTCAAATATCTGCCAGAAACAGCTTTTGTTTATCTTTTCGAGTGACGTCATTGGACCTGATCGCTTTCCATATTTTTGCACCCAAGGAACTCTAGAAGGGTATGACATCAAATCTTAGGCTGCCAAAAATAAAATGTTTGGAGCAGTTAATTGTTTGGCTGAAAACTTGCTTGAATCCCATTAAATATGGTATTTACAGTATTGTGAACATTTGTTAAGTCTATTGGACATGTAATCTCTACTTTGATAACACCTTAAATCAAGCCCATTCTGCCTTTAAGCTCAGTGCTTTGGGATGAGAATGTCTTGGGAATCATATACCCCATATATATTTCATTTGACATTCTATGTACCGTATTTTTCTGAGTATAAGATGCACCTTTTTCCTCCCTAAAAGTGGCTGAAAATTCAGGTGCGTCTTATACTTCGAATGTAGCTTTTTTTTTCCAGCCCTAACTAGGTGCTAACAGATCTTCCCAGCTCTTACCTTGCAGGCTTTTTCATTGTTACTCTCTCCAAAGAATGTTTTCCAGCCCTAAGTCTTTGCAGGGTTTTTTTTTTCATTGCTCTACTTGCTCCAAAGAAGTTGTTTTCTAGCCCTAACCAGGTGCTAACGATCTTCCCAGCTCTTACTGGCTTGCAGGCTCTGTCATTGTTACTCTCTCAGAAGAATGTTTTCCAGCCCTAAGTCTTTGCAGGGTTTTTTTTTCATTGCTCTACTTGCTCCAAAGAAGTTGTTTTCTAACCCTAACTAGGAGCTAACAATCTTCCCAGCTCTTACTGGCTTGCATGCTCTTTCATTGTTACTCTCTCAGAAGAAGGTTTTTTTAAGTCCTAACCAGGAGATAAAATAATGTGCTGAAGCTGACCAGACTAAGGATGCTAGCCAGATGAATACCTGGTAGGCAGATTGTTTTCCCCTATTTTCCTCCCCAAAAACTAAGGTGCGTCTTATACTCCGGTGCGTCTTATACTCCGAAAAATACGGTATATTGCCATCATCTGTCTTAACTGGTCCCTTTAGGACCTACCCTTATAAAAGTAGCAAAGACCATATTTACTTATATGGCTTTTCCTTAAAGTGGATTTAAATTCTGGTGCTGTTTTAAATCTTACTATAATCTGCGATGGTTTTCCAACATTTTTATCATGCTTTGAATTAGAGCAACATAAGAAACTTCTTTTTTGAAAATCCAGAATAAGACTAAAATGATTTCGTGAGTTGGCCTACTACCATTCTGTTTAAGACATTCACGAAACCGCTACAGGATTCGGCATAGGATTTCTGTGGAATATATCTTTTTTTTAATTTTTGGTGGTGGTGGCGAGTTGTTTTCTTTTTGTTTTCATCATGATTGTGGCACAGCAGCACAATGTCTCAGTGGTTAAAGTGTTGGACTTGTAGGCTAGAAAGCCAACAACCCGAGTTTGAGACCCGAGAGCTGCGCGAAGGGTGCCTATCTTCACTTAGCTCCTGCCCACCTAGCAGTTTGAAAGCATGCAAGTGCAAGTAGATAAATAGGTGCCACTTTGGTGGGGAGGAAATAGTGCTCTACGATGTCGTGCTGGCCATATGATCATGGAAATGTTTTCAGAGAATGCTGGCACATAGCCTTGAAACAGAAATGAGTGCCACCCCCTACAGTCGGCAATGACTAGCGGTGTTGTGGCCCGCCCACAGCTTGTGCAGCCTGGGCCTTTGGAACCTTCAGTACCTCTTGGCAGTGCTGAGAAAGGAGGGGCTACTCCTTTCCTGAATGCAAGAGCACGCAGGGCTGCCAAGAGGCAGGAATGTTTACTCGGGAGAAGGTCTACTTGGGAGTAAGACTTGGGGCTAATTGGCCACTCCCCTAGTCTATTTAAGGTCATCAGTTGCAGCTAACAAGCTGCAGAGAACAACGTTTGAAAAAGAGACCTGTCTGATCATAGCTTGCTCCATGACTCTTGTTTTGGCATTCTCTTGGATTGGATTGGATTATCAAGGACTAATTTCTAGGAACTTTGCCAACTCTTGGAAACTCCGTAAGATAAACAGACTCAATTGCTCGTCATTGTCTTCGAACTCTTTGAACTGATACCAGCTATTAATGAAGCTTAATTGATAGCTGGTTGCTTGCTGATAACAGTTTGTTTGTAAATTGGTGTGTGCATCTTGTTTACTACTAAGACGTTTTATTAGTAGCCTTTGTTTCATTAAATAAGTGTGTACAAACTGCTTGTGTGGTTGTGTGCTTCATGGGGACAGAACAAGCAGAGTAAAATCCACAGTGACTCCTTTCTTTTCCTTTCCATGATTCTGGCAGGGGAAGCCTTGGAGCTAACCGCTTTTTGTGTTGCTGTTAACATTATTATTAAGAGTGAGCATTTATTACAGTAACAACATCACCTTTCATTCCGTTAGCTTGTTAGAGTCTAGTTCTAATACTCTACCATATTAATGTTGAGTTTACAATTCCCATCTGCCCCAATCTTTGCTCACTGAAAGACTGTACAGTATTGTTGGTGTACCATCTAGAGCGGCTAACAGTGAAAATCAATAAATACCACAAATAAATACAAATAAATACAATTAAAACTAGGCAAATAACTTTGTATTTGCCATAAAACAAATGGTTATAGGAATTCATGAGAATGTGACATCAATCATTTGGTTTCTTGTTTTGTGCCTCTCCTTGCCATCATAGCTGAGATGATGTTATCTGCCATCAAACTTGCAGAAAGATTGACATAAAAGAGTGTTTTTAAAATATTTGAAAAAAAATTGTTGTAAGATAGAACTGAAATAGGAGAAAAGCCAGCCAAGAATTTTTGCATATTCCAATGGAAAAAACTTTGTGATTTTTTTCCCAAATGTAGTTCTTGACTTTAATAATTTTTGCCTGTCAACCAAAAACAAAAAAAAAGGATTATGGAACTCAATTGACCAAAAAAATGGGTTTCAGTGTTTAAAAACCTAAAGGATTAGATAATATAGAAAGTGCTTCTGTTTCATTATGTTAAAAAGCTTCCAAAATGTATATGTTCTTATACTTATACAGAATTGCGTGTATTTCCGGATCGTTTTGTTATTTATGTCTCAAGATTTGAACCCAATCCATCTTCTTGGGTCAAAGAAAGTGTGGCAATGGTATGTATGAAAAATATTAACAAATAGCATATTTTACAGCATTCTGGTTAGAAACGTGGGTGGCTTCATGTCAGCCTTTGCCATTCATGGATTCTTGGCATGTGGTTGGGATGGAAAATTTTACATAAATTCTTGGGCCAAGTGATTTAAAAGTTGGATAGAAAAATTGTTCTCTGAATTCACAAGCTTCACACCCAGAAAAGAAAGATAGTGAGTTTCTGGTAAGTATTGTTAATGAATTCAAATTATCCTTTAAAGGTGCAGAATAAAGAACACCATAAAGACGTATTTCAAATATGAATGATATAAATTAATATATTGTTGCAATCCATACAAAATTAAGTACTTTTCATCTTTTTTTTACTTATGGAAGCATTATTTTGGAGCATTCATTTGTTCTGCTGTATTTCATTATTAATATTATTTGTCAGACAGTCAGTCAGATGTTCAGGCTGCATTTAGCATTTTTATCTACCTATCAAGTCCTCCCCAAGAACCTGGGATAGGCAATTGTTGATGTTTTATGGTGTTTAGAGGTATTGGCGCAGAATGTAAGCTGTTCCGAGTAAAGCTGCCTTTTCCAATTGACTGATGGTGAATTTGTCAGTGCCAATGGTGTTCAAGTGGTACTCAGGTTTTGGGATTGCAGCCAACACGCCTATTACTATTGGTACTACCTCTGCTTTCTTTTGCCACAGTTGTTCTATTTCTATTTGCAGTTCTTTGCATTTTGCTATCTTCTCCAGTTCTTTCTCTTTTATTGTGCTGTCTCCAGGTACTGCCACATCTACGTACTATCAAGACTTTATTGTCTTTCTTATCAACAATGGTTAAGTATGGCATGTTATACCCATCTGTTTGAGTTCTAAAATCCCAGAGTACTTTAGTTTCTTCATTTTATTTGATTTTCTCTATTTTATAGTTCCACCAGTTCTTGCTTGCAGGCAAATGGTAATTCTTGTAAATTTTTCAATGCATTATTATTGTTGCTGCTGCTGCTACTGTTTTGTTAGATTTGCTAGGGTTGGACACATGAGTTAGACTGCAGCTGTCCCACTCTTAAAGATATTAAAGTGAGAGAATTAATCTTCATCTGAGCTGACATTTCTTTTAATAAATCAAACTATCATTTCATCAGGTGACTTGGCCTATTGGCCACATAGTAGTTGTTGGCACTTTAACTAAGCACAGAGGGAATTGAAGATATCTCAGATCTAGTTTTATTTAATCGGGTTATAAAACCTCAAGATGCCAGCCATTTTGCAGCCCTTAGGAAGAAAAATGATTCCTTTTTATTTTCTTGGCAACAATGCAGTCCTGATTTGCCATTGTCTTCTACCAAGGTGTGGTTTCAAGCTTTTCAATCCAATTTGTACTCCTGGAATTTCCTGGTTATCTCTCCTCCAAGCAGTAGCCAAGCCAATTTAGTTTTCTTTTTAAAGTTCATCCAAGGCCATTTAAAATTGCCATCATAGGAACAATTAACTTCAGGAAACAGCTTTGCATTGATGCTTTTCCCCATGGGATCTGAAGACTGGACTATGCTGCCATATCCACGTGGATTAATATAGAGGAACTCATGACATTAGAACACAATAGACTGCCAGATTTTTAAATACAGGTAGTTCTCAATTTACCACCACAACTGAGCCCAAAATTTATCTTGCTAAGCAAGGCTGTTGTGCCTCATTTTACAACCTGTTTTTGGTCAAAGTTGTTAAGCGAATCACTACAATGGTTAAGTGAATCATGTGGTCATTAAGCAAATCTGGTTCCCCCCCCCCTTGACTTTGCTTGTTGGAAGCCGTTTGGGAAGGTTACAAATGGTATCACATGACTGTGAGACAGTGAAACTATTGTAAATACATGCCAGTTGCCAAGCACCCAAATTTTGATCACGTAACCATGGGGGATGCTGCAACTGTTGTAGATGTAAAAAAACAATCAAGTCACTTTTTTCAATGGTTTAACTTTGAACAGTCAATAAGCAAATGGCTGCAATTTGAGGACTACCTGTGTTGAAAGGGCATTTGGGTACCTCTAGATTCCCTGTTGCCTCACTGTATGGCTTCATTTCAGGGTGATCAGGACTATATTGCTAAATGTCTATGGAGATTCTCAGTCATCCAGGTCATGGTTGTCTCAAAGGTGCTTTTTCAAGAGGCAACTGGACTTACTTGCTGTTTTTTAAGACCTTTCGCTTCTCAAGAAGCTTCCTCAGCTCTGACTGGATGGTTGCAAATGGAAGGCTCCACTCCCATCTGCACTACTCAGGTGACCCTGAGGATAACAGATAAACCTCCAAGTGTCCTCAACGACTCTCTAAAACAGTGGTTCCCAACCTTTTTTTGGTCATGCCCCACCTAAGCATCTCTAAAATCCTGATGCCCCCCACCCCCATGACATATAATTCTTACTATTCAAAAAGTGAACTCCTACTCACGCGGAGGAAGCGTAGAAGGCCATTAACTTGGTTTAAATAAGGTTCCAGTTGCCCCCATTAAAAAATCAAATTGCCCCCCTGTGGGGCGTGGGCCCCACGTTGGGAACCACTGCTCTAAAAGAATGCAAATGACCAGCTGTCTGCAAGGAGTATAAATCCTTCCATTCTCCACCATCCATTCAGAGCTAAAGGCGCTTCTTAGACGAGAAGCAAAATGTCTTCCAAGAAAAACAAGAAAGTCCAGTTGCCTCTTGAAAAAGCAGCTTTGGGACTCGGGACTATATTCATATGTCTTCTCAGTGTGTGAGAGCTTTATGCTGATCAAGGAAACAAAAGCTTAGGTTTGTTGGAGAGGATGAGGAAGTTCTTCTGTTTACCTCTTGAAGGCCCTGACTGAAGAAAGAGCACACGCCTTATTCCTTTCTCTTCGCTTCTTTGTGCCTGATTTTCTGCCCACGATGAGGACTGTGGCATTCACTTTTGACTTGTTTCTGAGGATGCAAAGGGCTTAATATTCACAGGGATAATGACCTTAGATATGAAATACATGTCTGTTGCTTTGGGGGAAATATGACAAATTTGATCAAAATATTGAATGCAGAAAAGTCACAGTGACAGCAAAGGTGTTGTCAGGGTTGTGGCTTTTCTCATTTATGGCTGTGAGAGCTGAGTCATCAGAAAGGTTGAACAAAGAAAAATGGTTGTCTTTGAATTGTGGTGCTGAAGAAAATAGTTGAGAACATCATGGACAACAGCAACAAATAATTAAATACTAGATGAAAGTAAACCAGACTTTTCACTGGAAGCACTAATAATGAAGCTAAAGCTTATGTATGTTGGACATATAATTTGAAAGAAACAGCCACTGGAGGAGACCATAATGCTGGGAAAAATGAAAATATAAAAAAGAGCCCAACTGAAGACAAGGTGGTTAGATAAGATCACTGAAGATACAAGCTATAAGAAGCTAACAAAGAATTAATTACTGGCAGAAATCCTTGACAATAGAATAGAATAGAATAGAATAGAATAGAATAGAATAGAATAGAATAGAATAGAATAGAATAGAATAGAATTCTTTATTGGCCAAGTGTGATTGGACACACAAGGAATTTGTCTTTGGTGCATATGCTCTCAGTGTACATAAAAGAAAAGATACATTTGTCAAGAATCATGAGGTAATCAGGTAAAACATTGGTTCCCAAAGAGTTGAAGCAATTAAGACTGAACAACATACAACCCCATATGTATGCTTAGAAGTTTGAAATGTCAGACCAAAAAAAAAAGATTTCTTTTTTTGCTTTATATTTTAGAATCTGTTTCTTCAGTGCTTCTACTATTCATGACATCCTTTTTTGCAATTTGTGGTTAGCTAACTGCTGAGCAGAGGATGTTTTAGAACAGGGCTGTCAAATTCGTGGCCCGGATGCATCACGCTCTGGCTATGGCCACGGCCTGTTTAGCGAAGGGGGAAAAGTCGTGATACGTCATGTGATGCCACTGTGACGATGCGAGTTTGACACCCATGTTCTACAAGAATTTGAAAACATTACATTTCTTTTGAATGACTATGTTAATTAAAAAAAAAAGCACAGCATCCAGAACTCTTGATGGGGTCACAAGACCACCTGAATTAAAAGAACAGTTGATGGAATCTTTCAGCCAACAAAATTTTTGGCTATCAGCTACCACTGTTCCTATCTGTTATCAACAGTTATCAACTAGTAATTGTGCATTATTACAAGCCACAATATTTCCTTTGTAGAACATAGTTTATTCTGTATATTTGAAAGATATTTGCTTACCTCCTCGCCCTTAAATTGACAGCTTAGAAAAAAATCATTGACAACACACAATTACAATGAAGCTATTTGGATTTATTTTTAAAATCCTTTTCAGGTTTTATCGTTGAAAGTTGATGGGATCACCCATAACCCAGAAGATACTGTGTTCTAAGTTTTTTTAAAAATAGCATATAGGAGTATAGTGAGTATTTTTTTTTTTTTCTCAAAAAAGTTTTATTAGTACAAACTTACATAAGTGGTAACAAAATATTAAATCCAAAGTACAAACATTTTTATTTCCCCCCCCCCAGACCCACCCCCTTCCCTCCCCACCTCCCCCCCCCCCGGACTTCCCAGAGATAATACAGGGCATAATAATAAGTTTAAATTGTTAACAAAAAGAAAAAGGAAAAAGGAAAAAAAGAACACTATTTTTTAAAAAAAAACTTCAACTCCAAACTATACAGTACTAATATATCGCATTTGTATACAATAGTAAAGATACAAAAAAGAGAGAGAAAAAAAAAGAAAGAGAATAAAAAAAAGAAAGAAAGAAAGAGAAAACTCTTTAACACTACAAACAAACAAACCTCCTACCTCCTCCCTTCAGTCCTCTATCTTATACAAAGTAAGTGTTACATAAGTAATAACTAAATATAAAATACACAAATCTTAAACTAATATTATTGACATTAGAAATAACCTCTAAGATAAAACTTAACTAAATGTTACATAAGTAATCATCAAATATTAAATTTCATCATGATATTCTAAGTTAATTCGCTAACTTCAATAAACAAAAAAAGAAAATAAAAGAAGAATAAACAATAAACAAATCTTCAACAAACTATATATATCTAATATTATCAACATTAAAAATAACCTCAAAATTATATAAAACTTAACTAAATATTGCATAAGTAATCATTAGATAGGGAAAAGATAAAATACAATCATATTAGTCTCTATCCATCCAATATATTTCAACATCACATTGTTTTGTATCTTGATAGTTCATCTTTTAATAGTTCAATAAATTCAAATTTGTCAAGTCGTCTCCCGTCTGCTCCCAAACCTCCATCTCCTCTTCCCCAGCTATCTGATTCAGGCACTCCTTTTGGATTTTTGAGTCTATTTCTTTTTGATCCATCGAAGGTGGCTTCCCCTCCTCCTCCTCTTTTATTTTCATACACCCTTCTTCTGGAATCTTGGATATATCAGCCTTTAGAACATTGACATAAAATTCAGTAGCTTTTTTTATCGTGTTGAGCCGGTATCTTTTTCCAGAAAATTTCACTGTTACTCCAACTGGTGCTTCCCATTTATATTGTAAATTTAATCTCTTAAATTCATCAATCAAAAAAGTATAGCTTTTCCTGGCTTTAAGCATTTTAGAGGGGATTTCTTTCCAAATCTTTAGTTCCTGACCATTCACCATAAGATTATTGTTAAACGTTGCTTGTATAATTCTGTTCCGTAGAGCTCTTGTGGTAAAATATATGACAATATCCCTTGGTAGATGCTTTTGTTTGGCGTACCACGAGTTGATTCTGTATGTTTTGTCGATTTGTGTAGCCAATTCCGCTTTAGAAATTCCAGACACCTGATCCAATATGTCAACCATCCTGCCTTTTAAATTTTCATATAATCCTTCTTTCAAACCTCTAATCCTTATAGCAACTTCCATAGATCTGAACTGAGTCATTAAGACCTCTTTTTCAAAATTTGCAATGTCATTTTGGATTTTATCTATGTAATTCACCGAAGTTGCCAAAGCTTGTTTATTTGTTTCAATACGTTCTGCCAAAACTTCAATATTTGTTGCTAAGCCTTTGCAAACCTCTAACACATCAAATCTTAGTTGTTGATTCATATTCTTCAAAGCAGCCTGCATCTTATGGTCTATCTCACTTATTTTCTGGTTAAATTCCAAAGTAAGTTCATGTTTCATAATCTTTAAATTATTTAATAAATTTTCAGGTGTCAAAAGCTGTGGAGGTGTTAGCTCAGTGTTAAGTTGCATTTTAGAAATATATCCAGATGAATAGTCATTTCTTTTAGTCAAAACAGTCTTTCCAGATTTTGAAGCCATTATGGTGTTTCAAAAGAGTACAAAGAAAAAAGAGAAAGGAGAAAGAAAAAAAAGCCAGGTGTCTGATTAAAGTTCTTTCCAGTTTCAAAACCAGGTAGTCTTTTATTATTAAAAATCTTTCAATTATAACTTTAATCCAGGGTTAGGAGACAGAGAAAGAAAAAGCCATTTTTCCAAGTTAAAAGTTTCCATAAGAGAAAAAAAAAAAAAAAGCCTCTGGGAAAACGAAAGTCACTTTCACTTCTCAATCGCCATATTGTTACTTTGTTTCCTTTGTTTCCTTGCCGAAGTGAAAGCTTACCCAGGAGTTGAAAAAAAAAGAAAAAAGAGGTTTCAATACTTGCCCATCTCACGCCTGTTTCTCTCTGTCTGCTTCTATAGTTCAAAAGTAATTGTAAATCCCATTCTGGAAGCAGCGGCTGGTCACGACATCTAGCTCCGCAAAAGCGGAGGTTTCCTGATCCTCGGAGCTGGAGACAGGCTGCATGGGGAGCTCTCCCTTCGCGCCCCTAGATGGCTTCTAGGGCGCTGGGGGGGCTCTACCCCACCTGTCAGGCTCTCATCTCTCCCCTTTGCCCGGGGAAGAGATTTCAAAGCCGCCAGACAGCTGTTCTGGCGGCTTTTTACGAGGATCGGAAAGGCGTCCGACAAAGGGACGTCCGCGATGGCGCTCCAAACCGGAAGTCATCATCCAGTATTTTGAGTTCTCCAAAATAGTTGAACATATCATTGAGCAAGTGAACATGGAGTGCTAACTGGAGTTATGTAAGAATGTTTATGAGGAATTTCCTATCAAATTTTCACTCAAGTGTTTGTACTTGACTAACCTCAAAATTCAAGAACAGAAACAAAAGACTTTCTACTGGTGGTTAGAAACAAGATCAAACATGATTGGACAGGAAGTTTTGAACATAATATGCAATGCTTGTGGCTTGTTGGTTGGAAAAGATCTTGGCCTGTATTTGTAATTTGTAGTATGAAGGCTTGAAAAACAAAACAAAAGATAAAGCAACGAATGCCCATATATAAACTGATGGGAAAGAACAACAATTTCTCAGTTCAAAGAAAGGAAGTTTTTTTAAAGCAGAAACTAGCCAAAGTAACTATAAGAAATACAATCAGATAGAATAAACAAGCTCAGTAGATGAGAATAGTAACTGAAAACAAGACACATAGGGAATATTCTATACTACTGGAACACAAACATTTTTGGGCTCTTACAATTGAAACAGGTTAGCATTCAGAAAAAATAAAAGTGATATTGTAGAGTAGAAGAGAAACTGGTGATCTAACAAGTACAGAATATACAACTGTGTCCTCCAAAAAGATAGAGAAGAGTCAATAGTAGTTGGTAGTTCAGCTACTACAGGTATAAAACAAACCTATAGTAAATGCAAAGGCTTCAACTAATCCATTGAGAATTATGCTTTCCTTATATATGTGGGGACAAATGATACTTTAAGGAATAGCTACAACCATATCCCACATATTTTGGACAGCTTAGAAGAAAGCGGAAGCTTTTTCCGCTTGTTCAGTATAAAAGGAAGTTTTAGAAATTAATTAATTAACTAATTGGCATGCCAGGTGATTGGAGGATATCAATTCTTTTCTCAGATAGGGAAAAATGGGACAATTCAGCAAGCCTACAGAGTTAGTCTCAGAGAGAATACAGTACCTGGAAAGATTTGAGAGCAGATGCTAAAGAAATCAATTTGTAAGGACTTGGTTAATAATGTGTCAGTTACCAGATGTTAGCTTAGATCTATCAAGAATGATTCTTGCCAGGCTAACCTTATCTCATTTTTTTTAATTAGGCAACTTAATAGATTATGGAAATGCTACAGGAATAATATGTCTTGATGTCAAGAAAATCTTTTCATAAAATATGCCATGATATGCTGATTAACAAGTTAATTGCGCATGGGCTTGATGGCATAAAGAAGTATGTAAATTGAATACAAATTATTCTCCTTTGAATTGGAGAAAGGTGATACAGGATTCTAGGTACTCTCCCCTTCAATATCTTATTAATAAGTTTGGGGTGAAAGATGAAGAGAATATTGTATTTATTAAATTGATGGATAACACAAAATTAATGGGATCTTTAATACTAAAGAGAGAAAAATAACTCAAAACCCAATATATTTCAAGCACTAGTGATCCTCAGAAGTGCTGCAAATGCAAAAAATAAAAAATAAAATAAATATTTGTACAAGGTGTCAACAAAACTGGAGACATTCATTTTTTTTCATATTCCAGTGTATTATTTAAATAATTAAACACTATGAAACACAAATAAGAAATAGGAAAACAACCTCTTATTACCGGTACTTAACTAATAAAAATATCAACAAAACAAACTCTCAAATCATAAATAAAGAACAATTCCCCAAAGGCTCAATATCAACGCATAAATAAATAACTGGGAAACAAAACACTGCTGACAAAAGAAACAATTTTCAACTATATACGTATTATCCAATTTTAAAGTTCTGCGGTAATTTATTGGAACTGTACAGATGTCTTGTTAAAAATCAAAAGTTAAAAAAGAATAAGTACTCTTGACCTTTGAAGTCACGACAGTTATTATTAATGCTACCATAATTAGATTTAACAAACAGGCTTTTCTATTTTGAATTATAGTTTTAAAATAACAATGTTTATGACAAGGCCTTATAACAAAGGACTGTAGGACAGCATGTAGGAACATTCTGATACCTCTTAAAATCATATTGCTCTAAGATCTGACTTAATTGCTACAAAATTAAGATTTAGATGGTTCTGAAATGAATTGTCCAGTAGTGGGTTCTAAAACCCGTTGCTACTGGTTCGCCGGCGGCGCTACCGGTTCACAGAACCGGGAGCAACCCACCACTGGAATGGTCCCAGTCTTGCTATAACATGGGACAATCTATGCCAAATAGGAAATATCACAAAGATTGGGTGGTATAGAGGCAGTGGGAGGAAGAACACTTAGTTTAGGAACCCAGCCAATACGACTTGTGTGACAAACCATAGTTTTTTAAAAAACGACTTCTTACATTTTAGTGTGCACATATTTGCTGGTTATATTGCCAAACAAAATATCTGAGACGGAAAGCAGTAGGAAGAATGCTTCATGATTCCTTTACCATAGGGGTGTCAAACTCAAGGCCCGTGGGCCGGATCAGGCCCGTGGGCCACTTAGATCTGGCACGCGTGCCTACCCTGGAAACAATGAAGGACCGGGCCGCGGTGCCTCTGCCAGCGAAAACGGAGCCCAGGCGGATCACACGCAGCCTCCGTTTTCGCTGGCAGAGGGCTGCAGGAGGCTGTCGCGGACGAAAACTTAGCCTAGATGAGTGACGTCAAGCTGCCCACGCCCCCAAGGTCAAACACAACCCTGATGCGGCCCTCAATGAAATCGACTGTGACACCCCTGCTTTAACAGGTGCCTGCACCCCAATTTTATTGAATTGAATTGTGAAAAGCTCCAGAAGGATCTCTTTAAACTGGGTGAATGGTCAACCAAATGATGATGGCATATGTATCATTCTGACAGCATAATCACACCGTGTAAATCAGCATTTCTCAACTTTGCCAACTTGAAGATGTGGATCTCAACTCCCAGAATTCTTCAGCCAACAAGCTGATGTAAATATTGTGATTATGAAATATTCTGATATCTGATGCATTTATGGTTTAGACCACCTCTGTAGGTTTCCAGATAAGGCTTTTATTATGCTTACTATTTCTTTACCAAAATCCAGTTCTTTTTTACCTTTTAACCTCTGTTCTGTATTTTTTAAGCTCAGAGGTTCTTTGTGTGTGCCTTGTTCCAGTGAAAGATTTTTACAGAATATGCAGAAAGAGCAATAAAGCTCCATAAACTATTATGAAAGCAGATGCACACTTGTGCAAAAAAACCCCTCTCTTTTGTTCTGCTCCCGAAAATGTCATGCTAACTTCGAACCCAACATGTGTGCTGGGGACCAACACAGATATATGCAAATAGACAAAAGGACAGAATCCATTGTCCAGTTATTGAATTCTCAAGATGCTCCTTGCTTAAGAAGTGCAAGCCCAACCATGAAAATCCTTCTTAGAATTTCAAACTATTTCAAAGTAAGGAAAGTAAGCACACAGCCCTCTTTCTGCCTGCCAATGAATCTATTCCAGTGAAGGGAAAACAAAGTTCAGTCTGATGGAAAAGGAGTGGCGTGAGTTTGGTAGCTCTGAGATCTGAAATGCATCTTATATTTTGCAGCATAGCTGTAGCATTTCAGCAAAAATTTCCAAGCAACGTCAAGAGGTGAATGCGAGATTCTGAGAAGAAGAGGAGGTTTTGGCACTCTTGAGATTGATCAGATGGTTCTCTTCTTTGAAGGCCGTGCGAACCTCTAGATCAGTGATGGCGAACCTTTTTAGGTTCGTGTGCCAAAAAGGGGGGGTGCGCGCGCTAGCGCTCGCTCGCATACCCACACCCATTCCCTCCCCCCATGCATGCGCACAACACCCCCCCATGCTGCCCCCTGCGCATGCGCACACCCCCCCACCCCCGCGCAAAGGCCTTACCGGAGCCTGGGATGGTAAAAAACGACGAAACGGGCAAACCGGAAGTTCGGAAAAATGCACTTCCGGTTTTTCCGTTTTGTAGTTTTTTGCATTCCGGGGCTTCAGGGAGCTTCCCTGAACCCTCCGGAGTGCAAAAAACAGCTCACCGGCAAACCGGAAGTGCGTTTTTTCCGCACTTCCGGTTTGTCCATTTTGTAGTTTTTTGCATTCCGGGGCTTCAGGGAGCTTCCCTGAACCCTCCAGATTGCAAAAAACAGCTCACCGGCAAACCGGAAGTGCGTTTTTCCACACTTCCGGTTTGCCGGTGGGCAACGCTCGCGTGCCCTCCGCTATGGCTCCGCTTGCCACCTGTGGCACACGTGCCATAGGTTCGCCACCACGGCTCTAGATGATATGGTTATGTTGGAAACACAGTGTAGTGTAAGCAGTGGGGAGATGTCATTTGTCATCAGTAAAGTGACTGGCCCTTTTCCAATCAGCATCTGTGACATTTGTGCTACTGCTTTCTATGGGATTCTCCGAATTGAAGGAAACACTGAAAAAAAATGGAGGAAGATGAATATCTTTATCCTGCTTTGGGCAGATGGTGCATTTTAAGTTTCATTTATTTGAGAAACAAATACTGTATATTCCTTGAATTATAAACTAATTTTCTGGAAACACCCTTCTTTTCTTGATTGACCATAGTATCTCTGATTGTATGGTAAGATGGAAGAACTGATCAGGGAAATACTTAGAATATAATTATGGGTTGGACATGAGTGAGTAAGGACAGCCGAGAAGATCATAGGAAGCTCACTTTCTGGTATTCAGGATGCTGCTTCTAAACGCTATGTGCTTAGAGCTCGAAGCATTGTTAGAGACCCCACACACCCACTTCACGGTCTGTTTCTGTTGCTCCCCTCTGGGAGGAGGTTTCGAAGTATTTCTAGCAGGACTACCAGATTCTGTAATAGCTTTGTTCCCTATGCCATCCATCTGGTAAACTCGCCATGTACAGGTATACATCTGAACTAGACTCTGTATATGTATGTATGTATGTATGTATGTATGTATGTATGTATGTATGTATGTATGTCAGGGGTGGGTTCCTACTGGTGCGGTCTTCTCTATGGCACCGATAGTGGCCGACGGATTGCGAAACGGCTCCGGTGCCGTCCTCCCCGGTCTGTCACGAGGCGCCATCTTTTTTTGCGAATTTTTTGACTTTTTTTGCTTTCTGCGCATGCGCAGAAGCAAAATCTCGCTGAAATCTTGCGAGGGGATGCGCTTGCATGAGAGATTTTGGTGAGATTTCGCTTCCGCACATGCGCGGAAGCAAAAAACCACCGAAATTGTGTGAACGCGTCCCCTTGTGAGATTTTGGTGAGATTTTGCTTCCGTGCATGCGCAGAAGCAAAATCGCGCAAGGGGGTACGCGCACAACATGGCAGAGCACCAGTAGCGAGGTAGGCACAACCCGCCCCTGATGTATGTGTGTGTGTGTTTGTTTGTTTGTTTGTTTGTTTGTTTATTCTATTATATTATGTAGAGTATATTGGAGGTGGTGACCCTTTGAGAGCTGTATGCAACAAAATTTCACTTTAATGTATGCCGATTAGTTTACATTCAAAGTGACAAAGTTATTATTTTATTCTATTCTATTATTATTCTATTCATGGGATATTTATTCCCCCTCCTTTTCTGTTCAATACTCAGTGCCTCTCAAGCCCAAGTCAGCCAAATGATCTAGAATGCTATCTTGGTCACTGAGAAATCCAGAACTGTTAGGATCACATGTTTTTAATCTACCTTTCTGCATAGATCATCTACTAAGAGGATAAAGTAGACCTGGTACCAAAACAGTCACCTGCTTTACAACCTTACTCTTCCCAATCATTTAACATTCGGCTTTTCTAGTTTTTTTCTACATCATGTTAACGGTTCATATAACAATTATAAGCCTTTTTAAAAAAATATTTGTATGTACTCTGTGGTGTGTGTGTGTGTGTGTGTGTGTGTGTGTGTGTGAGAGAGAGAGAGAGAGAGAGAGAGAGAGAATGAGAATTTAGATAAGTAAAAGAATGTGGATTTACTCAGCAGGATAAGAACTCGTATTATATTTTCTTTATTTTTTGCAAGCCATGTCATTCCCACAGGAAATAAGCAACTGTATTCTCAAAACAAATCCCCTTAACTCTGTATCCATTCCTCTCTGCCTCCCTGATCTCCCAGTTCATTAATTATGAAAATATCATTGTTAATACCATAATGGGTATTATATGAAATGTCTGTTCTGCTTAATCGTTGTCTTTATTATGGAATCGTTCTATTTTTCAGGCAATTTATATCCCTCTTAAAAAAATGAGACTCTTTAGTTCTCACAGTGTCATTCAGAGAATGACTCACGTTCCTTACATTAATTGTTCAGTTCCCAAAATATAACACAGGCAGGGTGTGGCTCCAAGGGGAAAATCTACTATACTTGCAGGACATGTTGGGAAATGTTTCACATAGAAATTTGTTTTTCTGTTATTTTGCAAAACATTAACTCCTTTTTGCCACTTTTTGAAAACGGGGCAGTTATTTTTCTTAACAGCCAGTTTCAGCCACAAACAATTAATATCAAAGCAGATGGAGGCAGCAGGTGAAATTATAAGCTTTATCAAGTGTCCTTGAAGAGTCTTAGTCATGTTACTAGGACCGTGGGAGAGACACAGGAAATATCCCAACAGAGTTTTCCTTGTGAGAGAAGCTTTCTCTAAACTTTGAATGGAACACCAGGGGAAGATAGATATGTCATCCCTTTCCTATAGGCTTAATTTATGGCCAAAATAAATCCTGAGGCTTTTTCTTTCTTTCTTCAGATGCAAACTCCCCCCACCCCCATTCTTTCTTTAGTGGAAAAAACATATTGAGAGAAAGACCAGTTTTGTTTGTGAAAATGGATTACATGAAAAAGATAAAACATTGTCTCCTGCCTCTACAATTATTGCGGTCAAATTCAGAGCCCTCTCTAAAATTGCATTAAAATCATAATACAAAAAACCCACCCATGTGGCCCTCAGGTGTTTTCCACATGTTATTAAGAGCCGAGGTGACGCAGCGGTTAGAGTGCAGTACTGCAGGCCACTTTAGCTGACTGTGATCCGCAGGTCAGCGGTTCAAATCTGACCGGCTCAAGGTTGACTCAGCCTTCCATTCTTCCGAGGTAGGTAAAATGAGGGACCCAGATTGTTGGAGGCAATATAAATATACATTGCTTACTGGTGTAAACCGCTTAGAGAATGCTTGCACTGTGAGGCGGTATATAAATCTCACTAATAAATAAATAATAAATAAATAAATGACTCATTAAGTTTTAAGTAATATATTTCAGTTATGGATTAACTCTCTTGGTGAAAGCCACACCAATAGGCCATAAGTTTCAAAAGTGGGCTTACCATACTGTATATCACAACTGAAGTTTGGTGAAAAACATTAAGGCCATTCTCAGACTTCTACTTCGAGTTGTACAGACTTACCGTATTTTTCAGACTATAAGACGCTCTTTTTGTCTCCCAAAAGGGGGTGAAAATGTCTGTGTCTTATAGACCAAATATTGCCGAAGCCCCACCCATCCACCGGCCATTTTTTGGCCTCCACGCACCCCATTTTGGGGCCTTTTTTCAGGCCTGTTTCAAAAAAATTGGCTGGAAAAAGCCTCAAAAACGGGCCGGAAAAAGCCTCAAAATCGGGATGAAAAAAGCCTCGAAAACGGCTGAAAAAAGCCTCAAAAATGGGCCGGAAGAAGTGTCAAAATTGGGCCAAAAAGCCTGATAAATGGCCTGGTAAAAGCTTCATAATCGGGCCAAAAAGCCTTGAAAATGGCCAAAAAAGCCTCAAAAATGGGCTGGAAAAAACCTCAAAATTGGGCCAAAAAAGCCTCGAAAACGGCCCAGAAAAAAGCCTCAAAAACAGCCCGGAAAAAAGCCTCAAAAACAGCCCGGAAAAAGCCTCAAAAATGGCCCGAAAACCCCCAAAACAGGCCAAAAAAAGCCTCAAAAGTGGGCAAAAAAAAGCCTAAAAAACGGGCAGAAAAAAGGCCGGAAAAGGCCCTCCATAAAAGGCCCAAAAATGGGGCGCAGGGAGGCCAAAAACTTTTTTTTTCTCTTCAAAATTTAGGTGCATCTTATAGTCAGGTGCGTCTAATAGTCCAAAAAATACAGGTAGTTGGGTAGTTATTCATATCTGAGGAACCATGATCCAGGTAAGAACTGCTGAATGTGCTCTTGTGTGATACCTTCAAACATGTTTGTTGCTTTGTACCACCTGCTGCCACAGGTGCTATGTTTGCTTTTGTGTTGAGTTCTAAAAAATGCATTCGGTTGATCATATGATGTATTGATTTGCTCCCTGCCTCCCCCTTAGTTCAAGCATGAGAATATCGGGCTAAGAGAATGACCTTGAAGTGCTCAGAGATGGTGGGTGGCTAGGCTAGTGCAGTGTCAGGTTGTAACTAATAGAATAGTAGAGCATATAAACAGAAACCAGAAGGCCAGAAAATGCATTAATGGCAACCTATCTTGCTTCTCTTCAATGAAATGTAACAAACATTGATATTTACAGTATGTACTGTTCATGTGTACTTCAGATGCAGAGATAGATTTACCTGGCTGACATACTATTCCTAGGCATGTTATGATTAGCCTTAGGATGAGGTTTAAAAACCCAAACCATAGATTAAATTGTAGTTAAAATGGAATCCCTTAACCCTCGTGGATTATCCTCATGATCTGGTTTTAGTTTACATGCCTTAATCATGGTATTGACTGTCATTGAAATCTCATCTTGGGCAATTACCATCCACAAGTGTGGGGTGAATATGGGCCCCTTGGCATTGGTCATTTTTTGTTCCCCTGATGTGCGTGTACCAGAGGTGTGTATAGAGAGCGTGTATAGTGGTTAACAATGTTTTTACAAGCATATAATATATGGGATATTTAAAGGTAGAAATGCAAAGGGAAAACTTCTGGCATAAAATAATAGGTGCTATACCTCTGGACGTATTTTTCCACTGTTCAGTCAATCTTAGCATGAAATATGAATCTGGAGGTAACATCGTCTTATAACATCCCATAAGTGATAATGGGAATATTAAGAGAGTCATTTACCATGCCATTCAATTTCTTTAATAATAATTGGTGGCGTATGCTGCTGGCTGTTTTACAGACTTGATAAATGTCATAATTTGAGCCGTGCAGGCCCCAAGTATTTCCCAACGATTTCTTAGTATGACTGGAGTCAGGTTTATGGACCATATTTATTTGTGGTTCAGTTTAATAGCTGAAAAAAATGTACAGCCAAAGAGTATTGCTAGCGGTGCAGAAAGCGTTTCACAGAATCAAACATGTTTCTCTTCAGATTTGGCTTGTTGGCATTTGAAACTATAATGAAGAGGACCGGTATTGTGTAACATTTGGATTAAGTAAAATAAAATAATGGATTTATATTTCAAACACTGGTATTGGGGTTTTTCTTTCTTTTTTTGTTTTTGGATAGGAGGAGAATCTATTCACCAAGGTGTCTGAATATTTTCAAGGTTCAGCTGAAGATAGAAAATGCCAGATTTCCCTGACTCAAGAGGAAAAACAAGACACTCTAAAAAAGTTGTAAGTGCTCTTCCCACACGCCCCACAGCATGCACTTTTTATATAACCAAGATGTGAATACAAAATTTAATAATGTCAAAGCAGCTGTCTCCTTCACTCCATGAGTATGTGGGGGTAAAGTTAACATTGAATAAAATCAACTTTCTAAAAATAATGATTGGCTGGAACCAGCAGCAAAATTAAAATATAATGGAAGTTGAGGGAGAGAATTGATCTCAGAAAAAAAGTACCCTGTGCTTTGGTATTCCCAATCGTGCTAAATTGACTATATCTATATCTATCTATCTATCTATCTATCTATCTATCTATCTATCTATCTATCTATCTATCTATCTATCTATCTATCTATCTATCTCTATCTATATCTATCTATCTATATCTATCTATCTATCATCTATCTCTATCTATCTATCTATCTATCTATCTATCTATCTATCTATATCTATCTATCTATCTATCTATCTATCTATATATCTATATATATATCTATATATATATATATAATCTATATCTATCTATCTATCTGTCT
Organism: Diadophis punctatus similis; assembly: GCA_023053685.1. NCBI lineage: Eukaryota > Metazoa > Chordata > Lepidosauria > Squamata > Dipsadidae > Diadophis > Diadophis punctatus. The sequence continues at coordinate 151,948,318 of JALIGW010000001.1, forward strand.
GTCTATCTATCTATCTATCTATCTATCTATCTATATAATTTAATTTTGTTGGGTAAAAGAAAGATCTAATTAAAAGCATTATTTTAAGAAAAAGAGAACTGAGATCCAATGAGTCCAACTTAACCCTTTTCTTTCAATAGCTGTTGGGGGGAATAGGGGCAGGCAGTTTGTAATTTTGTCTGAAACAATTGTTCTAGGTTCTAAAGGCAAATTATTTTCATATTAAGGGCTAATTCCACCACTACCCCATGCCCTAATTTCTCTTTCCACATGTCACTTAATTGTAAGTACCAGTAAGTACATAGATGGTAGTAGTAGTAGTAGTAGGATATCTGTTTTTTTTAAAAAAATCTTACTACTTTATTTTTGTAGATTCCAATATATTGTGCTTATTTCTAAAGAACTGATTTGATTAAATGTTGACTTCATCACAAAAATTGATGTTTTCCAAGATATAAGAAAATTAGCACTCTTCTTTTATAATGGAAGATTTATTCTTTGTTCCAGCTAGATGGTAGCACTTATCCAACCTAGCCTGGTCTCAAAAACCTAAGCAGTCTCAAACCTGATTAGTATTTGGATGGGAGACCATCAGGAAATGCCAGGTCTGTAGAGTAATATGAGAAACCTAAAGTAATTGTGCTATAACAATATCTATTTTTAGAAATCAAAGTAGAAAAACCACTAACTATTTGCTGTACGCCGCCCTGAGTCCCTTGGGAGTAGGGCGGCATATAAGAACCAATAAATAAATAAATAAATAAATAAATAAATAAATAAATAAATAAATAAATAAATAACTGTTGAAAAAAAGATAATATGTCCAAACATACAGACTCGAATATGGTGAGGAGGGAGGTAGAAACTTGTTCTTCCTATGGAAGTGTTTTTACTGTTGGTAGTTTGCTTGTCTTTATCCTGCCACCTTTCCAATCTTTAGGCTATTGGGATGGTCTTTCTTATCCGAATCTTCATCTGCTGTGGATTCCATCAGCCAGGCTGATACTATGGGCCCTCTAGTGACTCAGGACTCCATATCCACTCTGAATTATCTAATTCCACATTATGGACTTACCTCGACATTTAAAATACTGAGGAGAAACTAGTTTAAATTGTCTCTACTGTTCAAGGCCCATCTGCCACATACCTGTAGTAGGCAGAAGTGAGCTTTCTCCAATATTACTTGTAAACCAAGCAATGCATTCCTCCATGAGTTATGCTTAGCCCCTCAACTTTCTATTGCTAGAACTAGGGATAAGGGATACAGAGCTTTTGAACTTCTTTTAAAAAATGATTTGAGGTGTTACAGCAGCTCTGTTTTTGAGTAACGCTTAATTTATTTTTCCTTATTTTCTAGTTTTATTGCTAGAATGTTGTAAGCTGTCTTGATTATTCTGCTTAGATGGAAAGATGAGATGTAACTTGAATGATAAGAGCTGTAGAAATAGTTATATAAAATAAAATGGGGTCCTTTGATAGTTTGGAAATAGATGAGGGTCCTTTTAGGCTGAAGAAAAGACTATGCATAGTCCTTCTGTTTCAATATATCTTGGCTCAAAATAAAGATTTCTGAAGCTGGAGCCATGTTCGTCTTGCTGTAGCTTAGAAATAACTAATTTCTTATGACATAAGCTTTCGTTAATTAGAAATGTTCCGTGATAAATTCTTTAATCTTTGAGGAACTTCAAGACTTCTGTGTCGATCTTGTAGCTAAAAACATTAAAATGATTTAAACTTCAGTTTCAATTATTGACTTTTTCATTTCTGGGAAAGCTAATCTCACAATTCAAGATCCAGAGCGCTATTTGGCTGTGCCTGCGGTTAACACTTAGGCTGCTTAAAGTTCAGTTGTGTGTATAACAGATGGTGATATTTAACTTCATATTGCTTAAGAGTTTTCTTTTTCTACTGCTGCTCCCCGAATAAACACCCAGCATCCCAATTTTCTGATTTTTTTTAAAGTTTGCATCATTGGTGGTTTCTTATGAGTGTTTCTGATGGAGTTGAACAAATCACAGCAAACCAGATGCTTGTTTCATTCATTCAGGTTACCCAATAAGCAATAAGTCATTGGGAAAAGGTACAGCCTTTAGATTCAGTAACTGATCACAAAGCGTACAATCACACTCTTACATTGCTGTGTAAGAAACTTAGCCTATTCCGCCATGGCAAAAGGCTTCAACTTAGTAGCATTTAGGAAATTTCTAATGTTAACAACCACTTAGGCTCCAAGTTCTACCTTTGACTCACCTTTCCATAGAATATTCCTATAAAGTGCTTTTTAATAAATTTGAAATGAGCATCAGTGTTCATTTTAGGAGCAATCAATGGCTTCTTTTATGTTGTTCTCCCTTGAACTCCATTTGAACTTCCTTAAACTTCACCGCTGCTTTTCTGATGGTAGTGTCATGATGACTGAAGTTACCTAAGGCCAGGGAGATCTACAGATCCGTCGTGTTCTTCTGGGATTTGCTGTGATATTGTAGACAATTTAACCCTGCACTCTTGCAGGGGTTTTGACCCAGTGACCACTCTTGGAAAGATTACGGTAGCTATTGTATCTAATCTTCTCCAGCTCAAGACTTTGCTTCCGAGGGAGCATTAAATTAACCGCATATACCCAGAATTAAGAGTTATATATATGGAATAGATGTAAAAATAATGATTGTAGAAGAGACACCGAGAATTTTAAAATGTATGGAATATGCTCAGGGAAAGGAAAAGATGGAGAAAGAGGAAGTAGAAAGGTGAAGGGAGAAGAGAGTGGAGGGAAGTAGGAAGGAGGAGAGAAGGAGTAAGAAGGTAGAAGGAGGGGATGGAGACAGAGGGAGGGAAGTGTTAGGAGGTGAAGAAAAACAGATAATAGTATAAAAAGGTGCAAAATATTATATTGATTTATGACTGATTGGATGAAATGTATAATTGTGTATGTTATTGACATGTTTTAAGGTGTATGCATTGAATATATATGGAAATTGTGGAGAAAAAATAAAAAAAATTACAAAAAAAAAAGATTTTGCTTCCAAATATAGTATAAAACAATGGAGACCCAGACTTTTAGAAATAGCTTTTCTATTTTTTCTAGACTCTTAGGCATTTACTGTATACCTTTTTATAGACGTCTTCAGAAATTTCTTATGAACAGGGCTTGATGTGCCTATAGGCTCTGTGTGCTGAGCACTTCACAGGAACAAAGGGAACCAGGCTTTATGAAATGTATGTATGTATGTATGAGCCATGGTGGCACAGTGGTTAGAGTGCAGTACTGCAGGCTACTTTTGCTAATCACCGGCAGACTGCAATTTGGCAGTTCAAATCTCACCAGGCTCAAGGTTGACTCAGCCTTCCATCCTTCCGAGGTGGGTAAAATGAGGACCCAAATTGTTGGGGGCAATATGCTGACTCTGTAAACCGCTTAGAGAGGGCTCTAAAGTGCTGTAAAGCAGTATATAAGTCTAAGTGCTATTGCTATTGCTATATAGGATAGGACTGCCCCAAATCAGGAGTTGGTTTATTGGCTAGGCAAGCAATCTCCAAGGAGCTATTGCAGATGTCCTGTGTTATGGCAACAATGTTATTATGTTTTAAACTCTGCTAGCCTTGTAGCTGGAAGAAGCATGTTGAATTTGTAAATAGATACATACATCTCTAATATAAAATCAAGGCATCATAAGGCACATATCTTTCGTAATTCGATATATGCCGTATTCGTGAGAATGGAATGCTAAATACCCTAGAGTATCAAGGTGTTGAAAAAAGAATCCACCCCACTAAATTGAAGTCAAGTTTCCTTTCTGAACATTTGCACATCTTGCTTTGTTGGAAGCCATCGCTTAAGGGAAGCATTTCAAGATGACCTACATTGTGGGTTATAACATCTGCATGGAATATCAATCTGTCCTGTGGATTTAAATTTTAACTCCTACGGAGCTCATTGTTTTACTAAATATCACTTCCCTCAGGGGCAGATGGATATCTTTAAATCTGATGAATAATGGGGAAAAGTCGTCAAGATCATTTTAACGTTTCCAGTAGTGGAGGTTCTCCAAATGTCTAGAAACAATGAAGTGAAGCGTTTAAGACATCTGCATTATGAAAATAAAATGGTTTTAATTATTTTTTAATTATTATTATTATTATTATTTAGAATGAAGAGGGCAACACATGCTAACAAGAAGAAACCTCAGCCCAGGATGGCCACCACGAAAGTATATCTTGGCTCAACAGATTCAGACACGGAGTAGGAAGAATGCATTTCAATGTAGTTCGATGCTCCAGCCTGAACTGAAAATGTAGGCGTAAAGCACAATCAAAAGATTGCATAAATACAGCTGAGAGCAGCTTGGGACTTCCTGTTTCAGAATGGGCAATGATGCGGACTGGAGACAGCCAAGCAACGCTAACAGCCAGCAAAAACTTCATTTGTGGAATGGTTAGACATGACTTCTCTGCAGGAACCCTCAGCGGTGCTATGAGTCAGCACTGCCACATCCAAACCGAAGTCAAAGGGTGACTGAAAGAACTGAAAATAGTGCGCTGAGCATGCAGGAGCAGGAGGAAGAAAGATGTCTCCAAGGCCAGGATCACCCGGTTCCCAGATGCAAGAGTCCTGCTTGGTAGTTCAGAGCCCTCTTCTAGAGAAGTCCCCACCAAATCCCACATCGTGACCCAAATGAGGCTTGGCAGGATTCACGTCTGATGGAGAATTGCTGACTTAAAGAGAAAAAAACTTCCCCTGAGACTGGTTTTATGAGAAGTGCTACAGCGTTGTGCAGACAGACCCAGTCCAACCACAATCACCAAATAGTCCTTAATGTTTCACTCCTGAAATATGCCAAGCCAGGAGAGAAAGGGTTGAGAGAGAGGGAGAGATCCAAAAACAGGATGAAAGGAAAAAGGTAAAACCTAAAAGATAAGGCAAGAAAATCTGTGCCTTCCTCTGGTGTTACCTTAATCCCTTTTACATGTGTCATGTGTAACGAACAGCTAGACTTTGCTCGAGATTTAAAAGCAATTCCTGAACCAATTAAGAAGTCTGAGATTGTTACGGACACTGAAATAAGCAAAATTCAGAATGCATTGCCGATAGCTCGATAACTTGAATCATAAGGAATCATTCTGAGTTCTCTTTCCTTGGCCTGTAATTGACTGACTTGAAGTTTCTCCATCACAATGACAGAAATCTGTTTTATGGTCCTTTGTCTGCTTAGCTCTTCATAGCCCTGTTTTTATTTAATAGTATAATGAGAAATAAACACTTTCCTTCTGTAAAATGTGTTTTTGCACATCTTTTTTTCCCCCTGTATCTTGTCTGATAAATCACTTTTCCTATTCAAAACTTATTTTGAAGAAATGGTGGCGTATGCTTAAGTGAATAGATTTTCACAAGGCACAGTTTGGAAGGAGAGCATGTGAGTCAAAGATTAAAGAATCGAACAATTTATGCCTGAAATCCACACAAATGGCCTTTTTCTAACTATACTCCATTTGAGGTTATCAGCTTTGCTGTTCCATTGCCTCATTTTTCCTGTTGCAGTAAAAGTTGATGAGGAGATTAAACTGCATTAGGATTGCTTCAAGCAGGCTTAGCACCTTAATAGCTACAGAGCTCATTTGTCTAGGACAATTGAACCTAGCAATAATATCCTGGCTTTGTTTCTTACAAAGCCAGGATATTATTGTATGTATAATATCCTTGTGTGTATAATATTGTATGTACAATTGTTTGCCTGTGCACATTTCTTTTTACTCTTTCTTAAAGAAGTGTGGGAGAATGTTATTTCCCGATATAATCTCCCAACAGCCCTGTACAGTAGGCCTGAAAGAAAGAAAAAAAAAATGCCTCAAGATAAATGAATTTTAGGGATAGTGGAATTTCTGATCTAGAAATTCACTGTCCTCTTCGGTGCTGCGAACATAGCACCATCCTATGAATGTCAAATGATACTTTAAAAAAAAAATCATATAATTGTTTCAATATAATAATTTAATGCTTTTTTAAGATCTGTAGTATAAACTGTTACAAATCCAATCCAATGACATTGAAGATCTTGTTTACTTTGCATTTGAATTAAAACAGTACTGATACTGTTTTAAAAAGTAAATAAACTTCACTGTAGGTACCTCCCACCCATTCTAAAATTCCTTTTGTCCCATTAAGAGATTCTCTGCAGTTGTCAAAATTCATTGACTGGTTTTATTTTATGTGCCTTAGCATGTTTGAGCAAGCAAAATTGAAATGCTTCAGCATTCGTTTTTTAAATAGTTTAAACCCTTTCCATTTATACCAGGGAGAGTGAACAGAACTTAGAAAAGCACTTCCTTCTAGATCAGTGGTTCTCAACCTTCCTAAAGCCGCGATCCTTTAATACAGTTCCTCATGTTGTGGTGATCCCCAACCATAAAATAATAAAATTATTAGGAAACTCAGGGGTGGGTTCTAACTTACCTCGCTGCCGGTTCTCTTCCTCCTGCACTGTGAGGCTGTACCTCGGCGCGCATGCGCTTTGCACGTGCATGCATAGTGCCGATTTTTTTAAAAAAAAATTGCTAAAAATTAAAAAAAACCAACGAAAACAAGATGGCGACGCATGTGCAATGCTGGAAATTCGGCTTCTGCGCATGCTCAGAAGTTCCCATGGTACAGATTTTTTTTTTTTGCAGTAGTCTATTTGCATGTGGATGGACCCGCTTGGAGACGGATAGAGGAGCGGTGTCTCGGTTCCTAAGACCATCGGAAATATGTGTTTTCCAATGGTCTTAGGCGACCCCTATGAAAGGGTTGTTCGACTCCCAAAGGGGTCACGACCCACAGGTTGAGAACCGCTGTTCTAGAAGGAAAATATCTGATCACTTTCATGTACATTACTAACCCAAATATATTATCAGGGATATAGTTGAATCTACTTTCTGGCAGATGTTTCAGCTTCATTGATCAGAATGAAAGACATGTGCATTATAAAGTTTAAGAAAATAATGAATCAATAAAATAATTGATTGGTTTTAAAATATATTGGTACATGTTGATAAGCTGTTTTGAAAGCTGAATAGGCTGAAACAATTAGAAATTTAGAAACATAGCACTCAGCTCTTTATTCTTAGCTGTCAGAAAGGTTCAGCAGTTCTACAAATTTGTCATGCAAATGAACTATATTTTTCTGGGATCTCTTCTGCCCAAAACTGGAGCATGGATTGCTTAATCTGGCAAGATTTGTGATCATTCTGAAAGAAAGTATCTAAAGTTTGCAAGATCCCACCAATTGAATACAGTATTTCTACTTTTACGAATCTGGTTTTGTTACTTTGGTCATCAAATGCACCAGATACAGATGCTTCATCCAATCCTGCCATTATTGCTACCCCTCCTGTACAACTGAACTCTGAATTGATCAAAACTCCTTTTCTTTGTTCTTTTTAAAAATTTGGTGGTTCTCTTTATCTCCTTTGTGGTACCCATTCATGTCCACACTCATTTCACCAATTTTACTGGAGATTTTAAAAATAATTGTAAGAAACAAAATTTGTAATTGTTTCTAACTGTATAACATATTTCATTGTCATGGAATAATAGTTTTTTATCCAAAAAAATTGATGTGGGATTAATGAAATTATAAACACGTTGAATATGTCTCAAAAAAAGAAGAAGACAATAAAGTGGTGATATTTCACCTCTCCAAGTATTGAGGTAATCTCACCTTCTGGCAAGTGAATGCAGTTAGACCAGTGGTTCCCAACCTGTGGTACGTGTACCACTAGTGGTACGCGAGGGCCTTCCAGGTGGTACGCGAACACTTTCGGGGTCATGAACGATTTTTAGTTATTTTTTACTTCACAAAAATGTTTACTGCCTAACACAAGATAATCTGGCAACGATTTGCAACTGTTGCCACACACCACACACCTGGTCCCAGCGGCCCGAGAATCCAGTTGCTGGATGCGTGGGGCCAAAAAAGAATGCGAGCAGGGGTTCTCAGCCTTCATGACCATCAAGTCGAAGAGCCGGAACCGTCTTGCTGCGCCCGGGCATGATTTCCGATGTGCTGTGAGCAAAGTCATGCCCCGCATTGACCAGCTGGTGGAGAAGAAGCAGATACAGCCCTCGCATTGAGTTGTTGTTTTCGTAGTTGGTTTGTGTGTTCTACTTGTACAATTATGGAAATAAAGTGATATCTGATCGAATTTAGTTTCTCTGGAACCAGGTGGTACGCGGCGACTGTACGGGACCTCCAAGTGGTACTCGATCACAAAAAGGTTGGGAACCACTGAGTTAGACAAAACCACATTTTGCCCCTTTATTGAGGAATAGCATGGAAATACTTTAACATCACGCCTTGCCCAAAACATTGTAATTCTTCCAAGCACTTACTGGGTTGGGAAACCCAGATCCTGGCGTGTTGAGCCACCATTTTTTAAGGTGATACCAAGAAGGTCAAAGGTTTGGGGATCAATCAATCCAATCAATTTTTATTATTACAGTCTTAGACCAGAAACAAATAAAAGCACTCCGTATATATACACTTAAAACTTCTAGTTTAAAATAATAAATAACAACTAAATCTATAATAAAATCCAGTATCTATTACACGTGGACTGATTATACAATAGTTGCAATCCCTAAACTGTGTGGCCCGTTGTGGGTTCAACACTAAAAGGGAAATGGTTAAGCAGTGCAAAGGTTAGCCACAGTTGTTATATATATATCGCTATAGTGAAGAAGACACATATTTGGGACGAATCCCCAGTGCTGCTGCGCAGAATCTGGCCACCTGTGCTGTAATTATGGCCTGTTCATCCTTAAGCAGCCACTGAAGATAGGTAGTGTCGGAGCGGCCAGGATACCTTGCAGTTATTGGCAGAATGTGTTTTTTCCTAATCTCCGTATAAAAGGAGCATCTAAGGAGCATGTGTCCCACAGTCTCCACCTCTCCTGAGCCGCAGGTTTGGGGATCTCATATGATACAATAAATGGTCTTCCATAGCATTAGGACAAGTCTGGGTAGGAAGGGGTTGTAATATGGCAGGTGGGAATAGAGAGCAATTAAGTGGATAAGATCAGCCGTGGATGGGGGGGGGGAAGAGCTGTAAAGGTACTTAATAAAAAAAATCGAATCTAGAAACCACAACATAGATGAGTGGGTGTGCATGGGTAATCATCATGGAATGCTGTGGTCCAGATGTTTCTACAAGACAAGGGTCTGCCAGAAAACTAAAGCTCCATTTTGTTGCAGGTCAGCGCCTTCTGAAGTTTGGCGCCAAGAAACCTTTGAGTTCCAGTGCAAACATAATCTGTATGCTTGCAGGCAATTCTGATTCCAAACTGATTCTGGCTTAATCTTGGCAAATGAAGAGCAGTGTGTGAAGAAAAACACTTTCTAAGAACATTTTCAGCAGCAGTTTGTTTGCCATTCTTTTATACATTAAGAATTGTTAAGGGATACGTATCAGAAACAATAGCATAATGTTGTTGTTTCTGGAGCATCCTGAAGAATCTGGAATTAAATATTCCAGAAAAAGAGTTGCCAAGTTCAACGACTCCTGCAAGAATAAACAGCTGACAAATACAGGAGCTTTCATATTCCTTCACTCAATTTTCTAGCAGTGGGGTTGCCATGCAGTCCCATTCATTTTTAGCATGACTGATGGAAGAAGTTCCCTGGGCAGTAACACTGATTTAGCCTGTGATAAAACCTATTTATTTTAATACAAGCATTTGTACGCTACCTGATTCCCCGGAGCGTTGACATCTAAGCGATTATTAATGATAAAAGTTGTTGAGGATTCCATATTAGAGAAGTAAAGTTGAGGGTGGCACCATTGCTGGAGAAAATGCCCAAACCGTAATCTCATTTATTTCAATCAACAGAATGGACTAGAATCTTTTTTTCCTCCCTTTAAATGCTCTCTGGAAAGACTTTCCCCATTCTTGGCAGAGGCCCAGTTTGAGCAACTTGTTGTGGAGTCTGTCGTGGGGGGTTTCTTTTGCTCTGAGTCCAGAGAAAACTTTGCTCCTGGTTATGCTGGTGAACCCGTCTGCATGTGGAGACGCCATTTCAAAATTTAGTGTGGAAAGAAAAACATATCTCAAGAGCGTGAGGGGTGGGGTAAATCTTTGCAGAATATTACTGGGCTGCTCTTGGCAAAATCAGTCAACAGTGTGGGAGAAGAAAACTTGCTGGAACACAAGGACATCAGAAGAGTCCCGCTGGGTCAGGTCAGAGGTCCTGTTAGATCAACACTCTGCTCCCACAGTGGCAAAAGGAATGCCAGTAGGAGGACCCAGCTCTATGATCAATACAGGCCTCTCTTAAAAAAAATAAAAAAGCCAACAGAATTTATGAATTTAACACATCTGCTTTGCATTTAAAATCCGTTTTGCTGTTGCCAAAAACTCTCCCTCTTATAAGATGATGTAGCCTCTTCAAAATCTATGGGTTTCTCTCTTGTCTTCATTCACTTGCATAGTCTAGGCCCGAGCATGTGCAGAGTTCAATTTGAGAATTGGCTGAAAACTGGTGGGGAGGAGGGGGAAGGGGAGAAATCCTCTCTCACCCATTACAACTGGATTTTTTTTTACAAACAAAAAAAATCATAAAGAATGATCTTTGAGTCTTCAAATTGGATTAGTACATAAAATGTCTCCTCTCGGTTTATATACTTATTTTTTAAAGCTATTACGCTTTATGGGGGCCTTTGATAGCATATTTTCTCACTAGCACTACTTGTTACAGCAGCTAATTCCACCCTTTGAAGGAAAGATCTGTAGGCATTGTCTACATCAGAGGTCTTCAAACTTGGCAACTTTAAGACTTGTGGACTTCAACTCCTAGAATTCTCTAGCCAGCTATGCTGGCTGGAGAATTCTGAGAGTTGAAGTCCATAAGTCTTAAAGTTGCCAAGTTTGGGGACCCCTGGTTTACATTATCCAGAGGACCTTATGCTTTCCTGGTGAGGAAGATATGAAAGTTATGGAATAGCAAATTCAAGTAAGAGGTGGGTTCCTGCTGGTTTGGGCCGGTTCTATAGAACCAGTAGCGGGAATTTCCCCCCGCTCGCCGAACCGGCAGCGATGGCCGACTGGACACGCCCCCGAACTGGCTCTCTCGGTGGCACCATAGGAGCTGCCATCTTGTTTTTTGCTTCTGCACATGCACCGAAGCTGGGCTTTTAGCACTGCGCATGCCCGTGCGCACACGCACCCACGCAGCATGTGAGGAAGCGAACAGGCAGCAAGATAAGTCAGAACCCACCCCTGATTCAAGTCCCCAGACTTTATATCCTGCTCTATGCCAGCTTTGTCACCAAACAGCATCCCAATAAACTTAAGAGGCACTTATTTTCTTCTCAAATTAAACCAAGCTGGTTGCATCAGATGTGGAAATGTATAAACTTTAGACAGGAGAATTTATCTTTCATTTGGACACAGGATTCTTTTTTCTTGGTATTTACGGTAGCTCTGCTTGCACCCAACTCTTGCCTATTGTATGTGTTTGTGTGTGTGTAAGAATGCATCTGCTGAGCTAATTGAAGACTCAGTTTGGTCTAGTCACGCAGGGGTCTCCAACCTTGGCAACTTTAAGACTTGTGGACTTCAACTCCCAGAGTCCCTCAGCCAGTTTTGCTGGCTGAGGAACTCTGGGAGTTGAAGTCTACAAGTCTTAAAGTTGCCAAGGTTGGAGACCCCTGTAACTAGTGGTTAAGGTAACAGGTTAAAAACCAGGAGACTATGAGTTCAAGTCCTGCCTTAGCCATGAAAGCCAGTTGGGTAAGGTGACCAGACATCCCGCTTTTGGCGGGACAGACACGCTTTTCAAGCGTGTGTCCCGCGTCCCGCATTCTTTTCAAAAAGTCCCGCTTTTTTGAAAAGAATGCGGACGTCTGGTCACCTTAATAAGGGGAAGCAAAAGACAGGTACCAGAAGCAAGTCGGGCGGAATTTCAGAGAGCCGTCTGCCTGCTGGGGAGAGCGGGAAGGGGGGCTGCTCCTCCTCTCCTTCCCCCGCCCCATCCCTAGCCCCGCCCTCGGAGGTGCCGCTGCTGTTGGGATGCGGGGGGGAGGGGGGAGGGACGAGGAGCCCTTCCTCGTCCCCCTCCCCTTCCTTCCCCCCGTCGCCTCACTGCCGCCGTTGCCCTGGGGCCGGGCAGGCGACCGGGAGACCGCGGCGCTTGGATTCCTGGAGCAGGTAAGCTGCTGGCTGCCTCCTTTCCCCGTCTCCGCCTCCTGTTCGTTGCTTGCCAGCCCGGCCGAAGGGGAGGCGGGAGGCGAGGAAAGGAGCAACCCTTCGGGAGCCTGCCTCCCCTTCGGGAGGCCTTTCCTCGCCTCCCGCCTCCCCTTCGGCCGGGCTGGCAAGCAACGAACGGGAGGCGGAGACGGGGAAAGGAGGCAGCCGGCAGCTTACCTGCTCCAGGAATCCAAGCGCCGCAGTCTCCCGGTCGCCCGCCCGGCCCCAGGGCAACGGCGGCAGCGAGGCGACGGGGGGGAAGGAACGGGAGGGGGACGAGGAAGGGCTGTTTGCGCCGCCGGCTCCTCGTCCCTCCCCCCTCCCCCCCGCATCCCAACAGCAGCGGCGAGCTCCAGGCATCCAAGCGCCCTCCCGCCTCCCCCCCCACCTGGACGCCGACATTTGCTGTTTTGCCCTCTGCGCATGCGCAGCATTCTGCGCATGCGCAGAGGGCAAAACAAATGGCGGCGCCCAGGCGCCCCCCCCCCGTCCCGCTAAAAAAAAAAATCTGGTCACTTTACAGTTGGGTAACTTTGGGCCGGTCTTTCTTAGCCCAACCCACCTCACAAGGTTGTTGTTATGGGGGAAAATAGGAGGAGGAAGGTGTGTTGGATATGTTTGCCACCTTGAGTTATTTGTAAAAAAGAGTAAAAGTGGGATATAAATTAATAAGTGCTTCAAGGCCACAGGAATGCTGTTTACTACACGGAACGCCCATTTTTGTCATGAAAGAAAGCTGTGCAATGTTGTGCTCCTTAGCTGAAAGGTTCAGGGCTGAACTGAGAAGTGAGCCTGTTCCTCCAGCACGGGATGATTCCTCAGCTGTCACGGCAAGTCTGGGACAACACGCTGCCGCCAACTTGCCGGGGCCATCTCACTGTGGTTAACTCACCATGGGACAACTCGTTGCGTGATTATTCCAGTGATGTTATCCATCACTATTTTTTTGATTTTATTTTCATTTTTGTCCATTACCACAAAAATGGAAATAATGTTGAAGAAACTGTGGCAGATCACATTGATCACATTGATATTATTACCCATTATCTCGCATGGAGTTGACTCACGGCGAGATGGCCGTGGCGCATTGGCCACGGCAAGTTGTCCCTTTCCAGTTACGGCAGCCATCTCATAGGGCCGAGTTATTTATGGAACCATCTGCCCTCTATAGCTTCTGCTTGTCTATCTGATTGGGCAAAGTTAACATGTTCTAGCTGCCTCTCTGTTTAGCACAGTCATTCTGATGAAACTTAGGAATCATGACGTCTCCATCACAGTGCCAGCTCTCTAGAATAACATTCTCCCTTAAATTCATCCAGCTCTCACCCTGCTTGTCTTTAAAAGAACCTTGAAAAAAATGCTCCTGTACTGGAGACAATATCCAAGAGCAAAATATTGTCTTAATTTTTTTATCTCTCTCAACCCTGCCAACTTTAGAATAGAATAGAATAGAATAGAATAGAATAGAATAGAATAGAATAGAATAGAATAGAATAGAATAGAATTTTATTGGCCAAGTGTGATTGGGCACACAAGGAATTTGTCTTGGTGCATATGCTCTCAGTGTACATAAAAGAAAAGATACGTTCCTCAAGAATCATAAGGTACAACACTTAATGATAGTCCGGGTACAAATAAGCAATCAAATCATATTAGGAACCAGTCAATATAAATTATAAGGATACAAGCAACAAAGTTACAGTCATACAGTCATTTGTGGGAGGAGATGGGTGATGGGAACGATGAGAAGATTAATAGTAGTGCAGACTTAGTAAATAGTTTGACAGTGTTGAGGGAATTATTTGTTTAGCAGAGTGATGGTGTTCAGGGGAAAACTGTTCTTGTGTCTGTTGTTCTGATGTGCAGTGCTCTATAGCGTCGTTTTGAGGGTAGGAGTTGAAACAGTTTGTGTCCAGGATGTGAGGGGTCTGTAAATATTTTCACAGCCCTCTTTTTGACTCGTGCAGTATATAGGTCCTCAATGGAAGGCAGGGTGGTAGCAATTGTTTTTTCTGCAGTTCTGATTATCCTCTGAAGTCTGTGTCTGTCTTGTTGGGTTGCAGAACCAAACCAAACAGTTATAGAGGTGAAGATGACAGACTCAATGATTCCTCTGTAGAACTGTATCAGCAGCTCCTTGGGCAGTTTGAGCTTTCTGAGTTGGCGCAGAAAGAACATTCTTTGTTGTGCTTTTTTGATGACGTTTTTGATCTTAGGTGTCCATTTTAGATCTTGTGATATGGTCGAACCTAGAAATTTGAAAGTCTCTACTGTTGATACTGTGTTGTCTAGTATTGTAAGAGGTGGAAGTATGGGCGGGTTTCTCCTAAAGTCTACCACCATTTCTACGGTTTTGAGTGTGTTCAGTTCCAGATTGTTCCGGTCGCACCATCTATACCCACTTTTTGGGAGCTGGCCTGTATGGAACAGTGGATTGCAAACTTCATTGGCTTTGCTGCTCTGGTTCTGCATGCTGAGATAAGACTCCCAAGCTGAACTAATCTCATAGACATGATGCCCCAGGACCTTCTATTTCTTCCTCTGGGCTTCCTCAGCCTGAGCTAAATGCTATGGCTCAATCAAGAGTAGGATCATCATTTTGTGCTCTGGTGAGAGTTCATTTCTTTCAGCTTCTGCTTGGGAAAGTCTCAAAACTAAGATTGCTTCAAATTTGTTATGATCACAACTGACCCTTGCTTGCCCTCGCTGTGGAAAGGAAAGCCCACTAAACGAAACAAGCAAATATATGAACTTCCTCCCAGGGATGAGAACATCATGAAATAAGGGTGAGTCTTGGATTTTTAGATTACTGGTATTAAAAGAGCCTTTAAAAAAAAAAAACCACCCAGAATGAAATATAGCTTGCTTCAGTTTACAAAGGAAAGCTGCCAGGATTTCTTTAAAATGCCCAAGTGTAAGCAAGCTGATCTGGCAGTCACATACTTAGATTTGCTCTTTACTCCTAATCCTCTGTCTGTGTATATGAATTGTCGCTAACCAGGGAGAAGGATGAAGCTAAACAGCACAAATCCAGATGACCAGCAGATGGCAGCCAAGAGAGGTCTCTGTGCCTGCCATCTAGTGGTTCATCTGGATTTTTACAGCAACAGATATGGTATGTGCTAGAGAAGGATACAATCTGCTTAGTTTCAAATGCAGCTTTCCATGTTCTTTTATTCAAGGGCCAGAGCTAAGCCCAAACACAGGTTTTGATCTCCCCTGTTAAATTCCAAAACATATTCCTTGATTCTATTTGGCTTGTAATACAGAAGCATGGCTTCTGATTAAAATTTTGTGGACAGGGGTGGGTGGGTGGGTTAATAAGAAGGATTGTCTTACACGAGCATTTGAACAGTGCCCCTGTTATTTTTAGGATTTAATTCAAGATGTCTGGGCCTCACATGCTTTCTCTGTCCTTAAGTTTCTCATAAATGTTCCAATGCGCTGTGCTGTTCTTGAACTATCACCATGTGTGTTCCAAGTTAGAACACCGAGCACAGCTGGAGAGATTTGTTCATTGGCTGCCCCTTGAGCGTTGCGGAGTGTTGGGTAATATATGTCTCCTTTCACTTGGAGAGTTCCTAGCTGGTTTGCTGTTAAGTCCAATCATCCAGTGCTCTTGGGTTGGCTCGGCACCTCAGTGAAATCTGGAAGTAAAGCAGGCATGACATTTGGCTCAAATATGAATCATGCCCACTGAAGTAGGTGAGCTTTGGTTTGGAAGCCTTGGGTGTAAATTTTGCAAGAACTACTCAGATGGAAAAGAAACTGGTTGGTTAAGTAACTCCAGAAAGAATTTTCCCAGGTTTTGGGTGAATCATTATCCAAAGTGCAAACATGTATTATTTTATCCAAGGCCTCCTCTTACTTAAAAACAAAACAAAAACAAAACCCTTTCTAAATGTATCTTTTATTCTATAAGCTGCAAATTGGCAAGAGGCAACACTCGATTGACTGAAATTTACATCTCTGTTCAATTGAACCAGTTAAGCAGCTTGCAAAATGAGATAGAAAAGAAACAACAAGTATCAAAATAGTACAGGTAGTCCTTGACGTATGACCAAAATGGAGTCCGAAATTTATGTTGCTAAGTGAGACAGTTGTTAAATGAGGTTGCCCTGTTTTACAGTCTTTCTTGCCACAGTTGTTAGATGAAAGCAGTTCACTGCAGTTGTTAAGTTAGTAACTATGGTCGTTAAGTGAATCTGGCTCCCACATTGACTTTGCTTGTCAGAAGGTCGCAAAAGGGAATCACATGACCCCCCAAGACGCCGCAACCATCATAAACATGAGTCAAGCATCTGAATTTTGATCACGTAGCCATGGAGAGGTTGCAAACGGTTGTAAGTGTGAAAAGCGGTCATAAGTCACTTCTTCCAGTGCCGTTGTGACTTCAAACGGTCACTAAATGAACTGTTGTATGTCGAGAAATACAAATGGAATATAATCCATTTTCTTTGCCTGACTTCTCAAGAAAAACACATTATAACAACACTATCATGCTATTCCAAAGAACTTTAGCTCAGCTGAGTCTTCACTGCCTTCCTAAAAACTAACATTTGAGAGGCCATTTCAGTTCCAAGGCCAGAGGTAATTCCATAAAAGGGCCCCTTACAGAGACTGCTCATATCTGCACTCCCACTTGCTGGATTTTGTGGTAAGTGGGGATTCTCAACATGGCCTACCTATTAGCATAAATTGTGAACAAACGGGTAGTTGGTGCTGCTCCTGTAATACCAGTGTTACGTGACAATAACTGGGCTGACCCAGTAGTAAGCAGGCAGCCATATTCTGCAACAGTTGATCTTCAAGTGCAGCTCCATGGTTAGTACATTGCAGTAGACAAAGAAAGGTTACACCAGGCATGCCAGTCAAAGCTGAGCAAAGGACTCCTCTACTCTTCAATCAGGAGCCAAAAGTCTAGGGCTGCTGTCAAGCCTCTAACAGCCACTCATCACCATGACAGAGTCTTATTAAACTGGGTTAGATTACAAGTGATTGAAACCTGGCTCGGTGTGTGCTTTAGCATTCCATTTATCAGCAACTTTGCTAAGGTGGGGAATTCTCCAGTTCTCTTGCTGAGCAGCTCTCAAAACTGTGGAGAGTAGCTTTTCACATCTGCAATGCAGGGAGGAACCTGTAGATATTCCAACCGTGTCATGTTTTGCAAACCACTCTCCTCTTTCCTGTGCCCTAAGAGGTGAATTGCAATTACCCCTAGACCAGGGGTGTCAAACTTGATTTCATTGAGGGCCACATCAGGGTTGTGTTGAAGCTCGGGGTGTGTGTGTGTAGCGTGGCCAGCTCGACATCACTCGTGTCAGGGGCGCTTGTGGTGGCCCAAGCACTCTGCCAGCGAAAACGGGCTCCTAAGCTCCATTTTTGGCTGCGATGGCCTCCTGCAACCCTCTGCCAGCAAATACGGAGCTTGGGAGGGCCACGCGCAGCCCTTGCGAACTCTGTTTTCGGTGGCGATGGCCTCCTGCAACTCTCTGCCAGTGAAAATGGAGTTCGCGAGGGCTATGTGAGGCCCTCCCGAGCTCCGTTTTTGCTGGCAGAGGCACTGTGGGCCGGTCCTTCACTGTTTCCAGAGCAGCCCCGAGGACAAGATCTAAGCACCCCATGGGCCAGATTCAGCCCGCAGGCCTTAAGTTTGACACCCCTACTCTAGACTTTGGACCTGCTTGTTCAGGGAAAGCACAACTCCATCAAGAGCCAAGTTGGGACCACTATGTATTCAGTAATTCCACATTGTTTGACTTGTGTCTGAGCCTTGAGTCTGTTTTATTCTGTCCAGCCCCTAATAGCCTCCAAGCATCAGAATAAGAGTTCTACATATCAGCCCCATTAGGTAGACCAGACCAGAAATTCATCTTCACAGAAAAATACTTCATTCAGATGGGCTAAATGAACAGAATCTTGCAAGGCTGATTGTACTTACTTCCCTTTCCTCATATTCCACTGAATCAGGGATGAGACTGATGCTTCCAAAATACTATCTTGCTCCTTAGGATTTAAAGGGTATTGCAGCCCCCTTTGCTTATGAAAAGGTCCTTGTATATTTCTGTCAACCTCATCTCTCTTGCTCTTTATACCGGGGGTCCCTGACCCCCAGGCAGGGGTGGGTTCCTCCCGGTTCGGACCGGATCGCCCGAACCGGTAGCGACCCGCCGGTGACGTCACTGTCGATGCTGTTCCGTGCGCACCACCATCTTTTTTTGGGATTTTCCCCTTTACGCGGCTTGAAAAAGAGCCCTCCCGCCTGCCCGCGGGTGAATACCGACTTTTATTTTTTTGCCCGAAGCACAGCTGATGAGCTCCTCAGCTTTGTTTCGGGCTAATTCCTGCTTTTGAGCATGTGCGGAAGTGAAATCCCACGAGGGGATGCTTGCGCACGAGCGGAGCGAGCGCACGCGCACGAAATGTCGCGATGCAAACCGGTGGCAAAGGTAAGTGGAACCCACCCCTGTCCCCAGGCCATGGTCCACTACCAGGCTGTGGCCCATTCGGAACCACTCGTGCAAGTGGCGAGTGCTTGTGCATGAAGCTCCACTCACATGCCAGCCGCTCACACAAATGGAGCTTTGTGCGCACACGCATCTGCCACTCTCAGAGAATCATCCCCTCTCCCTCCCCCCGCCCTGTGCCGGACTGCCAAGGCGGAAATATTGGGGACTGCTGCTCTACACTGTCACATCTCCTGTCCCAAAGGTGCTTTTCAAAAGGCAATTGGGTTTTCTTGGTTTGCTCCTTGAAAACGTTTCGCTTCTCATCCAAGAAGTCCCTTCAGTTTTCTTCAGAACTGAAGCAGCTTCTTGAGTGAGAATTGAAACGTTTTCAAGGAACAAACAAGGAAGTCCAGTTGTCTTTTGAAAAGCACCTTTGGGACAGCTGTGACCCAGATGATTGAGACTCCCCATAGAAATATCACGTCTCCTATTTAGTCCACGGAGAAGATATAAAGCTTATCACATATTGATGATGCTTCATGCTGTTCTGACTGATTATTTTTGCCTCAGTGCCTTCATTTAGATGTTAAGCAAATGGGGGGAGAGGGACAAGATCCAAGGTTAACATATTGGATTGCCTCCGCACATATAATTACCACCTGAATTGCCCTTGAGGAAGGAGCAGAATCATTATAAAAGGGGCCCCCTTTGCCCCAACTTTTAAACCTTGCAGGTGATTCAGAAGGATACCACATTGACTATGGTATCACAAGTCATTGAGGGATGCCAAAGAACAAAGAAGGTCATGGAGCCCACCCAAAATATGTCCCTGAGAGAAACTAATGTGGATTCTATCCTATGCCCCAGGACTAAATCCTGACTAAAAAGTATCTAAATGGCCCACTTCCTTCAGGGCCTTTTATAGCTGTCATAAAACCAAACTTCTCTGCAAATGAAGACAGGTGGCCTGTCTCAGTAAGCATTTGTAGAGAGATGTTGATAAAAGTTTGTTGATCCTATGCTCAGAAGTAGATTCTGCATTCTGTCAGCATTTCAACAGCCTACCTCAAAGAAGACACAAACTCTACAAGTTCCTGTATACTTTTAATTGATAGATGTTCCACTTTTTCTTGCTCATCCTCATGAACCTTTGTAGATCTCTGGACTATTCTCTACAAGCATCAAACCATTTATTTTATTGACCTTCAAGGAACAGAGCTGGGGGAAGGAGAAATCCAAGAGGAGAGTGTGAGGAATTTTATCCTTTACCTTCCTTTTATATTTACCTGAGGCACTGATGAAGAACCTGCTGGGGCACAAGAGCTTGAGGGCTAAACAAACCAAGTCGGATTAAATCCCCACTTTCAAATTGATTCAAATATTGATTTGAACATCTGACCTGATTTGTAAAATCAATGCGATTCACTGGAGCTCGCTGAGCTGATTCAGGCAGAAACGCCAAATCTGAACTGACTTGATTGGATAATTCACTCTATAAAAGTGCCCAGGTCAAGCATGGAACATATCTAAGTTGGTCTAAATCAGTCCAAACAATTTGGATGCATTCTGTTTGATTTAACCGATCAGATTGATAGGAATGTGTAAAGTACAGGGTTATTCAAAAAGAATGAACTGATTTCATGACACAATATTTTATGAAGGAAAAGTAATACAAAACTCCAGCCAAGTCACAAGTATTCTACTCACAATCAACTTTTATTTCCTGTCTTACGAGTGTTCAATGTGGCCACCACCTGCAGCACGGGTAACATCAATGCGATAAAAGAATTCCTCCCAGGCGTGTATCAGCATATCACAATCCACTGAGTTGATCACTGTTGTTATTCGATGTTTAAGGTCATCGAAGTTAGTGGGTAGCGGTGGAACATAAACACGATTTTTACTTATCCCCACAAGAAAAAATCACACACGGTTAGGTCTGGGGATCTCTCAGGCCAAGCACAAAGAGCAAGGTCTTGGGGCCCCCAACGCAGAACGCCTTTTCCTGAGGAGTCGCCATTCCGAGGGTAAACAAACAACTGAACGTTGCCGGAAGAACGACGCGACTACATCGCCCCTGTGGCAGCCATTCAAAACTTAGATAACTCCTCTTTCAAATGGTCACTGACTCATTACATGACGATGCTTGAAAACTGAAGCAAAGCGTCATGAAATCGGTTCATTCTTTTTGAATAACCCTGTATATCGTGCATGGATCAGAGAGGTAAACTTAAAGGTTTCCCCATTCCAATTGTATCCAAGTCTAGGGTTGGTACACATCTCTGTTTCTTGGCCAAGGGAGCCAGCGATGTCCGAAGATACTTCCATGGTCATGTGGCCAGCATGACCAAGATGCATGGAATGCTGTTACCTTCCCACTGAAGTGGTACCTATTTATCTACTCTCATTTGCATGCTTTCAAATTGCTAGGCGGACAGGAGCTGGGGCAAGTAACAGGAGTTCACCCCATTGCACGGTGCTCGGGTCTCAAACCTGGGCTGACAGCTTTCCAGCTGACAATGTCTTTAACCACCGAGTCATTGCGCCCCCATGAATCAGATAGCATTAGGTAATTGTGCACCAGAGTAAAACAAGGTTGCTTTTTTCCATGCATGGACCTAGAATGTGTATGTTCTGCCAGATAAGTTATGGGGTAGAAGACAGTGGGCAATAGAAAGGCCAGTGGCATGGAGCAAGGTAGGATGGATGGGTCAGATGGCTGTATGGTAGTAGCAGGGAAGGATGTTACAGAAAATTGGGTGGTTGGGTGGCATATAAGACACCTAGAGAAGGGGGAAGGGAAAGATAGCAACCTTGCTCTGTTTTTTCTCCATAAGAAAAGCATGGGATGTGGCACAGTCAAAACCTGGATTAAACTAATCCTAGTTTTGCTTGGGCTAAATCCCGACCCACCCAGAGCAGCTCAGCCAAAACAGAATTTGAATCATTTTAGTTTGACCACAGTGTGCTTCAGGTGTGCACGGGGCCAAATTTTGTTCATTCTACAAATCTGCTTGTCATTTTGATTTGTTGAACCCAAAGCTCTAAATGGACCTGGAATGTTGAATACACATTCATACCTTATAGCTTTCTATAGTAAACCTTAGGATATGAAAGAAGTATTAAAAACAGAGCATAATATTTGAAGTGTAAAGAGTGGAAATAAATAATGCATGGGAATTAATGAGCTACCTAGAAATGGTGAAACATTGAGAGGGAATAATAGATGGATAGATGATGTGGGTCTAGGACAGTGATGGCGAACCTTTTTTGGTTCATGTGCCAAAAGGGGAGGGGGCGCGGGGGGAGTGCGTGTCCACAGCCATAACTCCATGCAGCCCCCCTCACGCATGCGCACGTAACCCCCCCTCCCAGCACGCGATGGCATGCCAGTTTTTCGCTCTCCCCAGGCTTCAGAGCCTTTCTAGGAGGCTGGGGAGGGCGAAAAAGGCCTTCCCCACTCCCCCGGAGGCCCTCTGGAGGCAGAAAATGGCCCATTTGCCAAGTTCCGGTTGAACCGGAAGGCCCGTTTTTTTGCTCTCCCCAAGCTCCAGAGCCTTTTTAGGAGCCTGGGGAGGGTGAAAACGGCCTTCCCCATCCCCTCCGGAGGCTGAAAACAGGCTGTTTCCCGACTCCCAGTGGGCCCAGGCCTGAAAATCAGCTGGCTGGCATGCATATGCGTGCCAGACCTGAGCTCGCATGCCCACCAATATGGCTACGTGTGCCACTTGTGGCACGCGTGCCATAGGTTCGCCATCACGGGTCTAAGACAACTCGCTGCGGCCAACTTGCCACAGTCAATTCACCATGGCCAACTCAACCTGGGGCAATTCAATGCTGTATTAATTGTTTCATTCAGGTACTTTTATTATTGATGACCATTTTCTTGTCAAAATTATTGCAACTCTTTTTATTTCTGGATTGATTGTTATTTTATGATTACTGGCCACGGTTCCATCAAAGCTAATTTAACTTTTGCATTTGTTGAATTGTCCCAAGGTCCCGCAATGAATTGTCCAGAGGTTGGCCAACTAGAAGAGCCGAGGTGGCGCAGTGGTTAGAGTGCAGCATTACAGGCTACTTCAGCTGACTAATAGCTGCAGTTCAGCTGTTCAAATCTCACCGGCTCAAGGTTGACTCAGCCTTCCATCCTTCTGAGGTTGGTAAAATGAGGACCCAGATTGTTGAGGGCAATATGCTGACTCTGCAAACCGCTTAGAGAGGGCTGTAAAGCACTAGGAAGCGGTATATAAGTCTAAGTGCTATTGCTATTGCTATTGGCTGTGGTAAATTGGCCGTAGCCAATAATTAAAATCTAAGGATGCTTTATAGTAGATGAGAAAGGTAGCAATGATCTTCGCAAAACTGTATGGAGAAGCAAAGATGCAATGGAATGCAGAAGAGAAATGAATTGTCCTCTCAAGAAATTAAAAAATGTGATTTCATTTTCAGGGCTTTGAACCAGATTTAGCAAGGGAAAACGTTTAGCAAGGAAAGATACACATCAGGATCCTTAATGCATCAGGTAGCTTGCTGTCTTTGGGGCAAAGAGAAAGAAATCTGCAATAAAAATGGTTCCTGCTTGAGTCCAACACATTGCTTTACATTTTGAAACCGGAGCAGCAACTAAGAGAGATAGCAGCAGCCCAGTTGAGCTGCCTTGCAACAGGGACCTGTTCTAATGAAATATGAAACATATAACCTTAAGCTGCTGTTTCTGGTCTTAACTGCTGCATCTTCCTTATTTCCTTGCACTCAGAATGCAAGAGGGACCACCCACACTTGAAAATTCATCAATGAGATAACAGGGTGGGCAAACTATGGTTCTTTGAGGACCTGTGGACTTCAACTCCCAGAATTCCTGAGCCAGCCATGCATGCATGGCTGGCTCAGGAATTCTGGGAGTTGAAGTCCACAGGTCCTCAAAGAACCATAGTTTGCCCTTGATAGGGCATCAACTCCAGACAAAGAGAATGCGCTGTTTCTTCCTTATCCACAAACATTTCTCCACTTTCTTATCCTGAGGACTTCCCGTGCCCCTTGGTAAGTCACCATCAAAATATTGTTTTGCACGACAAGCCTGTACTTCACAGGATTGCAGCTCAAGGTAAAAAAAAAAAGCACAAACGTTTTATCAGAAAAAGGTATAGTGCAAAAAGGTTGCTGGAGGTATCTAACCCAAGGAACTTTACCCTCCACCACGGGTGGGTTCTGACTTACCTCGCTGCCAATTCGCTTCCTTGTATGCTTTGCGTGCATGCGCATGCGCAGTGCCAAAAATCCTGCTTCTACAACTGCACAGAAGCAAAAAACAGCTTCTGCGCATGCACAGAAGTTAAAAACAAGATGACGGCGCCTATGGTGCCGCCGAGAGAGCCGGTTCGGGGTCGTGGCCAGCAGGTCATCACTGCCGGTTTGGCGAGCGGGGGGAAATTCCCACTACCGGTTCTATAGAACCAGCAGGAAACCACCTCTGCCCTCCAACCCCCCCCGGCCAAAGGCTCAGGGTTGAAAAATTTCCCATTCTTGGTGGATCTCCATGATGATTGATTGCAGTGAATGCAATCTGATAGTTTTTTGCTCAAAACTACAAACAACAGGAGATTCATCATCCTGTCTCCAATGTCTTTCCAAAGGTTACATTCATTTTGCCCTAATGTGCTGCTCCCCCCGGGATTTCTGCTTCAAGAATTCTAATTCACACAGTCCCAGCATGGCTAGAAGACAATGGATTGGGGAAAAGTAGGTTGAATGATCAGGGCACTTTCTTCTCCGTGGCATGTCCACCATGCATCAATACACATTTTGGATGGAGAAAAGAATATGCCCGGGACCTGTAGCATTCCCGTTTTTGCGCAGGGAATCCATTTGAAGTGGCAAGGGAGCAAGAAACATCCAATCATGCAAAGGCACAAGCCTCCAGTATAGATGAGCTACTAGTAGAAGACCCCCTTCCACAGGTAGGAGACCTCGTCTACCTAGCTAATCCACTTTGCATGAGTGAAATAGGGTGGAATGCACCTGGCAGGATCAAGTCATTTGTTCAATATTCCCTGGATAGAGAGATTTCATAGAAAGAAATGTCACCATTAAAACTATCATGACCTCTCAGCTTTCCACTAGCTGGCACTCTTCAGATGTGTTAATTGGGAAATCCTAGGAGTTGTAACCCCAGCATATATGGGAAGTGCCAGGTTGGAGAAGACTGAGCTCTCTACTGATTTTTATCAAAACCTAATCCTGGAACGCTAAGAAGTAAAGATAATGGTGGTTGGTTTAGGTACATAGTAGCAAGCAATAATCAGAAAATACCGAGTTCAAAGTGTTTGCTCATGGGGAAATTGAAATTGCTCTTGCCTAAGTTGTTTTGCAACACAGGGCAGGCTTCTTGTTTATCTCATAAACAGTCCTCTTGGCTTCAGGCGTTCTTTTCAACATGGCTTAACTTTGTTGGAGGCGGTCGAACAACCTTTTTAGTTGTTTAGAATCACACCAGCTTTTAGTAAACCACAGCCGGTCTTGTTTGATAGATCAGGCAGGGAAAGCAGCCATCTTCTCTTGGTCGTCTCAATAGAAATCAACATCTTAAAAGAGCGCTTCATTAGCTCCTCCCCTGCCAGCCCTTTCTTGCCCTGTTGTTCTGGAAGGTAAAGGCTGGAGTTGCAAGCCCAGTGCAACTCACAAAAAGCATCGGTAAAAGCAACAAAAATACTCTCTTCATTGAATCGTTCAACGGGAATGTGTCAAGACTCATTAAGCCAAATAGGTCCAGCCACAGTTCAGATATCCTGTCTGTCCCACCGTGAGCTCCATGATGGAAGAAATCTCCAAATCATCAAGTTGAAAGGAGTTGGGCCAAACTTTAGGAAAATATGGCCATTCTGCAGATCTTGGGTCTTCAGTCCAAGACTGATGGTGGCAGTCAGGGAACATACAGAAGAAACTTGGAAAGTTCATGTTGAGAAAAACAGACATTTAATATGCTCCAGGGGTGTAGTCCTGCTGGCTTGAGTTGAACTATTCCATCGTCAACCAGATTAACACACATAATTGCTGAAACCTGGTATAAGGCAGACGGCATAAATCCACTTATTGGAAATACTGACTGGATTCACAAATCACATTAAGTTACAATTTGCTTAATCATGATTTAATAAATGATAATTTGCTAGGTTCACATAACACGCAAAAGCAAACACACCATATTATGGCTTCATATGCTGTCTGAACCCAGCCAAATCTCATATGTGAGTTGCACCATCATAAAAACTCATGAACGAAGAGAACACCATTGTGCAGCCTTACATTTTATTGTTGAGCTCTGAGAGATTGGAGGACAATCCTTCCTAATTGGTTGAACCCTAATTACACTAAATTACAATTTCCAGATAGGACTGTAGTGACCACTCCCAATTCCCACAACAGTGGCAGTGAGTGCACATGACCAATTGAGTCCCCAGTTTCTTCCAAGCAAAGGAAGCTGGGATCTAGTGCAATTTACATGTACCTAGTGAAGACATAGTTGGATTGTGTTATCTGTGGAGACACAAATGCCATCTTGGGTTATTGATGGCTCTATACCCTTTTTAAAGGAGTAGAAGGTTCTACTCCGTATGGAGCATCAACCTGGCCAATTTTTGAGTTGTATTCCAACACATAGATGGCATTGAGTTGGGAAAGGGTCTTGATGCTAATGCTATGAAAAATATCTTTGCCAGACACTGAAGTCAGCAGCTCAATGAAGCTCATTTTTCAGAGTTTTATACAAAAAAAAAATTTAATAAATATTTTTCAAGATTTATTGCCAGGAATAACACATCGAGAGATGTTATTTTCATGTTCATGTAACACTAATATTATCATACAAGTTATCTCTCTGATCCAAGTGGTCAATGTTTGAATCCTTTGTTTTTTAATTATTTGATCATCCAACTTTTGTAATAGCACTTTGATTTCCTTATTTCTTTTAAGGCGGGCAGTGGAACCTATGCAAATCTACACAGTGATCTTACTGGACATTCTACTGTTCAAGTATTCAATGGCTAGCTTATTAGAATACTTTCTACATACAGTAGATTACAAAAAAAAAGAAATCAAATCTACAGGTGGTTCAGTTTTATACTAATTTTGGTGGGGGGGGAGAAATCAAGAGTTTACAAAGTAAGATTTTGGTGCTTCCAACTTCACACACTAATTCAGTATTTTTTTTAATTACATGCAACCACTCACAACTCTCACATTTCATCTACAGAAGTTATAGCTCCTTTGTGTTCCCTTAAGCTGCTCTGAAGCAGATGATCTGCCTGTCATCCTTTCCTTGCTTCCCTCCCACCCCATCTTTATAGCAGCCAGAAAAAGAGAGAGAGAGAGAGAGGAAAAAAAACTAGATCTAACTGCCTTGGCTGGTATTTTACAAAAAAAATATGAATGTGATACTATGGAAGATGTTTCCAAAGGAATAAAAGAGACACATTTGACATCATACAAAAAAGTCAGTATCGAAGGTTAGAAAGCCCTTCCTATTGTTAAAAATAAGACAAAACAAAATTCAAAACATTTAAATTTTGGCATGTAGGCAACATGTAACAACGAAAAAAAAGGTAAAAAAGTAAAGAAGCCATAAGCAATACAATGCTATGAAAAACCTTCAGCTCTAAACACATACATATAAATAAAAAAAGGAATGATATTTAAGGCTCTTGATTATTAAGTTAATAAATCAAATATACACAGTGATTAATAAAAAAGAATTATTTACATAACTATACAAACTTCTACTTTTGACACATGTTCCTCTCAATTCTTCATTATTATTTTTTTACCAGCAACTGCTGACAATGAATCTTCCTGGTCCCTCCCTTCCCGCAAACAAAACAAAACAAAACAAAAAAATTACAATAAAAAAATAAATAATAAACTTTTTTTTTTGATAGTTGCTGTGGTTCTGAGCTGCAAAGGCACTTTCAAATACAGAACTAGTTGCATGTCACCATAAAACCAATATACAAAAGAACTCTAATTCAATAAATAAATAAAACATATTTTTTGTTCTAAGACTACAGATTGCGACGTCTCAAGAGAGAAGGAAGGAAAACAAAACAAAACAAAACAAAACAGACTCACCAATATGTATACATTTCTTTCCCACTCCAGGAAAAAAAAAGTGAAATAAAATCCTAGTGATTCCTTATGAAACCTTTCTGGGATGCGTCGGCTGTGGCTGAATTGACAGAGGGGGCACTTTTTGACTAGTTTTGCATAGATGTGAAATGCAGCACTTGGTAATCCAGCCAACCACAGCAACTATCACTGCCAGTGTAAGCCAGCTTGTCAAAACTTTAAATTAACACAGGGATATTAAGCAAATAATAGCCTTAGACTCAAAATATTACACAATCGTTTTAAGAACTACAAGCTCCGAGTTGCCTTAGACTGATAGGTAAAGGCCCTGCACGGCAGCACCTGCTGTCTGCTATACAATATATTCCATTCGATTTAGGCTTTGTGCGCTTTCCAAGTCCCGGTTGTCTTGTTTGTTTGTCCAATTTGGGTGTTTTGTAGGCGTGCCGTTGGGTGGCTTTTCATCTCTGTCTACTAACGTGTAGGTTGCCTGTTTGGCAAATCGGGTTTTCTGCTGGTGCTTGTCCATGTCATCTTCTTCCACCTCTGAATTGTGTGTCCTTATTTTGGCAATTTTGGAGTTCTTGTTCTCATAGTCTTTGATCGGCACAGCGTTGGCCCCATGTTTCTCTATGGGGTTCTTGATCTGGTTCAGTTGCTCCCGCACGTTGTTGGTGGTATTGTCTTCCGAGGCGGTGTGTGTATGAGTGCTCTGCTTTCGCCGCTTCCTGATGCACCAGTAAAAGGCAGTGACCAGGCAACAGATCCAAGCCACAGTTAAAATGGAGCTGAGTAACGGAACCAAGAAATCTGGAAGGCAATTGAGGTTCACGATTAGCGCTTCAACAAGTGGGGCTGCTCCTTCCTTGAGTGACAGATGACTCATGCCAACCTTCCTCAACCCGGTGCTTCATAATGTCAAATTTGATCCTGGAATTTGATGGTTGAATTCCAGCATACTAGGGACGGGGGAGGGGGCATCATGGTAGAAAATTTTTTCCCACGCTAATGAATTCCTTAGCTTTTTTTTTAACTTTAAACATTGTTTGTAAAAGATGCAGACAGCGATGTTACACAAGTTTTTAAATACCAAAGCTGTGGTCAAGGAAGGCTTCCTTTTTCTTATGTTAAGAGTCAGGATTGTGCCATGGGAAATTCTGAAGGGTTGACCTAACTAGAATTGGCTCACAGGATTTGGGTCCAGACTGTCTCATTTAGAAGAAACCTACCAAAATCAATGGAATCCAGACTAATCATGTCTAACATGTCTCACAGATTTATAAAGGTGTGGCTTAAGTATTACTAAGCCTGCATGTAATCCTTGATATCGGATATTGATCTTCCTACTTATCTATCAACATAGCCTAATTAACATTCTAAGAAGAGTTAAGTTTCAGTATCTGAGCAAAAGAGGAGTTTATATCTATGGTTTTCATAGGGCTAGTTCAACTTTGAGCTCTACCAAATAATAACTTTTATTGGATCAAGCCACAGGGGATTCCTCTCCTGTCAGCTAGAAACAGGAGCATTCACAAGGGGAATAAAACAAAATTAAAAAGGTCGACTGCTATTGTGCAATCCAGGTCAAGAGCCAGGGAAATCAGGAGATTCAGGCAGTTCAAAGCTTAAGCTCTCTACTAGAATCTGACCAACTAGCGGTCAAGGGAAATTAGCGGGAGATAAGAAAGGAATTCAAGGCGGACTGGACTTAGCTCTCTTGTGGGCACGCAGGGACTCATGACTGATGATGCGTTTGATCCCTCCCTCAAGCTCATCCTGGTCATCTCCTACAACCAAACCTCACCAATGCATGTAAAAGGCAGTGGGGCACTGGTTGTGTGGCTGGCAGCTTGCCTTTTCTGACCCACACACCTAAAGATGCCTCCGGGTACAAACTGAACAAAATAATTTCAAGCCGTGTATTAGAACAACTATTATATTTGGAAATACTTTTATCTTACGATCAGCAAAGGCACCTCTTCTAAAGCAGATTTAAGAGAGACTGGTTTGTCTTCTTAGTTTAAGGGGGAGGGAACCCATCCACCTCTCAAAATGGTTTACCTGTTTGGCTCTTAATTGGCCGCCTCTGAACCCGGACTTCTGCAACAGCTGCAATAAGCGTGCTATTCCCATCACGTTTGCTGACCAGATCGATAATTTTATCAGTTATTTCCTTTACTGGATTATTTTCCTCCTGGATATCTTCAGCAGACTGAAGGGAGAACAGTACAGCTATATTTTAGGGAAGGCAGAGTTTAAAAATCAGCTGCTACTTGAAATAAGACAAAGGCCTTTGAGAACAGTATGGAACCCAGGGTAACCCAATGCGGAAAGCTTTCGTTTGAATCAATACAGTACAGGCATGGATTCCGCTAATTCAGCAAAAACAAGACTATTAATTACATGCAATTAAAGTCACCCTCCCCGTTCAACACATCCAAACGCATTGCCGAATTTACAAAAATGCCCACTCTGTTTCTTTTATTAACTCAGATTACAACATCCCATTATCAAGCTTCCAAGATGGCTAACACAAAACCGCTCTTGCGTAAAGAAATTGATCCTAGAAAACAACAAGGAAAAACAAAAGCCAGAGAGCCTGATTTGTCTGTTGTTGGAATTAATACCATCCAACGCAGTGGAGAATGGCAAAGAGGAAGCCCTCCTTCTTCCTTTTCTCTCCCCTTCCAGAGAGGGGCTGGGGGGGGGGGACAATCTCCTCCAGACATTTCAAAAGCCAGGCTAAAGCACCCAGGCCCAATCAAGGGATAGACTTACAATTGCCACGTGGATTTCATTGCTTGCCAAATGCGATGGCTCACAGGTGATATAGAGAGCATATTCAATGGAGACATTCCTCAAGATATTCAGATTCCGCAGCTCGCTGCAGATATGCTCGGTTGTCAGACCCTATGGGGGTGGGGGGGGGTGGGGGAAACAGCATAGGCAAGAAAGCATGAGAACCTGGACAGCGGCAGATTATGAATCATTCATTTTTATCCGGCTACACAATTATTACACAAGACTCATTGTCTCCATGTTATAACTGGAGCTGTATATTCTGTATCTGCTATTTAGCAAAGAGGGTCATTATAAAATCATCAACCTGAGCTTGCAAAAAGTAAACTCGGTACGGAGACACACTTATCGTAGCTCCCCGATGAGGAGACTTGCACGAGGAGTGCATTTGCAATTATATTCCTAGAGGGGTTTTTTTTCCTGAAAAAAAAAAGTAATAAGCGAAATGGCTTTGAGGCACTTTGCTGACTTTGGCAATAAGAAAACCAAATTAAGCCACTGCTGACTGAAGCTTCTTGCTCAGCCCTGCAGGAGTCATCTCTGCCTAGATTTTGTCAAAGACTCGATGTAAAGTTATGATGAGAAAGCCCCACAGAGGACACTCAGGGCAGAGTGTCGGGAGAAACCTGAAGTACCACTGTGTGCAGAAGGAATTATTTTTTGTTTTAATTGGTTCTCCAAGATCGCAGGACTGCTACTGCAAAGCAGACTGTTGCTAGGAGTTTCTTGGGTCCTTCTTCCCTGGAATGGGCAAACTTACCGGAGTCATCATCTCTTTGTTGAAGGTGAAGGTAATGTTAGCACAATGTTCCTGATAATAAGAATCAGAACTGCAGGTCATTTTCACCGGCTGTTGATTCGATGGCCAGCATTCACCCACGTTGTCACAGGGTGGGACAAAGCAATGATCAGCTTTAACAGGATGACAGGTGTGGCCTGCGGGACATTCACTGTGGCCCTTGGCGTTTATCACACAAGGCTTTGGGCCGCACCAGACCTAGAGATAATCGAACAGTTAATTGTTAAGTGCCCCTCTTAAACGGGGGGGCGGGGGGGGGAGCAAAGGAGCATGTTGGGTTCAGAGTTCCATAGGATGGTACCTTAGAACAGGAGACTTTTCCATTCACACACTGACAGCTGTTGCATTCGTCATCCCATTTCGAACCATCTGGAATAATATGCCCACTGGCAACGCAGGGTCTTCCTGAAACTAAGATTAAAAAAAGCGTTTAAGGGATTCATCTTCAAGACCTCTGATTCAGAATGAGACATTAGGAGGAGGAAGAGGAAATAGGAGGGCAGGAAAGGAGGAGTGGAAGGACGTAGGTAGGGGGAGAGAAGGAGTAAGAAGGTAGTGAGGAGAGGAGGGAGGTAAAGGGAGGGGAGAGTAAAAGGAAAAGGGAGAAACAGACTGATAAGTAATAATATAAAGTAGGTGTAAATTAGGATATTATTATGAATGATTAGATAGAAATGTGTAATTATGTTTGTAATTGATATATTTTAAGGTATATGCATTGATATGTGTATGGATATTGCGGAGAAAAAAAATTAAAAAAAAAAAGAATGAGATGTTAGATGAAATACCGGAAGGAAGGAGGAAGGGAAGACAAGAAAATCATCTACACATCTTTGCTCCTAGCTAAATGAAACATGGCCCGTCACAGATGAGAATATTTGTCCACGAGGCGGGATGGCGCAGTGGTTAGAATGCAGTATTGCAGGCAAACTCTACCCGTAGCCAGCAGTTCAATCCTGACCGGCTCATGGTTGACTCAGCCTTTCATCCTTCTGAGGTAAAATGAGGACCCAGATTGTTGGGGGCAACACGCTGATTCTGTAAACCGCTTAGAGAGGGCTGTAAAAGCACTGTGAAGCGGTATATAAGTCTAAGTGCTGTGGCTATTCAGCCTAATAAATTGATCCAAAAGGAGGAAGAGGGCTTTTCAAACACAAGCTCCTAATTTAGACAATGCATTTTGCTGCAGCTAACTAGAATTATGCGATTTAAATCAGACATGAAATACCTTCTTGACATCTGGGACCACCACGGCCAGGTGGACAAATACAGCGATATCCATTGATTTCATCTATACATGTCGCTCCAAAAGCACATGGTGAAGACTGACATTCATTGATATCTGGAGGGGAAAGGAGGAAGATGAGGAATCCGTGCAATTCATCGGTTTACACACTTTAGCCAAACTATCGAGAGTCTTAATCAGCCTGTAAAACTTTATTGTTTTTATTATGAAAGGCTTACAACCCTAACTGAGCCTGGAATTACGGTCGTAATCTGTTGTGGTTGTAAGATGAGGCATACATGTGACCGGAAGTAATTTTATGGCCTTTTTCACAGTGGTTTTTAAGCAAACACCACGGTTTTTAACACAACGGTCATTAAGCGAACCTATTCATTGGAATGAGCATTTATTTCTTTGCCACAAACTGCTCCTATTTTCTGTATCAATGAGATGGCTGGCATAAAATTTTAATAAATCAATAATCCCAAATCTGAGTCACTTGACCACAAAATGCTGCAACCAGTTGTTAAGCTGACCCCACACAACATGCGGTCATGTGACTGGATGGAAGCGGCACATGACCATTCACTACGGGTGGGTGTGCTTTATGGGATGCAAAGCATTCATTCTGTGGTCACTGTGACTTTGAATGATCACAAAAACTCGCTGGTCATTAGCTGACAATCCCCTGTGTTACGTTTATTATTTTTATACACTTATTATATAAAATCAGGGGTGAAATCCAATAGGTTCTAACAGGCTCTGGAGAACTGGTAGCAGAAATTTTGAGTAGTTTGGAGAACCAGCAAATACCACCTCTGGCTGGCCCCAGAGTGGGGTGGGAATGGAGATTTTGCAATATCCTTCCCCCAGGAGTGGGGAGGGAATGGAGATTTTGCAGTATCCTTCCCCTGCAACACCCACCAAGCCACACTACACCCAAGCCATGCCCACAGAACCGGTAGTAAAAAAAAAATTGGATTTCATCACTGTATAAAATAACAACAACAACAACAATTAAAAGGAACGCCAAATACTTATTTCAGAAGTTCCATAAAGCAGGAATCTATAATGATCTTAGATTTTTGGCTAACAAAATGCCCCCTTCAACATATCGACTCTTTTGATAACAGCCTCAATTACATTTTGTATCCTGTACACCTGATTGGATTTCTGTCTCTTAGGAAGTACAGCTTTTATTTTATTGGTAAGTTTCTATCGGCAGGGAACCATGTTCGCTATTTGAAGGTCTGAGCCCAAGGCAAAATGCATTCTAATTAGAGAACATTTCCTTCTGAGCAGTTTCTTGGCCATAAGAAAGTCCATTCTCAGAAGGAAAGGGCAGAGGAGAAAGAATTGTTTACCCCTTGCAGCCCCTCTTGAAATGTCTTTTCCTTGGAAGGAGGAAACTATGACTCTTGTGGGCCCAATTCAGAAGGAAAAAAAAACGGGTAGTTTTGGAATACAAATAAGGAAGAATTTCTACACCGCACATTCTTAATTTGTGGGGTTCTATTACGGTGGTGGTGATTGTTTATTTATTTATTTATTTATTTAAAACATTTATATAGATGTCCCACCTTTCAACCAACTCCGGGTGGCTCCCAATCAAAAATTAAGAGTCATATAAAATATTTTAAGAACTGGAAAACTCAACCAATTAAAACATTAAAAACAACCAAACCTGGTGCCAATAATGTGCAATCATCTAATCTCCCAATGCTTGGGAGATTAGCCAGGTCTTTAGAGCCTTATGGAAGACTAAAAAGGTGGAAGTTCGCCAAACTTCAGGGGGTAAGGGGTTCCCATAAGGCAGAGCCGCCATAGAAAAGACATTGAAGACCAATTCCATGGCAATCCACTACTCAAATGAGCCAATTTGCAAAGCTTTAAACCAACGTTTTTTGAATTAAGCCATTCTAAAAACTTACTTATTCTGCAGTCAGGACCTGCAAAACCTGGAGCACATTCACAGCGGTACCAATTTTCTCCATCCACACAGACTCCATTATTGTAGCTGTTTGGGAGGAATGAATGGGGAGCAGGGGAGAGAGGAGGAGGGGAAAAAAAGGTAATGAAATTTTTTGGAGGGTTTTACTTCCACAAAATGGAGGGTGACGTTCAAAATGTAATAGATTTCTAAAACAGGTAACCTTGCTGCCTTGAACTACAATCCTTAGCATTCTTTAACATTGACTCGGCTATCTGTGGCTGCTGGGATTTAAAGGCCAAAGATGCCTGGAAGGTCAGATTGTCCATTATAACCCATCCTATATATGAACTATTCTAAACATACAGTTGGCAGTTAACGACAGTTGACAGCCAGACATCTTTGTAGAACTCCTGGCTCTCTACAGATAAACAACTATAAGTCCATGTATTTGCCATACGCTAAATAAAATAAATAATCTAATCATACATACCGTATTTTTCGGAGTATAAGACACACCTTCCCCCCTAAAAGAGGCTGAAAATTTGGGTGCGTCTTATACTCTGAATGTAGCTTTTTCAAAGCTTTTTCTTCAGTCCTAACGAGGTGCTAACGATCTTCCCCACCCGGCTTGCAGGCTTTTTTTCATTGCTAATCACTCTGAAGAATGTTTTTTCCAGCCCTAACGAGGTGCTAACGATCTTCCCAGCTCTTACCGGCTTGCACATTGCTACTTTCTCCAAATAAGGTTTTTTCCAGCCCTAAGTCTTTGCAGGCTTTTTTTCATTGCTACTTGCTCTGAATAAGGTTTTTTAAAGCCCTAACCAGGGGATAAAATAATGTGCTGAAGCTGACCAGACTAAGGATGCTAGCCAGATGAATACCTGGTAGGCATATTTCCCCCCTATATTCCTCCCCAAAAACTAAGGTGCGACATACTCCGAAAAATACGGTAAATGAGTTGCATTCTACTACAAATTGCACTGGCTTAACAAGACATAGTTAACTATATATAGTTATATATAGTGTGTGCTGACTAATCCAGCTTGTGATTTAATAGAACAATAATAAACACAGCAAAGATGAAGGAAGTCTTGAAGAATTTGATAGGACATTTTCAGAGAAAGTCAAAGGCTTTGGAGGGAGGAGAGGCAATATATCTCCAAATGTACAACACATGACTTAATAAAATGGAATCTTCTAAGTCAGGGGTCCCCAGACCCCGGGCTGCGTCCCACTACTGGACCGTGAGCCATTCGGAACCGGGCCGCAGTAGTGGTGTGCAGGCTAGCGCATGCACATCCCCACTTGTGCAAGTGGTGGGCATGTGTGCCCACCACTTACACATGCGCACACGTGCAAACCATCCGCTCTTCCCCCCCCCCCCGCTGGTCCGCAAAATTGGAAAGGTTGGGGAACTCTGTTCCAAGTAACGATATCTTTACTTGGATATGCTATAAAGATATAGCATAAATAGAGATGATAGTCCAGAGAAAAAGGAAATGGCTTGGGTGGAGGGTTTTTCTTTCCCCATTCATCTTTTCCCCCCTCTGGGCTTTATTCAGATGCAAGAAAGAGACTTACCAAGGATGTGGACTGCAGTCATTTGTATCTGCAGAGAGATCAAAGAAAGACAAAGTTAGGGGAAAATACATGAGTGATGGACTTTCTTGTGGATGGCCTCTAAATCTTGGTTTCATTCTTTAAGCTGGAAATTTGGATCACACAGATTAAAAAAAAAGCCTTGTTGACTACTTTTCAATTAACAAACCACTGAGGACATTCTACTTTTGTACAGTAAATGAGAAGCCCTCCTTCAAAGCTCTCTATTACTCACACAGAGTAATTTTTCTCTTTCTCTCTGCAGCTTTTGAAGCGACTGGCAAGGCTTTTAGACTCTTAGTTATTTAACAGTGGCAAACAGCTACAGGGGCTGTCCCAGATTTAATGCACACACAGAGGTATTTTTTTTAAAAAAAAATCATCCTGCTAAAATACTCAGAATAGTCAGGAACGGATTTTCCTCCCCACAGAAAGACAGGGTTCATTATGGACATAATAGAACTCCTGGGCTCAACTGATACATATTTAGATTGGTAAAGAATGCTAACTTTTGTATCTAGGCTCAAATAGAGGGACTCTTGTGCAATCCAGAGCTTGGTAGACATCCAAGGGGAGGATTACTGTAAAGAGTCTCCCAGGGAATTGTTTTGAATGGTGGCTGCGAGGGAAGAGGGAGGCAAAGCCATGTGGAGGAGGAAGTCCACATCTGCCTCCACTTATCTTGTTTGCCACTTTTCTCAGGCCCAGGTCAAAGCTCCATCCTACACTGTCATTAAAGCCAAAGGAAAGAGGTGAGGTTCAGGTCCCACATCCAACAGCTTCCCATTTCTGGTTTCAATCTCCAATTCCCCAGAGCACCGTTGGCTCAACAAAGCCCCTCTAGATGCATTTATGGAAGGGGAGGGGAAGAGGGAGAGAGAACTTACTCTGCGTGCACGTAGGTCCTTCCCAGCCTTCTTTGCAGACGCACGTGAAAGACTCTCCACTTACGACACACGTTCCCCCATTATGGCAGGGGCTTGGCAGGCAGCTGCTGTTCCGCGCTGTAAAAAAGAAACATTAAAAGCTTTGCTGCCGGTCTCTTCCTTCGGCACACACCTCGGGAGAAGGAAAGGCGAGGACCCACAGGTTCGTACCTATATTGCAAGTGGCTCCATCCCATCCTGCAGGACACATGCACTTGAAGACGTCGCCCTCGTCGTAACACGTCCCTCCGTTGTTGCACGTGGCTTCGTCACACTGACTGTCACCTACCCGACAGGAAAAAAACCCCAAGAGGTCATTCCTCCCCCCTCAATAATAACCTTTACTAAAATTTAAAAATACGAAGATAAAGAACGAACGTGAATTCAGAAAAAATATATATGAAAAGGACATTATAGTAAAAAATGCAGAGAAAAAAGAAAAGAATACGTCAAGAGAAAAGAAGATAAAGAAATGATTTCCTCTTTCATCAAGACACGTAAGAATAATTTCAGTAACTTATCACCTTTAACATTTCAATAAAAGATATTTTCTTCTTCTCATATCTCATCTCCTATCTATAAGCAAATTATAAAGCCTCGCAATTCAGGCCTTATCAGCAAAAGCCCATTAAGAATTACCAGAAATAACAAGATAGCTATTTGAACCTCAATCAAATAAATCAGTTACATATTTCTTTCCTTTAATACAGTAATTTATCATTTCCTCTAAAAATACAACCTTCCCCTTTTGCCATCTCTTATCTATAAACAAATCTTTAAATCCTCCTCATTTCAATCTAGTCAAAGCTACCGGAAGCAACATGTTAAGAATCTTGATCTCTGATTCCTTCAAATAGCATCCCACGTTAATTTCTTATCATTTTCTCTTTCTTTCCTTTCATAAACTAATTCATAAATTTAACACATACCAGGTAGAACATCTAGAGTTTAACCTTAACCAAATAACCCAACTTTTATATTCTTCCTGAATCCTATCTCTAAACAAATTTTTAAAGTCTCGTCATTCAGTCCTGGTCAAGAAATTCCCATTAAGAGCAACTGGAAAGAACACCATATATATATTTTAACCTTGATCAACTTTACATTCCTTCTTTTTTACTTTTAAAAATCCAAGTGGTCAAAATGGGTGATGGTTGAGCTGCATTCAGCTTAGTTTCAAATTCATCAGGATCTGACACACCCCTTTTGCTCAAAAATATATATATTGATTAAAGCTTATTGCAATGTTTTCTCTCCCACTCAGTCATGATAGCTTACGTGAGCTGTGTGTTCTGCCTCAGCTACGGACCAGAGAAAACGTAGCACGCACGCAGTTTGTTCAAACCTATATTTAATTGATTAACAACTAATAAACTGGCTTAGTAGTGTTCACACAGAGTCTCGGACGGGATCCGCTACCAGCTGCACGGGCTGCTGGCGGGTCACAACACTGTGTCCCTCCCCAATATAAGCCCTGGTCCCTCAATGTTGCTGGACTTTTCTAACATATAGGGAAGGTGTAAAGAAAAGGGCACCATC
The DNA here is from genome assembly GCA_023053685.1 of Diadophis punctatus similis. NCBI lineage: Eukaryota > Metazoa > Chordata > Lepidosauria > Squamata > Dipsadidae > Diadophis > Diadophis punctatus. The sequence goes on from JALIGW010000001.1 coordinate 151,986,924, forward strand.
AGGTTGAGGCTGGGAACATTTCCCCATTGATCCCTATATTCAAACTGATGCAGTTTTGTGAAAAGAAATGGGCCCTGAACTCATGGCAAGGCAGATATTGGCATTATGTAACTTCAACACTGGAGTTCATAAACCAGCTGGCCTTGAACCACAGGATGCTTTGTCTATGGAGATTCTCAGTCAATCCAGGTCATGGCTGTCCCAGAGGTGCTTTTTCAAAAGGCAACTGGACTTCCTTTGTTTTTTGCTCGAAGACATTTTGCTTCTCATCCAAGAAGCTTCTGAAGATCTTCAAGCAAAAACAAAGAAAGCCCAGTTTCTTTTTCAAAAAGCATCTTTGGGACATACTTTGAACACTTCAAGGGCAGAGGAATAGAAACCCACCTTCTACTCGGAAGACAATCACCTCACTGAGTGAATTCAGTTGAATTCAGGCACAAAACATGACATTCTGAATACCACTAGTGTTAAGTCCGGCGAAATTATTAAAAACACTCACGGGAGTGGCAAGTTTTTCCTTTCCAGCCATTTTTACATTCACAGAAAAAGTCATTGACCAAGTCTCGGCACGTCCCTCCATTGTGACAAGGGCTTTTACTGCAATCATTGATATCTGGAGAGAACAGAGAATGTCAAGCTGGTTATCCATCTGTAGTAGCTAAAAATATTTATAGAGCTTTCTTTGTCTGCATATTCATATTCCTCTTTCCAGCCTGTAGTTCCTGGATTAAATGCCGCAAGGTCGTGATGCCTATCGCCTCTATTCTGCACTCGGTCCCTGTGTTCCTTTTTGGGTTTTCTCACTACTGAGAAAATTGCAAGTCCCTTGGAATGAAAAAAACCAAGACCTTATAATAATTACACCCTTTCCAGGCCAAAATGGTCCTGGGTGTCCTTGAGACACTGCAGGCATGTGGCAAACTCCCCTTGGGGTTAGTATCATTGTCACAAAATTAAAATTGAGGACAAGTGAAATATGACATTCAAAAGGTAAACGATTCTTTTCCAGTATAAGCTTCATAAAACGTAAGTCTGCTGGGTGCCTAATGGTGTTAGGAGAAGAAAATACCCAGAGTGTAACTCTGCAAAATACGTCAGCAATTTATTCAGCTCCTAGTGTAGAGTTAGTCCTCGACTTATAACAATTCATTTAGTGACCGTTCAAAGACACAGCGGCACTGAAAAAAGTGGCTTATGACCATTTTTAAACACTTACGACCTTTGAAGCGGCCCCATGATCACGTGATCAAAAAATGCATATGCTTGGCAGCTGACTCACATTTATGACGGTTGCAGTGTCCTGGGGTCGTGTGAACAGCTTTTGTGATTTTTTTGCCAAGCAATGGGAAAGCCAGATTTAATTAACAACCGTGTTATTAACTTACCAACGGCAGTGATTCACTTAGCAACTGTGGTAAGAAAAATTGTAAAATGGGACAAAACTCACTTTAACAAATGTCTCACTTAACAACAGAAATTTTGGGGCTCAATTGTGGTTGTTAAGTCGAGGACTACCTTTATTTGCCTTGTAATGAAAGCATTCCAGTACTTTAGCTACACCAACTTTATACTAAACTCAGATCACTGGAAGCCAACATTCCCTTCCAGCTGATTTTCCCGCCAGCCAGCTGATTTTTGGCTTGCATGGACACTCTGGGAGGGCGTTTCCGGCTTCCGGAGGGTCTCCGGGGGGGGGCAAGGGAGGCCGTTTTTGCCCTCCCCAGGCTCCAAGGAAGCCTCTGGAGCCTGGGGAGGGCAAAAAACAGGCCTACCGGGCCCACTGGAAGTTGGGCAACGGGGGAGCGGGGGCGTCATGCACGCACATGTGCAAGGGGGCGTGGGGGGGCATTGAATTATGGATGTGGGCACACGTGCGTGGGCAATAGCACGCACACACGCACTTTCGGCACCCAAGGAAAAAAAGGTTCGCCATCACTGCTCTAGAACATTTATTTAATGTCTTATGTGAGCACATAACGAGAAGAAAAATGAAATGCAAAAGTTACCCTTCCAGTGGTGCAACGGCTTGGAACTTATAATTAGATTTCTCTGCCAAAAAAAACCTCAAATGCCTTGGGAAAACTACATTTCCCAGACTTCTAGGCTGCCTGGAACATTGTTCCAAATCTATATACTGCTATGGATGTTGGATGTTGAAGCTGTTGCTTGGGGCATTATTGTTTCGTTTCTGTTCATGCTTTATGATAGCTCTTATTTTATTGATCCTCGGTAAGCTGCTTTGAGCTGCATAAAAGCTGCAGTAAATAAAACCAACAAATAAATAAGCGATCTCAGGTATTTAGGGAGAGGTTGAACATAAGACAACCATCCTGAGTATCTCAACAGCAAGAAAAACAAGTAGGTAAACATAAAGCATCAACACATAAAGGGCTTGTATGATGGGCTCACATGTGAGATCAGAAAGAGTAATCATTTGGCTTTGTGAAAAGAGAATGAATTCCTCTTTGCCTAACCCAACGTCCAAATTAAGACGATGGAGGGCACAAAAGTGGGCAGGTAAAACATCCATTTACTATTTCCACAACCTGGGATAGAATACACACTTGCAATTTCAAATGCTGTATAGAACTCAGAAAACTATTTTCTTCTGATCCAAATCGAGATCCCCAATTCTCTCGATATCTAGGCGGGGTTGCTCAATAAATGAAGCCCACAGCGTTTTCAAGAGATTTCTCCTCCCTTCCCGTCTGCTGGAAAAAAGGAGGAGCCGCTTACTTGCTTCACAGAAGGTGCCCTCCCAGCCGTCACTACAAATGCACTTGTAGGAGTTGATGCCGTCAATGCACGTGCCGCCATTTTTACACGGGTTGCTCTGACAGTCATTGATGTCTGCAAAACAAGGATCGAAAAGGAGATGAGTAGACCGACGGCGCCCTTTGAAAAAAAATTAAACAGGGAATCTAAGTTGAAAAATATCGTGTCCCCGCACCGAACAAAGCTATTTTAGCTCTGTGTCCCTAGAGATGTCAAGATCAAATCTGTTTCATTCAACATGCAACTGCTCTACCATGATGCCTGGCCCTTTGTTTAAAAAATGGAAAGTAGGCTAATAAAAAACAGCTTATTCTTAATACACCCGCCAATGTTTTAAACATTATGTAAGGAAGTCAATAAAAATGGCAGGGTAAGTTTGCTGTACGCTAGTAGAAGCCTTCTGTACACACACCCAAGTTAATGTTATAATTTATTAAAAAGTTAAACATTCAAGGACAGGGACTTCTTAATAAACAATTTTCCCAAGGCTCCAGTCTCAATTCATGGCAGCAGGAGGAAAAAGAGAACTCGGCAGGGTTGAAAAGATGTATGAAGGCCTATACCGTGTCCCAAAGACAAATGTTCTTATTATTTATTTACACAAGGAGCTTCAAACTTGGATGTAAAGGAGAGGAATCAAGATAAGCATCTCCCAAATCTTACTTTCATGACAGTAGGTGCCAGTGAAGCCTTTGTTGCATTCACAAGTAAACTTGCCGCCCGCTTGGCTCTTGCACTTGCCGTGGGGGCCACAAACATTGGAAGAGATATAGCGAACCCCTTCTGGGGTGCTGTTGGAAGCGACGGCAACAGTACAGCTGTCAATCACTGCAAAAGAGAGAGCAGCAAGGGAAAAAAATATGAGTCTTCATTGTCTTACCAGCAGCTTTATGGATTCTCCACGGTTGTTGCTGATGTGGGGGAAAGTACATTCAAATTAAACTAGGTTTTAAAGCAGGGTTTTCCCCCAACCTCGGTAACTTTAAGACTTGTGGACTTCAACTCCTAGGCATGGCTGGCTGGAGAATTCTGGGAGTTGAAATCCACAAGTCTTAAAAGTTGCCAAGATTGGACATTCCTGTTTTAAAAGCTTGATAAGAAAGCAGAGGGTAGACGAGGAAATGCAACACAGTTCAACTTGGGGAAAAAAAATGGTTTCCACTTCGGACCCCATCACTTTCTACTTTGAACATATCCGCTTCTCCCTTGCCATGTCTTCCACCCAGCCCCAATATTTTCCAGAACGTGGTATGCGACCTTCAGTCCCAAAGAACAGTATACCTACATCTTATGACTCTCCCAATATTGCTATTAAAAATCTCTTAGAAGTGTTAAAGACGATTCTAAAACACTTTTGTGTTTTCTAAGTATCCCCAACTCTTTAGGAGCAAAGAGCATCACGTAACCAGGAAGGCCTTAGATCAGGCCAGATTATATTTCCAGCTAGATCAGGGATCATTGGAGGCTGAGGATTGCGCTAAACAATTTTAGGATGGGCTTTGAAAGCAGATAATTTGGATCGGATGGGTCTGAATTGGATTTCTCCAAGTGGGCAGAGCCGGGATATTCTGCAGTTTTCAGAAATGCATGGTAAAGTTACTGGGCCTTCCTCCTCGAAGTAGCAGGAGATCAATGGCTGCTAATATATTTAAAGGGCATAACTTAATATTCAGTGTAACCACAGAAAATGGGGTCTGAAGGACCTATGTTGCCTGCTAACCTAACACAGGACTGATTACGCTGAGTCACCAGAAATATCAGACAGACATCTTAGTCAGGTGATGCTGGAGACTGAATTTGGGCCATTCTGCATGAAGAGCATCTATCATTATCCCCGGGTGAATGAGCGACTGCTACACTTCCTAGCGCAAAGGTTCAAAAAGCATACCTTCACAAGGAGTTGAGCGGCAGTGATCTTTGAGGTGGGAACAGTTCTTGCCCTCGTAATCATCCGGACAGTTGCTACAGAAATAATCGTTCTCGTAATTGAAGCACTGGGCCCCATTCTGGCAAGGGTTGGGCTCGCAATAATCTACGTCCAACTGTCAGTGATGGTGGAGAGAGAGAGGAAATAAGAGGATCTAAGTCAAAGGCTTTATTCATCTTCTTCCCACGGTCACAGGAAGGAAATGTGGAATCTGACCTTTTTTTATCTGCCACCTCTACTGCCTGTGTATGCCAGACACAATGCAGCTCTCACCAGCCTCGCTAAAATACTAAGGTTATCAAACAACATGCAGAGGCTGGGTAGACACCGAGCACTTGCAACCTGAATGCACACAAACGCTCTCCGAGTTATGAATTCCCACACCTCACTCTTGATGTTGCTGTTTTTATTTAAAAAAATTAAGCGTCTATTAACGCTGCTCGCTTGAATGCAGGTATTCAGCCTACAGATCCAGGAACTGCACACTGAGTTGGCTCTTATCTGGAACCTGCCTCACCTGACAGATGTTTCCCGAGAAGCCAGCCAGGCAGAGACATTGGAAGCCATTGATTTCATCTTGGCAGTGGCCCCCATTCAAACAAGGGTTGCTTGCGCATTCATTGATGTCTCTCTCGCAGTGATCCCCGATATAGCCAGGTGGACAGAGACAGCGATAACCGTTCACTAAATCCTGGAAAGACAAAAGGGTGCCAAAAAAAAAAAAAAGAGATTAGCTTACCTTGCCAATAAACACAAAGCATTCACACATGCAAGCAGTGCAAAACACAGAAAGGCTGTTTGATGTCCTAGGATGGCGTTAGAGCACAACTCTACACAAGCCCTTCTCTTTGGACCATGTGCGCTGGGACCACTGGGACTTAGAAGGAATCCAGGGGTGGGTTCCTCCGGATTCGGACCGGTTCGCCCAAACCGGTAGCGAACCACTGGTGACGTCACGATGACGTCACAGACCCGGTTCGGTCGGTGCTGGTCCATGGGCGCAGCCATCTTTTTTTTTTTGAATTTTTATTTCTTTATTTTTTCTTCTGAGCATGCACAGCAGCCGAGTTTCTGACACTGTGCATGTGGTCGTCATCTTGTTTTCAGCATTTTGGGGGGGGGGATTTTTCGGCACTGCCCATGTGGCGCAGGAGGAAGCGAACCGGTAGCCAGGTAAGTTAGAACCCACCCCTGAGGGAGTCCTCAAATTATGACCACCACTGGCACCAGAGTTTCCACGGTTAAATAAAATGGTTGTTAAGTGAGTCATGCCAAATTTTATGACCTTTTTTTGCCACTGAATCACTGCAGTTGTTAAGTGAATCACATTGTTGTGAAGCGAAACTGGCTTCCCCCACTGACTTTGCTTGCCAGAAACTGACTGGGAAAGTCGCAAATGGCAATCACATGATGCCAGGATGCTGCTACTGTTGTAAGTACAGGTAGTCCTCAATGTATGACAATTGAGCCCAAAATGTATGTTGTTAAGTGAGAAATTTGTTAAGTGAGTTTTGCCCTATTTTACGACTTTTCTTGCCACATTTGTTAAGTGAATCACTGCGGTTGTTATATTAATAACACGGTTGTTAAGTGAATCTGGTTTCCTCATTGACTTTGCTTGTCCAAAGGTCGCAAAAGGGGATCACATGACTCCGGGACACTGCAACCGTCATAAATGTGAGTCAGTTGCCAAGCATCGGAATGTAAATCACATTACCATGGGGATGCTACAATGGTCATAAGTGTGAAAAATGGCCATATGTCACTTTTGTTCAGTACCGCTCTAACTTTGAATGGTCACTAAATGAAGTGTTGTTAAGTTGAGAACTAATCCTGCACATGCTGATTACCAAGCGTCTGAATTTTGATCATATAACTGTGGGGATGCCAAACCGGTTGTAAAACACTGTTTTCAGTGCCACTGAAACTTCCAAAGGTCGCAAAATGAATGGCCATAAATCGAGGACCACCTGTGCGATGCAAATCCACTGAAGGGCAATGGGGAATAAACCAAGTCAAACCAGAGGGATGTGGAATCGCTGCATCATCAGAGCTAACCAGACAGGATGAGGCAGCGATGCTGGTTCATTCCTGCATACAGTCTGAAATTCATAGCCTAGAGCAGGAGTGTTAAAGTACCCGCAGGGTACTGAGATCTGGCCTGCGGGGGGCCCCTTGGAAATAGCGAAGGACTGGCCTGTGGTGTTTCTGCCAGCAAAAACAGAGCTCAGGAGAGCCGTGGATGGCCCACCCGAGCTCAGTTTTCGCTGGCAGAGCATTGCAGGAGGCTGTCGCATCCGAAAATGGAGCTCGGGCCTACAGGCACCGCCAACACCAGTGATGTCGAGCTGGCCATACCCACCTTACCCCGGGCCCCTAAAGTCTAATAGAACTCTGATGTGGCCCTCAATGAAATCGAGTTTGACACCTCTGGCCCAGCGGCGGGTTGCTCTCTTACCGGTGCCCGCGCATCTCCACGCTTTGGGAGTGGGCGCGCTCGCTACGCGTGCGCGCCCCCTTGCGGAATTTTGCTTCTGCGCATGCGCGGAAGCAAAATTGCGCCAAAATCTCACGAGGGGACGCGCGAGAGAGATTTTGGCGCGATTTTGCTTCTGCGCATGAGTAGAAGCAAAATCTCGCTGAAATCTCATGCGCGCGTCCCCTCACGAGATTTCGGCGTGATTTTGCTTCCGCGCATGCGCAGAAGCAAAATTGACCCAAAATCACCGGAAAAAATGGCGGCACATGCGGTGGACCGGCAGAGAGGGCTCCGGAGCGGTCGTGTGCAAATTGCGCAATCGGTCGCTCCCTACCGGAGCTGCACACTGGGCAGCTCCTGCAGGAACCCACCTCTGCTCTGGCCTAGAGGGAGATACTTATTTACAGGAGGACGACACTAAGGATGGACTCAAGGCACAATAAAACCCGGTTTTGGTTCTACAATGTTTACCACTTTGATAACAGCCTGATCCTCCTTACTAAGCTAAGCTGACAAAAAAAGGGGCAGAATAGAAGTGGGAGGAAATTCAGGCCTCTCTCCCAGCCTCTTTTCCTGAAAAAAAGAAAAAGAAAAAAAGAAAAACTCATGCATTTAGTGCTCACCACCTAATTTGTGGGTGAGCAACAATCTGTTCCATGTCAGGCTGAACTCCCGTTTCATCTGTGGAAGCCCTCCTCTTTCTAACTGGTGAGAGAATTAAAATGAGAAGCCAGCGGGAGCAGAGCAGAGGGAGAAGCGTGCCAGTTTGAATGAAGGATAGGCTAAAGATGGAATACATTAACATATAGACAACAACTGCTGGTAGCAACAAATTATGCATCCCCGCATTGAGATTGCTGAACATGCTTTAATAGCATGTGATAGAGTAGCTTTCTAAAATGTGAAAAATGACATAGGAAGGGTGTTATGAAATTGAATGTCCCTGCAAGGGAGCCTACCATTAACCTCATTTTGCGCTTATTTAGCTTAAAATGATTTTTTCTTCGTATGCAAGGGCCTAGTTCACGCATCATGCTAAGTCTTAACGTGATCATTTCACAGTCGATTAATCTGATGGAAAATCCACCCGTTATGCTTATGGTGTGTGCAAACTATCCATGATTGTAACCAAACCATGGTTATGTGCTTTGTGGGCAGGTTAGCGTGTTGACACTAGCAGTAATGATACTAAGCTAGACAAGCATTGACTGTTGAGGTTCATTTCAAAACTATCAGAAAAGGCCTTTTCTAGGGAAACAATGTGGTAATAAAATAAGCTTCCGCAGGTGGACCAGTGAGGGAGGCAAGTGTATGAAATTGGATTCCTTGGGATTTAAAGAGTAAAATGGTTGAATTTAGATCTGATTGACAACCTTTCCGAAGGGGGGATTTTGTTTCACAGCGGGAACGCTGGGCCGAAATAACATGCCATCCAGCGCCACAACCTTTCTGAACCAAGTGAGTAACTCTGGCTGTTGTAGGGGTGCTTAAGGAATTTGATTTTTGTGAATTCCAATTATGAAGCGTCCCAATCTGTTCCCTGGATTTGCTTGTAGACTAGAACTTAAAATTATCTGTGATCTTTCTCCAATTGTCCACTGTGGAGCTTAATTTAAAAGAGAGGAGGAGAAAGATGGAACCTCAGAGGCGTATTTTGAGAGAAAAGACTCTTTTGTATGTCTTTTGTATGTAGCTGAGATAGCGCAGTGGTTAAAAGCAGCATTGCGACCTTCAGCTGATTGCTAGTTTAGCAGTTCAGCTGTTCAAATCTCACTAGGCTCAAGGTTGACTCAGCCTTCCATCCTTCCGAGGTGGGTAAAATGAGGACCCAGATTGTTGGGGGCAATATGCTGAACTCTGTAAACCGCTTAGAGAGTGCTGTAAAGCACTATGAAGCGGTATATAAGTAAAGTGCTATTGCTATTGCTATTGTATGTATGGTTTTCTATGTTTTTTAAAATTCTTTTTAATACTGTTTTTAAATTTTATATTGTTTAGTTGTTCTTTAAATGTTGTACGCCGCCCTGAGTCCTGAGGGAGTAGGGCGGCATATAAGAACACTAAATAAATAAATAAAATAAATAAATCTTTCAGTGAGAATAACGAGGACTTCACTCCTCCCCCAAATCCCAGTCTCAGATTAGCAGAAATCTAGCCAAAAATGACACAAATTCTAAAGAGACTGTGCTGCCTATTCACTCTTCATCACTATTCTCTGCTGAAAACTGGCACTAAGACCCATCAGAAGGGAATCAATCATTATTTACCTTACAAGTCCCTCCATTCTGACACTGTCCCACGCAGTCGTCGATATCTGTAATTAAAAGAAGAAAAAGAAAAACACAAGCTGAGTGGGAAGGCAACACAGCAACTGAAATCCAAGATTGAAAAGGGGAAAAAAAATCAGGGGGCTCTGTAGCTCCTAGTTAGATAAACTCTGTGAAGTTTCCTGCTTGCTTTCCTCGAGATAACGTTATTGTAAATGGGTGGGAACCTTCAGCAATTCTTCCAGTAGAGTTAAACTGAAACTTCACATCATTGTTTCAAGGCACCTTATCAGAAACCTAGCCATATTGTGGACTAATGGGTCTGATAAAATTGCTTCTTATTCTTGCCAGATTGACTACTCCCTTTCTAAAAACATCAGTGACTTTTCATGCCCCCCCCAACCTTCCTCCTAGCTGAATTATGACAAAATTTAAACTCCAAGCTCGGTGCCGATTGCAACGTTTTGCCCTTCGACTCCCCCCCCCAAAGCTATACACACACACACACACACACACACACACACACACACACACACACACGCTCAAACTTACTTGTCTCACAATTCTGGCCAGTCCAGCCAGCAATGCAATTGCAGTAATAACTACCAATCAGGTTCCTGCAGGAATTGGCATTGATACAAGGTTTGCCCTCGCATTCATTGGCATCTGAAAAGAGAAAAACGAATTGCTCAACGCTCAGCTGTGGGTAGAGTGAAAGAGGAAAGCACACCCCTCTCTTGTTTTCACAGCAGGCACTCCACGTTTATTAAAAGCTAGCGGACTCTTGAAAGATTACACGATTGCACAAGCAAGAGGAGAACAACTTCAGGGCTAGGCAACCTGATGCCCTCCAAACACTGGGGAATACAACTCCCAGCAGCCGCAGCCTGTCATCACAAACTAGAGGAAATACAGTTCAAAACGCCAGGAAGGGCACCAGGCTGCCTAGTCCTGCGCTTAAATCACTCAAGCATGTTCTGATTTCTCACAACGGCATCAGTAGCACCGAGGCAGCGGCCCTCACGATTAAGAGCAATTACTTTTAAAAGGGAAGGGGGGGGGAGGCAGGAAGAGGTGAGTGAAGTGGAGACTAGCCAAGGAATAGAGCATCCCCAGTCCTTGGGATTAAAACATGGCCTTCGAAGTGCAGGGGACTCATTCTTCAGAGGATCAAGCCAGAGGTTTGGAATGCAGCTGCAAATTCTCCTGGTTGAATGAGTTAATGAGGCTGGTGGGATGCCCCGACTTTCCCACGAGGCCAAAAGAGAAGGGGAAAAAAAGGGAGGAGTAGTGCACTGCCTTGAGAAGGAATATTTGTCCTTCACAGCCGATCCCAAGATAAGCAAGCAGTCTCAAGAGTTGCATAAAGGGGGCTGCTCCCCACCCCCACCCCGCAGAATCACCGTGCAGGGAGATGGGAAGGGCTAAGATAACTGCACAGGTTAGTCTTGTGTCCTTGGGCAAATGCTAAGGACGTTCTCCTCCTCTGAATTCAAGCAACTCCAGAGATAACCAGATTAGCCATATCTGAATTTCTCATATAATGAGGCGGCTCGGATACTCTGACATTCCCTTCCGTAATGCACAGGGACACATGCACGGGGAGGCATGGAAAATCTGTCATATTATGCAATTTAACAATCTCCACAGAGTGAACATCGTATCTGGGAAGCTGTTTTCATCAGTTTGGCCCACGCAAGAGGAACCTGTGGTTTCCCTGATAAGCTCAAGGCATAGCATCCCTCACCATCGTACCTACCTATTTGACAAGTTTTACCAGTCCACTGAGGTGGGCAAACACATTTAAATCCATCAACTAGATCCTGGCAAGTCCCTCCATGACCACAAGGGTTTGGAGAACAGTCATCAATATCTGCCAAGAAAATATTTATTTAGCCTTAGGTTAGGGCAATTATCATCTGATCAACATATTAGCAATTGTGCATCTTTCTGCTGTAATACCAAAGGAAATATCCAACTTTTATATTGTGCCCTTCACTTTTCATTCCTCCCTGGCCCCTCAGTTTTCTTTTGTGGCTTGGGCATCCTTAAACATTAGTTATGAATTTTGATAAGAAGAAACTTTCAACTCCAGGAATATTCACATTGGTCAGGTTTTCGCATTAATAGCCTTCAGAAAAAAGCGCTAGTCAATTTCACATTGTCTTCAAACAGGAGGCAACTGCTCCACTGGCCAGAATGCCAATGAAAATATTCGTTCATGGATATTCACACACAAAAAAAACCATTCCTGTCCTGCTTTTTAAGTGCCAGGATTAGAAGCTCAAGTCTGAAAAGGACTCCGATGAATTCAATTTATACTTGGGAGAAGTTCAAGTGGGGCCCAGGAAAACACAGAGCTGTCTTATTATCAGTTCAACCCTTCCAGTCTTGTACTCTGAACTCTAAGTGGGACTTTCCAGGGTTTCACACACTAGTATCTCCCCAACCAACGTTCTGCACACATTATTTTATTATAATAATTTTCCTTATAATAATTTTAATAAACAAGAAACAGTGCCATTCTATTTTCCTTTGCATTCCTGCATATTCCAAAACATCTTTTCTGGGATTATATCCCAAAGTACTGCCCAGCTCTGCTTTTCAGTTCTAATCTGTCCTTAACTGCAGTTCTAATCTCTCCTGAAGTACAATTCTTACTTGTCCATGGACACTGAAACGGAAAGGATAACGCATACAAGACAGAAGAACATGCTCTGGTTTTCTTCTTCCAGATTCGCAGATAATACTGGCAAGATGCCCGAGTAACAAATAAACAGTTTAAGGACTTAGGGATTCTTAACGGAGAATCTTTAAAAGGTAGAAACTGGTACTGTGTTTTGGTAATTGGCATGATTTCTGACAGTAGTAACTATTAAGAACCACTTGGAAATTTCTGTGACACTTTAAAGAGGCGAGAGAGGTGAAAGCTTTATCATTCCAATTCACTTACTAAGCATGCAGGTTGGTGCTGCCCAGCCTAGTGCACAGACACATTCAAATCCAGTAGGGGTCTCAAGGCAGCTTCCTCCGTTGTGGCAAGGATCCGAAAGACAGGCGTGTTCCGCTGCAGCAAGTACAGAATCCCCTTCAGTTTAGCCAAAGCTGCCAAGGTGAACCACCCCTCTTACCCTCAAAGTCATTCCTTGCTTCCTTTGGCTCCTCCAACTTTCCATCTTGCAGTAGACCCAATACTCCACCCATCTTTAAATGCTACCAGATTTACCCTGAAACCAATGGCAAGGTACTAAGCTAGAGACCATCAGCTCACTTCTCAACACCCACTTCACACTTCCTGATCACACATTCCTCCCAGTGCCATCTTCAAGGACTAGGGCAGGGATCCCCAGGCCACGGCCCACTACTGGGCCTTGAGCCGTTCAGAACTGGGGCGCGGAAGTGGTGGGCGAGCACGTACGCATATCCACACTTGCACGAGCGAGTGCGCATGCACTTCAATTGTGCGAACGGCGGGTACACGTGCCCAGCGCTCACACAAATGGAGCTGCGCATGGGCGCTTGCCTATCGCTCAGACAGAACCATCCTCCCCCCCCCCCCCTTACTGGTCTGCAAAGCTGGAAAGGTTGGCGAAATCTGGTCTAGGGTGTTATCTGGATTAGATGGTTTGGAAACACACCTACCAGTTGTCTCATTACACCACACATTTCTGAACCAAGCTGATTTTAACTGCATGGTGACAAATTATCCACTCGAGGCAACGGCCTTCTCCAGAAATGTCAAGTAATAATATTGCAGACATTTCATTACCCAACCAAGTAACATCTTCAGTGCCAGTATTATGGTAGTATTTTACTACTATACTAGTACTGCATTAGAACTTCAGTGTTGTATTTATATTTTAATTGGTGCATGCGTCTATAACAAGAAATTTTTTGTTAATGGGAATTAACCTTTAATAAATGCATGAAAATAATGGTTGTGGCTGACTTCAAGACTGGAAGCCATATGGTATTTCTCCAACTCTTTGGACTTCAGATCCCATTATCCTTGCCATTAGCCATGCTGGGTAAGCCAGAGAACCACTGTTTCCCTACTATGTACTGAAATGTAATTTTGCATTTTCCCCACATCTCTCGTTCTGCCCAGAAAATCCCTAGTGGTGCAGCCATGGTGCTTGGAATACAACAAAGTAGCCCCTGGATAATTTCTTACCAATTTCACAGTTTTGTCCCGAATAGCCTTCAGGGCAGGAACACTGGTATTTGTCAGGGCCCGTGTTGCTACAGGTCCCTCCGTTCAAACAAGGCGGGTGAGTCCCACAGTAGTTGAGATCTGCAAGGGATAAACAGGAGCCAAAGAATGAATAAGAGGTTTCAAAACAGATGTTCTGTGTCCTCTGCCATGCAACCAGACGGCAGCAAGCTCATAAGCAGAATAGGGAAGCAAAGCCAGCAGGGCCAAAGTGCACTATCTACCTACCATCCCAACCGCCATGACATTTATCTGCATTTCAAACCCCCTCACAGCTCCTCCTAGATTCAGCCTACCTTTATTGCAGAATTGGCCACCCCAGTTGGTTTCACAGAGACATTGCCACGGTTCGTTGCAAGTGCCATGGACACAGCCCGGGTGTGGAATGCATTTATCGCAGTACTGGCCTTGCCATCCATACTGACACCTTCAAAGAAAGAGAGCTTGGAATTATATCCCGAAAGGAAATAAAAGGACCAGTGGCTGGAAAGTCCAAGTTTTGCTTTCCTGTTTTTTTTTTTTAAAGGCAGCATTCTTTCGGAGACTTATTTGGTGGCTTCTTGTAAACAAACAGTTTTAACCAAGGTCTCTAAAGGCAGCCTTTGTACAAAAGAATAACTGTTCTGGGAGGCTCAGTGTGGAGCCATTGAAGGCAAGACTCTATGCTATTCTGAAGCTCACACAAACGCAGGAGGGAGAGTGGGTGGGTGTACACAAGAGATCAATCTCTGGGCCTTGACAAATGGATTAGAGAAAGGGATCAGGGTGAAAAGAGAAAAGAATGAGTCAGGAGGAGCGACAATTATCCAAAGACCCTCATGAATACAAGGGGTTAGGGACATTTCAGCAGAAAGGCAAACAGCCCAGCAGGATGAAGCAACTAGCTAACTAGGTTTCCCTTTGCTCGTAGATGTACCACTGTTTGGGGTATGCACTATGCAGTTACCAGGAGTCACAGGCTGACATGAGGAGAAATAAGCCACTTTAAGACAGATAACAACAGAAGTCCTAAATTATCCATTTGATAATTGATACTTCCATACACAACATGAAAGGGATGTGGTGTGTGGTGTGTGGTGTGTGTGTGTGTGTTTGATATAGTTGCCCCAGACATAGCTCAGTAAAGGGACCCCAGTTCTATGATGATTTTATTTAAACTTTGGCTCAAAGGCGCTTAAAACAAACTAGAACGCAAGTTGATGTAACATCAAAATCTGGGAAAAATAATTTATTATCCAAATATCCAGTCTCCCCTGCATTCCCGCCCTTGTGCATTAGGGCACTGCCAATTTAAAAAAATTGAAAAAATAAAAAAATAAAACGTACTATCTGAGGTGGAAAATGAAAAAAATTGCAAGTGTGAAATTGTAAGTGAACAAAAAAGGCATTTCATTATACCCAACATCCGGAGAGAAACAACCAACTGCAATTACTCAACTCCACTGGACCTAACTTTCCAAAACAAGCCTTTTCATTTGATTTTCAAAGCAATACCTTGCCATACAGCCTTGTGATGAGGGAAAAGAAATGACAGGGATATGACTGGGGAGCTAATCACTTAATGCTAATATCATGCTTCACTTCTCCTTTGAAAAAACCCTCAAATGGAAAGCCACTCCCCTTAATTATTATCTCTTTTTTTGACAGCAGCAGCAGCAGCTTTGAGAAAGTGAGGTGCCTTGATGCCACTGATAGATTGAAAACAACAGGTATTTCAAGTCCTGACTGTGGGATCTTCTCTGGGAGCAGCAGAGCAGAGGAAATGGAAGTTCCCCTTTGAATAAAAGAAGGCCCAGAAGGACAAAAGACAGATTTCAATCCTTGTTATGGAACAAAAGCTTTATAGTAGCTTCTCTCCTGCCCCTCACAAAAAGCTGCCTGAAATCTTGGGACTACAGGCCCCATCACTGGCAGCCAGTGCTGGAAAGGAAAACGTGGTATTGAGGAAGAGGGGCTTCCAGAACAAACCGCTGTAGTTAAGTGCTGACAGTCTCTTGCAGCACACATTATGCTTCAAGACGGAGCAGCATTTAAAGAAAAAAAACCAGCCTCCGAAAGTCTAACTTTATTTTTAATGCTAGGCAAGGCCCATCTTGATAGTTCAGTTCCCAAAAAACAAGCCAAACTGAAGCCAGGCTAATTTTAGCAGAGGAATTTATTAGGCCTTTCCACATTAACGTACATCCAGCCATTGTATGCTTCAAAAATAGAGCCTGGCTTACAAATGGGCCCATTTCATCTTCATCAGGTCTTTTTTTTCCTTTCTTTTTTCTTGGCCCCACATCACTTCTAATGAGAATGAGAGAAACTTCTATACATTTTTGTTTTTAGGTCTTAAAAGCAGCTTTGGCTGGGGTTTTATTTTTAAATGGCTGCATCTGTAACATAGCAGACTATGACTCATCCCAACTCAGTGGGGGGAATAAACCCCACACCGTATTGTTTGCTCCCCCCCCCCCAGTCCAAGAAGATAATTGAGGCTGGGGTATCAGGAAGGGCAGCTCTGCTGCTGCTGGAAGTACTATATATATATATTAAAAAAAGAAGTGTGGGAAAGTTGCACCTTAAGTAAATAAGGGCAATAATGCATGTCTGGGCAGCAAGTGGGAGGCGAGAGGCACAGGAAGGCTTGAACTCTGGAAACAAAGCCTGTTGTTCTGGCTAGCAAGGAATGCAGGCAAACCCTCTAAGGCACATTCAGTTGGATGACAGAAGCACAAATCTTTTGCTGCTTTGGCTTGTGCATCTCTTGGGATCCAGCCCAACCAAAATAGGGCAAAGAAATACGACAGGCTGACTGAGGGCGAGTCTGCACGGAGAGACAGTCAGAGAGCAAGAATCTTACCATTTCTCTCTTCAGGATAATTCTGTTAGGGCCACTTGGATTGATTTGGATCCTATTTTCGTGTAAAAGGGTCCATTCACTCCTTGCCTTTTTAAAAGCAGGCACACCTGCTTTTCATCAATGTCTCCACAACAAAGGCACAGGATAGGGCCTACCTGCCCCCACCTCCCTCCATTCCAGGCAGCCCTGGGATAGGGACCACCTTTCATGGAAGGGCTCTCAAAGGAAAGCTCTGATGGCTGAAAGGGGAAGGGCACTCAAGCTCATTGCCTTCAGTCACGTGGCTGCTTCATCACTGGAGGTTTTTAAGAAGAGACTGGACAGTCACTTGTCTGAAATGGTATAGGGCCGTGATGGTGAACCTATGGCACGCGCGCCATAGGTGGCACGCGGAGCCGTATCTGCGGGCACGCAAGCGTTGCCCTAGCTCAGCTCCAGCGCACATGCATGCGCTGGCCAACTGATTTTTGGCTGGCACTGCCCACGCCTCCCCTCCCCTCCCCGGAGTCTCCACGCAACCTGTTTTGGATGCCAGGTAAGTACAGGGCTCGCAGGGAGGCTCTGGGATGGCGTTTTCAGCCTCCAGAGGGCCTCCGGGGGGGGCAGGGGAGGCAGTTTTCACCCTCTCCAGGCTCCAAGAAAGTATCTGGAGCCTGGGGAGGGCGAAAAACGGGTCTACCAGGCCCACTGGAAGTCGGCAAATGGGCCGTTTACATCCTCGTGAGGGCCTCCGGGGTGTGTGTGGGAGGCCATTTTCGCTCTCCCAAGGCTCCAGGAAAGCCTCTGGAGCCTGGGGAGGGCCTACCGGGCCCACCGGAAGTAGGGAAATGGGTAGTTTCCGGCCTCCGGAGTCTTCAGGGAGGCCTGCTAGGCCCAAAACGGGTTGTGGGGAAGTCATGTGCGCATGCGCATGGGGGGCACTGAATTATGGGTGTGGGCACGCACGTACGCGCTATCGCGCGCTGACCCGCACTATCGGCACCCAAGGAAAAAAAGGTTCACCATCACTGGTATAGGGTCTTTGCTACTTGAGCAGGGGGCTGGACTAGAAGACTTCCAAGGTCCCTTCCAGCTCTTATTCCGATTCTGGTTCATGGTTAACATTTCTCTTCCCAACATAACTGAGAAAGCCCTCAGGGGAGCAGCCATGCTGGGGTTGTCTTGTTCCAGACAGATTCCTCTCTTTTGCAAATACTGTGGCAGCTACAAGTTGGAAGCCACTTCTAACATGGAGCAAGGGCCCCGAGAGCGCGCAGTCTCCTACTGCTACTGAATGAATGTTGTGTCCTGCACAAGGGCTCTCCCGGGGTGACCAATTGGCAGCCTCACTGACAGGTAGTCCTCGACTTTATGGGCACAACGGAGCCCAAAATTTCTGTTGCCGAGCAAAACATTTGTTAAGTGAATTTTGTCCTATTTTACGATTTCTTGCTGCAGTTGTTAAGTGAATCACTGCAGCTGTTTAAGTTAGTAACACGGTTGTTAAGTGAATCTGACTTCGCTTGTCAGGTGGTCACAAAAGTTGATCACATGACTTCAGGACAGTGGAACCATCATAAATGTAAGTCAGTTGCCAAGCATCCAAATTTTGATCATGTAACCATGGAGATCCTGAAATGGTCATGAGTGTGAAAAATGGTCATAAGTCACTTTTTTCAGTAATGTTGTAATTTGAATGGTCCTTAAATGAACTGTTGTAAGTTGAGAACTACCTGTACATTTCTTTCCTTTACAGGATCTTCTCCAGGCAGACATGGATCAATAAAGGCTTGAAAGCTGCCAGACATTGTGTTTCTCCCCCCACCCCCCTCACCGCTACAAGTAATAGTCCTGTTTTCTACAGAGAGGCAAGAGAGGTGCTTATGGAGTTATTGGCAGTGGCTCACTCCTCACTAGAGAACACAAATGGGGTGGGAGCTGTTACCAGGGAGAGAAACACAGGGAGTTGATTGGCTTTGAGATTAAGAAAGAGGAAGGAGTGTGTTGGCTTAGTGTGATGTGATTGGGCAGGCCTGGGGATGATTGGTCACCATACTTGCCAGTGGAAGGGGAAGGACGAGGTCTGGTTGACCCCCTTTTCACTGTGCTTGCCACCACTTTTTGGAATATAAACCTATCCTTTGGATTCAGACTTGCAAACCTCCAAACCTCAAGCGGTTCCCTGAGGCCAGAGATTTTCCTGACCTCCTGAAATGCTTTCTGGCTTCGGTGACCGAGTCTCGAAGTCAGACTAGGGAAGAAACCAAAACGCCCACAATATGTCTGATTACACAGCCAGCTTCTGGAGGGCCCCTGCCTCCCAGGAGCTCCCTTTCCTGTGCCTGAAACACAGGCAGCAATTGCTTCAGAAAGAAAGGAAGCGTTAAAAAGCAAAGGTCCCTACCCCAATAATGCTCGCCAGCCTTACCTCAATGCAAACCCAATTCAAGGATGCAACACAATCACGATTCCTGGCTTTCCGAGTCTGGCTACATGCAAGCTGTTCTCCCTACCCACCACTCACCCCAACCCTTGTCTGCTTGCCAGAAAAGAAAAGAGACATCAAAGAACCACAGCAGCCCTCTGCCCCATCAAGAAGAGCTACGGACGGACAAGATTCCATCCAAGCTATTAACCTCTCATCACTCTGAAGTCTGGCTCCCAAGAGCAGAGGACCTAAGGAGGCGGCATTAATCCCACCTCAAGAATGCTCAACTTGTGCCTACCGGTGGGAAAAGTTGAGGGGAAGAAGGAGGGGGGGAGGGTAGGAGATGGCGAAAGCTAAAACCAGTCATATAATTACACTTACTAGAAGTAAACGGATTACACACTAACGCTGGGCCAAGAGTTTAGCTGCCACTCAGTATAGAAGGTTCACAATCTATTTGACTTCCTGCCTCCAGACCCAAAAGAAATACACGTACATGAAACAGGCATCTCCCCAAAACATTGTTTTCTTTCCCGAGCCCTGGGGTCGGGAATATTTGCTTCAAAATTAAACATCAAGACTGCCCTAATGCTAACTCCTGTTTTTTTTTAACTTTTACAACAATTTTTATTTCATTTAAGGAAGAAAAGATTTCTTTGCTTTTACCTGCATTCGCCGGGTATTTTACAAGAACCATGTCTGGGGTTGCAACCCTGACGACAGATGGCTGAAAAGAGAAAAATGGAGAAAATTAAAAAGAAAGGAAATTTAGGAGAAATAAAGGCACAGTGTAACATTTCTTGCACCTTGAATCCCCTGGAAAGTTTATTTTTTATTGAATATTTTAAATACAATGCAAACATAGTACATATACATCTAAATACAAAAGGAAAAGAACCCCCCCCCCCACACACAAATAATGCAGTGCACCATCCCCAGAGATCATTCCCCCCCCTTATATTTCTTCGTCTATAACAGTGATGGCGAACCTATGGCACGGGTGCCACAGGTGTCACGCGGAGCCATATCTGCTGGCACGCGAGCCGTTGCCCTAGCTCAGCAACAGCGCGCATGTGCGTGCCAGCCAGCTGATTTTTAGCTTGCGCAGAGGCTCTGGGAGAGCGATTTCAGCCTCCAGAGGGTGTCCAGGGTGGCGGGGGGAGTGTTTTTGCACTCCCCAAGCTCCCAAGAAAGCCTCTGGAGCCTGGGGAGGGTGAAAAATGGGCCTACCGGGTCCACTGGAAGTCGGGAAACGGGAGAGTGGGGGGGTCGTGCACGCATGCGTAGGGGGGTGGGGCAAATGGGGGGCTTTGAATTATGGGTGTGGGCACGCACATGCGTGCGATAGCGCGCACGCACACTATTTCGGCACCCGAGGAAAAAAAGGTTCGCCATCACTGATCTATAACAACTAAAAGATATACAATATATTCCAATTGTGCCCTTATCCCCTCCAAAACAACATGTATTCTTGAGTAGGTTTATTCCCTTTGCCTTCCACCAACACTGATTTTATAAAATCCCCCCATATTTCATTATAATTGTTTGCTTTGATCATCCCTTTTTCAAATTTAATTTCTGTTGTTAATTTATCATTTGTTGCCATACTCCAAATTTCATTATACCACTCATTTCTTTGGATATCCCAATTTTGTCCCCAATATTTAGCCTGGTAAAGTTTTTAATAGCCCAGTCAGCACTGCAGTGGGCCCCTTGAATGAAGCCTTCTAGAAAAGAAACTGAATTGCTCCGTGCTAGCAACTTATGAAGAATGGGTCTCGACTCTCAACTGTTTGGTGAAAGCTTCATTAACAAAATTACATGAGCCCAATGTTGAGAGTTCTAAAGACTTTACTGGCCTGCAGCATTTTCTGTCTCTCAGTTTAGTCTGTACATTTAGGCACCCACATTTTACAGCTGCAAATCATTTGCATAAAAGTACCTTTCACCCACTCCGACAGTGAAATGTTTGATGATTGGCAGTGCACCGATAGTACCACAGCCAACACAGAACAGAAAAGCAACCAAGGGTCTTCCTTAGCATTAACAAAGGAATCTGGTTTTTTTTTTAAATGCTTGTTTGTGGGTAGGAATGGGATTGTTTTCAAATCAAGCAAAATTGCATCCAACTTTCAGGAAAGGAGTGCATGCCAGAAATGGGTAAGGCCAAAAAGCAAGCAGGCATGGTCATGCCACTATCTTAGACATTCACAGACAACCCACACTATTCTTGGATGTGTGCAACAATGTGGTCTCCAAAGGACTTCTAGTGGGAGCCACCTGGAGGCATTTGCCAAACCTAAATGGCAGCTGCAGGTATCAGAGTACAGGCCATTTTTATCAGAGGTCTCACCACAGAGGGAGTTCCTGCCCAATTGCAAATTCACTCTACCCGATTTGCAACGAGTGTAGACCTCAAAAAACTTCTCACAAACATTTCTTAAAAAGTAAAACTAGAGAAGAGGAGACAAACTGATGGAAGTCTTAAGGGCAAAGCACTCTTAAATTGACACCCCAAAATTAACTTCTGTTCTGGTTAGTAGCAGCTCAGGTAGCAATCTTTCACTATCACTCTGCTACCTGTTCCCCTGTTTTGGAAATCTGACGGCTTATACCTGGGACTGTGCTGTACAAAGTTAAACACGTCACAATTGAGATATAATCCTTATAGATGCTTTTTAAACAGAGGACACATTTGGTTACAATTCATGATACCTTCATGCTGAACAGTATTGTTTAGACATCCCCAGGCTTTGGGGACTGGTGGTCACCTGTGCCTGGAATGTTGAGGGCATCCTGCTAGAAGATGGCTACTGGGAGGGGGCTCATCCATTCACAAAATGGCTGACATAGAGGATATAACCCCTAATTATGATCCTACTTGATACCTATTGAAGCCTCTCTTTAACAGCAACCCCCCCCCCCCAATTTACTACTACCCTTCTTCCAGGAAGGGAGGAAAACTATCATTTTTAATTTCTTTTTTTAAAAAAGGCCCATTAGGCCTCAGATGCATTCTTGGCTATAATAAGTTTTGTTTTGCAGCTCAATACGTACCTAATTTTTTAAAAAGTATTCCCAAAAACCACAATCACTCTTTCTCATTCACTCACTCACACATACAGCCCAGATGGGCAGGGGGATTGGCCTAATGGCCTCTCTTAAGTGAGGATCTGCAAGCATAGTACTACCTCTCCAAGAGGCCACGTTAGACCAAGTCATATGAGGTACTGAATGGAAGTCACAACTCACAAAATAATCGCGCATTATTAAACTAAATACAAACACAGCTTGGGAGGTCTCCTGGATATATCACTAGCTGAGAAAGCTTAGGCAGCAATGTTTAAGGAGTTTTGTTTTGTTTTGCCAGCTGCAGCTCTCCCTGGAGAAGTCAGTTATTCATGCGCGAGTGGTGTCCAAGTTGGATTGCTGTAACACAGCCTTTATGCTGTTTAAATCCTTTTAGAACCTTCAATGGTAGGGAATGTAACTGTTCAAGGATGGCTGTATCAGTAGGTGAAAAGAGATTGGTTCATGTGATACCTGCATTTTACCAACTGCACTGTGGGCAAGTACATTTCATTTACTGATCTAATCCGCTTTTCAAACAAGTTAAACTGGTATCATCATTACAGCTTGCAGAAGCAACTTGTTCTGTTTATCTGCATCTTATATGAAGCAGTACTTCATTTTTAGAATGAAGTTGAATATACATGTCCCAGGATAGTGTTGCAGGATCCAATCTGGGTGGGTCACCGGGACCAAAGGTTTTGTCTTCTGAGCTTTCGGACTTGTGCTGGAGCCCTCCTCCAACCCAGATTGGATCCTGTAGTACTTCTTTTATCTGTTTTGATTTGTTCACCATTCAATTTCATCAGCTAACCTTCATTTCTCGGATTATAACAGAGGAAGACAAAAGCAATAAAAACTTGGCTCTTCCGGCAGGCGGGGTATGAGTGAACGTTTTTTTAAATTATGGATAGTATTTTAACATGGCTTTTTTAAGATTGTTTTTACTTATTATATGTTTCTATACCTGCTGTGAGCTGCCCAGAGACCCCCCCGGGAGTTGGGCGGCATAGAAATTTTAATAAATAAATAAATAAATAAATAAATAAATAAATAAATAAATAAATAAATAAATAAATAAATAAATAAATAAATAAATAAATAAATAAATAAATAAATAAATAAATAAATAAATAAATAAATAAATTTCTCCATTTATTTATTTTCTCTACATCCTACATAATTTTATAACACTTGTGTCTCTTTTGCTTACTCTTTTCTGAGCAACCCCCCCCCCCCAATATTTTACTTTTCCTACTAGACCAGTTTCCTTTGTTCATTACGGTTACTCTTTTCCAGCTGTAAATATCCTGGGTTAAACTAAACTGCATACAACAATCAAAGGTAACCTCCCCATAAAGGCCTTGCAGTTCTGGTAACTTAATTACAGTATCTGTTCATTCCTCCATGTCTCCCAGCATGGAATTTGCCTTTATTCACAGCAATTTTAAAAAAAAACACCTGGATGTTTCTTAGAACCCTCTTGACCACATCTGTATCATTCTGCCTATTCAGTCATTATTGAATCTGACTCCATTAGCACACATGTTAAGTTAGAACATTTTTTTGTTAGAGTACACTACATTGGTCATTTAATTGCCTATTCCTCTATTTTAGGGATTTTCTTTCAGACCTTTCGTTGTCCTTGTATTTTAATCGCCTTAGATAACTTGGTATCACCCAAAACATAGCCACTCCTGTAGATAATTTGATGCAGCTACCCTTTACATTACTGGGTCTAATATCCCCTTTATTATTTCCATAATAATAGTATTTCACGACTTTGCTGGCTGTTAATTTGTTCTGATCCTGTAAACATCTAAATTTTGGACTCAAAAGGTCAGCCTAAAATATTTTTAAATAAAACTATATTCTAATTTTGCCCAAGTTATGGCGAAACCAATTTTTTGAGCAGATGTTTAGTTGGCCTAAAAAGATAACCTTTTTGGCCTCTAGAATTTGGGAGTGGAGGATATACAAGAAACAGGACATGGGTATTACAAACCTTTGTTACAATCTGGTCCCATCCAGCCTTCCAAGCAGGTTTTATTGCCATTCTGATCACAAGTATAGTGTCCAAAGAAGTCGTCTCTTGGTCGACAGAGTTTGTTGCATCCAAAACCATAGTAGTGTTCATCACAGGTGACCCGGATCTGATATTCAAAATGAGCTACGCCAGAATTTTGCTTCAAGACCTGCCACTGACGGCTTGGATTGATCATCCCAGAGTGTGATGCCTTTTCAATAATGCTATCTGCACCTGAAAGAGGAAAAATCAGTAAGAATGAAACAGCCTCCTTGGGAGGACCTCAATTATAGTGTTAATTCACCCAAGTAGCCCCCAAAAGTGAAAGATGTGGAAGTTAATGTAACAATATTGTCAAGTCTTGAAGCACCAGCCTGCAATGAAGTGTCACCAACGGGAAACATACATTTTCATAGAAATTCGGAGCTACTTCATCCTTCGCTGTTGCTCTCCTGGTTAGCATTTCTAAATACACTATACACATACAATCCGATGAACTCCTTATTCCTAGCCAGAGTGCCTCGTTGCCCTGTTGTACCAGCTGTGCTGACAAAATTCTATCCATTAAATCAAACAAGTATAAAGTGAACTTTATAAATCAGGAAAGGGCGTCTAAAAACACATGCTTTATGACAGTGATGGCGAACCTATGGCACGCGTGCCACAGGTGGCACGCGGAGCCATATCTACTGGCACGTGAGCGGTTGCCCTACCTTAGTTCCAGAGCGCATGTGTACACCGGCCAGCTGATTTTTGGCTCACGGGGAGGCTCTGGGAGGGTGTTTTCGGCTTCTGAGGGGCCTCCAGGGAGGTGAGGGAGGGCATTTTCGCTCTCCCTAGGCTCTAGGGAAGCCTCTGGAGCCTGGGGAGGGCGAAAAATGGGCCTACTGGGACCACCGGAAGTCAGGAAACGGGCCATTTCCGGCCTCCAGAGGGCCTCCGGGGGGGGCAGGGAAGCCATTTTCGCCCTCCCCAGACATTGAATTATGGATGTGGGCACTCACGCGTGTGCGATAGTATGCTCGCACGCGCTTTCGGCACCTGAGGAAAAAAAGGTTCGCCATCACTGCTTTATGAAAAAAACTTTAACTCGAAATCTGGAGCGGAAGATAAAAACCAACACCAACTGATGATCAACAATTAGGAGGGCAGCAAGAGGCTAGAACAGCTTTTCCAAACAAGAGCTCAGCTTCCACTTACAATGTCTTGTGCTTTATTTTGATCATTCATCCAACAACTCGATAGCCTTTGCATAGCATTTATAAAGCCTTCGGGCCATATACAGCAGAAGTGTTGTAACAAAACCTATTTGGACTTGGAAAACCCGTGCCAAAAATTTCCAGACAAACAGGTCTAAGCAACTTTAAAGCAATGGTTGCTCACCTTCCCAAGTAACTTTTTAAAGCCAGTTATGATATTTATCCATCTTTTTAGATGCCAGTTTTCAAGCTACTTTAAGCTGTCATTATACACACACTTAACTGTGAGTAAGCCTGATAAATTCATAGTGTCTGCGTGGACATGTAAAGGGCTAAATTGGAAAAATGAAGGTACGAGATAATCTGACAAGATTTCTCCATGATCTCTTTGAAGGAAGGGTTGGTTTCCAGGAAACTCATCCTAGTTCTGAAAGAAAGCCCTCAACTGCTGTGGGGTATACCCAAAAACCTGAAAATTTCACATTAGCGTGGAACATTGTTTATAGATCTGTGGTATTTCACTTTGTAGTCTAGCCTTGTGACTTCAGTTATCTGACACTGCCATAAGACTTGCTTGCTAGCAGCTCTGGGCTATAGCATGAAAATTTTTCTAGGCACGGAAAGGTGCCTAATACATTCAGGAAAAAAAAGGGGGTGGGGAGGAAAGAAGGAAAGAGAAAATAAGAGAAAAAGATGGCAATAATGCCAAGATATAAATAAGGTGACAGCAGCGCTAATGACAATAAAGCAAGGCAGATTTAAAGAACAAATCAGCTCAAGCAGTTTTTTTAAAGATACAATTTTTAAAAACGTAATTTTTGTTTTGATGAGTTTTGGAACAACAATGAAAAAGAAAGATATGAACTTGTGGTTGCTCATTTTGTAAAGATTATTTCTAAATCTTCCCAGGATTTTAAAATATACACAACAGGTTAATTTGAAGAGATGAATATTCTAACTGTACATTGAAATGGAAGCCACTTTTGAAGGCTCATTCAACTATATTGGTGACCAGATCACGGACTAAAAACATCAACAAGCATATAAATATATTCCACAGCCTTAAACTAAGTTAGATGATGATAATCCCATTTAGCCTAGTATTGTCAATTACAACTTTTCATGGCTGTCAGGGCGGATCATAACATTTCTTCCAGCTCAGCTGGGAAATACTTCAGTGGAAGAAACTGAACATGGACTTTTGTATGCAAATCATTTCTGAAGTTAGTCTTGTTTGCAGAACAGCCATGGCAAAAATGTAATCCATGAAGTTATAAGAAAGGACAAAAGTCAATTCAGGTATTTCAGGTTGACGGCTATGTTACCAAGACAGCCTCCCTGCTTGGTTTTATTTTATTTTTTTTATCATATAAGAGCTTCAGGGAGGATTATGTGATCCCACTTGATATTGTGGGAGAGGCTCTGCTCCATTTTTAGCCACAGTTCTATTTCCAGCATTTAAAGGCTGCTTTAATTATGGGCTAATAGAGGTATTAATACTTCTGAACAACTAAATGCCAATCAAGCTTTTAAACCATTTGAGTTATCGCAAGAGAAATTGCAACTGAAATGTGGAATAGCAGTATATTCTGTTAAAACTTGTCCTGATTTCACCATGTGACCCAAACATATTAGAAGCCTTCAAACGATTATCAGCTCAGAAGTGCTAAGTTTGACAATTCTAAATCTGCAGGTTTTTTTAAAACCTCCCCAGTTAAAGAATATTGCGGAGGTATTGAAATAAAGAGTAAGAATATTATTAAATCTCTTTAAAGTATTAGTTTAACCAGAGGTGGGATTCAGCAGGTTCTGACAAGTTCTGGAGAACCGGTAGCAGAAATTTTGAGTAGTTCGGAGAACCGGTAAATACCACCTCTGACGGGCCTCGCCCCCATCTGTTCTCTGCCTCCCGAGTCCCAGCTGATCGGGAGGAAATGGGGATTTTGCAGTATCCTTCCCCTGGAGTGGGGAGGGAATGGAGATTTTACAGTATCCTTCCCCTGCCACGCCCACTAAGCCACACCACGCCCACAGAACCGGTAGTAAAAAAATTTGAATCCCACCACTGAGTTTAACAAATACAAAAATGGAAGTTTAAAATGACGGGGGGTCATTTATGCACAAGATTTGGATTTGCCACAATAAAGATCAGTTTTAGTTGAATGCTCATCTATTTGTTCAAATGATTTTGGGAAAAGCAGTTACACTAGATAGGAGTATGATTTACATATATGTGTGTGTATATCATACACACACACACACACACACACACACATCATATATAGCCGTGATGGCGAACCTATGGCACGCGTGCCACAGGTGGCATGCGGAGCCATATCTGCCAGCACAGGAGCCATTGCCGTAGATCAGCTCCAGCACGCACCCTCTTCCCCTCCCAGGAGTCTCCAGCGGCCCATTTTGAGGTAAGTAAAGAGCTCACGTGGAGGCTCTGGGAGGGTGTTTCTGGCCTCCGGAGGGAGGTGGGGAAGGCCGTTTTTGCCCTCCCCAGACTCCTAGAATGCCTCTGGAGCCTGGGGAGAGCAAAAAACGGGCCTTCCGGTCCCACCAGAAATCAGCAAACGGGCCATTTCCGTCCTCCGTGGGGGGGAAGGCCATTTTTGCCCTCCCAAGGCTCCTAGAAAGGGGGAGGTCGCGCACGCATGCACGGGGCGCATTGAATTATGGGTGTGGGCATGCGAGCATGTGACACCCCTCCGCGCTCCCCCCACTTTTGGCACGCAACGGCAAAAAGGTTAGCCATCACTGATATATAGAATTATGAATTTTCAGCAAAAAGATTCAGCAGACTATAATATTCTTTTATGACAGAAATACGGCAATTTACAATTTATCTTCAGTTACAATCTTGAACTAATAGTAACTACATGTTCCCTCCCTATTTATAAACTGGCTTTACAAGCATGGTGGGAAGACTGAAAATATTATGCTATACAGTCAAGGTTTAACGCTAAAACCTGCTTCCTGCAAGGATATCATACCTCTCTTTTGAGAACAGTTATGCTGGGAACACAGACCTAGTTACTTATTCAACTAACAGCTTTCAAAATATTTGTTCCAGGGCAGTTTGTAATGTAAATTGCACCATAAAAGCCCATTGTTGCACACTTCATTTCCCTAATAATGGCGATACCTGTAGGGCCAATTCACACATGCAAGGCAACAGTCCCCTTATCCATGGATGCAAGAGCGTGCTGCTAGCAACTGCATGACCTCTATGTCTGTAGACTTAGCTTTATGTTCACATAAAGTTCTGAAGAGACAAGGGGAATGCAACTTGTATGTGTAAAATGCTCCGCCTCTGCTCCCCCCCTTTCACCTTGGTATATCATATCATCATTGGGCAGTTATTAGCCACCGCACAGGAAAAAACAAGCACTCACATAACCAGCTGTGGTAGGATTTTCCACATACTCTTTACTCCTTCTCTCCACTCCCACCTTGGCAGCTTGCAGTACCCAAA
This sequence comes from Diadophis punctatus similis, assembly GCA_023053685.1. Classification (NCBI taxonomy): domain Eukaryota; kingdom Metazoa; phylum Chordata; class Lepidosauria; order Squamata; family Dipsadidae; genus Diadophis; species Diadophis punctatus. Next base: position 152,015,612 of record JALIGW010000001.1, read on the forward strand.
GAAAATTAGTTCAGAGCTTGAGAAACCTGCCATTACTAAGCCACAGAAATGGAAGGTTAATGACTAGCAATCCAATGGCGGCAGACAGTGAAGGGGAAAAAAAAAGCCAGCCTGCCTAGAGAGAAAGCAATCTGTAGATTTTACCACTGACCACGGTGGAATCTTACACTTTGAAACAAAATGAGGAGAGAGAAAAAAAAGAAATGAAAACAATTGGACACTGATAGGAATGTAGGAAAGAGAAGGTATGTATCGAGGGATGAAGGTATCCAGAATTATTTTTTTGCCTAAGCTCATCACAAAATGTGTTTATCAGGGGTGGGTTCTAACTTACCTCGCCGCTGGTTCGCTTCCTCCTGCGCTGCATGGGCGTGTGCGTGCTTCACATGCGCGTGCATGCGCAGTGCCAAAAATTCACCAATTTTTTTTAAAGCCAAAAACAAGATGGTGTGCATGCGCAGTGCTGGAAACTCAGCTTCTGCACATGTGCAGAGGAAAAAAATCAGCAAAAAATTTAAAAAATAATTTTTTTTTCAAAAAAAAAATCCCCCCCCCAAAAGACGGCGGCGTCCAGACTGGCACCGACAGAACCGGATCCGTGACATCACCAGCGGTTTGCTACCGGTTCTATAGATCCGGTGCGAACCGGGAGGAACCCACCTCTGGTGTTTATACTGTTATGGGCAAGTCAAGATCCACAGATAAAATGCTGTTTTCTTGCTTAAATGGCAGATAGTTTAGACACACTAGGATCATTAATCTACCTACTACAATCTGGTCTGCTGTAGTGGGATGCCTGACTGTTAAGATCCTTTCAGCTTCTGATATCAAAATCCAATTTCCCTCTCGAGAATTTTCCAAGAGGGTATTCTGTATTGTTAAACCAGGACACATTTGGCAATTAATTGTTACTAGGGCAAAAAAAAAGGGCTCAAGCTGTGCTGAGTAGATTTTTTTTCTATTTGTTAAGGTAAGCAAGTAGGCTACAGCCTCTTAAGTTTGAAATAAGGAAGCTATTCCTACTCAGAGGTTCATAAGGCCATTATTTATCCATCATTACCATATCACATTCAATGGTTAAATCAATCCTCAAGGCCATCTTTACCCATCTAACAGTATCCAGAAAGTGAAATGCATTTTTAAAAAACAAAACCAACATCCCTAGGTGATTTCAACAATTTTAGATACATAAATATGAATCCATTTGGATTTAAACACTATAAAGATTAAGGTAGGAAGAACTGGACTATACATTATCTTCAAAATGCTTTCCTAAGGTCTGCTTGAATTATTAGAAAATATACTGACAAATATCTAACACTATTCAGAAGGCATTCTTTTAAATTGTTAGTTGAACTTTCTCATTCCAACAAGAGATTCCAATCTCGCAAAAGATTCCAGACACCTGTAATTTTCATATGTATTATCTCAGCCTTATTTAGGAAGAATTCCTGTTAACTTTCATTATGTTGCTGATGTGTCCTTTAAAAGGAGATTGTTAAGTCCTCGGACTTACGATGACGCCAAAATACCCAAGCCGGCTGCAGATCGAAGCCTGATTGGCTAAGATGTGAGCAGCCAGCTAGCGGGAAATTGGGGCGTCCTGATTGGTTGCCAGTTTGACAGCTCAACTATAAAAGGAGCTGTCAAACGCTGAGTTTCTGTTCTGTTCACTCGTGTTGCCTGTAGTGCTGAAGTTAGTAATAAAGCTGTTGGTGGCCCAGGATGGACCAGGAGATAGAGGCCTGGGTATCCCAAAGCCACACTTGCCAGCAATCCAGGCCTGCACCACCTTCTGCCCCAATTCATGAGTGGGAATCCCCTAGGGCATCCTGGGCCAGGCTCCACATGGATTTAGCTGGGCCAGTCCACGGACGCACATTCCTTGTGGTCGTGGATGCATATTCAAAGTGGGTCGAGCTGGCATCACTGGTTACCACCACTTCTGAGGCTATTATTAAGGTTTTAGACAAACTGTTTGCCACGCATGGGCTCCCTGACACAGTGGTTACAATGGGCCCCAATTCACTGCAGCCTCATTCCAAGTGTTTCTGGCCAAGCTGGGAATCGGCCATGCCCCCCACAGCGCCCGCTCATCCTGTGGCCAATGGCCTAGCAGTTAGGTCAGCAAAAGAGGCTTTAGGGCGCCTGGGGTATGATAACTGGCATCACAGCATATGCACCTATCTGACCGCCCAGCACACTACCCCTTGCCAGGCCACCGGGGTTAGCCCTGCTGAGTTACTCATGGGCCGCAGTTTCCAAACCACCTTGGACCATCTGCACCCCAGCTTCCACTATGGACAACCTCCAGTTCCTGACCGACGGCCCAGGGAATTCTCGGTGGGGGATCCCATATTCGCCCTTAATTTTGGTGCTGGCCAAAAATGGCTGCCGGGACATGTGACTCACCTAACTGGACCCTGATCTTATAGGGTGCAGCTCCCCGATGGCCGGCTGTGGCGCCGGCACATCAACCAACTATGACGACCGGTTTCTTGCTTAGAGCCTGCTCAGCCGGACCAGGCCCAAGCCGTCCCAGCAGTTTCCACCCGTTCTCGGACCCTGGTCTACCGTCCCAACCTTCCACCATCTCCAAGCCACGAGTGTCGTTCATCTCCTACCAGGCCTGCCGAGTGCCCTGCTCCACCGATGCCTTCCGTTCCAGACGACTCCGCAGTCGGATCGCAGGGAGTTCTGGAGGAGCCACAACCAGCTCCTCATTTTTCAGCCGTCAGCCCTGAACTAAGGTGATCAGGGTGGAGTCGATGTCGCCCGGCATACCTCGCCGACTACCCCTGCGCGATCTGGGGGATGAGGGGTGTTAAGTCCTCGGACTTACGACGACGCCAAAATACCCAAGCCAGCTACAGGTCGAAGCCTGATTGGCTAAGACGCGAGCAGCCGGCTAGCGGGAAATTGGGGCATCCTGATTGGTTGCCAGTTTGACAGCTCGACTATAAAAGGAGCTGTCAAACGCCGAGTTTCTGGTCTGTTCACTCGTGTTGCCTGTGGTGCTGAAGTTAGTAATAAAGTGTTCCTGTTCAGAATTTCATCTTGCCTCCATTCCTGTCAGCCCGGTAATCTCCTAACAGAGATGATCATGATATGTTCCAAAGAAGGAATGAAACCTAAGGGTTCAAGTCCTTTGAAAGAACCAGCATGGTACCACCCAATGACTTTTGCTATCTTCAGACCCAATCTTTTACAACCTACATTGGATTGCAACTCCCAGAATTCCTATGCACCATGACCGAAATGATTTGTAGGCCAAATCCCATTATAGTCATTGTAGCTCAGGGGTGTCAAACTCGCGTTGTCGTCACGTGACGTATCACCATCTTTTCCCCCCTTTGCTAAAATGGGAGGTCGGGGCGTGGCCAGCACGTGATGCATCTGGCCTGCAGACTGCGAGTTTGACACCCCGTTGTAGTTGATTTCCTAGCAGGCATCAGACTGCCTATCCTTTTAGTACATTTGACAGCTCTCATCTAAGAACATCTGAAGGAAGTCATACATCTATTTTCAGAGAAAGGACCAATAGAATACCTGCTTATGTATCATAACCACTCCATACCTGCGTCTAATCTTATTCTTCAAGAACAATAAGCTCTTCATATGCCATATCTGGAAAGCACATCAAGGTAACAAGATTCCTATCATTCTTTTGAAATCCTGGAATTTATACAAATGCAAGGCTCGCCCGGACTTGAATAAGACAGTATTTGTTGTGGAGGGCTGCTAAATGTGAGCCACTCAAAAAGCTTTGACTGGATGGAATTAGAAACAAGATGGTAGACTAGACTAGTTATCTTCCAGATATGTTAGATTACTTCTTCCAGTAACCTATCCCAATTACTGGCTATGCAAGATAGAAGTGCTCAGCACTGAAATATAATTGAGAATGTTTGCTCTTCAATCTGACATTAATAGGGCTACTGGACTTTAGCTTTAGGGAACAGCATTCTAAAATTTTCCACAAAATATTTAATACTTCAATTAGGACAGATAAATGTATTGTCGTCCAGTCTAAATTGTGTTTCTCCAAAACAATTTAAAATGCTTTGGTTACATACTCAATCTATCCCGTTATTTTAAAACACATGTAAATTATGAATCAATTGCCATTACAACAGTGCACTCTAATCTATTCATCATAAAGTTCTACGGGACCTAATAAAACTTTGCAATAGCAGATAACCAACCTAATATTGAAAGGGGGAAGTTTCCATTGCCTGGTCACCATTGTGATCAATTATGCAATACCAGATCTATTGCAAATTTACTCATGAATAAGTGCAAAGCTCCATCTGTATGTGGTCAAACATGCTTTTCAGAAAAAGGATTTTAAGTAACTTTTTTTTTTTTGGAAGGGGAGTTGGTGAAAAACTTTCTACGCTTCCAGAATGTTCGAACAAATAAAGGATTCATTGTGAAGCTCCAGACATTCTGTTTCATGAAATAAAGATGAGATCTATTCAGAGAGATAGTACAAGATGCAGAATGAAAAGAATTGGGCTCTTCTAGCAAACAAGAGTTTCTTTCAAATGTAGAGTTTTTCCAATAGAGTTAATGTGGCAACACCTATATGAGAGTCATTTCTCTTTCATAGGTTGTTTATGCCTTTATGCCAAGGCCAATCTTGTATTTTCTAGTTTCAGTGTCCACAAAATGCACTTGCTTCTGTAATGGAAATGTTCTCCATCCTTTCCTTGCAATGCAGAAGAGAACGTCCAACCAATGATGAAACCTTCACCATAGTAAGATATACCATGAGTAAATGTTAGCAAGCAAGTTCCTCTGGAGGAGAGCTTTCACAACAATTTTGGGAGAGGAAGATTTAAAGTTGGCTAGATAGAAATGAGAAGCACAGCCCTGCACAATGAACTCATTGTTAAACCGTTTTCCTCCTCTCTTTAAAAAGGAGTTTCTATTTCATTTTTTATATTTATCCATTCATATATGGTAGTTCCTATGCAGTTATATAAATTTCAAAAAAAGGAAGCAAACACAGTTGTAGATGAACGGAAGCATTCCACCCAAGACACCACCAGGTGTTCTTAGAGAAAGCATTATCCCCCATCAATTATAATTATAAGGGGATAATAACAATTCCTGAACTTAGTTTTTTCTTTTTCAAGGTTGACGAGAAATACCCTAAAAATTTCATAGCCATTGGGAAAGCTGTTTAGTGAAGTGGAAGCATGACTGAATCACTTTGATGTAACCTGTTTACCAATGGAACTGGCTATATATAAACTCAATGTAAACCGCTCCAAACTCGACTGCAGAAAATACGACTTCAACAATAGAGTGATCAATGCCTGGAATGCACTACCTGACTCTGTGGTTTCTTCCCCAAACCCCAAAAACTTTAACCTTAGACTGTCTACAAGTCGACCTCTCCCAGTTTCTAAGAGGTCTGTAAGGGCGTGCATAAGCGCACCACTGTGCCTACCGTCCCTGTCCTACTGTCCTCTTTTATCGTTACTTTTTACTTACGTTATGTTTATACAAACTACTACTATCCTATACATGTTTGACAAATAAATAAATAAATAAATAAATAAATAAATAAATAAATAAGCAGCAGTCTGAAAAAGCTGAGTATTATCTTGGAAAGGGAGATCCAAAAAGAATTAGAATCCGACTAAGTGTTAACTGTGAGGAGGCGGCATACACGTGATTTAAAAGTGAATGATGGTAGTAGTGGTGGACATCTGCCTAAGTCAGCAAGATCTAGGAAGTCATTTGTTATTATCTCCAAATCAAGATGGAACGTGAGCAAGCTTAAGAACATCATGTCGCTTCAAATATGAAGGAAGGATCTCCAAAACTTCATCTCTTCCTTGAACTGGATTTGCCATCTCTAAAAAGCCAGAATGACTGCAGATGTTACTCATTCTATCTCTGCAACATACCTGTCACCTATTTAGGTGACCTATATGCTGCCATTTTCTCTAGTTCAGGGGTGGCAAACTGGCGGCCCGCGGGCTGGATACTTATGGTTTCAGTGCTACCTCACTCATGAATTCAGATGTGGTTATATGTTGGGGTCCTCCAGAGATTTTGCCAACTTAATTTCTCTATGGTTTGAATTCCAATAAGAAATGGAATAGTGGCTAGTGATCAAGATCCATAGTCCCACAGGCCAGAATAATTGAACCAATGCTCCATTGCTTATGTCAAGCTTAAAGAGTGCTGGGTGATTCTTTTGGCCTCATTAGTCAAAGGATATGCCTGGGCCTTGTCCAATGTCTGCTCCCGAGGAGAAGAGAGAGACAACTGAGTAGGCTTTCACAAAATGCTTGATCTTGTTAGTTATGTTTAATTTTTCATGGCAGATAGCCTTTTATGTCTTACTCAGGGGAGTTTCAGATGCATTCTTTCCCTCAGTCCCATTCTTTTTCGGATCTCTCACCTGAGATCAAAGGCTTGTCCAGGTTCCTATTTATTTTGCTGGAGAAAACCTGACATGCCTATCTCTTGGCTCCTATATCTGCCACTTGGGTCCCTACCTCTGCTAGTAGCTTCACCCCTAGGGAAGACATACTCTTAAGTGGCACATCTGTAACAGGGGGGGGTTGCTTGTTCTTCGCGCTACCGTGCGCATCGCCATGTTTTGGCGCGTGCGTGCTTGCTACGCATGCGCGCCCCCTCGCATGATTTTGCTTCCTGCGTGGAAGCAAAATCCTGTGAGGGAACGCGTGCGCACGCACACGATTTTGGTGCTTTTTTGCTTCCGCGCATGCGTGGAAGCAAAAAAATCGCCGAAATCTCACGCGCACTCCCCTCGCAAGATTTTGCTTCCGCGCATGCGCAAGAAGCAAAATCAGCCCAAAAGTTCCCCCCAAAAAAGATGGCGCCGCGCGACAGACCGGTGAAAACGGCACCGGAGCTGTCATGCGCAAATAGCGCCATCTGCTGGCCGCTACCGGTGCGGTAGAGTCAACCGCACCGGTAGGAACCCACCACTGGTCTGTAAGTTTCTGTCATGGCAGGAACAGGACAGTAGGAAAAGCATTTACATCATAGTCCAAGTTATAAACTACAGTACATTCAAAGACAAGGTTGGTAGAAGACACCCAGTTTTCCTTATTCCTTGGCAAGATCTTGACTGTATCAAGAATCCCACTTTTAGGAAAGAAGGCCATTATTGATTTCTCAGGGACAGGATCTCTGGATTCAAAGGCTCTGCTACTGTTCCACAACTGTTCTACTTGCTAGTTGTTGTTTGCTCGTTTTACTACCTGGATATTTTATCTATCCTGTTCTTTGTCCCTGCTGCCTTCTTCTGATTTGATTTTCTCTCTTTCCTGCCTTTTCTCCAACATTTTATTATATTAAGGTTCCAGGTTTTCCTCTCTGTTCAGCCTCAGTTATAATACAGCCCCCTATTCAGGCAGGCTGGCTAGCAAATGGTCACATTATAGCCCAGTGATACCATCCATAGTTGTCCTAGCAAGATCTTCAGAGCCACATGGGGGAAACTGGATCAACCAATCTCAGTAGTCTCCCACAAGTACTTTCCATACTTGCTTCAAAATCTTTTCAGCTTGCCTGAAAGGAAATATCCTGGAGAATTTTCTGTCTCATTTTTCTTACTAACGTTCATTATGAGCCATGCAACAATAGACCAGCAGTCCAGATATGCTTCTCCTGGAAGATAAATTCTCTCTCCCTAATGTAGCAGATTTCTTCTCATTCAACCTGGGACCACCATGGGGAGGGGGAAAAAAGATCCTTCTGTTGTTGTAACAGGATATCTATCAAAAATGTAAATTTTAGAATAACTTAAGGAACTGTCATCCCTTAGCTGGTCAATTTAATCACATGGGTATACCCTGATATTGACCTCACCCAAAATTCTGTCCAAGATTGGAGATATTCTACAATGTTCTCTTTAAGAGGGTACCATCAGATGCATTGTGACCACAGCAGCACGCTAGTTAGGAATTCTGGGAGCTGTACTCTCAATGCATCCAGAAGACTCCTAGTGTAGGTCCATCAGTTTCCCCCTTTTCCATAGGTGCACACTATCGTGATTAAGAAATGCATGGCAACTTTGCCAAAAACATGACGAAGGGCCTCATCTTTTGTAATGCCATCGTTAAGTGCTTACTCTTAAATAATTCCAGAAAAGGAAACAAAAAGGGAAATGCATACTTACTAGCACTGTCATTGCTGTAATCCCAGGCTTCAACCAGTAACGTGTAGGATCTCTGCAAGATAGTAATAGGGAATCAGTCATTTTTGTAAGACACACTTATTCTACTATTGTCCTAAGTTTTATAGAGCACCTTCTGAAAAAACGGCTGAGCTTCTTCCTTTAAATTGTGACTTGCCTGTAAGCATAAATAGTCAATAGATTATAGCTGAAACAACGGTGATCCTCTTGCAGCTGCTTAAGCTGTTTTATCCTTCCTGGTTCAAGCAATTTAAGGTGAAAAGTCTCATCTTTGTCACCACTAATGCATCTTACATACTTAGGCAGGAAGTTACCATCCCTTCCACGGTTTTGTTGTTACGGTACATAAAAACATGTTGCAAGGAAGAAAACAGCCCTGAGAGAGAGGGAGATTTTTTTAAAAAATAATAGTAATTTTTTAAAAAACCCCACAAACATTTTACAAATATCAATGTTGCCCATTCAGAAAGCCAGGCATGCTTGCTAGAATTGCACTGTCAAGGTTCAGAGCCATAATCTCTGAAGATTCAGCTTTTCAGCACCTCTTTGAACACTTTGTCTAAAGCAAAGCCATCACTGCTCCCACAAGGATCAGGTAACGAAAGAAAGGAAAGAGCAGATGAATTTGGAAAGGGAGGGGGAAGGGGAAGAGAGGGAGAAATGTATAAAGCAGCCATGAAAGAAGGGGTGGGGAAAGGAATAGAAGAGTAGTCTCTCCTCGTTCAAAACCTACCTGGAGGAAGGGTTTAAACATGGTTGAACTAGTGGCAACTGTATGCTTATAAACTCACTAAGCTGCCCTGTGAGATCTAAATGCCAGGAGTCATTGCTGTATACAAGGCAAACAGATTTAGGCTGGAAGGATGCCAGCTCTTCCTGCTAAGCCACCTTCTCTTTAACCTTGAATTGAAACAGGAATTTAAAAACTCAAGAGAGCAGAGGGATATAATCTGGTGCTTCCTCGGGTTTTGAACTTTGACCTCCCTATCAAAGGTATAGACCCAGCAGCAAGGTACAGTAGGACCTGCAACCCAAATCAACTACAGGGCAGTAGGTGTCATCTTCATTTGTCCATGCTATACCCAATTTTTTAAATTTATCCCGCCTTTACTACTTTGTAGGTACCTCAAAGCAGCAAACATATGTAATAATGCTCCTTTCTAAACCTCAACAACTCTGTGAGATGGGTTGGGCTGTGAGAGACTGACTGCCCAAAATCACCTAACTGGCTTTCATGCCTGACGTGGGACTAGAACTCACAGACTCCTGGTTAAACCATTATACCAAACGGGCTCTCTCCGAACTCCACAAAGAATGAATGGTGGGTCAAAATGCTTGGATAAGTTGGACTGCAGGAGTTGGGCAGTAAAACCAGGAAAGATGTCTAGTAAGGTTACATTGCCTATGATGAACATTATAACCGGTATAAACTATGAAGTGAAAGGTACAATTAAGTACTTCCTACGAATGCTGAACATTGCTTGTCAAACTGTAAAATGCCAGGACATTACAGTAAAATTAAGTAGCATAGTTGGCTGGAAGGTATTATTCTAAGCCGCAGAAACTTTTTAAAACATCTTTTATTAAAAATGACATCCAAACCTGAGAGATAGCTAACACAATTAAATGAAAACCAATTCAAATATTTATTTATTTATTTATTTATTTAGGATTCTTATATGCCGCCCTACTCCCTGGGGACTCAGGGCGGCATACAACATTTGAAAAATCACTAAACAATCTAATTTAAAACAATTTAAAATACTTTTTTTTAAAAAAAGCATACAAAATCTTACATACATGGGGGAGACCAAGATGAAGTTGTCTCAAGACCCCGCCTGCAGGAAGAGCCATGTCTTCACGGCTTTTCGGAAGGCCAGCAAGGTGGGGACAATTCGTATCTCTGGGGGGAGTTGGTTCCAGAGAGCAGAGCCCCCCACAGAGAAGGCCCTCCCCCTAGGCCCCGCCAGCCGACATTGTTTGGTTGATGGGACCTGGAGGAGACCCACTCTGTGGGACCTGACCGGTCGAAGGGAAGTATGAGGTAGAATGCGGTCCCGGAGGTAACCTGGTCCTAAGCCATGTAGCATGGAAGATGGGGGCAAACTTTCACATTCTCCAGAACATTTCTTTGGGTATTATTCTCCATGTTGAAAGTTCTGGATGGATTTTAAAATTTTCTACACTGATTGGCCACAACACACTTTTCAATTAAAAAAAAACACTTTGGAATCATTTCAGTGCTGAAAGTTTTTGCACTTACAACAAATAATACACACTTGGTCCTCACACACGCAAAGAAAAGAAGGCTTATTTGTCATGTAACTCTGTGTGCCAAAAGATTAAGAGTCTGCCAAATATTAAAGAGACCAGGTGCAATTATTAGATCACCATAATTTTGAAAAACGTGGGAGAAGTCAAATGATTTTTTGGGGCAACCAAAAAGAACATTGCAACTCCTAAGGTTTAAATTTGCCTTATGTTTATTAACTGCTCTGCATTTGCTAGCCATTCACTTAGAAGACCAGTGGGAAGAAATTAAAAACTCCCTGAAACAAATAGCTTCTTTGAGATAAAACAACCACTGTTATATACACAAAGCTGACTTTTTCTAAACAGAACGCAAACGAATTGTTCTTGACTTTGCTTTGCATTCGGTCTCTGAACAAGAGAAAAAAAAAGTTTAGTGTTTCTTTTTTTTTTTTTAAGGTAGAGTCTTGGACTGCAGCCTAAATATGCTTCATATTGAAAGCAGACAAGGATTCCTTTTCGTTCACTGATAACTGTGGGAAAATGCTTCCAAAAGCATGCAAAGTTGGGCAAGCAGTGACTTGTGCTCCGTCTTGCAATGAATGGCCGATTTCTTTTTCTTTTTACAGCACTCATATTTCATTACCACTCCATTACAGGCCTTTTTTTTCCCCCTGAGTCACAACTAAACACGAACAATCTTTAAAAAAAAAAAAGACTGAAGTACCTTATTCATATCATTCCTTCTCGCCCTCCCCACCCCCCACCTCATCCCTACATATCGGAAACCCAAGATACCAGCATCAGAATGTAAATATACATTACAGCTTTATGGGCAAGCAGTTCTACCTGTCAAGGCACCCTTCTTCCTTGGATTAATTGCGGCAACATTCAGGCTCCATCAGTGCAGAGAGGCACAACATGTTAGAGCAAGCTGGAAGCATACCACACATACAAAACAAAACAAAACAATCCACAAAGAGACAATTATGGCCACTACCTCTAGTTAAGAGGATGTTTTCACTGCTGGCTTGCACAATCATTTCAGAATATACCCTCCTCAAACAGTTCCTGCTCCTCTTAGCATTGTGGGCCAGCATGTTTTACTGCGGGATTGTATTGCTACAAGGGCTACTGTTGCTGTACTAACCACACCACACCACATTTTAATGCCGCTTTAGCAAGTCTTAATTTGTTTGCATGCTCGATTCAAGAGAGTCACTTCCATTGTATTGTTTTATCCCTTGAATTTTGTTTGCTCTGAAAGGGATAGTGGGGCCCTTGGCAATCCTATTAGGCAAAAAACGTATTTACCATATTTTTCGGAGTATAAGACGCACCGGAGTATAAGACGCACCTTAGTTTTTGGGGAGGAAAATAGGGGAAAACAATCTGCCTACCAGGTATTCATCTGGCTAGCGTCCTTAGTCTGGTCAGCTTCAGCACATTATTTTATCCCCTGGTTAGGACTTAAAAAAACCTTCTTCTGAGAGAGTAACAATGAAAGAGCATGCAAGCCGGTAAGAGCTGGGAAGATCGTTAGCACCTGGTTAGGGCTAGAAAAAAAACTTATTCGGAGCAAGTAGAGCAATGAAAAAAAATTCTGCAAAGACTTAGGGCTGGAAAAACAGTCTTTGGAGAGAGTAACAATGAAAAAGCTTGCAAGGTAAGAGCTGGGAAGATCTGTTAGCACCTAGTTAGGGCTGGAAAAAAAAGCTAAATTTGAAGTATAAGACGCACCCAAATTTTCAGCCACTTTTAGGGAGGAAAAAGGTGCGTCTTATACTCCGAAAAATACGGTAACTGGGAGAGTTTTAAGTGGCCATTCAAGAGCTTGCATGTAGTTGGCAAAAACATGAGGGAAAAAATTTTCACCTGGCCTAGTGAAAGGACTCATTTTTGCACTTTTTTTTTTAACAGTTCATACAGAAGCCTGACTCCCGTGTCCCATGTATGTTCGGCCTGATCCGTTTTAATTGTCAGGGTCAGGGAAATCTCCAGTAGCACCCAATTGGAGATTTCTGCTTTAAAAGTCATGCGCCACCAAGACATTAGAGAGTTAAGAGGTGTGCATCAATCCCTACTCTATAGATCAACAATTAAGATAGCCAAGGAATGCAGGCATACAGCACAGAGGCTTAATTTTTCCCATGCCATGTCTGACCTTTGCACATCTTTGAATAAATACACCAGTCAGACACAAGGAATTCCACATCTTGAACCTTATCCCATCAAGTCAAGGTACTAGGCAACAAGTAGGCAGGCAGCTACAAGAGAAAGTCACATCCACTTCACTAGTGCAACTCTATCCTTGGCCAGCCAGAGACAAAGAGGCCTCCATACAATTACAGGAAAAGAAAACCATGTATGCCTGAAGTTTAGGCTTGGGAAGGATGAAAAACCCCTGTATGGTTTATTCAGAATCAAAAACACAAAGCAAGCCCCCCCAAGGCATGTAATATGAACCTTCAGAAAGGAAGGAATGGGCTCATACTACTGTTTAACGGGCCAGTTCTCATCAGGGAATCACACTGTGTCTGGTTACTACCGTTTCAGCCTTACCAGGAGAGGATGATGTGATGATTAAGTTGCCCCAACAGTAACCATCCTATAAATGTCAGAGATAAGGCAAGGGAATGTCTCCTTCTCTAAACTCATTGTTTTCCTTGTGATGCAGAATGTATTTTGGACAACCTGTTATCAAGCATGCCCACATCTACATCTAAGACACAAGCTTACCATTGATCACATTTCTGATTTCTGATATAAGGAAACTTACCGTATTTTTCGGAGTATAAGACTCACCTCCCCCCCCCAAAAGAGGCTGAAATTTGGGTGCGTCTTATACTCCGAATGTAGCTTAGCATTGTTGGCCAGCATGTTTTACTGCGGGATTGTATTGCTACAAGGGCTACTGTTGCTGTACTAACCATCACACACACCACACCGCATTTTAATGCCGCTCTAGCAAGTCTTAATTTGTTTGCATGCTCGATTCAAGAGAGTCACTTTCATTGTATTGTTTTATCCCTTGCATTTTTTCCAGCCCTAATGAGCTGCTAACGAATCTTCCGGGCTCACAGGATTTTTTCATTGCTAGTCCCTCTGAAGAAGTTTTTTCCCAGCCCCAAGTCTTTGCAGGCTTGTTTTCATTGCTACTCCCTCCGAAAAAGGTTTTTTTTCAGCCCTAACCAGGGGATAAAATAATGTGCTGAAGCTGACCAGACTAAGGACGCTAGCCAGATGAATACCTGGTAGGTAGATTTTTTTCCCTATTTTCCTCCCCCAAAACTAAGGTGCGTCTTATACTTTGGTGCGTTTTATACTTCGAAAAATACAGTAATATCTGTAAAAGCCAGGTATCCAATCCTTTCTTGGTTCTCTTTTGCGGAGTAACTTTGCTCTTCCTGTGCAAACACTATTATGCCCCCCTCTACACAGTGTGCCAGCCATCCCAATGCAGCCCTTCCACACAGATATTCTTTCAGCAATCTGCTGTCCCAAGGCTATCTCTAGTTGGGACTAGACAAAGGGAGGCTTGCAATCCTGGTCATTACTTTAAAAAGTCTGTTTTCAGCTCTTGAGAGCAAACAATGTTGCTATAAAGAGACTCCGGGTCCTGGTGACAATATGAATGCAACCATTGAGATAAAGTGATTTGCCACTATAAACCTTCTTCCATTTTTAAAAATTTTCTCAGCCTAGTTTACAGCAGAGAGATTTCCTAGCAGTTTTTCTATCCAATATTCACCAACACTGACTCTGTTTAGCTTCCAACATCAGCCTCCAGCTGCCCTGGTCTGTGATTCTGGATCAGTGTGAATGTGTAATGTTAATACTCAGAATTTGTAACTCAAAATTTCTAGAACATGCCCATTACCTACTTCTGGTTTACAAATCTTCCTGGGCTTCTGCAAGCAATGACAGTTTGAGTGACAAGAGTTTTCATATTTGTTTAAACTGGGGCAGGCCTTTTATGTACTGGCATCCAATGAAAATGCATACTTGTTAGGTTCCCACGGCCATAAAACTGACCCCTACCTCTTCCTTCCTTAGTTAACTACACACTCCTAACCCAAGTATATAACCTCAAGAATACAATCGGATTCCCTGGGGTGAGAAAAGCTTACATCAATGGATAAAAGAGGGGGGATTTTTTTTTTAAAAAAAGGACTGCAATTCAGAAAAACCTTCCGAAACAGGTGTCATTTATTCTCTCTTTCCCCAAAGAAAATTGTTTTGTCCCATTTTGGGAGGGGGGGGGTAGTTGTAGTCATGATAGAATCAGAAATAATTAAAAGGCACAGGAATTCCAGAGCAAACCAGAGAATTTTAGGACATTTGCAGGAAACATCTCCAATGTTCTCTCCTTCCTACCACTTTTTATAACATGAAACCAAGCTCCCTCTTGAGCCAACTCATCTTAGAGAAATTACATCCCCCCCCCTCAATTTCTAAATTTGGTACATGCCTCTGTGGCCCCGGCTACATTCCACAAGCCTGGGAAAAGCAGGGATCTAAGTATGACTCTTGCCAGCAATGGTTCTCATTCCCACGCACCTCACCCTTGTTTTGTTTTTCCCCAAAAGAACCAGAATGCCTTACTGTACTTTGTAATAAAGAGATTTTATCTCAAGGTCCCAGGTTCAAATCCAGCCTCTGCTGGTTGATGCAGCAAAAATGTGAAGCCAATCTTGATATTCCAGCTCCCAAGATTTATGTCTCCTCCCACTTGGAGTGCCTTTTAAGTGGGAAAAATGGGATGAATGTAATAAATGTAATAAATCATATCACTTGGGTTGTCAAGACCTGGCTCTGCAATGTGTTTTTTTTAAATAATACTTAAACACAAACCTTGAGAAGCTTTACCCCTTTCTCAATCTTAGCCATTAGTTAAGAATGCTTTCCTTTTATACTTAAGTTTACACCTTCTACTTTAGTGCTGTTGTCTTCAACCTCCTTCTGCTACTTTCCAAAGGGAACTGGTAGAGGGGTTGGGATCTAACAATACCCAGCCAAGTTACTAAAAGTGGGTAAGAGAAAAGGATTGGGGGTGTTGTTGGAGGAAAAACTCATTTAATTCCCTTGAATGAAAAAACGTAACGGGAATATTTTTCTTGTTTTAAGTTAGCAGTTCTCATGCCATTTTAGCCAGAAGTCCACTGGGGTGGGACTGGGGGTGAGTGGCTAACCCCAGCTCCCCCAACCTTGAAAGAAACAGCAAGGCCTAGCAAAAATCTCTCCCCCTCATTACAAATGCAAAAAGGGAAAGGAGAAATGTTAACATGCCTGACAGCATGTTAGGGACAAAGAAGAAATGTTCTCCTGCCAAGGCTTTCTAGTGGAAGAAAGCCCCAAAGTGGAAGTGATGCCATCATTCCAAATTCATTTCCTTCCATGCTGCTTGATCCATTGACAGGGTAGTGTCAAATTAAGGGGGGGAACACCCACCTACCCACATTAGGTGTAAAATTCATATTAATTGGCAATACTTTCCATATACATCTGGCCAGATGCAAGAAAGCTTAAGTCAGTCCATGTGGTTACTCAGAATGAAGCACAAGCTCCAGAGAGGTAGAATGGCTTCTTTTGTTCTCCGGGTATCTGCTGACAGGACTCCTTTCCACATTCAGGGAAGACAAAGCAACTGGAGGAATCTCCTCTTCTCCTCCCTCCAATCAAGGATCCTTTGCTAGTTAAAGGGAGACTATTATAGATCTATTTTGAGCTATTTTGCTCTCGTCAGATAGCCATACCCGTAGTGGGAATTGAACCTGGGCAGTCTGCTTGTAAGCATTTATCAGCAAAAAATGTTACACATATAGACAATAGTTTGTCGATTATAGAAAATTGCCTGGATGGTCCCAGGAGGGGCTGAAAGGCAAAAGGAAGCTGTGATATTTCCTTCCATACACCAGGATGACTCGACAGAATAAACAAACAAACAAACAAACAAACATACATACATACATGTATGTATATGTGTATGTATTTCATGTATGTATTTCATGTATGTATGTGTATATGTATTTCAGATATATATAACCAATAGCACTTAGCAATAGCACTTAGACTTATATACCGCTTCATAGTGCTTTACAGCCCTCTCTAAGCAGTTTACAGAGTTCAGCATATTGCCCCCAACAATCTGGGTCCTCATTTTACCGACCTCAGAAGGATGGAAGGCTGAGTCAACCTTGAGCCTGGTGAGATTTGAACAGCTGAACTGCTGAACTAGCAGTCACTGAAGTTAGGTTGCAGTGCTGCTTTTAACCACTGCGCCACCTCGGCTCCTCCTTTCATATGTATCTGAAATACATACATACATACATACATACAATGAAATACAGGCCTCTTTCTCTTTCTGCCCCTCAACACATTCCCTTTTGTCCAGATAGCTTTCAAAATATTCAAAGTGTTTCCACCAGCTGTGGAAAATCAACATTTATTGCCAACCAGCTGATCAGCTAGATCAGCTGGTTGGCTGGCAAGGAAGGAGGGTACCACACTGGCATTTTTTGCGGCTAAGGACCACACATGGCCAACACACAACCTCTCTAGCTCAGCTATGTGTTCCCAGAGTAACTGAGCAAGCACACCCAACAAGTCTCAAATTGAAGTAGGTTTGCTAGATCCCAGCAATTCTCACTTGGATTCCCTACAACCATTGGCTTTGCTGTTAAAAAAAAAGATTTTAATTTCAAGTTATATATTTTACTGCAAATCAAGTCATCTTTCTAGGATCTTTAGAACAGAGATGAACACTTATCTGAACATGACGTGATTTTTAGTTCCAGATCAACAAAATAATACAAATAGAGAAAGTCTGGAAATCTGATAGCCAGCATAGTAAGACAGCTCTACGCCCTGGCAAGCTGATGGCAAATTTTTTTTGGGGGGGGGGGAATCTTATTTGACATGGACCATGCTGAGTTGTTCCTTTAGTTCAGAGTCAGGTTTGCGCCCCCTGCCCCCCCTTGCAGAAGCAGCAAAGATTTGTCCCACTCCTAAGCACCCCCAAATACACCTCTTCTCCCCCCCATCTCTGAAATGAAGACACAGTGACTTCTGAATGTGCGTGCTCCGCCTGTAATGAACGAAGTCAAATCAGGGCTCTGGCAAGGCTGATGGAATAATAATCACTATTATTAGGGATGTGCTGAACTTGCCATTGTGTAAAGCTAGCCCACAGTTTGTCTGGGAGCCAAACTATGCTGAGTCTACTGTTGCTTCCTGTTGCTTGCCCTGTATTAGCATTATTTTTGGACTGGCCCCATTATATTCAATAATCCTCTCTGCAGTCAGCATGGCCACTCTATTGTCACTGCTTAATATTAGCCACCAGTGCTTCTGTCTGGGTGGTCAGGCTACAATATTCCAAGGACTAAAGTGATCTGCTTTAAAAGGAGGTGGGGGCACGAGGGAGAACATATAATTTTAGTAAGGAGTCATGGTACTTTTTGTCTTTAACTAGATATTCTCCAAAAAAGACTTCATCTGCTGGCCAAGGGGTGGGACTAAGATTTTTTTTTTAAAGGTAAGGAAACTGATAACTCTACAACTGTCTGCACCTATCTTCTCCCAAGCATGCTGGGCTGCCAGTGGCTAGTTTAAACCTTACCACCAAGATTATCTGCTATTCTCAGCATTTAGCTTCACTACCTGCTTAAAGCACAGCTTTGATTATTCAATGCCCTAGTTAGGACAAGGTGACAAGGTTAATAGGCAGAATACCTAGCAGCCAGTCAAGCAAAAACTTAAGAGTTGCACTGAGTAAGCCTCAAACAGGGAGAAAGGGAGAAGAGATAGTAGTGGAAATATTCTCCACAAGAAAACCATACAAAATATCGGGGCATTTATTTGAGCCAATTTAGCCATTTCATTTATATGTTGGGCCATTTGCACTGCATGATTCCATTTCTCCAGTATATCTTATTTTAGCTTTCTTTTGGCACCTTCTCATTCCACTCACTTCATTTCCAATACAATCCCATACTATAATAAAGCAGTTAACTACTCAAAATCTTCTAACCCAGTGTTTCTCAACCTTGGCAGTTTGAAGATGTGTGGACTTCAACTCCCAGAATTCCACAGCCAGCGTTGCTGGCTGTGGAATTCTGGGAGTTGAAGTCCGCACATCTTCAAACTGCCAAGGTTGAGAAACACTGTTCTAACCTGAACATGATGAGCATAATACTATTGATGGAATATCACACTTTTTTTTAAATAATTGCTGTGTTCTTTCTAACAGCAGAGGTTGCTCATGTACTTATCCAAGAGCAAAAGCTGATGGACTTTCAGCCTGATCAGAAGTGACTCAAAGCATTTATTTGCTAGTGCGCATAAATGCATAACCTAACATTGATTTTTGAAGAATGTACTCAAGGGGAAATCAAAAAACAGTCCAATTGTCTACAGAATTAGGTTATCTTTAAAACTGTATAGACTTATTTACCTACAGTGGGCCTTTTGTTTTTGCTGCAGGAGGATGTGGGAATAAACAAATCGGTTCCTGTTTTAAAAATGCACACATTCCAAGTTAAACTCATGGGCAAAGGATGTAAAAAAAATATTACAATCAGATTACAAAGCATTACACATTGTGGGTTACCAACCTCGCCCCAATGAGCTGCAATCCGACAGGGATGAAGCGTTTGAAAAGTAACCAACTCCATGCAAACAATTACCTGCTCCACTGTAGCCTCTCATTAAAAATAACTTAAGTATTTTCACATTCCACAGCCTTTCCCACGATGTACTCAGTCCTTTTAGTGAATGTAGGTTTGCCCAACACTGCTTAATTCTATGCTTGGTGCTGCAAATTCCACTTTCAGAAAGTTACTTTAAGTGGAGCGACTGGTCTTGCAAAGTCTGAATGGGAAAGTATTCACAAGCTCAGAGATAATCTGATAGCTTTTCTTTTTCCTTCCTCCTTAGGTCAGAGACCCTTTGATAGACCAGACAAAGGGCTTTTAGGCGGACTGGCTACAAAATAAAAGCCTAGCACAACTCAGCAAAATGATAGTTTTCCTCAGCAGATTCTGAAGGAATCTTACCATCTGCAAACTACTTTTAAAAGAATCTTCTGAAATAACCACCTGGCCCGCTTCCAAGGCTTTTCAAACCCAAAGGTTCATGCAAATGTAAGACATTTAAAATTTCCATCTTAATTTTTTTTTCTGTGGCCAGCAAAAGTACTTTAGCACCTTATTCCAAATCCAACAGGTTGATATATTTTATATATTAGCAAATCCATCAGGGATTAAAAAAAGGGGACTGTTTCAGGTTCTGAGGAATATATTTCAGAAAAGCCAAAAACTCCTGGGACACAGGGAGAGATGGGGCCCTCATCACAAGAAAAGGCAAACTTTTAATGCTTCCCCTGTCCCCCATTTAATAAATAATGGCTGCTTACTTCAATGGATCAATACAATTCAAACACTGGAGATAAATCTATTTATGCACTGGATTGAGGTCTTTAAACAAATGCATTCTAAGGAATAAGAGCTAAGAATAGAGTCTCTTTAGAGACTAAGCATTTTTGTGAGATTTTATAATCAATACAGAGAACGCTCCTTGGATGAAGTGATGGTCAAGCTTTCTAAATGTTAGCCAATTCCATTTTTTTCTGCTTAATTTTAGCCATGATTGCAGGTGTGGTGTTCTGGATGGATCCCTTTTATTTCCTTCCTCCTGATTTGCTGTCCTGTTTCCTAGCAACCAATTCAAATCTCCAATCTCTTAAAAGGAAATTTACAGCCCTCTGTCCCCACAATCATTACTCATCCAGCTTACATCAAAATCCAGACCAGGCAATGGGAAGTTTTAACCACCAAATTTCAAACCTACTTCCTACACCTCCCTTTAAAAGCAAAAACAAAAATAACTGTTTTGATTGACTCAAAGAAAATAAGAATTCATGGTTTGTTAGGAAAAAGTGGTTGGACAAAATGCTGTGTCACCCAATATTATTGCAGCAAGTGTAGTTTCTGAAAAGACCACAGGGAGAAACATTTTTAGTAAATAGAAGATGCAAGATTTTGTTTAAAAAAAAGCTAGAGAGGCTTCCCTCAACATCACTCAAAGCAATAGCAATTCATATTTATGTGTCTCCTACTGTTGAAATGGGGGGGGGGATCCATCATCAAAAAGAAGACAATAACTGTTGTGTGAGTAACAGAGTAGACACCTAACCAAAGTCTCAGGAGCAACTTCCTTGGTTAACAAGTTTAGAGTTGTGCAAGTTATGCTATGGATTGCCTTTGTAGCTCAATATCCCAAAACATGCCTGCAGATGACTTGGCCATGCCGAACACTTAATGAACAAGAGGTGGCATGAGGCCTGAAGCACGCCTGCAGAAGACAGGTAACAACAAAAGTGAGAGCTGTAATAGGAAAAACAAATACGCCCAGCTAGATGGATGAAAGGGAGGAAAAAGCACCACGCCTCAGGAGCACTAGAGGAAAACACAACTTCTGTCCATGCTGTGGAAACTAGCTTTAATTTGAATCAGGTTTCTGATTCAGGAATGTTTTGCCAACCCTAAATCCATTTTGGTGTGTCTTTTTGCCTGCATATACTGTCCACCATAATGCTTGCTTTATCTGGCAAATTCCAAAAAATAAATCAACAGCTAGTACTTTTAGAGACAGACCTACTAAGGAACCTGGTGAGGCAAATAGCTTACTGTAAGATTAAGTCATGTCTAATTCAAAATGCTTTCTATGAAAGGCAGGTTGGTGTTTCTGAATGAGTTGGAAAGAAAAGCACATGGCCATGCCGGAACATAAAGAGCGTTTTACTTTTAAATAATCTCCACCTTCTTTCCAGATCAAAGGTTCAATTTTTATAGTGATTTATCTGGAAGTAAGCTCCACTGACCTCAGCTAGACTTGGTTCCAAATATAGGCAGCGATTGTGTTATAAATGTGTGTGGAGCTGTATTCTACCAAATTTCCTAGAACAACCGATTTTCAATCCTTGCTTCCTTTTTGCAAAAGTGCAAGTCACTGTTTGGTAATGAGGCAGAAACAATTTGCTTTAGGACACCTGAGACAGATTTCTTAACAAGGCATCCTCAACAGGCTTCTCTCAATTTAAAGAGAAAAAGGAGAAAAAAATTCTGAATTTTTAATAAAAAATGTGGCAATCCCTGACCATTGTCAAACACCACCCTTTAAAAAATGTAGTCCTTTGATGGCATGGTTGGCATGGCTTTATCTTATTCCCAGTAAAATTCAACCCACAGCCCTGAATAGGGAACATTTTTGTACTTAGTAATATCTTTTAAAATACATGAATTTGGTTTCAACCCCACCCCAAAAAACAAAGAAAAGTTGGGAGGGGGAAAACGCTGAGAAAAATGAGTGAGCTGAAGATTTTTTTTTACCACATAGGCAGACAGGAGGCAGTACAGCAGCATTTGGCAAATTCTGCTCCTAACTACGAGAGAGCGAGAAGAGGTGGTGGCTTGGGCATCCTTCCCACGGCCTCCAATTTAGTAATCTGATCCGATAAGAAAACACAATCTTGTGTCTGAGACCTCATAGTTGCATCTCTTCCAAAGAACCAATGGGAGGGGGGACCCTCTTCAAGAAGAGGCAGATTCTCATCAGGATTTCCAAGTAACCAGGAAATACTCCTTGAAACCACTCGCAACTTACAACTGTTCAGCATCTTCAACAAGGATGTTAGATGGAACCCACATGTCTGGCCAAAGCTGTTGCTTTTCTGTTTTTTTAAATACTGTTCAAGCTTTGGCCCTGAGCAAAGATAGCATATTCTGAAATAAATCCACCACCTCAACTTCAAAGAAGCTTCCATCAAGAACAAGTGAAATGCATAAGCTACAGATGGCTTCATCACTTAATTTAAGGACTGGATTATTTACAGCCATTACTACTCTTGGGCCTGCTCCAAAAGTTAAAGTTCAAACCTTCCCCAATGTAAATCCTTGTGTTTTAGAATAAATATCCCAGTTAACACTAAAGAACCATGATTCCAGGGGAGAGAGATTTTTTTGCCTAGCCAGCGGCAATGATGGTTTACAAGGGGGAAATCAGAACATTTGCAAGGCGGTCTATGGCTTTCATTCTGCTTTATAAGCATCCAAGATTCTTTTGAGAAGGAGGCACTGCAAACAGCTCCGTTGAGTACCAGGGAGAATAGAGAAAACAATCCATTAGAGAGGACTCCCCAAGCATGCCCTTTTCTGGCAAGCTACATTTCACCAAGGGACCGGGAGAGGCATTGCCCCTCCCCTTTTTCCTGGGCACAAGAACTAATTGGGAAGAAAAATAAAATCGGTAACATGAACTTGTGACCTTTGTAATTCTCAAGGGAACTCAGGCATACTTTCAAAGAGCAAATGCACACAGAGTACATTATACTTCAGGTGGTACAAGCTACCTGAAGCTCCTACTTCTCCTAAGCAAAATGGGACCAAGCAGTAGGTCTCTAGCCTAGGAAGGTTTTATACATGTTTGCCAAATCCTTGTTTTTTTGGGCTGGACAGAAAACAGAAACGGAAGCCAAGAACTCCACCAAGAATATTGAACGCAGCACCAGCACTTTCATATGCATACACACACACACACACACACAAATGTGGCAGGATGCCTTAAGTGCTTCAACTCACCGGCCAGGCAAAACTGAAAGGGAGGACAATCCGGTTCCTTTCATTATTCCGGCTGTATCTTAAATTAAAGGTATTCCCACCGATGACGGGGGTAGATCCCAATCCAAAGCTGCAAGCGCCCTCAGCAGAAACACGGGACTGATACTCCTTCAGGCAAACTTTGAAATAGGTATCACATTCATCTCTGGTGCATTTTTTATCAATTGGGTTTCGGGTCCCATCACAACAATTTCCATTTTGCAATTCGCCGTTTATATTTTGCATGGATATGATCTCAAACTCGAACTGGCCCGATGTTAAGGTCACCTGTTAAAGAAAGACCCTCCCCAGAAAAAGGGAGAGGAACAGAGTTTTAGACACACAGGTTGCAAGAAGAAAAGCGATCAGTGAAAGTTAACACCACAAATGGGAAGACAGATTTCTACCCTTCCTCTAAAGTGCCAAATAAGCTATGAAAACTAAAGTCACAAATGCATTTCTTCCTTCCCCCGCCCCCAAAAAAGAAGCAAGAAAGGAAATTCTCATAATCAGAGTTGGAAAAAGGTGTCATGCTGTAGTCTCCGGAAGGAACAACATTAAAAAACAACCACCCCATCTCTTTGAATCCCTAATAATCCGCACACAGGGCAAACCCACAATTCTAATCTAGCCCATGCAACGGTACAAATTGTAAGTCACTTTGCAATCAGCTCTTTTTAAAAAAAAAAAAAAAAGCAGAACTCCTGTAGGAAAAAGCGAAATGGAGCAATCTTTGGAAAGTTTGGTGTAATTAGATAAATCTGCGAAGAGGGCGGGGCAGTTTCTTTAGAAATTTATCTCCGGCTGTTCCAACTGGGAAGAGACTTGCATTAAAGCGTTTTTAAATGAAAATGGAAGGAGAGGGGGGAAAAAAACCCCGGGGTTTGTAATGCACGAGGTTCACTGAAGTCCTCAAGAACTTCCCTCCCCAATTGGGTTGTACAAAATTAAGTACGCTAATTATATCGCTGGGGAAAGAGGAGAGAACAGAGAAGCGTTTGTAAGTTTTGTTTTTAAAAAAAAGAAAAGCAAACTCTCAAAGAGAGATGTGCAACGTACCTTTACTCGCAAGCATAATAGCACAAGAAAAAGACTTAGGGAAAACTCCGTGAGCTGCGGTCGTCTCTTTGATAAAAGCATGCCTCTTTCCTGCAGAGTCCCCTTCGCTCAGAGACGCTCCCAAGGTGCCGCTGCTGTGGCAGCCGCTGTCCGGCTCTAATATACTCCCCGAATCGAAGTACGCACGGGTGGGAAGACAACACCACTTTTCAAAAGCTTTTCAATAGCGCCCCAATCTTCAATGCAAAGCAGCCCAGCCTCCTTTTATTATTCTCCTTGGCCTCCCTCTTCCCCCCCCTCTTTGCTTTCTTCTTTTTTCTTAATATATATATAACTCGCGATGGTTATTCTGGTCCCTTTCTGCCCCCCTTCTCCGCCTCTCTTTCTTTGCAGATCACTTGCCACCTCTCGATCAAGGCCACACAATAACCCGGGCGAGCCCCCCTCCCCACCCCCCGCGACACGCACATAGACGACACCCAAAGACGACGACCACGGCAACAACAACAACAAAAAAATTACACGCGCAAGAAAAGAGGGGGAGGAGGGCGAGTGGGGACACGCACGCACGCACACACACACGCACAAAAAAAAAAGCAGCCGGAGAAGGAGGAGAACCGACCGCCCGTCCCGCAAACCCCACTGAACAGAATGCCTCTTCGCGCTAGCCCATGGCCACAAGAGGAGGGGAAGGGACAGGCGGCGCATGCGTTGCTATTAATATGCATTAAGGAGGAGGGTGGAAAGGAAGCGGCAGCGCCGCCTCGGGTCCCTGGGGGAGGCTTGCCTTTTCCTTGGAAGGGTGACAAGAGGAGGAGCGAAGGCCACCCGGGGAGGGGGAGGGCGAGATGGGGGGGGGGGCAGGGCGAGATGCGCGAAAGGCGAGGAAAGGCGGAGATTTGCAATAGGTGAGTAAAGGCGAGCAGGTGGGGAAGGCGAGCTGGACCGCATTTATTGCATTCGCGCTCGTGTTCAATCCCGATCCTGTGTAGCTTTGTGCTAAGCGGCCGCTTGCTTGCAAAAACTAAAATAAAAAATAAAACTAATAATCATAAACCTGCCAAATCTTTGCGCTGCCTGATGTTCTAACCAAGGAAAGAACGGCTAAAAAGCACCGGGAGGTGTGAAAGGGAAAGGGGCTTCCTTTCACCAACGTCCCCCCACTTTGCAAGGGGGGGGCGGCTTTGCAATAGAACTGTCGCGGATCCTACCCCGCGACCTTTTTCTCATTTTGGGGCTTTGGAAACGCTGCTTCATCCCAACCCTCCGGAGTACATGTGGGAATGAATGTTCACACACGCGCGCGCGCGCACGATCTGCCTGCTCAAGCATCTGGCAAAGTGCGTCCTTAGTCAAGAGAAACTTATACGTTCTTTTTAAAAAGATCGACGAGACGTGTTTTTTTTTTGTTCTTCCTGTAAGGAAAAGGGGGGGGGAGAGAAAAGTGCCCTTTCCTAATCTTTCCGAGAAGCGGAGCCCGTTCTCACAGCCTGGGAAGGCCAAATGAATGCTGGTGAGCAAGGTGGGGGGTTTTTTTTAAAGAAAAAATAAATCGTACCGTAGTTACCACGGCTCCGATCACAAAGTTCATGAGAGGTGCAAAGAATAACTTCGTGCACGTGCCGGTGTGGCGGGGGAGGGGGGGCAGAGCTACAATAGAACAGCTTTTTAATTCCGCCCTGAGTCCCTCGGGAGTAGGGCGGCATAAAAGAACCTATAATAAATATAATAAAATAAATAATTCTCAAGTACGATCCATAGCATTTCTATCCTGATTAAATCACTTTAAGAACTGCTTTTATGGCAGGAAGGAATGGCTGGGCTGTGGAAATTGGAGGGAAACTGTATATTTACTCCGCAGTAAGAAGTAGCGTTTTGGTCGCCCAACTTACTGCTGAAGAAATTGCAATCTTCATGCTGGGCAACTTCAGATTGTAATGAACCACATGTGGTGGAAAGTGCCTCTGTCATAGTAAAATTGCCCAGAGTTATGCTTCAGGACAAGAAAGCATACTGCAGTGCCCTCCCTCCCCAAGCAGATCTGGCTCCCGTTTTATTGTGAAGAAAGTAATACACAACACTACCTAAAGGAGTCATTTCCGCCTCAATTATTTAATCTGATTATAGTTCCTGGCTTGTAGAAAGGTAGTTTATAAGGGAAAGCAACTAGAATTTTTCTCACACCCTGATTTTCTAGGTGGGAAAATTACATTCTTTAACTTTTTCTTCTCTAGAGAGGGGAAGGAGAATCATCAAGTGAACGTCTGTCCCCAGCTGTCTGAAATAGTATAGCTGAAATGTAGTTAATTTGTCCTGACTTTGCCAGGAAAGGAACAGTTCCTTGCTTCCTGTTCTCGCCTTTTAATTTGGCGAGTCTGCTGGATTCCCAGGGCTGCTGCTTCTTGACTTTGGGTTATGGAGTTGGGATCTACCCGCTTGCTGTTGTTTTTGAGTGACCAGTATAGGGCTTTGAAAATGAATTACAGAAGAATGTGGGCTGACATGAACAAGCTCACACAGCCATTTAATCCTGTTTCCAAGAGTGGCTTAATTTGGGAGACCAGTGGATGAAGGTTAGAAAATATGCTTAGCGGAAGTGTGTTTCTATGTGTGAAAGATGGCAGTCAGATTTTAGACTTTTTTTATAAGCATACCTCCTGTACTCTTACTTACAAAAAAAGCAAATCTATGGATGTACCAAAGCACCTTTCCCTATGACCAAATGATCCTAGCCATCTCAGGAACTTGTATGGATCAGTAAAAGTTTCACACTACACTTTCTGGGCTGCAAAAAACAAGACACTCATGAGAGGTAGGGATATATTTATTTCTTTATTTATCAAACAAAAATTACAAAATGAAAATGAAAAAAAAAAACCTAAAATGTGACAGGGATGATAGGCACATTAGTGTACTTACACACGCCCCCTTAGGAACATGTTAAATATGAAATGAGGTCCACAGAAGTTAAGTTGGAATTAAAACTGTGAAAGTTAGTAGCCGAGACAAGTGAGTCAGATAAGATATTCCAGACTTCGACAACTGTTAACAAAATTTAAAAAAAAAATCACAATCAGGTTTAAAGCTGTTTACATTAAGTTTAAAGTGGTTGTTTGTATGTGTTCTATTACTATTAAAACTTAAAAAAAGTGATTTTGTCAATTTGTTAGATTTGTCTAACAAATGGCATAGACAAATCTAACATTGATATGGCTTGCTGCTGCCTTTTCCTTGACTGGATATCAGCACAGACATCGTAGGGTCTGGTACCCTCAGAGAGTGGGTTTTAAGAAGGCAGCTTAAAAGGGAGAAAAATAATGCTGACCAGGCTAGACAAGCCTGTAAAGTTTAAACAAAAGGCCCTCACCACAGTTCCATGCTCCCTTGCCTGAGCAAGTGTGCTTGAATTGAAGACAGGGTTACCTGTCACAAGTAAACATGCACAGGCTCAAGGCTATATGGCAATAGCTAGAGGAAAGGGTGTGCGTTTGTGTATGTGTGCGAGTGAAGATAATCACACTGGGAAAAGGAGGCATGTGGTGGAAATCATTGTCTGAAGACAAATTGCCAGCCTGAGGAAAAAAGAGGGTGTGTGTTGGAGAGAGACTTTCTCAGCTGGGAAAGTGGCATTTCAGCTGCAGAGTTTTCCTTTCCTGAAATGTGTTAGAGCACTGACTCTGCACAAGTTGGCTGAAAAACCTTTTGGCAATGGGAGAGCTTTCAGGAGAGTCCAGAAGCCGTTACTCACCTGATGCAACGTGGGGAGGCTGATAAAAATTAGTGCAAGCAAAGCAAGGATTACTTCTGAGTTGCTGCACTCTCCTAGGAGCAGCCAAGAACAACTCTCTTAAGTGTTTCTACTGCTGTGCAATTGGAGCAGTAGTGATCCTATGAAGGAGCCCAACTAGGCAATCTGTTTTTTTGCTGCAGGCATAACATTCTTTTTATTAGGAAGTGAGGCAGACCCAGTTAGAATGGGGCTTCTAAGGAAACCAAAAACTGTGCCAGATGATAATTTGGGAATAAGGATTCTATGGAATGAAAACACCAATTACTTCAAAGCAGAAAGGTTCAGGTCATTTGTATCAATTAGGATTTTTTTTTTTTGGTCTGCGGACTTCAATAGTTCAAGAACAATTCCTGTTCATGTTCTCAATTTCTTAAGAGCTGGAATGTACACAAGATAGAGTAATCCTTGCAACATCCCATTTATTGGTTATTATTTCTAATCAGCCCATTAACAAGGTTCTTGGGGTGGACTTCAGAGCTATTAAAAATAAAAACAATAAAAAGTTGACATTATCTATTTGAACACAGAGCTGAGCCTGAAAGACAAACCTTGCTCCTAATGAACCAGGAAATCTTTACCTCAGCAACCTCATTTCAAACTGCTGTGTGGAAGAACTCAGGTGAAACAGCTTTGTGTTAAACATTGCTGAGTTTAGAAGATTCCCAGGCATGCTGGCAGGGGTTTTTAGTGTAACCATTCTAACTTACTTGGGCTTTTTACTTGCCAATATTTATTTACAGAGAGGAATATGAAATCCTGAAGTCCCCTATCTGTAGTATGAAGTGAGACAACCTAAATTGCTTTAAGGAGAACTAGTCTTGGCTAATCTCTGGCATTACATTAAACCACAGCTTGCTTTAAATGGCTTGTTAAATTTATTTAATCAAAATTTGATAATACCCAACTCTGTAATGACTCTGGGTAGCTTACAAACTATAGTTTGTAAGCTACCCAGAGTCATTACAGAGTTGGGTATTATCAAAATTTGATACATATATACCGGTATATGAAAAACACACACAACTGCCTGGGTGTGTGTCTTAAGCCCTGATGGTCAGGATCATACATCTCACCAAGCCATCAACGATGATTTACAAACCACAATAGCTAGGTTTTATGGAACAAACCAAAATCAAGGAAGCCATGTTCTGACTTAGCAGGATTGATCACCAACAATCAAATCTGTTTTTTCTCCCCATGTGTGTTGCACTGTTGTGGAGGCCCTCTTGACACAGACTACACCCTGTGAATACTCCTTTCACTGTGTGTCCAGAGCTGTCTCTTCGGCTGTCCTGCTCAAAGTATTTAAGACAATGCTAAAAGGAGAGAGGGACAGAAGGCTCATTCCTGGAGTTCCTTCAATGAAAGGCAAAAAATATAATAAGACCCCAAACATAGCTTTCTTGAAGGACACAACCTGGGACAACAACTTCGTCTCTTCAAGAGGGGGCGTTACGGCTTTTTAAATGAACGTCATCCCACTGGGGCTGCTTTTTTGTCTATTGGAACATATCTCAATGAGATTATTAAGGAATTAAATATTTTTCTGTGAGAGCTGAGTTTACTTACCGCATTAAGCCATAGTGCGGTTTGGCTTAGCTTGCATGTGACCCTCGCTTTGCAAACCATGATTAATTGCCTCCTTTACCAATCCTGGCTAAACATTTAGTGTGACCCCTGCCTTGGCTTCCCATCCCAAAGCTGTATAGCAGTTTCCTTGAGCATTTCCTGACTCTGCAGCCCTTCCAACTCCACCTATCCAGCCTTTCCAACTCCCTTGACGTCATCACATGTACCCATCCTGAGAGCTGTGAATGCTTTGCCAAAAGAAGACATCCCCCCCCAAAGTCTGTACTGTCTGCTGCTACCTCCGTTGCTAAATACAAAGCTGGTATGTATACTGAATCAGATTCAGCCATGAAGGTTATTTAGATGCATCTCAATTTCTCTTTATTTTGCCAAACATCTGCTGCAAGAAATGTTGTGGGGTTTCTGTCCCTAGAGCAGGTAAGAATTGCAGAGCATTCCATCCAAATCCAGGGTTTTGTTTCCCACAGAGACTAGCCAGAAGCTTCTGAATCAGGAGAGGTGAGACTCCTGTGAGAACCTGATTAGCTTTTGATAAGAACTCACCCAAACCCACAAACTCGTTTTGTCATAAACGAGCCCTAAAAGCACCAGAATAATAATAAAAAAAATGGAGTATAGGAGAAAAACAGGTTGGGCAGATAGAGCCAAGTGCGTCGTTTTGAATTCCTGTGCATTGAGCCATGCTGGTTGTGTTGGCAAAATAGGGTTGCCAATCTCCTTTTTGGGAACAGGTTCCTCCTTTCCTACAGCAGGCAGGTATAGTGCGGTCCCCTCCAGGCTCGGAATAGCAGTACCATTTTAATGCTGAGGGTGCAAAGAAGTGAGATTTTTTTGTTTTGCTAGGAATTTCCCAAGCTCCACAGAGCTCGTAAGTGAGATGGTTAAAAGTTGCACTTTTAAAAGATGGGATGTGGGAGAAAACAAAACCCACAGAGCTTCTACTATATCCTTGGAAGCTAATAAGGAACTCCTGAAGGGTGCAGCCCTCGATCATTTTGTATTTTCCAGCAACTATGATTTACAGGTATACTGCATCTGCTCCTGGAAGTTCCATTTCTTTGAAATGCTTAAATAATCATTGATAGACCTCTTTTTCCAGAAATTTGTCTAATTTGCTTTTACAACCACTCGGCAGACCTTGCGGCTGTGAATGCCAGAAATCAGTAAACAGACAGTGTCACAATTTCTAATCAATTACAGTATATTGGATAAACTCAAGTTCCAATATTAAGGAAACAAAACAAAACACCAAATTATCAGCTTCTCTATGCTGCCCCTTGTATTTTCTGACTTCCATTCTTTACAAGCCAAGGTGATCATGCGAATTTTGAGGATCACAGAAATATTATAATAATTATTATTACTAATAATAATATCTAAATTGAGTAGCCTGAACATGAGTGCAGGAAATAAAACTCTTGTCTCTCAAGATGAGGGACCATGTAAATTGGTTTAATAAAATAAATGATAAAATACTAGGAAAGGATTTGCCTGGAACCCCAATGGGGCAGATTACAAGTTTATTACTTTCCAACTTTATGGCTCCCCACTTCGTTTAAGGACTTATTGCCACTTCTTGAGGATCTGGTGTCATTTATGCTCCTTCACACACTTTGTCTCTAAAAGATGGGGACGTTATGAATTGTGAAGCAAGGTTTTGGTGGCACTCCTTGTGCCCTGCCTCCATCCGGTTTCAAGAACCAGAGAGATCATAAGATTACTCAGTATACCAAAGGGCAGAGATATAGCAGTTTTATTACCAGAAACAATATTCAGATTGCTGGTTGCTCATGGCTTACCTGTATACAGACTTCGTTTTGATCCTAAATGTGGTTGGAACAATGCTGGAGCAAACTGACTGTAATTTGGCCTTGGGGGGCCTGGAAGTGTCATTCAGTTTGCTACCAGCTTTGCATGAGATGGAAGTGCAGAGTTAAGTGAAGGAACCTCATGGGTAGTTGATCTGCTAGATTTGTTATACTTCAAACCAGTCGATTCTTTTTTTTTAATGTATTTTTCTTAACCATGGAGGAAAGAATTTGCAGTAAAGCTGCTGTCAGAGGGGTTTCTATAATCTATAAATATATTTTATCTATCTACCTGCCGGTCTCTGCTGCAGTTGCAAGACTCTCAGCAGTTTGCAGTAATTTCAAACAGCCCAAGCATTTAAATAAAATGTCTACCATAGGAATTGAAATATATGCCATTCTAAAACCAGAAACGTCACCCAAACCAGACACCTCGCTAGCGGCCCTCTGGAATACGTCTGTTTTCAGGAATTTCCGGAAGATCGAGACTGAGGCGGCCAACCTTGTTTCTAATGGGAGGCTGTTCCGTGAAATGAAGTGTTGCAACTGAAAAGCACCTCCTCCTCTGGGAAAATAGAAACAGAAAATTACCCAAAATTTCTCCCAGGGTGCAAGGGTTGGGCACAGATCAAACCCATTGGCCGGAGATGGTCTTGTAGGTATCTCGGTGGTAGGGCCATGTCAGGCTGTACAGAGACAGGAAGGACTTTGATTGCATCCAGAGGCTAAGAGGAAGTGATATTCTTGGGGTGGTGATTGCTTAGTTGTTTCTGGGCCACTGTATCTAAACCTGTCTGCACCTTATTTCAGGTAGTAGCAACCATTTGTTTAGTGCAGTGGTTCCCAACCTGTGGTACGTGTACCACTAGTGGTACGCGAGGGCCTTCCAGGTGGTACGCGAACACTTTCGGGGTCATAAACGATTTTTAGTTATTTTTTACTTCACAAAAATGTCTACTGCCTAACACAAGATAATCTGGCAACGATTTGCAACTGTTGCCACACGCCACCCACCTGGTCCCAGCGGCCCGAGAATCCAGTTGCTGGATGCGCGGGGCCAAAAAAGGAACGGTGACTGTTCTGAACTCTATGGAAATAAAGTGATATCTGATCGAATTTAGTTTCTCTGGAACCAGGTGGTACGTGGCGACTGTACGGGACCTCCAAGTGGTACTCGATCACAAAAAGGTTGGGAACCACTGGTTAAGTGGCTGTTCAAAGTTACAATGGGATTTTAAAAAATGGACTTTTTGACCAGTCCTTGCGCTTATGACCGTCACAGCATCTCCACAATCACATGTTCAGCATTTGGGAGCTTAGCAACCAGCATATATTTACAACCGTTGCGGTATTCCAGGGTCGTGCAGTTGTCATTTGTGACCTTTGCAGCTCGAAAGAAAGTCAGGCTGGATTCACTTAACAACTCCCATAATTGATTACAACAGTGATTCATTTAACAACCATGGCAATAAAAGGTGTAAAATACAGATGCAACTGACTTAACAAACCACTTTGCTTAGCAACATACCAGTAAATCCTGGCCCTAATTGTGTTTGTTAGTCGAGGACTACTTGTAGTCTTAAAGTGTTGCACTGTGAATCAAATGTTTGGCTTGAGCCAGCCATTTTTGAGGATTTGTATTCTCAACTGAATATCAGGGACAAAAAGGATGTGAGAGCAGTATAAACTCAGAAGTATCTCTGTGTACAAACCACAATCTTTTGAGGGGGGAGGGGAATGGCTCAAATCATTCTGTATCGATCAGTCTAGGGATCTTTTTTTTTTTTTAGGTCGGGTGGGGAACGATGGCCCTTTTATGACTTGTGGACTTCAACTCCCAGAATTCCTGAGCCAGCATGCTGGCTCAGGAATTCTGGGAATTGAAGTCTACAAGTCATAAAGGGGCCATTGTTCTCCACCTGTTTTAGACCACCAATTTAAACACCTACTACTAGAAAACCAAGTGGCCCCCAAGGTAGGGTGAATGCTAATATTGATGTGACCAATGGTTGGTGGGTCATCACAGAAACAAGTTCACAGGTAAGCAATGGGGATTTCAGAAAGAAAGGCCAGGATCTTGCTCCCTAATAAACCATAATGGGATCCTCTCTGTACTGGAGCATTCATTTATCCATGTCGCTCCCTCATAAAAGACTAAACCTCAGGAATTCCTCTCTTGCCTAGACAGAAGACTAAATGCTAAGGGGATTTCTTTGCTTATTAGATTTACATAGTAAGATTTCAATCCTGTCTTTTCTTCAGGAGAAAGAAAAGTGGCACACATAATAATAATAACAGAGTTGGAAGGGACCTTGGAGGTCTTCTAGTCCAACCCCCTGCTTAGGCAGGAAATCATGTCTTCTCCTTCCATTTATCCCACAATGTTCCTATAAAATAGTTTGGGCTGCTCCATGGCTGAGGGGAGACTCATATCTGACTCTCAGGTGAAAGTCCAACTTCTTAATTTCTGCATCTTGTTGGCTCTCCTTTGTCTTTAAAGTGTACAGGTAGTCCTCAACTTACAACAGTTCATTTAGTGACCGTTCGAAGTTACAACAGCACTGAAAAAAAGTGACATGACTGTTTTTCACATTTATGACTCTTGCAGCATCCCCATGGTCACTTGATCAAAATTCAGATGCTTGGCAACTGACTCACATTTATGACGGTTGCAGTGTCCTGGAATCATGTGATTCCCTTTTGCGACCTTCTGACAAGCAAAGGTTTTCTATGGGAAAACCAGATTCAACTAACAACTGTGTCAATGTTCCCTCTAAGCTGCGCGGCTGCGGGGCCGCGCACATGATAAGAAAATGCCGCACAGCAGTTTCCAACTGCCGCACGGCGTTTTCTAATGTTAGAGGGAACATTGAACTGTGTTACTCATTTTAAGAACTGCAGTAATTCACTTAACAAATGTGGCAAGAAAAATTGTAAAGTGGGGCAAAACTCACAAGAAATGCCTCACTTAACATAAATTTTGGGCTCAATTGTCGTAAATTGAGGACAACTTGTACTAGTGTCCCTTTGCAAAAGACTTCCATCTATGAAGCGGAGTGCTGCAGGGTTGTAGTCCTACACATTTTAGTTCCAAGTCTGTCCCATTAAACTGAGGTTTAATTTTGGGTAGAAGAGCATCCCACTGTATAGTAAAGGTTGTGTGTGCTTGGCAGGCCCACTGCAGGGCAGCCGCGTTGAAGGCTGTTTGTCATTATGACTTTGGCTGCTGTTTAAAGATCCTCTGGGTAGCAAACCCAAACTGTCAAAAGACAGCTTGATTACCTTCCCAAGCGATGACGAGAGCTGCAGATAAGCTTGGGTAAAACCAAAAAGGCAGACTTCTCCATCGCTTGCTACAACCGCCAAAGCTAGGCGAGAACACGATATGAGTGAAATCACTGGAGCCACCCAAAATCGACACCAGCTGAGGTGCTCTGAAGCAGGGGCATTAAACACCAAGGACAGGGTTGCTGAGTTATGACAACTGCTGGAGTCTTTTTATCACTTACAAATTGGAATAGGCATTTAGAAAAAATCTTGTTCTCAAGATTTCAATAGATGGCTTATCTATAGCTTACAGCTTATCCTATGTATATTGATTCAAAAGTTAGTCCAATTGATTTTAGCAGCCAGATGAGTCATTAAAGGACTGCAATCACCGTATAAACGACTATATTTCTCTCTTCTGCTTTTCTTGCCTTGGATGCCTCCTAACTACAGAGAAGACATTACCATCCCGAGTGTATCAACCTCTGAGTAAATCTCACCTCTGTGTAAATCTGGAGGGGTTTGCAGTCATCAATCAATGGGGAAAGAAGCTAGCAACCTTTTGGGGGCATAAGAGTCTTTGGGAATTTCACAATATCTGGGACTTACTTAAATATTTATTTGTTTGCTTGTTTGTTTACTTATTTATTTTTAAGGTATGTTGGAGCTGCTGAATGTGGAGAGCCATGGGACTGAGTATGCTGTACTGCAGATTCCTGAATTGGATATATTAGTTGCAATAATAATAATAATACAAATCAGGTCCATTGAAAGGATTAAAGCACCAGAATTCTGAGCTTACAAGCGATAGCACAGTAACTCTAGTTTTTAATGTGCAGTTCTAGCTGCGGTCAGTTATTATTTTAATATGCAAACTAACCCCTGCCTTCCCAACATTTTGTCATATTTTAATGGACCAAGAAAGCAAAGTCAAGGCAGAGTTGTGCTGTATCAACCATAATTGGGTTCCATTCTGCTTTTATAGCAACATAGACAAGTCTACTTAATATCTGCTTTTTCTCTGTTTCCCCCCCCTTTTCTGGGGTAGTGGTGTGGACCTGCATAGAGAATCTGTGATTCGTTGGAATATATGAGGGGGAAAATACAGCACAATCAAATTTACAAGATTCTGTTACAGTATTCAAGCTCAATAAAATGTACAGATAATATGTATGACCATAATTGAGCCTGGAATTATGGTCACAAGTTGTGATTATTTGGGGGGCATCATGTGACCACACCTGATTTTACAACCTTTTCTGCAGCGGTTGTTAAACAAATGTGGTGGTCATTGAGCGAACCTGTTTTGGCCAATGGGTGTTTCTTGCTGGAAACCAGAAGTAAACATGGCAAAGAATACCACATGACCATGGGACGCTGCAGTTGCCAAATGTCCAAAAACCAATCATGTGACCACAGGGTATGTGTGTGTGGCTGTCAGAACTTAAAAAAGGAATTCCTGATCCGCTGGGGAGGTCCATTGTAACATCAAACGATTGGTAAGCGACTGGTTGTTAAATGAGGACTACTGTAGTTGTAATCTTCGGGAGTTGATTTCCGGATCTGCTTTTCCTAGTGGAGCTGACAACCTAAGAGTCTCCAGAATTCCAAGACAAGAGGAGAATTTCTTTGAGGAAGAATTCATAATGCAACCGAGTTCTACAAGCTGCATACATTTGTATTCCAAACCAGGCAAGTGGCAGATAATTGACAGCATAGTATCACTAAACTTGTCTCAAACTCAGAAGGATCCCGGCAAGCATTCTGGATTGAACAGTGGCCCAGTGGGAGCCTTCGGCATTTCATGCAGCTTTCACTCTTCCTTCCTACTCAGATCTTGTTCATCTTCCTATTCTGTAAAATAGAAACTGCCGCATAAGATTATCGTCATTCTAAAACATGCCATGGAAACCATGAGCATTAAGAGCGGTATGAGGTATCCAGATGTGATCACCCTGACCCGAGGCACTTTCGTTCCAAATTAGAAATAGGACAGGTTTAAGAAATGAAATAATGGAGCTCAGTTTTGCAAGAGACAGTAAAGCGGTGCTGGAAAACCAATAAAATAAAAATCCAATGTTCTCAGGGCTAAAGAAATTGTAATTTTCCTTGCAATTTTGGATGAGAGCTGTGACCTGGCTGGTAATTATCATCATACTGTTAGGCATGTGGATAGTTCTTCATGTACTACCACCTTTGACTTAATATGCTTTATATTAGAGAACGGCAGGTATTCAGCAACTGACTGGGTTGCTCCACCCCTTCTCATTTAAGAGGTGCGTGGCAGACCACAATTTAACTGGTATGGTTTCTCTCCCAATGTATTAGAAAATACACCCTGTTGAATTTCTGGGTGGAGAGTAGATGCCACCCATCTAACTAATCCCTTTACGAGGATTTAAAGCTACTGTATGTCAAGGTGTGCTTTCAGAGAGAACATGTTGAGCAAGACTTCCTTTTAGTTAAAGAGGCCTCCATAAGTGCCCCCAGGCCACTTTTATCTTGCTCTTATGCTGAAACTGATCTCCTTCACTTGAATGAATGTGGTGGTGTCAAATATAAGAATAGGGCCTCTCCAGCTTCATGGTTGACTGATGTGCATTCCACCTGAGGAGCCCATTTGCACAGCCGAGTGATCTAAACTTGAAAGCTAATTTCTGTAATTACCCAGTGCAATTGAACTCCAGCAAAACTTTTCATCGCCAGCATGGGATGAGAATTGGGCCTCCATAACCATTTAACACGGGAGTGGGTTGGGGGGGGGCAAGAACTAATTGGAAGGTATTTATCTGGGAGATTTCCCTTCTTAATTGTACTATATTTAACCAAGGGGAAATTGGTATCCATAATTAGAAAGTTGAGTGAAGGAAGGAAGCTTTCATAAGACTGATATGTTCTGGAAAGCCATCTTTGGGTACCATATTCAAGGATTATACGCACAGAGAGGGGTTGCAAACACCAATTGGTCTGCCAATTTGTGACAGATAGGAAGAATGGCTTATTTCTGCAAAATTCACTATCCCGTGGAATACCCAGTTTTGAATTCCTGCATTTTTCAGATCTTCCATGAGTACCTAGTGGACGATTGTGTGCGCATCACAAGCTTTCCAACTATGATTAAAGTGGTTCTCCTTCCTTAGCATTTTTTTTTGATTGCCCAAAACGGCCCTAGAATGAGGGCCTTCTCTTCCCCAACTTGTAAGGATAAGCCATTGCCCTGTGTCCAGATCTATAAACTTCCAAGGATCTACAACAAATTTCTGGGCATAAAAAGATTGTATTATATGATATGATATGTATTATGGGACAGATGCCATGTATGGAATGCACATATTTATGTACAGATCTATTGGGGCCTGTGATTATGAGAATGGCCAGGGCCACAAAGTTTTTGAGATGTGGGTATAGCTCTTCATGGATATAACTACTAAAAAGGCAGGCTTCACTCCAGAGGAACTTTTGAAAAGTTTGAGTAGGGGCTTCAAAGGAAAATCAGTATGCATTATACTGGTTGACACAAATGGATCTTTCAACACATGCTGACATGACTATAGATGTACCCCCCTTCTATCACCAAAAGGTCACTAGCTGACCTTCAAAATCTTAGCCATAAAAATCTGACAGGCAAGAATTCAACACAAAGTGTTCTTAGGTGGCCACCTAAGACCGCATGAGTACTTCCTAGCTGCAGAGAAGCTATTCTTGTGTGCTGCCAGCTCTTAGAGAGCCCCTGCCATTATGGAGAAATCTGCCCAGATTTAATTTAATTAATTCAATTTAATTAAAAGTTCTTATAGGCTGCCCAATCCCGTAGGACTCAGGGCGGCGTACAACAGAAATAAGAACAATACAATATAATAATTTTAAAACAATTCATTCCATTTAAAAACCAATTCATACTTGGGGGAATCCGCTCTTCTTCACCTCGCCTGCCCGAAAAGCCATGTTTTCACGGCTTTACGGAAGGCCAGTAGAGTGGGTATTTAGATGTGGTAGGGAGAGGGGCAGTGGTGGGTTCCTACCGTTCCGGTAGGGACCCGCCGATTGCGCAATTTGCGCGTGACGGCTCCGGTGCCGTCTTTGCCGGTCTGTCGTGCGGCACCATCTTTTTTTCTGAATTTTTGGCCTTTTTTTTGCTTCCTGCGCATGCGCGGAAGCAAAGTCTCATGTGGGGATGTGCACGCGTAGCGAGCGTGCGAAACGTGATGATATGCGCGCAGCACACCAGTAGCCAGGTAAGAGGAACCTGCCCCTGGAGAGGGGGGGGTTATCCAGAAACATCTGCTCAAGATCTTCAACAGTATTGCATGAAGAACATGGGTTTTCTAGCACAGAGACAACTCCGTTGTTGGATAGAATGAGGCAGCCACCTTAAACAGTATTTGATAAGAACAAGAAGCCACAGCAAAATGTTGGAGGGTGAAAGCTCTATACTCCAAAGACATGATGGCGAACCTATGGCACGCGTGCCAGAGGTGGCACGCAGAGCACTCTCTGTGGGCACACGTGCCATTGCCAGCTGCTCTTCTGGTTTCCAGCACGCTCATGCGCACTGGCCAACTGGTCTTCGGGTTTCTGGTGTGCGTGCACACACGTTCCAGTTCGGGCACTCGGTGCCGAAAAGGTTCGCCCTCACTGCTCTAAAGCTTCTTCTCTTCAAGAGAAGGGGGGGAGGATGTACACTCTCTCTGTTCTTGCCTCTGATATAATTTTGATTTCCTTCCTGAACAGGAAAGATTGGGAGTTTCTAAGCAAGCAATGGGTTATGAATATACTGTGGCTGTGTCTGATTTTAGCCTGCCATCTTTCCAATGGGTTGT
The DNA here is from genome assembly GCA_023053685.1 of Diadophis punctatus similis. NCBI lineage: Eukaryota > Metazoa > Chordata > Lepidosauria > Squamata > Dipsadidae > Diadophis > Diadophis punctatus. The sequence continues at coordinate 152,055,040 of JALIGW010000001.1, forward strand.
TGGCCAATTCAGACATTACTTCGACCCTGCTTTCAGACATTAATTCATCCTTGATTTAGTGTGATGTCTGAATGGAACCCTTAGAAACAAAAAAATAAGGATGGTTGGTCAGGAGGCAGCTTTTGTGGATTTAGATGACAACATTTAATAGAGTTAATAGAGTTATGGGAAGAAAAGCTCTTTAAAACCAGTGTAGTTTACGTTGCACTGAGACTAATACAAATCTTTTCATTAAACACTACTGAGAAAATAAATACCCAAAGAAAATAATTAGCCCAAGGTTAACCTTTCCAAAGTAATCCCTTTAAAAAAAAACCAAAGTTTTTGTTCGTTTGCTTTTGCTGTTCAGAATTGGAAATGTTTGGAAAACTGCATAAAATAACCCAGAAATGATGAGTAGATTCAAAGTCGCATTCTGTTCAACTGTGTGCCAAAAAAACAGAGACTCTTTGGAGTGGCTGAAACCCATGTTTCTCAAAACTTGGCAATTTTTGAGATGTGTAGACATCAACTCTCAGAATTCCCTAACCAATAATTCTGGGAATTGAAATCCACACATCTTAAAAGTTGCCAAGTTTGAGAAACACTGGTTTAATTCAAACTCCTCCAAAGCGATTCTCTCATCTCCCCCAACAAAATAGCAAATGTTCATCTGAGCCAATTCCATAGTTTCTCTGTAAATTATAAGAATTAAGTTGATGGCTGACTAAATGAAATAAAAATTGACCGAGTGATATATTTCAGCTCAGAGATGTATCTTTATCGGCAAATACTGAGCAAGTACCTTGGTGCTCCATAATAATAATTGTAATTATGATTTGAAAAATTACCTATTGATCTGTTTAAGTCTGCTTTGAGATAATCTTTATTAAAATTTCAAGAAATAGTCTGGTGCTTTAAATGGGACAATGTCGCCATCTGATTTACTATTCATGTCTGTGGTGAGGCAGTCATTGTAAATACTCTGTCAGTGATGGCGAACTTTTTTTGGCTCGGGTGCCAAAAGAGTGCACATGCGCGCCCACACCCATAATGCAATGCCCTCCCCCCGTGTATGCGCACAACCCCCCACACTGCCCTCCCCGCGCCTGTGCACAGGCCTCACTGAAGCCTCTGGACTTCTGGTAGGTCTGTTGCGCCATTTTTCACCATCCCCAGGGTTCAGGAAAGCCTCCTAATGCCTAGGGAGAATGAAAACGGCCGAAAAGAAGGCAGAAAATCAGCTGGCCAGTGCGCACATGCGTGCTGGTGCTGACATAGGGAAACGCCTTGCGTGCCCTCAAATATGGCTCCGCGCGCCATCACTGCTCTATGTTCTTCTGGTCTATTTGTGAAAATGGGTTGAATAGTTTTTCCTTACTCCACTTGTGGAAAGTTCATGAATGTGGGAATAAATACTTGCTTGTTTCTAACTCTGTTGAGGAAATTATTCAAATACACCTTTTGCTTTGAAAGCTGCAAAGTAGCATTAACACCATTTTGTAGAAGTGTTTTCAGCTGGCTAATGTGGTTATCTGAAAAGAAGGCTAGTTTTCCTCAAATATAATCTCATTTTTTTTAAATGGAGAATTATCTTCTGGGGGAAATCCTCTTACATTCAGATCTTCGTGGCTAATAATATGTTGTCCTTTTGAGTAAACATAGTATTCATTATAAATTGAATATTTAATGTATTGGATAGGTTATCATTGCTTAATTGACTTTGTAGATAAGTCTGAGGTTTAATTTTATTAGCTTATTCTGATCTTGTGTTTTAATTAAATATGACCCGCATAATGTGCAACAGATAAGAAAACCGGCCTGCAATCTGATGTGTGCACTTGCATGGAAATAAGACTTAACTTATGTATGATTGTTAAATGTCAGATTTGACCCTTTAATGATTTTCTATCCTAAACCAGGCTATCTATATTGAGAGGAAAGGATGAGTAACAGGAGAAGTAAGGCAGGCTTGCAGCTCAAAACCAGCAAATTTTATGTTAAGATTGATTTGTTTTCCTCAACAGCTTTATTATCTTTTAAAATATAATCCTAAATATTAGAAAAATAGTATTGCTTTAGCAAAAGCCGTTGTATTTTACCTCAAATTAAAACGTCTCCTTCGCTGACTACATTTCTTTCTTAGGTAAAATTATTTCAGGTCATGTTGATCTTCTAAGTTCTTAGAATGCAAATCGGTGTTCTCTCCTAGGTGACTGATTACCTAACCAATAAGCTTATTTTAATATACTGATATAGCACCTGCATCTGGCTAAAACAGTGCAACTCCTTTAGCCAAGCTATGCAAAACCATGATCCTTTCACATTCCTAACATTTTGAGACTTTCATTTAAAAAAAATGTATCCAGAGGAGATAGGTATCAAAGGCTCCCTCCTTCTCCATGATAGAAAAAAAACCACATTTCTTTAGTTGGTTTCTTCAGATTATTATTCTTGAGGCAGAATTATTTTGGAAGTCTTGCCTGGAGATCTGAAGATATGGATCTGCTACTTGTCAGCCAAAACGTGTATTGGGGGTGATGGTAATTATTAGAATTCCTGTCCTGCCTTTAAATACATCCTGGCCTTTTATGTACGCACTGGAGCAGCTGAAGCTGTTCTACTACAGAGTAAAATGTTCATTGACTTTGTGCACATCAGATTAGTGGGGGGTGAGCTCCTGAACTCAAAGCAGGATATGTATCTAGCAAGTTGATAAATAAATGCAAGAGCAAAACTGGCTCTTATCTTCTCCCTTTCAGTTTGCTCTTTTGTTTTGGGGCCACGTGAGGAAGCTCACCCAGGGCAAGTGTTTTTATTTGGGGTTACTACATGCAGGACCTATAGTAATGGAGTTCTGCTAAAGGTATGGAGGAAATAACTAAATCTGATGCAACTTAGACTGGAACTAGTGTTTTTTGTTTGGTCCTGAAATTGTAAAATGTAAAGGAGAGCAAGTGTTCATCAACCTGTTAAGTAGAAGTTTCCAGAAGTTTCCAACCTTGGCAACTTTATGAGGTGTGGACTTCAATTCCCAGAATTCCTCAGCCAGCATGGCTGGCTGAGGAATTCTGGGATTTGAAGTCCACACCTCATAAAGTTGCCAAGGTTGGAGACCTCTGAAGTAGACCTTCCTCTGTGCAATTAAAAACTGGGACTTCCTTCCCATCCCCTTGCAAATATTTATTGGAAGCACATGTTAAGGAACCTGCGCTATAGGGTTGCTAATATGTGTGCAAGGCTTCAGATATGAGGAAAACTTGGGTTTTGGTGGTTGTTGGGGAAGAGCTCTTCCCTCCATCAGAAGCTCTGCAGACCCATCTGTTGTACTACATGGCACCACAATAGAGCCCGTTGTGAGAAATGGAGGAAGAGTCTGAAATTACCCAAATGGGTGCATCTGATTAATTTTCAACAAGTGCAGTCCTGCAGAGAGCAGCTTGTGAGATGGGGGAGGGGGTTGCTTTTGTTATTTCTGCTAGATCATGTGAGCCTGAAAAGCACATACCACAGTTCAAAAGAAGGAGAACTGCCCTTCCCTCCTGTTCTGCTAACCTTGGGCTGATCAATAATAGATCCCGCAACACAAAGCCTGCATTCTTTTATTCTCAAATCAGAGCAGCTGTTGTAGCAACAGCACAGCTTATTCCAAACCTATTCGCTTTGGAAGGACATAATCCAGTTTGGAAATGCTTAGAGCTTCTGACTTTCTCTCACACTAATTAAGAGGCAAGGTACAGGGTGGAACTTTTGCTAATGTCATTTCCATGTTTTATTCTCTGGCCCTAGTTGTTCTCATAATAAAAGTAGATGATATTGTTAAGTGATAACTTGGACAGTACCATTACAGATGGCCGATTCCTCTTTTATTAAATGTTTCCAAATCCCAATGTAGCTCTTCTGCACAAAACACACAGGGCTTCCAGTCCTTGAATTATTTTACATGAATTTTAGCTTGAAGTTATCCCCTGATCATCTTTCCTGCCGCAGATTTTAAAAAATCAAGAAGGTTGCACAGATCATCATAAGATGCTAGTGAACAGGATTGTATAAAGTTTGTATCCCTGTACCCTCATGCCATTAAGAAAAACAGAAAAGAAAACAATAACAGAATTGGAAGCCTTCTAGTCCAACCCCCCCTCCCTTAGGCAGGAAACCCTACATCATTAAAAAGAGAAATAAAACATATTGCTAGCACACTCCTGCCCTGTCCACATTTTCAGTACCCCTCTCTTATTGGTTGCCAGCGAAACAAAACTAAGTAATGGCTAGAAGGGAAAGCATCCTGGATTCTTCTCCGCCATTTTTTTCTGCTCTTAAAAACCCATTGGAGCCATCAGGTTATAATGAGGAGCTTTTCCCGATAGCTGCAACCTTGATTTTCTGTTGCTGCAGTGGTTAGAGTGGGAGAAGAAGAAGAAGACAGTCTTGTTCTTGCCCCACTCTAAGATGCTTCTAGGTGCATGTTAGGATGTCCTGTGTGGGGGAGAGCAGAGAGAAAAAAATAATGGCTGCCTTAATCCAGGAGCTGGACAATGTAGTGAGGTAAGAACAGACTGCCCAGGGCTTTCCACAGGCACAGTTTAATACAAAACCAGTTTTCATACAAAACCAGAAATAAATTGACTTAAATCGCAAACCCTTTTATGTTGTGCCCCAAATAAGTGTGGAACTAATTCTGGACTGGTACAGTGCCATAGACAGTGGAATGAGGAAGAGGGAAGAGAAAACATGGACTTGAGAGCGATTCTTGTCTAACCTTCTCCTCGACATGCCGTCTCTCTGTGGTTGAGTTAATGTATCCTATTAAACTATAATGCAATGCATTGGTTTGGGCTTAGAGAATTAGCCCAACGTATAAACCCAGCCCATATGTTGAAATTTTTACCTGTGGGAAACATGTCATCATGTAAGTCCTTACCTTTCAGATAACAGAATTCACATTATCTACTGTTTTGAGAACATTATGGAGAACATGTTCCATGCATAATGCCTAAAGGAAAGGAAGCATGTTAAAACATGTGGCTCTTATAACCCCAAGAGTGACATGGGAATTAGATAAACTTGGAACCTTGCTCCAGTAAACGAGAGCTAGTTCTGGAGGACAATCCATTACAAGCTATATTCAATGACAAGCGGCTGCAGAAGAGCATGGTATCCTTCCCTTGTACTTCTTGCTCATGCCAATGGGATGATCATTTGGTTCATACATAAGGTAGTTTGTCTGATTTTGTTTTAGTGTGTTGAGTAAAGCCAGCCAGGGTGGATGTGAATCAGGAATAGCTTTGGATGTTTGATGAATACAGCTAGTTATGAATTATGCAATGAACTGTGGTTAAATCATGACTCAGTGTGATATGAGAATCCAATGAACCTTGCAGAACTGCCCTCTCATGCTTTGTAGGCATCAACCTTCTTGATCTTTGATTGAAATTAGCTATAAAAGAGGCTAGAATTTTATTTCCTTAATCCTTACGTGTCTTGGTAGATTCAACGAGCTTAGTAAAGGCAACTTATTAGCATCACTGCATAGCAGAGGCATTGTGTGTTTATGTGTGTGTGAGAGAGAGAGGGAGGGAGGGAGGGAGAAAAGCTGGAAGCCTTTTCCAGCTGAGCCTAGGGTATCAACATCAATAAAATAGTCAGGGCTTAAACCATAGCCACCATCTTGACTTTCTTGATGGAGAACACTCTGCGGACATCCCTGCACAGGTCAGCATTAAAGGATGATCTCGCTATGCTTGTCCGAGGTTGCATTTTAAGAGAGATTCAATCGATACAGCATGTCTCCAAATGAAGATGCAAATACCATGGAAAGTTCTCTCTACTGATTTTTCTCTAATTTTCCCCTAATATTTTATTAAAGTTTGTTGCAAAAATCAAAACCAGAAGCACACACAGATGACTGATTCAGCTGGATTCATAAACTTCTTTATAAACATAGTAATATAACATATATATTTACAATACCATTAGCAGATTATTTCTTCAAGTAAACACAAGCAGGAGTTAGCTTCATTTCAGCAGAGCAGTACAGAGAGGACAGAGTATGCAGAGTGGACTGAGCCAAGCCCAGCCTTAAGCTTAAATTTCCAGTTTCGATTCTCTGCATAGACTCAGAAGTGGTTAGCTCCCATTAGCTGACTTAGTTGCTATGCCTATTCATTGGTTAACCTTGTTAACATGGCTCTCCCAGTTCATGAATATCTTAACATATTTTCCCATCTATTATGAGTGTGATATCATGATAACAATAACAACAATAATTTGACATATGAGACAACATTGAAAAAAATGTGCTCATCATGGCTTTGTTCTCACTGTCTAGCCCTCCTTTCGCTTAATATTGTCTTTAAGATGTTCTTGCCCCCTGCCATCTTTAATTATACAGTTGTTAAATCCCATTTTTGTTTTCTTAACCAGGAATTTTTCACAGTGAAAAATGGGTATGCCCAGACACAGGGGCATAATTTAATGAGAACAGAACAAAGGCTGGAGCTGCATGTTGGAGATCAGGCCTAATGCAGTAGAATAGAGGGTGACTGAACGAAAGAAAATGCAAGGCATTACAGATGATTGGAGGATACAAAGCAAAGCAAAAACTCTCTAGCAACTGCAAGAAATGAACAAGTAGCATTTGAGTACAAGTAGCAAATGAACAAGTAGCAGAATGAGAGGATGCCAATAAAAAAATCAAGGTTTTTTTTTAAAGATTGTAAATTCAACCTGCTGAAAGTTTGGCTACATTTTGAATGAATTCTCTTTAATTTCTGCAATGAGATGAATGAGGAACAGCAGCTATCTTAACTATTCAATGATATGCATACACGCACGGACTGTTATATAGCCTGTTATTTACTCTGGTGTTGTTTGCTTTTCTCCACTTTTGGGACAAGTAAATGTTTAGATACAACTTTAAAATGAAGCACATCCTACACAAACAAAAGAAAATGCAGTCATTACTGAGTAGCAGTTATTACTACTCTCTACTACAGCAATTTTCTGGAACCTGGTGCTGCCCAGAGTTCTCAATGAATATGGTTGGGCTAGGAATTCTAGAAGTTGGCTAGGAATTCTAGGAGTTGCACTCCTAATTCATTTACACAGCTGCTGAATTTGGGTGGGCTCTCTAGAAAATGCAGCTCGCTAGTCACCTTTAAAAAGAACGTCCAACAGGGCTATGTGGCTTTTCTATTGTGATACCGTTTTGTAGTGGTCCTTGCTTTCCTCATATTTGCAATATGGAGCTGGGTAAGAACAGCATGGAGGTACCTGTAGAATCAGAATCACCTGATTCACCCAATGGAGAAGTGCCTGAAGAGACAAGCATATGGGCATGATTTTCATTTGAGGGTGGGCATTCCTCAGACTTATTCATAGCAAATCAACCCATCATAACTAATGAAGAGGAGAGCAAAATGGCGGAACAAGATGCCTCAAAGCAAATGCTCAACTACCCAGGAAGTCTTTTTCAGAACCAGAAACGGTGTTTGTACTAACATTTATCTTCACACCTTTGTATTTTAGCTTGTCCCAATTGTTACTGATTTATACAGACTCATACAGGGATTAGGATAGAGAAGGGATATTGTATTGTTTGACTCTGAAAGTTTGAGTCCCTACCGATCAGGAGGGGATCCAGATCTCCTCTCAGTCCATTGTGAAATTGTATGTCCTTGTGATTTTCAAATGTTACCACATTTCTGGTTTTTGTATTATTTTTGCTCCATCAACATTTTCTCTTTGGCTCCCCCCCCCTTCTCCAAAATAAATTTGGTTCCTTTTATAGACCCACCTCTGGGCTGCTGCTCTGTTTCTTAATCAGGGTGCATTTAGAGCTCTTAAATTGCTTTAAAAGATGTGTATATCTCTCAGTGTGGCTTGTGAATCTTTTTTATTGTCACTGCATATAGTTTGAGTTCTCTGCTGTTTTATGGTTGATTACTGTATTTTAATATTTCACTGGCATGATAAACTATACAGACAACTTTGTTACTGGGTAGACTGCAAATACTCTTAATAAATAAATGATATGTCCCTTGAACATTTCTTAATTTTTCACATTTCCCTGCCTTTTTATGCCTCATCTATTTAACTATAAACAACATTAACCATCTGGTACTGTCATTTTATATAGTTATCTATCTTTACTGTTTATAAAGTTGATACAGTTTTATTTTTTTTATCTTTGATTTATTTTATTTTTCCCATGTATCTTTATATTACTCTACATTAGGGCAGTATCTCTGATATTAACTGGAAGCCTTGCATTCTTTTTCTTATGAAAACAGCATTGCTTAAAACTTGCTCAAGAATGAGTACATTTTGTCATTCTGTTTTTTTTAAAATTTTTCCTATTTATATTTCTATAATATTTTTTTCTATCTCCCCTGGCTTTATGAATCTTCTACATAATTTTGAGTTCTTTTCTTTCTTTCTTTCTTTCTTTCTTTCTTTCTTTCTTTCTTTCTTTCTTTCTTTCTTTCTTTTTCTTTCTTTTTCTTTCTTTCTCTTTCTTTCTCTTTCTTTCTCGCTCTTGCTCTCTCTTTCTTTCTCTTTCCTTCCTTCCTTCCTTCCTTCCTTCCTTCCTTCCTCCCTCCCTCCCTCCCTCCCTCCCTCCCTCTCTCTCTCTCTCTCTCTCTCTCTCTCTCTCTCTCCTCTCTATCCTATCTATCATCTATCTATCTCTAATCTAGCCTGTCCTCATTAAAACAGAGTAAAAATCAACAAAAACAGAATTTAAAAGCAGCAACAACCAAAATAACATAAAAGTAGCAGCCAAGAATGCTAAACACTCAAATGAACGGTAAAATAATTAATTAATTGAATGAATATAGTTCTTTAACTCATTATAGAAAAAATGAGATTCCTCTCCATACATTTCCCATTTTTATCAGAAGTCTCAATGATTGTCCTTATTTAATCATTCAAATAATACCTAAATTTAAAACAATGATCCCAATGAAGATTGGAATCCTAAGCAAGTTATTCCGCTGGCTCTAACTTAAGCTTGATGGGCTGGATGATGGTAGGAGCTGAAATTAAACCTAAATAAGGAGGAAATTATGGTAATAAATAAAACCTCCCCTTTCCATTGCTGCTTCAGGAGACATTATCAATGTGGTTGGATCCCTAGCAAAATAATCGGGGGCTGAATTCACTGGTCTCTAAAAGGAACCTATAGCTGTTTCAAGACTCAAGACTTCTTGCTAATTCCTTGACTTCTCCCCAATACGTTGTTTTCACTCTTCATATATTGATACAATACATGATGGAGATATAGAATCTGAATGAAGAACTGTTCTTCCTCTGGCAACAGTTGTATTGACTGTGTGACAAGGTCAGCATATCTTCCAGAACTATAAGGAACATTTTGAGCATGAAGACATAGAAGTGAGAGTCACTTCTTGTGCAACTGGTCATGTATGCTGGTCAACCAGCATAAACCTGAAGTCCTCAAATGATTTCAGTTCTAGCTGGTTATTAGAATTTTAAGCATTTTTAAAAATTTGCTCTTGAGTTCGCAGTTTTCTTCCTCTTCCTCTTTCTGTATTTCTCTTTATATTGCAACTTTTAGGTTGTAAACCTGATGGCCATGACAATCTTACTGATCATACATAAGCTTTGTAGGCTTATGCAAGCTTTAAATACGAAACAGAAATATGTCTGAAATTGTTGATAGCTGTTGTTGAGTCCTGGAACTGAAGAGGCTTGAGACAGGCTTAAGACAACAGCTCTTTATTGTAGCTATGTACAAGATCCAGCAGAGAGCCAGTCTGACAGCTAGCCTTTATATAGGGAGCTGTCAGATGGCTTAACCAATCAGCAGCCTCCATTTTCCCGCTTAAATGGAGGACCTGGTTGTAAACATGCAGTCTGGATATCTAACAGCTGTTATAATCAAAGATGTCTATTTTTTTAAAAAAAAATGGGTTTTACCTTATAGCACACTAGTGAAAATAGCCATTTGGTGGAAGAACATAATTCTGCAAAAAACTGGTGTCACAGGTCAACTTAGGAATATGGCCAAATAAAACTTAATTTTATTTAATTTGTTGATACAAACACAAAAGTTTTCTCTGTGGACTATTTCCTCTTACCGGTAGGTGATAACGTTCATTACGCTATAGGAGGGGAAATAAATTTTTGAATGTAAAATCATATGCGTGGAACTAGCTTTCTTAGGATTTTCTGCTACAAAAGATACTGTAGGAGTATTCTCTGCATATAGAAATGAAGGCTTGTGCCCATGTAAGTCACTTCCTATGATAACGGAATGGCCAACTGGCATAAAACTGAAATTTATATAATTAAGTGCAAAATCGCTACACATTTAAAATTTTGAATTTGTAGTGCCTAATTCCTGTCACTTCCCAGTATCATTCCAAACTGAACCAGTGGCCCCATATTTGTGAGTATTGCATTTCAAACAGAATGAGAGATGCTGCACTGTATAGCAGATAAACACATGGTCGTATCTCTTAAAGTAGGATAAACTGGCCTGACAATAATATTAAAAATCTACAGCTAATGCTGGTACATATCACAAGCTCCCAGGGCCTATGACAAGGTTTTAGAACCCCAAACTACATGCACGCACACATTTCCATTCATATCCATAGATATCCCATTCATAATCTATAGATATGAATGAGACATATATCTACACATAATTGCATTACAGAACTAATACATCATATAGAACTTAAATATTTATTTAGATCTCCCTTGGGGACTATGATTACAAATCTGCTGAGGATTTACAAAGACTTAATTAGTCATATACATATCTGGATTCTAAATAAATAGCTCCCCCCATATTCTTTCTGTTTTAATGATGCTGCACTGAAGTATATTGAGTTTTTGAGCAAACAAGAATTTCAGCATTTAATCTTTCTAGTGGTTAACCACAGCATGGATCTGGCTTTGCAACTCAGTCTAGAGAATCTCAGAACCAGACTGACTTGGTGCCATGTGTTTAACCATGCCAGTTAGAGATGCCACAACTGCATTTGTCCTAAATACTAAACTTGGTTAGTTTTAACCTTGATTCCCACTTTTCCTTTTTTACATTTAGTGTGTCGGGCAAACCCTCAGCACGCTAAATATTGCAATATTTTATGATCTGCTACATAGTGCATATCCTGAAAATTGATTAATTCACCAGCCAAATTAAGCAAGTTGTCCAGAGCAGTCTAAAAGCATCAATAGACAATGTTACTTAAGGATAAAATCCTTAAAAAATTAAGAGACCTAAAGAGTTACATTAGCTGATGTCTAATAATGGATAATAATGGAAAAAGATCCTCCCCCCCTCTCTCTCACACACACATGAAGATGCTGGGGGGGGGGGGAGAGAAACACAGGACTGCCATTCTTACTTTGAATTAAAAATAGATGCTTTTGCCCTATGAACCTTCAAACCTTTTTCAAACAAACTGGTTTTTCTTTTGATTAGCTGGAAAGGAAATGGCACATCCAGGAGGAATGCACATCAAAGAGAACACTCTAAATGATGCAGAAATGCATAAAACAACAAACAAGGCCAGCAGGGAAGAGAGTGATGCCATAAGTATATATGTCTTCATATTACAATGAAAGCCAGTTTGTTGAAGAACTGCAAAATGAGAACTAAAACTTTCTCGGCTGATGCTTTGCTAGAAAAGTAATGACTATTCCCTCCGCTGCCAAATTGATGCATAATGCCTCCTTGAAGGAACTGCAGTCCTGTGTATCTGCACTTTTGCATTTTCTTCCATGTTAGATTTTATTATTTATTTATTTTGTCAATCTCGTATTAGATAATACATATAAGTATATATAATTTGAATACCTGAAATGAATAAAAGTAAAAGGGAACATTAGGACAGGGACGGTAGGCACGCAGGTGCACTTATGCACGCCCCTTACAGACCTCTTAGGAATGGGGTGAGGTCAACAGTAGACAGTCTAAGGTTAAAATTTTGGGTTTGGGGATGTAACCACAGAGTCGGGTAGTATATTCCAGGCATACAGGTATTTCAGAAACCACTCTGTTGCTGAAGTCATATTTTCTGGAATCGAGTTTGGAGCGGTTCACTTTAAGTTTGCATCTATTGTGTACTCGTGTATTGTTGTGGTTGAAGCTTAAGTAGTCATTGACAGGTAGGACATTGTAGCGGATAATTTTATGAGCTACGCTTAGGTCATACCGAAGGCGGCGTAGTTCTCAGTTGTCTTAAGCCCAGAATTTCAAGTATGGTGGTATATAAGGTATTCTGTTGTGAGCAGAGGAATGTAGGACTCTTCTCGTGAAATATCTCTGGACACGTTCAATTGTATTAATGTCCGATATGCAGTGCGGGTTCCAGGCAGATGAGCTGTATTCAAGAATTGGTCTAGCAAATGTTTTGTATGCTCTGGTTAGTAGTGTAATATTACCAGAGAAGAAGTTACATAAGATTAGGTTTAAAACTCTTAATGCCTTTTTGGCAATGTTGTTACAGTGGGCTTTGGCACTTAGATCATTAGATATGAGTACTCCAAGGTCCTTGACAGAGTGAGGGTCGTCTACAAGGTCGTATCCACTCAGTTTGTATTTTGTGTTCTGATTCTTTTTGCTATTTAAAAGGCATGTTGATTGCATTGAAAAGATATCCATGCTTAAGCAGGTTGTCTACTTTGGTGCACTGTATAGGATGGAAAAGTAGTAGTTTCTCCTGGAAACGTTGCTGTAACCATTTTTAATTTTGATTCCAAGATGGCCTCCTAAGTCAGAAAGGAAGCCCAGAAGCATGGAAGTGATCTGGATATGCCTCCTTTGGAAAGGATCAGTGGTTGTGAGGATGTTGTTGCCACCCTCCTATCTGCTAATCCTGTGAATGCCTCATGACTCTTTGTCACAAATACCTTAAAGATCGGCATTTGCCCTAGCTTCAACTAGTACCATCCTCAGAGAGATCTCCCAGGATCAACTGCAGAAACAATTGGTCAGAAAATCGGATCTTTTGTGTATGCTTTCAAGCTGTAGAGCATTGGCTCTATCTAGAGCCCAGATTTCTGCAAGGCTTCTAATACGTATGCAGGCTTCTCCCGTGTTTGGAGGTAGCACTATAAGGTTGTTAGGATAGCACCAGACTGTCTGTTGTATATACTGCAGCATAGGCTCCACTTAAACTGATCTTGGGGATTTTCTATCATACATCAGCTTTGCTGTGTCCTGGGAAGGCCTGAAACAAGCCCCAATTAGCCTTATCTGTGGCAAGCAATGCAACTTTGTACTTCTAATCCAGGGAAGACTAGATTAGACATGCAGTAACTGCTGTGTATGCTGAGTGCAAAAGCCACTGTTATTGCCTGGATAATATGGGATTGCCTGTGATACATTAAAGTGCAATGAAGCCATTGGTCAATAGCTGACAGAATAGATTTCTAACTCTGTAAGTGCACTCAACCTTTTTTAGTGGGCAACTATGTCCCCTTTGCAACCTGTAGATTTCAACTTCCAGAATTCCTGAGTCAGCCATGAAGTTCCATGGAACGTCAACTCCCAGATTTCCTGAGCCAGCATGGCTGATTCAGGAATTCTGGGAGTTGAAGTCTACAGGTTGTAAAGGGGACATAATTGCCCACCTCTACTTTAGAAATAACTGTATTAACTGTTAACTGTATTAACAATGTCATAGTGTGATTTAGACAAGTCAATGTGAATTTTGCTTTTCCCATGAAAATAGTTGCATATTTATAGAAATCAATGTGTATCAGGGCCTAGGGTCATGGCCACTGCATAGCAACAGGATATCACTCATGAAAGAACTAGATAAAGTCTTAGGAATTCTATCTTCTAGAAAGCATTGGACAATTAACGAACCAACGGAATGCTGTTCATTTGATTTCTAGAATTTCACTCAAGGTGATTTAACTGCTGATCTATGATTAGATTATTGATAATATTTAGCAGATAATTCTACTAAGTATATGTTGCAGCTATGATGTGGATAATATTGTCCAATTATCATTTGTACAAAATGCACTTAATAGTAATGCATCTCAGGGGACATGAAAGTTTACATTTAGATATTTCAAATTCTGAAACCCCCTCAGATATTTTGCTTTGCCAGTATTTCATATTCTGTGCCAGAAATCCTCGTAACGATGGCAGTGGATGAGTCAACTTTAGCAGAAAACAGGAACATCCGTAATATGTCTAAAACAACTTGCTTTTGTTTGCCGAGTCAAAGCTATAAAACTGAAAGGGTCAGGAGAAGAATAATGGAAAATAAGATTTGCAAAAAAAACAAGTGAAGAAAACCCAAGGACTGAAATACTAAAGAAGTGCTTGCTTTACACAGGATCAGTCTTACCATATCATTCCAAGAATTTTTCAATTGTGGTTTTCTGAGTGACATCACTTCCTTTTGGAACATGCACGAACATCTTACTCATAATGATTTTCAAAGAGGGCTTGCGTGAGCCTCAAGGTCAAAGAATTTTAGCTGTGGGACAACTGGGTCTTGAGGAGGCAGGGTGGGTATTCCCCTACCAGCCCTTTTTACAGTACTTTCTTTTCTATATAGAAGAATAGAAATATTAATTCTCTCTGAGAAGGGGATTCATAATCATGCTTAAAAATCCTATACAAATTGAGCTGGGAATTAATTTTATTGAAACCAGAGGCGTTACTTCTTCACAGATATGCAAAATATGGGCAGCCAAGTTCATTGCAAGGGGCATTACATGGAAGAATACCATGTTATGACCTGTACACAGTCTACCGTGGTGGATGATATTGTATTCAGAATGACGCACAGAGATCTAAAGCTACAGGCCCTCATTTTGGGGATAATTGGTCAATAAACAATTGCATTAAATTGTGACTTCTTGACCACTGTTGAAATTGTTCTGCTGCTAATACTGATCCTCGGGCATAAGAGCTCAGGATCAGAGATACTACCGGTAGACCAGGGGCGGGTTCCTAATTTTTTTACTGCCACTCTGTGGGCGTGGCTTATTTTGTGGGTGTGGCTTGCCAGCCATCTGACCGGGTTGGCATGGACCTCGGGAGCTTGGCAGCGGCCGGAGAAGCAGGAGGCATTGCCCACCCGCAACGCAGCCCCCCACAGCGGGAGCAGCAAGACCGCGGCAGCGGTTCTTCTAGGAGGCTCCATCCAGCCTGAATGCTTCTCCCCATTCGATGATCCTAGGCTCCTGCCGCCCGTTCCCCCTCCCCTCAGCAGCTCGAGAAGCCTCGAACGTGCGAAAATGCCTGGGATCATCACCGCGCGTTCGTGGCTTCTCGGACTGCTGAAGGGAGGGGAACTGAGATAAGTCCTGCCGCCCGGTCCCCCTCCCCTTAGCAGCTCGAAAAGCCTCAAACGTGTGAAAATGCCTAGGATCATCACCGCACGTTCGTGGCTTCTCGGACTGCTGAAGGGAGGGGAATGGAGATAGCTCCTGCCGCCCGTTCTTTCAGCGTCTCATGCGCTCCCTCAGCCATCCTCCTCTGCTTGGACTCACTGTGGGGTAGGAAGGCAGCGCATGCGCAGTGCCGGAAGCTCGGCTTCTGAGCATGCACAGAAGAAAATTATTTTAAAAAAATTAAAAAGGCACCAGCAACCGACCGCACCGGTACTGTGATGTCACCAGCGGGCCGCTACCGGTGCTATAGGGCCGCTACCGGTGCTATAGAGTGGACCGCACCGGTAGGAACCCACCACTGCGGTAGACTCAATCAACTGAACTTACTTGGCACAGAAATGAATGGCTCAACCCATGGATATCAACAGAATCCAAACCTTGTTAATTTAATCTGAATCCAACCCAAAAGAAGTGTAACTGGATTTTTTTTACCATCGGGGAGCCCTTTTCTAACTATCCTTTTCATCAAATGTTTTAGCATGTTGTTCATTTGTAAAATCTCATTGCCACCAGACTTGTATGCATTTCTGTTCCTTGCTGCTTTAAGCTATAGCTGCATTAAAAGAAGATTCTGGACGAGAGCTCAATTCACAGGAGACCAGAGAGAGACAAATCAGCATGAAATCTACCATTACTAAAGGTAGAACATGCCTCCAAGCATGGCACTCTGATGAAAGCAAAGGTTACATAGACTATTAGTATAACCTAGAAAGTCTGAGCCATAAAAGGATCTGACAATTTTATGAGTGTTTCCCTTTCTTTATGTAAATCTCCCTGTTTTCTTGGCAGGGGAAAAAAAAAAAGAAAACCCTCAACTCTTTTGCTTTTATTATTTTTATTAAAAGGTATTCCTGTATATTTTCTCCTAGAATTTTCCAGTGGGAGGGCGTGGGGAAACCTATGTATTGAAAATGCCCAGTGGCTTCCCACATAAATTTTATCCTCGTTGTCCCACTAGGCATTCCATTCTCTTGAGTCCCGTATTTCGCTGGTGACTTTAGGGTGACAAACAATTAATGGGGATGCACAAGTGTCAAACAAAAGGCAGAAAAGGCACACCGCTGCTGGGAAAGCACCAAGAGTGGAGTAATGTGATTATGGTAATGATCAACAAGTCATCGTCTGCTGCTTTTGTTCGCTGTAATTAACTTCTTGGAAGGGCACTGTGGTTTCCCCTGTGTTCATCATCTGGCCCTGTCTTTGTGCCCCCCTCCATCTTTCTCTCTCTCCCCCCCCCCCCCCCCACAGAGGCTGCCCCCCCTCCTCTCCAAGTGCCTCCCTAAATAAATTCAGGGCAGGAACAAAGATACAGCAAGGAGAATAGAGATGGATATCATTTGTTGTCAGAAATTCAATACCATCTAGCAATCCAATTACTTAAGCTGTTTTTATAAGTCTTATTGCTGCTCACAGTAAGACCGCTCAGTCTCACAAAGAATGTAGTGGAACAGATGAGGGGGTGGGGTGGGGGTCTAATGAGGTTTCAGGAGACGAGGGTTTTGCTATTGTATTAATGTTGGGATCTAGGAATCTAACCCCAGCAAAAAAGTGAGAGTCACTGTTGCAAAGGCCGATCAAAGGGGAATCGTGAAACTGCACAGTTACTTATGGATTTTTGTTTTCTTTTTTTTTCTTTTCGGAGAGCAAAGAAAAATGGGGAAGGCTACCATCCGTTGAGAGCCTGCCTGTGGTGAGTCTCGACTAGGATGAGAAACGGAAATTACTTCTGAATATTCTTGCTCCTAGGCTTGCAATCTCGATCTGTGCTTTAAGCTTCCTCCCCACTGGATACAGGTCAAATGTTGAGCGCTGCTGCAGTGTTTCCAGAATGCTAATGATAGCTTTCTACATAACCTGCTTTCTGTATTCCTCCATGGAGGACGCATTCGTTAGAGACAAGAGAAAATAGCATGTATAGATCACAGGAATATTCAAAGTGAAGGTGGAGCTCAGTATCAAGCCTATGAATCGTGGACTCCGATACTGGATAATTTCAGACACTTCCCTATAGTTTTCTTGGCAATAGCATGGACACGCTTTGCCATTGCCTTCTTTCTGGAAGCTTTTTAACTTCCGAGAGTCATTTATAGCCTGAATTTCCATGTTAGCCACCCATCCAAATATAGAACACAGCCAAGCCTGCTTAGCTTCTGAGCTCAGACAAAGTTAGCTTGATTAGCCAATGATCTAAAGACATAAGCAAATTGTGTACTGTTCTGGAATGGGATAGGCAAACGGCTCCTCTAATCATAACTCAAAAATCAGTTTGTGTGCTTTTTGGAGAAATAAGCAATATGGCTTTGTCAGTTGGTTTGTGGCCCTGAGGGGGTGCTCTCCACTGGAGGTGGTTGATGGGGTAAGAAGAAAATCTCACTCCCTTGCTGTCTGTCCCCTTGATTTCATTTTCGATAACTTTTCTTAATTTTAATTGATTTTATATTTACATTTTTACCATTTGTAAGCTGCCCCAGAGTTGCCTTATTAGTGAAATGGGCGGCATATAAATTTAATAAATATCTGGCTAATAAACACTCAGCTCCATCCAGTTGCCCCATCTCTACCCCGAATTAGAATAGAATTACAGAGTTGGAAGGGACCTTGGAGGTCTTCTAGTCCAACCCCCTGCTTAGGCAGGAAATCCTACACTACTTCAGACAAATGGTTATCCAACATCTTAAGAATTAAGAGACTACAGGGTTGTAAAAAGAAAAAAAAAATATGTCTCCAATGGATGTAAAACAGATGCATTAATTTGGCAACCTCAAAATTATGTGGACTTCAGCTCCTAGAGTTTCCCAACCAGCATTGCTCTAAACTTTCAGGAATTTTTTTTTTTAAAAAACAAGTGTGTTCCTGCTCTGTTTAATAATGTCATTAAACCGTTATTTGTGGCCTTTAGAGATAAAATTAAAGAATTAAGACTAGCCATAAAATGAGTGCTACTACCTCGCTCTTCCATATGCATAGGCAAAAAGAATGCAGACAAAGGAAAAAATGTCAAAATATATTAGCAAAAAGAGTGAGTTGTTCTATTTACTTAACCTTTTCAATACTTAATTTCAAGTTAATACTGTAAGAGGAAGGATGTCTTAGATGGATGAGGGCAGTGGAATTAATTATGTTCTATAAATATCAAATCTTTCAAAATAACGCTCCGCTTCCATTGTTGGCATAGAAGTTCTTACTGATAGAAATTTGAAGCTGACATTTTCAGGCCCGTGAAAAAGAATAAAGATGTTGAAGAAAATAATGGGCATAATTCCTTGGGAATCCTTTCACATCCAATGTATCCATACCCAGGCAGTGTTGTATGCGCTAATTGTGTTGAGACTGCAGTTCTCAGAATTTGGAAAGGTCTACTTTCAAGACGTGTGAAGGACACTATCAAGTAAGCCACATTTAGCTTACTTTGTTAAGATACACCTTCAAGTATTCCCAACATGCCAGATTCATAGTTTTTATTTTTAAGAAGAATTGAGGGGGAAAAGCAGAGATAACTGCAAGTTTGTTCGCAAGTCAAGTTTGCATACAAATGTAAAAAGGCACATTAGGGACAAGAAATTCAAAAAAGTAAAGAATAACTGTTTCATCAAGACCTCAGTATAATTCCCCATGTTTAAAATGCCTGTTGTTTGTAGTTGCATACATTTGCACCAGCTGTTCTACAATTCATGTATTTATCTTACTAATTTATTTAAGCAGTTTAGCATAATCACAGGATCCTATGTGTTCGGAATGCTTATCATTGTTCCCTGGGAAATACCACTACCGTGGGTCGTCCCCCCCACCCATTTTTGTTGCTACAATGCTTGAAAGGCAATTTTAAACACAGGGTGGGGGTAAGTTTAACCCAGAAATGTGTTTTGGTTAATCATTGCTTAAAACGGCTGCAAAGCATATGCTCTTCTCGTCCAATACTACTTGAAAGCAAAATTCAAAAGGTGGAGGTAGAAAAATCAGGCACCCCCAACTAATTTCAGCATGGAATGCTTGCTTTGAAAGACAACCTAATCTTTTCAGGCATTAATCTGCAGAACCTGAAATAATAAATTTCAAATAAAAATGAACAAACTGGTTTACAAATGTATTCTTAATATAAAAATTAAATGAAACAAGGGAATGCTTCCCTAGGCTGTTACAATTGAAGAATCTTTGGAAACTGACCATCTAAAACATGGAAGCTGAAGGATTATTTTTATCCTATTCCTTCTAACTGTGTAAATATGAGATGTTTTATGCTGCCAATTGATTAAGTACTATCCCAGGCAAAAAATAAAACTATAATGGGCCATGTCTACTAAATATATATTTAAAATATTCTAAAATGTTAGATATTATTATATATAATACTTTTTTAAAAATAAAATTTGGGCGAGGTTTTTCTGTTTAATAAGGATAAGGAATTTTGACTAGGAAAAAGTGCCAGATTTTAAACACGAAAGTTGCTGAAGCATTTTCTACTGTATATGGCACTGAGAAAGAATTACTATAGAAATTTGTCTCCAGATGCTATTATAAAACAGTTATCAAGGTCTGGGAAGATCTACATGGGCAACCACCATTCTCCAGCAGACTAGATCCTCATCATGACAACATGGATGTGTTTTAAGACATATCCAAAGGTAGTATGGTTTTATTAAGGAAGTTTTAAAATACATACAACTGATGGAGTCTGCTTAGTAGAGTCATTATAGAGACAGGACTCTATAATGATTATAGAGTCCTGTCTCTATAATGACTCCACTAAGCAGACTCCATCACTTGAAGG
The DNA here is from genome assembly GCA_023053685.1 of Diadophis punctatus similis. Taxonomy (NCBI): domain Eukaryota; kingdom Metazoa; phylum Chordata; class Lepidosauria; order Squamata; family Dipsadidae; genus Diadophis; species Diadophis punctatus. Next base: position 152,075,183 of record JALIGW010000001.1, read on the forward strand.
TAGCTTTACAAAATGAATGGATGGATGAATAGAATCCCATTCCAAACCTGATGAGGTGTTAATGTAGGCAGATCTCATTGAACATCCTTGGTCTATGAATAAAAAATTAACTCCAAACTGGTTTCCATTGTTTAAAACTTGTGTTAGCTGTACTAGAAGGATCAGATTAGTCACCAACTTCACAGGAAGGCCACAACTTTTTATTGAGATTGGGTATAATAATTACCACCAAATTCTATTTTTGCATTACTATTATAGTATATATAATATACTATTATAGTATGTTACATTAGCATTACTGTTACTATTAGTCTTCTCATCGTTCCTATCACCCATCTCCTTCCACTTATGATTATATGACTGTAACTTGTTGCTTGTATCCTTACATTTATATTAATATTGTTTCCTGATTGCTTATTTGTACCCTATGGCAATCATTAAGTGTTGTACCTCATGATTCTTGACAAATGTATCTTTTCTTTTATGTACACTGAGAGGATATGCACCAAAGACAAATTCCTTGTGTGTCCAATCACACTTGGCCAATAAAGAATTCTATTCTATTCTATTCTATCTATTCATTTTTCTTACTTTCTACTATTGGTAGACTTCCAAATGACCTCATTTCTCCCCCAGCTGTGCATCAGGCAACAATGCCTGCCCCGTGACCTTCATTGTGATACCAGTGTCATCTCAGTCATTCAAATTATGTCCTAATAAGCCCCATTAATCCAATGTTTACATTTCCCACAATGTGTGTGAACTTCAATCTTATTTCATTCATCATAATTGTAGGATTTAACATATGTAACATTATTACATATGTTCATTTTCTCTTTTCATCTTAACCTAAGTGAACTGTAATCAGTTAGGCAAATATGCTTCTTTTGCGATCAAAGCAATGATGTTACTTTATGGTTGGTGCAGATGGATGTAAAGCACCCACCATGAATACATCCTTGTGTCATCTGTTCCCCTTTTCCTGTTTTTATAAAATGATCTTTCCCAGGCTTGTTTCAGGGGAGCTTGGGAGAAAAGGCCAACCTTGACACATCAGTGATCCAGGTCAACATGGCTGCTTCAGCCAACAATATTAGTTAAACTATAATAAGTGCCGTCCCTACTTGCTGCTAAAGAAAATCTATAAAAGCTGTAAAGGGAAAACAAAACTGGCACTGAATGGATGTGTATTCTGTTTTAAGAGAGCTCAGATCTGCAGCAGATACACTAAAATCCCAGTAGAAGAAAAGATCAGAGCTGGGTTGGGTTTGCTTGATGCTGCACAGAATCTCTGAGAAAGCCACACTATTCTCTGTTGCTGAGGGGGGGAAAAATCCTGTTGAGAGTACTTTTTTCTCTTCCTGCCCCTAGATCTGCCTCACTTCTTTCTGTGTGTGGCAGATGTCACTGAAGTTGAGAAATGCTCTCTCCCTGGTGTGATGGGAATCTAAAGTGCCTGGAAAGAATATTGCAGCCCTAGCATCTCCATCTTCTTTCATGGAAGATTAATACTGAAAGCATCCTGTGGGGTTGAGGTCTGCTGCCTTCAAACAAGGGGCAGACTGTTGCTGGTCAGGTTCCAGCAGATGATGACCACTTTGCCCCTAGGTGCTCAGGTTTATGATCAGAGAGAGTGAGCGAGAGAGAGGAAAAGAGAGAGGGGGGGGGAAAGAGAGAGAGAGACCCCTCATTTACGTAAGACTATCCTAGATGAAACAGAGAAGCACCTCCTGCACTGAATCTTATTTCCTGCTTACTAAGAGTGTGAAAGTAGCTGAAGCATTTATATACAGCATAGACTTTAGTTGTGGGAATTAAATCGGTGGCAATAGATCAGTGTTTCCCAACCTTGGCAACTTGAAGATGTCTGGACTTCAACTCCCAGAATTCCCCAGCCAGCGAATGCTGGCTGGGGAATTCTGGGAGTTGAAGTCCAGACATCTTCAAGTTGCCAAGGTTGGGAAACACTGCAATAGATGAATATTCCTTTATCATGTGGGGGTGTGACCATATGCATATTTACTGCTAACTCATAAACTGTGAGTGTTTTCACAGGTTTGTTTTATTCTAATGAATGCTACTGCAGTGAAAATAAGAGCAGTGCTGAAAACAAGCTATGACAAACGGGATTTTTTTTTACTCTTGGTAGCAAAGGCTAGGGAATAATAACCCAGGCCATGGAGAGAGCTTGATTACAAGCTACTGCATATGTAATGGATGGGCTCAAAGATCCTCCAGGGGAATGGATCAGGATGTACACCTTGGGGCATGTTTATGTTGTCAGTTCCACCTTTCAATGTGCAGATGGACAAATCTGGGAAAATATTTGGTGAAATGATAGATGTACAGTTGACTATATAGCATTAATGGCGAACCTTTTCAGCACCGACTGCCCAAACCGGAACGCGCGCATGCATGTGCACTCTGGAGCACCGGAAACCCGAAGTCCAGCTGGCCGGTGCACATGCGTGCACCGGAAACCAGAAGAGCAACTGGCAACAGCGTGTGTGCCCAGAGAGGGCTCTATGTGCCACCTCCGGCACACGTGCCAGAGGTTCACCAACACGGCTATATACTGTAATATATTTAAGGGGCTTGGCTGTGTTCTGATTGGGTGGAAGTGTGTTCTGATTGGTTGGGGGCTTGGCTGTGCTCTGATTGGATGGGGGGTTGGCTGTGCACTTCGTCGAAACGTTGCCAAGACACTTCCAATTTTACGTGGGAGAAAACCCGAATAACCAAAGACCTACATACAAACACCCACGAAAACCTCAGAAAACAAATATATATATATATATATATATATATATATATATATATATATATATATATATATATATATATATATATATATATATATATATATATATATATATATATATATATATATATATATATATATATACACATATACATATACATATACATATGCACATATATACACACATACTGTTGACTAAACCCAGGGCAGGGGGAAAATGACCTCTATTACTTGTTTGACTTCTATTACTCTATGAAACCAGGTGATTAGTTCCAAAAAACATTATCAGCAACATTATTAGATGACCCTTCTGCTTTTAATCAAAATTCTACTGTATTTCTAACATTAAAGGCTTTAGACCTACATAAGATGTTGAGCTAGAAGTCCAATTTTGACTGTTGTGCAACAGATCGTTATTGACTGTTAATAAATTTATCCTATGAGATAATCCAAATAAATTATTTGTCCTTATTAATATTGTTAGTATTTATGGGCCAAGAGGGATATTAATACTTTACAGCAGCGGTTCCCAACCTAGGGGTCGGGACCCCTTTGGGGGTCGAATGACCATTTCCCAGGGGTCGCCCCGGCATCCTCAGCTCCCCCCCGCCACAAGCCTGACCATATCGACTCAACTCGCCCGAGCCCTACGATTGGTCGGGAGAGGTGCCATTCGGTGAGAGGCGTTTGTGACGCCTGGCGGCCGAGCTTTGGCAGCATCAGCTAAGGGGCCAGCTTTGCTCTCAATTCTGGGAATTGAAGTCCAGGCACCTTAAAAGTTGCTGAAATTGAGAAATATTGCTGTACACTTGTTGGTTATCAAGTCTAAATACAGAAGTAGATTTGTTGTGGAAGATGATATTCCTTGTGCTCTTGCAAAGACTGGCCCGAGAATTTCTCATCTGGCATAATTACATATTGTTTTTGTGATTAATCGCTATGCTTTAATTATGTTCAATTTGTAACAATGAAAATACATCCTGCATATTAGATATTTACATTATGATGCATAACAGTAGCAAAATTACAGTTATGAAGTAGCAACGAAAATAATTTTATGGTTGGGGGTCACCACAACATGAGGAACTATATTAAGGGGTCGCGGCATTAGAAAGGTTGGGAACCACTGCTTTACAGAATAAACGGCCAAGCAAAAAGGTAAATCACCTGAGTTAATACAAGAAATTGGATTATTTAAAAAATTAGTTTGAATTTACTATTTGGTCCAGATACATTAACAGCATGTAAAACCTTTGTGTTTGTGGCAATTCCAAATCATTACAGTATTCTTTAATAATGCAATTCTTATGGTGGATATTTGTTATTTGTAAGAACTTTGGCATAAAGGGAGTATCTCCATATTAACAAATTGTGTTTAAGTGTTTTTAAATAAATCAAGTATGAAAAGACTCCATGTTTCCATAATTTAGTTCTTGGTTTAAATATTGAGTTGTTTTTATATGTATGTCTCTTCTTTCTATATAATAAAGAGAATAATATAGTTCTTGGACTTTACTAGTGTTAAGGACACGTCATGCTGTATTGTAAGAAAAAAATCAAAATGTTTCTTTTCTGATGCAAGAATTCCTTTCTCTTTTGAAAAATGAATAATTAAAATTTACAAAATTGATAAGGTGTTTTAAAAGTTCTCTATTCTACCAGTAGTCAAGCTTCAAGAAGGATTTGGTTGAATACACTTGTAAAGTATTTCTAAATGGGATGCAAAGGGTCTAAATACTCTGAGCTCCACCTTAGCCCCATACAAAGTATAATTTGAAATAATCAAGTTGATATTATTTTATCCAAGGCAGCCACACTGATCGGTTTGAAGAGTCAAATTAAGGAGATGAAAAATATGAGCAAAGCTGGAACTTCAGCTACTTTCATTCAGAACCAGGTTCCCCATTTCTGAAGTAGCCAATGAGAAAGATGGGCCTTCGTCTCTAACGCCCCAAGAAATAAAGGTATTTAACTACAAATAGGCTTGCCTGCTCCCTTAATGAGGCTTGTTCACAGAGTTAATAGGGAACAAGGAACCGGCAGAGAAGGTAGGCCCAGTCAAACAAGCCAGCGGTCGTCCAAGCTGAACCCTGAACGAGCTCGCGTTGCTTCACAGCATGCCTCCCAGCCATGGGGAATTTAAAAGCCCTCGATTACAGCGCCATAAAATAAAAATGCACATTTACATCTGGTCACATGCAAGCTCGGAGATGTAGAAGGGGAATGCTTACTGTAAGTACCCGGGCACCAGCTGAATTAATGACACAGCAGGGCCGGTCAAAACACAAGAACAACTTGTCAAACTCCCTCTATTATAAGCTGGCCGGGCTCCACGCTCAGCCGGCCGTTCGCGTTGTTTGCTATTGCCCACCCCGGCCTTTAATTGCCTCTTGTCCTGCAGTCGTGGGCGCCCTAAAGCGGAATGCATTTGCCCGGGAGGCTTTCAGCTTTTCGCGGCTCTCTTCGAGGTCTCTCTCCCTCCCTAACGCTAAAGCAAACAGATTAAAGTTGCAAAGGAGGCAGTCAGAAGGAGGAGGCCGAGGCGGGAGGGGGGGGCACCTTTCCCCGCGAGCAAAAGTTCAAGCCGCGCGCGTGATGTCCGGGCAGTTGGGGGGCGGGGAGTCCGACCGGGCGCGCGGCATAAATATTCATTCCAACGTCTTCAGTTCGCTTCGCGGGCCAAAACTGCTTCTTTTCCCCTCGATCCTGATGCCTTCAGACCACCTTGTGTTATAGGGTGTTGATGGGGCATTCTTAGGGAGAAGATAATGGATTTACTGGATTGATTTCTTCGATGAAATCAATCTGGAAGCCAACTGGAAGCTTTCTTGGGAATGAGCAGTTTCTTTTTGCAGACGGGGGAACGCCTCCACCCCACCCCACCCGCCAAGAATATCCTTGGCAATAATGAATGAAGAATCCCTGTAAGAGCAATTTGTCCCAATTTTAAGCGAACCTGCTTGGCCATTTAAATTGTTTTCCCTTTGCAGATCCAGGAGAAGCAAGGCCCTCCAGCGCAGATAGTTCTGGTAGCACTCAGTTTGGTGCTAGCCTCACTGTTCTTGGAAGGTCTGCAAAACTACCCACCTAGTATTTGGCAATTATGACGCAGCTCTGTTCATTTTAACTGCAGATCCCCAGAAACAGTAGTTGAGAGATATTAATTGAGATGTTTATAAATACTGGGAAGCCTGGAGTAAGACGGTAGATCCCAAACCCCGCCTGACTTCCAGAGATCATGAATAGTCCTCAAAGATACTTGCAGGTGACCCTGTCATGGGTGCCAGCATTCTTGCACAAAATGATTTTGGTCCCCTCATTTAACCTTTTTAAAAGGAATATTTACTGGTTTTTGCACCTCTTTGAATACCACCTGGTCAGGACTCATGTGCCTTCATGTCCACAAACATGTTCCCAACCATTAGATTATGTGACGATTAATAGAATAGAATAGAATAGAATAGAATAGAATAGAATAGAATTCTTTATTGGCCAAGTGTGATTGGACACACAAGGAATTTGTCTTTGGTGCATATGCTCTCAGTGTACATAAAAGAAAAGATACATTTTTCAAGAATCATGAGGTACAACACACAATGATTTTTATGAAGCCATAGAATGAGGAACTGTAATGGGCAGGACACAAACATCAGGAGTCAAAGACCATATTTTATTTCAATATAATTAAAATTACAGTTAATTTAGTAAAGATTAATCTTGGCATGCATTGAGCACCTTTGCTTTTATTTACAAGTAATTGGCAGGTTCTACTAATTGTTGACAAATGGCACTCAAAAGAGCCAGGCTCCAGACTAGAAAGCAGGAGACCTTGAGTTCAAGTCCTGCCTCAACCATGAAATGCAGCTGGGTGACCTTGGGTCAGTCACACTCTCTAAGCCCAACTCACCTCTAAAGGTGATTGTGGGGAAACTAGGAGGAGAAAAGTGTGTTGGATTAGTTTGCAGCCTTGAGTTACTCAAGTTAGTTAAATAATAAAGATGGGATTAAAATAATAATAAATAATAATAAATAGAAAGGCAACACTGGTTCATGTGGTTATGCACTGCCATGTGTCTCTTGCACAAAAGTTCCTTCTCATATTCCTTCTGATTTTTTTTTTTGTCTTTCGCAAATGCTTTTTTTTTTTCTTTAGAAAATATATGCAAAAGGTTTAAAATCTAGCAGGAAAGCAACAGAAATAGATTGTCGTGTTTATGGTCACACAAAAAAAGATATAACAGAAGACCAGAAAATTATCTCTTCTCCGTCAATGTATGTAATGGATATAAAACTTATCTATATTTAAACAAGCAATCCGATTTGGAAGCCTGTTTCAAAATCTCGGCTAGGTACACATTCGATTCATTTTCCCCCTCCTTGTTGCAACGTTAACTAAATGCTAGTAAATTAATTGTATCATATTACCAGAGAATATTTAATATGTATGAGGTAAATGCATTTATCCTTTCGCCTCATTTTCCTCCTTTTCTTTTTTGCAGATAATGATAACAACAACAGTGATGCTACAGCAGCAGAGAAAATGGCCCTCTTTTGTGTTTGTGGGCAGGTACTTTCCCTGAGAGAAATGTTTGCAGGTTGGGTGTGCGGTATCTTTCTGCCTTCCAAATATATCTCTTGCCAAGTCAATGATTGTTTTTATTTAGCAGATCTTCCTTTTAAAATGTTTTTATCGACTGAACTGTTTCCTGTTTTTTTTGCTTTTAACAAATGTGCGTGATAAGGTTGCACTAATGCTTTTAATTGTTATAGGCCATCCTGTGCTATGTAAGTGCATTGGAAGAGTTGGGTATCAGTTTTCAAACAGAATAATCCTTGAGGGAAACTGAGAATACTAATGACGGAGCATTTCAACAATTCCTAAATGCCTCCCAAGAATAGGGGTAAAAGTAGGGGGAAGAGTATTTGCTAAACTTTTATGTTTTGAAGAAAACATTTGCGTCTTTTTCTTTTGACCTTTGACTGTCTTCATTACTCATCCTTTCTCATCTTCTCATCTTTCCTACTATCTTCTTCTATTGGTTTCTTATGATTTATCAGTTGTGCTTTGTAACTTATTATTAATAGCAATAGCACTTAGACTTATATACCGCTTCACAGCCCTCTGCCACATGTCGCCCCCGGCCTCCATTTCACTATCAGAGCCTTCTGGAAAACCCTCTGCAGGTGAGAAATGGGCTCTGGATTGACACGTGTGATGCCCCCGGCTTCTGTTTGGCCTTCAGAGGCCTCCCGGAAAGTCCTGTGCAGCCAATAATGGGGGGCTTTCCGGAAGGCCTCTGAAGGCAAAATGGAGGCTGGGGGCGTAGCGCATGTGTCAATCCCATTTCTCAGCTGCAGAGGGCTTTCCGGAAGGCTCTGATGGCGAAATGGAGGCTGGGGGCGACGCATGTGAGCGGCGGCAAGCAGCTGCAGAAGTGGGCTGCAGAAGAAAGCAAGGCAGGTGTAGGGGTGTGTGCGGCCTGGTAAGTAGGGCAGCTCCATCCCCCATCCCCACCCTAGCTTAATTTTTACCTGTGCGCCTCGCCCCACCCCCTGCACCCCGGGGTGGACAGGGTCTTAATTAGAGCTAATTTTGGGGTAGGGCTTAATTTAGTGCATGCGTTCAAAAACATGTTAGGGCTTCTTTTTGTGGTGGGAGACAAATTCCTTGTGTGTCTGATCATACTTGGCCAATAAAGAATTCTCTTCTCTTCTCTTCTCCTCTATTCTATATTCTATATTCTGTTTTAGTGTGTGTGTGTGTGTGTGTGTGTGTGTGTGTGTGTGTGTGTGTGTGTAACATTTTTTGCTGATAAATGAAAATAAAGGGAGACTATTTCTATTTCGAGCTATTTTGCTCTCGTCAGATAGCCATACCCCTTAGTGGGAATTGAACCTAGGCAGTCTGCTTGAAGGCAGTAGTTTAACCTCTAGGCCACAAGGTTCTCTTCCCTATCAGCTCTTCACCAGGAAAGGGTTATATATGTTTATTCTGTCGAGTCATCCTGGTGTATGGAAGGAAACATCACAGCTTCCTTTTGCCTTTCAGCCCCTCCTGGGACCATCCAGGCAGTTTTTTCTATAGTCGACAAACTATATTGTCTATATGTGTAATATTTTTTGCTGATATATGAAAATAAAGGGAGACTATTATAGATCTATTTCGAGCTATTTTGCTCTCGTCAGATAGCCATACCCCTTAGTGGGAATTGAACCTGGGCAGTCTGCTTGTAAGGCATAGTTTAACCTCTAGGCCACAAGGTTCTCTTCCCTATCAGCTCTTATATATATAATGTATGTATGTATATAATGTATGTATGTATTGTCAAGCGTGTATATGATTATAGACAAAGTATAAACATGATTGTGAATATATAAGAAGTACAAGCATGGTTATGAGTACAAGAAATTTTACGAATACATGGGTATATTAGAACAGGGACGGTAGGCACGATGGTGCGCTTATGCACGCCCCTTACAGACCTCTTAGGAATGGGGTGAGGTCAACGGTAGACAGTCTAAGGTTAAAGTTTTGGGGGTTTGGGGAAGAAACTACAGTCAGGTAATATTCTATTCTATTCCACTCCACTCTATTCCTCACCTACCCCCTAGCCTGCCCCCTATCCTTTCCCTCTGCTTAACCCTGCTCTTGTTCCCTTTCCAACCTTTTTTGAAGATCAGGAATTCATATCCTTGGAAAGACCAGACAGGAAAACTGGCAGGGAGGCAAAAGGCAGATGCTAAGTTGCATTCCTCCTTTGAGGCTGTACTGCTACCTCCAACCTCAGAGGGGGAGAAACAGAACCATCTTAGTATCCTTTGATGCGAGGACTCTAGAACCTCATCCTAAATAAACAAGGTAAGTATTTTGTTAGCTGCATTGGGTGTCAAGAATAGAAACATTAAATGCATGTAACAAAATAATATTTGAATTGAGGTTGTGGCTAGAGACCATGAGCCAGATTTCTGGCCTATAATCTCTTTCCCATAAATTCACTGCATTGGTCTCATGTATAAAAAAGAAGCAATGTAATCTCTGTTTCCAAAGCTGTACGTTTTCTCTTATTTATTTTAAGGTACTATTTTGATTCATAAGCTCGAGACAAGAAACATTTTTCTTGATCGAAACTCAGCCACGGAATTAAAATAGAGTCACAAAAATAAGGCATATTTTTAAGAGCATTTCAGTCTTTGCAGAAATATTTTGGTTATACAGAAGTAGTGGGAGAATTTATCATTCACATGGGAATCCTGCATGGTTGTCCCCATCCCAGTTCCCTAAGAGCCAGTCTGAAAAAACAAAACAAAGTCAAACACATACTCCACGTTGAGTCATGCTTGGGAAATGTCTGAGAGCAGAATGGAGACTTCTCATTGCATTTATTCTTAGGTGGGATCAGCCAACCTTGAGAAGAGAACATTGTTTTCGAGGGATGGAGCTCCCACCCCAAAGAATGGCTCAGTGTCTGAAATGATCCAGTGGGGTTCAACATTTTCCAGACAGTAAGATGAATTTCTCAAATATAACCTTAAGCCTTATTTCAAAGTTTCTTCTTCTTCTGTCCCTTACTTTATTTATTTATTTATTTTATTTATTTTGTCAAGTACGTATTGGTAATATACATAGATATAACATTGTTTATATACATAAGATGGGTACTGATAAGAGGGAACATTAGGACAGGGACGGTAGGCACGCTGGTGCGCTTATGCACGCTCTTACTGACCTCTTAGGAATCAGGGGAGGTCAACAGTGGACAGTCTAAGGGTAAAGATTTGGGGGTTTGGTGATGAAACCACAGAGTCAGATAGTGAGTTCCAGGCATAAACCATTCTGTTGCTAAAGTCGTATTTTCTACAGTCAAGTTTGGAGCGGTTCACTTTGAGTTTGTATCTGTTGTGTGCTCGTGTATTGTTGTGGTTGAAGCTGAAGTAGTCGTTGACAGGAAGGATGTTGTAGCATATAATTTTATGAGCTATGCTTAGGTCGTGCCGAAGGCGACGTAGTTCTAAGCTTTCTAAGCCCAGGATTTCAAGTCTGGTTGCGTAAGGTATTCTCGTAGTGGTTGTTCTTTGAACAACCAAAAACTGACGGGGAAAAAAAACCCCACAACACTGACATTGAGTGCAGCAAGAAGAACATGGAGTTGTTGAAGTGACAATTCTCTCCAGAAAAAAGAAGAGGATCAGTTTCATGTGATGATGACAACAACAATAAGGATGTGAATATGAGTATAAATTTTGCATTAGCATTTTAAACTGTGTTTACCTTGATTGGCTTAGCCATCATGTTTCTGCCTCTGTCAAATATCTATTAATACAGGCCTTGCCATAGGGACAGGATATTTTATTCTGTAGGGAGGAGGGTATTTTATATTTAGAAAAGGCAGATATATTTTAGAAATTGTACAGTTACTGAGAAAAGATAGGGAGAAAATCAAAGACTTAGCTGTGCTAAAGTGCCTAGGGGATGCCCCCGCGGACTGATTCCAAACATATAACCCATTCAAATGGCAGACCCACTATACTACAGCTCCCCTGAACCAAGGCTAATATCTTTTTAAACTCCCTAGTTTCAAAGGAGCTTATCATAGGGCATGGAGTAGGCTGCTGTTGAAACAGCCTGACAGTTCATCATCCTTGAAATTGCCCAGTCAGATGCTAAACAGTTAAGTAGTGGCTTACGTTACAAGTAACTTCCTCCAATTTGTAATTTTAAAATAAAATAATTTGGAATTAGTCAGCTAAGCTGGATCGTTCCTTGCACAGCACAATGTACACGCGGCCAGTAGTGGGTTCTAAAACCTGTTGCTACTGGTTTGTGTGCGCGCTTGCGCAGAAGCGTCCCGGGCAGGTGGGCGGAGCGTCCCGGGCGGGTGGGTGGAGCCTCCCGCCGCCGCCACTACCGGTTCGCTGAACCGGGCCAAACCGGGAGCAACCCAACGCTGCACGCAGCCTACACTCTGCTCATATGGTACATTACTTGTCCTAAGCATTATTGGTAAGGAGGGTGGGTCAAAGCAAGACAGATAAGCATTCTCAACCTGGTGTTATTCCCACATCCCATGCTGCAATATCATAATCCCCAGCCAGTGTAACTGGCAATTATGGAAGTTGTCTGATGTACCAGTAGGACAACAGACAGACAATATTGTGATAGTGGAATTCTATGTATGATAGCAAAAGAAAATGAATGTCATGAAAGCTTGATTTTCCTTTGAACACACCTGTAATGTTTTTTCCAGTTGCTCAAATAACCAGTAAGCATGCCCCCACTTTCCCGTTTTCCATCCATTGAACATAAAAAGCCTGAAACAGCTATAGTGGGGAAGGCTGCCCTAGGATGATTGGCAGGTCCATTTGCATTTACCACTTCATTACAAGCTCCATTAATTAAATGAAATTGGATCCCCAGCTGTTTAATAAACAAAACCATTGTGACTCTATTATGCTACTTGTACATTGTTTTGTTGTACTTGTCTTTATTTGAAGGATAAACATCAACTGATGATGTTCATTGTGCAATTAGACTTTCCGCCACTGGCCATAATTTTTCCATTGATACAAATGGATTAACTCACCTCCATTAGAATCAACAGTGGCTTTTTTTCTGGTCAGCCCTAATACTGCTTGACAGAAATGCATTCAGGCTATCCTTGGAGCCCTTTTACCAACTCCTCATCCAAGGGGATTTTGGAAGGGGATAAACTTTTTAAATTAGTGAGATCCTTCATATACATGCATTGTGACAATTCGTTATAGGATCTTTTTCATAGGGCAGTTGGTGGTAATGCCCAGTGAGAAGAGAAGGGCAGACTCTAGCAAGCTTCAGCTTCCTTCTCTCTTTAGGATTTATGGTCTCATTAATTGTCTTTCTAGAACAAGCCCAGGTTGATGTTCTATACAGCAGGCCTTGTCTGGAGTATTTAATTTGAATTCTTGGATCAGAGTGGTGTGGTAGGGAGGGAACAAGGAGGTACAACCAGCTATAGATTGCTTTAATTTTGTAGCAGAAATTCATATATATATATATATATATATATATATATATATATATATATATATATATATATATATATATATATATATATATATATATATATATATATATAAAATGAGGGATGCGGTGGCTCAGTGGCTAAGATGCTGAGCTTATCAATCAGAAGGTCGGTAGTTCGAATCCCTAGTGCCGCGTAATGGAGTGAGCTCCTGTTACTTGTCCCAGCTTCTGCCAACCTAGCAGTTTGAAAGCACATAAAAAATGCAACTAGAAAAATAGGGACCACTTTGGTGGGAAGGTAACAGCACTCTGTGTGCCATCGGCGTTTAGTCATGCCAGCCACATGACCACAAAGATGTCTTTGGACAGCGCTGGCTCTTCGGCTTAGAAATGGAGATGAGCACCGTCCCTAGAACCGGAAGCTACTAGCACGCATGTGCGGGGGAACCTTTACTTTTACCTTATATTTACAGTCAAAGAAACACCCAGGGTTAGGATCCATTTTCATCCTGAAGGTTACTGTCCAGGATTATTTTACCTCACTAGGGCCTTCAGTTGGCAAGGCTAAATCATATTGATACCTATGGTTATCTATACTCACGCAATACCTTCATAGACATTCACCTATAATATACAGTGTATCTGGTTGTTTCTTTGTTTATTATATTTATATGCTGCCCATCTCACAATAACATGATTCTGGGCAGCATATAATAAAAACATAAAAAGAACAATTAGAAAAATGTTCTACGATTAAAACAAAAATATTATTTAAAAAACCCAAGGTCTTCTCCCCCAAGCTGTTGACATAACCAGGTTTTAAGGGAAGGAAGTCAGGAATGGGACCAGTCTTGGGGGTGGGGGGAAATGATGTTGGCAGAAAAGTCCATCTTCTGGGTTCCTCGATGTAATTTCTTAGCAGATGAGACCTGGAGCATAGTTCTTCCGCCAGAGGTGAAGAAATTGGGGAGAGGTCCCTCAGATAGCCCAGTTCCATGTCATGAGGGGTTTTTTAAACCAGAATCTTGGATTGGGCCTGGAAGCAAACTGACAATCATTGCAGCTTGTGGAGCAGAGGTATAATGTGCTATTTTGTTATCCCTGTATTAAACTGCGCACAGAATGCACAGGTGCATATTCTTCTTAGTACCCCTCCCCCACTCTCCTACATCCATACACTTACTGCTGAGGAAGAGTTTCATTTGATGGAAATAAATGAGAGTCATATATTTTTTCCCCAAGAAGACATTTTTGGCAGCTTTCACAGAAGTGGCTGTAATTATTTTCATAATGAGGTGGCCAAGGGATGCAGGTTAGAATTATCCTGCCTTTCACTGGATAATCCTGTGTTTTACAAGTGCCTTTCCTGGGCTTTTTGCAAGTCAATTAACTTCCAGAGGAAGCCTCATGAGAGGTTTTTCTCTAGTTTTTTTGGTGGTCCCTCCCCCCTCCATTTTCCTGCAGGAAGAATGGGGAGATGGGGAAAGTAGAGAAAAATACAGAGATGTGTGTGTGGGGAGGAACATGACTAAACACATAGATATCGAAGCAAAAACAGCAATAAAACAGCGTCTTCTATTGTCAGTGTCAACAATGAACCAGGAGACCGGTTGGTCAACAAAACTGAAAAGCACCTACAAATGAGATAGGGAAAAAGAAGGTTTTTTTGGGGGTGGGGTGGGGGGGAAGCATATCATAATAGTGGCCTCCATTTATCTTTTCCCAGAAAGGTTTGAATATGAATAATTTTTATTGCATACTTACCTGCTTGAAAAAGCCTTCAGTTAGATGTTGTCATCACCATGACTAGACACACATGCACATATAGGACCAGACACAGACAACCGCACCCACCATGTGTCTGAAGTTTACAGCCACCTATGTCATTTTCTCACTTTTGTGAGAAGCAAGACAGATTTTTGTCCTTTTTGCATTATGAAGGATATAAAAAAAATTTCTCTTGGGGCACTTCCAAGGTTTTATTTGTTCAATAGCAGATTGGTTTGTTTCTTTGGAAACACAAATTTTACAATTTGAAACTGCTCTATTTTTCAAAAGAAAAAAGAAAAAGAAAAGATCTGCCAAATCTCCATAATAGGGCATTCGTGCAAGGACTGAATAAATTGGCTGAATTGAGGGATACAGTAAAAAGTATCAGCTTCACTCAGCCATTTTCTTAGCATATGGGTCACATGCATTAGTGAGATCAAGCTGGGCTTCCCATGTATAGCCAGATGGCTGCATGGACATCTTATTTTCCGGTCTTCAAATCAGCAGAGTTTATCCCAGCATAAACTCCGAGGCCCAGATTGCAGGTCCCTGTTCTGCTTCAAGAAAAAAACAATGGGAATGGTGCTGATTTTATGGTAAAATCAATGGTATGATTTTAAAGCAGGGCATATAAAATTAAATTATTGGCACATTTTCCTGCCTTGGCTTCTTCTTCCACTAAGTGTCACCTCAGCATATCTGTCTGTCTTCCATCCACCATCTATCTACCGTGTTTCCCTGAAAATAAGACCCTGTCTTATTTTTTTTTTGAACCCCATAATAAGCGCTTGGCCTTATTTTTGGGGAGGTCTTATTATTTTGGGGCATGTGGAGCAAGACGGGGCTCCTCTTGCCATCTTAACCTGATTTCCAGCTCTGTCTCCCTAACCCTAACCAGAGGAAATGGCGGGGACCGGCTGCGCATGCATTTAAATATTTTTGGGGAGGGCTTATTTTCAGAGGAGGGCTTATTTTTTGGGAAGGGTTTATTTTCGGAGGAAGGTTTATTTTCGGGGATGTCTTATTTTAGGAGAAACATGCTCTCTCTCTCTCTCTCTCTCTCTCTCTCTCTCTCTCTCTCTCTCTCTCTCTCTCTCTCTCTCTCTCTCTCTCTCACACACACACACACACACACACACACACACACACACACACACACCCCTATATCTATCTATCTATCTATCTATCTATCTATCTATCTATCTATCTATCTATCTATCTATCTATCTATCTATCTATCTATCTATCTTATCTATATAGCTATATGTCTATCATGTATTTATCACATTTATAAAGGCACCCATCTTAAGCAGTTATTCTGGGTAGCATAGACAATAAAACAATCCAAAGAGTTTAATTTTTTAAAAAAAAATACAACCAAAATTAAATTTAAAAGGCAAAAAACAAATGTCAAAAAGTAGTAATACAGAGAGTACATTCCAATCAGCTGTCATGTAACCATCTAAACAGGTTCTACTCTATCAGGGATCTGCAGGCCAAACTATGTTTCAGGGCCTCCTGTACGGCCAACAGGTGAGGTAGAAGGCCTCCTGTAAGGCCTGCCTCACCTCAGGCAGAAGAATGTTTCACAGGGTGGGGATCATGACAGAAAAGGCTTTCCTCCTAAATCTCATCTGTTGAAACTCCCTAGGTGGCAGGACCCATAACATGCCTCTTCTGCCAACCTCCCCATGGAACAGGTAGATGTAAACCAAAGCAGTTCCTCAGATAACCTGGGCTTCATGCCATTTAGGTCTTTAAAGGTCATAACCAATACCTTGAATTGGATCTGGAAGCAAGCTGGCAACCAATACAACTTGCACGGCAGAGATGTAATGTGTGCAATTTGTGCAGCACACATAACAGCCCACATCTCTGCATTTTGCAGCAGCTGAAGCTGAAGCAGATACTCTTCAAGGGCAACCGCACAATGAGCACATTACAGCAATCCATTTGGGGTGTGTGTGGGTGATTAGGGCCAGGTTGGTGGCTATCAGATCACCTTAGGGTTAGGGTTTAATCACTTATCAAATGTACACTCCATGCAGTGCATACATCCTTACATCCCTAGTTGGCTTGGGTGCCACTTCTTGCATGCTTTCATCTGAAGCCCCTAAGAATGTTGTTGACCAATCGCAGTGCTCGTTATTGGCCAGTTTGTTCACCCATTTGTTTATGAGATGCCGCAAGTTACCAAGAAGTAAAATGAACCTTTGGAACCAGACTCTTCTCTTTCTGTTGGAACAAATATTAAATTAATTGGGAGATTATCCAAGGTACACTTCCCTTCTTGGGGCTGGCTGACTGATCCCTGGAATCAGCAAACATGTTTGCTAACATGTTTTTTGAGGCCGATGCCGTAACCTGCAAAAGAAAAGAAAAAAAAGTCCTCTGTATTGTGTCAATTGTGTTATTTGTCATGGCTGGAGCCTCGTTTCATAATTCACAAAACGAATAAATACATTCCTATCCCAGAGTCCCTGATAGTATAGCATTTGGCACCTTCACCTTTAGACACAATCATCACCTCTGAAAATATTTTCCAATTTTTTTTTGTTTAACCTCCCTTTTGGGGTATCCTATCTGCTTCCCCCTCCATCTCAGCCTTTTTATTACACTAATTCAAACATCACTTCAGAGGTTAACGTGTTTGAACTCCCAGACTGATGCTTTTAACTTCTATCCTGTGGTCAATCAGAGGCAAACTCTATCTCTAAACAGTGTCAGATGTTGTCTCACACACTGCACTTAAGGAACTTAACTCCCGGTACTTCCTTGACCTTGGTGGCCTTCTAGATTGAGGCAGTTTAAATGATACAGAACAGGGTCCCTGGAAAGGATCAGGGGGCTTGATGGTGCAAGGCTGAGATTGGATGAACGAGGAGAGAAATTTCAGCCTTACACAGTCAAGAAGGAAAGAAAAAAGATATGTTCCAGAGCCTATTCAAACTTCCGGTAGGGGCAAAAGTTACAGAGGGCAAGGTGAGGAGAAGTTGGTAATGGAACATCGTGGCTTTGAGTGGGGCTGAGGCTTTTTGTTTCAGGTTTTTGGCAGTAGGGCTACTGGCTTCCCTCCATTTTGAAATTGTGTGATGGCTTCCCATCTCAACAAATGAGAAACTTCTCCTAGGCTTTGGAACTAGGCTCCTTCAAAAAAGGGAGTAGAGCAGAGTATATTAAATAGTTCGTTTCTCTGTTTAAAAATGGTGTTTAATACAATGTAGTCATTGCGTGATAAATATTTTTGGGATAGAGATTATTTTCCCTCATATAAGGTAACTTGGCTTATATGAGTGTTGAGGAGTGCTGTGAGGTGCAGTTCTATAATATGGGGTAGACCACAGGTTTCCTATCCCTGGTTTACCTGGTTTCTGGTTTATTGGAGCTACATATTTGTTCTGACATTTTTTAGATAGAGTACAATTGTTCACTTCATTTGTGCATATCACTGTTACGTTCTGTTTCAGGGGTGGGTTCTAACTTACCTCGCTGCCGGTTCTCTTCCTCCCGCGCCGCATGGCCGTGCCTCGTGGGCGCGCATGCGCAGTGCTGAAAAAATAAAATAAAATTCAAATAAAAAAAGCGAAAACAAGATGGCGATGCATATGCAGTGCCGGAAACTCAACTTATGCGCATGCGCAGAAGAAAAAAAATCCCCCCCCCAAAAAAAAATTCCAAAAAAGGATGGCGGCATCCACGGACTGGCACCGACCGAACCGGTTCCGTGACGTCATCATGATGTCACCAGCGGGTTGCTACCGGTTCAACTGAACCGGTCCGAACCGGAAGGAACCCACCTCTGTTCTGTTTGGCTAAATTGACAGACAGATGGGGACCTTCTGGTCTTAAGGAAGGAGATGAGATAATGTTGTCTTCAGTCCCATTCAGTCTCTCAGGACGCCGCTATAGGGCATTGCATGCCAAAACATCTAGACACAGGGACAGTTTTTCCCTTTGTGCCATCACTCTGCTGAATATCTAAGCCGCACAGTATTGTTATATGTCTATTTACCCCTGTTGTATGACTGTAATATTATTATCAACCTTCTCACCTGTTCTACTACCCCTTTTATTTGTATCATATTATGATTATTATTCTGTTGCTTTGCATGTACTTTGAGAGCTTCTGCGCCAGAGACAAATTCCTTGTGTGTCCAATCCCACTTGGCCAATAAAGTGTTCTGTTCTGTTCTGTTCTGTTCTGTTCTGTTCTGTTCTGTTCTGTTCTGTTCTGTTCTGTTCTATTGTATGATCCCACTTTTTCAACATTTTTCTTTGTAAACAAACCCACTAACTGTTTTGGAAAAAATTGCCAACTGCATGTTGAAACATCAGCTGATGACCTCCAAAGGATGAGGCAGACCTCATATATCATGAGAGACAGACCTTTCCTGTCACCTTAGACTTGCCTTAGACTTTATGCTTGTCAACAAGAGCAGTGTCCATGCTTGGCCATAAATCCATCCAGGGATGAGTTATTGCCTGATGCATATGTCTTTAAAAATTAAAATCCAGGAGATTTCATTTGTTTAAGCCAGTCATACTTAAATTGAAGACTGTTAATATTTCAGAATGAAAGCTTTTAAACTGTTTATAATAGTTCATATCAACAACATCATTATAGATTAGCTGGGTTTAGCTAGCAAAAAGAATACAAAAATTTAAAAGAAAATTGGTGTGTGTTGATTTATATGCAAATGATTTCAATTTAAAATACCTGCTATCATTTTAATATAGTTAGGATAATCTTATTATATGAAGAAAATTGTTAAAGTAATTTGTATACATTTTTAGATTCTTGTCCTGGGGTAGTATTTTGATGTTCACTTCCAGCTTCCTGCTTGCCTTCCTTATGTTTTATTTTTAAATTGGACTTGAACTAGCTAGATTCTCAAAACCAGGACATCTTGAAATAATAATAATAATAATAATAATAATAATAATAACAACAACAACAACAACAACAACAACAACAACAACAACAACAACAACAACAACAACAACAACAACAACAACCACTTCTTCTGTGAAGTAAATCTGTGGCCATCCTATACAACAGATATTTGTTTAATATGAAATTTGCTCACATCCCAAATCCTTTAAACTGATACAGAGTTCTGACGTGGAAGGTCAATTAGTGATATATGCTTCAAGAGGAATCATAATTATGAACTTCAGAAGACAAATCTCATTACTCACCATACAATATTTGTGGTATTTGGTTTCTAAAGTAGGAAAATTGAACTCCACAGGGTTCAGTCAGCCCAAAGTTAAATAATGCACACTATGATTTGCAGATAAGCTTCAAGACCTATACACAAGTTTTTCTGGGTTCAGTGGAACCTGCTTTCATGGGAATGGGTCTACATCTTTCTGAACTCCAAAGGGGAATACAATACCTGAAATTTATTTAGTGCTTGCTATTGGATCACCATGATCTGAAAGACAGGAGATACTGCTGTGCAGGTACAGAGATTGCTAAATGTGTCAGCAGTCTTTCAAAGGCTTTTTTTAAGTACATGTGCAGACTCAAACATATCCTCACAGATCAAAGTTGAGCCATCAGCAGCTCTCTGCAACAATGCATCCTGACACAAAGCCACTTAGGTCCATTCTCTGAAGTGGAAGGAGGTCCCAGTTAATTGGACACAGGATTGTCATTTTAAGAGTATTTTCTCTGTCTGTAAATAGATATTAACAGTTTATTGCTGCTTCATTTGTTGACCATCTAGTAAATCCACACTGTTGATGTCAGCTAGGAATCTGGTTCAAGGAATTAAAAAGTGGAAGAAGTTGATTTGCTAGTATCATAAAACCAATTTCTGTAATTCAGAACAGCTAGATTTCCTGATTGCTTATTTGTAACATATGACAATCATTAAGTGTTGTACCTCATGATTCTTGACAAATGTATCTTTTCTTTTATGTACACTGAGAGCATATGCACCAAGACAAATTCCTTGTGTGTCCAATCACACTTGGCCAATAAAGAATTCTATTCTATTCTATTCTATTCTATTCTATTCTATTCTATTCTATTCTATTCTATTCTATTCTATTCTATTCTTTTTGAAAAGAATGATTTATAACATAAAAACATAGGAAGGAACCTCAAATATCTTGATATTTGCAAAAAGACAGGAGGAGGAAGAGGAAGAAGGGGTGCGGGAAATTAGATAAATGAGAAGGTGTCCACTTTGGAAATAGTATTAATTCATTCATTCATTACAATAATAAATGAATTAAGTTGGGAAAGTGGAAGGTGGAACATGTATCTTAAGAAAGGGAACTTTCCTGACAATTCCTGCAAATGGCAATTTTTTTAGAGAAAATTGCTTTTCTGCAAGCTAGTTTACCCAGTCATTTCTCCCTTCTTGTGTGCTTCAATCTTGATCATATTTATCAAAAAGAAGGATAGTTGGAAGTATAAATATGCTAAAATGGTTTTGGCTGAATAGCACTGAATGTTTAAAAGCGGTCTCTGACATTTCCATGGCTACCAGGTTGAAAAATGATTTGATGTTCTTATAAATGAACCTAAAGCTCTCTCCCATTTTAAATTATGGCTGCAGATTTTTGTATAGTATATCCATTCCCTTCTTATAAATGTTCTGGACCTAAATAAAGAATGCACATGTAAATAAAAGTGTGGGTGTGCACACGTGCAAATGTGCACCCACATGATTCTATGCTTGTAAGCTTGTTACTTGTTCAACGTATGTAGAGATGATCACAACCAAACCTGATTTTTGAAGAACGTCTAGTCTAGCTTGTGGGTTAATGCAGTGCATTCATTTTCAGATAGAACAACACTGGGACGTGGTTTCAACTCCTGCAGGAGGGCAGAGTGGGACACCATGTTGAAAGCTGCAAGCTCCTTCAGATGCCCACATAACTGAACTTTTTGGAAGTTATAGTCTTAGCACGCTTGAGAGGGCCACATGACACCTACTTTGTGCTAAACTAGAGCTCGTTTTACCATGGCTTGAAATAACCATCCAGATAGGGTTCATCCAGGAAACTAAAACTAGTCAAAACACAAAGGGTCAGGACTCAAGCAAGACTGGTTATTAATGTATTTGCTACCTTCCATGAAGAAAGAAAGTTTCAATCCTTATTTCTCTTTATGATTTTGGAGAATTTTTCCTCCCCTGGAAAAGAAGACAGCAGGATATTTCTACATGTTCAATTTGGATTCTGGAAGGAACAAGAGTGAAGAAGAAGCAGAACAGAACTCCCTCCCTCCCTCCCTATTTTTCCCTCTTTCCTATCACTTTGTTGTCCTCAGGTTTTAATATACAAGCAAACATTGGGATTATGGATTTTGGCCAGCCTCCCCAAACTATTACCGGTAATTGAATAATGAAAAACACCTAAAAATGTCACAGAGAGAAAAATACAATGCTGGAGAATAATTGCATAATTAACACAACCATCCTAAATGTAAGAGTGTTCTCATGATTAAATACAAAGGAATATTATCTAATATCCTTTGACCAAGAGGGTAGGTGTGGTCTCAGAACATCATATTGGACACTTAGACTGTTGGAAACCTAACAACATTGCCTTTAAAATAAGAACAAGAAAGGGAAATAATGTAATAATTTCCAGCTGATACTGGCAGGACTTAGATAGAGGCCTTTGACCTTTCTTCTCTGAGGAACATAGTGATTCACTTGCAAAATCATAGAATACTAAGCTTGGAGTATATTTTTTTAAAGTCGCTAAACACCAGCTGTGTGGAATACAAGTTTGTTTTTCTGGAAATTTAGTTAAAGCAATTTATGATGTCTGCTCATGCACATGAGTGGACAACATGTCTTACACAGCTTGTCCTTCTTCCTTGCCCCCAAGCAACATATAAAAGCTACCCAACTAAAATCACCTATAGAAATCCACATCTATTTTAAATACTTCAGAAAAGCTAGCTGAATAGAAAATAGATAGCTTCCTCACTTCCCTTTAAGCATAGCATGAACAGAATAACAGAATTGGAAGGGACTTTGGAGGTCTTCTAGTCCAACCCCATGATCAGGCAGGAAACCCACATGAAAACAAGTGGCTGTCCAGTCTCTTCTTAAAAACCTCCAGTGATGGAGCACTCACAACTTCTGAAGGCAAGCCGTTCCACTGGTTGATTGTTCTCACTGTTAGAAAATATCTCCTTAGTTCCAGGTTGCTTCTCTCCTTGATTAATTTCCATCCATTGCTTCTTATCCTGCCTTTAGGTGCTTTGGAAGATAGGTTGACCCCTATTCTTTGTGGCAGCCCCTCAAATATTGGAACACTGTTATCGTATCACCCCTAGTCCTTCTTTTCACTAGACTAGACAAACCCAATTCCTGCAACAATTCTTCATATGCCCCCTAATCTTTGTTGCTCTTTTCTTCACTCTTTCCAGAGTCTCTACATCTTTTTTATAATGATGATTCAAACTGAACATTCCCAGTATTTTTTTTAATGTAACATCCTCATGACACTGCTATCATGTCACCCCAGCCCATTGCTGAGGCACCTTAAAGTCCTTTCAGTGCTTTCTCTCTTCCCCTGGCACAAGACCGTTGGTGACACAATTGAGATGAGGTCTACCTAGTTCCTATGGCCTCTTTAGGTTTCTGCTGGCAGATCTCCTTCCTTTTGTTCAACAGCTATTGAATCTATGGCCATTTGGCTCAAACTGCAGAAGAACCTGAACACCTGTATTCCATAGAAGCTGTTGTCTGCATAAGATGTGATTTGCATTTCCTAAACACTTCTACGTGTGATCTGGTCTCTTTATATACTGTACATGAGTTTAGTATTAAAATGTACAATTTAAATTGGAAACTTATTCTTAAGTTCTATAAGCTCTATGTGGGTGGCTCTATCCTCAGAGGGCGGATTGCAGAATTTTGTGCTGGTTTGGCTCACTGGATTTTACAAGGCTTGGTTTTTGCAGTTTTTATTACTGGGGGTTGGTAGCACCATTTTCCATATTGCTATCCATTCTGCCTATTCCCTGGGCTACTCTAGGTATTGCCATCCATGACCACTCACTGCCAACACTCCCCTTGAGACCAGAGCTGGCTAGCTATAGTTTCTTCACATTCCTCCCCCTTCTCCACCCCTATGATTTGTTAGCTGGCCATTTAAAAAACAGATGGGTTTAATGTGCTTTCAGAAAGGCCCTATTCCCACATTCAAAGATCTAGGTCTATGTCCTAAACTGGGAAGTTTGGCAGATTGATAAACCAATTGAAACACCTGTCTGTATTTGCCCATCCCTGCCACACCATATGATAAAGAGAACAACTGGTGATAGGTAACAATGACAATGATAACAAAGGCAGAAAAATCAACCAAGCATTTTCCTGAACTTGTCCCATGTTATAACTGTAGGGACATCCCCACTTGCCATCCTCATCACGGAGGCAGAATAAGGATTAGCAAAGTCTAGTGCCATATTTCTGCCGCATCATGAACTCGAGCAAAACACTTTAAAACAACCATCTGGCAAAAGTTACAAGTACAGATTAGGCAAAACCTGGCTCAAAAACAGTAACTATGAGAGGGACCTTGGGAGTCCTAGTGGATGGTCACTTAAATATGAGTCAGAAATGTGTGGCAGCAGCCAAAAAAGCTAATACAATCCTTGGTTGTACAAATAAAGGCATAGAATCAAAATCAGGTACTATTAGTAATGCTTTATATAAAGCCTTAGTAAGGCCACATCTGGAATACTGCATCCAGTTTTGGTCACCACATTACAAAAAAAAATGTTGAGACTTTGGAAAAAGTTCAAAGAAGGGCAACTAAGATGATTAAAGGCCTGGATATAAAACATATGAAGAACTGTTGCAGGATTTTAATTTGACTAGTCTAGAAGAAAGAAGGACTAGGGGTGATATGATAGCAGTATTCCAGTATTTGAGACATTGCCACAAAGAGGAGGGGATCAATTTATTTACCAAATAAATAAGCACCTGTAGGCAGGACAAGAAACAATGGATGGAAACTAATCAAGGAGAGAAGCAACCTGAAACTAAGGAGAAACTTTCTAACAAGTGAGGACAATTAACCAATGGAACAGCTTGCCATCAGAAGTTGGGGTGCTTCATCACTGAAAGTTTTTAAGAAGAGACTGGACAGTCACTTGTCTGAAATGGTATAGGATCCCCTGCTTGATCAGGGAGTTGGACTAGAAGACCTCCAAGATCCCTTCCAGCTCTATTCTGATTGATTGATTGGCTGTGCACCTTTTTGAGAGGGATATAAATGCAACCAAGAAGCACATGGGCTACTTCTAGTATTCTAAATGGAAACTCTATTATCTAACTCTTCACTCGATAGCACTTCTAGAAAAAATCATCAGGTCCTCTTTTTTTGCATGAAGGAGTCATTACACAAATGACTCCTTCATCAGGACATATACAAGCAGTATTGGCATGATGTCATCATTACTGCATGTCACCATGTGGATGTCACTGCAGTTTTGCTGCTATAGCTTATGCTAAACAATGGGTTGTCAGAAGATTGTGTTATTGGAATCTCTGAATGAGTAGACTGATTCCAGCGTATTATCGACTTGGCCAAGTAATAGAAGGCTGAAAGAACAGCAACCCTTGTTTTTCAGTCTTCAGCGGCGTCTGAGCGCAGCGTACAGTCCCATCCTATTCCCAGCAGAGAACATGGTTAAGGCTTATCCTTGGCTTCCCCATGTTGCTGTGCCAAATACAAACAGAGTTCCTAATGAAGTCTGAATATCGGAGTGGTCCCGGCTATTAGAGAAAGGCTTTCAAAACAGTCCTTGCTTTTACTCATTGGTGGAAGCTATTGGGATTATGAGACGCTGGAGCCCATTATGGCCTGTTGCGCAATATGTTTTCACCACAGTTTCTCCTGCAGTGCTCTCCAGTCAAACAGCATTTGCAAATCTGGGAAGCACTGCCAAACCAGCTTAATCTGTAGACTGTAGTGGCACCGGGAAAAAAAAAAGGATGCGCAAATTATATGAAATAATACACTTTAAATAATACATGCTCATCTAGCCCTGCATGTCTGGAAAGGCTGTTCATTGTTTCAGGTGGAGATCCTACCTATTAATTATTGAGATGCTTTTAATTGAAGATGATGGGGGTGGCAGATTGAATTCTTGATCAAGAAAGCATGTAGTTTGCTACTGAGCTAAGGAAAGCAATCTGCTGCGTTGTGTTGAAGTTTAAGGGAAACTCAAACTCATGCAAACTTGAAGTATGCAAACTTCACATTTCTGAAATTTATTGTTGATATATTATTTATTTGTGATTTTTTTTTCTGAGAGCAAAAAATAAAATAAAATATATGGCTTTCTTCCCCAATTTTATCCTCAACGCAGCAACCCTTTCCCCCCCAAAAAAAGTTTTTTTATTTTTTAACATTCTTCATATAAGCATCAAATACATATACCATAGTGTGTTATCAAAAATTAGCATAAATTTTATATTGAATACCAATATTCAATATCCAAATATAATAATCTAACTTCTATCATTACTTTATTACCCGTCTGCCCTCCCATATCAAATCCAACCACTCCCCTCCCTCTGTCTCCTCCCCTTCTCTACTTTCTTTCTCCTTCTCTCCCCTCTTCCTACTTCCCCTTCCTCCATCTATCTCCTTCTCAACCTTAACCTCTCCTTCTCCTCCTCCCTCTTCTACTTCTCTCCTCCTTTTCCTTCTGCCTTCCTTCTCCTCCCCTACCTACATTCTTCCTTCTCCCCTCCTCTACTACTTCCTCTTCCTCCCTCTTCTTCCTTTCCTGAGTATATCCATTTTTAATCTGTTTTAATAGACAGGCAAGCAATACATCTTCAATCTTTAACTTGCAATAACCCTTTGCAATAACCCACAGCAACCCTTTTGACATAGATTGAAGTGAAGAAAGTGAATGACTCAAAGTTCACCCGATGAAGGCTTTAACTGGATGGGGACCTGAAACCTGGATGTTCTCAAGAAGGTCATCTGCAGGATGGGATCCAGTCATGTCAAATAGTCAGAGTTCTGCTACTGTGCCTCTTTTGTACATGCAACATGATGTTGGATCCAGAACAAGCAAAAAGCTGCTTTCAATATTTTGACAAAAGCTTGTAACCTGGAGATGTTTCTGTCCTCAATTTGAGCCCTAGCTGCTGCTAAGCTACTTTGGCTTATCAACACGTTTGCCCGTCTTATCGCTTTCTTTTCTTTATCAAATTAGTTCTTCTCGGTTCTTGAATTACCTGCACTGAGTTTGCCTGGAGCCTCAGCTTGATTGCATATGAAAGTACTTCCAAGCCCTCCTCGAGTTTTTCCCAGCCAGAGTGAATTTAGCAATCAAGAAGCAGCCTCAATGCCAGTGATTTCCCCCCCCCCCCAAATGCTTTGATTCTCCAAAACCTAATGGGCTTAAGGACCAAACTACCTTCATCATAAGATCTGTGCAACAATGGTGGGATACTCTTGAGTCTCCAGCTCATCTTCTGCCTCTAATATGTATGCCGGTGCATGGGGCCTCAGTCCCTGGCGGATGAATCCCCATATGTCTCCAAGCCATTGCCAGTTTTATATGCTGGTCACATGCGGTAGCAACTCTTTTAAAAACTTATCACCGAGCGAGCATATCTCCTTTGTGAACATCCTCATTATCGTTTCATTGTCCGGCAAGATTCCTGGTTCACTGCCATGAATATTGACTTCATGCTTGCTTTTCTAATTGAATTACAGGCAGTTTCCTGCCTACCCTCCTGCAGCCTTGGCGGTAGCTTGAATAGAGGGGGCAAAGAAAAGCTGTTTGCTAGAGCTGCAGGGATAACAGGGGCCTTGTCACATTATTGCTACAATGATTTATTGAAAAGAGAGAGGGGACTGGGGAGAGGAAGGCACCCTTGCTCACTTTGAGCACCAGCTGCCTGCATCCTTTTTTGTGGGTTTCAGTATTCTAATAAATGGGGAGGGGGGGGGAAAGAGATTAGGTTATCAATGGGATTCAGGCTCAAAAAAGGCCTTCTTTTGCAAAGCCATGCTCCTTTATGCACACTCATGTTTAACATTAGAAGGAACCGGCAGAATACCACCTCTGATGTATATATGCATACATACATGCAGAGGTGGGTTCCTGCTAGTTCGGACCGGTTCTATAGAACCGGTAGTGGGAATCCCCCCCGCTCGCTGAACCGGCAGCGATGGCCGGCTGGACACGCCCCCAAATCGGCTCTCTCGGTGGCACCATAGGTGCCGCCATCTTGTTTTTTGCTTCTGCGCACACGCAGAAGCTGGGTTTTAAGCACTGTGCATGCGCGCGCGCCCGCATGTGAAGAAGCGAACCAGTAGCAAGGTAAATCAGAACCTACCCCAGCATACATGCGCGCGCGCGCACACACACAAATAATAAATAAATAAATAAATAAATAAATAAATAGGTGTGGCTGTGCTCACATGCTTCTGCCTAGTTATCTACCATCAAGATTTGGTTTAGAGCTGAATTCAGTGTTTTAGAAATGATCCCTCTTTGACGCAACTCCGAGCTCTTCTCTCTGATGTGGAATCTAATTCAAGGCAATTCAAGGTTTGTGGCTCCTATTAGCTGGCATGGGAAAAAATGCATACTGCTGCTTTGTTGTTTCTTTTGTTTTTTTAACAGGAATCAAAGAAATGTTTAGAAGCAATTTTGAGGAATAAGACTGGGAACTACCCTCCTTCAAGTTCTTTTTTTTCTTTTTTTTCTTTTTTTAAGAAAACTATCCACAATTTTGTTGTTTTGAACAGCACGCCATGCATTTTACAAGCATAGCTGTTTCTTCTAGATGAATAAAACCGAATCAATTTCAGACAGATTGGCTGAGAGGTTTTCATACAAGGAAGTCTATACAAATCTAACAACATTTTTTTTTAAAAAAGGATTAATCAATCTCTGCTTAGTGGTCGGAGTTGCTAAATTAAGGGGAGAGAGGTGCCTTAAACTTGTTCTTTCCAAATGTACCGTACATGCCCCAAATATCTTGGGTATCAATTCTGAAAAACTCAGAATTTTGGAGAAAAAGATCACTGGTAGAAAGAACAAACCACGTTTGGATAGAATCTGAGTTTTGATTATTGCTTTCAGATGAATAGGTGTGATTATACTATTTGTGTGAATAGTATTGATTATTGCTTTTGTGATACATTGATAGATACTGTAGGTTTCCTATGGAGACAGAATTAATTATATTTGCTGGGTAGACCACGATATAATATTAATACTAACAACAACAACAACAACAACAAACAACAACAACAACAACAAACAACAACAACAACAACAACAACAGAATTGGAAGGGACCTTGGAGGTCTTCTAGTCCAACCCCTGCTTAGGCAGAAAATCCTACACCACTTCAGACAAATGGTTATCCAACATCTTCTTAAAAACTTCCAGTGTTGGAGCATTCACAACTTCTGGAGGCAAGTTGTTCCACTGATTAATTGTTCTAACTGTCAGGAAATTTCTCCTTAGTTCTAAGTTGCTTCTCTCCTTGATTAGTTTCCACCCATTGCTTCTTGTTCTACCCTCAGGTGCTTTGGAGAATAGCTTGACTCCCTCTTCCCTGTGGCAACCCCTGAGATATTGGAACACTACTATCATGTCTCCCCTGTTCCTTCTTTTCATTAAACTAGACATACCCAGTTCCTGCAACCATTCTTCATACGTTTTATCCTCCAGTCCCCTAATCATCTTTGTTTGATTTAACCAAATGTTTCCATTTGAGGATTGTTCAAAGATTATTTTAGAGCAGGTGTGTTGATTTGAAAGTTGTCCCTAAAAGCTTCCATTGATTTCATATAATCCTGAGCAGTACAGAGCAGTTGCTGTCTTTTCATAGGAAGAACAGTAGCGTTTAGGATGGGACAATGGTAGTTCTGGCCCTTTGCTGGGGGACATGGCAAGGCAGACAATATGGCGCACCATAGAGACCAAAAAGGAGTCATGAGCCATAGCTGATCAGTCCTGTTGATAGACTTGTAAATGGGCTCCTCTTCCTCCCTGGGATTTTATGGAGACAAAAAGAAAAAACACCCCAACTAAGATAGCCTTGTAGAAATGTTTCTCTAGTTCCACTGCTATGGAGCATGAAATCAGTTGCAAAACTTTTCAGTTGAGATTAGGTAATTTAGTACACATTCTGCTTCATTCCGTGCATTAATTTGATCTAAAATTGTCCACCATACTACAGTAGTCAACTCCCATTTCCTCTCTCTTTACTTGTATTTCTTTATATGCAGATACAACTTTTAGTGAGATGAAGTTTAGAGGTTTCTTAAAAACTGCCGCTGTTTAGAGGCTCCAGGCAATCATCAAATGTTTGTCTTTCTCAGCTTTGTTGACCTAAATAGGAAGGGATGTGTATCCGAGGTGATATTTTATTGTCCGTAAATGTGCAAAGTTTCTGCACAACTAAAAATCAATGTGATGGCATATATGAATTAGAGAAAGGATTGATAGCGTGGTAGCTGCAGGCACCAACCACCCCATGGCACCTCTAAATCAAGTCTTTTCAGACTTCCAACATTAAATTAAAAAATAAAAATTTAAAACATTAGAAACAGTGGCAAACCTCATAAATGGCAACATTTTATGAGTTTTGGGTATTCTCACTTGAGATCTTGCAGCATTTTGTATGCAAATGCTGAACTCATCCACTGTTACGGTTGAGCTAAAAATCTCACAGGAAAACAGGGCTAACAATTGTTAATCTCTGATTAACTTTTGAAAACTGATATGGAATTAGTTTAGACCCTTAAATCTATATTTCACCATCCATCTCTTCTGAACATTTGTCTCATAAAGTTAATTCCACCAAATAATAAGCATTTACATACATGAAATATGAGCAAATTAAACACATAATCCATCTGGAGTTTTGTTTCATTTTTAGATAACTTGTCATGCATCTTCTTCAGAATGTCTCTTGAAAAGTTCAGTAAAGTTTGATTTTGATTTAGGTCAAGCCTCGTGTATTCAGCCCTTGGGTGTATTGCAAAAGGTCATTATTTGCATATTCTGTGTATTACTATGCCAGATTTATGATGTTGGTTGTCTCTACCCATATCTGTAACCATGCAACTAAGGTAATGAAAGTTCCTTCCAGTTTCACAGAGATTGCATTCACAGCAGCCTCAGTGTTTATACAATGGAGATAATTCTCATTTGGTTTGCTTTCATATAAGACTCGCAGTGTGTGGAAAACGTAATCTGATTGGAAATCCATAAAGCCAGAAATGTGCAACCCCATTACATTGCAAATGCACCATGAACAGCAATAGATTTTTTTCTGCAATAAATTAGTTATGGAGCAGACCATTGTAACTTCCCTGATGTACATTTACAAAGGGGGCACATATCAACTTTATGGGTGTTTATTTAAGTCATAATATGATGCCATCATCCATTTGTTAAAACCATTTGATTATTGAATTCACTCATTAAAATATTTGTATCATTTTGACTTGACTATCTTCCTCCCGCTCCTTCTGATCTTCTCATCTGTCTCCTGGACTTCCCTTCTGTCTTAGTTGCTGTGTCCCAAAATTTCCATTGGATGACAGACGGTCTTTGCAGCCATTTGTAACAACTAATGCCCATACAGCAATTTACATCAAATTCACCTCTAATGGATCCACCATCACCTGCAACTGATATTATGCAGCTCCAGAACAACATCTGGTTTTGTTGCACTTTGACCACTGCAAAAATCTATGGATGAGTCATCCGTCTCTGATCCTTTCCTCTTTGGCTTGGTTAAACAGAAACATTTTATTTACTTTTCTTTGGACCTTGCCACCAGTTTCCTTGAGTCTCTAGATACCCCAAACCTCTCAGTAACTTCCTTTAGGTGCAAGATCCCAATGCAAACTTTTGGCTATGTGTTTTTGGGAGCCTATAGTGAAAATCCGCCATCTAAGCTTTATTTCTTGAACGGGTTGGTTGTTATGTGCCTTCTAGAACAACAACAACAACAACAACTCACATTTGTGCTGCATTGTCCTTCCCTTTAAAAACTTTTTTGCCTTCTTGATAGAAGCAGCAGCCTAATGGCCTGGTGTAAAGTGTTTATCATACAACTTTGCAATATTGTTTGGTTCTTCTACTGTGGCTGCCACTATTTCTCTAAGCAGGGGTCTCCAACCTTGGCAACTTTACAACTTGTGGACTTCAACTCCCAGAATTCCTCAGCCAGCATGCGCTGGCTGAAGAATTCTGGGAGTTGAAGTCCACAAATCATAAAGTTGCCAAGGTTGGAGACCTCTGCGTCTACTGTTCCTCAGAATAATACAATATGTGGACCATTCTAGGGAAAAGTGATCACTGTTGCCAGAAGATGGCCATCCGAAACTGCCAATTCTGAAACACTGAAGATGAGGTATGAATATATAATGAAAACAAATCCCTTTTGTAGCCAGTAATTCACATCCTAACAAGTGAGAATATAACCAAATGGGTTCATTTCAGTTCACAGTCCCTTATTAAGCAACTAAGACAGAATCCTTGTGCCATAGTTGTTAGCATCCCATGCCTGTTTGTGAGTCTGGCTTTAAGCAGGTGCCAAATCCTGTTTGGGCAACCCTGGAAAAAGTATAAACAAACTTTTACACTTTTTATAAAAAGGTGCAAAGCCGAGTTGAAAGCTCCCATTAGAAAGCCAAAAGGAATCTGCTAAAGGTTTCAGGTTTTAACTCTCTTTGAAGTTGAGCAAACCTGAGACTAAATTCACCTGTCACATTATCTCCACCTGGGTCACTGAAATCCTTCAACTTTTTGTTTGCAAACAGCTTAACAGCTACTGGAGAGAGTAGTTATCAGTAAGCTTATTTCAAACAAAGATTAATGTGCGATTCAGTTTAATCATAAGGAGAATCAACAAGGAGTGACCCAGCAGGTCCAGGCCAGTAAAGCAGATTGTGTGGTGATTTATGAGGCTGTGGTTAATTGCTGCATGATGAAAGAAGTTTGGGGGGGAGCAAACCGAAGTTAGAAAAAAAGACCAAAATGAACACTGTCAAAAAGGAAGTTCGCTAGTATGTATGATCAAGTGAAAAATGAAATAAAAATCAAAGGGTAAAAATAAAGATATGCAAAGTTATCAAAATAATAAAAAAAACAAAAAGACACAAACTGAACAAACACGCATATTTGGACAACTGCCGTACGCATAGCTTAACAAGGAAGTCAACAAAGGTCTTTAGAAACTGGAAGTAAATTGTCAGCCGTTGCTTTTCAGAGCTTTTCTTTCTTCCATTGAATTAAATAAATCCAATTTATTAGGCAAGTATAATTTGAACTGAGAGCCAGTTTGGTGTACTGGTTAAGGTATCAGACTAGAAACCAGAAGATCATGAGTTCTAGTCCTGCTTTAGGCACAAAGTCAGCTGAGTGACCTTGGGCCAATCCCTTTCTTTGCAGGAGGCAACTGCAAACCACTTCTGAAAAACTTTTCTGAGAAAATTGCAGGGACTTGTCTCCAAGAATCAATTATGATTGAACAGAACAAGGAAAAAAAAAGCATTTTTATTAGATGAATCTTTCAATTTCAGTTTTTCATTTTCTTGAACCTATTTTGGACCATTCATAGTATCCAATTGTGAACTGCTCAAATAATGTATGGATGTTTATGCATGATGCCCTTGCCTTCCTCCTGCTTTCTTATATGTACATTTTACATATGGATTGTCTTGGATGTATATATTGGAATATGTTTTTTTTTTTGCTATACCACAACATATCTTCCTGTGTCTGCTGTTCTTTCATAGGTATACTCACCTGGGCATTTTTGATCTACATGTTATTGGATTATCTTCATTTTACAAAGTAGATTGCTTCCCACCTTTTTCTGCACAGATAAAAGTGCTTCTTAAGAGCAACAGGCAAGAGCAATGGCTCCCAGTTCAGTTCTACTCCAACTGTTTCTATGTAAAGAGGAGAAGATGGATCACCGCAGTTCCTCCTTGCATCTCCATTGAGAAACTGATGCCATCATGAGGCGACACTTTTGAGGAAGGGAAACGCTTTCCCTACTTATACCTTATACCAAGATAGTATCCCTATCTTAGATATTACTCAGGGTAACTGCTGATATAAGATCCCTGTTTTAGTTCCTAGGCTGAATCCTATTTTCTAGTCCAGATCTAGAGTTTTGAGAAAGGGAAGAAGATAAATCTGCATTAAAAAGATGAAGTGTGTAGACATTGATCTTTATATTTCAAAGTATAATTTCCCTTTCCATTCTTTTGCCATTTGCTTCCGCAGGCAAGGCAAAACCAGATATGACCATAAAAATTAAGTGTTTCGACACTAAAATGGTTCATCTTGGTGCTAGTGTTAGAAAATTTTGGTGTCAGAAGGCATCTGCCCTGGAAAACATTATCCCAACTCTTTGTCCTCTTTGCAGTTAATGTTGTGACAAAAATGAGAAAAAATAGCTACCTTTCTCTTTCTTGTCATTTACTTCTAGACCAGTGGTTCCCAACCTTTTTTTGGCCATACCCCACCTAAGCATCTCTAAAATCCTGATGCCCCACCCCATGACATATAATTCTTACTATTCGAAAAGTGGAGTCCTACTCATGTGGAGGAAACCTAAAAGGCCATTAACTTGGTTTAAACAAGGTTCCAATTGCCCCCATTAAAAAAATCAAATTGCCCCCCTGTGGGACGTGGGCCCGATGTTGGAAACCACTGTTCTAGACTGTACTAGAAACAGAGATTTCACCTAAAAGAAAAGTGAATGGACAATGGAGATGAATTTATTTAAAGCAATGGAGAAACTAAAGTTCTCCAGATGTTTTCACCCCCTTCAAATGTGAATTAATTTGGTTAGTTGAATGTTTAATTTATACAGTAGAAACTCTCACACGCCTGAGAAATTGATTAAAGTCTGCTTGGAGCAGAAGAAAGTAAAAGGAGGAGAGGAGAGGGTTGAAGGCAGAAGCCAAGAAGAGGAGGATTCTTATGGAGATTGAAGAGTAACAGTTGCTCTGAGACAAGAGGTAAGGAAAAGCAGAAGCAACTATGAGGAGAAAGATCAATGAAAGGGAGGGCAAAGTAAAAGGGAAAAGGAGAGAAGAACCAACAAAGAAAGGAACCAGAACAAGGCCTAGTCACCACAGAAGATAAGACTGTTGGGTTTAATTTTCATCAGATATTACACCTGTATTTCTCCCTCAGCCCAGCAAATTGAGCCCCACATGTCTGTTTAGTTTCTTATTGCTCCCAACATGTATACATTTTGTATTTCATAAAATAAAACCAAATTGTATGCACTGTTATGCTTAAATTGTTTTTATAACTATAATGAGTATTTAGTCTCTCACATTACGGAGGGAAGGATTGAGGGCACAATTAAACAAGCCAATCCTTTAATGAAGATTATATTTACATGTTAAGAGAAGAGAAGAGAACATTAATTAATAAATTGTATTTGAAAAGCAGAGTTTGTAAAAAGGATCTTGGAACGAAGAGGTCATCAGTGTAACGTGGCTGCAGAAATAGCAACCACAAGTTTAGATTGAATACAGTTTCCAAATAATGGAGAACCAACTCTGCTTTGGTCAAATGATACCATCAGAACTGTGTTCAGGTAAACTGGAACATGTTTACAGAAGGGGAAGGAGGAAAACCAGGGAGCTAAAATTCAAGGCCTAACAGAATAAATTAAAGGATTTGGAATCTTTCAATCTTGAAAAGACTGTGCATGTGAAATATGAAAGCCTTTTAGATATCTAAAATGATTCATACAGAGGAAGATCAAAACTAACACAGAATACTAGATTTGAGCTATAGGAAGGCAGATTCCAACAGAATGGTAATAATGATAATGATAATGATAATATTTATTATTATAATAATTATTATTATATTTATTATTATTATTGTTGTTGTTATTATTATTGTTGTTGTTGTTGTCGTCATCATCATCATTGTACGTATATACACAGTACACCCATACAACGAAATTCACATAACGCTTCAAGACCAGTCCCAACACACATAGCAATCCCCACCCACCACGAATTCCCCACCCTGAACCACTCAAACATCCATACAACAGACCAAGTAATACTATCCAACAGCTCACTGATGGTGACCCTTCAATTCATTATTAAGTGCAATTATAGCTCCAGGATAAAAACTATTCAGAAAGCGTGTGGTCCAAGTTTTAAAGTTTTAAAGCTTCTTTCAGTCAACTGAAGGGGAGGAAGGAGGCTTGAAATCTTCCAGATCATTGTGTCCATGTCTCCTCTTTCTTACACACTAGCCATTCAGAATCAGAAGCCAATGTTCTTACCCAATCAACTTCCAAACTTCTCAGAATAACAGAGTTGGAAGGGACCTTGGAGGTTTTCTAGTCCAACCCCCTGCTAAAGCAGGAAACCCTATACCCGTGGTGGCGAACCTATGGCACGCGTGCCAGAGGTGGCATGCGGAGCCATAGAAGCCGGCACGCGAGGGTTGCCCACCGGCAAACCGGAAGTGTGAAAAAACGCACTTCCGGTTTGCCGGTGTGCTGTTTTTTGCACTCCGGAGGGTTCAGGGAAGCTCCGGAATGCAAAAAACTACAAAACGGACAAACCGGAAGTGCACTTTTCCGCACTTCCGATTTGTCCGTTTTGTAGTTTTTTGCATTCCGGAGCTTCAGGGAGCTTCCCTGAACCCTCCGGAGTGCAAAAAACAGCATACCGGCAAACCGGAAGTGCGTTTTTTCGCACTTCCGGTTTGCCGGTTTCGTCGTCCCAGGCTCCGGTAAGCCTTTGCGCGGGGGTGGGTGGGTGTGCGCATGCACAGGGGGCAGCATGGGGGGGTGTTGTGCGCATGCGTGGGGGGGAGGGAATGGGTGTGGGCGCGCGAGCGCCCCCCCCCTTTTGGCATGCGAGCCTATACCATTGCCCTATACCATTTCAGACAAATTGTTGTCCAATCTTTCCTTTAAAAACTTCCAGTGTTGGAGCATCCACAACTTTTGGAGGCAAGAGGTTCCACTGAATAATTGTTCTCACCGTCAGGAAACCTAGATAAGTTTCCACTGCTTCTTCTCCAGCCTTCAGTTACTTTGGAGAATAGGCTAAACCACTCTTCTTTGTGGCAGCCCCTTAGACATTGGAAGTGTCTACCTCTCCCTTCTCTCTCTGTGGGGTCTGTACATACCTAATACTACCAGAGAAGGAATGTCTCTCCTTGATTTTGACTGTACAGGCAGAGACAAAGTACTGTAGTTTTCTGTGCAGGATATTTTAACTGGAACTGTTGCACTGGACTTGCTAATTTCAAGGGCCCCTTCATGTAGGAGGGTTCAAATTGGGTTGCATTCATTGGATAGCATTTCTGCAAATTTTTCTTCCACAGGCAACAAACTTCATACAACATTTGTAAATTTGACCTCCCCTGTTTCCTTCCACTTTGAATAGAGATTTCCTTTGCTCCAATCAGTTTCACCTGATATGTCTCAATCAATGCCTGTGGATTCAAGGTCAGCCTGCCAAGGACTGATCTCAGTAGGGGGGAAAACAAAAAGTCCTTTATGTATTATATAAGCTGGGCAAGATTAGCCACCCATTTGCAAGTCTGTCAAGATAACATAGTTAATTACATTTGAGCAGCTAGATAGTGACCATCATCACTCCTAGTGGTAGGGAGCACATTCCCAGAGTGCCAACAACTTTATGTACAGAATGGACTACTGAGTAACAATATGGATGTGTCATTAGGGTAAGAAAACTCAGAAGTTTATGGAAATGAACACACACGTTTGGAAGTTGGTTGGATAAGAAAACTGGCAAATAGGGGTTCTGAAATAGGCCGATTGGCTAATAAGTAGTAAAGAAGAGACATGGGGGTCACAATGGTCCGGCAGATTTCAAGTTTCCTTCCTCCCAAACAAACTGACTGACAAGCAGGAGAAAGTAGCTGTGAGAAGGGTAAAGTGTACAGAAAAGACCAGAAACTCATCACCTGGGGAGAGTTCTGAGTTCACACCGAATGCAAAAGGGATGAATCTCCATCTGTACTGTAGATATAGCTTGTAGTAATCTAGGGTTTAGCAAAGTTTTGAAAGGGAACATTGATTTGCTGAACCTGATCCCATGGCCTTGTTGAACCGGATTAATGAATCAAAGCCGTGACTCACTTTGATTCAACTGACTTGAATCAAGGGGGCTGTGAAGTGGTTTGCAGACTTGTGGGCTTTTCTGCTACTTCTGGAATAATTCCAAGCTACATACGTTGTGGGGATATCTCTTCCATATTTGGACAGGGCTGAGGGGATGTGGAGTGATGAGCTAGGCTTTCTGATATTGGCATGGGTAACACCCCAGTGACTGTTACCACTTAGTTAAACTCCTTTAATCTCGTGGGGAGATCGTCTGCATGATTGGGGGCTTACAGGCACTGCATTTTTCAGAATGGGATAATATGGGAAGGTACAAATGCTTCTTTCTCAAGCCTCTGTGGCCTTGCGTTTCACTTGGTTAACTTACCATTGCTGGCACAACCAAGAGATAGATGACAAGTTTTAATACATCATGCCAACCTGATATGCTAAGCTAAGCCAAAGCAAGCTACAGTAAGATAATGGGGATTTTTCAGTATCTCCTCAGCTGCCACCACAGAACAATACTTATTTTTTAATGATTTTTGAAAATTTTAAGCGGAGTAGGATATTTGCTGTATAGATGTGCAGGTTAGGAACAGACCATCCTGGAGAAAATCTATGTGGACACTTAACAGTCAACACCAACTTGATGGCACATCATCAATCAAGCTCTCATTTTTTTCCTATGAATGTAAGGAAAAAGATACAAGAAATGGGACTGTCACCCACTCAGGTTTTAAAGTATGAGATAATTAGGAAAGAGAAGAGTATTATTAGTGGAATGAACACCCTGGACATTCCTGTGTTTTCTTGTATGTATGAGTCTCACCTCCAACATCCCTGGGTCTCCTCCCCTAAACTCAGGAACCTGCAGGAGGTTTTTGCTGACAATTGTTTTAGTGTGAATGGAGCATCTAATGCAGCAACACCTTTTATTTTCATTCCAATAAAGAAGAGTAGAGGTCCCTTTACAGACCTCCCTTTACAGACCTCTAACACAAGGGGAGTGTAGGAGATGACCACACGGAGCCCGACGGAGGGGTCAAACGCATCATCAGTCATGAGTTCCTGCATGCCCATAAGAGATCTAAGTCTAGCCCACCTTAAATTCCTTTCACTCTTATCTTACACCAATTTGCTTTGACTGTTAGTTCAGATTCTTGTAGAGACCTTAAACTTGCAATAAATCTTTATACTCATTTGAACTGCCTGAATCTCCTGATTTCCTCCACACTTGACAGGGAGGTGTCTGAGAAGATGGGAAAGAGCAGATGGAGATGCTCTTCTTTTTCTTGGTCACAGCAGTGATTGAACTATGTTATGACATAACACTGGTGTAGGGGTTTGCATGCATCTTAAAGCTTAGTCTTTGGGTGGAGGCAGGTTGTGCTTTGGTAAGGTGAAGGTGGCAGCTGAGAGGAAGGAGAATGGAGACAGTGGAATGGGCCACCAGTGCCTGCTCAAGGTTAGCATTGAGGTCATCAGTTTAGCCATTCCATGTATCTGATGAAGTGAACTGGGGCTCCTTAAAGCTTATGCTATTATATTAATATTAATAAAAATATTTATTACCCTGAAAAGGTGCTACTGAACTCCTTGTAATATGAAGGTCAAATGAATGCATGATATATTGTCCCATAATATATTTCACATACAATATATCAAGAGTGCCGTTGCTGGGTTGCTCCAGCCACTATGACCATCCACGAGAGATATTGAAAATGACTGGTCATCAACATCTGGACAGTTAAAAGTTCCTTACCTTTGCAATCTAGGAACCAATGCTGAACCTGGCTTTTCATGCACTATGCAACATAATAACAAACTAGTTTCTGAAATTTTGGAAATTAAACCCTGAAGGAACCCTGAAGGAAGAGCAGTTCTGCTGAATTTAATAGGACGTATTCCCTAGTTCATATGGATTGGAGGCCAACCAACTCTTTATAAGCTCCTTAGCAACTTCCTTTGCCAGGAAGCGAAACAGGATATGGGAATGGCATTTCAAATTATTTTTGCAGCCTTAATGCTTGGCAACCTGTAGCATGTCAAATGTTTTTGCTTTAATATGAAATGCAACAATACCTGATTTGGTTTTCTTATAGATGTAGCAGTAGGAACAATATTGGAGGCACAATATAAAGCTGGCAAGGAACGCAGATTTCCTCTAACCTAGTCTCAACATCTGTTGTGCTCGCCATGATCTATGGAGATGCTGTTGAACAGATCCTTTGGAAAGATGTCTGGATGAAGCTTTGATTTGCTGTCTATTGCTAATCCCTCTATGCTTTATATTTTGTACCAACCTCAACAGGATTTTTACTGCTATTCTTCTTGTTATTTTATTGATCATCTTTCTGTGTGATTTGGAGCATTCTTCCAGCAGCACAGCACACGCGATAGTACCACAACCTCAAAATATGCGAAGCTTCTAAAAGTACACAAAAGAGCAGCAGCAAAAATGTAGCTCAGCAAAACTATCACTTACGAAGGCATTTGTTGAAACTAAGTTTGTTGGAAAGCAAAGAAGGTCGGCGTAACCAGGTTTCCTTTGGTAGGCTGTTGTGCCTCACACCAACATGAAAGCCTGTCGTTCAGAAATATTTAGGAAGACAGTAAAGATGTTATCTTTATACAATATCGGTGTTAGGATGAATGGTGGCGAACCTGGATAATAATAATAATAATAATAATAATAATAATAATAATAATAATAATAATAATAATAATAATAATAATAATAATAATAACAACAACAACAACAACAACAACAACAACAACAACAACAACAACACCTGGTTATGGCTCACTAATGGAACACTGAAGAAGGAGACAGAAGGCTTGATTCTTGCAGCCCAGGAGCAAGCAATCAGAACAAATGCAATCAAGGCCAAGATAGAAAAATCAGCTGATGACCCAAAATGCAGACTTTGCAAGGAAGCTGATGAAACAATTGATCACATCCTCAGCGGCTGCAAGAAAATCGCACAGACGGACTACAAACAGAGGCACAACTACGTGGCCCAGATGCTTCATTGGAACCTGTGCCACAACTACCACCTACCAGTGGTAAAGAACTGGTGGGATCATAAACCTGAGAAAGTAGTTGAAACCAAACATGCCAAAATACTTTGGGACTTTCGAATTCAGACTGACAAGGTTTTGGAACATAATATGCCGGACCTCACGATTGTGGAAAAGAAAAAAGTGTGGATCATTGATGTCGCCATACCAGGTGACAGTCGAATTGATGAAAAACAACAAGAAAAACTTAACCGATATCAGGACCTTAAAATCGAATTACAATGACTCTGGCATAAACCAGTACAGGTGGTCCCAGTGGTAATCGGCACACTGGGTGCTGTGCCAAAAGACCTTAACCAGCATTTGAAAACAATAAACATTGACAAAATCACGATCTGTCAGTTGCAAAAGGCCACCGTACTTGGATCTGCGCGCATCATACGAAAATACATCACACAGTCCTAGACACTTGGGAAGTGTTCGACTTGTGATATAGTGATACGAAATCCAGCATATAAATCTCGTTTGCTGTGTATTACATTTTTGTGTGAATAATAACAACAACAACAACAACAACAACAACAACAACAACAGAGTTGGAAGGGACCTTGGAGGTCTTCTAGTCCAACCCCCTGCTTAGGCAGGAAACCCTACACTACTTCAGACAAATGGTTATCCAACACCTTCTTAAAAACTTCCAGTGTTGGAGCATTCACAACTTCTGGAGGCAAGCTGTTCCACGGATTAATTGTTCTAACTGTCAGGAAATTTCTCCTTAGTTCTAAGTTACTTCTCTCCTTGTTTAGTTTCCACCCATTGTTTCTTGTCCTGCCTTCAGGTGCTTTGGAGAATAGCTTGACTCCCTCTTCTTTGTGGCGACCCCTGAGATATTGGAACACTGCTATCATGTCTCCCCTAGTCCTTCTTTTCATTAAACTAGACATACACAGTTCCTGCAACCATTCTTCATATGTTTTAGCCTCCAGTCCCCTAATCATCTTTGCTGCTCTTCTCTGCACCTTTCTAGAGTCTTAACATCCTTTTTATATCGTGGCGACCAAAACTGAATGCAGTATTCCAAGTGTGGCCTTACCAAGGCATTGTAAAGTGGTATTAACACTTCGCGTGATCTTGATTCTATCCCTCTGTTAATGCAGCCTAGAACTGTGTTGGCTTTTTTGGCAGCTGCTGCACACTGCTGGTTCATATTTAAATGGTTGTCCACTAGGACTCCAAGATCCCTCTCAGGATCTCCTTGTTGATATTTGATACTTGCCAAAAATGCCATAACAGAAAAAAATTGGCAGTGAATAGATAGAAACATTTGTAGCCCTTGTTCCCTTTCAATATCCAATCCATTTAGGGCAATAATCGAGACCCTGATGGACTTGGCAAGCCAAACATTCAAAAAATGGCTAATTTGATTCTGCTGGCGTCTCACATCCCCTCACCCCTGAACAAAAGCGAAACAATTCTTTACATATTCATTTATTTAAAAAAAAAATACAGTCTATTCAAATAGTTATGAAATATGAGTAAAACAAACTCATTTCGGGAGGCTCTGGAGGCCACATATGAACAGCCTTCTCACATGACCTCCGCAGGATCTGGAGGCCTCACAAGAAACCACCCCATTCTGGGGTGGTCTCCGCAGCCTTCAAAAATCACACAGGGACAGGGTGTGCTTTTGAGAATAGTTGTCAGGTGTTGGTGAATGCTGGTGTATCCCTCTAAATATCATGGTATGTCATCTTTGACATGTGTGTCATAGGTTCGCCATCACTGATTTAGGGTTTTCCAGAAGATAGTGTATATCAAGAGAGATTCAACCTGGAAGTGAGGAGAAACTTTCTGACAGTGAGAGCGATCAACCAGTGGAACAGTTTGCCAGCGGAGGTTGTGAGAGCCCCAACACTTGCGACCTTCAAGGGGAGACTGGACTGCCATCTGTCTCAAATGGTGTAGGAACTCCTGCTTGAGCAGGGGGTTGGACTAGATGACCTACAAGGTCCCTTCCAACTCTAATAATAAATCAAATAAATCAAATAATCCACAATAATTGGTTGATGGGCTGTGTAATTCAGCCTTCTGAATAGCTGAATAGGTCACATAATTCTGCAGTGACTGATAGCTTCTGAGATATTTTCAAGGACCATATATGATACTATACATGTCAAAAAGTAAAAGTTAAAAAGGCCCGAATGAAGGTGGATGGGTCCTGTCTAGAAGGTGGGGGGGGGAAGTGTTGCTAATTATATATAAGAAAAGAAATCGGAGAAAAGGATCCAAGATTATCATCTCACTGTGATTCCTTGTCGCAACATCTCTTTATATTGCTTTTTTCTGAATTAAAAGGTGACCATGTGAATTTTGGAGGCTTCTCGTTACCTATAAAATTGGGTTACTATGATCAGGGGTGGGTTCCTAATTTTTTTACTACCACTCTGTGGGTGTGGCTTATTTTGTGGGTGGGGCTTGCCAGCCATGTGGCCGGGTGGGCGTGGCTTCTTGGACTGCTGAAGGGAGGGGAACTGAGATAGGTCCTGCCGCCCATTCCCCCTCCCCTCAGCAGCTCGAGAAGCCTCAAACGTGCGAAAATGCGCTCTCTCAGCCATCCTCCCCTGCTTGGACTCACTGTGGGGTAGGAAGGCAGCACATGAGCAATGCCGGAAACTCGGCTTCTGGGCATGCGCAGAAGAAATTTTAAAAAAATATTTTTTTAAAAAAAAAATGGCGGCACCAAGGCACCGGCAACTGACCGCACCAGTATTGTGACGTCACCAGCAGGCCGCTACCGGTGCTATAGAGTGGACCGCACTGGTAGGAACCCACCACTGACTATGATGGTTTTTAAATTTTGGCCCGTGGAGTAAACAAGCACATGCATGTTCCTGTTCAAAACACACAGGCTATGTTCACTTAGGCGAGGCATCAGTGGTATTATGACTTAACACGCTGGCATGGCTCACACACCATGCTAAGTCAGTGGCTGGGTTTCCACTACACACTAAGTCACAAACTACTCAATTCATTTTAGCCTAATTTAGCAAGTTGTGGACCGAGCTGATATTAATTTGGTTGTAGGTATATTGGACTCTAAAGGTAAGAACAAGAATTTCAAATCTACTCAAATCCTCTTGTCTAGTTTTTGAAGAACCTCCATTTAAGGTGATACCTGCAGGAGCAGATTGGACAGGAATTCTCGAGTTAAGGCTCCTGAAACCAGACCTAGAAATTCCAGTTATAAAATTTCCCTTGCTCAGTAGCAACTGATACATAAGGGTGGCACAAGATGTGTCAGATACCATGCCTCATGTGCTCAAGCCCAGAACAAGCAAAAACACTGCTTTTTTGGAAGCACATGATGGGGAATAACTATATAATGAATATGCGAAACATTTTGGAGTTTGGAGGTTGGTACTTTTCTACCTACGCATCAGAGATACTTTGATCCTTACATAGCATTGCTTTGTGCTTAACCACTTATTAAAGTCTAGACGCAACATTAAAAGCATGTAAATTGGTTCCAGACCTTTCCAGTCAAATCTTTAGCTTGAGTTAGAGATGGATTGGCGAATCTCTTGTGTAATTAAAACTGACTGTTAAAGGCGGGTTTTTTTTATAGCTTAATTGGTAGCACTTTCTTTGTGAGCCAGTGAGTTAAGAATTTTGCTGGATCATTGAAATGAGTTCCTGGGTATCAAATCAGAACTTAAGTGTAGTTTTATTATGGGTAGATATGCAATTATGGTCTACTCTGGTGGTCTTCCCTCCTCCAGTATCTTTTCTAGTTTAGATTCATGTTTTCACCACAGCCCAAGTAAGCTCTGATTTTCCTTTTAAAAATACATTTTTTCAGACTTAAAACTGCCATTATTTTCACTTTTTAAATTATGAAATCTTATACTATGCCAAACTGGGGTGTTTTTTTCCTTGCAAGTTATAGATATAAAATGCTATGTTCTTCACTCGCTAGGGTGGGCTAATGCATGTCATAGCTTTCACCAACCTTTCTGGCAGGGGATTCTGGGTGC
Organism: Diadophis punctatus similis; assembly: GCA_023053685.1. Taxonomy (NCBI): domain Eukaryota; kingdom Metazoa; phylum Chordata; class Lepidosauria; order Squamata; family Dipsadidae; genus Diadophis; species Diadophis punctatus. Next base: position 152,119,882 of record JALIGW010000001.1, read on the forward strand.
TGAAATTCCAACACATCTGAAGCAGTGGTGGGTTCCTACCAGTGTGGTCCACTCTATAGCACCGGTAGCGGCCCGCTGGTGACATCACAGTACCGGTGCGGTCGGTTGCCGGTGCCTGGTGGCCGCCATTTTTTTTAAAAAAAATTTTAAATTAAAAAAAAAAATTTCTTCTGCGCATGCCCAGAAGCTGAGCTTTCGGCACTGCACATGCGCTGCCTTCCTACCCCACAGTGAGTCCAAGCAGGGGAGGATGGCTGAGGGAGCGTTTGAGACGCTGAAAGAACAGGCGGCAGGAGCTATCTCCATTCCCCTCCCTTCAGCAGTCCGAGAAGCCACGAACGCGCAGTGATGATCCCAGGCATTTTCGCACGTTCGAGGCTTCTCGAGCTGCTGAGGGGAGGGGGAACGGGCGGCAGGAGCCTAGGATCATCGAATGGGGAGAAGCATTCAGGCCAGACGGAGCCTCCTAGAAGAACCGCTGCCGCGGTCTTGCTGCTCCCGCTGGGGGGGCTGCGTTGTGGGTGGGCAATGCCCTCCGCTTCTCCGGCCGCTGCCAAGCTCCCGAGGCCCACGCCCACCTGGTCACATGGCTGGCAAGCCACACCCACAAAATAAGCCACGCCCACAGAGTGGTAGTAAAATAATTAGGAACCCGCCCCTGATCTGAAGGGAAACAGATTGGGAATATTTGCTGTTAATTAACCTTTCTGATCATTTATAATTTTTTTCTGACTGTATTGAAGCAGACTAACAATGCTGCAAATAAAATAGGTCAATAATTGAAGTCATTTTTCATCTTAGTCCTTTGCCCTCCAGCTTATCTGAGTCCCACTGTTCTTTGGTCAGCCAGGTGAGTTTCCATTTGACCATGGGAAAGTGCAGACCTATACCAATCCTGGAGCCTTTCAAGATGCATAGATAAAACAAAAATGTCTCCTTTGTCTGAATGAAATTGCACCAACAGTCCTGTCTTTTTTTTTCTCATCTCTCAACAGGACGAGGACAACAGAGCAGGACAAGAAGTTAAAAAAAAGGAAGCTTATCAAAGAGAGATCCAGCTTACAATTAAGGAGACATTTCAGGTCAGGCAAGAACAATTAATCAGTGGAACAGCCACCCAGAAGTTGTGAGTGTTCCATTAATGGAGATTTTTAAAGAAGAGATTGGACAGCCATTTGTCTGGAATGGTACAAGGCCTCCTGCTTGAACTGTAATTCTCTAAAACTGCAACCTTTTACTTCTTTATCTAGATAATTTATAAGCTACCCTTCTCACATTGGTGAGCAGCTGCACAGCTTACATATGGTTAAAAACATGAAATAGAGAAACTCCACAACGAGCGTAGAAATACCCTATGTGAAATAACTGAGATCAACCACAGCATATTTGCATTCAAATCATGCCATTCTGGATGGGCTCAATACTTGTGGGACATTACTAGTCTAAATTCTTGGATCAGAAGATGTTTTTCTAATAGTTGGACCAGTCAATTGCATAGGCATAATTTGCATACATATTCATAGTTAACCTGTGTATTTATCTTGGGTTTATTGGCTTAGCCTAATTATCTGGGTTCACACAACACCCTCAGCTATAAACTAACCATATGGTCTGAGTTTACATGCTAGTTTATATTCTAGGCCAAAATACATTTGGTTAATTTGTGGTTCAATATGTCACATGAACACAACCATTGAGTAAGGAGAAATAAGTGGAAAGAAAAAGCAAATACATATGTATTTAATTTACAGTATATGCAAATGAAAAAATATCTCTATGGACACAATGTCTACAACCTTAAAATTATAGTTATAAAGCCTTTGTAGGCTATGGAGACTCAATGCTGTACTTGGTGTACTCCAGATGAAGTATTCTGGAAGGATTAGCCCAGCTGCTGTGGCCTAGAGGTAGAGCTCTTGCCTCACAATCAGGAGGTTGTGAGTTCAATCCTAGGTAGAGGCAGATGTAGGGTCTCCTGCTTGGGCAGGGGGTTGGACTAGATGACCTATAAGGTCCCTTCCAGTTCTGGTAATCTGTAAAGATGGTTGTCAGCTTTTGCTTAAAAAGGAGAACTCATCTTCTCCCCCAGTAAATGATTCCCTGTTGAATCATTATTAGTACATTTTTGCTAGCATGAAATCAGAATTCAGTGTTCCTTATAACTTTGACCAATTCAAACTAATCAAAGTTAGATAGGCTTAAATATTCTTCACTATTAGTAGGAGTTTACACTGTTCCCTTTTCATACTTATTTTTTGATGATGACTCTATTTATATCCTGGTTAGTCCTACTGCTCTTGCCTGGTGAATCTCTAAAGTGGTGAATCTAGGTTGTCATGTTGAAAAAGATCTTCATTGCTAGGGTTACATTTGGTCTGAATAACTTCACCCAGCCTTAGAGAATAGTATTGCATTGAGTTATAAGCATTTCTTCCAAGGCTCTGTAAGTTTGAAGTTACAGGTGAAGAGCCAATTTTAGGACTCCTTTAGGACTCCTTGCTCAGCTGGAATAATCAAGGGGAAAATTTTACCTGGCTACACAAATCAATGGTGAGCTTTTAATTACTATTACTATTAGTCTTCTCATTGTTCCTGTCACCCATCTCCTCCCACTTATGACTGTATGACTGTAACTTGTTGCTTGTATCCTTACGATTTATATTAATATTGATTGTTTCCTGATTGCTTATTTGTACCCTATGACAATCATTAAGTGTTGTACCTCATGATTCTTGACAAATGTATCTTTTCTTTTATGTACATTGAGAGCATATGCACCAAAGACAAATTCCTTGTGTGTCCAATCACACTTGGCCAATAAAGAATTCTATTCTATTCTAATGGTGGTAACAATGATCTGTTTCAGCAGGAGAAAGGAAGGAGCATCTTGTGTTGCACTGCTTCCGTAGGTATTCATCTGAAAATACCTTACACATATTCTATGGGATCCAAATCAACCATCAGCTTATTATTTTTATGCTTGTTCTTATGTACTGAATCTCTCTACAATACATTATGATTGACAATGACTTGGAACAATGGGGCTATGTAACTTCCTTCTGCAAATGATCAAGGAAGAGTGTGGTGAAAGATATAGATCAGTTATCTAAGACAGCATTTGGAAACTGTGAAGACTCTTATCAGGGTTCTCTGCAGCCAAGAGGTGCTCACTGAGATAACAGGCCAGTTGAGGATTTCATTCATTACCGCAAATAATTGATGAAATTAATAAAAGTGTGACTATTTAAAGGGGGGCAAAGTCTAAGAAGTACAGGAAGGGATGAAGCCTGATCAAGTTCTGCTTGGCTTAATTTCTTATTCTTCCAATGGTAAGTTCATTTTGACCCATTCCTATAGTAATTTGTCCCAAAAAAACTGTTTGAATATTTGGGGGTATTGGGGAAGACATTTCTCATGCTCATTTTTTACAAGTAAATGTGTGTGTGTTGCATACTGTTTGCTAACATACGTGTTTTATGCATTTTCAGAAGTTGCATAGTAGATTGCTAAATGCACATATCTCTTTGTTAGAGTGATACCCCTTCTCTCATTTCCCCCCATAAGAACCCTATGGATAGATTGGTATTGGGGGGGGGGGGGAGAGAGACTGGCTCAAAGTCATTCAGTTGAGTTTCCATTAGAATATATTTAAATCATAGTTTTCCTGAGTCACTTCAATATATTCATCCCAATACCAAAATGTAGTCCTTTGCGTTCAAAGAAGACACGCTGTTGTGCAATTCATCTGTGGACATAGAATGGCTCTGCAATACCAGTCTGGAAGTGCAGAGTCTAGCACAATGGGGGCACTGGAAATACATTGTTGTAGTAACTGTGGGTGTTATTCTCTGATGCCATTCATGGTTTTCTATCAGTTTTTGATGGTACATGTCTTCAAAGCTGGTGGAGGCTTCACAGCATAGCAGGTTCTGTTATCAGCTACAGCTTCTAGTTTTCTTGGCTGGATATCACTGTGGCATAGGGTTTCTTTCACAATGTCTTTTTAGTGCTTGTGTTGTTGACCTTGCGGTCTCTTCCTAGACTCCAGTACACTATAGACTACAGCAACTGATGAGGCATCAATTCTGATTATGCGTCCCACCCATCTTATCTGCGCTATGATAATCATGGACTCATTCCTGGTGGCCTCCACATGATCCAAGACCTTCTGGTTGGAGGCATGATCTTGCCAATGAATGCTGAGAATGGAGCAGAGAGTGCTTAAGTGAAATTTCTCCAGTTGCTTGATTTTCCCTTCAGTACAGAGTTCTCTCCATGTAGGAGAGAAGGGATAACCACAACTTTGTAGTCTTTCAGCTTTGCGGAGATACAGATGATGTATTGTGTTGACTGAACTTCCCCAGTGCCTGGATGGTCTTGTTGATCCTGGACTCAATTTCTTTGTCCAAAGACCGTTGCTTGAGATGATAATTTCCAAAATATTTGAAGCTGTTTCAGCTGAGCATCCTCAACAGTGATTTTTGGTTCTACAGGTTTGGTATTTGGCACCTACTGCTTGCATCTAAGGACACTAGAAATTTGATTCAGTCATTTTTTTCCCTTCATCCCCTGCTTCATAGTATGTTTGTAAATTATGGTGATTTAAGATTCTGTTGCCAAGAGTCACAGATGTATATAAATCTGTAAGAAAAATAGCACTTAGAAAATCAGTATGGATGGGTTAGTACATGGCATTATGCCATTCCGATTTGTTTTAGGGTGATTGTGATTGAGAAACATGGTTTATAGCTTAGTGTTGTATGTGAGCCCAGACAATTATACTTTTTCAATAAACCATGGATAAACAATATGTGATGTATGAGTCAGACCTATATCTTTGAGAGGAAGTTAGTCGGCCTCCCAACACTGCTTTTCAATCAGACAAAGTTCTCCTTTGTAACACATAATTTTGCCCCATGAATTTATTTCAGAAAAGCTTTTTTGTGTGTGACTGAATGAAAAGGGACAATTCTATTTTGGAGGAGGGCAGCTAATAAATCTAATAGAGACATAACATGAGAAGATTGTCAAGTAAGGGATATATTCAGATATAAAGAGGGTGTCAACTCGCAAAAACATTTCTAGTCTGCTCTCTGTAACGTACGTGCGGCAGAGCAAACCTCACTCGAGTAGATGCCGACATGCTGCTCCTAATAAATCATTGGATTCCTTTTGAAACCTGGCTCGAGACTCATGAGTTAATCAGGGCATCTGTCAGAACCTTGACAGAGGGAGAAGAAGAGCATGCTGCATTTGAAAGGATTAGTACACTCATCTTGGAAACTTACCTGTGGGCAGCATTGGTGTATGTGGACATTACATTTTCATTGACCCTCAGTTATCCCAGGAATACTTCTGTGAGGTGCCTTTTGACAGGTTGTAACCATTTATTAACATGTACACATGTATACCTCTGGCCATCAATGTCTTTTGAAGAGTTGTAGGATGTGTGGCTCGAGAGCTATGGCAGCTCAGTGGAGAAGGCCATATTAAAGAAAGAGGGGCAGAGTCTAAGGTCTGTTCCCTTGGATAACACCCCATTTATGTTGCCTTGTGCTCATGAAAGCTGCTTCTTCCAGCCCCTTCTTTCAAATGTGCATGTCCTTTGTTGAACAATTTTGAGCCCCAGGAGTGGCAATTGCAGTGGGTGATGGGCCATGCCCAGAGATTGCTTTTCTAAGCATATTTGGCTACCCATTGAAATATGCAGCGTGATCCCATTATCATTAAGCCATGAGGTTCTTTGCATGTGTGCAATGCCACCGTTTTGCCACTTGGACTCACATTCATTTCCTTAAACCGTATTGTCAGCCGTACACACCTTTGCCCGGCCCAGCAGCTGCCTCTGTAGTTATAATCCCATTCAAAACTCTTCCATTATGGTGCTAATATATTTATAAGAGAACTAGGCACCTGAGATTAAAGTCTGATGTTTCTGCTTGAAAATGCAACAGAGTCAAAATAATTCCACAGACCCCTTATTAGTTAGTTACGGCCAGTTGCTTTTGTATCGGAGCCAAGCTGACTGAAATAGAATTAGCAATTAATGCCAAGCATGCTTTTCGGTGCTTGGAAAAACGCACAACAAAACCCCTTGGAATCATCGGCCCCAATTCTTATCCTTGTCAGCTCTTTCTTATTATGTCGAGTGGGCAGATCTGCAAGGCTTTTGTGAGTTTTTGCTCTTACATGGTAATATGGCAGACGCTGCAGGAATATCCTAACAAGGGTGGGCAGGAATCCAGAAAGCAGGCGCTCTTTGCTGATCTCTTCCAGTTGTATCATCTACTAAACTTTAAGCCTGATTTTAAAAACTCTTCTCTCCACACTGCGATGCAATAGTCACCCAATCCACCAAATACAGGACAAAAGGCAATGAGCTTAAATCACAGAGAAGTCAGTTTTGGGCCATAAATAGGAAGAATGCAAAGAACAGGTCAGCAAAAATTGACAAAGCAATTTTGATAATCTTCTCCTTTGAACATTTTAAAGAAAATGCTGGCGTCCGTGAGGATATTTTTGATGTAAGGCAGCATGTCTTGGGGCAATTCTTTTCATAATGACCAGCGTGCCTGCACACATATGAGTGGAAACAGTCATGTCCACTTTCCTGACTGATGAGAGGCTAAAGTGCTGGGCGAGAACCAGTTTAGGTTTAATGGGTTGAGCTGATGGAGGAGTTCAGTGCAATTCTTAACAAGTGGCTGCCTGGGAGTGGAAAAGAGGAAAATGTGGTCTATTTCCCTCATTTGATTTTTGCAACCAACCCTGGATATGGGGTAGAGTGGGGAGACTACAGAGAAGAGAAAGATGGGAGGGAAAGATAACGGTAAAGAGGAAGTAATATAGGAGCTGGAAGCTGGGAGAAAGTTGTGCTGGGGAATAAAAGATTGGAAATCTCCCTCCACACCAGTGGTGGGTTCCTACAGGTGCGGTAAACTCTATAGCACCAGTAGCGGCCCGCTGGTGACATCACAGTACTGGTGCGGTCAGTTTCCGGTGCCTGTGCGCCGCCATTTTTTAAAAAAAAAATTAAATTTTTTTTAAAAAAATTCTTCTGCACATGCCCAGAAGCCGAGCTTTCGGCACTGCGCATGCGCTGCCTTCCTACCCCACAGTGAGTCCAAGCAGGGGAGGATGGCTGAGGGAGTGCGTGAGACGCTGAAAGAACGGGCGGCAGGAGCTATCTCCATTCCCCTCCCTTCAGCAGTCCGAGAAGCCACGAATGTGTGGTGATGATCCTAGGCATTTTCGCACGTTTGAGGCTTCTCGAGCTGCTGAGGGGAGGGGGAATGGGCGGCAGTACCTATCTCAGTTCCCCTCCCTTCAGCAGTCTGAGAAGCCACGCCCACCCGGTCACATGGCTGGCAAGCCACACCCACAAATAAGCCACGCCCACAGAGTGGTAGTAAAAAAATTAGGAATTTAATTTAATTTAATTTAATAGACGTTCTTATAGGCCGCCCAATCCCGTGGGACTCAGGGCGGCGTACAACAGAATAAGAAGCGTACAATATGGAACCCACCCTGCTCCACACCACAGGTCTTAACTCAGGAACCAGGTAATCAGATTGCTGGAGACTGCAGGTTCAGAGTGATGTTACTGAATGGCAGGCCTGTCTCTAATAAAACCAAATGAAAGGGCAGACCTGGCATGTATTACTGAAACCTGACTGGATGAAAAGTTATGTGCATCTGTGTGTCTCTCTCTGTGTGTGTATGGTTCTCCCTTGTGGTGGTCTGTCCAGTCAGATTTAGTATCTTGCAACAGGCAGGGAAAGTGGTGTGGCAATTCTTCACCAGGAGATCTTAGATGTTGTGCTGAACAATCGACTGCCGTGGGCCTGTTATGGGGCCAAACTTGTAATGCTGGGCCAAAATTGGGATGTTGCTGATGTACCATGGTGTTAACTATATGGCAGCCTCCCTCCCCTTGATTATCTGAATTCAGATAGGAGCATGGGGCAAAAACCTTATTGGTTGTTCTCATTGATAACCAGAATCAGGACTTGGATGAAGGTAGCTGAAGCACCCTTGCCTCCTCTTTCAATTCTGTACTGCCAATTACAGTATCCTTCCTGACAACCTGTTATATTTATAACATAGAGGAAGGAAGGAAGGAAGGAAGGAAGGAAGGAAGGAAGGAAGGAAGGAAGGAAGGAAGGAAGGAAGGAAGGAAGGAAGGAAGGAAGTCAATTCGCTGAATTTACCAAATAGGGTGGGGGGAATCCGCTCAGTCCCTCCTTTCCTGCCAAAGTTAGCAGAGAAACCTCTCAGGAAGTAGCAAGAAAAAAGAAGCATTTTTCTAAGGGGGGGGGGAAATCAACCCTTTGCCTTTTGAATTTTGCCACTTCCCTTCTTCCTGTTTGCTAGCACATCTCCAGGTGACTTTTGTTTTGGCAGGATGCTGAGCTCGCTCCACATCCAGTTCCCCATGGCGACTTGTTCTATGCCCACCTGGTGCCCGCTAGCCGGCCACACCAACGTGGTTGTGTCCACTTAGCCATACCCACCCAGCTGCCCCAAGTCAGCAAGTCAGCCAACCTGAGTCATCTGCTCCAAGTGGGCAGATGACTAATCCTTTGTGTCAACCTGGCCACACCTACCCAGCCACACCCACTTGGCTGCAGTGAGTCATCAAAGACCCCTTTGTAGCTCTCTCTAAGCAGTTTACATAGTCAGCTATTGCTCCCAACCATCTGGATCCTCATTTTACCGACCTCAGAAGGATAGAAGGCTGAATCAATCTTGAGCCGGTCAGGATCAAATTGCTGGCAGAGGGCAGAGTTAGCTTGCAATACTGCATTCTAACCACTGTGCCACCGTGGCTCTTCAACTCTTATGACGTTGAATGATGTCAACACCAAACAACAAAATTGAATATATTTAATTTAAATTAAACCAGAAGTAAAATCAATTACTATTAAATTAATTAAGGTCAGTTAAGGATAATTTAGATTCTTCTAAAATCTAGGAGTCTGAAAAGTTGGTGGCAAGCTTATATATCTTGGCCTCAGTTACATTCCTCTTGGCCAATCCAGAAGAAGGAGTCCCAAAATTTGTTTGACTTATTCTGTTTGATGTGGCTCTTTCCCGAGGCATTGCTTGGGTCCCTTGAGTTGGGTTGGGTGAGCTTGAGATGCCAAAGGAGCATTTTTTCCTTCAAACTCTGGAAATAAATAGAAATATCTGGGGGTTGGAAAATTGGGAGAGTTGTCTTGTGGTTATTTACCAGTCCAAGGATAAAATGTCTGGTACCAAACTCTTCTTTGTAACACAAAGGAATTCTCTTGTTTGGAAATAAATGTAAGGACATTTCCTTTTCTTTAAAAGTACTGGGGAAGTTACATCCAAGAGCCGGACCTTTATTTTGCTTCTGAGAGTTTAAAATAAAGCAATATCAAGAAATATTATTGGAAACTCAGAGCTGTGGATTAATATTTCTTTTAACAAGGCATGCACATTGATTAACTAGAGCAGACATTACAGTCCCTGCAGGACCTACCTCACTTCCCCATGCCAGGATTCCCATCTATCCTTATCAGCTTGTCTGAACGTTAATGCCTTTGGGAGAGACCAGTCTCATGATCCTACCAGGCTTACAATATAGTAACATTTTCCCCTAGCTATATTCTCCTTTTTTTAAATCTAGAAGTCTCTGGCTGGGTTTTAATATTCAGGAGTTGGTCATTCTTTGTTTCATTTTGTTGTGGCCCATGTGCACCACTGTCAAAAGATGTTTCCTCTCTCTTGCCCCTTTCAAAGCCTCTGGTCTCAGCCATTGTACAGGGAGTATCGTTGAACACATTTAGTGATGCCAAGGAGTGGCTGGAATAGAGGCGAGCACTGCAGGGATACCAAATGGGTTAGACTTGGACTTTTTAGTTATTTAGCGTAGGGCGATGTTACATTAGCTAGGAGATTGTAATGCTAATGCAGAGCAATGTTCCCTCTAAGCTGCGCGGCTGCGAGGCCGCGCACGTGATAAGAAAATGCCATGCGGCAGTTTCCAACTGCCGCATGGCGTTTTCTAATGTCAGAGGGAACATTGATGCACAGTTGCAGTTTGGCTATCTAAGACAGCTAGCCCTGTTATGTTCATGCTCATGCACTTTCCAAGGTGTGCCACAGGGGGCAAACTAGCTTCCCATCAGAAAAAATAAAATAAAAATGAGCGGCTTTCCTACATTGTCATTTGGGGACCTTTCCCTCCTCTGAAGCTACCTCGCAAATGTGCGTCACAGTCAGGAAGGTCCAGAGCCATCAGGATTCTAACCGCCTGCACGAAGCGCCGACTCGTCTCCCCACTGAAGTGTATCTATTTCTCTACTCACCTAAAACATGCTTTTGAATGGCAAGGTGGGCAGAAGCTAAGGCAAGTGATGGGAGCTCACCCTGCCATGGAGTGCTAGGACTTGAACCATCTCCAGCATCGTTAAGCCACTGAGCCACCATGCCTCTACGCTTGGGCTTTGAAAAGGTGGAGGCAGAAGTATAAGCAGTGGCAATACTAATGGCTCAATAAATGTCCTGTTCCTCTTCTGATTCCCATATCACTTCCTTTCACTGTGGTTTGTACACTTTTGGCTCTCTCTTGGCTATGATTTACCCCTTCTTACTTTTAAACTTCTTTTCTTACAGGGCATCGCCCCTTTTCTTATTATTCCAGTACAGGGAATATAATTTATAGAGCCAAAGCAAAAAACTCCTACCTGACTTTCCCCCCCTCTCCCCTCTCATTGCAAAAAAAGGAAAAGGAGGATACCATATCTCAGAGTGAATTACTCTTTGGAAACAAAAATGGAGGAGCTCGCCTTGCAACTTCCCTTTTGAATGGTGCATGCTTGGAAGTGAAGTTGATGATTTCTGAGAGATGCTGACTATGTGACCCAAGGCTTCTGCTGCTTTGATGGAAGCCATTGTGAGGATGTTGCAAAAAAATTTCTCTGTTGCTCTGGCTGGAGGGGACAGAAATCAGAACATCTGGCAGCAGCCCTTATGTTTTAACAAGACCCTAAATAGATAGAAGACCCTATCACAAATGTTTAAGACCAAGGCTGTTATGGCTGCATTTGCACATGCTTAACCTGATTACTGAATTAACTGGATGGAATTAATAAATAAATGTGAATTTTTGATTGTGTCACATTGATGGACATGCATTTTCTTTTTTTAAAAATGTGAATAAGAACGTTATTGTACTGGGGCAACATGGTAAGAAGAAGGTTAAAGGACTCATCTATTTTTTAGCTGATTACACCAGGCACATTGAGTATGTTTGTTGGATTTTGTTGGTTTACAGTTTATGTTAACCAATCAGATCATCTTTCCCTAACAGAAAGATGATATAGATTCTATAAATCAGTACATGTTCAGAAAGGCTACGCAGAGAAGCACCACCACTGTACTGTGGGCATATGTTTTCTTTTTCTAAGAATAGTATTTATGTTTTCCTGGGAAGAATACTGCATACTATAGTGTTTACTGTAGAGCTGCCTTCTGCATTGTGATGTTCTCCAAGAGATTCTCACCATAAGTCTTATTGGCCTCAACCAGTGTTGACATTGGTCAAGGAACACTGAGGATTTAATCTGTAGAGATGAATGAACTTATACCAATTTCTATAGAGTCACAAAACTTAATAAGCTAGTAGCATATTTTTTCTTTCTTTCTTGACCATCTCATAGGCTTGTTGATGAGCAAAGTGAAGGAGGGAAGAGTACTCCAAATCCAGAGTCTAATAGCTCCTGTTTTCCTTTCCTCTCTTTATCCTCTTTTCTTATTTTTTATTTACAGTCTGGGAGTCTTCAACATCACATACTTTTTTTATCCACACCACAACAAGGCAAAGGGGTACATAGAACTGATGCTAGTTGTTAGATTCACGCTTAATTGACGAGGCAAGTCACAGTAACTGTTCAGCACTTTATTTCTCTCCTAGCTGTAGTGAATACAGAATGCCGGCAGGCTCCAGGGAAGCTGCTTTTAAGGGCTTGCCTGGAGCCTGCCAGCCACCGACAGTCCTTTGAAACTTCCGCTGCATGATTAGCCAATCAGTGGCCTTCATGCAAATAATCCTACGTATGTCTGTACGTAACACTAGTGACTGGTCCAGAGTCCATCATCTGTTAGATCATGAGTCTAGTGCAGGGGTGTCAAACTCAAAGCCCTTGGGCTGGATACAGCCCATGGGGTGCTTAGATCTGGCCCATGGGGCCACCCTGGAAACAACAAAGGACCAGCCCATGGTGCCTCTGCCAGCAAAAATGAAGCTTGGGACGGCCACATGTGGTCTCCCCGAGCTCTGTTTTTGCTGGCAGAGGGCTGCAGGAGGCCGTTGTGGCCAAAAACGGACCCTCAATGAATGAAGTCAAGCTGGCCATGCCCATCCTGACCATGCCTATGCCGCCCCCCTCATTCTGCCCACCCCCAGGTCAAACACAACCCTGATGCAGCCCTCAATTAAATCAAGTTTGACACCCCCGGTCTAGTGCTAGACATGGAGGGCTCATATTTTTTGTCACTATCATTTTCAAAGGGAAGCCATCTTAGTCTATTGCAACAAAAATTAGAAGCGACCCATTCACTGAACATGGCTCTAAAGTGTTTATAATATATCTTTCTACACTTCTGGCAATACTTAAAGAGGAAGTATATAAAAACCAATGCCAAAGTATGTTTCCTTTAAGATGCTTCAGAGTATTGTTTTGATCATTACATGACCATCAGCTTCTAGCTGACCGTATCTACATCCTCAAAGCTAAAGTCTGAAGATGTCTAGACCTGTGACTTCTTTTCTGAACTTACTCCAAATCAATGTGTTCCATTTAACTGGATTTTAATAAAACCAAGGCAATTCTCTTTCTGATAGGGAGAACAACTGAAACTTAAGGAGATGGCTAAAATTAATGACCCATTCTGTTTGGAGGAACCGCCACAGGAACAGTAATGTTTAATATAGACTAATAATGCCGAATTGGAAAAATTACTTTCAGCCCCTTTGGTTCCGTTATTGCTACTCCTAAATTTCCCTGAATAGATCATTAAAAAAAAGTAATTTTAAAAAAAGAAGAAGAAGACTGCAATGAAGTATGTGATCACTTATTTAGTTACCAGTAGTTATTTGTTCATTTGCATTCTCTTTAGGCTCTTGCTCTTGGATCAAAATTTACATTTTCAAAGGGCCTTTTTTTGTGTGAAATTACAACACTTTATGATGATTAGTGTAGGACTTGTGAGTTATAATGTGTCTACAGACACATTTGGTACATTTTGTTTAATGAAGAGCCATGCAGCTTGTTTTGTCACTCAGCACTAATCATAACAAATGGAGAAATGTTTTCCAAAACATTTCTCCTTTTATACATGTGTTATGTTCCTTTTAGTTTGGAAAATGTTGTATAAATAAAATGCTTTATTTCACTTTGCAATACCCCTAAGTGCAATGGGATATTCACCTTCTAGGGATAAAGGTTTGAACCTGCTCAGTAGGTGTTCTTACTTTCAACAGAAAGCTATAGTCATTTCTTTCAAACTTGCAAAATTATATAAACTGAGTAGAGAAAACAGGATCTTTCTGGCTTTCCCAACCTTATTCTCCACATGTTCAGCCTCAGTTGGAAAGACTCTCTCATTTCCGTAGGGTGCTATTTACAAACGGACTTTAATCTTGATTTGTACAAAAACCTGGTTACGTATGACCTTTCAGGCACATGGACTCCACTGTCTGATTACAGCTACCTGCACAAAGGATTCCTTTCATGGGTTGTAGGTACAGCAGAAATGTAGAACACCAAGAACCCAAATGTGTTGGTCCTCGAAGCTACCATCAAAGTAGCATTATTAATGCAACAGGAGGAGACAATTATTTAATACACAAGTAATTCGTTTTAATTAAAATTATATATCCAGTATATTAAATTAAACCCAAGTTAGCTTTTGTCTCTGAGAGCCAATTTGGTGTGGTGGTTAAGATATCAGGATAGAAGCCATGAGTTCTAGTCCTGCTTTAGACACACAGCCAGACGGATGACCCCGGGCCAGTCACTCTTTCTCAGCCCAAGAAAGCTGCAGGGACTTGTGATTTCATCTTAGCAAAAAGCGTTAGTTTCTGAAGCCTGAACTGAAACATTCAAACTGGCAAATAGAAGATTGTAGAGCCAGTTTGGTGCTGTGGTTAAGACACCAGGCAAGAAACTGGGAGACCATGAATTCTAGTCCCACCTTGGATACAAAGCCAACTGGGTGACATTATGCTAGTCACTTTCTCTCAGTCCCAGAAGGAGGCTGTGATTTGAAAAACCTTTCCAAGAAAATTATAAGGACTTGTCCAGGCAGCCTCTGAGAATCAGAATGGAATGGAAAGGGGGGAAAAGGGGGGCTGTCAACTATTTTTATGATTGTAACCCCAGTGGCCCACTCAAAGCTCAACTGTACCTGTCATCCCAGGCAAAGTTGTGCACCCCTGATGTAGAGGCTGGGGACCAATGTTCCCTCTAAGCTGCGCGGCCGCGCGGCCGCACACATAATGAGAGAATGGCGCGCAGAAGTTTCCAACTGCCGCGCGCCATTTTCTAATATCAGAGGCTGCGTGACTGTGCGCCCGCGCACATGACTAGAGAACAGCGCACAGCAGTTTCCAATTGCTGTGCGCCATTTTCTAACGTTAGAGGGACCATTGCTGGGGACAGGGACAACTGACTCCCCCATCCCTATTGTCTCTGTCCTACTGTCCTATTGCCTAATTTACCTGTACCTACTTTGCTAATGTTTATGTTTATACCAATACCTACTATCTTGTACATGTTTGACAAACAAACAAACAAACAAACAAACAAACAAACAAACAAACAAACTAACTAACTAACTAACTAACTATCAAGGACAGGACCAACCAATCTGGATCTTTCTGCATGAAAAGCATATCTGGATAGAGTTTATTATATTATAAAGATCTTTAGAAAGTTCCTTTCAAGGGAAGTTTAGTCATGGATCATTCCCTCCATGCGTTTTCTAGTTTTCAATGGCAAGGAACTACTAAGTAAAAGGAGAAGGGACATCACACACAGCACAATCGTTGCATCCTCAGGTTTTCAGATTCAGTCTGATCATTATAAAGGATCTCAGGAAGCACAGCGGAAGAGAAATCTCCACTTGAAATGGCAGGAGACTTCGTGGGCAGTTCTAAGCCCAAAGAACCAACAACGCCGGGTAACATAACAAACTTTCATTTGCTCTCTATTCTGACGCTTCCTATGGTCCGAGAGGCATATTTCAAAGCCACTTTCTGTTTCATATCTGGCACATGGTACCATAGCAATTCCATGCTACGTAGGTAAAGGTTTCCCCTGTCCAGTCATGTCCGACTCCAGGGGGAGTGGTGCTTATCTCTGTTTCTTAGCCGAGGGAGCCAGCATTGTCTGAAGATATTTCCATGGTCATGTGGCCAGCATGACTATGCGCCGAGGTACATAGAACTTTTACCTTCTCACTTAAGTGGTACCTATTTATCTACTTGCATTTGCATGCTTTTGAACTGCTAGATGGGCAGGAACTGGGGAGAATAATGGGGGCTCACCCTGTCGTGCAGCACTTGGGTCTCCAACCCAGAGTGTCAGCTTTCCAGCTGATAACCTCAGCGTCCTTAATTGCTGAGCTATCACACCCCCTTATAGCAATTCTAAAAGTGTGTATTACGTGTGTATTATGTTGACCCGTATTTAGGATATCATCAAACGTTAATCTCTTGAGTTGCACATCCCTAAGTATCCCGAGAAAAGGGAAGGGAAAGTCTGCTTTAAACTAAGCTGATGTCATGATGGATATGCCCATGCAGTTTTTTGACCACAATGTGGGATTGGTTTGCTGCAACATGGGGAACTTCTCCGTCTAGCCTGGGATTGACCTTGCTTAGTTTTTTCAACATCCGCCAAACTCAGCTAGCTACTGCCACGTAATTGGGCTACCATGGAAGGCAAAGCCAAATTGCACTGAGAACTCATGTTTGTGATAAATGCCAACTCAATGGAATTCAGAATGGAACTAGTGAGAATCAAGAGGGAGATATGTGTATGCTTTGGGGAGATTGAGCACTAGGGAAAAATAAAAATAGATAAAATCAATAAATCAGTAAATAAAGTGGCAACACACCAGCCTTTTCAAATTGCAGTCTAGCGAGGTCTGACGTTGCTCAGTAGCCGTGGAATATAATAAAATGGCATAGAAGAGAAATCTGCAGGATGAGAGCAGGAGAGGATATACTGCAATATTTCGGGACAAGTCTCACTTGTATGTATTATAAATAAGAAGAAAATATTCTGCATGACAGCAGCAAGAAAGATCTTAAGGGACAAAACCTTTCCACAGAGGCTTACTATTGTGAAGGCAGTATATCTTGCACTGTTCAGATCAATTCCGTTGAAAAAGTAAAATAGTACTTTAAATAAAAGAAAAAGGACAGACGACCTTGTAGAAGAAGTTAATTGGAAACGAAATGTGAAGTTTTTCATTGAAAGCTGGATTTTTCTCCAAAGATATTTGATTTATACACACAACACATAACATTGTTCATTTATATTATAGATATTCAAAGACTGAATTAATGACTTGATCTGGAGCTTTTGAAATGACCAAACTATAGTTTTTACTTAAATCTAGAAGAATCTAAGTTTAAACAGAGTTTTATCCATTCCACTGACTCAGGAAACACAAATAACCCTTCCTTCCTTCCTTCCTTCCTTCCTTCCTTCCTTCCTTCCTCCCTCCCTCCCTCCCTCCCTCCCTCCCTCCTCTCTGTTGCCCTTCCCTTTCCCTTCCCTTCTCTTCCCTTCCCTTGTTTTTCAGCCAAATAGGATCTTAGTTAGATCTTTAAAATGGGGCCAAACCTGCCAAATTTCATAAAAGTGACTCAGAAATCTTTGAGGTCCATTAAAATCTGACTTTTGAAACAAGTCTCTATCATGGTTCCTCGGGGACTAACTCTATAGCTACAATAGACCTTGTGCCAAATTTTAGAAAAGTCATTCAAGGATTGTTTATGCAAGAGTGGCCACTTAGGAAAATGGTGCCATTTCTTAAATGGAGCTGATGGTTGAGAACTGAGCACACCCATTTTGAAATGATTTTTTTTGCCGGGGGGGGGGGGATGTAGTTTGCAAACAAATGGATGCCCAAGTGTAAAAACAACATATCAACAATTCAAACAAACAACTGCTCTAGTACAATTAGAAAGTTGATTTTTTTAGATTTATTATTAGAGTTGGAAGGGACCTTGTAGGTCATCTAGTCCAACCCCCTGCTTAAGCAGGAGTTCCTACACCCTTTGAGACAGATGGCAGTCCAGTCTCTCCTTGAAGGTCGCAAGTGTTGGGGCTCTCACAACCCCAAAACAATGGTTTTGTTTAAATTTTTGTATGGGTGGAGGGAAACAAGCCTCCCAAGAATATTGTGTTGGATCCACACATAATTATCCCTTTTGAAATAAATGGGGCACGTTAGACATGACTTAATCTGACAGATTTCAGTGGGTTTTCTCTGCATTATGTAGTCTGGATCTTTCCCAGATGGAGGAGACTGACTATATATATATATATATATCAAGTCAAATATCAGAATGTCTTCCCATTCAGTGTGGTTTGCATCCATATCCCTTCGATGTCTAATCAGTAGCACATTAATTCAATATTCACACTGGCCCAGTGAATCAGAAAAGTTAGTGCTGAGTATAGTTTGGATGGTAGATTATTCTCAGCAGGGCATCAATGTCTCTCCCCTCCCCCTTCCCACAAAGTCACAAATAGTGCCAAAACTAATAGTGATGGTATAATGAAAGAAAGAATGTGCTTCTGGCAAATTTAATGTTCCAATTCCATTTTCATACAGATCTGTTAAAAATAGGCATTGATCATCCTTTGGAAATATTTCTTTAGCTCCCCCTCCCTTTTTTTTCAGAGAAAGTTTATGCTATTGTGGGATTGAGGGACTTTGAAATATTATTTGCTCTAACCTCATGCAGTGTTAGAAAAACTATTATACATAAAGAATGTCTGTTCCATAGTAATGTCTGTCTGTCTGTCTGTCTGTCTGTCTGCCTGCCTGCCTGCCTGCCTGCCTGCCTGCCTGCCTGCCTGCCTGCCTGCCTGCCTGCCTGCCTGCCTATCTATCTATCTATCTATCTATCTATCTATCTATCTATCTATCTATCTATCTATCTATCTATCTATCTATCTATCTATCTATCTATCTATCTATCTATCTATCTATCTATCTATCTATCTATCATCTGCCTGCCCGCCCATCCATCCATCCATCCATTATCATCTATCTATCTATCTATCTATCTATCTATCTATCTATCTATCTATCTATCTATCTATCTATCTATCTATCTATCTATCTATCTATCTATCTATCTATCTATCATCTGCCTGCCCATCCATCCATCCATCCATCCATCCTCTAATCATCTCTCTCTCTCTTTCTCTCTCATCTATCTATCTATCTATCTATCTATCTATCTATCTATCTATCTATCTATCTATCTATCTATCTATCTATCTATCTATCATCTGCCTGCCCGCCCATCCATCCATCCATCCATTATCATTTATCTGTCTATCTATCTATCTATCTATCTATCTATCTATCTATCTATCTATCTATCTATCTATCTATCTATCTATCTATCTATCTATCTATCTATTGTGAACCATTTCAGGTATTCCTTTGTTTTGAAAGATGATGATGATTTTGTAGTTTCCTGAGATTTGTGTATGTGTATATGTGTGTAGACACCCACATCCATGCCATTTAATGAAACTGGAAGATTGCACACTTGGCAACTAAAAAAACCAATGTGGCCAGAATGACTCACTGACAGATCCCCAAACAAAAGGCAGCGTTTTCCTGAAATGGCCATAAAACAGAAAGCCCAACCACTAAACAGAATAAAACAAATTGCCTTCCAAATAACAAACTAACGATCTATTAACCATATATTCAACATTATTAAATATGTGAATAAAGTAATAAAAATGTATCTTAAGTTTAAAGCTAATGAAAATAAGGTTATGAGAGTAATTCCAGGATCCATCCTTTTCTTATACAGTTTACAGGCGTGGTACCAAGAAACATTTGCAATTAGGATATAGGCAAGGGAAAAGTTTGGATTTCTTTGAAATAAAGAACCATGCCTTCTGGAACTTGTTATGTTACTCAAGATACATAAACCAGCAGACCACTTCTAAGATACTCTGTTTCTAGCACTAACTTTGAATCATTAGCTACATCTCTGGATTACGATCTGCCTAATGAAAGCAATGGGGTGTGGGTCCATCACAGCTAAATTGCCACAAGAATATTCTAGGAAGTGTACTGTATTACAGGAAAGGCAGGCACTGAATAAAGAGTTCACACTGAAGCAGCAGTGAAGGTGAACACCCAGGTAATGCTTTGGAGTTAATGATAGGTTTAGCTCTCTAGCCATTTGGTATACCTAGGAAACCCAATCTTCTGTTGCTTCTAAACAGTACGATAAACTCTTCCCTAGGTTTTTCATTAAAACAGACACAGACAAGAAGAAAATAAACAGACCAGAAGGTTCCACTGTTAAGCTAACCGATAAATGAACATGACTGATTTGTGTCTGTTCATGTTGATTATCTTTTTATGCTTCTGGGTTGATTTACTAATATTCCAAAAACAGCAAAAATGGCCGAGCGATATTTCCTTTTTTTTCCAGGTTTTGCATTTTTCAATTTTGGCAGTCAAGAACAGCAGAGTATTCTAAAGATCCTGGAGGCGGGAGTGATTCCAAATGTGATTTATCCATAGGAAATCACAAGAATGTAAGAACACCCTGAATTGCTTTTTAAAGTTTAATCGGTACTTTATTGTTGCTGTTGATAAAAAAAATGATTAAATTTAAATTTAATTTAATAGATTTAATTTAATTTAATAGATTTGTATGCCGCCCAACTCCCCAGGGACTCTGGGCGGCTAACAACATATAAAATCATTGTTACATAAAAACATCTAACTAAAAAATTATAAAAATTAAAAAACATCTGACATTCATAAACCAAGGGGGGAGACCCAAATGTAATCTAATTGGTCTCACTTTCACCCCGCCTGCCGGAAGAGTCAAGTTTTTTATTGTTTTATGGAAGGCCAGCAGGGTGGGGATAGTTCTAATCTCTGGAGGGAGTTGGTTCCAAAGGGAGGGGGCTCCCACAGAGAAGGCTCTCCCCCTCGGCCCCGCCAACCGGCATTGTTTGGTCGATGGGACCTGGAGGAGACCAACTCTGTGGGATCTAACCGGTCATAGGGAGGTATGCGGCAGGATGTGGTCCCGAATAAATACCACCCAACAGCCATATTTGTTGGGATCAGTGAAAAAGCAACACATTTATTTCTCCAAACTCTCTGGGTGATGACCTGTTCTGAAGGTTGTGATGGGTATACTTTTACTTTATAGCAAATTTTAGAATGAGACCAGATATCGTTTGTGAGGTTATCCAGCAGAATAGTGGCTGGCTTCTAAGTAATAGTTTAGCCAAAAGGAATAATAAAAATCAAAGATATGGACAAACTAATATATCTGAAAAGACTATTAGTGAACTCGTGCAAGAACGAGAGCTAATAGCAATTCCAGATTTCTTGCCTGTAGTTAATTATCTCAAACAATTAAAACTCTTGAAGCCAGCATCCTGTAGGGATTGCTTCCTTCTCTAACTACGGGAAAGTTCAAACTAATTGGAGTGCATTGTTAATAGGACTAGTATTAGTTTTATTTTTTATTTTTTTTACAAAAACAAACCCTCCAAGGTTTCTTGGAAGAGCAAGGGCAATAACTTTTTTCTCCAGAAAGGAAGAAAATGAAGTGGGAATAGGAGAGGGAAGAAAGAAAGAGATCCCAGATAATTTTTTGGCAATAAATCAGCTATATAACCTTGGCAAAAAAAAATATGGCTGAATTCATTATCTCCAAATAGTGGAAAATGTTATAAATGGCAGTAAATGAAATAAATGAAATAAATGGGTGTTTCCACTGTAATGTGCTATTCTCTGAGCCACCCAGAAAGAGCACAGTTGAGCTTGGTGGGTGGGTGGGTGGGTATTAGTTAAAGTGCAAACTCATGTTCCTAGGCTTAAATGCTGGTATGTGTATGTGGGATGCGTTTACTGTAAAGGAATACACACATAGACGGAGAAGTTGGACAAAATAGTGAGTAGGGAAGTCTTCTATCATGCATCACTACATTTCTATAGTTGCCGTGTGCTTCCTTGCTATGTTCCTTAAAGGTTGAAAGACGTTGGATGACTCAAGAGACAACCAGTAGGCAAGGGAAAGGATGGGAAAAGTTGCATTTAATTAAAATTTAATTTAATTAAAAGTTCTTATAGGCCGCCCAATCCCGTAGGACTCAGGGCAGCGTACAACAGAAATAAGAACGATACAATAAAATAATTTTAAAACATTTCATTACATTTAAAAAAACCATTCATACATGGGGGAATCTGCTCTTCTTCACCCCGCCTGCCGGAAGAGCCATGTTTTCACGGCTTTACGGAAGGCCAGTAGAGTGGGGATAGTCCAGATCTCTGGTGGGAGTTGGTTCCAGAGAGATGGGGCTCCCACAGAGAAGGCTCTCCCCCTAGGACCCGCCAACTGACATTGTTTGGCTGATGGGACCTGGAGGAGGCCAACTCTGTGGGACCTCACTGGTCGTAGGGAGGTATGTGGTAGGATGCGGTCCCGGAGGTAACCTGGTCCTGAGCCATGTAGGGCTTTAAAGGTCAAAACCAACACCTTAAATTGCGACCGGAGACTAATAGGCAGCCAATGCAGCTGGCAGAGAATAGGTGTTACGTGGGTGTATCTTGGCACACCCACCACAGCTCGCGCAGCTGCATTCTGTACCAATTGCAGTCTCCGAATGCTCTTTGAGGGTAGCCCCATGTAGAGCGCGTTACAGTAGTCTAGCCATGAGGTGACAAGGGCATGAGTGACTGTGAGCAAAGCCTCCCTCTCCAAGTAGGGTCGCAATTGGTGCACAAGACAAACCTGTGCAAAGGCCCCCCTAGCCACAGCTGAAAGATGTTGCTCCAATTTTAGCTGTGGGTCTAGGAGAACACCCAAATTGCGAACCCGTTCTGAGGGAGTCAATTTTTCTCCCCCAAGAACCAAGGAGGGGCAGTCGACATAATCCCTGGGGGGCAATATCCACAGCCACTCAGTCTTGTCAGGGTTGAGTTTGAGTCTATTCACTCCCATCCAGACCCTCACATCATCCAGGCAGCATTGATTGATTGATGACAATAAATGCTAAGATGACAAATAAACAATCTTGACATTTATCTATATTATATTTATCTATATTTATCTATATATTGATGTTTATCTATCTATATCTAAATGGCAATCTATAAAGCCTTGGTCAGACCACACCTAGAGTACTGCATCCAGTTTTAGTCACCACACTACAAAGAAGACATTGAAACCCTAGAGAAAGTGCAGAAGAGAGCAACCAGGATGATAAAGGGTCTGGAAAATAAAACATACGAAGAGCTGTTGCAGGAACTGAGCTTGGCCAGTCTGACAAAGAGAAGGACCAGGGGTGACATGATAGCAGTGTTCCAATACTTGAGGGGATGCCACAGAGAGGAGGGGGTCAGGCTGTACTCTATGGCACCAGAAAGCCAAACAAGGAATAACGGATGGAAGCTGACCGAGGAGAGATTCAACCTGGAAGCGAGGAGAAACTTTCTGACGGTGAGAGCGAACCACCAGTGGAACAGTTTGCCAGCGGATGTTGTGAGAGCCCCAACACTTGCGACCTTCAAGGGGAGACTGGACTGCCATCTGTCTCAAATGGTGTAGGAACACCTGCTTGAGCAGGGGGTTGGACTAGATGACCTACAAGGTCCCTTCCAACTCTAATAATAAATCTAAATGTTAAGATGACAATAAATGCAGCATTTAAAGTCAGAAAAAAATTAGAAGACATTCAGGTAAGAAAGTTTGAGTTGAACATCTGCAACGGCTTCCTTGTAGAGAAGCATTTCTCAACTTGGCAGATTGGTTGAGGGTTGCAACTCTCCAGAAGTTCATAAACAGCAGCCACACAAAGCTGTCTTCAATCAACTGAGTTCAGTAGGACTTACTTCTGGGGGTATGTGCATAGAATCCCCTGGTTGGATGCTGATCAAAGCATGAAAGGGAAGCAAAACTAGTTCCTTGAAAATTTTTCAAAAACGCAGGACAGATCAGCCAACTGAAAACACTGGTTTTATCCTCTGGTTGTTGCATAATACAGCCTTTAAAAAATCCATTTGCACTTAGTGATGGAAAGATGTACGTCAAATATGGAACTGCTTTTTTCTTTCCAAGTTGACTGCATATTTGTTCAGAACCTAAGTAATGTATTGATGTGGGTTTTTCTCTTTTATATGCTTCCATGTTAAATATGGAAAGTCCCTGTTTAACAGCCTCTTCATTTATTCTGTTTGGAATCATGAAGAAGATTCTGCTCCAATCCAAAGACAAAACTAATTTTACACACACAAAAAAGGGGGTGGTCTCATTAAAGCAGATAATTGGCATGAGTAAAAGTAGTTTTAAAGGAAAATTAAAGCTACAGGACAACACTATGAATCTAGTAGTGGAATCCTGTTTTAAAAGCATTTTTGAAATGCTGTATCTATCTATAAAAAAAAAATCCCAAGGGCATTCATTTGAGCAGTGCTAGGGAATTCTTAGCTATTTTTTTTTAGCCAAGATTGTGATGGGCCTTACAGCTAAGGAACGAAAATTACTCCCACTGCTCCGTAAGAATTGATTGGTTGGGACATGGTCCTTTGTGATGTTGCACACTATGACAGTGGTGAAATGTGAAATGCTACCGGTTCGGGCGTACCAGTAGCGGCGGCCACCGGTGGTTGGGAGCACCAGTAGTGGCGGTAGCGCAAGGCTCCGTCCTCCCGCCCAAACGTCACCATTTTCTTTTTTTAATCCTCTGCGCATGCGCAAAGCCTTCTGTGCATGTGCAGAGGGTGAAAAAGCATGCGCTTCCGAACCGGTCGGGAAGGTAAGTAGATTTCTATGACATCAGAGTAAGAGAGCCAATGGAAACTAGTGGCTATGATCTGCTGACTCAACAAGTGGATAACTGACTCATAGTTCCATTAGCAAAAAAAATGTAATACCGTTCAAAGCTTATAATATGTCACTAATGTTAGAGAAATCCTTGACGACACAAACAGCATCAAGAGGAAGGGTAAGGTAGTCCTGAAGAGAACTAGTTCACAGAAATTTATCTCGGAATACAGAAGAGGCTATATAGTATCCTGAATTATTTCACTGAAATAAATAAAAGCTCACTGGAAGAATGTAACTCAGGGAGAAACTTATTGGGCTTTCCAGATACAGTTGGATCTCAACTCCTGGTAATCTCCATTCATTGGCCATGGTGACAGGGGATGACACAATTTGGCATTCAATCACAACTGGAAGGCTCTAAACTACCCAACTTCTGGAGGAACTTATCAGTTTCAGTATATTTGGAAGCCATTTATTTTTCTTGTGCCAGGCTGTTATGGATTCCTGCAGTTGAAGAGAAGGCAAAATCAAATTGACCTATCATAAAGATGAAATTTAGCAGCCTTGGAGATCTAAGTTGGCAGATTCTCAGCTATTTGGGTAGAAATATAGCACACTATGACTTGGTACCCCCTCCCCCTAAACAGATATGAATTTGATACAGCAGCTCTTTGTCTTTCGGAAGTAAATGCATTTGAGATCCAAACTATTTTCTTGGCTGTTCTTGAAATGAAATCAGAAACTTGTGGAAATAATGATGATATCTCTTACTAGGATTAAAATAGTGAAGAGGGAGAAGGATTAGATCAGCAGATGCCTATAAGAAAAGTATTTAAAAGTATTTTTATGAAAGACATAGCACACATCTACAAGTCACATTGTACAAATTGCTGGGTACAACATCTTTTCAACACGTTAATCCTTGCAAAGAAAAGATATTCATTCTGATATATATATATGCATATATAATTGGCCCATCATAGATGCTCCTCAGAATCCTAGTTCTGAGCCAAGGATTATCTGCCAAGAAAAGAATCCAAGGGAGGCAGTGTTTTTCCAGTTGAAAGTTGTGAAAATGGTGGATAGATAAATTACTAAGAAATTGGAAAGGTGGCATATTTGGAAAATAAACCGCTAAGGAATTAACCAATGTAGTAGGATGCGGTCCAATTTTTTGCGAATAAACTGTTTTTAGATGCAAATGTAGGATTAGTTTTGCTAAAATTACAAATTAGGTACACATGCACAGGCAAGTATATATCGTTCCTTTCCATGCCCTGTAGCTAACTGTAATCCTCTGAATCGTTTGAGAGGATTTCCATATTTGAAAGAAAGCTCTCCCAATCAGTCTCCTTTTTTTGTAACGCTTTCAATTATGATTTCATATAGAGACCTCCAAGAACACTAGGAGTGTTTATGTCCCCTCTTTTAATAAATGTATGTCTACTTAATTAACATATACCCTCATATACGTATGGCATAAGTCTGGTGGAATGCCTGGTCAAGAAGCCCAATGCAAATGTGTAGCAGCAAATTTCAATCAAAGGGTTAACTATTATAGGAAGTAAAGGTTAGTTCCCAGATGATGAAGATCGAGGAGACAGTTAGATAAACAACAGATGTAGGTTTCTCTGATAGCAATGAAAAAAACCCTCTTCCTATTCACATAAAGGGGAATAAAAAGAAAAGAAAGAAGGCTCAGCCTTAAGAGTCTCTAAAGATTCTCAGTCATCCAGGTCACGGTTGTCCCAAAGGTGCTTTTTCAGGAGGAAATAGCAATAGCACTTAGACATTTATACCGCTTTACCGTGCTTTACAGCCCTCTCTAAGCGGTTTACAGAGTCAGCATATTGCCCCCAACAATCTGGGTCCCCATTTTGCCCACCTCGGAAGGATGAGTCAACCTTGAGGTTGGTGAGATTCGATCTGCCAAATTGCAGGCAGCCGGCAGTCAGCAGAAGTAGCCTGCAGTACTGCACTCTAACCACTGCGCCACCGCAGCTCAGTGGATCCATTCCCCACTATCCTGTCAGAGCTGAAGCAGCTTCTTGGATGAGAAGTGAAACGTCTTCAAAATTAAAAACAGGAAAGTCCAGTTGCCTCCTGAAAAAGCACCTTTGGGACAGCTCTGCCTTAAGGTACTTTGACATATGCTGGTTATATAGTTCAGCGGCTGGAATTCTTGTTTTCTCATCCTTTTCTTCTGAAGAAATCTTGCTTAAGAGACACTGGGAGAATAAAGCTCAGAAAAGGAGTTACACTCAGTCTAAGGCTGAGAATATGATGTAGCGCTGCGGGCCTGCATTGTTGTACTTGCTAATCTTTACTGGATAAGAATTGCTTCACAACTGGGCATCATAAAGATTAGCTGCAGTGCAGCAGTGAAATCTACTTACCTTTCTTACCAATTTGGAAGTGCACGCTTCGCTCGCGTGCGAGCCTTTTCACCCTCTGTGCATGCGCAGAACGCTTTGTGCATGCACAGAGGGTTAAAAAAGAAAATGGCAGCGTTCGGGTGGGTGGGCGGAGCCTCATGCTACTGCCACTACTGGTTGTCCAAACCACCACCACCTGCCGCTGCCGGTATGCCTAAACCGGGCCGAGCCAGTAGCATTTCACCCCTGTTGCAGTGGTTTCTTCATACCCCAAAGCCTCATCTGCTCATTTTCTTAGACCTTACAAAACTGGTTTGGTTCAAATACAATAGTGCTTTGAAGTGTTAGTTATTGGTGTCCACAAAAAATTGGGAAACCTGATAATTTCTTTAGCATCCTGTTTCCATAGCGGCCTTATAGAGACCAATGAGCAGCCCACAGTCATGACATGGGTGCAAGAATATTGCCAGTTGGAATCCTATCAAATTAGCATTTAGAGACATACCAATTCTGGAAGGAAATGATAGTCCTGATGTGAAAATCTTAACCTTTCTCTTTTGTCCCTTACTTTTCGACTATCCAAATATAGTCACCACATGGGCACTGATAGCCAATTTTACAGATTAATTATATGACATGATTACAGGGGTGGGTTCCTCCAGGTTTGGACCTGATCGCCCGAACCGGTAGCGACCCGCTGGTGATGTCACTGTTGGTGCCATTCCGTGTGCGCCGCCATCTTTTTTTATTTTTCCCTTACACGGCTTGAAAAAGAGCCTCCTGCCCGCCCGTGGGTGAATACCGACCTTTATTTCTTCGCCCGAAGCACAGCTGATGAGCTCTTCAGCTGTGTTTCGGGCTAATTCCTGCTTCTGAGCATGCACGGAAGTGAAATAGCACGAGGGGATGCACGTGTGCGCGCGCAAAATGTTGCAATGCGCACCGGTGGCGACGGTAAGTGGAACCCATCTTTGCATGATTACTATGCCTGGCCTGAATTTCTTGCCATTCATCTTATCTGATGAACTTTGATTCTAATATTCCAGGAGGGGTTGGGGAAAATCTGTCGTCTGTATTTGTAGCTATCTATAGTTTTACCCACAATTATTTTGGTTCACAACCTGAAGCTTAAAATATTGTAGTCTTTCTTCCTAGGGAATTATTCTAGCCTCCAAATATGACAATACATCTTCAACAGACCCTGAAGATGTATGCAGTGATGACATTTTACTTTTGTAATTGAGGAGGATCTACTATGTCAGCTCAGTTAAGCCTTATAGTATATAATAGACTATTAGGTCATTGTTTCAGATATAGTTCCTTACCAGATATACTTGAAAAGTATTCAAAAATGTATCTACCTTGAACATTGCTCATATTGAACTTCATAGCACAAACATTTAGAACTGACCACAGGAAATGTTTTAGGACATTTTGTACCTTTGTTGCCTTACGATGCACAGCTTCGCCCAGTTAAACGTTATACCCAAATATGAGAATTTTAGTGGTATATAATTGGACAAGGAGTCATGCTAATTTGGGTTGATCCAAAATGCTGGCAGGGATCGTGCATGACCAGCAAAGGCTCCTGGTAGGTGTTTCATTTTTCCATGCTGAATCAGGAAATCCCTGATGCAGTTGTACATCACTGCATATCATTGATCTAGGAAAGTGCTTTGGACCGCCCACTCTCACTCAGCCCCTAATCTTTTATGAAAAATGAGGAACAATAAGCTTGTAGCATTGTCGTAAGAATTGCAAGCAAATAATGCAGGTAACGTGTTTGAAAACTTAAAGACACAATGACATCTGTTTGCTTTGCTTGTTAACATGTCTGTGTGATACTCTTGTGTTCTGAGGACAAATATACTCAGGGTGATGTGGTGAATGATATACAAGCATATACACATACAAACCATCACAATTCATAAATACAACAGTAGTGAAGGATTCAAGAAGGAATCATCTATTGGAAGATTGAAAAATTCAAACATTTTAATATACTCAGCCATTCTGGAAATTTTTGCTGTCATGTTCTCACAGCTGCAAGGCAAAAGCGGCCAATGGCATAGATAAAAATAGTTCTAGTTCTACTCAGGGGTGGGCTTCAAAATTTTTAGCAAGGGGTTCTCTGCCCGGTTGCTGGGTGAGCATGACCATGGTGGGCATGGCCAAGTCGGCCGCCTGCACCATGGAGGGGGGCATTTTTGCCCTCCCCAGGCTCCAGAGGCTTTCCTCGGGCCTCTGGGAGGGCGAAAACAGCCTCCTCAGGCTCAGGAGGCCTCTGGAGGCCGGAAATGGAATTATTCCCGAACTTCCGGTAAGCCCGTTTTCACCCTCCCTGAGGCTCCGCGTGCGCCCTGCACTTACCTGCTTCCAAAACGGGACACGTGGGGACTCCTGGGAGGAGCGGGGCAGGGTGGGCGGGGCCAGTCAGGAGTGGGATTTGGGGGTTCTCCAAACTGCACAGAATCTTAGCTAGAGGTTCTCTCGAACCCCTGCGAACCCCCAGCAACCCACCCCTGGTTCTGCCAGAAGAAAAAATATATGCTGTTCACCATCTCTTCTACAAGTGGGGTCTAATTAAAGCAGCATATATTTATCTCTATAAAAATTACAGTATGATAGGATATAGTTCACCAACTCTAGTAGGGGAGAGAGAATGTCACCAGTCAGTGCAACAATCATTTTTTCCCCTCAAGTTTCTCTTTTCCTTCCAACTCCTGTATTTGATCTATGATGTTAACATTTGCATGAAGTTTATCTCAGTTCATTCTGGGGTTACGGTGCTCCACCTCAAACTATGGCTGAAGGCCAACAGTCAAAGGTGTGACAGAGTTCCTTTAAAAAAGTATTTCTTTTTAACAATACATTATTGCTGATATTTCAGGCCAATATTTTTTTTAAAATATGAAGTACTTCTCTGAAGAAAGAGACAATTGGACCCCCAGCATCCAATGGAAGCAACTGTGACTTTGTTGAGTTGTACGCTAATAGCATATCATTTATTTATCCACTCAAAACTTTTATGAGAAGCTCAAGCAAACGAAGTACTTCAATGTACATTGCACTACTATATTATGGAATATTATTCCCTGCAGAGGTGGTGAGAGCCATTGGCTGTGATGGTTTTTTAAAAAAGGCATTAGACAGATTCGCAAGGAGCATAAATCAGTCAACACTACTAGTTTGCAAGTGCTTATTACCGGTCATAGATCCAGACAACACAATATAATGAGCTGTGGTGCGCAATGGTTAGAGTGCAGTATTGCAGGCTATTTCTGCTGTCTGCCGTCTGCCTGCAATTTGGCAGTTCAAATCTCAACAGGCTCAAGGTTGACTCAGCTTTCCATCCTTCTGAGGTTGGTAAAATGAGGATCTAAATTGTTGGGGGCAATGTGCTGACTCTGTAAACTGCTTAGAGAAGGCTGTAAAGCACTGTATGTATGTACCCTGTTTTCCCTGTTGTATGTACCCTGTTTTCCCCAAAATAAGACATCCCCTGATAATAAGCCCAATCGGGCTTTTGAGTGCACGGCAATAAGGCCAAGCGCTTATTTCGGGGTTCAAAAAAATATAAGACAGGGTCTTATTTTCACGGAAACACGGTAAGTCTAAGTGCTATTGCTATAATACACATGATAAAAAGCCGTACATTTGTGCTTGGCCTTCTTTGCTATTAACAGGGCACAACATTTATAGCCTACAATTACAAACTTAGCAACAGCATGAGGTATTTTAGGATCTTCATTCACTCAAAGAACTATAGCTAAAATTATTCTGTCTGTCCAGGAAAGAGGCTAAAAAGAGGTGTTGCTAGCTCATAATTAACATCTTAATTAAAAATTATAGTAAAATAAAGCATGAATCCGTGATTCCATAGTCTTGTCTTTACAATGGCAAAGTCTTTCAGCACAGAGGCCGAATTCACCCTCTAGCCCCACTAGACAGCAAGCTATTGAATGGCAATAGTGAGAAGTCAAGATACAATGATGATTGAAAATAAATTGTGCGGTGACTCATTTGCATTCCAGGTGGTAGTTATGGAAGGTTAAAAAGAACCTCATATGTTTAGAGGGTATATATTTTGGAATGCCAACAGTTAAAGTGTCCACATAGATGAGAGTTTATAGCCCTTGGCTATAAATGTTTTGAAGACTTTCCTAAGGCATGACATTCTAAGCCGTCCACAATCTCTTGATAGTAAGATGGACGGCGTATAACTTTAACAAGCAAATAAAATTTAATAAATAAATATCATAGACTTCCATTTTTTATTTTTTATTTTTTTTTAAAAAAAAACATATACAGTTGAAAGCCTGACTATTTTTCTATCCTGAATCCCCAGATATATCAATATCAGCATCTGAGAGTTTGAGGCTGTATGGAATGAAATCTAGGGTGGAGATCTGTTCCTCCCCTTGTTCCATATATGGGAACTAGTTTGACTACTGTTAAATCTTTTTCCAAGGTTGTGATGTTTGTTCAACATTGTTCAGTGCTCCTGGAACTCCATTCCCTAATGTGGTATTGGTTGCTATGCTCTTTGCCTATTGCGCTGTGTCTGTTGCAGAGGTGGGATTCAGCAGGTTCTGACCAGTTCTGGAGAACCAGTAATGGAAATTTTGAGTAGTTCGAAGAACCGGTAAATACCACCTCTGAATGGCCCCGCCCCATCTATTCTCTGCCTCCTGAGTCCCAGCTGATTGGGAGGAAATGGGAATTTTGCAGTAACCTTCCCCTGGAGTGGGGTGGGAATGAAGATTTTACAGTATCCTTCCCCTGACATGCCCACCAAGCCACAAAATGCCTACCAAGCCACATCCACAGAACCAGTAGTAAAAAATTTTGAATCCCACCACTGGCCTTATGCAGCTACAGTACCAGCGGTGGGTTGCTCCCGGTTCGGACCAGTTCTTAGAACTGGTAACGCCGGCAGCGGGAGGCTCCGCCCACCTGCCCGGGATGCTTCTACGCATGTGCAGAAGCTTCCGTGCATGCACAGAAGCGAAGCATGCGCGCAAACCTGTAGCAAAATTATTTACAACCCACCACTGTTCAGTACCTCAATCTGTCCAAAGAGTGGGTCTGTCTAAGAATTAGCCGTTTAAAAAATGCCTCTATTCTTTTTATTAACTTAGGCAGGAAGAGGTTGATTATTTTCTCTCGTTTTATTCACTTTCCAGAATGAAGAAAGATTTCCTCTTTATGTGAAATTGCTTCTTTCTGGCCTTCAGTCCGTTTTAAGTAAATGTAGCATTTCAACTTTCTAGTTATTTAAAAATGTGTATGTGTTTAGTTAGAGATAGGATCAAACCAACGCCCTAAACTGCGCTGAGACACTCAAATTAATTACCCAGGTTGCAGCTGCATGATCTTGCTCAAGAGGTGAGTAATAATTTTGTTTAATATTAAATGACTGATCTCTGAAAAATGCTTCCCTGCCTCTGGTATAAATCAGGCAAACGGGAACATGCTTTGGATACAGAGGGAAAGTTCCACAATGGCAAGAAAGAAAATGATTCACACAATCAGGTTGTTGTATATATAAGGCAGGTGGGTGGGAAGGTATTACAATGAGTTTAATAATAAAAATAGTTGTAATAGAAAGACTTGTTTAGGCTTTATTTACAGTGGGCTGACAGTATTTAGAAAATACACATCATTCAGGTGGTTAAAAAAAATAGGTATGAGGATAGCAGTTTCCAAATATTTTGCTGCTGACCTCAATAATAATAATAATAATAATAATAATAATAATAATAATAATAATAATAATAATAATAATAATAATAATAATAATAATAATAATAATAATAATAATAATAATAATAAGAAGAAGAAGAAGAAGAAGAAGATATACATACAAAGAGTCAGAAAAATTCTCAAAAGCAAGCTCAATGGAGGCAACACCATCAAGGCCATAAACAACTGGGCTATACCTGTTATAAGATATACTGCTGGCATAATAAACTGGACACAGACTGAACTGGACAATTTGGACAGAAAAACAAGAAAATTCATGACCATTCACCATTCACTTCATCCTCGTAGTGATGTCGACAGACTATATCTGCCCAGAAAAACTGGTGGCAGAGGACTTTTACAAATAAAACAAACTGTAGAAGAAGAAAAACATGCATTGGCAGAATACGTCAAAGAAAGTAAAGAACCTGCATTGATTGGAGTAAACAACCGGAAGCTTCTGAAAGTGCAGCAGACAAAGAATCAGTATAGGAAAACTGCAATGCAAACTAGAGTCGACAGTTGGCGCAATAAAGCCTTACATGGGCAATTCCTCAACAAGATTGAAGGAAAAGTTGATAAGGAGAAGATCTGGTTATGGCTCACTAATGGAACACTGAAGAAGGAGACAGAAGGCTTGATTCTTGCAGCCCAGGAGCAAGCAATTAGAACAAATGCAATCAAAGCCAAGATTGAAAAATCAGCTGATGACCCAAAATGCAGACTTTGCAAGGAAGCTGATGAAACAATTGATCATATCCTCAGCGGTTGCAAGAAAATCGCACAGACGGACTACAAACAGAGGCACAACTACGTGGCCCAGATGCTTCATTGGAACCTATGCCACAACTACCACCTACCAGTGGTAAAGAACTGGTGGGATCATAAACCTGAGAAAGTAGTTGAAAACAAACATGCCAAAATACTTTGGGACTTTCGAATTCAGACTGACAAGGTTTTGGAACATAATACGCCAGATCTCACGATTGTGGAAAAGAAAAAAGTGTGGATCATTGATGTCGCCATACCAGGTGACAATCAAATTGATGAAAAACAACAAGAAAAACTTAAAAGGACCTTAAAATCGAATTACAACGACTCTGGCATAAACCAGTACAGGTGGTCCCAGTGGTAATTGGCACACTGGGTGCTGTGCCAAAAGACCTTAACTGGCATTTGAAAACAATAAACATTGACAAAATCACGATCTGTCAGTGGCAAAAGGCCACCGTACTTGGATCTGCGCGCATCATACGAAAATACATCACACAGTCCTAGACACTTGGGAAGTGTTCGACTTGTGATATAGTGATACGAAATCCAGCATATAAATCTCGTTTGCTGTGTATTACATTTTTTTGTGAATAAATAACAACAACAACAACAACAACAACAACCATCAGAAGAAGAAGAAGAAGAAGAAGAAGAAGAAGAAGAAGAAGAAGAAGAAGAAGAAGAAGAAGAAGAAGAAGAAGAAGAAGAAGAAGAAGAAGTTAAATAAATTGTTGTCTCCCTGCGCACCCCAATAAACTTACCAGTATGCTAGATGCCATATTGGAATATTTCCATATTCCCTCTGTATCCAGAATCTGGCAAGGCCTTGGTTAACTGATGGGGATCCCTTCCCAAAAGGAAGAAACAACAGGGGGGGGGGAAGAAAATTTAGGCAAAAATCTCTTCACCACGACAAAGATTACAGGATCACTTCTCCTATGATACTCTACATCTATCTGCATCTACTATTATCTCTACTACCATTATATAGGGAGATATTTAGATACCTTAAATAGATTGATTTAAAGCTGTGACTTGCAAAACAGTGTCAGTACAATGGAATTCTGGCAGTTTTTATGGCCTTTGGAAACCATCCGTGGGGCCTTATATTCGCTAATTGTTTACTTGCTGTCCATGGACTTCGCCTTGCATAACTCCCTCATGGTGAGTAACACGTCTTTCACCAAATCATGCCATTATTCCCTTCTTATCTCTTACTTGTCACAGATGTGTGCCTAGTGATGTGAAGCAGCTCTCACTTTCCAGTCAGGGCATTGTTGTTACTGAATGCACTTGACTCAGAACTCTCTGGCTTCATTATAAAGGCTTGGCTGTAAAAGTGCTGACAGAAGAATAAACCACAGATATTTAAACCATCTAGGAGAGACATCTGTAGGTATGATGCCATGTGAAATCACCCAATGGAATTGGAGAAAGCTGCGGTTCTGATGTAGTGATATTAGGATGCTCAAAGTTTTCTGCTCAGACCAGCTCCAACTGAAGACTCAGGTAAGCATCTCGGCTTTGCTTAAGCAGAGTGGGTGGGGACCGAATCAAGACAACCAATCTAGTCTGCTCCAGTTATCCCAATGGGATCTCAAATGAATTTGCAGGGCCAGCTGATCTAAGATATGTGGATGTAACCAAGCACTCTCTCTTTCTTTCACTCTCTCCTGAATACAAAATGACTTGTACAAATGCTGAATTATCAGATGAAGGACAGGATGAGGCTGAGCAAATGAATCCCTGAGGAGAAGAAGAAGAAGAAGAAAAAGAAGAAGAAGAAGACGACCTGTAAGTTTATCACACAGCATTCAGTCTATTCTAAATGGAGTTGCAGAGAAGAAACCAGTCCTGGGGTGGCCTTGAATCCATATTTGCAACTTGGCAGGCATCAGCTGCAACCTCTTTGCTAGAGGCATAAACTGACCGTGGTTATTCATGCTTTATTCAAACCTGGGATTGATTGCAGTTGGGGAAAGAAACTGGTAGTTTTCTAAATATTACTTAACTACCCGTTTCATCAGATTCAATCAGTGTTGCCAGTGATGAAAAAAGTGATGTGTTTGCTCAACAATACCTGGAGAACCGCAAGTTCCTTACCATGGATTACAGTGGTGTGTTATAATAATATTTTTCCTTTTGGTATATCTGTGAGTCTGTGATTGTATTGAAGGGGTGGTTTTAGTCAATGCAACATAGCCATCTAGTCAGGGGCGGGTTCCTAATTTTTTTACTACCACTCTGTGGGCGTGGCTTATTTTGTGGGTGTGGCTTGCCAGCCATGTGACCGGGTGAGCGTGGGCCTCAGGAGCTTGGCAGCGGCCGGAGAAGCAGGGGGGCATTGCCCACACGCAACGCAGCCCCCTGCAGTGGGAGCAGCAAGACCACGGCAGCGGTTCTTCTAGGAGACTCCATCCAGCCTGAATGCTTCTCCCCATTCGATGATCTTAGGCTCCTGCCGCCCGTTCCCCCTCCCCTCAGCAGCTCGAGAAGCCTCAAACGTGCGAAAATGCCTGGGATCATC
The DNA here is from genome assembly GCA_023053685.1 of Diadophis punctatus similis. Lineage (NCBI taxonomy): Eukaryota > Metazoa > Chordata > Lepidosauria > Squamata > Dipsadidae > Diadophis > Diadophis punctatus. Next base: position 152,155,400 of record JALIGW010000001.1, read on the forward strand.
ACCGCACGTTCGTGGCTTCTCGGACTGCTGAAGGGAGGGGAACTGAGATAAGTCCTGCTGCCCGTTCTTTCAGTGTCTCACGCGCTCCCTCAGCCATCCTCCCCTGCTTGGACTCACTGTGGGGTAGGAAGGCAGCGTATGTGCAGTGTCGGAAGCTCGGCTCCTGGGCATGCGCAGAAGAAAATTTTAAAAAAAAAATTAATTTTTTTTTAAAAAAATGGCGGCGCCCAGGCACCGGCAACAGACCGCACCGGTACTGTGACGTCACCAGCGGGCCGCTACTGGTGCTATAGTGTGGACCGCACTGGTAGGAACCCACCACTGCATCTAGTACATAATTGCTTTATACATGCTTGGAATGCATGCATATATGGTGTTTGTGTTAAATTCCCTTGTGTTAACAACTGTTGCTTCACTGGAAAAATCATCTGTCCCTCGTGTAACTCTCATCTCACCTAATGTTAGAGTTTAGGCTTGGCATTTTCTTCTCCCCCTCTGAAATTCTGAGCTCCTGCAAGAAAATTGGGAAGGGTTTTCATAGTATTCAGTGCTTCTGCTGATTGCTAGTGGGCCGATACAGTTGTCCACAGAAACAGGATATTCTCTGTGTCTGACTTCTCCCAAGAAAACATTGAGTTGTGTTCCCTTTATACAACTTATGTTCTTCATTTTTGCAAGGACTGCATGTTAGGCACAAGGCCAATAGGCATCGTTCTGCCCTCTTCTCCTTGATCTAAACACACCATGAACATCTGCACAGAATCAAAACAGTTTGCATGGGAACAATTATTTAGTCCAAATTCTCAGATAAGATGAAACCTGGGGATTTCCCATTTTAATGTTTACTCTCATGGCTACTTGTACTGCATAATGCTGCGCATTCCCTTCTGCACATGTTGCATATTTTATGCTAGCAAATAAAGTACATTTATTGGTTATGGCCTTTATAGATCTTTAGTCAGATCCTTTCAAATGGCTCACATACATAAAGGAACATGCAATGCCAAAGACACATCTAATAACTCATCATAGTTTAATAAATGTAATGGCTACCTAGAAAAAGGAAATGAGTTAGTATGTCTCATTTACATGTTTTGCCTCAGGGGAAAACATTCTGCTGGATTAAATAGAAAGCTGCCTCAATGTAATATGCATACATACTCAGATACTATCTATATGTATACCTCAGGGATGGGTTCCTCCCGGTTCGGACCGGTTCGCCCATACCGGTAGCGATCCGCTGGTGATGTCACGATGATGTTACCAAACCGGATTGGTCGGTGCCGGTCTGTGGGCGCCATCTTTTTTTTTGAAATTTTTTTCCTTCTGAGCATGCGCAGAAGCTGAGTTCTGGCACTGTGCATGCGGTCGCCATCTTTTTTTCTGTTTAGTTTTTTTTTTAATTTTTGTTACTGTGCATGCGCACGCCCACGAGGCACGCCCATGCGGCGAGGGAGGGAGGGAGCGAACTGGCAGCGAGGTAAGTTGGAACTCACCCCTGATATACCTGTACACACATAAGCAAGCATAGGACTACAAGCAACTTAAAGGAGATGTTGGTTACTTTTGAACAGTTGTACAAATTAAAGGAAGCAGGTGTAGGGGCCGTGGGATTTTTTTTTCAAATTATGACTCTTGATGACATCGGCATGGCTCAAAACCCACAGATTTAAGCTATTTTATCTGACAAAAGTAGAAGTCTCTTCATGTGAGCTGTGGGATCTCATTTACCCCAACGCCGCAAAATACAGATTGGCCATTTGAAAGTTCCTATTAAATCTGAACTATGTTTGGAAAATTCTTCCAAGTATCATTGCTTGGAAGACCCTTTCGGCACTAAAAACTGCTGGTGCCCTTAAGTCAGTGCTTCTCAATTATTTTCTGTTACGCCCCCCCTAGGAAGAAGTAAACATTTTGCGCACCCCCAACTCTCCGATCTGGCCCCCACGGAATTTTAGTGTTAATATTTATTATTTTACTTATTATAAGCTGCAAGCAAACCATTGGCTGGGGAAGGCTGCTCTACCCACTTATCTGGGAGTAAGTCACACTGAACTCAGTGGAGCCTGTTTTCGGTTAGGCAGGCATAGGCTACCATGGTTAGGGCCCTCTTTTGACACGGGGCCAGGCCAGCTTAATCAAGCCGATGTTTTGGGGTCGCCGGCCTGCCCCATAAGTGCCGCCTCTGCCGAGCACTCACAGCGAATGGTGTAGAAGGAGGCTTTAGGGTGCCATTCGAAGCTTTTGCCCAGCTGCAGAGGATGCTCCTCCTTGTCCAGCAGCAGGTTCGCCACACCGTTCATGGCTACCGCGGCGCCCGCCAAGAACAAGAACCCACGCAGCCGCCCCGCCCCACCTGGCTGCCTTCTCTTCCGGGCTCGGAGCAGTGTGCAACTGGGAAAACACTCCTGGTCTGAGGGAATCCATCGAGAGGGACCACGCATGTTCCTTGGGGCCACACATGCCCCCCTGGCATCGCTCCATGGCCCCCTAGGGGGGCCTGCCCCACTATTTGAGAAACACTGCCTTCAGTGAACATCTGGAATGCAACCCTCCCTGAATGGCTGGGAATTTAGGGGGTTATAGTTCCAACACATTTGGAGGGCATTTTTATATCAGCAGCAGAAGGATGACTGATTCTATTAAAAACAAAACACAAAACTTCAAGGCCTCAGCTTCTTTGGAAATTTATAATGTTCCATATGAATTCCTCTTTCCTCTGTTGGGAAACAATAGAAACATTTTCTCTTCAACTTGACTTCAAGAAATCATGTGGTTCTTGGAGTACCACACCCATGTACATTCTTCCCTTGTAGCAAAATAAAGTTTAAAAGCTGCATCCATGAAGCATGTGTTAGATTATTGAATGGCTCATTGTTGGAAAGCCAATGTTTTGATTTAGCAGGGCTGCATAATTAACGTATGCTTAATACAACCATTCAGTGTAGCTGAAGATGCCATCCCAGCCCCAGTTAAAAACGATTCTCTTGTCATGCGAGAAATAAATGAATTGCAGTTACTCTGAAGAGGGCTGTCCTTGCCTTTTTAGGTATATATCAGCAGAATATATTTTGATCTTTTCCAAAACTGGGGCACAGTTTCGGGTCCCCCCCCTTGTCTACAAAGCCAAGAAGCTAGAATGGGTTTAAGGGAGAATGGGTTTAAGGGTTGCAAGGCCCATGGTTTGCTCTGCTCCAGGCCACGTTCCAGCTTCCGTAGTTGGTTCCTTTGGGAAAGTTATAATTTAGTGGAAGAGAACTGTGTTTTAAAAGCAAAGAATTCCAGGGCTAATTCCTAGCCGTTCCACTTTAATAATACCTTGGGTCTGAGAGAAGATCTGGGAGAAGGATCTAGGTATCCTAGTAGATCATCACTTAAGTATGAACCAGCAGTGTGCAAAAATGCCGATCAATGGAGGGATAGCATTAAGATCACAAGAAATGATAGGACTGTTTTATGCTGCATTAGTGAGGCCACACTTGGAACATTGCACCCAGTTCCAGTCACCATGACCCAAAGAGATGCTGAGACCCTGGAAACAGTGCAGAGAAGAGCAACAAAAATGATTAGGGGTCTGGAGGTTAAAGTATATAATGAATGGTTGAGGGAGCTAGATATGTCTAGCCCAGGGGTAGGCAAAGTTGGCTCTTCTATGACTCGTGGACTTCAACTCCCAGAATTTCTGAGTCAATCATGCTAGCGTAGGAATTCTGGGAGTTGAAGTCCATGAGTCATAGAAGAGCCAACTTTGCCTACCCCTGGTCTAGCCTATTGAAGAGAAGGTTTAGGGGGGGTGTCATCATATGATGACCAATACTTCTTGAGTGGTTATCACAGAGAAGAGGGGATTGACCTATTTTCCAAAGCACCTGAGGGCAGGACAAGAAGTAACAGCTGGAAGACCATTAAAGAGAGATCCAACCTGGAACTAAGGAGACATTTTCTGACAGGGCAAACAATTAATCAGAGGAACAGCTTGCCACTTGGAGCTGTGGGTGTTTCATCACTGGAGATTTTTAAAAAATCGATTGGACAACCATTTGACCAGGGTGGTATAAATCTCCTGCCTTGAGCAGGGAGTTGGACAATAAGACCTCTGAGGCCTCTTTGTTCTATGTTCTTCTGGGAGCCCAACATGTCCTGAATTCAGATTATTGTGCAAAAATATAGAAGGGTAATATGATTAAATAAGCTGCGTAGACAAGGAGGTGGCACATTTATGAGATGCTCAAACCCAACCGATTGTAGCAATTCCCCATTTCAGCCTGGCACAGAACTCCTAAGTATATTTTAGCAACGTTAAGACTTCACCATGCTGGGTGAAGAATTTGGGGAGCTGAAGTCCACAAAGTCTTAAAGTTGCCAAGGTTGGATATCCCTGTTTTAGAGCTTTCTCAGTTTATGAGCCGAGGTGGCGCAGTGGTTAAAGTGCAGCACTGCAGGCTACTTCAGCTGACTGCTAGTTCAGCAGTTCAGCTGTTCAAATCTCACCGGCTCAAGGTTGACTCAGCCTTCCATCCTTCCGAGGTGGGTAAAATGAGAACCCAGATTGTTGGGGGGCAATATGCTGACTCTGTAAACCGCTTAGAGAGGGCTGTAAAGCACTGTGAAGCGGTATATAAGTCTAAGTGCTATTGCTAACTGAAAATCGAACCTCAAAACCCTTAGAAGGGTCATTTGTTCTAATGCTCTGTGTGTGGCCATCTTTGCTTTAGTTTTTCAGCTTTTCCTAAAATAATAGTAGTAATAGCTTCCTGAATTAATCTGGAATTGACCTTTCCCATCCCCCAAGTTGGTCATCATTTGACTTTGTGTGCCGCTAATGCTTCTGCTACTGTACTTCAGGATCTTGTCTCCAATCTTCTTTTTCCTGATTAGATCTTTGTAGAGATATTAACCCGTGTCATCCAAACGGCAACGCCCTGCCTCAAAGCACAGCCCACTCAGTATCTACTGGGAAGTTGGCACAGCCCCATTCAGCTGTAAGGTCAGGCTTACATGTAAAGCATAAATGCCATATGTTACGAATTTACTCTTGGCATGCCTTCTCCTACATACACATGTGTCAGGAGAGCAAAACTCCAAGGTTCAGGTTGTTAAGCTTTGGGAAGATTGAAACTAGAGTTACAGACAGTTGCCTGCAGTGGAGTCAGCTTCCTTTGTCTTTTTACTTTATTTGTTTAATTTAACTGCTCATGTTGTCTTCGTAGAAATCAAGATAGACTTAGAATAACTTTATTGTCACTTTGAATGTACACTAATCAGCATACATTAAAATGAAATTTCGTTGCCTACAGCTCTCAAAGGGTCTCCGCCTCTAATATATGCTACATAAACATGACAAAATTAATTAATGAATACAAAATTATGCATATACCGACATATATTATATGACACGGAGAAACAACACAGTCTAATTCCGATATATACATGTACATGGCGAGAAAAATGAATCTTGCAAGTTCACCAGATGGATGGCATAGGGAACAAAGTTGTTTCAGAACCTGGTAGTCCTGCTAGAAATACTACGAAACCTCCTCCCAGAGGGGAGCAACAGAAACAGACCGTGAAGTGGGTGTGTGGGGTCTCTAACAATGCTTCGAGCTCTAAGCACATAGTGCTCATAGATAAGTAAATGAAACATAGTTTGTACTGTGTCATTCATCAGAAGAAGTGTTTATGCCACCCTAAGTGAGCAAATGTACCCTGTCAAGGTTTTCTCAAAACAAGCAACGGTTTCGGTATAGTAGTTGGAATGTAGGGCATTTGCTGGATGTTCAGCCACAAAACTTGTTTGATAACTTTGGACCAGTTATTATCTTTCAGCTTCCTCTATTTCACAGAGTTGCTCTGAAAAGAATGGTGATGGTAGTACTGCAGGTGGTGAAGACTGTACTGCCTTAGCTTCTCAAGGAAAGGAGATAAACGAAGCATTTCACCCAAGCAAATTTCAAATGAAGTCATTGATTCTTTGTAAGCTTTCATACTACTCTCTTCAACTGAAAAGCAGTGAGTACCTTACAGATGATTAAAAGAAGACAATTCCCGCTTTACGTTTTATAATCTAAAAATATAAGGCATAGAAGGAAAAAAGTGATGGAGAAAAAAAGAGGACAATATTGACTTATATACTACTTCATAGTTGTTACAGCCCTCTCTAAGTAGTTTTACAAAGTCAGCCCTCAACAATCTGGGTCTTATTATATTTACTTATTAACAGAGGTGTGACAAGGGTGACAGCTGATGAAACAAGTGTTGCATTGCAAATGTATCTATCATACTGGTGAGTGACTTCACGATACAAGAAGAATGAGCAGAGTCTTATGACGTCACCATGCAGATTTCATCAGGTTGGTATCACTGAGGCTAATTGTGGTTGCTTATGGGTATACTTACATATAACTCACTACAACCATGTATACATTTAAAGTAATGCTCAGCTAAAAGTTGTGTTTATTTTAATGGAGTCAGGGAGTTGGTGGCCATAATAAATCGGCTGTGATGTGGTGATGGTGCTGAATACAGATAAACATAATAATGAAACTGTCAACAGCAGAACATTTGCACCAATTATGCAGGGTGAGCAGAGCCATGCTATGTATTCTAACCTCTCAATTAGACAAAGTCAAGCAGCCACCCCGGACCTCAGATCAGGTGGGTGGATTGTCGCAGGATTGCAATTAGCACTCTGGTCACTTGCTGGTAAAGAGGAGTTGTTTTTGCCACAGGCAGCAAAATATCTTGCAGTATTTAAGTGTAAAGTAAAGGGACCCATGAACAAGTCGCCTCTTAAATCAGGGTTTTTGAAACACTGGCATGTAGTCTACTAGTGATCTGTAGGGGTCCACGAGGTGGTCCATTGCAGCCTCCCAATTGCAATCTGCTCGCCAGATCTTGATCTGTCATTCAGTTCCTACTTCCCTAAATTGACCGCCAGTCATCTAACTAATGCCAGTGCCTGAAAATTAGTTTGCTGAAATGTACAGAGCCAAGGTGGCACAGTGGTTAGAGTGCAGTACTGCAGGCTACTTCTGCTGCCTGCCTGCTGCCTGCAATTTGGCAGTTCAAATCTCACCAGGCTCAAGGTTGACTCAGCCTTCCATCCTTCTGAGGTGGGTAAAATGAGGACCTAGATTGTTGGGGGCAATATGCTGATTCTGTAAACTGCTTAGAGAGGGCTGTAAAGCACTGTGAAGCGGTATATAAGTCTAAGTGCTATTGCTATTGCTACAGATGGCAAAGCAAGTAGCAAATGGTGTACCAAAATTCAGAAAATGAACAATCACGACACTGTGTGCTGTCACTGGTTACAAGTCTGCTAAGCAGAACTACGATCTCGCACAGGCAATCCAAAACGAAACACACCAATAGGAAAGGTGATGATGAAAAGCTAAAAGTGAGATTTTATTAGGCTGGAGATCTGCTTGGGTTGTTGTAGCCAGTGTGCTGTATAAGAAAGTTCTTGACCAGCAAATTTGTGATAAGAGTTGTTATCATGTATGAGATGCATAATATGATTGAATAAATATTTACTTCTGAAGTTATTCAATTTTGGTGCAAAAATAGTTTTAGAAGGCCTTTAAACATGAAGGGTTTGGAAGGCAAAAAGAAAAATGCTGGGAAAGAGTATTTATGTTATTGGGTAGTTTCTGGACTTCTTGAACACATATTTAATGTCAGCAATTGCAGAAAGTTAGATAAACACTCATTTAAGTACAGGTGATGCTTGAAGAATTTGGAAAGAAATAGATTCTGTTTTCCACTTCTACCAAGATGATGGTGAAGCTTTATTAGTTGTACTGTGACAATGTTAGCCTACATCAGTGCTTCTCAATTATTTTCTGTTACGCCCCCCCAGGAAGAAATAAACATTTTGCGCCCCCCCAATTCTCCGATCTGGGCCCCAGTGGAATTTTAGTGTTAATATTTATTATTTTACTTTTTATAAGCTGCAAGCAAACTATTGGCTGAGGAAGGCTGCTCTACCCACTTACCTGGGTGTAAGTCACACTGAACTCAGTGGAGCCTGTTTTTGGTTAGGCAGGCATAGACTACCGTGGTTAGTGCCCTCTTTTGACATGGGGCCAGGCCAGCTTAATCAAGCTGATGTTTTGGGGTCGCCGGCCTGGCCCATAAGCTCCGCCTCTGCCAGGCACTCACAGCAAATGGTGTGGAAGGAGGCTTTAGGGTGCAGTTCGAAGCTTTCGCCCAGCTGCAGAGGATGCTCCTCCTTGTCCAGCAGCAGGTTCATCATGCCGTTCATGGCTACTGCGGTGCCCGTCGAGAACAACAAGAACCCATGCAGCCGCCCCGCCTGGCCACCTTCTCTTCCAGGCTCGGAGCAGTGTGCAACTTGGAAAACACTCCCCGTCTGGGGGAATCGATCGAGAGGGACCATGCATGTTCCCTGGGGTCACACGTGCCCCCCTGGCATCGCTCCAAGCCCCCCCAGGGGGGCGCGCCCCACTATTTGAGAAGCACTGGCCTACATGGAGGACAGGACAAAGAAAAATCAGGAATGTGTGGAGTTATTCTCTACTCTGAGACTGAATGGTTGGCTCAACATTGTGTTATTTATTTCCCTTCACTGCATAATAGCAAACGAAGAAGGATATAATGTATTCAGTGTAAAAGCTTTGCATCTAGACACTTATTGAAAGCAATGTCAATTGCTCATTAATCTGAAGGTGCTTTACTATTGATTTTATACCATGCTTCTTTCTGGACATCCATCATATATACATTAAGCAACAGCCTAGATGCAGACTGCAATCTTTTACCTACTTAACTAGAAACTCACTAAGGAGCAAGTCCTTACATCTGAGTAGACATGCTTAGCAAATCACGAAGTAAGTGATCCCATTTTGATGAGAACTCTGCCTCTTCTGCTTGTTCTTCTGGCGTGCTATCTGCGGTCACCAACATCCCCTTCTTTCTGCCCAGACTTCTCCATCTGGTCCAATTCCTGACACCTTCTTGAGCTGCAGCTCTGGTTCACTTGGGAAGCTGCTGATGAGTGACAGGGAAAATCAATTCCCAACTAGTCATGATCAGAGCAACCCAAGAATAAAGGGGAGTTGCCACATCCAGTGAAGGGGCCAATTGCTGTACTGACAGAAATGTGGACCTCCAGAACAAGGCTAGTAGCAAGGGAGACCAGCAGCACTATTGACTTCATTCCTACGGGACATTCAGACGAATAGTGGTGGAGACAGCAGTTTTGGAAACGACAAGGATCTCAAGCACATCCTTAGGGTTGTATGGATGAGCTCTTACTGAATAACCAGATTCTACTGATACGTCTGCCTTTGAATGATTAATAATTCGTTCTGACTACAATCTGGAAGTGCCAGGTTTCACTAAAATCCTGATGGAAAAATCTTGAAATTTGCTCAGTGTTCTTTTTACCTCGCAAACTACCTCTCAACTTAAATCAACTACCGGTAGTAATTTGTTTTCTTCTAAGAAGAACTGACTTTTTTTTTAAAAAAAAACTGTTTCTTCCCTAAAAGTTGTGGGTGTTGCAAAATTATCCTTAGGTCATTGCTGCCAACTTGTGTGTTGATGTTTGCTTGTTGTGCACCTTGGATAGTCTTAACATCCCATTTCTTTTCCTGTCCTCAGTTTTTAATTGTTTTTAATGCAAGTGATTAAATGTGGAAAGTCCAAAAATGATAATTACAAATACCAAAATGTCTAACTCTCCCCAATTACTCATAAAGTTTGAGTACACATGCATCTACTGTAATTCATAACCAGACATGATATTTCCTACTGTTTGACATCAGCAGATTTATTCAGATGTACAAAATCCTTAGCTCTATTCCTTAACTCCCAGGCCCCTAGATTTTCAAATGAATCTGATTGTCTAAGTTAGTAGCCAACAGTGATAGTGATATAATGAGATGTATAAATTTGATTAAATGAATCAATTGCCCATGTGACCTTATCTGCTCTTAGTAATATCAACAGAGAATGAAATCAGATTGGCCATATTTGTGATCATAACAAATGTGGATTTTTTGATTAACTGTAATTACTTCAGATAAGCAAGTGGAAAAAAATCAGGCTTGGAATAATGCAACAAATGTCAGAAAAACAACTGAAACAGTGAAGCCACAAAGAGTTCAAAAAAAGTCTGCTTCAAAAATACATATTCCAGTAACAACATAATGAGCATAGCACCAAAGGATATATTATATTAGGACAGAGGAAGGGAAGGGAGGATAGCTTTTACATCAAAAAGGAAACCTGGAACATTTACCTCAGTGCTGACCTGGACCTCAACCAACCCATGAAATTCCTTTAACATCTTTCAGTTTCTCTCAGTGTAAATAAAATCCTACACCTGTCGAATCAAACACTGATCTAATGTGCATTTTATTTTTCCTTTTTCTATCCCGATCTTTTCCAACCAGAATTTGCAATAGGACCCCATCTGATATGAAGTATGATTGAATTTTTATTTAAGGAGCCTTATCAAAAAGGTAGAAAGCAAAAGAAAATATTATTCCCTGAATTCCCCATTGACTCTTTCAGCCAAACACAACTTGCTAGGTTAGATATTTAGAAAGAGAATCCAGCTGCGTAAGAAATAGACATGTCTAGTGAAATGAAGCATATATGAATTGGAAGGATTTTGGAGGAATTTGTCACTCAAAATTATGTTTCTTTTTGCAAAATAAAGGCAATTCTTGAGATCAACATTAACAAAGGAACTGCCATTATTGTTTTCTTTAGAATAGATTCCTGAATGCTACTGGGGGATTTGCTATGATAGCCTGTATTGTTAACTACCTGAATGATCTTAAATAATAACTGGCACCATTTTCTTGTGCCTAATAATTCCTGACATTATACAGTGTTGATATAATAATGCCTCGAGGAGACTCAGCATGGATTTTCAATAACATACTACTATTGAGTTTTGCCACACTTTCTTCCAGCAAATTTGGCTGCTCATGCAGACACTAAGAACAACATAGAGCAAGAGAGACCAAAGCCATAGGGTGTTTTACGATTAAAGCTAGGAAAAGAACTGTTATATCCACTCCACCCCCACCCCCTCATCTACAAATACAGAACTGGATGCATTGTTCCAAGTGTGGTCCTTAGTAAAACCTTAGAAAATGCAGAAAATACGACTTCAGCAACAGAGTGATCAATGCCTGGAATGCACTACCTGACTCTGTGGTTTCTTCCCCAAACACTTTAACCTTAGACTGTCTACAGTCGACCTCACCCCATTCCTAAGAGGTCTGTAAGGGGCGTGCATAAGCACACCATTGTGCCTATCATCCCTGTCCTACTGTCCTATTGCCTAATTTACCTGTACCTACTCTGCTAATGTTTATGTTTATACTAATGCCTGCTATCTTGTACATGTTTGACAAACAAATAAAATAAAATAAAAATAGTAAGAATACTGCATCCAGTTCCGCTCACCATAGTATAAAAAAGATGTTGAGACTCTGGGAAGAGTGTAGAAAAGAGCAATAAGAATGATTAGGGGGATGGAGGCTAAAACACATGAAGAATGGTTACAGGAATTGGGTATGTCTAATCCAGGGGTGTCAAACCCAAAGGCCGAAAACGGAGCTCGCAAGGGCTGCGTGTGTACAGCTGGGTGTCGTCAGCGTACTGTTGAAAACTCACTCCGTGTCGACGGATGATCTCCCCCAGCGGTTTCATGTAAATGTTAAACAGGATGGGCGAGAGGACCAAACCCTGAGGCACTCCACAAGTCAGGGGCCTAGGAGACGACCTCTGTCTTCCTGTTAACACCAACTGCATCCTATCAGCGAGGTAAGAGGAGAACCACCGTAAAATGGTGCCTCCCACTCCCAATTCGCCGAGACAATGCAGAAGGATACCATGGTCGATGGTATTGAAAGCCGTTGAGAGGTCAAGTAGCACCAGGATGGAAGAATAACCCCCATCCTGGGCTCGCCAGAGATCATCCATCAGGGCGACCAAGGCAGTTTCTGTACTGTAGCCGCACCTGAAACCTGACTGAAAGGAATCTAGATGATCAGTTTCCTCCAATAACCAAAGAAGCTGAAAAGCTACCACCTTCTCAACAACCTTACCTATAAAAGGTAAGTTGGAGACCGGACGAAAGTTCTTCAAATCTGCTGGATCCAGGGGAGGCTTCTTAAGGAGGGATCTCACCACTGCAAACTTTAAAGGCTGCGGTACGGATCCCCCCCTAAAAGAAGCATTGATCACCGCCTGGATCCAGCTGCGTGTCACCTCTCTGCTGGCCGAAACCAGCCAGGAGGGGCACAGGTCCAATAAACAGGTGGAAAAGCTCATCGCACCCACGGCCTTGTCCATGTCATCAGGAGTGAGTGGCTGGCTCAAACTCCTCCCACAACGGGAGTAGTAGGGGCAACTGGACTAAGACTTGCCCCTGTCAACTCAATGGAATCTGTCCAGCCGGAGTCCAGGAACACTGGACCAGTGTCAAGTGACCACTGATACCAGTGTTCCAATATTTGAGGAGCTCCTACAAAGATGAGGAGGTCAAACTATTTTCCAAAGCACCAAAATGCAAAACAAGAAACAATGACTGGAAACTAACAAAGGAGAGAAGCAACCTAGAACTAAGGAGAACTTTCCTAATAGTGAAGGCAATCAACCAATGGAATAGCTCCATCATTGGAAGTTTTTAAAAAGTGACTGGATGACCATTTGTCTGAAATGGTATAGGGTCTCCTGCTTGAGCAGGGGGTTGGACTAGAAGACCTCTGAGGTCCCTTCCAACTCCATTATTCTATGTTCTATATTTAGTGTTTTTAAAAAAGCCTGTAATCAAATACACATGGAAGCTGTTCAGAGAAACAGAGGACCAAAGGACCACTTCACCTTCATTCCTCCCAAAAGGCAAGTAGTACTAATTTTTCTCTGATTTTCATTTTTGGAATTGAATTCATAAAACACTAGTCATGTGTGTGCTCTCAATAGTTTGTTTATTGTGGCTTTACATGAGAACCATAGATAATTCACTCAAAGGGCTTTGTGTAATGTTACATTTGCTTTGAATGTTTATTTTGGCTTCCCAAAGTAAACTGATGGCAAAATCCTGTGTACTAGCCCCACCTTAGTTATATTTGTGGAATTTCCATATTTAACCACAACATATTCTACGATTATACCCATGCTATGTTGTTTTATTGTCAACAAACACACCAGCACAACTCAGCTTTGGTGGATAGCTTGAAACAGGACATTGGTTTCACAGAGTCTTCTAGCTTTTCTGTATAATCAACTGGCAGTGAGGCTGGCTGGGCGTTTAGTGCTTGAAACAAAGCAGTCGGTGTGTTCTTCCTACTTCCTCTCTTTGATAGATGGTGGTTGGCTTGTTGATTGATTGAATCATATAAATGTATATGCTTTGTTTATTCTCTCCCTCTTCTGCATTCTTAACCACTGTCCTAAGCATGTAATGGGCTGACAACTAAAGTAGAACTAGAAACAGTAGTGAATGCACAAGAGGGATGCTCTTTATTAAATTGTGTGGCAGATCTAAACTGACACATTGCTTTTTTAAAAAACTGAAGATGGGCCATATGTCTTCGAAGAATAGTTTGTGTTTATAGTTGAAAGATTTCTGCATATTCATTTCCTACTAAATTGGATATAAAATACCAGAGAAAATTGCTTTAAGTTTCACTTTCTTGGGTCAATTCTGTTTTTGTGTGTGTGCGCGCGCACCTGACCTATTGCTCACAGAGTTTCAGGAATCATGAAATCATAATGACTGACAGCTATTTCCACTGTTGAAACAGTGGAAATCACAAATATCTCAAAAACAAAACAAAAAAGTAAACAGAGCTGAAAATAATTAGTCTACTTTCTCCAAATGTCAACAGGAGGATAGAAAATATACTATACTGGATATTGACACAGGCAACATATTCCAATATCTTAAGAGAACATCTCTTAAAATATCTTGTTTATTATATCTGTATCCTGCCTTTCTCTTGGAACTCAACTCATACCTTAAGTTAGTTCATTATATGTATATCTCTTGTTTGTTATATCCATATTCTGTCATTCCTTGGGAACTCAAGTCAATACACACAGAAGTCTCCATTTCATCTGCAAACAGGATGATTTATTAATGTAAAATAGGACTGAAAGATATTAGTTGGTGCAGAAAGGTTCATGATCTAGTAGGAATTTGAATTTGTTTAATTATTCCATCAGACACATTTCTTTTTATGGGAACACATATTAGCCTTCTTCTGCAATTTGCAAAGTAAAGATTCCATTGACAACTCTCCACAATAACCAAGATCCCAGGGGTGAAAAGAAGCTTAATAAATGGTGTTGTGGAAGGCGTGAGGTCCCCATGATCTGAAATAAAAAGGAAAGAATCCCTCCTAGAAAATTGATCTCTGCTGATTACGTCTAGCTTAAGAAAATTAACTAAACTCGAAAGGATCAAGTGATTAAAATTGGGAAATTGTCACTGGACTGGGGTGTATGCTCCAGGATATCTATCTATCTATCTATCTATCTATCTATCTATCTATCTATCTATCTATCTATCTATCTATCTATCTATCTATCTATCTATCTATCTATCTATCTATCTATCTATCTATCTATCTATCTCTATCTCTATCTCTATCTCTATCTCTATCTCTATCTCTATCTCTATCTATCTATCTATCTATCTATCTATCTATCTATCTATCTATCTCTATCTCTATCTCTATCTATCTATCTATCTATCTATCTATCTATCTATCTATCTATCTATCTATCTATCTATCTATCTATCTAATTTATTTATTTGTTTATTTATTTGTTTGTTTGTTTGTTTGTCAAGTACGTATTGGTAATATACATAGATATGACATTGTTTATATATATAAGATGGGTACTGATAAGAGGGAACATTAGGACAGGGACGGTAGGCATGCTGGTGCGCTTATGCACGCCCCTTACTGACCTCTTAGGAATCGGGTGAGGTCAACATTGGACAGTCTAAGGGTAAAGTTTTGGGGGTTTGGTGACAAAACCACAGAGTCAGGTAGTGAGTTCCAGGCATTAACCACTCTGTTGCTAAAGTCGTATTTTCTACAGTCAAGTTTGGAGCGGTTCACTTTGAGTTTGTATCTGTTGTGTGCTCGTGTATTGTTGTGGTTGAAGCTGAAATAGTTGTTCACAGGAAGGACATTGTAGCAGATAATTTTATAAGCTATGCTTAGGTCGTGCCGAAGGTGACCTAGTTCTAAGCTTTCTAAGCCCAGGATTTCAAGTCTGGTTGCATAAGGTATTCTGTTGCGAGTAGAGGAGTAGAGGGCTCTTCTCGTAAAGGTTCTCTGAACACTTTCTAATGTATTTATGTCCGATATGTGGTGTGGGTTCCAGACAGATGAGCTGTATTCAAGGATTGGTCTGGCGAATGTTTTGTGTGCTCTGGTTAGTAGTGTGATATTACAGGAGAAGAAGCTACGTAATATTAGATTAACAACTCTTGAAGCCTTTTTGGCGATGTTGTTGCAGTGGGCTTTGGCACTTAGGTAATTTGATATGAGTATCCCAACGTCTTTGACAGAGTGAGGGTTGTCTGCAAGGTCTTGTCTATTCAGCTTGTATTAGATGTTCTGATTCTTTTTGCCAATGTGTAGGACAGAGCATTTGTTGGTTGAGATTTGGAGTTGCCAGATGTTTGACCATTCTGACACAAAGTCAAGGTCTTTTTGGAGGGTAGCAGTGTTGTCAGTGGTGTTGAGTTTTACATCATCGGCTTGTATTAGATGTTCTGATTCTTTTTGCCAATGTGTAGAACAGAGCATTTGTTGGTTGAGATTTGGAGTTGCCAGATGTTTGACCATTCTGACACAAAGTCAAGGTCTTTTTGGAGGGTAGCAGTGTTGTCAGTGGTGTTGAAGAGTTTTACATCATCGGCGAAGAGAACGCAGTCGCTTGTAATGTGATCGCAAAGGTCATTTTATCTCCAACCACATGGCAATTGAAGGACAGGAAGCAATTGTTCCAGAATTTGTCCATATTTCTCTGTGCAATTTTGGCTGAGACAGAGCAGAGGCTAACAACACGAACAAGCCCCTGACAGGGATACACCAAGTATCTTTCTTTCAAACTTGATAATGTCAGAGAGCCCCTTAGCAGCCTGAACACCAAAAGCCACATAAGGCAGATGACTGTCACAAGGAAAATCAGCCCTTGCCTCCTCAGGTTCTGATGTGATTTGATCAGCTTTTGAAGACATTTGCTCCCCTGGCTTCCTGTGGATTTTTGTTGCTTTCTGCAGCCTATTGATTGCCATTTTTTGTAAAGAGACCAGACACCAATCTTAAAATTCATTAATAAACAAGCAAGCTAATTGGATGGCTAGCTAAATTACTGCCTTATATTTACCACAAACAAGAATATGGCATCATTGTTTTAGAAAATCACATGTGTTTTTAATAAAGCAGACAATCAAGTAACAGAAAATACACTTGTGTGCCACAAAATCCTTTGCATTGGTTCAGCACTCTAAAATTGGTTTATATGGCTCTCATTCGCCATTTTATTTTATTGCCTAGTCCCGTGATGGCGAACCTATGGCACGCGTGCCATAGGTGGCACGTGGAGCCATATCTGCCGGCATGCGAGCCATTGCCCTAGCTCAGCTCCAGCGCGCATGTGTGTGCTGGCCAGCTGATTTTTGGCTTGTGCGGAGGCTCCGGGAGGGCGTTTTCAGCTTCTGGAGGGCCTCCAGGAGGGTGGAGGAGGCCATTTTTGCCCTCCCCAGGCTGCAGGGAAGCCTCTGGAGCCTGGGGAGGGCAAAAAAAGGGCATACAGGGCCCACCGGAAGTTGGGAAATGGGGGAGTGGGGGAGTCGTGTGCGCATGCGGGGGCAGCACGGGGGGATCGTGCGTGCATGCGCAGGGGTGTGGGGTACATGGGGGGCATTTAATTATGGGTGTGGGCAAGTACGCATGCGCAATAGCGTGCATGTGCGCACTTTTGGCACCCGAGGAAAAAAAGATTCACCATCACTGGCCTAGTCATTCATTTTTTGTGATATCTTTTCTGAGATTATCACAGTTTTCCCCTGGGATTTTGTATATATGTAGGGTGTATAATTTGTTGTTATCCTTAGACTTGGTGATCATAGAGATGTCCATCCATTCTATGCTTATGAATAAATTAAATAGTTTCAATTATAATATAGACTCTTTGGAGATCTACGGTACATCTTTACTCTCCCTCATTATTAAAACTATTTCTACCATCTGTTCCAAAATTATTCCTGCTCTAAATGCTTGCTTAGGTGTCTTGCCCAAGGATAGAATATTTAAAGTGGAAATCTAACAGGGTGAAACATGGTGTTAGCAAATCTTGAGGCTATATGTAGCTTTAGGCAAAAGTCATTGATCACTTATAAAGGTAAAGGTTCCCCTTGCACATATGTGCTAGTTGTTCCTGACTCTAGGGGGCAGTGCTCATCTCCGTTTCAAAGCCATAAGAGCCAGCGCTGTCCGAAGACGTCTCCATGGTCATTTGGCCAGCATGACTAAACGCCAAAGGTGCACGGAGCACTGTTACCTTCTCACCAAAGTGGTCCCTATTTTTCTACTTGCATTTTTTACGTGCTTTTGAACTGCTAGGTTGGCAGAAGCTGGGACTAATAATAATGATAATGATAATGATAATGATAATGATGATAATGATAATGATAATGATAATGATAATGATAATGATAATGATAATGATAATGATAATGATAATGATAATAATAATAACAACAACAACAACAACAACAACAACAACAACAAGAGTTGGAAGGGACCTTGGAGGTCTTCTAGTCCAACCCCCTGCTTAGGCAGGAAACCCTACACCACTTCAGACAAATGGTTATCCAACACCTTCTTAAAAACTTCCAGTGTTGGAGCACCCACAACTTCTGGAGGCAAGCTGTTCCACTGATTAATTGTTCTAACTGTCAGGAAATCTCTCCTTAGTTCTAAGTTAATTCTCTCCTTGTTTAGTTTCCACCCATTGCTTCTTGTTCTACCCTCAGGTGCTTTGGAGAATAGTTTGACTCCCTCTTCTTTATGGCAACCCCTGAGATATTGGAACACTGCTATCATATCTCCCCTAGTCCTTCTTTTCATTAAGCTAGACATACCCAGTTGCTGCAACCGTTCTTCATATGTTTTAGCCTCCAGTCCCCTAATCATCTTTGTTGCTCTTCTCTGTAATCTTTCCAGAGTCTCAACATCCTTTCTACATCGTGGCGACCAAAACTGAATGCAGTATTCCAAGTATGGCCTTACCAAGGCATTATAAAGTGGTATTAACACTTCGGGTGACCTTGATTCTATCCCTCTGTTAATGCAGCCTAGAACTGTGTTGGTTTTTTTGGCAGCTGCTGCACACTGCTGGCTCATATTTAAATGGTTGTCCACTAGGACTCCCAAGGTCCCTCTCACAGTTACTACTGTTGAGCAAGGTACCACATATACTGTACCTGTGCATTTTGTTTTTCTTGCCTAAATGTAGAACCTTACTTTTTTCACCATTGAATTTCATTTTGTTTGATAGCGCCCAATGTTCAAGTCTGTCACCCTGTTACGTGGCACTAGGGATTTGAACTGCTGAACTGCCGACCTTTCAATCAACAAGCTCAGCGTCTTAGCCACTGAGCCACCGCGTCCCATATGATCACTTATAGGTGTTGATTAATCCTGAAGATTACTTACAGCTAGGTGGCTGGTCATATTGTGAGCCGAGTTGGTGCAGTGGTTAAATGCAGCACTGCAGGCTACTGCTAGTTCAGCAGTTCAGCTGTTCAAATCTCACCGGCTCAAGGTTGACTCAGCCTTCCATCCTTCCGAGGTCGGTAAAATGAGGACCCAGATTGTTGGGGGCAATATGCTGAACTCTGTAAACCGCTTAGAGAGGGCTGTAAAGCACTGTGAAGCGGTATATAAGTCTAAGTGCTATTGCTATTGCTATATTCATACCAATTGGATCTTAAATTCTTTTGATTGAATTTAAATTCAAGTCCCAAAAAGCGCCTAGAATTACCATAAATATAATGCTTGTTTGATTTCACCATGTAACAAAAACAAAAATGCTTTCTCCTCTTTTTATTAAAGTGTAAATATATTTATTATATATTTAGAGACCATTAGGAAACTGTCTTCTAAACTTCGATTATTGGTTTTGACCAATATTGTTGATAGTGAACTGTTCAGGATTTCAACTTGAACTTTAGACAAATCTTCAGATGTTCATACATCAAGAAGGTCCTGGCTGATGAAACAAGTTGGTTAGTCTTTGCAAAGTTACAACATATAACAAATGCTATCACTGGGCTATACCATTTCAAACTGTAGTATGGGAGGAATACCAAGACAAGAACTTTTCTACTACGAAAGTCATCAAGAAAGTCACTTGGTTTCCCAGTGGTCCTATCCAGGTTGGCTTGGTCTCAAAATGGCTTTTCATGGGATTTGCCGGTTCATTTTCATTTTTATTTCCCAATAGACTTTGATGTTAACCTAGTGCTGACCCAGCACAGACATGTGCCTGATTATATGAGCAGAGTAACAGAATAATCTGGTTTTTGCCAAGCAGGTGCACTTCAGATGTGTTGGATTATGGCTCCCCAAATTCCAGCATTGCAAATTGCTAAAAATACTGTCCAATTTACTATCTTTGCAAATACCTGTAGAGCAATATTGCAGTTTAGAGGCTTTCCCCCCAGAGAATAGGTTATACGTATAATCTTTCTGACTATTGATATTTGTAACTTCTGATATCTGTATACATCTCCCCCAGTTATATAACTCTTCAAAAACATCAGCATTGTAATCTCTTGTTTAAAAGATGTTCTTTGTATACAATTTACTACAGGCCACCATTCACGCTACTCTGAATTTGAGTGGCAAGTGGAATGACAAAATTCAGATGGAAGTAACAGAAGGAACGTGTTTGCATCCAAAATGCAAATATTACTAGGAATTCTGGGAGTTACAATCCAGTACTTCTGACAGGCATCCGATAGGGAAGACTGAATTTGGCAATGCCGGTTTTTCCATGGACCTTTGAGTACACTTCTTACTGACCACAAAGCCATGGAAAGGCAGCTGCCAGATGTCAATGCTTTTTTGCTCTTTAGTTATTTAATCATTTCCATTGTGCCCGTCTTCAAAAAATTGAAGGCACTGTATAATTAACCAAAAGTAAATCCAACCTCAAATCAACATAGAAAAATATTCAGTCACAAAAACAGTTGGAGTGTCCCATCTACATCAATATGAGCTCTTTAGCCTTGCAAAAGGCACAAGTAAGGAGAGGATGTTTGATTCCATAGACTTTCACAGTACCATATATATATAGGCTATCACAGAGAAGCTGGGCCTCTGGGCCACCACTCACATGAACTTGGTGCTCTTAACAGACTTTGGGAAAGGAAAACACATCCTATTTTAGTTGGATCAAAGCAATAATATAAATATTTAAGCAAACATCAACTGGAGCAACAAAAATATTAATCAACACATTCAGCTTCTTTAGCTACTAGGCCAGGGGGTGTCAAACTCACGTCGTCACGTTATCATCATGTGACATATCGCGACTTTCTCCCCTTCGCTAAAATGGGGGTGGGCGTGGCCAGCACATGATGCATCCAGCCCACAGGCCACGAGTTTGCCACCCCTGTACTAGACTATTGTGATTGGCTTGATGGGTCCAAAGCCGTTAAAGGCACAGTTGCTTAGATAAAAAAAATATTTCATAAAATGACTTTTAGTATGCAATTGAGTGCCCAATGCTCAAGGGTGTCTCTGTGTGTATGGCATTCACTAGTTTATTGTATTTATAAGAAATTAGTTATATTTATCAGATTGATCGGCCATTAGATTTATTAACATATGAAAAATACTTGGTGATTTAAAGTGAAAACTATACAAAAACATTTAAAAACACATAAGGAGAAAATGAAAGCAAAATTTGTTGATTATGTATAGCCTGCATTTTAGGATACCAGTGTTCTAAGGTAATTTTAAATGAATTAAATGCTTTTTTTAAAAAAAGAAATGCAATGAGTATTATTTGAGTATTATTTCAAAACCACCAAGCCAGAACAAACAATATGCTAGAATCCTTCCTACAGAGCAGGTGATTTATTTTATTTTTATTTACTTTATTTTTATTTTATTTAGGATTCTTATATGCCGTGATGATAATGACCCTGAGCTTGAGGACTGGCCTTGGCCTGACTTCTTTTGCATCTGGCTGCTCCATATGTGTAAGGACACCAGAGTCATTCCTGTTAAAGAAACAGCTAAAAAGAAAAAAAAATACCTAGAAATTAAAAGCGAAGTGTGGTATGAAATAGCAAAGGAATGTTTGTTCTATAATCTCTAAATAGAGTGTTAGATTTAGATAAGAATCTCTATCGTTTTTGTTCTCCCCTTGAGAGATTTCTATGGTTTTTCTTTCTCTCTACAGAATGGAAACACCATTTGGCAGAATTCTCTTCAGATATTCCTGTTTTTCTGCCAATACCTCAAAGAGCACATGCTTGGAAGAACTGTGGAGAATTCAAAATAGTGATGGGGCAGAAAATGCAGGCAGGCAGATAGAAATGTTATTCCAAAATGCCCACAAATAGGTAAGAGAATTTTGAGAGATGGCGCACAGACAACTTTACCATGCTGACTGTCGAGCTGGAAAACTCTCCTTTGCATTTTATTTTTCACAATCCTAATTGTCGTAATGCCATTAGATGTGGGATAATAGCCCATTTTCTTTCTTTCTATGCTTTCTATGTTTTAGCCAAAGGGTTTTTTTTAAAAAAAGAAATCAATGTCATGAATGTTTTAAAAATGGAACATTGTAAATGAATAAACAAAGACATAAATATATAAATAAAGGGAAGCTCTACATTGAAAAACTCTTCATGTATGATGGGGATTCTTAAACGTTATAACACAAGGCTTACACTACATCAATTTGTTTGAAGTAACTGTCCCTCAAATAAAACATTTGAGTTCATTTGAGTTACGATCTGATGAGAAATAAATATACTGCTTTTTTAAAAAAGGTATCACTTTTATCATACTTTCTAGGGTTACCTTTACTTTCATCAGCAGAACTGATAGATTGATCATCTTCAGTTGTTTTTTTTTACCATCTAATGAAACATTTCACCTAAAACACTATCCATACAGAACAGTGGATAAAAATACTGAACCTCAAGTATACATACACTCCAGGGGCGGGTTCCTAATTTTTTTACTACCACTCTGTGGGTGTGGCTTATTTTGTGGGTGTGGCTTGCCAGCCATGCGACTGGGTGGGCGTGGGTTGCCGGTCATATATTAGTTATTTCAGAGAGATGTTACTACTATTTTTGCTATTTTATACCTTACATGAAAAGCTTTGCATACAAAGTACGTGTTACACCATGGCAACACAGCAACCTTTATATGCAGAAAATGCTATAGTTAAAAGACAAGCAAGTCTCATACAGCATTTTTGGTTGCAGTCATGGATTCCTTAGACGAAAATATTGAGGACTGTTAAAAGAACAGTATCTTTTAACAGTCCTCAATGTTTTCGTCTAAAGAATAACAGTATAAAACTGTATAAAATTAACAGTATAAAAGGTTAAGCTTTTGGAAAACGCCCACTTTGGGAAGCTTTAGGCATTTAAAAAAATGGCGGCGCCAAGGCACTGGCAACCGACCGCACCGGTACTGTGACGTCACCAGCGGGCCGCTACCGGTGGTATAGAGTGGACCGCACCGGTAAGAACCCACCACTGATACACTCTCATTGCCATTCAAAAGAATTACAAATTTACTATAGCAAATCTCCATGGAAGTCACCAATTGGCAGGAAAACCAAGCTAATCACAGTGGTTCTCCAATAAGATGGATGAGTTCAGCAGATGGCCAGGACTACAGTATATCCAGACTTCCAAAGGCAAAGTGAGTGTGAGTTTTTTGACTGCAAAATCTAATTGGCTACTTTTAAATAATTGCTCTATTTTGCTCTAAGTTACTGGGGAGCCTCTGGGTTCACTACCCTCAGTTTGAGAATCTCTGACTTCTGACATTGCCATGTATACCGATGCTGCCATTCTGGTCCCTTATAGACCATGATTATGATTTTATTAAGACGAAATGGTATATTTTTAAGAGTAGCTTTTCATTCTTTTTCTAATCAAATATATCAAATATATGCAACAGACTTTCAGAGGCAGCCTTTTGGTTCTTACTGAAGATATTTTGCTAGGCATGTAAACTGTGATAGGATAATGAATTAAATATTTTAATTGCAAAAAAAGGACCTCCCCAATCTACTAAAATGTGTCTAATATGCAGTTGTACATTTCAGCTTTAATTTAAAAACAAATGCAAACTGGATTTGGTAAAAGACTCAAAAGGCAATATAAAATTAGCTAGAGCTGCAGCTGGTGCCTTAAAAATATTTGGCAGAACTCCTTGGAAAGCCACATTTGAACATGTTTTAATATATATTACAATGCAGACAAGAATAATTATCTACTCTTGAAGTTCTCCAAGAGAGAGAAGCATATTGCTAATGCCTTTTGAAAGAAAACATCATGAACTGCCAGATAAGAATATTATGACATTTTCCGATTTCTGTTCCATGCCCTAGTTGATGGCTTCATGTGAAGGACCAAAACAATGTTACTACAAATAACTATACATTTTGACACAGTCATAGGCTAACGCATAAACTGGGAATCCAATGTATTTTCACTTGAATGTGTGTCCTACCGAGTTTAAAAAAGATGGCCTCCCTTATAAATGGGTATATCAGCCTTCCCCATCTGGCAGCTTAATTATGAACCAGCCTTCCTCAAGCAACTTACACTTGCAATTATTTCAAATAAGCTGATTGGGCTTGTGCAGACAAAGTGGGAACGCTCCCTCCTCGCCCAGGCAAGCCTGGCTCAATCCAAGGGTCAATACAACTGTAGGATACCAGGTAGGGGCTGGCTGGCATATGTGGCTTATGAGACAGATTTGCTTGATGGGAAAATCTGAGTCATTCTGGCAAAAAGAGTACCCATTTTTTAAAATAGCAATTGGATGATGTCAAGCTCCTCTTGGCTTATGTTCCAAAAAGAAACAGAGGCAAGACCTGCTCTTATGTCATCGGTGTCAGTTTGCAGAAAATCATGTAGCACATAATTTGATAAACACTACGCTGCCAATTGTTGCCTTTCCAGATTCCCTACCTTTCACTCTGTTTGGTCAGATTTAAAGACGATGAACTTGAACAAACAACCATATAATGGAACATGAAAATATAAAGGGAAGGGCATAAAATATTCAGTATTTATTCACATTCCACCATGACTCCAATGCCAGAAGAAGAAACACCCGCATTGAGACCTGAGCCCAAAATTGAATCCAAATCTCCATCGTACCTCATAGGTTGCAATAGCAACTATAGATGCAGAATACTAAAGATTCAACACATTCTTAGGAAGCTGGATAAATTGCTGATGTTCTGGGGAATACAAAGGAACTGTTTCTGTTCCGTCATCGTCAATTTGTTGTTGTTGTAGCATATCAGCTCTTAAACATTCGCTCATTAAAGGGCTAGCAATCCGTTTACATTTTACATGCCAAATTATTCATGTTAGATTCCCCACAGTCTCAATGATTTATTTGGTAATAACCAATGACAGTACTGCACTCCGTTTTTCTTCTATTTTCAGAAGACAGTATTCAAAATGTGACCTTCAAGCTAAAGAGGCCATCAATATATAGATTAGACAATTTAGACACTTCTGATCGTACTGACCTATGGATAGTGAAACTCATGTTTCATGAGTAGCTGAGTTCCCATTCAGATTTATTTATTTATTTATTATTGGTTCTTCTATGCTGCCCTACTCCTGAGGGACTTAGGGCGGCGTACAGCAATTTTATGAGAACACTAATAATAAACAACAATTTAAAACCAACAGTTAAAAAATTTACAAAAAGTTAAAAAAATATTCACCATCAGCCGTACGGGGGGGGGGGGGTTTCAAATGATCAGATCACCTGACTCAGATCATGGCTATGCTGAGAGCACTAATTGGCCCATAAGAAATTCTGCCCTGATCTCACAGCAGAAAACTCCAAAGGTGGAAGTAGGAGGGAATGGAAGGAGAAAGAGGGGAAGGAGTAGAAGTAGAGAGAGATGAGTAGAAGTAAAATAGAAGTAGATAGAGGAGGAGGAGGAGGAGGAGGAGGAGGGAAAGAGAAAGAGAGAATTCTGAAGGCAAAATTGAGAATAACACTAAGGTGGTGTGAAGAAAGAGCTTTGAAGTGAAGAATGAAGTGAAGAGGATAAAATCAGAATCAGAATAGAGCTGGAAGGGACTATCAAGGTCTTCTAGTCCAGCAGCCTGCTCAGGTAAGAGACCCTATACCAGTGATGGCAAACCTATGGCACGTGTGCCACAGGTGGCACGCAGAGCCATATCTGAGGGCATGCAAGGTGTTGCCCAATGTCAGCTCCAGCACACATGTGCGCTCTGCAGAGGTGGGTTCCTGCCTCTGATTGCCGGTGCGGTTAATCGCTGAGTTCGGCGCAGAGCCGAAGGCGCTGCTCCCGTTTGCGGAGCGGGAGCTTTCCCCGGGCGCTTTCCCCGCCCGCATGGATGTCGCCAATTGCGTTCTTTTGCCCTCTGCGCATGCGGAACGCTTTGGCCATGCGCAGAGGGCAAAAGAACGCAATTGTCGACATCCATGCAGGCGGGGAAAGCGCCCGGGGAAAGCTCCCGCTCCGCGAACGGGAGCAGCGCCTTCGGCTCTGCGCCGAACTCAGCGATTAACCGCACCGGCAATCAGAGGCAGGAACCCACCTCTGGCGCTCTGGCCAGCTGATTTTCGGCCTTCTTTTCGGCTGTTTTCGCTCTCCCCAGGCTTCAGGAAAGCCTCCTAAAGCGTGGAGACAGCGAAAAACGGCCTAACCAGAAGTTCACTTGTGTGCGTCACCCCCAGCCTCCTTTTCGCTGTCAGAGGTCTTCAGGAACTTCTTCGGCTTTGGACAGTTGCAGCCAGGCCTCCCACACCTCGGCCCATTTCTTTGGCAGCCGGCAAGGCTTTTCTGAAGGCCTCTGCAGCCAATAACAGAGCTCCAGATCGATCTGGAGCTCTGTTATCGGCTACAGAGGCCTTCAGAAAAGCCTTGCAGGCTGAAGAAGAAATGGGACGAGGTGTGCGAGGCCTGGTTGCAACTATCTGAAAGTAAGTAGTATGGCAGCTCCACAGCTTCAGTAAGGCCTGTGCACATGCGCGGGGAGGGGAGCGGGGGGGTTGTGCGCATGCATGGGGGGAGGGCACTGCATTATGGGTGTGGGCACCCCATGCACGCTATCGCGTGTGCAGGCACCCTTTTGGCACCCGAGCCAAAAAAGGTTCGCCATCAGTGCCCTATACCATTTCAGACAAGTAAATGTCAAGTCTCTTCTTAAAAACCTCCAGCGATGAAGCATTCACAACTTCTGAAGGCAAGCTGTCCCACTGGTTAATTGTCCTATTAGGAAGTTTATCCTTAATTCCAGGTTGTTTCTCTCCTTGATTAGTTTACATCCATTGTTACTTGTCCTGCCCCCTGGTGCTTTGGAAAATAAACTGACCCCCTCTTTGTGGCAGCCCCTCAAATACTGGAATATTGCTATCATGTTCCCCTAGTCCTTCTTTTCTCTACACTAGCCAAACCCAATTGGTGCAACCATTCATCATATGTTTTAGTCTCCAGGCCTTTAATCATCTTAGTTGCTCTTCTTTGCACTTTTTCCAAAGTTTCAACATGTTTTTTGTAATGTGACCAAAACTGGATACAGTATTCCAGATGTGGCCTTACTAAGGCTTTATAAAGTGGTACTAATACTTCACATGATTTTGATTCTATGTCTCTGTTTATACAACCAAGGATTGTATTACTGGTAGCTTGTTTGGCTGCTGCTGCATACTACTGACTCATGTTTAAGTGATTGTCCACTAGAACTCCAAGGTCCCTCTCACAGTTACTGTTTTTGAGCCAGGTTTCACCTAATCTGAACTTGTACCTTTGGTTTTTCCTGCCCAGGTGTAAAAGCTTGCTTTTCTCCACATTAAAATTTAATTTTGTTGGATAGGGCCCGTTGTTCAAATCTGTTGCATCTTCTGAAGACTGCCCATCCACTGGGAAGACCAGGGAAGTGAGTCTCTGTATAAAATATGCAAGAAAAGAGACAGGAAGAAGCCTGATCTAGGAAGGAATATGGCAGATCAAACAGTTTAGAAAACAATTGGAAGAACACAGTGATTAGCATAGCCCAGAGAGACTTTCACAACAGTAGCAATCAGCAAGATTTATTATTCATTTATTTTAAGCATTTTTAAGTATCCACCAACAAACTTCCAGAAAGGCTGACATGAAGGTAATATGAACACTAATATGCCATTAAAAAGAGTACACTATTTTAAAACACAGCAGTGCTGATAGTTCCATATGTGTCTAGATTTGCTCCAATTATTTTTGTCAGGAAAAAAAAATAAAACACTCTTTTTACAACTTTGTAATCCCTTAATTCAGGATAGAGTCAGGGCGACTGGATGGAGCTGAGCATTTACTGGCCAGATGCCCTTGATACCACATGGAGTTCACAACAGTTATTTTTTTCTTTTCCCCCTAGGAGAGAAACATCTGCCACTACCTAGGATTGAACTCTCAACATTCCGAGTGGGAGGCAAGTATCTTCACCATTAGGCTACCATTCCGCTCTTGTCACAGAAGAAATAGCAGGTGGAAATGGAAGCTCACTTTCTAGTATCTTTCTCTGGGACAAGACAGATTGGCTCTAATACACGTTACTAACATTTAATTGGGTATTTATTCATAACCCACTCCGAAATCAAGAAGGCTACTGGATTAGCTTATCTATGAATTTAAAATAAAAATAAAAATCCAGGTGTTTCTTGCTCCCTAACTTGTCTTCTAAATGATATGGCACAAGAAGAAAACAAAAAAGAGATGGAGTAGGGAATTTTAAATAAATTTAGGTGCTGTCAGTTCCTAGTTACAAGCAGTTGGAAGGGAAAAGTTTTAGGATAAAGAGGAGCCAAAGGGAATATTTTTAATAGCTGTTATAGTCCAGTTACTAATCAGTGTTACAGCCAAGATTATTATTATTATTATTGTGTCTCAGAGTTCTGTGATTCTTGGTGTCTATGTTTGCAATCCAGCAAGGAGAAGCAAAGTTCTTTGACTGAGAAAAAAAAACATTTTAATCCACCAAGAGAAGAAACTGAAGAGATAGTCATGCAGATGGTGATTTGGCAAAGGCACCAAAATGTCATCTATAGACAAGGCAGTAGGGCCATTTCTATAACTCATTTTACATTATTCATTGCTGCCATTCCATCGGTTGATTAACCAACCATACTTTTGGATATCTTTCATTTCTGCATTTTTATCCAGTATTTATTTTTAGTGCTGGTGAAGCTAGAGTTGCATTGATAGAAACATTTCACTGCTAGTGGTATATTAATGGTGTGTTTCCATGAAAATATCCCCTTTCAAGATAGAATTACATGGGGGGAGGGGAAAATGGGGGTGGGGGTGGGGAGCAAGGCAAAGAATATCAAGGGACAAAACACATTTCGGAACATTCTGAGGCAAACACTTCTAGCTAACATTGAGATGCAGATGTGAAAGCACAAAGCGTCATTATTATTATTATTATTATTATTATTATTATTATTATTATTATTATTATTATTATTATTATTATTATTATTATTATTATTATTATTATTATTATTATTATTTTCATTTTGTATAATGGACATTTATATCTTTGGATCTATACCAAGGGTGGGTTTCTCCCGGTTCAGATCAGATCGTCTGAACCGGTACCGACCCTCTGGTGACGTCACTGTCCGTGCCGGTCCATGCGCGCTGCCATCTTTTTTTTGCATTTTTTGCGAATTTTTCCCCTCCCGCTTGAAAAATGACCCTCCTACCCGCCCGCGGGTGAATTCTGACCTTTATTTCTTCGCCTGAAGCACAGCTGATGAGCTCCTCAGCTGTGTTTCGGGCTCTTTCCTGCTTCTGAGCATGCGCGGAAGCCAATCGCGTGAGGGGACGCGCACATGCGAGTAGCGATCGCATGCACCCAAAACATCATGATGCGAACCGGTGGTGAAGGTAAGTGGAACCCACCCCTGGTCTATACCTATTAACCTTCTCAATCTGTTGCTTCCTAAGTAGGTTGGGACTGAGTATCCAGAATACTTGACCAATATGGCCATGGAGGAAGGTTAACATTTGTTTACTGCATTTCGGTGTGGTACTATACTAGAACCAGAAGACATCGCCACTTGAAAGGATCATTGTGGCTGGAAGAGTTATTATACCTTATAATTTTGCAGACAGATGGCAATTATTATTTCAAAATATTATGCATTGCCTTCAGGGAAAAGCTTCAAATGCTACTACTACTACTATTGACAACTCATTGCATGTTTTGCTGGCCTATCTGAGATCTTTTTCTTTTTATTAAGGGGCAGTCTCTCTACTCCCATAGAGCAGAGTTAGGATCAAAATCTTCGGCATAAGCTGGAAAGTGAATAGATATTTTAGAAAATATGACTAGTGCGAGATGCAGGATTCATTTTGGAGTTCTTACTTTCTACTTCAGGCAGTTTGACAGGAACAATAGATTTCAGGCTTGAAATTATGTAGTGCATCAGAATGCACAAAAACTGAGTAGGAATAATACAGAAAGAAATCCTTGTATTCATTAAAGAAAGCATGAATTTGGGCACCCATTTTAATCACTTTTACTGTTCCATGTGGTATGTGTTGGAGGAGGTAACTAGAAGCTTGAATTAGGACTAACACCAGATGTTTCAATGCAGCAGCTAACTCGGCTGCTTAAGAAAATCTGCACTAAGGGATGAACAGGTTTTTCAAATTTCTCCTTAGATTAATCTGGCAACAATCATGAGTTTTTCAGGGCGGGGGCTTGGTGTTGGGGGTGGGGGTGGGAAAGATGATGAAAAACAACAAAGGGACTATTTAGTTTGTTTTTCAAGGCCAAATTGATAATTTGGGAATGTGTCCCTGGTTACCTGCTGCTTTATTAACACAGTTTCTCTATTTTTCTTCATTTACCTGACAAAAAGTTGCAATGGAACGACAGTACTTGAGCCATATTTCCCTTTCACACACCTTTTCCATTTCACTGGCTGCTTAAAAATATATATTCCGCTTTCAGAACGGTTACTTCTCCTATGGTTCTCTGTGATTTGTACATGGGCTTATTGTTGTTGAACACTTTATGGATATGACAGCTGGTGTTCCTTTTACCATCATTTTTCAGGCCAAGGAAGGGAAAAGAGGAACTATGTCTCTAGGCTGAGGAATTGGCAGTGAGACCTCTGATTGTGTGTTTCTGTGTGGGAAATTTACAGATCCCTGCCATCTCTTTGCAGCCCATAGGCCTTTGCTGATGAAAAAAAATCAAAGATGTCCATTCATTTTCAGATAGGAAATATATTAAAGCAACCACAAAATGGTTGAAAAATAAGACAGAATATCCATCAGAATAAAAGGGATGAAAGTTGTCTAGCTCAATAAGCTTTACTTGTAGCTAGGAACACAAATACATCTTTAGCTTCCAACTGCATCAAAACAATAGTGTGAATCTGCCTCTAGAGAAAAGGGCAAACTCCCCCGCCCCTTTCTTCAACCTGGGATAAATTTAATCTCCATCACTTTAATCCTACGGAAGATGGAAGCTTCTGTACCCACGTTACCTTGTGAGAATTTGATCCTCCTTGTGGTGAAATCAATCCAATTGTCCCATCTATTAACACAGTGCATCCTTTGCTTTCTGAGTGTTGTAAGGAATATCCTTCTGGGTTCAGTTCCAAGTGGGGAAAAAGACACTGGATTCATGGAAGTTGCTTGGAAAGAAGGTTTAATATGGTGGACAGGAGCACATGGCAGGAGCCCCTGTACAGAAAAGGTAGATCACATGCTTCCAGGTGTGGGTGAAGAGAAAAGGAAGGGAAAGATGCTGAGTCCCTTGATTTTATAACCTCTGTTGGGCCCCACCTCTTAGTTTCCTGTTCCTGTGTATGTAATGCAATCCGATTGGTGGTCAGACCCCCCCTACGAGTGGGGGTCTTAGCTAGCCTTTTAGGCTGTCTCCCAAGTTTGTTTGAGTGCTGGTAATTTTCCAGGTGGTAGAGGGCTAATCCTCTCATGTCCTAAGGGGGAAGACCTTAATCCCATCACCCTGGAGCTGAAGGAGGGGGCAGGGAGCTGCAGGAAGTTGCTTTGTATTTAAAGCATGTTTCTCCTTTCCTCATTCAGGGAAACATATTCTTTCCTTTTTTTCAATGTTTCCTAGGATATTTCATTTTCCTAGGAGACGGGTGGGTGCTAACTTTCTACATGAGCTTTAAGGAAACTAGAAAGCTGCATTTCAGAAGTGCCTCCTCCCCTCTTTTTCTGCCAGAGGCTCACACCCACACTCACAATTTTAGTTCTAGGGCATTCTGAGGGAGAATACAAGTCGAGTCACACTGTCTTGCCCCAACCCTTTAATGAGAAATCAGAGATTCTCTGTCATTTTGGATCCTCTGAACTGCAGAGCTGTGGTGGTGCCAGTCGGTCGGCTACTATAAAATTCTTCCCTCCCCTCTTCTTTTTAATATGACAAATCAGGCTGAAAAAGCAGGGCATTCTGAAATGTAAACTAGATGAAAATAAGCTACAATGAATATGAAAAAAAATGGCGTGTCATTTTACAGTGAATGGAAAATTAGGACCAGATGAAACTTTGGAGGCCTTGGGCCTTTGGGGGGGGGGGTAGAGTTGGTCAGTCCTTTGTAGAAGTGGAATTGTGCTATGTTTCCTTGATGATTGGTAAGCAACAGGATGTTTGTGCATCCTGGTGAAGAAAAAAGTAAGCAGTCAGATGTTTGGGGGGGTCTTTTTATTTGCAGAAATGTTTCATCCCAGGAAATATCTCCATGGAGGGATTTGCTTGCTAGTCCACAATTGCAAAATATTTGTGTGTGTGTGTGTGTGTGTGTGTGTGTGTGTGTGTGTGTGGAGGCAATGAAGGAGGGACCACACTTGTATATCAGTCCAGTCAGGTCCCTTTCAGTCAGGAAGGTTGTTGTTAGGCTTTTCTTTCTGCAACAAAAATTTAGAATGGGATTAGCTTGAGCTATGGCCATAGGCCTACATACAACTCTGGGCTTAGATGCAGGCCTGCTATACAAGACTTGAAATCCTGGGCTTAGAAAGCTTAGAACTAGGTCGCCTTCGGCACGACCTAAGCATAGCTCATAAAATTATCTGCTACAATGTCCTTCCTGTCAACGACTACTTCAGCCTCAACCACAACAATACACGAGCACACAACAGATACAAACTCAAAGTGAACCGCTCCAAACTTGACTGTAGAAAATACGACTTTAGCAACAGAGTGGTTAATGCCTGGAACTCACTACCTGACTCTGTGGTTTCGTCACCAAACCCCCAAAACTTTACCCTTAGATTGTCCATTGTTGACCTCACCCGATTCCTAAGAGGTCAGTAAGGGGCGTGCATAAGTGCACCAGCGTACCTACCGTCCCTGTCCTAATGTTCCCTCTTATCAGTACCCATCTTATGTATATAAACAATGTTATATCTATGTATATTACCAATATGTACTTGACAAATAAATAAATAAATAAATAAATAAATAAATAAATAAATAATAAATAAATAAATAAATAAATAAATAAATAAATAAATAAATAAATAAATAAATAAATAAATAATAAAATGAATACAAGAGATTGGGTGAAGACATTGGTAAGAATTATTTGTCCTTTTATCCAGCTGGGGAGGGCAGCCCACAAGGGATTATAGTATCTCAAAGAAAATGTGACAGAAACAAAGTTCCCTGTTCCTGGAATTTTAGACCAATAGGTTAGATCTGGAATCACTCAATTTAGGGCATATCTAAGCTATGGGTCATAGTGGCTTGACTGGAAGCTGGCTATGAAAATCCTGTCAGCAAGAGTTTACAAAATATTCACATTGGACACATTGGACTGTAAGCTACACATCTTCTCATTAGACCGCTTTGTCCTTTCACCTCCCTGTTCCTTGGAAGGGATGGCTAATTCTTGTATTGCCTATGGCTTCAAAGCCAGAGACTGTGAGTTCTAGTCCTGTTTTAGGCACAAAGCCAGCTGGATGATTTTGGACTAATCACTCTCAGACATAAAAAGCAGGCAATGGCAAAGCTCTCAAGCTCTCTCTCCCTCTCCCTCTCCCTTTGCACACACATGCAAAGTTAAATTAAAATTATATAGATAAGATTAAAGCATCAAAACACAAAGAAAAATGCTTTTCAGAATGTACTTTAATGTTTCTATGCCTGTCTTTACTAATGATGCTGAAATAACATAATAGTTAAAATCCTTGCTTAGCATAGACAAGATTGCTGGAAAAAAAATCATGATTTTTATTTTCCTGGGTATGTAGTTTTCTTCTAATCCATTTTTTGTTTGTTAAATCAATAGCATGCATACTCTGAATCTGTTTTTCCCTAAATTAATTCCATCCAGGGGCTTATTTGGCATTGTACCTGGTAATGACTATTTTTTATTTTAAAACAATTCACATGCCTGACCCATATACTTCCTTAGACTTGGTTGGAAGAATCAGTGCTGCACAATCAATTGGGAAGCTTAGCTTGTTGGTACCAGTATTCACATAAATACTTTTCTGTGGGGTCTTGTCACAGAATTTTCATGCCAAAACAGAGTATGTAAAAACATAGTGGTTGATGATGATTTACCAGATCTGCCACTTAGGAAATCTTAGAAGACGATATCACCAAACAGGTACCAAAGTTACAATAGCACTGGTGTTATTGGCATTGTGCATGGATGTGCATGTGTGCATATACATGAGCCTTTGGGTTATTGTTGACTAGGTCCCTGCAGTTTTCTTGGCAAGATTTTCAGAAGTGGTTGGCACTGCTTCCTTCATAGAGCTGAGAGAGAGTGACTGGACAAGATCACCTGGCTGAACCTTTATGCCTAAAGTGGAACTATAATTCATGGTCTCCTTGTTTCTAATCCAGTGCATTACTACTATACCAAACTATACCAACGAACTCTTGTTATTGGCATGGAACTGCTTTTTTATATTAATGTTCTTTACCACTTGGTACTTGGGACAATGACCCTCGTTTCTTTTAGAACAGGGTCTTTGCAGTCTGCTAACTGTCAGAGAATACACGATACGGGCTAGTAACCTGAATGCTTTTCCTTGCTTCAGTCTCTTAGTTTTTTATAATCAAAATAAGCCACCAAAGAAAATGTGGGCTAGCATCCAAGGCCAAACAGATGTACTGTCTGGTTTCAAAAAACACTTGATGAGGGAATCCAAACTTTTGCCTCTGACTCAGCTCCCTCTGTAGGATTTAAACTGGGATTCCATCTTGGCCCAGCTGTGGCTAAGAGAAGCCACCAGAAGAACAGTCAAATGTTTTGACAAAGGAATGTTTGTCCCAACCCCAGCAGAATGTTTCAGTTATATACATAAATTCTTCCAGCATCTTGTTTTAGGTTTGGTTGTCAGCAGAGACCAATATATTCAGCAGCTTTGGATTTTCTGTTCAGTTGGAAGACCCGCTGAGGAAATAGTGTCTAGAAAGAGGATGTTCAGGCTTTAATTGTTTTCATCTACTGGATCAGGTGAGGAGATCAAGGCATGCTCAACTTCATAAATTCCCTGGTTGCCAAGGAATGCTAAGCTGAAAAATGAGAAGTTATTTTTTTGGTCCTTTTGGGGAACATTACTGTGTTCATGAATAATGGGTTGGGCTGCAAGCAGCAGGGCTAGGCCAAATTCCTGTGCTAGATTGAGCCAGCATTAAGCTTCAAATTTGCCCCCTCCACCAATACAATGACATACTGGCTGCACGTGAGATGGCATTTTTGGAAATGTTCTTGGAAGTCAGAATAAATTCTAAACACACTTGGTGGGTATAGATTTTGGGACTGGCAAGCGTATTTAGTCTCTCTTGAGGCCACCAGGAAATGGCTGTAATGGGAGTGCCTGTCCACTAAGTAGGCAAATAAATAATCAAATGGGCAGAACACTTCCCAACTTCCTCCAAGGGCACAACGGGTAGAGTCATCCTTGTGGGCACTATGTTGCCTGCCCCTGCCTTACAGAAATAAGTACAGAGGGTGACAACAACATTTTATAATTTGCATTTCTTTAACTTGCAGACCTACAGTGCCTTTAGATGATTCTATATCTGTCCGCAGAGTAATTCCAGGGGCATGGTTGTGAGACAACCTTAACTTGCTAGTCCCTTACAAACTACAAAAACATAATTGGGAGAATGTCAGCAGTTTCTAATAATGGTTCTGGCATAGCTTTCTAAGGCATAGGAATGGTGCTAGAAGCTTCCTTCCTTCCATTCCTAAGGTGCAGGTAATCCTAGACCTACAACTGGTTGGTTAGTAACTCTTCAAATTCATGCCAACCCCTCCCCCCCCCAAAAGCCACTTAAGACCTGATTCCAGAGTTCCAATGGCTGCGCACATCTGCCTGGTTACATGACTGCATTTTGGGTGTTTGGCAACTGGCTCAATGCACTTCAGTCATGTGGCCACAATTTACTATGTTTTTGGCCTGTTTCTGGCCTTTTTGGCCCATTTCTTGCCAAACAACAACAACAACACACACTCATAGGAATATATTGATTCAATTAACTACCACTGCAAAAATGTTATAAAAGTGGATCTGGTCATGTAGGTGCATCAATGTATGACCGTCATGATTTATGATTGAAATTCCAGGCTCCATTGTGGGTCATAAATCGAAAACTACTATACCTATGTACAGAATTGCATTTTATTCTTTTAAAACGGTAATGCTCTTGCTGTTGTAAGCACATTGCCTGTGGCACAAATGCCACAGCTTACTTCTGTACAAATGTGCTTATAATTGCATTAGATGTATCTTGCAGCATGTTAAAATTCCTCTCCAAGTCCTATTTTCATTTCTTGGAGTGAAATGACATACGGTAGTAGAAAGCATGACAGAATATTCGGGGATTGAAATGCTTGTAGTCATTCAGAAGAATGAGTCAGTGTGGAAAAGCCATTCCTTGGGTTCCAGCTTGGAAACCGAAATTTTCTTTATCTAATGTCTTTATCTGCATTACATAAACAGCAGCATGTGTGCCAATTAGGAGTACATGAAATTAGTGCTAAAGCTTGTCCAAGTTTACTTTACCCAAGTAACATGTATTTTGCATGAGACTCTTTCCATATCTTCAACAAAGCATTAGATTACATAATCTGGTAAGGATAATGGGATCCCATTATTCTTGGCACTATGTCTATTAACCATACCAAACAAAAAGGCATTGGTAAGTGCAAGATGAAAGCCTCACCGAACGAGCCTCCCGTAAGGCATTAATAAAAGCAACAGCCCTATCACTGGGTAAAGTCAGCAGAGGCCTTGAGAACCAAACATGTGGGGCAGCAAGGCGCTTTGAAAGGAGCGAGCTATCTGGCACCTATCTAGGTGTGCATCCTGGAATACTTTAGGAACAACTGAAGATGTTACTTTATGGTTGCTACATTCGTCTTTTGCACACACATAGGAAAAGGCACTGTATTATTTATTTATTTATTTCTTCCATTTCTATGCCGCCCAACTCCCTAGGGACTCTGGGCGGCTCACAACAGAAGAGCAAACATCAAAACAATACAAAGACATCTAAAAGCAGTTTAAAAAACACATTTACAATTTAAAACAGTTTCAGCCATCTGTACATTCATGGCCCGACCTCGCTAGTCATCCCCACAAGGTCAGTGGCCCCAGGCCTGTCGGAAGAGCCAGGTCTTTACGGCTTTCCGGAAGGCCAATAAGGTGGGGGTAGTGCAGATCTCTGGAGGTAACTGATTCCAGAGAGCTGGGGCAGCCACAGAGAAAGCCCTCCCCCGTGGACCTGCCAGCCGACATTGTTTAGCTGACGGGACCCGAAGAAGACCAACTCTGTGGGATCTTACCGGTCGCTGGGAGGTATGTGGTAGAAGGCGGTCTCGAAGATAGTCTGGTCCTGAGCCATGTAGGGCTTTAAAGATAATGACCAACACCTTGAATTGTGTCCGGAGACCTATAGGAAGCCAGTGCAGCTCGCGAAGAATTGATGTAATGTGGGTGTATCTAGGCGCACCCACAACAGCTCGCGCCGCTGCATTCTGGACCAGTTGTAGTCTCCGAACACTCTTCAGGGGTGGCTCCATTATTGTCCATGACAGCCAGTAAAATACCTAAGCTGACACTGAGCAAAAAAAAAAAAAAGACCCAGACACTATGACCCAGCGACATGTTGGGATTTTACTAGAATTTTCAAGTTGTAGCCTTTTGCTAACATTTTCCTTGAAGGGGTGTACAGTTTAACAAAAAGAAAATCTACAGTTTAACAAATTCAATAGTACCTTGGTACTCAACTACTTTGAAACTAATCGAATTTGGTAGTCAACACATTTTGACACAAACATTTTGTCCTGGTACTCCTAGTTTGTTTGGTACTCAAGACACAAGCTAGAACTGGTTGGTGTCGACTGCCTTGTGACTCACTGCATTATTCCTTATTGGAAAAATTGTTTGGTACTTATTGTTTTTAGTACTTTTTGCACCTCCTGGAACCAATTAACAATGAGTATCGGGGTATCACTGTAAGCACAAACCAGTGGGCCCCTATTTTGTCTATAGAAGGGTAATGCTAGGTATAGTTCCAACCACTGTTATTCCTGCCATGTATCCACTCTGGATCACCTGTCTGTCATAGACTCAAATTCATTTCCAGAAAGACCAATGGCCTTTTTCATTCAAACTGATTCCCTAAATCACTCTCTTGCCACTACAAGAAGTGTCTAAGATTTACCCTATTTTACCCATAGCTTTCCCCGCTCCTCAGATTCTGCTAGATTCTGCTTCCGTGTATTGTGATCTGATTGTCAGAAACTTCGGCTAAATGTAAGTTAGGCATTTTATCTCTTTGCAGCAAAATATCAGAAAATCTCCATTTTGTGCATGGAAATTGATACTAATGCATTTTATGGGGCGGGGGAATGAAATTAGATGGACATTATTTTGTCCTAGTACTTTCTGTACTAGGGCTGGTGTGCTCATAAAATACTTTTATAATAAATTTTTGTCTCTATGTACAAGTTTTATGTGTAGCTTTTTTTTAAAAAAAGAGCTTAACATAAAATAAGGAACACTCCATTCATTTAGCCGTAGCTTGGGTAAAATGAATGTGGTTCTTCAAAAAGAAAAGAGTTTAGCAAAGCTCAGTTGCTCAAAACTTCCAAGAGACTGTGCTCCATTAAATGATTAGAAAATCTGTAATGATCGCACACATAGATCTAAGGGATCAGAGGCACACAGCTGCAGTTTCACAATGTTGACTAGATTTTGCCCTCTGCCTGCAAGAAAGCAAGTTTTTTGGCTTGGGATGTTAACTTCTCAGAGCTATTCTTCCCCCCCCCCACCTCCTCCTCCTCCTCCTCACATCCATGTTGAGTTTTCTAAGAGAATTATTTCAACATTGAAATAAACTTTCTTTCTTCCCAAATGTGCAGCTTAAATAACTACTAGCAGATCGTTAATGCAGCGGGAATATTTCTGTGTGGTTCAGTCATAACTTAGTCTGAAAACCAGAGAGTTGCAGTGAAAATTCAGTGTAATTGTGTCATTTGATACAGAGAAAAGGAGGAGAAAAAAGCTGATTAAAAAAACCTTGGCTGGTAATATGGTACTTTTGGAAGCTTGTAAACTTCCAAAAATGTATGATGGTTAATCATATATTCCTTGCTTGGTCTCCTGTCTTTGCTTATGGGTCATAGGAATGTGTGCTGCGTTGGACAAAAGGAGAAACTCATGGTTTTCATTATAAGTTGTAAACATCCATGGCAGAAGGTCTCAAGAGTATGATCATCATCTCTCTCTCACTACTTACTTATTTTGTAGAAACATTAAATTATACTGAGAAAAAATTATATGGCCAAGCATATAGGAATGTTTAGGCAGGGAGCTATATCTGAGATCTTACCTATTAGAATCAATAGAATTTTAGTTAATCATCACTAAAGTATCAAGAATGTCAAGAACTTAGGCTAATATTTTTTCATCTCCAATTTAAAAAGTTAGATGAAGTGATCTGATATCAGAGTGAATACTGTTGGGCTAAGTGGAACAGTTTTATATGCTGCTACAAATCCAATGGCTTTATTAGCTTTTAACTGTCAGGGCTACTAGATCTAGTTTGCAAAAATGGAGAAGATCAGTGGAGGGCAACCAAGAGAAGTTTGCTTGCATCTAGGGGTTGTCCATGGTTTTTCAACCCAAATCTAGAAATCCTAAATGTATATCTTTTATTCATATTACCTATTTCATTGATATAATTATGTAACAAATATTCCATGTGTCTCAGGTTAGGCTCAGGTTAGGCTGAAGAAGAATTCTTTATAATTTCCAGATACATCAGATTTGATATGCACCATGTACACTACCTTTCACATAAAGCACATAG
The DNA here is from genome assembly GCA_023053685.1 of Diadophis punctatus similis. NCBI lineage: Eukaryota > Metazoa > Chordata > Lepidosauria > Squamata > Dipsadidae > Diadophis > Diadophis punctatus. The sequence continues at coordinate 152,195,043 of JALIGW010000001.1, forward strand.
TCAGTACTAGCAATAGTAAAGTAGTAGCAGTAGATGATGGAGTAATGATAATAATTTATTAAACCTAGGTGCCATCCAGCTCCCCATGACTCTGGGCAGATCTCAACCATCATACAAAGACATTATAATAAAAGGTTAAAAAAAATAAAGCTAAAAAGGTCAAGATAGGACATGTCTAAATAATAACAGTAATAATAATGTTTTGCCTTCTTATCTTATACAACAGACAACATTTCCCACTCTTGATTTGCAGAAGAGCAGTAACCCCAAATATGTCACACATTTTAAACAAGAACAGAAACGTGTTGAAAATAAATAACTGATGTTAAAAATGGATAGAGAAGAAAACATCACGGAGAAAAAGAATAATATAAACTCCCTCATAACAATATATAATAATGTTCTAAATTAATGATTTGCAAACCTAAGATACATGCCCAGCATCTTAAGAAGGTACTCTACCTTCCAAATGTGTTAGGTCTCCAGATTTCTGGATGTGGGCTGGACTCTTGCCTTCACCAGCCAACATGGCCACCAGCCCAGCTGGTTGGAGCTGATACAAGTAGCATGACACATCTGGAACACATTAGGTTAGGGAGGGCTTGCTTAAATCTGGTGCTCTTTATTTTGGATTAGAGTAGAAACTGGGAGCAACAAAAGCATATTTTCACAGTCCAAGGTCAAATTCCCAAAATGGTAACTCACAGCTAGAAAGAAACACAGAAGAGTAGTCATTAAGACGGTCTGCAAGTCAAAAGTCAAGCCAGTCTAAGCAAGAATGAAGTGTGCTAAGATCAAAAAGCAGTCGATACAACTAAGGAGAATTTTGGGACAGATAGAATTCAAGGTAAAAAAGGTGATCGGCATTACTGAATCATGAGTGACAGGTATTACTTCTAAGCAATTATCTATTCTAAGATAATTTACACTGAAAGCCATAGTTGAGCCGAGGTGGCGCAGCGGTTAGAGGCAGGTACTGCAGGCCACTTTAGCTGACTGTGATCCGCAGGTCAGCGGTTCAAATCTCACGGGCTCAAGGTTGACTCAGCCTTCCATCCTTCCGAGGTAGGTAAAATGAGGACCCAGATTGTTGGGGGCAATATAAATATACATTGCTTACTGGTGTAAACCGCTTAGAGAGTGCTTGCACTGTGAGGCGGTATATAAATCTCACAAAAATAAAAAAAAAATAAAAAATAGTTATTCCTTAGTGGGTTGGTGCTCATTGAGTCTGACCAGGTCATGAGGTCTTTCAGGTGTAGTTAGCAAGATTCTTAAGGAGGCCCCCAATGATGAGCTGCTTTCCATTGCAAGTGAACATTTCAATTTTTTTCCACCTAATGATATTCTTATAGGTTCCACCATCAATAATGGGGCTTTCCCCTGGTATTTACAGTCCTAAATCACGATGGTGGTAAAGCAGGACATCACACGACTGGATTCTATTTTATGATCTTTTTCACTCTGGTTGTTCAGCAAACAAAGTGGTTGTAAAGCAAAGCCATTGTTGCTATGGGCCAGTTTTTGTTAAAACTGTTAAAAAGCAGGGGGAAAAATGCTGGAAAAAATTGTCATAAATTGTGGTGATGTGACCACTGGGTGCTGCACATGTCTGTAAATGTGGACCAATTGCTGAGTGCCCAAAAGCAGTCATGTGACTGGTGGGAAGTGATATTGGAATATTGAAACTGGATCATAAATAGTTTTTGAGCCATGGTGGTGCAGTGGTTAGAATACAGCATTGCAGCCTAATTCTGCTGACTGCTGATTGCCAGCAGTTTGGCAGTTCGATTCTCACTCATGGGTTGAAGGTTGACTCAGCCTTCCATCCTTCTGAGATCGGTAAAATGAGGCCCCAGATTGTTGAGGGAAATAGACTGACTCTATAAGCTGTTTAGAGAGGACCGTAAAGCACAGTGAAGTCTAAATTCTAGTGCTATTGCTATTTTGGGGATATGTCTTAACTTTGAACAGTCACTAAGCAATTGGTCGTATGTCAAGGACTACCTGTTTTGATAAATCTAGAGCAGGATCCTGGGCAAGCTGTGTTTTTTTCCTCAATCCTATGCCAAGGCCAAACTCAACAGAAAGCATATTGCCTTTCTAAGATGAGGCCATAGTAATACAGGAGCTAAGTAAATGAAATTAAAATTGGCTGTATTAGAGATAGTGGTAGATGTTTTTACAGAAAAAAGGGGAATGTGGATAAATCGCACACATATGGCTGAAGCAATTTGTTTCTCACAGTGGAAATTCAAAAATCTTTGATGACCCAAGCTGATGCCACATGGGCAAAATGCTGTGCTGTGCTCAAATGAATAAGTCAGCATAACCACACTAGCAATATCCCACTATGAATTCAACATGAATTAAATTCTTCAAGATTAATGTAATCTTTTAGCACTTGTCAGTCCACCAGCCTTCTCATTCTTTGCTAAGAACATCTCTGCCAAAAGAAAAAGAAATGGATAAAATCATTGTTCTTTTTCTCTTTAAGTATGTAGTTTTTTTAAAAAAAAATCTAGTGATCTTTCTGTTCATTTAAACTGCAGTTTGATACCTTTGATACTGATTAAACTTACTGCTTGCGTTATTGTTCCGCAACAGTTGTTTTATTGCTATGTTGCTATGCTTAGGAATTATGATATTATTTCTTAGGTTATTGTTACGGTGTTTAATATGGAGCTTTATAAAGCCAAAACACAACGAACGGATGGATGGATAACACAACTTCTTTATCTGCAGAAAATGTGATCATATGACAATTTACCATGCTGTCTATACTGATTCAGGAGGAGAGCTTGGTGATTTTTGCATCCATGACCAAAGTTAAGAATGAAAAGATTTACATCCAGGGCTGACTTTAGGTCAAGTCAAAGAATATGCCACTTTAATTGCCAAAGCTTAGGAGCAGGGGTGGGTTCCACTTACCTTCACCACCGGTTTGCATCATGATGTTTCGTGCGCGCATGCGCACGTCCCCTTGTGCAATTCTGCTTCCACGCATACTCAGTAGCTATAATCAGCCTGAAACACAGCTGAGGAACTGATCAGCTGTGTTTCAGGCGAAGGAATAAAGGTAAGTATAAACCCAGAGGCGGGTGGGAGGGCCCTTTTTCAAGCAAGAGGAAAAAACTTCCAAACAGTAAAAAATTTGGGGGAAAAAAAGATGGCAGCACTCACGGACTGGCACCAACTGAACCGAATCCGTGACGCCATTGTGACATCACCAGTGGGTCGCTACCGGTTCGGGCGATGTGGTCCGAACCGGGAGGAACCCACCCCTGCTTAGGAGGATGTTATTGCTCCCTCTTCTGAATTTTTCAAGAAATGCAAATCTTCCCAGTGGTGGGAGGTGGCACCATAAGTCAATGTGTCCTAGGGCTCCATATGTCCTTGAGCCAACATTGACTACCTCCAATGTTATGCAGGTGAACATCTATCCAGGTAGCACTCTAATCCTTTGATGATTTTCTCCCAATATCCTCTGTCCCTCCTTTATGCAGGAGAATAGGAATTCTCATTCACCAGGCATTGTAGAGAGACGTAATTGAATACAGCTTGTATGTAAACAGTGCAATTGATTTGTTGTCAACATTTGGTCTCTTCTTTCAATATTCAGGATCAGTTTGATTCAGGGAAGATGCAAATTGAATGGAGATGCATTGTCTACATGTAGTCAAAGGCCTAGTACAAAAAAATACTGCAGAGTTGTTGATATTTTAGTGCAGTTTTTCTATAGCTTTAGTTGAGTTTGAAGGACTAGCGTGCTGGCATTTATGTGCAAAAATGCCCTTGCTTTATTGTTATCTTCTTTTTACAAATGTTTTAAACAATTATGGTATGTAATTGCAACAAGAAAAGGAGCATTTGCATCAGAGGATTTGAAACAGTAATTTCCAAGATATATTGTTTGATCAAGGATAAATAACACCCCTAGGTGTGTCCGCCAATTTAATTTCAAGCTTTTATCACCAATTTATTTCTGTTATCAAAATAAGGATTTTTTTTCATAAAGAAAAAATGCCTGTTAGATGCATTGTATATACTCATAATTATATGCAGCAACATTTAAACTTGGCATTGAAACATCATTGAAAGTATTGTTTAATGAAATGATAAATATCCTTACCTTTCTGCTTGGAACAGAAATATTTGTGGGAGGAGGAAGATGATATCAACAGATGCAAAAGATCTCTTTAAGCATTGCTTGCTTGTATAGTTTATGCCTCATTATGTCACTCTAATGAAATCCTCTTCAGAAAAAATCTTGGAACTTTCCCCCAATTGTTTTTATTGTTTCCTAGTATGATTTGATTGCTTATTAGTATCCTATAGCTATCACAAAGTGTTGTATCTTATGATTCTTGACAAAAATATTTTATTTTTTCTTTATGTACAATGAGAGCATATGCACCAGTTCCTTGTGTGTCCAATCACACTTGGCCAATAAAGAATTCTATTCAATTCTATTATATTCAAATAGTAAAGATGCTTTGCCTTTTGGATAACAACAAAGAAAGAATGATAACTGAGCAGAGGACAAATAAGCCACATCATAATTGTAATAGGGAATGTGGTAAATTTGAGCCTATGGGATAATAATAATAATAATAATAATAATAATAATAATAATAATAATAATAATAATAATAATAATAATAATAATAATAATAATAATAATAATAATAATAATAATAATGTTATTATTATTGTTGTTATTGTTGTTTGTTGTTGTTGTTGTACTTCTTCTTCTTCTTCTTCTTCTTCTTCTTCTTCTTCTTCTTCTTATTCTTCTTCTTCTTCTTCTTCTTCTTCTTCTTCTTCTTCTTCTTCTTATTATTATTATTATTATTATTATTATTATTATTATTATCTAATTAAGGACTCATAATATACTTATCTTCAGTGGGAGAAGAAATTTCTTCATCTTTTCCTTCTACAGGTCAATTTGTTCATTATCATGATCACATAAGTAACCCTGAGCCAAAAGTAGGATGTTTCTCATTAACAAATTAGTTTCAGTTAAGCGACAGGTTTCGCTTTTCATATATATTTTGAAAACAGCCAAAAATATAATTCTATCAGTAACTTTTAGGAATAGTTGTGAGGTTGGGTATTCAAAGTTAGAGCATTGCTCATTGAGAAGCCATTGCCTTCACTCTGAATTGGCTTCATCTAGCATCCTCAGTGCTTAGTCATTTTCAGAAGATGTGCAGTGTCATGTTATTGATCTATGTGATTAATTAAAATACAACAGTCAGAAGCACAGTATGATGTTAAATCTCATATAGATCAATACAAAAAGAGAGGAATATTTATATATCCTTTTCACTTTTCCAAAATAATTTATGTTCTAGTTCCAAATAAAGCCAATGCTTGATGTATCTGTTGCAATGACAGCTTCTAAAAATAGGAACTACGTAGGATGGACAAATGGCTTCTTCCATTGCCAGTGTTTCTGCTTCGACCAATAGTGTTCCAGATAAACCACATGGTCACTGTGCATCTGCAGAAATTAAACTGTACTATTATGGGAAGACTTATTACTTAGAAATCATGACAATTGTGAATGGCAACAGATATTCGGGGCATTGATCTATGGATTCCCTAATAATGAATTTTGAACCACATGTTGAAGCCTACTGCCACTTTTATTATCTGATGTATGATTAGAAAAACAGTAAAATACAGTAGATGTATAAATATATAATATGCATTCACCCAAATCACATTTCTAAACAAATGTCTAAGATAAATAATAGTGACTTTTCAGAATCATTGTATTTAAAGACTGAACAGTAGGTTAAAAATGTAAACATTTAAACCTAGGCAGCTGTTTAGATTGCCGACTGTTGATTCAAGCAATGATTTTTGGTGTGAGAAAGCTCAGATCTAAGGTTTTCAAGATATCTTCATGCCACCATCCTACAAGATTAGCAGCATATCCTGCACATGTCTATTCAGAATGGCCCTTCTGAGTTCAGTAGAGCTTACTCTCAGCTACAGTTAGTAGATGGATGGCTGTAGCCTTGGTTGGCTCTTCTGGCCTATGTTTTCTGCATGGCTACATAGCAAACGATGTGTCACCACTGGGAGCATGCGAAGCTGACATGAGGTTGCGCTTTCACTACTGATAATATCCTAAGAGGCGAGATTGTCTCTTGGAATCAATTACTCAGAATTCATAACCTGGAACTTAATGATTTACTGCTCTGCATATACTCTATTAAAGTTTAAGCGCTTTTTCTTGCTATCATCTTGTTCTGAAGACAGGGTGATGCTTTGTGCAAAGTAAATAATGTAACACTACAGGATTTTAAAACATCTTACAAATTAAATATTAAACTTTCAAGGTTTACTTGATCTGAAGGTCCCAGGTTGCTTTCAGTCTTGGCTGATCCCTGGGCAGTTCTACCTGTCCATCGCATAGGTTGGCCAACTCATGATAATAGAATCCAATATTTTTAAAAAAGGGATGATTATCTCTCTTTCAAAAGCTGTCATGGAATTTAACAAGTAGAGTAATTTTCCAACAGAAAAAAACCATGCCAACATTCTCTTCTGAATTTTGAAAACCATTATTAATTAGTCCCAAAGGTGCTTTTTTCAAGAGGCAACTGGAGTTTCTGGTTGTTGATTTTTTTTTAAGATGTTTCACTTCTCATCCAAGAAGCTTCTTCAGCTCTGACCTTTGGGACAACAATCTCCATAGACATTATTAATTAGAAAATAAATTCCTTTGATGGTCTCCCCCCCTCAAAGGCAACCAAAAACATTAATGAAATCTGCAAACATCGATGAAACTTGCTTGGGTGGGGGAAATGTTCTTACGCCTACCTTCTCCCATAGCATTTTTCAAACAGGATGGGCACTGGGCAAGCAGAGAGGCTACAGGATGATAAAGAGACTTGTACCGAGCACACTAATCCCCTTGAAACTTTAGAGCAAGAAAAAAAATGCATAAAGGCACCATATAAAGAAATTCAGAACTCTGAGAATGCAAGGGAAAGAAACGTAAGGGAGGGAGGGAGGGAGAGAGGGAGGGCGGGGAGAGGGGGAGAGGGAGAGGGGGAGGGAGGGAGAGAGAGAGAGAGAGAGAGAGAGAGAGAGAGAGAGAGAGAGAGAGAGAGAGAGAGAGAGAGAGAGAGAGAGAGAGAGAGAGAGAGAGAGAGAGAATATTAGGGAAAATAGAAAGTAAAAATATCCATTTCATTTCTCCAAATTAGCTATGAGTATTTTTGCCCTGTTTTTTTATTAGATGAAACTTACACAAAAGCTGGACCAAGATGTAGGGAAGACAAATTCCAAATGTTACATAATTCAATGCAAGGATTTCTGAGATACATAGTTTGTTGACTGCAGTCTACAGCTTACAGTGTTTGAAAGGTCACAGTAGTTCTTTACCAACATCGCTTAAAAAAACCCCACCCTCTGCATTTGGCATCCCACCCTCCATGTCTCCATGAACACTGCCCACATCCACATCCACAACCCTTCCTATCAGTAATCCTGTGATGGGACGGGGGAATTACTGCTTACAAGGTGAAAAGACAGGAAGAAGACACAACATGGTATTATTTATAATTTTACACAGTGAAAAAAGAAGCTCTACAGAGTAAATGATTTGCAGATGGGATATATGAACGAGGGAGGAGGACTTAAGTAAAAACATGCAGTTGAAAAATATTGTCTTTTGACAAAAGAAAAGATGAGAATATATTGCGCCACAAAGGAAGGAAGGAAGGATGGGAAAGGAGAGGAGTGGGAAGCTGAATAAACAAACTCACCGGAGGATTAAAAAAATTATTTAGCACTTTGCAAGAGAGTTCTATCACATGTAGAACCACTCATAAAGAATCATATGATTGCAGAGAAAATGATCTCCACCTCCATCCGCATCTCTCTATATATATTTCCACTTTCCTCCTATAAACCTGTCACCCATCCAAAGGGATGTCATGATCTCAGGCAATGGACAAATCAGTCACTGAATCTAATATGACTTCTCTTTCATCCTTCCTTCTCTTCCCTCCCAAGGAACTGTACAAGCAACTCACCCAAAGCACCATTGTAAAACTTTGTTTTAATGGACAATGTACTGCATTGGGGTGGCTGTCTGTTAAATCCAAATGCATGCCATTTACGGTATGTCATTTGCATCCATTTATCATTTCGCATGATTACATAATTGACTACCGGCATTTACTTCCTAATTGTCAGTTGGTTTTGGAAGGGATAAGCATATATGGAAATGATATTAACATGTCAATTATGCAAGTGAGGTAAATTGATGCAAGTGATGCCTACTACGTCAGTTGTGTGGACAGCTTCAGAAACAATGGATCTTTATCCGTTCTTTGTGGTTACAGTCTGTTATATCTTAAGTCCAATGAATAGAGATCTGGATCTTATTCCTTTTTCCCGTTTGGGGTCACAGTTCTGTCTTTTCCAGCTTGCAGAATTCCCAACCTGTATATTGGAAGTAGAATCCTTACGGGAGTTTGACTTGAAGCCAAGGTGAGCTAGAGATGCTTGACCTACTTCAAGTGAGGTAAAATCCCATACTTTTTAATCCTGTGCCAGATTCAAATTCCACTCTGTATTGGAGCACAGACCTGTGTGCCATATAACTGTACCTTGTTCTTGTTTATAAGTGAACACATTCATCTGATTCTTCCAAATCTATGTCATACAGCTTGCATAAATCTTGACTGGGTCCATATAAACAAAATGTAGTAATAAGTGGGCTCATCTGACCAAAAAATGGTTATAAATATACACATAAAATAAAAAGATAATAACTGTGATAGTAAAATATCTCATCAACTTTATCTTTCAATGATGAATTCTGGGTATAGCTACCGGATAAATAAAGGAAACCTCATGATAATTGTATAAGATGCACCACCGAACCGCTTGATGCCAAAGACTGTTATTATTACTGCTTCGATTAGTAAGTAAACACTGATAAATAAAAAGCCTCCTGCATGAGAAAGAAGGACATGGCAAACAATAGACATGGCAGGCAAGAGTACGTTCTCCTTAAACTTCCTGGCTAATTGTAAATTGAGATCAGGTTTAACTAAATATTGACCGAAAAAGAGCTGTGTGTAAAGAAATCCAGGTCCTGAAGCCATAAGCTGATTCATATAAACTCCAGCTGTGCCCAAATAGAGTCCATCTGAATTTAAACATTTGTTTTAGAATGTTGAGACAAAGGCACATGATCCCGGGATTTTGGAAACTGAGCGTGCATTTCAGTGATGTGACATTCTATGGTTGGGAAAGGGGGAGGAAACCATAAAATTTCTGCTTCTTATATCACCTAGCAACCCCCTCCTGCCCCTTCCCATCCCTGGCATTCTGAAATGAAAGAGGACGACATTTCTCACAAGACCTCCTGGATGTGTCATTGCGACAATTACAAAAAGCAACTTTACTTTTAAAAATAATGCATATATTTGTTTCAAGGAACTTTTGGACAAAGAGAGGCTTTTCTTTATGCCTATTATAACCTTCCCTCTCCATGGCACTTTTAACTGATCTTAAAAGAAACGACAACTTAGGTAACAAATGATGAATTGTTGTCCATCAATGGACATTTTGTTCAAAAGAGGCGTTTTCCAAAAACCTTTTCATGGACATACTTTCATATTTAGTTAGCAATCTTTCTCTTTGTTTTGGGGCATCCCATGTCCTATTAAAATGTCCAATGGTGATCAAGTTTAATGCTTCCTATTATCAATGACTCAATTGCCATTGTCACCAGGAGCTGTTTTACTGTTCTCCTGGAGGATCATTCTTCAGAAACTTCTAACATGGTTGCAAAATTCTTATCAATAGCTACAGCTGTTAGAAACATCTGGTTCCACCACCATATTACATTGACTAATAGCTTTAGGATTTTATCACAATTAAAAAAAATTAGAGTTATTATATTGCATGTTGGCCCTTTATAGTATTTGATCTTGGACTGTAATAAATGTTGATTCATTGATTTTATATACCTCCACATGATGGTCTATAACCATAATAAAGATTTGCTTTGTTTTGCTTTGATATATACCCTCCCCCCCCTACACAGACACCCACACACCCAGGACCATCTGGGCAGTGGTGGGTTCCTACCGGTGTGGTCCACTCTATAGCACTGGTAGCGGCCTGCTGGTGATATCACAGTACTGGTGCGATTGGTTGCCGGTGCCTGGGCGCCGCCATTTTTTTAAAAAAAAATTAATTTTTTTTAAAAAAATTTCTTCTGCGCATGCCCAGAAGCCGAGCTTCTGGCACTGCGCATGCGCTGCCTTCCTACCCCACAGTGGGTCTAAGCAGGGGAGGATGGCTGAGGGAGCGCGTGAGACCCTGAAAGAACGGGCGGCAGGAGCTATCTCCATTCCCCTCCCTTCAGCAGTCCGAGAAGCCACGAACACGCAGTGATGATCCTAGGCATTTTTGCACGTTCGAGGCTTCTCGGGCTGCTGAGGGGAGGGGGAATGGGCGGCAGGACCTATCTTAGTTCCCCTCCCTTCAGCAGTCCGAGAAGCCACGAACACGCAGTGATGATCCCAGGAGCATGCATGGCTAGCTCAGGAATTCTGGGAGTTGCAGTCCACAGGTCCTCAAAGAACCATAGTTTGGCCACCCCTGATGTAAGGTATAAAATAGCAAAAATAGTGGTAACATAACATCTCTCTGAAATAACTAATATATGACCGGCAAGCCACGCCCACCTGGTCACATGGCCAGCAAGCCACACCCACAAATAAGCCACGCCCACAGAGTGGTAGTAAAAAAATTAGGAACCCGCCTCTGCATCTGGGTAAACAGATGTCAACATGGTGGCTGCGATCATGGGATTGAAGCAGCAACCTTTTTTTTCCTGTGCATTTGCACACATGACACAGCTTAAAATGGGGTGATGTTTTGATGTCACGGTTGCAGCCGCCATTTTTGACCTCTTCTGTGGATGTTCTTGCATAGATTTAGTACTTGGTTTTAAATAATATTTATGAAATATTTTCCTGATTTGATTCATTTGTTCCCTCTAATTTGTTTTTGCCCATTTATCCCCAGAGTTTTGATAGGATGGAAGGAAATAAAGGAAGTGAAAATAGCTTGATGAGCTGACAGAAATGGAGAGTTGCAGTTGTGGGGAGGAAGAAAAAAATGGCTAGTGAACTAAAATGAAGGTGGGCAGCTTTTGGTTATTGAACTTGGTGGTTCCAGAGTGATCGATAGGAATCATAGGAAGATCATAAAGATGAGAAGGCTCAGATTTTAATGGACCATGCCTACCTGAACAAATGGGAAGAAGAAGATCTGACGAAGACCCAGAAGAACATCAAGAGAGAGAGACTGCCAGTTGAGGGAAATTAATATTAAGGTTAAGTCAAAGAGGCTGGGAGATTTAGCATAGCCACATGTGTATCTACATTTTAATACAGATACACACACACACACACACACACACACACACACACACACACACACACACACACACACCAGAAGAAGTAGCATTTGAAAGATGTGGAAATAGATGAAGACAAAGCAATTGGAGCTTTAAAACGATTAACTGCTTTTTACAGCTTTACCATACCCTTTTTTACAGCCGACACTTAAGGAGAAAGTGGGCCCAGGGGATTTCTTAAATGACTAGCCTTGTGTGGCTAAAATGCAAACCAACTTTCCTATCTATGTTATGAATAAAAAGAAGAGGGGGTAAATTTTATAAGGAGGTCTCTACTCCATAGGAAAGATTTGATCTATCTTTATTGAAACTGGCTATAGTAACAAAATCTTGCAGGTCTGATTGTACTGCACCTCTTAGGGAGGCATCTGTCTGAGTCTCTTCTAAATGTTATTTGGCTGTTTTAGACTTAACAATGTTTCCGTCCCCTTTGTCTAGGCCAGGGGTCCCCAACCCCCAGTCTGTGGACGGGCACCGGGCCATGGCATGCCAAAAACCGGGCTGCGCAAACAAGCGAAGCCCCATCCGCGGGATGCAGGCAGCATGTAAAACCACACCCTCTCCAGGCCATGGAAAAACGGCTCTCCACAGAACCAGCCCCTGGTGCCCAAAAGGTTGGAGGCCACTGGCCTAAGCAACAGGTCCTGCATAATTTCATTGAGGTCATCTTGCTTACTCTTTACAAATGATAGAACTTGGTCAATTTTCAGAACACAGCCATGACATGACTTTTGTTTGATAGAACTTCAACGTGTCAATTCAGTGAAGCAGTTGATGTAATGTGCCGCTGCCTGGACGATGTGAGGGTCTGGATGGGAGTGAACAGACTCAGGCTCAACCCAGACAAGACTGAGTGGCTCTGGATATTGCCTCCCAAGGACTATGTCGACTGTCCCTCCTTGGTTCTTGGGGGAGAAAAATTGACTCCCTCAGAACAGGTCCGCAATTTGGGTGTCCTCCTAGACCCACAGCTAAAATTGGATCAACATCTTTCAGCTGTGGCTAGGGGGACCTTCGCACAGATCCGTCTTGTGCACCAATTGCGGCCTTACTTGGAGAGGGAGGCCTTGCTCACAGTCACTCATGCCCTTGTCACCTCACGGCTAGACTACTGTAACGTGCTCTACATGGGGCTACCCTCGAAGAGCATCCGAAGACTCCAGTTGGTACAGAATGCAGCTGCGCGAGCTGTAGTGGGTGTACCAAGATACACCCACGTAACACCTCTCCTTCGCCAGCTGCATTGGCTACCAATTAGTCTCCGGTTGCAATTTAAGGTGTTGGTCGTTACCTTTAAAGCCCTACATGGCTCAGGGCCAGGTTACCTGCGGGACCGCATCCTACCACATACCTCCCTAAGACCGGTTAGGTCCCACAGAGAGGGCCTCCTCCGGGTCCCGTCGGCCAAATAATGCCGACTGGCGGGGCCGCGGGGGAGGGCCTTCTCTGTGGGAGCCCCGTCCCTCTGGAACCAACTTCCACCAGAGATCCGGACTATCCCCACCCTGCTGGCCTTCCGTAAAGCCTTAAAAACATGGCTCTTCCGGCAGATGGGGTGAATAGGATAATCAGATTCCCCCTGAATGTTGTGTTTATAATTATTTTCTTTTTAATTATATTTAATTTAAATTATGATCACTGTTTTTAAAATGTACGCTTCTTATTCATGCTGTACGCCGCCCTGAGTCCCACGGGATTGGGCGGCCTATAAGAGCGTTTAAATAAATAAATAAATAAATAAATAAATAAACGTGGAACCTATTTCCCCCCCAAATTATTCTTGAAATAAAAGGCTTCAGTTTCAGTTAACATATGATACCTTTTATGGACACGTCCATCTTGTTTTCTGACAACAGTGTGGGTTGCCATTGATTTCTCCGGGGATGTTTTCCGATTCCCCATGCAGTCTACAGCTCTGATATAACCTGGTGGTCTTTCATCCAAACAGTGATCAGGCTCAACCTTGATTAGCTTCCAAGCTCAGTTGTCATTTTCTGTCACTTTCTTAAAGACTGCTTTAAAAAAAATTCAGAGGATTGACTATAGCCCAAGCAAACAAAAACGCACACCTCTTTTAATAAAAATGGTACCTTTACAATCATACAACAGGATCATCACTTTATAATTTTACCTTTCCTTTGATTTGCGACTGAAGAGGCAGGAGAAATTACAATCCTTCTCTGAGAGAACAAAGATTTTTAAGCATGCTCTGAAATGTTTTCTGCCATTCAAATTGCTGTCTAGGATTCAATTTCATTGCCTTCTTGCCAGTTTCTCAAATAAAACTTAGTCACATTTGTCACAAATGTTTTTTCAGTTCAGCAGTCAGTTTGTTTGTTTTCAGACAGGCCTCAGCTTCATTCCTCATTTTTTTCAAGCAGCCTTGGTTGAGGTGTGTTGTATAAATTCTGCAAGGTCAATTGATTGAAGAGGTTAAATGATTTAGATGAGGGAATGGGAGTCATCAAATTTTCAGATGACACTAAGCTGGCAGGAATAGCCAACATCCCAGAAGACAAGCCTAGGATCCAAAAAGATCTTGACAGACTTGAACAATGGGCCCTATCCAACAACATGAAATTTAATGTGGAGAAAAGCAAGGTTTTACACCTAGGCTGGAAAAATCAAAGGTATAAGTACAGATTAGGCAAAACCTGGCTCAAAAACAGTAACTCTGAGAGGGAACTTGGAGTCCTAGTGGACAATCACTTAAACATGAGCCAGCAGTGTGCAGCCGCAGCCAAAAAAGCTAATACAATTCTTGGTTGTATAAACAGAGGCATAGAATAAAAATCACGTGACGTATTAGTACTGCTTTATAAAGCCTTAGTAAGGCCACACCTGGAATACTGCATTCAGTTTTGGTCACCACATTACAAAAAAGATGTTGAGACTTTGGAAAAAGTGCAAAGAAGAGCAACTAAGATGATTAAAGGCCTGGAGACAAAAACATATGAAAAACGGTTGCAGGAATTGGGTATGCCCAGTCTAGAGAAACGAAGGACTAGAGGTGACATGATAGCATTATTTCAATATTTGAGGGGTTGCCACAAAGAAGAGGGGGTCAACTTATTTTTTAAAGCACCAGAAGACAAGACAAGAATCAATAGATAGAAGGAAAGAAGCAACCTGGAATTAAGGAGAAACTTCCTAACAGTGAGGACAATTAACCAGTGGAACAGCTTGCCTTCAGAAGTTGTAGGTGCTTCATTACTGGAGGTTTTTAAGAAAAGACTGGACAGCCACCTATCTGAAATGGTATAGGGTCTCCTGCTTGAGCAGGGGGTTGGACTAGAAGACCTCCAAGGTCCAGGGGTGGGTTCTGGTTTTCTTCGCTGCCGGTTCGCTCCTTGACGCGGGCACATGTGCAGTGCTAAAAAAACAGCTTCTGCACATACGCAGAAACAAAAAACAAGATGGCCACGCCTATGGCCATGCCGAGAGAGCCAGTTCGGGGACATGGCAGGCCTGGGTCGCTGCCGGTTCCAGCAACCCAGGCCGCCAAGTTACTACTGGTTCCATATAACCGGTCCAAACCGGGAGGAACTCACCTCTGCCAAGGTTCCTTCCAGCTCTATTCTGATTGATTGAATAAGGTTCTTCCTACCCACTTCCATCCCCAAAGGGCTCCGAAAGATAAACCAATAATTTTGTTAGTTATTTCAGTGTCAATTGTGGGAAAAAGGCAAGTCCTGAAACCTATAAATCATGTATTTGAGCTCCCAGTATTGGAATTCCCTGCAGGAATATTATTGTTTTTGTTCTCTGATTGTTTATTCACCCATATTTATAACAGAAATTGTCAGCCCATGTATTTATCAAAAAAAATCAAAACCAGACATTTAATGGTTAACTTGAGATCATGGCTGTCAACACAAAGATGAGGTATAATTGCAGTGTCATGACACACCAAATGTTGCAAAAAGTGCCCTATGCATTGTTTCCAAGGTACATTTTTCATGTCTTGTCTTTGATTTTGGTTCGGTTTGCCATGGAGCAGCTCACTATCTCTCGGGACTAATCAATTTATTCTACATACCAATCCTCTCCTGATGCATTGCATTACGATCTGTAAGAGGTGGAATTGATTTTTGAACTTGTCCTCCTTATGAATTTATCTCCATTTGCTGTCATGCCTAGCCATCTTTGTAAAAGACATGAGGCCAGAGGTAACATGTATGCTTCCATTTAATCTCTCAAAGATGGCAGGTTATTTATGAACATCATTTTCCTTGTGTGTCATGTTCCCACTGCTAAATAGTTGCATCAGTGTTACATCTGGACTCCAGATGCAAGGAAGGGTGGGATAGATTGGAACAAGGTTATCTTAACATAGTTGTATAGGATTGATGGACAACCTGGCTACTTGTAACATTCATCCTTTAAACAGCCACCACAGATTACTAATCTTACTTGAGAACTTTAAAAAGGCAGAGAAGACATGAACCATCTTTTCCTGTCCATTTTTTATTTATATAAATAGGTCCCCCTAGAAGGGTAAGCATATTTTCCTCATTCTTATTAGCAGCTGTAATAGGTTTAGAACCGGGAGGCCCAGCATAGAGCATAGCTAATGGTTCAGAAGTCCAAAAGTAAAGTGATTTTAAATTGGGTTATACCTCATAATGTGGGGTATATTCAAATAATTTGGCATTATGATCCCAAATCTAATGAGATTTCAAAAACATGTTTGTTATCCCATCTTTTCCTTCAGGAGTTATAGGAAATATATGAAGTTTTTCCATCTTCTTCCTTTTCCATAGTACAAAAACTGGGCACAGAATTGTTACCTTTTTTTTTACTAGACTATGAAATGTTAGGAGATGTAGTGCTCTTACAAGATTCCTACCATTTTTGCTTTTGTTTTTTTAAAAAATGCTTTTTTATATTGTTTTGGAATTTTTCAAATGCCATCTCAAAGGATCCTAAGAGCTCTTAAGGCCATTCCTTTGCTAATAGGATATCTACAGTGTACACTCCCATCTCAAATCTATAACAATGACCATCTTTGACAACTGGCTTGTATTTATTTATTTGCAACCTTTAAAACTTTATTACCACCATTTTACATGCATATAGTATTTAGCATTTCATGGTCTATATTGTTGGCTTCCCAAAGTCATGGATTTGAGATGGCCAACCATATAAATCTAAATAAATAAATAAATCTCCCTGTTACTTAAAAAGTGCCCCCTTATTAACAGAGGAGTAACCTTACTTAAGATCCAACTTATTCCCACGGTCACTCCTTCAGCAAATTTTCCACACTAGGCAGGACGTATCCTCATGCTTTATCCCTTTTCTTATATTATTGTAAGGATGAAGGAGAAACCAACATGTGCAAGAACTGTAAGCTACAGCGTTTATTTATTTGTGGTGAAAAGATTAGGCCCGCAGGGGTGGCCAAACTATGGTTCTTTAAGGACCTGTGGACTTCAACTCCCAGAATTCCTGTGCCAGCCATGCATGTATGGCTAGCTCAGGAATTCTGGGAGTTGAAGTCCACAGGTCCTCAAAGAACCATAGTTTGGCCACCCCTGGTAGGGGAACAGGAAACTATACACAGAAAACGTGGAATGAAAAATGCTCAGTTAAAAAAAAGAAGATTTCTTCAGTGTTTCATCCAGGTCACAATTACTCTGTTATATCAGTATAGATATGAAACTACATCTGTGGGTATATATAAAGTAACCAGATTTTTTTTTTTAAAGCGGGACGGGGGGGCGGGCCCGCCTGGGCACCACCATTTGAGTTTTGCCCTCTGCGCATGCGCAGAACGCTACGCATGCGCAGAGGGCAAAAAAATGCAAATGTCGGCGTCCAGGTGGGGGGGGGGGAGGTGGGAGGTCTTTCCTCGCCTCCCGCCTCCCCTTCGGGAGCCGGCAGTGGCTTGGGCTGGCAAGCGACGAATGGGAGGAGGGAGGCGGGGAAAGGAGGCAGCCGGCAGCTTACCTGCGAGGCGGCGCTCGGGAGCTAGGTCTCTGTCGGAAACTCCAGGCATCCAAGCGCCGCGGTCTCCCGGTCGCCCGCCCGGCCCCAGGGCAACGGCGGCAGCGAGGCGACTGGGGGAAGGAAGGGGAGGGGGACGAGGAAGGGCTGTTTGCGCCGCCGGAGGGGCCGCTCGAGTCCGCAGCGGCGCCTCAACCCCCTTTTTCTAAGACGACGGCAGCGGCGACAGCTCCTCGTCCCTCACCCCTCCACCCGCATCCCAACAGCAGCGGCGCCTCCGAGGGTGGGGCTAGGGATGGGGCGGGGGAAGGAGAGGAGGAGGAGCCCCCCTTCCCCCTCCCCCCAGCTGGCACCTCCGTCAGGGAAACCTTCCCTGATGCTGTCCCCTGCTTTCAAAGAGCCCGACTTGCTTCCGGTTTTTATTTCGGTGGTAGTACCTCTCTTTTGTGCTTCCCCTTCTAAGGTGACCAGATGTCCCGCTGTTTCGGCATTCTTTCCAAAAAAGCGTGACTTTTTGGAAAGAATGCGGGACGCGGGACACACGCTTGAAAAGCGTGTCTGTCCCGCCAAAAGCAGGACGTCTGGTCACCTTAGGTATATATATTGTTATATAAGAATTATTATGGCTACAGAAATGTACATCAGGCCTATAAAGTAATATAGTTTACATAGGTGTGTGTGTGTGTGTGTGTGTGTGTGTGTGTGTGTTTTATGCATTTATAAACAAACTATATTACTTTATAGGCCTGAAGTACAGTACATTTTGTTAGCAATAATAATTCTCATACTTGTAAGTCTTTGTCTTTAAATTCTGCTGCAGGCTTTTCTCATCTACTTAACAGCACATAGGAACTGAAATAGTAATACCTCTCCCTCGTTTTAAGAGCTCCTTAATCTATCTGATGAAAAAATAAATATAATTATTATAAATGTTTCAAACACTTTGGGGCCATTTAGTTCTCTTCCCTTGCAGTTTAACAGACAGTGTTTGCTTTTTCTCCCATTGAGGATTTGACTGAGTTTCCTTTGATTGGGGCCCAATGTCTCAAATTTAATCCTCGGACTAAGACAAAAATAAAACAAACACATGCCATAGAAGGGGGGCCGTGGAACTGCCACCAAATTCCTTGAGCTTTTTTGTATTGTTATCGTTGGTGGGGGAATTAATAAATGTTGGAGTGACAGAGATCTGGAGCAAATATTTTATATCCTTGAACCCTTGTTCAGTTTCCATGCAGATTTTTAATGTCAAAGAAAAGAGAGAAAGTGGGCAACATTTTTCTTCTTCATTTGAATGTTGCCAGCCAGCTCCTTTCTTCTTTCTTTTTCTTCATCACATCTTTCTTTTCCTTATCACAGGCAGGCAAACTTTCAGGGGCTGGCTGATATTTTTGAGGGAGTGTGCGGATTATGGAGGACCATCAAGCCATGGCACATGTATAGGTAGGCCTAAGTTGTTCTGTCTCTGTCTCCTTTGTTGGTGGAACATTTGAAGGCTAACACAATTGACTTTGTGTACTTCCACTCTCAAAATGATAGGAAATCATTCCATTCTCTTTTCGGAACTGTGAATAGAGTTCCGAAGGCCTCGGTGGTGCAGTGGTGCCTGCAGTGGTGCCTACTTCTGCTGCCTGCCAGCTGCCTGCAATTTGGCAGTTCAAATCCCACCAGGCTCAAGGTTGACTCAGCTTTCCATCCTTCCAAGGTGGGTAAAATGAGGACCCAAATTGTTGGGGGCAATATAGTGACTCTGTAAACCGTTTAGAGAGGGCTGTAAAGCACTGTAAAGCGGTATATAAGTCTAAGTGCTATTGCTATTGTTATCCACGAAGAACTTCTTTGTGGAGCTTTCAGGCTACAATAGTTCCCCTCCAACCACAATCTAGAACAGTGATGGCGAACCTTTTTTCCCTCGGGTGCCGAAAGCGCGTGCGCGCGCACTATCGCGCATGTGTGAGTGCCCACACCCATAATTCAATTCCCGGGGAAAGTGAAAATGGGCTCCCCTGCCCCCCCAGAGGCCCTCTGGAGGCCGGAAATGGCCCATTTCCCAACTGCTGGTGGGTCTGGTAGGCCCATTTCTTGCCCTCCTCAGGCACCAGAGGCTTCCCTGGAGCCTGGGGAGGGTGAAAACTGCCTCCCCCACCCCCCGGAGGCCCTCCGTAAGCCAAAAACACCCTCCCAGAGCCTCCGTGCGAGCCGAAAATCAGCTGGCCGGCTTGCACATGCACGCTGGAGCTGAGCTAGGGCAACGGCTTGCGTGCCGGCAGATATGGCTCCGCGTGCCACCTGTGGCACGTGTGCCATAGGTTCGCCATCACTGATCTAGAACCATGAAGTCAAAACATGAGGATGGCTGTGGATGACAAGAGATGCACAAGTGGACAACAGGCCATTTTGGTTGCATGGACAGAGGCAACCTGTAATTCTACCTTGGTACTTTGTGTCAGTGTAACCCAACATACAGAGCATTTCCAGTTTTGGATTATTTGAATATTTTGGATCTCTCATAGGAAATGAGATAAATTAATGGGCTTTATTTCAGTTGGCAAATTCTCAAATATGAGTCGATATCCGCTGGGATCCGTCATCTTTGCTTAATATCAGATTGGCCATTTGGCCCAAACCAGAAGAAATATTTTGTTTACAGGGCTCCAGGATACTAGATGTCTAGGTTAAAGAGACGGGGTTAAGAATGATGATTTGTCCTTTCATTAATAATGACTAGTCAATTTTAAGGGGCCAGATGAGAGCAAAGGGGATGCTATAGTAGGTCCTGAGAATAAAATACATTCTTTTTAACGTGACTGAGCAAATGCTGCTACTGCTGCTATGATGCTGCTGCTGTTTATTATTACAGCGTTTTTTTAAAGTACACATTTTGGTGCTGTTCACAGATGTAACAACATGGTTCCCAGCTCTGCTATAAATCCCAAATCTCTAAGAATGCACATTTTCAACAAAGTAGATACAAAAAAAAAAGTTTATTTTGAGAAGACATAGTCGGAAGTGTATATATAAATTCAAACTGAGGTCAAATTACTTCCTTAAATCCTTGACCAAATTTGTTGGAATGGTAATGGGCTGGACGTTTTCTCCAAATTTCTTCCAGAGAAAAGCTTTCACAGCTTCTCAATGGCAGGGCTTCCCTTTTGTTCTGACAGTAGCAGAGTATTGAAAAAGCCCCACAAGAGGAATTCCGTTATGATGCCGTTCCTTGGGGTTTAATGGAGAGCCATAAGGGCTGCAGATTGTTGGAGCAATGTTTGTTCAATGAAAGATGGTCTAATCTTTGGCTACTTGGCAGCTAAATTAAGGCAACAGCACCACATTCCACCCATGAGAATTTCTCCAGAATTCTTCTTTCAGATAATTTCCAGAACAAATTCTGTTTAAATGAAATTGAGTGAGAACTGTTGGAGAAAAATTGCCAGGGAATTTCTCTGCCTGGCGCTAATTTAAATGCAGATTTTTCACATGGCTTCAAATATGCAGACTTCTGTGGAAAGAGACCAGCTAGATTTATGAGCAAACACATTCAAAACAAGATACAGAAACAGACTGATTTGTCATAACTACGGTTCTTTGGCTGAAGGTTCGGTTTAATGGGAGCAGTTTCAGGAGAACAATAACAGCAAGAAGTCTGCCATGTAGATTTGGAAAGTAATTGCAAGTCATGTTTTCGAGAAGACGAAAAAGAGGTGTTGAAGAATGCAGCAGAGCACACAGAAAATTGCTTCTCATTGGATAGGTGTGAAATTAGTAGTATACTGATATTTAGGAAACATTCTCTTGCCTTTAGTGTTCGTTTACTTAAATTTATTAATCTTCTGGTATTCATCAACCTGTGTCATTGTGCACACACATGTATTTGCTCAATCCATTTAATTTAATATACCTTCTAACATTTATTTCTTTATTAGATTTTTATCCTGCTTTTATTACTTTATAAGTAACTCAGGACAGCAAACATATATAATATACTCCTTCCTCCTATTTTTTCCAGCAACAACAACCTTGTGAAGTGACTTGTGCTAAGAGAGAGTGATTGGCCTAAATTTACCCAGCTGGCTTTCATGTCCAAGGCAGAAATAGAACTCACAGTCTCCTGGTTTCTAGACTTGATGTCTCAACCACCAGACCAAGCTGGGTCTCTCTCAGATCAATACTCTGTTGATCCCAAAAGTTCAAGCTCGGTTATTTTTATGAGCTGCAATCAAAAGGGGATCAGATTATTCTTTATTCTTTATTTTATTTATTGGAATTTGTCAAAGAAAGAACAAGAATAAGAGAATAAAATTATAATGACAGGGTGCACGTTAGTGCACTTAGGCACACCTCCTCTACTGACCACTTAAGTATGAAGTAAGGTCCACAAAAGTCAATTTGTGACTGAAACTGTGAAAATTTGTAGCTGAGACAACTGAATTAGGTAGGGCATTCCAGATTTTGACAACTCTATTACAGAAATCATATTTTTTACAGTCAAGTTTAGAACGATTTACATTGAGTTTATAGCGGTTGTTTGCGTGCGTATTATTGCGATTAAAACAGAAAAAGTCATTCTAATCCCATTCCAAGTTGCAAGCTCTTGGCCTAGAAAAACTCAAAAGGGTACAGAGGATTTAGAACAGTGGTTCCCAAAGTGGGCGGTACCGCCCCCCAGGGGGCGGTGGGAACCCTTAGGGGGGCGGTGAGAGGCAAGAGTGGTGACAGGGGGCGGTGAGAGGGGCCAGGGGGGCGGTAGGTGGTTCGCCATGCTTTTGCATTTGAAGCTCCCTCGCGTTCCTCGCTCTTGTGTGCAGGGCAGCCCATTCTGAAAGAAAACGCGAGATGTTTTCTTTCAGAATGGGCTGCCCTGCACAGAAGAGCATGGAATGTGATGGAGTTACAAGTGCTAGGTATGATGCCCGTCTCGTGGCCCGCCCAGCCCCCGCCCAGGCTCCACTCCGCTCCGCCCCGCACGACTGGTCACCCCAAACTGCGTCCTACCTAGCACTTGAAGCTCCCTTGCGTTCCTCGTTCTTGTGTGCAGGGCAGCCCATTCTGAAAGAAAACATGAGACGTTTTCTTTCAGAATGGGCTGCCCTGCACCCAAGAGCATGGAATGCGACGGAGTTACAAGTGCTCGGTACTGAGCACGGCACAGCGACGAGGGAAGCCGACCGCTCCCGAAGCTGCTCGGGTGAGTGCTCGCAGACCCGCAGAAAGGCTCTGTTGCGGAACCTGCGCGTGCACGGACTTTCCCGCCTGGCGTCCCTGTCGCCTAGCAACCCAGCGCGCGCAATTTGGCGGGCTCCCCTCCAGCATGGAGCACCCGCGGATCTTGGCCCAGCTGCCCCCCGACATCGACCCCACCAAGGCGCCTGTGGCCCTACAGCCGCCAAGGCCTCCCCAAGCTCAATGAAGAGCTGCAGCACCCAAGCTGCTGACGCGGCAGCCAGCCTTGATGGCTCTCTGCGACCTGGTGCACGACCCGGAGAACGCTTACCCAGCCATCGGCCTGGGTGAGCGGCGGCAGCCTGGCCACGGCTGGCGGGAGGGAGGGAAGGGAAGGGAGGGAAGAAGGAAAGAAAAAGGAAAGAAAGAAAGAGAGGGAGGAAGGAAGGAAGACAGAAAGAAAGAAAGAAAGAAGGAAAGAAGGAAAGAAAGAAAGAAAGAAAGAAAGAACGATGGTAGAAAGGAAGGAAGACAGACAGAAAAAGAAAGGAGGGAGGGAAGAAGGAAAGAAAGAAAAAGAATGAAAGAAAGATGGTAGAAAGGAAGGAGGACAGACAGAAAAAGAAAGGAGGGAGGGAAGAAGGAAAGAAAAAAAGAAAGAAAAAGAAAGGAAGAAAGAGGGAGGGAGGAAGTAAGACAGACAGACAGACAGAAAGATGGTAGGAAGGAAGGAAGACAGACAAAAAGAAAAGAGGGGGGGAAGGGAAGGGAGGGAAGAAGGAAAGAAAAAGGAAAGAAAGAGCGAGGGAGGGAGGGAGGGAGGAAGACAGAAAGAAAGAGAAAGAAAGATGGTAGGAAGGAAGGAAGATAGAAAAAGAAAGGAGGGAGGGAAGAAGGAAAGAAAAAGGAAAGAAAGAAAGAAAAAGAAAGAGAAAGAAAGAAAGAAAGATGGTAGGAAGGAAGAACGATGGTAGGTAGGAAGGAAGGAGGACAGACAGAAAAAGAAAGGAGGGAGGGAAGAAGGAAAGAAAAAGGAAAGAAAGAAAAAGAAAGGCAGAAAGAAAGAGGGAGGGAGGGAGGAAGAAAGACAGACAGACAGAAAGAACGATGGTAGGTAGGAAGGAAGACAGACAGAAAAAGAAAGGAGGGAAGGAAGGGAAGGGAGGGAAGAAGGAAAGAAAAAAGAAAGAAAGAGGGAGGGAGGGAGGGAGGAAGAAAGAAAGATGGTAGGAAGGAAGGAAGACAGACAGAAAGAAAAAGATGGTAGGTAGGAAGGAAGGAAGACAGACAGAAAGAAAGAAGAGATGGAAGGAAGGAAGGAAGGAAGACAGACAGAAAGAAAGAAAAGAAAGAAAGAAAAAGAAAGATGGTAGGAAGAAAGACAGAAAGAAAAAGAAAGAAAGAAGGGGGAAGGTAGAGAAGAAAGAAAGAACGAAAGAAAGACTTATGACCACAATTGAGCCTAACATTTTGGTTGCTAAGCAAGAGCGTTGTTAAGTGAGTTTCACCACACTTTACAAGTTGACCACGCCCACCCGGTCACCTGACCACTAAGCCACGCCCACCTGAGCGGGTGGGGTGGGGGGCGGTGAGGATGAGTTTGTAGCACCAAGGGGGCGGTGGACTGAAAAAGTTTGGGAACCACTGATTTAGAATCTCACAGATTAGCTATTGGGCCTAGTAATTTTCTCCCTCTGGAGGCAGTTTAAAAGTACAAACAAACTTGGTAGGGAACTTTGCAATTGTCACATTTTAATTTTATTTCACCCAGATTCTCACTGGCATGCAGCTGGATTCAAACGGTTGCTCTCACTTTGAAATGCCCCAGCTAAGCGCTAAGTTTCATTCCGTTTGTGTGTTTTAGCAAACTAATATATTTTTTTCTCTACGATGTGGTATTTTAAATTTTTTTAAAAAAGGAAAGCCATAATAATATGAATGTAACAGTGTGAAAACTGTTCAAATATGTGGGCCTCGGCATATATGTGTGAATGTATCTCTCTCTCTCTCTCTCTCTCTCTCTCTCTCTCTCTCTCTCTCTCTCTCTCTCTCTCTCTCTCTCTCTCTCTGTGTGTGTGTGTGTGTGAGTGTGTGTGTATACACACACACATGCACGCACACATGCATACACATATATGTACACATACACACACACACAGTATTTTTCCTGGAGAAAATGAAGTCCTGTGGAATTATTTCTAAACAATGTACAGTATATATTTTGGAAGAACTGCACAGCACATCAGTGAGTGGTTTGCAACTGCTGATATATCTGGATTGACTTTTGTTTAGTGTATTACACATCATTGACTCCATGTTAAATTGTACAGATATTGATAGCTTCTCTTAGCTTCTAATGTGTTTAGAATTAAGGCAATCCCCTATTCATTTTGACCCTTTATTCCATTCCAGTAACGTCTTTTTCATCCCCTTTATTTACGCTGACGGTTTGTCAAGTGGAATCTTCATAATAATGGCAGGAAGTCCCATGGAGCATCATGCTTTCTATCAGGACAGATGGTGAGGACTGAACCTTCATGAATTTGTTATTGACCTAATTGGAATCACATTTGTACATTGTTCTCATGCTATGCTGTGGCAAGGGGGGGGGGAACAGAACTCTGCCAGTACAAAAATGTGGAACTGTGAAAATCCTACAGAAGGAGAAGAAGTGAGGGGAGGGTGGGGGGTACCAGACCCCCTTGGGTCATTCTTGCTATCTGAGCAGACCACTGTTGACCTAAGGTCAGACATGGGGAAGGACCTTCCAGCTGCAGTTATTCCCCTTTATTTCCCAGTGGAGATTCTTGCAGGGAGGGATCAGCCTCAAATAGGATATCCAACCCTGGGAAAAGCCACACAGATTCTGAGCAATTTACAAGACAGTAATTAGGGAGGCTATACAGTCTGATTGAACTGAGCGAATAAAGGCTGTGAAGCCTGGCCCGGGCTTCATTATTGTTCCTCCATGGGAGCTGCCAATAGAAAACATATTCGGTGCAAAAAGTGATCAGTAGCTAGGAAGGGACTTTCAGATTTCAAAAAAATAAAAAAAAACAAAAACAAAAAAAAACAAAAAACAAACAACCCCCCCCCCCCCGAAAACAAGATGTTAAAGCTTTTTTTGGTATGTGAAAATACAGCTCAGCCAACTATTGAAAATATCTTATTTTTCAGGTCCACATTGGTCTTTTCAGAGGAATAAATCATTTTTCTGAAACAAGATCCTGCCCTTTTTCTGAGGCAGTGTTTTGCTTAAATGCTGTTGCTTCTACCCAATTTCCCAACTGTCTGTCTTTGTGATCCTCATGAATTAATCACTTGAGGGATTCAGGGATCAGGATAGGGAATTGTGGCCTAATTTGGGCCTGGACCTGAGATGACGATGGAAGCTGACTCCAGGAAACACAAATGTGATGGCTTTCAGGTGACATCACTAGAGCAAAGAAGAACAAGTGATCTGACAGGCAAATGGTGGTAAACTATTGGAATAAATGAACACTCTCCTGGGACGCACCAAAATACTATTTTTTTCTTACTTAATCAAAACTATTCTTGAAAAACATTATGTGTGTTCTCTTTGTGCTGATAGACTAGAGCAGTGATGGCGAACCTTTTTTGGTTCGCGTGCCAAAAAGGGGGGGGATGTGTGGGATCACGTGTGTGCGTGCCCACACCCATAATTCCATGCACCCCCACGCATGCGCGTATGAACCCCCCACTCCCAGCATGCAATGGCACGCCCATTTTTTGCTCTCTCCAGGCTTCTAGGAGCCTGGGGAGGGCGAAAACGGCCTTCCACACCACCTCTGGAGGCTGGAAACAGCCTGTTTCCTGACTCCCAGTGGGCCCAGAAGCCCCGAAAATCAGCCAGCCGGTGCGCACATGCGCGCCAGACCTGAGCTCGCATGCCCACTGATATGGCTCCGCGTGCCACTTGTGGCACCCGTGCCATAGGTTCGCCATCACGGGACTAGAGGGATATTTAGCTCAGATTAAGAGCTGTTTCTTTAAGAGATCGCATTAGGAGAATGTAGCTGGAGATTGCACTCTGGGTAATGTAGTCCATGACATGTGACCCCATCTGTGTGTTCTTATTGGCCATCAAGCTATACCTAGGCTGCTCTCCAACAGCTATTTTTAAGTCTTACAAAGGGCCATGCAACAGCCTGCAAATGGGGAGAAATGAATCTCTTTTCACCTATATGTAATGGGACAGATTAGGGACAGATACTCTGAGGAATTTCATCTCATTAGTAAGTCTATGATGTGAAGATACCAGACAATAAATGTAATCTGTATGTTTTTACCCATCTGCGTGGAGTTTTATCTGTCTGAGAAAAGCCACTAAGTTTGGACCAGAACACTCTTTGATACCGATGGGCAGAGAAATTCACCCAGTTTTGCAATAAGCTTCCCTATGAGAAGTTGTTTTTTGAGTTTTCAATACCAATTCCTAATGCTGGCTGCCTGACCATGATTACACATCCTCCTCAACATACCAGACTGAAAATCATTCCAAGAAATGCTGTATTATGTGGTTGGAAGATGACAGCTCTCATATGCCCACCTACCCACAAGGGTGGGCAAATGTTGGAGACAATTATGCAAAATGGACTTCTTTTCCTAAGGAGCAAGTGAAAGAATAATCAACTTACATTTTCATCTGCCAGCTGATTCATAGCCACCACTAGCATTTTTTTTTTAAAGTACACTTGGGAAAAAAGTTAGCCCATCAACACAGAAAATGTTAAGGGGGAAAAATAAGTAAGGAAAATTAAAGCAAGGAGGAAAAGTAAGGAGCTTTGCTTGCTGCCCTTGTCAGCTTCCCCCCCCCTTCCTAATTCCCAAGACTGTTTGGGGAATCCTTTTAGAAAGAATGGAAACAGACCTGAAGGGCTGACTCACTTTATCTCCTGAATATGCAGAAGTTGAAATAAGGGCAGCTCTTTGGGCCCATTTTGAGCATTGATATACATATTTAGGTAGCCAAAAACTGCATCAGAAGATTTGGTAAATGGAAAAGCCAGAAGACAGCTCTGAGCCACACACTAATCTAGGAGATCCTAAGTAGAAATTTGCCTGCAATATGAGTGGATTAAATTTGGGAAGGGAAATGGGTGTATGTGCCAAGCATTCCCTGGTATCTCCATGTCTTCTGCCAGCAAAGATCTGAAAAGAATTTCTATGTTCAATTAAATTCATTTACCAAGTTCCCAGCATTCAGGAATCCTGTTTTATCAATGTTCCCCAATGTGAACAGATAAACATGTTAATCTTAAAGCGCCTTCCTGCATTTCTGCTCAATCCAAAGATTTCAAAAGCAACCAGGCAAGTAATGGCATTGCAGCTACACTCACACAATATTCTTAAATTCCTTGTGGACATTAATAATTTCCTCAGTTCACACAGTGCATTAAACCATGAACAGTCAACTGGGCTTGTTTCACACAATATTTTAAGATACAAAAAACAATTGTACTCCATGCTTAGCATGTTGTGTAAATGCATTTTCTAGAGTTTTATGCAACTGAGCCAGTGTGGTGTACTTATTAAGATGTTGGATTAAGACTAGGGAAACTGACATTCACATGTTTTCCTCAGCCATGGAAACTTGCTGGCTGATTTTGGATGGGACGCTTATTGTTGGCTCATTCTACCATGCAGAATTATTGTTGATTTGGGGATAGAAAAGATTTGCCTTGAGCTCCTGGAGGGAAGGTAGAAAATTAATCTAACAAATTTACCTGAGCTGCTTAACTAGGTAATAATATGAGCTTGATATGCATGTCCTCCTATGTCCTCCTAGGTCGTTATACCCAAATTATTGGGGAATATCTGCTACAAATAGCTTAGAATTTTCCCTTGGAAGAGATGGTTACACTGGAAAAATGGCTAAATTGGAAAATAGTGTAGAGTTCCCAACAACAGAGAGCTAGTGAGGTAGAAAACAGGTCTATCCTGTTGAAGGAAACCTGCATTGTAAAGTGAGACAGATTTGGGCGCTGTAAAAAAAAAAAAGGATCCTAGCTAAAGATAACGAAATGCAGACAGATAGGTGAGAATTTTTTTTTGATGAGGACTTTGCAGAATTCTTCTTAGGTGGGATGAAACAGACTTGGGTTTTCTACAAACAAACAAAGAAACAAACAAACAAACAAACAAACATACCCATTCAGGCAGAGGGAAGGGTCAGCTGCAAAAATTGCATCTCTGTGAATGACTATGGAGATTTTCAATCATCCAGGTTGTAATTGTCCCAAATGTGCTTTTTCAAATGGCAACTGGACTTTCTTGGTTTTTTCCCCTTGAAAACATTTCGCTGCTCATCCAAGAAGCTCCTTCAGCAGAACTGAAGGAGCTTATTGGATGAGAAGTGAAACGTTTTCAAGGAAAGTAAGGTCAGTAAGGGGCGTGCATAAGCGCACCAGCGTGCCTACCGTCCCTGTCCTAATGTTCCCTTTTATCAGTACCCATCTTATGTATATAAACAATGTTATATCTATGTATATTACCAATACGTACTTGACAAAAACAAACAAATAAAATAAAATAAATAAAAAACCCCAAGAAAGTCCAGTTGCCTTTTGAAAAAGCTCCTTTGGGAATCTCTGTGAACTATATTGATGAATATCTCTTATTTTTAGATGAGCTTCTTCTCTTTAAGGGCTTCTTGGCAATGGGTATTTTCCATTCCATGCTGGAAAAACCACATCTACAGAATTCACTAATACCAATTTAGTTTAATTTAATTTATTTTTTGCTTCCTAATAGCTTACCAACATTTATATATTTCTTTATAAAGAAAATAGGAATTTGAGGGCATGTTTTTTTTTTTTAAAAAAAGGCAAATTTGGTGATGGTGCTAGTGAAGTCATTTTGGCTAGTCCCCTCTTTTCTAAAAAGCTACATTTATTCCTTGTGAAGGGGAATTGGTACCTAGAAGTGTATCCCAATCTACTTGAAATTAAATCCCAGCGAAATCATTGGCAATATCTGATGGCTGTATTTCAAATAAGAGGAAACAACACACTCTTTTTTTTTTTAGTGTGTTCCAGAAGAGATCGCCAGTCACAACAAGCGTTGTCAAAGAATATTTAAAACAACTGCAACGATGGAATATTAGGTTATAAAATATACTCAGCGGAAGAATTAAGTTGCTGTTTTCATTCCCTGGCATGCAGAAAGTATGTTTTAATTTCTTTAGGCAACACAGTTCACATGTCCCTTGGAGAGACATCTTGATTCTGGGATTGGACAAGAAAAATGTTGGCCCTAGCAAGCTCTCCTGGGGGACCCTTTAATTTATATACCCTGCCGTGTGGCTATCTGTCTAAAAAATATGGAATGCACAGCAGTGGTCTAAAAACACAAAAGCTTTCTTAGCGGGAGTACATTTAAGGATATTGCTGCTTCTATATGAAACCTGGGCTGAGGAAACAGCCAAGAAACTTGGCATTTCTCCATAACTAGATGGAATTGAATGATATTTCCCTCCTCCTTTAAAAGCAAATCATGCTGGGGGAGGAGTGGGAGTGGAGGTATTTGTGTCTAATGAAGGCATTCTGATGAAAACTAAATTCTAAGTATGCAATGAATCTGATTTGACTGATTCCATTTGAATCTGAACATTCTGAAATATATCTACCCTGTTCCCCCCCCCCCCCCAAAAAAGACATCCCCTGATAATAAGCCCAATCGGGCTTTTGAGTGCATGGCAATAAGGCCAAGCGCTTATTTCAGGGTTCAAAAAAATATAAGACAGGGTCTTATTTTCGGGGAAACACAGTATACTGACTGAAACCTTTAGAAGCAGAGGTTTATTACATGTAGCAATGGAACAAGAAACACAATTTCTAGGAATTTGTCCTTCCAAAAATTTTCTTGAGATTCCCCAAGAGATATCATGACCCCATCCTCAAAAAAATTGCCATAAAACGAATGTAGATATTTAGAAAACTAAAATTAGAATTATTTTTATTCATTGCAGCTTAATATTTTCATATGTGGAATCAAAGACCTCATGCCGCTATGGAAACCAAGAGTCTTATATTTCTGGAAAATTGTCTTGTTTTATTTTGTTTTTGTTTATTTGTTTGGCTGCATCATTGGTATTTATTTAAGTGTTATATTTTCACATTTCTTTCTACTCCTTTTTGTTAATTTAGTATCTAGGAATAAACAGTGAGTTAAGAATTTGAATAGGTTTGAGAACAAGTCTACCCACTGACAAGTTAAGATCAAACTTGCTAGACCCGTGATGGCGAACCTATGGCATGTGTGCCCGAAGTGCCACACATAGCCATTTCGCCTGGCACGTGTGGCGTTGGCCGTTCCTCTTCCGGGTTTCTGGTGTGCATGCAGATGCGACGATCAGCTGGCCTTTGTGCGTGCGTCAGTGTCGGAAACCGGAAGAGCTGGTCTTTCGTTTTCCAGCGCGAGCATGCACTCCGGCAAGCTGATCGGCATGTGTGCATGAACGGCAATAACTGGAAGACCTGCCGGCCAGCATGCATGCACGTGCTGGAAACCAGAAGTTAATTTTTCGGGGCACGCATGCCCCCTGGGCAACTCCTCTTCCTGATAGCGGCCCAGACGAGCGCGAAGTATTCCCTTTTCAGCACTCGGTGCCGCGCGCGTGCG
Source organism: Diadophis punctatus similis (assembly GCA_023053685.1). Taxonomy (NCBI): domain Eukaryota; kingdom Metazoa; phylum Chordata; class Lepidosauria; order Squamata; family Dipsadidae; genus Diadophis; species Diadophis punctatus. Next base: position 152,226,265 of record JALIGW010000001.1, read on the forward strand.
CACGCTCCCTTTTCGGCACTCAGTGCCCAAAAGGTTCGCCATCACTGTGCTAGACCCTTCAGATGTCTGAGAACTACAACTCTCAGAGTTCCACCTTCTGGATAGCCTTCTGGAAATTACAATATTAGAGAAGAATATGTTAGGCCTTAAGAAAATACACAGTACTTACTTGGTTTTGGTGCCCAGAGTACCACATGGCTGACTAAAATATGGGCTAGTCCCACCTTCACTTGCCCCAAGACTAGCAAGTTATCCTTATTTATAATACATTTGTGGCAAGAGAAGAAATATATATCCTGCTGAAACTCTATTTGATCATGCTTTCAGCTTGGCAACTTCTAGTTGCAAAAGTTAAGCGTGTTTTTCTGGGATAGGTAGCTTTTCCAAGCCAAATCCCAAAGGACAGTCCATCTGCTCATATACAATAAATGCTTGAACTGCATTCTGAATCAATTAAAAATGAAATTACCTTTCATTTGTTTCTATGGTTACGGATTATGGGATGTTCAGTCGGCCCATCGCGAGAAATCGCTTCAGAGACATTTGCCTCCCTAGTTTGGTTATTTTAAAGTATTAGAATCTGGAGCCACCGCCAACACTTGATGTATCATATCTGGCTGCTAACTTCCAAATACCAAATTACACTCTCCGATACATGCCAAAATTCAGGGAATGACAAACATCTCCAACATAATTACCTCAAAACTGTATCCAGAGTTTAGAATAAAGATCATTGGCATAAATCTATGTTTTAGCTTTGGAAGAAGAACTGAGTTCTTTGGTTTTGCCATTTCACTTTCCAAGTGAAATATACAAGTCATAATGTTGCACACTGTGTGTGTGTGTGTGTGTGTGTGTGTGTGTGTGTGTGTGTGATTGTGTGTGTGTGTCTAAAAGCAATTCTATCCCATCAATCTATTCTGATCAGTATCAATCTATACGGATATGCCTAACATGCTAGCATTAATCTATACATGATATGCCTGACATCAATCTATACTGATATGCTTAACATGCTGAAATGATTAAAGAAGCATTTGAACAAGAAAAAGAGCCAAATCCTAGCCAGCAGGTTAGCTTCTGTTTCAGCCACAAGAGTTAATCTTGGGAAAAGTATCCTTTTTTGAGATTTCTTATCATTGTCCTGACATGTTCTACTTCTCCTCTCATAGATATTTGATCACCACAATAATAGTTGTCGATACGCATTTCTAAAAGCACAGGTAGACTAATATGCTTGCTTTAGCTAGTACATAAAAATCTTGGAAGTCCAATTTTATTGATCCTTTTAAATTGAAAGCCCATATTTAACTTTTACATCCACTATCAGGTTCTTAGATAGGTTGCATGATGGCACATGTTAGAAGATGATTTCTATATCTTACTGTTAGAAATGTTTGATACACCGAGCTCACATTTCTCCCTCTCTTTCTCTCCAGTTTAGGAATTTATCTCATTTTTAACTTTCTGGGGTACAGATTGTAAAAGGGGAACTCACATGCTTCTTCTATCTTTGGCCCTCTTACCATAGGGGCAAATGTTCTCTTTTAAGCCAGGAAAAGCTGGTTTCCTTCACCATTGGTCATGCTTGCTACATACGCAGAAAGATGTACAGCAAGATCCAGAAGGCCAAAGATTGTCTACCATGATTTGAAGACAGCCTTTTGGTGTCAGAGGTAAGAGTGTTTCCGTGTGCTTCCTACCTAAACACAATTTCATTTGCCTCAACTGACAGCATTTTTTCCTGGATAACTGCCAGGAATATAGTCATGAAAGGACAGGATTGGTGGGATCTGTCTACGGGCAGATCTTGGCCAATTGGCCCTTCCTGAACGTCGTAACAGATGACGTCACCTTCCTCCCTCTCCCAGCTCATTGCAAATGCACCCCACACCCAGATTTTCCATTTTTCATGAAAAACTGCTGTTTACTGACCCAAGTCTCTTAAGCCTTTCAGAGTAGATGGTCTCCACTGTGTCATGCCATTGGAGTAGCAGTCTCAGCTCCAAATTCCTATAGTGTTTTCTTCATTCTAGTGGCTGGTGGCTGTCCTAGGTAGGCATTTTACCAATGCTATGTTCTCTTCCTTTTTTAGTATTTATTTATTTATTATTTATTTATTTATTAAATGGATTTCTATGCCGCCCAACTCCTGGAGGACTCTGGGTGGCTCACAACATATAGAATCCATTACATAGTATAATTAATCCAATGACAGCCAATTCAGCCAATGAACTATCCTCAACCCTAGAAACTTGCACTCCATCCAGCTCTGATATAGCTGGTTCTTGTTATTCTCAGATTCTATATTTGTGTATTCCCCTACTTGCTAAAAACTACTTGCAACCCCCAAATCCACACTTGTGGCACTTTCACAGTCATTCATGAACATGCACAATGACGAAAAATTTGAGTCACGCGTGCACGCGTTCCTAGCTGAGGTTTCAGTATTTGCTAATTCTGTGTTTGTGCTGACTTTATAGATACTGCGGATATTGAGAATTAGCCGCAACTCACAGTAGTCACCCTTTAGGCTGAGTGAAACATGGTCCCCTTGTTTTTCTCCCCCTGTCTAAAGTATCACAAGTTTCCCCACCTTTTTTCTTTCATTGTGAATTTTAAAACATCTTTTCAGTTGCGGTTTAGGAGTCTTGTTATTGTGTTTCTATCATGCTGACCTCTCGGTTCTACTACAGAATTTCCATGGATGTAAAGAGGAGCAAAAGAACAATTTATTCCTTACTGCTTTGATTGTTGTAGCATTGGCACTGCAATGATACCATATGGGGATAAAAGAGAAAAGAAAGGGTTTGCATTCATGGCAAAGGAGATCCTATATATGGAAGGGGTGTGTGAAATGATCCATGTATATGTATATGTATATGTATATGTATATGTATATGTATATGTATATGTATATGTATATGTATATGTATATGTATATGTATACGAATACGAATACGAATACGAATACGAATACGAATACGAATACGAATACGAATACGAATACGAATACGAATACGAATAGCAAGGCAAGGCAAGGCAAGGCAAGGCAAGGCAAGGCACAATTCTGAAAAGAAACAAAACGAAACCAGGTAATGGTAGACTGACCACACAGGAACCAACCAGCAAGGCTTACTTTCCCTGTGTGAGTGAGAAAGGAGAATGACCAATCAGGTCTTGTAGTTGCCACAGTCTAGAAAAAGCATTAGCAATTTCTGAAATTGGCTTAGGGAAGAGCTGGAGCAGTCCAGGAGATATGCAGCTTAGGGCAATTTTGTGCTGAAGCTAAGCTACTTGTCTCCCTTGCTATTATTGACATCAGCCCTAAATACCCAAATACTCCTATATAAGCTGCTCTGGGTATTAAGCTCACCCTCAGCCTTCCTCACTCCCTTCCTCCTCTCTGCTGTTGGAATATAGGAATACAGAACAACCTCTCCAGAAAACAGATGTTGCATTGGGTCTGAAGATGTTTCAGTACCAGATGGAGCACATACACCCCCCCCTTTTTGGCACAGCTTTTAACTTTTCAACTGTCAGCCTTTAATTCAGATCTTTGCTGGGAGTTCTACTGCGCTTGCATCTTGTTTTGTTTTATTATCATGCTTACGAAGACCAGGGCATAAAATGTAATAAATATGTGAAATGAAAACAGATATATCGCTAAAAGATGGCATTGCCAAGAGCTTAGAGGGGGCAGCTCGAAATGTCAGCTTGGAATCTGAGACATTGATTCAGGGGCCGTGAACTGTTCCAGTGAAATAATCATGGCCATTGGTATGCCAGACATGGGCATGGATGGGCTTGTTAGCTAATGCATTCCACCCGTAACACTCCGAAGGGGAACTCCAAAATTAAGCATCACACCTATTAAAAGGATTTGGGGAATGCAGGTGATGCATTAGCAAACACCAAGATACTGTGTACGTACTACCTATTGATTTTAACATCAATAATTGTTAGGGGGTTTTCAGAGCCCTCGAAAGGGCATTCTCAACCAGTGAGTCAAAAATAATTACACCATAACTCCTTAAGTAAGTTCAGAAAACAATTTAGCTACAAAAATCTCAAACAGTTACTATTGATGTCTTTGCTAGGTTTGATCTCACCAATCACATCAGATGTGTTTTATGATAGAGGGAGTATGTTTTGGAAAGCGGCTTCATGACTTCTCAATACAGGCTGCCCTCTTCCAACTAATAAGAGACTTCAGTACGCAAGGTATCAGGTGTATGTTATTGTTTCACATTTAATATTTCCCTATTGTTACCATTTTTGCTTCTCCATCAATGAAAAACAGCCTCTCCCACACACCTGCAAATCAATGTCACAAAATCGATAAGTACTAGAAAGGAGGTTTAGATGGGCATTGACCAATATTCCAGGGTTGCAACAGGTTTACTAATACAATCTTACAGTAGTGGTATTCACTTACTTTCGCTACCGGTTCGGACATGGGAGCGCTCGCACGCGTGCTTCTCTCACGCATGGCACTTCTGCGCATGTGTACAGCATCCGTGATGATGTCCGGGCAGGAGAGTGGAGCCTCCCGTCGCCACTGCTACCCGTTCGCCCAAACCGGTGTGAACCAGTAGAATACCACCACTGCTACAAACGTTTTCTATTTGCATGATGTGCTTAAGAAGACCAAAAGTCAATATACACAAATTCTGCTCTGCAAGATATCGTCTAGTTTATTTTTGGAAGGGTGGGCAAAATTCAGTGCCAGCATCTCATAAATAATCAACTATGGTTTAAGTAACATAACTCTTCAGATTTTTAAAATGGCAACAGAACTGATTCTATCTTAATTCCTTCTATTGACTTCTTCTTTTATTTATATGGATTAGTCCTTGGGCCAATTGAATACCAATCTCCAATCAGTTCTTCATTCACTGATTGACCACCGTTATCTATGTAATTAGTGTAAAAAACACTAGCCATGAAAAAAATAACATTGGAATAGCCAACATAGAAGCTAAATTAAAATTGACATGGAAGAAAATAAAGAAATATTGATATTCACACTTCTGTGTATTCTTTTCAGGAAATTATTTAATTTGCCAATTATTTTGTGGGTAAAACCGAAACATAAGGCTATTCTTTTTCCATACTTTTAATAGCAATGTTTCTGTGTTGAAAAATATAGCAAATAACAACTTTTTATTACTCACGCAATAGCTACAACCTGTCGTGTGTTTCTGCAATGGGAATAAGACAAAAGCTGGGGCACAGATTTAAAAAAAATCAGTTCCATAGTGCTATTTTTCTAGGTTATACTATTAAAATATTATCTTTTTGTTTTGTTTTTAGGAACTGTGATAATTTTATTTTCATTTTTTTACAGATTATAATTTCAATGTTAGATTTTTAATTCCTTGAGATTTATTTAGGTCTTGGGGATAGACTTTAGGGTTTTACATTAATATAGTAATATATTATTATGCTATTTCCCCTCTTCCACTTAGACGTTTTTAAGCTGGGGGGGGTTTGCTTTGTATTTGCAGTTTGCCTGCTGGTCTGTGACACACAAAGATTACTGGAGTAGTAAAATCCTGTCCTGAGTCATTACGATGAATAACAGAGGTCTTTCTCCAATGGATAACCTGATCCAAGAGTTGAAATTAAAAATCGAAAAGTTAAAGATTTGAAAATTTCTCAGTAAAACATTGTTTATAAAACTAACAAAAATGAAAAGTACTGAAAAACAGGATGGTAGAAATTAACTGTGTTCTGCTGGAATAACTGGGTAGCTTGAATAGGTAGAGTAAGACTTCCAGATCAAGTCTGCTATGATTGGAACGGCCACTGGATAACCCAAAGTTAGGACGTTCTACATTTCTTTGTTGCTATCTAGAATTCTAGATGCACCCCTATTTAGCAGCGCTAATGGGATGGCAAAAGAAGGATTGTGCTTATTGCAATTAATTAAGAGTTCAATGAATTCATGCAACAGAATTCATTATGGAAGCTTAAGCAGTCGGTCTAATAAAAATCATGAAACCAGGCTGCTGCTGCAGGATATAGGAGACGTTTGTGTGAAAAGTGCTCATATGTGCTTCCTCTCTTGTACTCCCTTGGTGGTCTCCCATGCATCAACTTTACATAAGTTCCTCTAGTAAGCTTTCTAAAGCTTCAAAGGTAGAGTTCCCCCAGAGTTGAATTGCCCCCCCCCCGCTCCCTTGCTCCCTTGCTTACTAAAGGGAAGCCAGGAGAGGAATTGTCTAAATCTCAAGAACCCCATACTACTGTTGGAAGCATTTCTTATTTCTTATTTATTAGTTTGTCAAACATGTACAAGATAGCAGGTATGAATATGAACATGGACATGAACGAAGGAAATGAGTACAAATAAATAGGGACAAGGACGGTAGGCACACTGGTGCGCTTATGCATGCCCCCTTTACGGGCCTCTTAGGAATGGAGTGAGGTCCACGGTAGACAGTTTGAGGTTGAAGCTGTGGGGCTTTGAGGAAGTAACAACGGAGTCGGGTAGAGGACATCAGCTTTTGCTTGGAAGCCACCTGTGACCATATTAGACAAGCAAATGAATATGTAAATACCACCCACCCCTCGAGCGCCAACATAGTGTTTAACATGATGAGCCGCGGTGGCGCAGTGGTTAGAGTGAAGTACTGCAGGCTACTTCTGTTGATCACCGGCTGCCAGCAGTTTGGCAGATCGAATCTCACCGGCTCAAGGATGACTCAGCCTTCCATCCTTCCGAGGTCGGTAAAATGAGGACCCAGATTGTTGGGGGCAATAGGCTGACTGTGTATACCGCTTAGAGAGGGCTGTAAAGCACTATGAAGCAGTATATAAGTCTAAGTGCTATTGCTATAAGTGCTATTGCTATGATGGACTAGGAGAGAGAACAACCATCATCATGCAATGACTGCTTTATTGTAAGATCTAGGTAGGCACAGTGCAAAAAAACAAGTAAAATCTGCATCTGTGTAGAATGATCATATACAGGTAGCCCTCGAATTACAACCATGATTGAGCCCAAAGTTTCTGTTGTTGAGTGAGAAATTTATTAAGTGAGTTTTGCCCCATTTTTACAACCTTCCTTGCCACAGTTGTTAAGTGAATCACTGCAGTTGATAAGTTAGTAATCTGGTTGTTAAGTGAATCTGGCTCCCCATTGACTTGCTTGTCAAAAGGTTGCAAAAAAGGGATCGCATGACCATGGGACGCTGCAATGGTCATAAGTATGAACCAGTTGTTAAGCATCTGAATTTTGATCACGTGACCATGGAGAGGCTGCAAAGGTTGTAACTGTGGAAAAACAGTCATAAGTCACTTTCTTCAGTGCCGCTGTAACTTTGAACGGTCACTAAATGAACTGTTGTACGTCGAGGCCTGCCTGTACGTATGTAACACACACAGATGGATGCACCAAGATATTTGTGGACCCTTGCCCATTGCAATCTTGTGGCAGTGCCTGACTGACCTTGGAAAAGCTAAGCAGGATCAGATCTGGTTGTTACTTCGATGGGGCTTCACCAGTAAAGTTCTTGGGGTAAAAAATGGGAAATCTCCCATCTGCTATAGTAAAAAAAAAAGAATCTGGATATTTGAGAAGATACCGGTGGGCTGCCAGCTCCCAATTTGCTTGGCACTTCTGGGTACCTATTTCAGGCCCACCATTGGTACACCCGACCAAAGAGAAACTACCCTGATGTGCTTATCCAGTGCAAACCCTATACGATGATGGGCATCCTATCCACATTCCTCATTGGTTTCTTTGAACTCATTCTCTCTGAATTTTCCTTTCTTCTTATTGGTGAACCCGGATGGAGATGATTGCCCAGAGAATGTTGTTGTCCTTTGATGTTTCTAATAGAAGATGCAAATGTTTAACAGATGAAAACGATGCTGCTAATAAGAAAATAGCCATGAAGTACACAAATACAATTAGAAAAACTTGGAAGAATGGCTAATATATCTGAGCCACTTGGTGTTGAAACAAAGAGGCAGGAGTTCCTTTGAAGGAAGCAAACATGTTTAGGAATCACATGTCATTGTCTCTCATGGGAATTTCCTTTCAGCCTCATCTTTCAACAGGAACAAAAGATCCAGTGAAGGCCCTGAAGGCAATGCAGTCTTGTTTACGCACGAGAATCGAGAGAAATAATTTCCTAAATTTTGTTGTTATTTATAGTTTTATTTACAGAGTTGGGTAGAGAGGAGGCCACTAGGAAACCACACAGTCTAGGTTGGTCTTGGAAATGGTAAAAACATCAGAGAAAAAGGCAATGATAAGTCACCTTTGTAGGTATTGTCAGGAAAACTAGATGGATGTTTCCATGTAAACATCAAACTTTGAGCTCAATTTGAAGAAGACTTTACCTTAAGACAGGTAAAGCTGTGGCCCACTACCCATTGGGAACTGGGTTGCTGAAGTGGCAGGCAACTGTGCAAAGCTTTGTTTGCGCATGTGCAGGATTTATGTTGTGTGTGGAAAACTACCGCTGTGCCACCGCTCATCCACAGAACCAAAAAGCGTGGGGACCCATGCCTTAAGAGGCACTTATCAATAGCAGAGAATATTGGTAGCTCAGGGTTGAACTGTGAATTACTTGGTGCTCTCTGAGCTTCATTGTTTTCATTACCAAACTAGGTAACATTATTACCAAACTAGGTAACAGCACCATCACTGATGATGTTATCTAGTTTGGTAATGACATGTCTGGAAGAAAACAACTAAACTCCAGGGATACATATGTTAGATATAACTTCGTACTACTACTGCTACTACCACCATTAGTTCTAAGGTTTAGGCCATTTTATTTGTACATACAACTAACTACTGTATTTTTCGCACCATGAGACACACTCCCGCCCCCCCAAAAAAGTGGTTGGAAATGTCTGTGCGTCTTTGGTGACTAGCAGCCGGGCCGTGGCGGCGGGGGGTCCTTTTACAATGCTGAACCCCGCCTCTTCTGTCTTTGTCATTGCCCGCCTCTTCTCTCTCTTTTCCACAATAGGCAGAGCTGGCACATGAGAAGACACCTATCTGTTGTTCTCTCAGGCTCTGCCTGAAAGTTTTTTGTCTTGTTTTCCTCCTCTAAACCTAGGTGCGTCTTATGGTCAGGTGAGTCTTAGGGAGTGAAAAATACGGTAATTGGAATGGTGCCTATTAAACATGTTACATAACATCTTGTAGTGTCCCCAGATAGTACAACTAAATAGTTGAGGGTTACCCCTTCTGTGTGATCATGATCCAAGGACTATCGGGTATCTACTGAGAGTACTTTTTCACCAACACACTGGCTTAAATATGCAGGCAAGTTGTGATTATTTTGGTGGATACATGTTGCTTTCATAGTTCATGGAAATGTGTGAATGTGGTACCTTTTTGAGTCCTGTTGAACTGGTAAGACTGACATGCCATCAAGTTATTTATGCTTTATTGCACTTCATATGATTAATTTGATGGTGTTCCATGTTTGACCGCAAGAAGCAGTAAATAGGGGAAAAAAGTTTCCCATAGGCTTTCCTAATAAAATGATTCATTAATTTACTTTAATGAATATACTTTAATGTACTTTTAATATTCCTTTTTCCATGCAGGTGCAAATAAACAATGGTGGGCTTTTGTATCTTTATATCAAAGGATTTTTTTTTAACCTGAAAAAAGAAAACCAACCAATGGGGAGCATTTTGTAGCAAAGAAATGTCCCATAAGGAAATGGTTAAGGACCTTTATTCTCTCCTCCCACACACTGTTCTGTTCAAATTCAGCTCTCCCTGAGATTAAAGGACATTTTCAAAAATTGAGAGGCACTTTATGTATCTGCCACATCACATCGAGTTTGATCCTAAGTGTCCGTGAATGTCTTAAGTTAAAGCAAAGGACTAATTGTGTATTCTTGGCAAGCTTGTTCCATGTAGTCTGATGTATTTATAGAGCAACATGAAACTGGCAGGGTGGCAAACTCTGATGGGCAGCTGGCCAACTGGAATGAATAAACAGAGCTCCCTCTTTGCAAAGGTTTTGCCCAGGCAGAATTTTGTATGTTGATGGGTGATGATACATGTTCAGCTCATGTCTGGGAAGAACACCCGCAATCTTGAATCCTTCTCACTAAGTCTGAAGTGGAGCATAGTCTACAGTCCATTAAAAAACAACAACCAGAAGGAAGCCCCCACATTCCACACTCTGTTGTGAGCATAGTATTGCAGTGTGGATAACTGAGTGTACTTGAATTAAACTTTATTAACATCCTCTCACTTTCTCCTTTTTCCTTCGCCAGCTCAAATCTTAAATGAAAGGAGGGAGAGGGGGAAATCAAAGAGGAAAATAAGACCCACATATATTTGCTTCCTTTTGACCTTGTATGTGTGTTTTCATGTTGGAAAAAAGAAATCTAAGGCACAGTTGGGGAGTAAAATTAAACTAAAACTAGATTTCATTCTCTCTGATGGGGGGGTCTGTCGTCTGTTTCATCATCAAGCCAATTAGAGTCTTGACAAAAGAAAACAATTTGGCATATCTTTCTCCCTGAATCTTCAGCGAAGTTTAGGGTGTAAACAGGTTCATCTCTGTTAAGAGGGGAATTCACAAATGAAGATTTCATTAGATGCCTGCTGCTCTCGACTCCCACAGCTCTGAGCAGGTGTAATCAGATTGCCAACCATGCTCTTGAGTTCTCACAGGGAACTCCATCTTGTTCTCTCCTTGCTGGGTGGGAGAGCTGCTATGTTCAGGGTCAACGAACAAATCTTCAGGAAGAGGTCATTTCCGGAAACGTTCTTATCTTTGAACATCTCTCTTTCAAAGTAAGTAGCTGCATCCTCAAGGAGAACATACCTGCGGCTCTTAACCTAACTTTGATGGCAGCTCAGCTATACATTTTACCTATTTACAAAAGAAAGAAAATCCTACAGGTGGTCTGCCATGCTGTCTTCTGATACTCCTTTCTCCTTTCTTTCTTCATGTTGTTCCTCCACACATGCACAAAACAAATACATTCATGGCAGCTGAACATGCCAGCTGAATTACTTTTCTTCTCTTAAATATTGTGCTTCTATTAACTTTGTTTTCCCTCAGTTTGCCCCGTGATGTCTTTCTCTGGTCTAGAGGTAGGGAAATTTCTCTAGGAGGACTGAGAAATCAGTAGAAATTTGTCTTTTCATAATCGATAGGTAGGATTAAAATATTCAGAAGGCAAGCAAAGAATGCCATGAGAAATATTTTGTCCTGAAGCTACTCTGAAATGGAGCATATTTTTAAATCAGTAACAGATACCATCCTTTTCTTTTCTTTTTTTTCTTTTCTTTTTTTTCTTTTCTTTTTTTCTTTTTTCTTTTTTCTTTTTTCTTTTTTCTTTTTTCGTTTCTCTTTTCCTTTCCTTTCCTTTCCTTCCCTTCCCTTCCCTTCATTTCACTTCACTTTCCCCTTTCCTTTCCCCTTTCTCCTTTCCTTTCTTTTCGTTTCCTTCTGGAGAGAATCAGAAATAAGGACTTTACATACGTGGGTTATATATGAGAGCTGTTGATGTTGACCATTGACTCTAGTCCTGCATCTCAGCTTCAAGTGAAGAAACACACGTACTTTTTGATATTTCTAAAGACCTGCTATCCACCCATCCATGAGTCCACCAAGCCATTTTATATTTCTTTCTAAGGATGTTTGAAATCAAGGAATCAGGTCAGAACATCAGTCGAAAGCAAATCATAAGTATCTGGGCAGCCATCAGCTGAAACAAAGGACAGAAAATATGACTATGGCTCAGATTAAGATGAGAAACATCAGAGTTTGCACCATACATGGAATTTTTTGGGGATTTTTGTGTTGTGTAAATCTCTGTTCTTCCATATATTACTTATTTGAGTGGTCTCTCCTTGTTCAGCCTTCCTGCTTTAAATTTGTCTGCCTCTTTCACTATCTAGCTAACTCAAGCACCTGGATGCCAGACATGGCTCTCACTATGTAGAGGACATCAATTCTGATTTCTAGAAGATGAGAGATGTTTACTATGGAATTCTTTAGAAAGTTGGCATCCCTAGTGGCCTGCCATATCCTTCGGAGGAACAAAAAACCTGCTTCCATGTTTCCACTAATATTTCATCAAGCTGGAGAGACAAATTTCAGATTTTGATACTAAAATAGGTATATTTTTATGGTAGAAGATACACTCTTGAAGAGAGAAGGATCAAGGTTTTGACAACTAGAGAAGAGAAGGAAGGGGGTAATGGAATTTGCTGAGATGATGAAATTAATAGAAAAATATAAAATTGTGATACATGGATTTGATGATTAGGAAAAAATAGTAGATAATAGAAAAAAATAGTGATATTGTTACCTTAGAGTAGGAGATCTATTAGTTAAGTCGTTGAGCTAGAAAGTAAGAGACTGTGAGTTCAAGTCCTGCCTTAGCCATGAAAACCAGTTGGATGATTTTGGGCCAGTCATTCTCTCTCAGCCCCACCCACCTCACAGGGTTGTTATGGGGAAAATAGAAAGAGGAAAGTGTAATGGATATGTTTGCTGCCTTGAGTTATTTGTAAAAATAATAAAAACAGGAAATAAATAAATAAATAAATACAAACTGTTGTAAAAGAAAATCACAAGTTATTTCTGTATATTTCTTTTTTCCCTTTTTTTCCTGCATCTTTGGCTTTTCACCTTTTTTACTTTTTTCTTCTTCCTATTTTAATAATTAATTTTTGTTAAGTTTACCTTTCTAGTTTAAAAGCTCATAAAATTGTCATTAAATAAGAGAAGAAAATGAAGGATATGATTCTCATTTAGTGGAGAGGGTGATTGGAACAGAAACACTAGCACATTTCTTTTCGTGTTTAAAATAATGTATGTATGCATATAGTTATTTATTTGCATTTTTGTCCAGTTCATCATGTTCTGGGCCAGGGGTGAAATCCAGCAGGTTCTGGAGAACCGGTAGCGAAAATTTTGAGTAGTTCAGAGAACCAGCAAATGCCACCTCTGGCTGGCCCCAGAGTGGGGTGGGAATGGAGATTTTGCAATATCCTTCCCCCAGGAGTGGGGAGGGAATGGAGATTTTGCAGTATCCTTCCCCTGCCACGCCCACCAAGCCACACCACGCCCACCAAGCTACGCCCACAGAACCGGTAGTAAAAAAAATTGGATTTCACCACTGGTTCTGGCTGATTCAAAAAAATGTGTATTTCTGTTGAAGATTGTTTGAAGTGATAGATACCTTCAGTTTTTGTAGGCATTTACGTTACTACAGCCCAATTTCTCAAGATATTGAATAATCCTTGAAATATTTTTCTGGTAGCACACACACGGGACAGGATTTATTGGTTGCCTGGAAGGGCTGAAATCTTATCTGATATTTGCCCCACTAGCAAGCTTTTCATTGACCTGGTTTAAAATCTATTTTGGAGTCTGTAAGTTTAGCCTCTGGCATGTCACTTAAATATGATAACTTAATATGTAATAAATTAAAATCAGGTTGATAAAGTCATCAGTTGAAGTCTCTCTCTCTCTCTCTCTCTCTCTCTCTCTCTCTCTCTCTCTCTCTCTCTCTCTCTCTCTCTCTGTGTGTGTGTGTGTGTGTGTGTAAGCAGTTCACTTTGTGAATGGCTGTTGGATGATATTGTATTTGAAAATGTTGTTTGAAAGATTGTTCCAGCCCATGTCTTGTTTAAATCTGAAGAGTCATAAGAGGGGAGAGCAGGGAGAGTTACACATTAGTAGGCATACATATCATCCAGGTGGCCACAAGATAGATAGCTCCAGCACAATCAATCCAAGGACATTAAACAGTTACTCTTTCCCTCCTTAATAGGCTTTCTGTATTTAAAAAAAAGTATGGGAGAATTGGTGGTGGGAAAACACAGGAAGGATTAGATACGGAATACTTCATCATTTGGATTCCCATAACATTCCAGGTTGAGGTAGGGCAATGGTAGTAAAAAAAAAAGCTGTACCACAGAAGTACCGCTTGCCACAGCCCCATTCTAGGGAGTTCTGTAGCATTTTCCACTCAGGTTACAGCAATTATTTTTAAGCATATACCTAAGCAACTACATCATTAGATTTAACTAAATGTGTATTTTTTTTGTCCTCTTCATTTTCTCCTTCCAGTGATAACTTTCCTTTTTTTTTTTTTTTTGGGACACTGGCCAACCAGCCGACCAGTCGGTTACAGAGCTAATTTGGAACTTAGCATTTTTAATCGAAGGACGACTCAGGAATGCTTTTTTTTATTTCCTCTTCTTTCTCTTACAGCCCCCTCCTTTCACTTTGCTTCTCTCTCTCTCTCTTTCTCCCCCTCCCCACCCGCTCCCAGCTCTTGGTCTGAGTGAGCTTGTTTGTGAGATGGGCTTTCCCAAATTCTCACAGCTTCTAATCTGGATACCATTTAATGTGACAGGCTCCTTGCCTGGTTCCCACAGCTGGTTAGTGTTTTGAATTCCTGGTTCATGAACGCATATCAGGGCTACATGGACTAATGCTCAGAGCACACCCTAAGGCTGATATCTTTGATGACAGAATAATGGAAGAAGCACTGATGTTTTCCCTGTGTTTATAAATCTGCTGCCATTGGACGTTATTCTTGAAATGTTGTGGGAGAAATAGAAGATTGTCTAGGCTGCCTCATGGAAGCTGTTCATATATTAATGGAGATGAAAGGAAAACATCTAAATAAGAGACATGAACAAGAAATATTAATTATGCCAATGTCAAGAATTGAAGGTTTAGGAATGCACATACCACTTAACATCAAATGTCATCTGTAATAAAACTACATCAAATTGCAACCAATATTTTCCATGCCACCCAGAATCCTGTGGGATAAGGGGAGGATATATGTACTCCACCATAAATAAAGAAAATAAATGTATCAATCTTCTACTTTCTTCTCTTAATCCCTAAAGAAAGTTATATATCAAGAGATCATCAGTTCAAATCTCACCTCTGCCAGCCTCAGCCCCCATCCCATCACCTTCAAAATGGGGACAAATAACAATGACTCCCTTACAGTTGTGATAAGCAGCACAATTACCTGAGCAGTTGGAATATAAATGTTACATTATTAAAAGAGTGGCCTTACTGGGGAGATGGGTGGCATATGCATTTAATAAACAAACAAAGAAATAAAACAGTCTCTGCCAAAAGGAAAATTGGCATGAGGGGGGAGGCAATTTACACAGACGAAATAAAAAAGTATAAAGTAGCGTTCCTAGTGAAACGCACCTATCCACACTCTTGTTTCAAAATATATTCATTTGTATCATGCAAAGCAGGGGTGAAATCCTCCCGGTTCGCTCTGGCCCGTCCTTTGGCGTATAGCCGATGGAACTGGTGGCGGTCGCGGCGCGGAGCTTCTCCCGCCCGCTTTCCCGGCCCGGCTGAATGCCGCCATTCGGGTTATTTTTCCCTCTGTGCATGCGCGCGCATGCACAGAGGGAAAAATAACCCGAATGATTGTGTTCAGCCGGGCCGGGAAAGCGGTGATTGTGTTCAGCCGGGCCGGGAAAGCGGGCAGGAGAAGCTCCGCGCCGCAACCGCCGACAGTTCCATTGGCTATACGCCGAAGGACTGGCCCGGGTGAACCAGGAGGATTTCACCCCTGATGCAAAGTGACATATTTCAAATGTCAGGAACTTGATCTTCAGCATAGTTCCTCAGAGGTGAACCTTAAAGGCTACAAAAGGACTCCTTCCCTCAGTATCTCCCCGAGGTCTCACAAAGAGGCCATTTTTTTTGTTTCCTGTAAAATGATCCATTGAAACTGCAACTCAGGGACAGTCAGGCCCACAGGTTGACTGGTTGTGATTTGTAGGTTGTGACACTCCCTTTGGAAAGCCATCAGCAAGGGAAGGCACATAGGCTGACCCCACAAGAGTCCTTTTGTTCTTGCAGGCAGTAGAGATCAAGATGGCGCTGTCCTTGAAATTAGCCCACTGAATTGAACTGATGGGCTAAGGAGGTGATTCCTGCATTGTACTCCAGCTACTGGCACAAACAAATTTCTCTGAGGGAACTTGCCTCAATTTTGCTAAATGAAAGAGCTGGCTATGCCTGAATCTACAGTGGGAAGGAGGGGGAAGCCCCTATTGTTTTTTTTTTTTACCCATGAGGAGAAAATCAAAAAGAAAAGAAAGGAATTGAGACATGAGGAAATCCCCAATCCTTTGGCCTCTGGTTTGCTTCTCATTGTTGCCTAACATTTGGCCTAAAGTTTCTGAATTCCTCTCCCTCAACCTGCCCCACCTGCCTCACCACCTTTCCCAACAGATTTCTGTTGAGAAAGTCTTCAGCCGTAATCTATCTTCCAGGCTAGTTACAACCCACCGGAGCTGGTTCCATTGCTGAGTGCCATGCAGGAAACAGCCCGCCCTTTAGGAAGCATGGGAGAACAAATGTTTACTGACCGTGTAATTAATATGATGATTTGCTCTGTCTATTGGCCCTTAGTACCATATTTCCTGTGAAAGTGGTAGAAAGCTCTTTCTTTCTTTCTTTCTTTCCCCCCTCCCCCATTTAAAGCAACTTGCTTTTTTTTCTGAGAGAAACTAGTCATCTTCCAAATGAACAAATGATCTATTAGAAGCTGAGCTGTGTATACCCATGGGAATAGGCAGTTTGCTCCTTTTTTTACAGCTAATTTCTTTCATACGGCAGGTTCCCAGACACTTCAAATGCCTCACATGTTAAGCGGTTAGTCAAGATTTATGGGCTCTGTGAGGATAAAGTCACTGTTAAATCGTTCTGATAACATGAGGGCTGGCAGGCAAATTTCTCAGCTTTCTTTCTTTCTTTCTTTCTTTCTTTCTTTCTTTCTTTCTTTCTTTCTTTCTTTCTTTCTTTCTTTCTTTCTTTCTTTCTCTCTCTCTCTCTCTCTCTCTCTCTCTCCCTCCCTCCCTCCTTCCTTCCTTCCCTCTCTCTCTCTCTCTCTCTCTCTCTCTCTCTCTCTCTCTCTCTCTCTCTCTCTCTCTCTTTCTCTCTTTTTCCTTTCCTTTCCTTTCCTTTCCCTTCCTTCCTTCCTTCTTCCTTCCTTCCTTCCTTGACATAAGTAATGCCTAGGTCTTTGAATTTCCTTGAAAATTTTATCACTGAGCAATTGAAAGCCAGTTATTCCCCAATTATGTGCCCTCCGGTTGGATTGAAGTACAGCTCCCATCATCACAGCCATGCGGACTGGAGATGATGGGAGTTGTATTTGTACAGGACTCCATATTGAAAAAAACTGTTATCTATAATGATAGCTAGATAACAACGTGATGTTATTCTGACTATATACCTCAGTTGGAGAATGCTTGCATGCATTAGGGAAATCCAGAGCTTCAAATCATGGTTCACACTTTGGGTATGATCCTGCCACCCCCTAATCCTATTCCTAAAACAACATGGCTTTTAAAGCACAATTACAGGCTTCAAAAGTATGCTTCCCCTCTGTTGCAGAACAAAGGTTGTGACTTATGCTTAAGGCTATCTAATTAGAGTAAAACTGAGCTATCATTTTATGAATGTGGATCTTGGCACATGCCCTTCAATTGGTCTATAAAGGTGTGCAAACATACCAAGTGTTTCAGAGCTGTCAATTTCAACTATCAACATTCACAGCAATGGCTTGCTGGCTAGGGGACTCTGAGCATTGACATCTATCCATCTGGAGGATGCCCAGATTGAAGAAGACTTATATGGGTTAAAATTACATAGGAGGAAGGAGATGCAGTCAAGTCCTGGCCCCGCTTGCCTCAGGCTTTGAAGACCTTTTTGCATTTGTCAAGAAGTTCAGTTAAGGGCTTCAACTTGCATTCAACTGGATGTAATTAGAAATTTGCACACATTCATGAACACTAATAAGTGTTGGACTCTCTTGGCATCTTGACTCAGTTGAAAATAATTCTTTTAACAGCTTTCTGGTGAATGGGCAAAGAGGCAGCTCATTTTACTGATAATGAGGGAAGTTGCAGATGGTTGTTTATCAAACTCTCTCTGGAATTCTTATTACGGTAATCTATCAACTGACCATTGCGACAAGGTGCGGTGTAATCATGGTCATCTGAATATGGTCCAAACCTCTTTCTTGAGTTGAAAAGAGGAAGGCTCTCAGAGGAATCCGCATGCTGTAAGATAGTAGAAGCAAGATTTGTGTACACACCTCTGCTTCCTGCCCAATTGTGATTTCTGTGTGCCAGCCAACACCTGCCCGGAGGTACTAAAAATCTGTATTTATCTAATGATGATCTGTCCATGACTATCTCAGTAGGGAACAGATTGAACACATATATTCTGTCGCTGCCTTTAGAGCACCAGAATTTTTTTTTTCTATGCCAAAGATAATAGATTGCAGTTGTGGAAAGAAATGTAATTCAGATTAATCCAAAAATTTGGCAAGGGAGTAAAATGTTTTAAAAAAATATTTAGAAAGAACGGGGATAGAGTTGTTACTGTTTTTAACTTTTGTGCTTCGTTTTTGTATCTGGCATCTATTCTGCACAGAGATACCATATCCAGTAAAGAGGGAAAACAAAGGCTGCCATATGATGTTCTTCATGTGCTTAAATTAATTTTGCTTTTTAAAAAACATTACTTTAGTGCAGTGGTCCCCAACCTTTTTATTGCCGTGGACCGGTCAACGTTTGATAATTTTTCCGCGGCCCACTGGGGGGGGGGGGTTTGCGGCGTCGCGTTGATTATTAAATCAAAACAATCTCAAATATAAACAATTTTAATTTAATTGTATTTAAACATGGCATCAAAATAAAATACAGTTACAACAAAATTAATATAACTTAATTTAACATTTTAACTCTCTGGATTCTAGTGACTAGAACGCTAAATCAATGAGAACCCTGAGCTTGTTTCTCTGCAACGAGATGGTTCCATCTGGGGATAATAGGAGACAATGACACCCGAAGTGTCTTGCTTATGTCCAGTTTATTCCAGGAAGGGCAGGATTACCTACATACCCATTCAGAATTAAAGTAAACTGCTACTGTATTCCAAATAACCATCATCTGGCCCTTTTCAAGACCCAATAAACCTAATTTCAGCCATTTTGTGAAAGGCAAAAAAAAAGTGATTTCCCCACCCACGGGCATACTTTCCACTTTCCTAAAAGCAAAGCGGTTGCCATAGATACAAGTTAATTAACGACCGGTTCGTGTTTTACCATTCCACATTTTCCCTATTTTTGTTAAAACGCAAGGGGGGCGGTGAATACTATATTCATGGAAGGCACATTGCCCGATCCTGTCATTTGTGAAGGTTTTTTTTCCCTCTTCCCCTGCTTCATGCTTTGTTATACGCTCATCCCTTCTAACGCCGAGATACATGTTAACCATTTATTTTATTTAAAAAAAAACACAAAAAAACCCGAGGAGCTGTCAGGGCGTGGGAACCAAATACGAGCCTGCCGCACATAAGATTCGGAACAATGCCTGGCAGTTCAACTATTCCGAAACTAAAATTTAAAAGCAGAGGCTTGGTGCAAGTCGAAGCAGCGAAGCGAGGACCTTCCCTCGCCAGGTAGTTTATCCACACCCCACCCCACCCCCGTCCTTCGCCGTCCGTGTCTCTCTGTGTGTGTGTAGCACATGCAGCTCCGCCACTCCCGCCGCCCTTCTTCTCCCTCAGCCCTCACGCCGCCCTTCTTCTTTCTCCCTCAGCAGGGCGGCCCGGTACCATTTGTTCTGCGGACTGGTACCGGGCCGCGGACCGGGGGTTGGGGACCACTGCTTTAGTGGACCTAAATTTTGGGTCACATACTAGTTCCAGGGCTAAATTGATTGGTTTTAGGTGAAATAGAGCAAGCTGGCCACTAGAAGCGGAATAATGGATTGTGATAGGACTCTGAAGTAGTAGGGCACATCAGTGATAGACAGCACATATACTAAAATTGGAATGATACAGATAGAGTAAAAAAATACAGGTAGTCCCTTTTTAGTGACAGCCTCATTTAGCGACCATTTGCAGTTACAACAGTGATGAAAAGTAACTTTATGACTAATCCTCATATTTATGAAACTTTGCAGATTTGTAAAGGAAAGGAAAGCTAAAGTAAGATTATAAGCCCAGTCACAATTTCTTTTAGCGTCTGCTTCACTTAATGACCATGCTGCCAGTCCCAATTGTGGTCACTACCTATTTTCAAATCTGGAACCAAACAGACATCACTGCAATCAAAATTGAAACTTACAAATTCCTATGTTGCCAAACTTATTATTAAGTATCAAAATCTCAAGACTTGAAATCCATGACAAGAATTAGGACGCATGAAAAGAAAATGGATTCCACATAAAGCCTATTGATGTAACCTAAAATATTAGCATTTTAAGGCAGGAAGTTGCTGTGGGACTCCTACATGAAAGAGGCCTTCCTACAGTTCAGTCGTTGCAAGGATCAACTGCATTAATGCTTTTCATTTGGTTAAAAATCATAGTTCCAAAAATGATTTTAAGTGGTTAGACTTCCTTTCCAACTCCCTCATGTAGGGCTACTGGCTTCAGTGGATAAGAAACAAAAGAGACTTTAAAGTTAAATTGCTAGAAGATGCCATGAGAAGAAAGTGGGGAGGGGGCAGTTAAAGGAGTGCTTTGCCTCTGGGCTTTTCAGAATCCTGAAAAGTCTTTGAAAGAAATAAGTGATGTGGAGATGCTGGTTGAGGTACAGTTAGCTCTAAAGAAGTCATTCTGCTGTCATCACATCTGCGTATGACCCGCTGGCTCAGCTTTCTAGAAGATAACTGGCCTTTAGTCATGAATCAAGGCTGCCTCCATTCAGACTATTGAATTTGCTATTTCCCTTGCAGATACTATCACAACACGTTTGCTTGGTGTGGGAAGTTGAATTTGGACAGCATTTTTCTTTTATCGATTATCTTAAATATTCTAGTATCTGTGTGGTCATTAGTATGTGTTAACTACCTAATAGAAAAGGCAACAAATGGACTAAGAATCTACCCATAAAGAAATGAATGTCGAAAACGTTAACAAGAGTGCCTTGCTAAAACCCTGAGTGACAGAAAAGTTAACCACAAAATAAAAATTCAATCTCAATGAATAGATTGCTGAGACTGGCAAATAGTAGTAGACACTGACACTAATTACTGTCTAAACATCATTGGTGAGATATATTGTGCGCCGGCCTAGCAGAATCTCTAGTATTGTATTCTCACATTGCTTCTGCAAACCTATCTGCTTAAGAGCCCATCTTAAATCATGGTGATCTTTGTTTTAGCCTTGTGAGAAGCTTTGTGACATGGAGGCAATAGTGTTAACCTCTTTGGGGTGCAATGATGACATAATTTGCCTTGTCAAGGTGCTTTGTGCTGCTCCACATATTTCCTCTGTCACTTCCAATAGCCAAACTGATAGAGAAGAGGTGGATATTGAAGTCAAATAGTTGTTAAACTGGAAGGCAACAAAAAGTACAAGTAGGGCAAGGCTGATTTGTGTTGCCTTTTTCTCTCAGTTCTTGCCCTCTCCAGCTTACAATGTGGTATATCCACATTGTAGGCTGTCCAGGAAAGGATTGGTCCATTAATGGAGAAAATGGCAAGAAGGTGACGAGCAGCAGGGAGAAAGCAGAACTGCTTAACTCATTTTTTGTATCCATCTTTACACCAAAGGAAAAAATAGTTCAACCTATCAAAAAAAAATACTGTAAAATACAGATTAGAAATGCAAGTCAAAATAAGCAAGAAAATGTTAAGAGAAGACGTATCCACTTTAAATGAGTTCAAATCACCAGGACCAGATGGATTACACCCTAAGATTCTGAAGGATTTTGATTATAATATACAAATGGATCAATGGAAAATTATGTGGTCAAAAGGATTGAAGTTTACATTGTGTTATGATGCCGAAGAGAATTTTTATAAAATGATGTATCAATGGTACATGGCACCAGAGAAATTATCTGGAATATATAAAGGTACATCAAATGTATATTGGAAATGTGAACAACATGAAGGGATATTTTATCACACTTCATGAAAGTATGTAAAAAAGCCAAAACATTTTGGATCCAAATATATACTTAGATACAGAGAATCTTTAAAATTAATATTCAGTTGAAGGTAGAACTCCTTTTTTGGATTAACTGACAAACAGTTAGAAAAAAGCCATGGAAAATTATTTCAATATATGATTATAGCAGCAAAATTACTTTATATGCACAGAGATGCAGAGATGGGTTGCTGCCGGTTCGGGCTGGTTCTTTAGAACCGGTAGCGGAAATTTGGTGCCACTCGCTGAACCGGCAATGATGACCGGCGGTCCACACTCCCAAACCGGTCCTCCGGTCGGCGCGGCGTGGAAAAAACCACTCTGCGCATCCGCAAAGGCTTCTGTGCATGTGTAGAGGGTCATTTCCGGGAAGTGATGTGCAAAATGTCCTCTGTGGATCACATCCCTACTTCTCAACATAGTCACCATTTCTCTCAATAGTAATGTTCCACCTTCGAATGAGAGCATGTATCCCTGCCTCGTAAAATTTTGTTGACTGTTCTTTGAGCCACTTCTTCACTGCAGTTTTCACTTCCTCATCACTGTAATAATGTTTGCCTCTCAAACCCTCTTTCATGGGGCCGAAATCTAAAGTATTGTCCTCAAACACATTTTGTAATAGTCTGTGAATGTTCACAGGAGTTTCCCCCTCAGCAACAAGGAATTCAATCACTGCTCTTTGTTTTTGACGCAACTCTAAGGGGGCAGCCATTTTGAATTTTCCTTGCGAGTCTAAAAACCTGAAAAGTAAGAAACAAAATATTTCAGAACGTAAATGATATAATCATTTATAACTGGGAAAAAATTCAGGTATTTTTTATCAAAAACTTCACCTGAAATAAAGAAAATGTCATTACTTTTTGACTCACCCTCGTACATCGCAATGCGAACTGGTGGGGAAGGTAAGTAGAACCCACCCCTGCAGAGATGGAAAGATTCAACACCACCCACTGTGGAGGAATGATTAGTGAAGTTGACAGATTTTGCTAAAATGCAAAAATTTGATTAGAGAAAACACTATCTACATTTATTGCTGATCTTATGAATTTTGTGTGTAAAAATGAAAAAAAATGAACCTATGACTTATGGTTTTGATGATTAGACAGAGATTATAGAAAGAAGAATAGTATAATGTAATTTTATAGAGAGATTAAAATGTATTTGTATTAATAACTGCTCTGAAGAATATCAGAATGAAAACTAATGTTAGACAAGTTGTTAACTTATTAGAGTATTTGGGAAAGAACAACCAGGTCCCTGCAACATTGATATTTTTGGATGCTGAGAAAGCCTTTGATAGATTGAATTGGCGATTCTTATTAAAGTTAATAGAAAAATTACAACTTGGAGATTATTTTGTACAATCTATTCAGGCAATATACCAAAAACAAACAGCGCAAATAATAATTAATGGTGGGTTAACAGATAATTTCAATATAGAAAAAGGAACAAGACAAGGATGTCTTTTATCTCCTTTGTTGTTTATCTTGAGTTTGGAAATACTACTCAGCAAAATAAGAGAACTTGACACAATAAAGGGGATTAAGATTAGACAGGAAGAATATAAATTACGAGCTTTTGCGGATGACCTGGTTGTTACTCTGACCCAACCACTACAATCTATTAGAATTTTGATGGATACAATCAATTTATATGGACAAGTATCTGGTTTTAAGATAAATATAGCCAAAACAAAAATAATAGTTAAAAATGTGACAAGAAGCCAAAAAGAAGAAATAGAAAAGGCAACAGGTTTTGAAGTAGTTCAAAAGATCAAATATTTAGGGGTTTATATTATGTCCACAAATACAAAACTATACCAACATAATTATGAACCATTATGGTTAAAAATACAGAAAGATATGGAAAATTGGGAAAAATTGCAATTGTCACTGCTGGGAAGGATAGCTGCTGTTAAAATGAATGTTCTACCAAGGTTTCTATTCCTTTTTCAAATGATACCAATACTTAAAAAAGATGGAACCTTAAAGGAGTGGCAAAAGGGTATAAATAAATTTATTTGGGCAGGGAAGAAGCCGCGGGTAAATCAGAAGATAATGCAGGATACACGTGAAAGAGGGGGCTTAAAAATGCCAAACTTAAAACTGTATTATGAAGCAGCAGCTCTCTCAGCAATTACAGATTGGATTAACTTAACGGAAGAAAGTGTATTAAATATTGAGGGATATGGTTTGCTCTATGGGTGGCATGCCTATTTAATATATGATAAAAAGATAGATAAAGCTTTTAAGAGTCATATATTGAGAAATGCTTTATTGCGTGTCTGGAAAAAGTACCAATGTAAGTTAAATGATAAAATACCTTGGTGGACGGTACCCAGACACGCGATAGAAAATATAAACTTGGAACAAAACATAAATAAGATTACATATAAAGAACTTCTTCTTGAAGATGGAACACTATCTCAACTAAAATCATTTGAGAAATTAAAAGATGAAGGAATAGTTAGGACCTGGTTCCAATATAGACAAATACAGGCCAGATGGAGAGATGATAGAAAAATTGGTATTGTGCAAAATGAAGACAACTTGATTGTACAAATTAAAGATAATGGTCCAATGCATATAAAAAGATTGTATAATATTTTATTGGAATTGGATTCAGAATCAGAATTGGTTAAAGATTGTATGATAAAATGGGCTCAAAACTTTGAAGAACCTATAATGATGGACACATGGGAAAAGATATGGGTTACAAATGTTAAATTTACGCAGGCTCAAAATTTGAGGGAAAATTTTTATAAAATGTTTTACAGATGGCACTTAGACCCAAAAAAATTGGCATGTATGTATCCCAACTTACAGCCTAAATGCTGGAGATGTGAATGTGATGACGCTACATATTTTCATGTATGGTGGACTTGTAAAAAAATTAAGGCTTTCTGGATAAAAATCTGGTGGATTATACAAAATATTTTAAAGAAAAAAATTAAATTTACACCACAGTTTTTTCTACTGGGAATAATAACGGATTGTACACCTATAGAGACTAAGCTGATTTTGAATTTTATAACGGCTGCCAGATTGCTGGTGGCACAATATTGGAAGAAGGAAGATATACCTACAATTGAAGAATGGACATTGAAAGTGACACATCTGGCCGAAATGGCTAAGGTTTCATCTTACCTTAAGGACTATTCAAATGAAAAATATGTGTTGGAATGGAGTAAGTGGACGGAATATATTCAGAAAAAGTTTCAGATTAATATAATTTAAATAGTATATTTTGTTTGCTGTTTGAAGAAATAATAGATTATACTTTCAAGCTTATGGATAACAAAGAGTTAAGAAAGGAAATATATTTTTGAATTAACAATCTGTTTTAGTAGTAGGTAATTTCATATTTTTTGTCTTGAATTTATACCTTGTGTTTTTCTCTGGGAAGTCCGGGAGGGGGGAGGGGGGAGGATGAGGGGGGGAGAAGGGGGGAGGGTGGATGGGGGGGGGGTAGAAAAGATAAAAACTGTATGTACTTTGTACTTGTAAAACTTTTCAATAAAAAAAAGAATATCAGAAGCCACTTTTCTTCTTTCTTTTCTATTTTTCTAACCTCTTTTTCTTTTCTTACACTTTTTGTTTTTTTATTTTATTTCTTTATCTTTTTTCCTTGCTTACAATCTATTTGTTTGTGTTAGCTTTTATCTACATGTTTAAAAGTGTTAATAGAAATTACTTTAAAAAAAGATCGTATTCATCAAAATCTACCATGCCACTGTTTAAAATAAGTGAGAATTCTCTATTAGTGAAGCTGTTCCCCCCTCCCCAAATCATTAGCTCATTTTCCAAATCTTGGAAGGGAAAAGAAAAAGTAGCAGGGAATGTGAAGGGTAGGTGGCAGTGGTGGGATTCAAATAATTTAACAACCGGTTCGCCCAGGGTCAGGTTGGCTGTCATGGGAGGCGTGGCCCATCCCCATCCTCCAGCTCTGCCACACATGTGGGATGAGTCTCCCGTGATAGCCAACCTGACCCTGGGTGAACCGGTTGTTAAATTAACATGCCCCTGCTATCAAAGTAGATGCTGGGCGCTGCGCTGCAATGGAGAAATGGGAAACAGAGCGGCTGACACAAGGGAAGGAGGAGGAGCAGGGAGAAGAAAGAGAGAAAGCAGCCTTCTCCTTCCCATGCGACGGCTGCTCCATTGCCCATTTCTCCATTGCAGCGCAGCACAGCACCCAGAGTCCACTTTGATAGTGGGGGTTGGTGGTGGTTAATTTAACAACCAGTTCGCCTGAACCGGTGCGAACCGGATGACTCACACCACTGGTAGGTGGGGTTATGAAGAGATGGTATTAAAACCAAGGAGGTGCTCAGCCACTGAGTTTCATCTGAAAATAAAGAGGAGACATTTGTGGGCAACACTAAAATAGCAGGGGAAATGACCCATGCAGTCCACAACCTGGTAGGCCAGAGTGATGGAGAAGCCCACCTAAAGATAAAATAGATAAAATGCATGATGGCCTTTGCACCTAAGTACCATAGGGTTGACTCAACCTTCCATCCTTCCGAGGTAGGTAAAATGAGGACCCAGATTGTTGGGGGCAATATAAATATACATTGCTTAATGGTGTAAACCGCTTAGAGAGTGCTTGCACTATGAGGCGGTATATAAATCTCACTAATAAATGAATAAATAAATAAATGAATAAATGAATGAATGAATGGATAGATAGATAGATAGATAGATAGATAGATAGATAGATAGATAGATAGATAGATAGATAGATAGATAAATAGTGGGAACCACTGAAAAATGCCACCCCAGAGAAGAACTGTGAATGGAATATATATACCATTACTAAGCCATCTCTTGGACATCCCTACAGTGGTGAGCCTGAATATAACATTGTGCACAGTAGGAGCACCTTACAATCAGTCTTGTGAAAAGTATCCAACTGACTGACCTGAAAAAGCATCGGAAAACACCGTCATGCAAGAACTCTTTTGCAGCCACCTCGCGTGGGAGTGTCTCTAATTTTTGATTTGGCTCTCTCAAAAGGGAGGCCAAGAGATACATTCTAAATTGAGAGATTATTTATAATCTGATGATTACAAGAATGCCATATAGGGTCAAGAGAGATGTAATGTTTGAACTTCACGGTGTCTGTTCCAAATACACCTTTTCCACTCCATACTAGGCTCTGGAAAACAAACAAACAAGTAGAAATACAGCAGAAGCTGTGGTGGAAAGTGCCAATTGGCTAAAGCCAAATGTTACTGGAATACTGATTTCAATCCCTGCATCAGTTAAAAAACAAAACAAAACATTTTTTTTATATACAGTATGGGGAAAGACAAATATGTAAGCAAAGAAATGTGCAAACGCACATAAAAAAAATTTTTTTTTAAAGGCAGGCAGCCTGAGTGAAGCATGTGGGAGGCACATAACTAATGGCTGAATCTGTGTGTGATTCACTGGCATGTCTATCTTTTGTACAAATTGCAAAGTTGGGAGGGAGCCAAGCTTTTATTCAATTTTTCAGCCTGTCTCCAACCCTAGTTAATTGATCTTTGTTAACAGAATGAATATATTCCCTTACCCACAATTTCTTTTCCTATCTCTTCTTCTTTTCCTCTTTTAGGAAAAACAGTCAACATTTCTTTCATTTCCAAGTTCAATCCTCTTATATCTAGAATGCAGCTATTATATAATGAGTTTTAAATCTTTGGATATGTTTAATTGTTATAAAAACTCTTTCACAGTTGGGTCAATGTTTCCAAATAGTAGACTAATTGCTCTCAACAGTTATTACTTTCATTTTTTCCCTTTTATTTTTAACTACAAACAGTAATTGTTCACATCTTCTTATTAGCACATTAATCAGCACATTAAAAAGGGAATATCTTTTTAGGTAGCTGAAACTGAATTTGTTTTTTCCCCCCAGCTTTTTTTAAAAAGCTGAAATAAAATGTGAATGGAAAAAGTGAAAACACAAGTGAGTTTTGTGTTGTTGTTCTTTCTCCCATCCATTTTTATGTACATATTTGAAATATGTACTCATAATATGTTGTTTTATGACTGATCTTAAATATGATTACAAATTGCTTTCAGATATTGTACGGTACAATAAAGCAGGATAGAAATCTTTCAGTAAATAAATAAATAAAAATGGGAAGCAACAGAATGAACGGGAGGAAAAAGCCGTAGACTTCAATCTAACAGGGGGAAACATTACTGCCCATTTCTGTCAGGATAGCTTTGTGGCTTTGTGTTCATCAAATTTTTAAGTGGGTTGGTTTATGCTATTTCCCCTTTTCTAACTGCTGTTTTTAATTATTTTGCAATTTTGATTGAACTGTGTCCCCCGCTAGTGAGCTCCGCAGAGGGGATGGTGGCCATATGATTGAAACCATGCTCTGTTTTTTTGGGCAATCCCACATTCAAAGGACGAAGGGTTGAACTGTCTGGTTGCAACCACCATCTCAGCACTTTTGACCCTTCCTTGAGCTGATGCTCCTGGTTCCTGCTTTGACATCCTTAAGAAGAATGAATTTGTAGGCTGTACCTGTTATTCATCCACCAATTAAATAAATACAATAATCAAATTCATTAAACAATTGTGTTTCCCAGCACTTGAAATAAAGCCTACAAAGGATTATAACGTATACAGGAATCAGAATAATGTACTTTGATTCCTGGAAACCTTGATTTAAGACTAATGCTGGCTACAGGTAGTCCTCGACTTACAACAGTTCATTTAGTGACCATTCAAAGTTACAATGGCACTGAAAAAAGTGATTTATGACCATTTTCACACTTACGATTATTTCAGCATCCTCAGGGTCACGTGATCAAAATTCAGATGCTTGGCAACTGTCTCATATTTATGAGGGTTCCAGGGTCAGGTGATCCACTTTTGCGACCTTCTTATAAGCAAAGAAAGTGGGGAAGCCAGATTTACTTAACAACCCTGTTACTAATTTAACAACTGTGGCAAGAAAGGTTGTAAAATGGGACAAAATTCATTTCACAAATAGCAACAAAAATATTGGGCTCAGTTGTGGTCGTAAGTTGGGGACTTAATTTAAGATTTTAAAAGTTTCCTTTTTTCACAATTCTAATGGGCAAAAACAGTCTTGGCATAACAGAAAGTAGTTGGCTGTCATGCATTCCAGTTTGAGCACCTTGTTTGCCTTCTCTTGACAAAGCTACCAACAGCAGTTCAAATAATCCAGCTGAGGCAGATCTGTATTGTTACATCTTTAGATCAGATAGTGGTAATTTAGTGGTGTTTAATGGTTAGCAAACAAATTCAAGCCCTTGGAAAGATGCTGCGAAGTCCGGAGGCAGAATGTTCAGAGCAGGTCCCCCGTATCTTCTGAGTGCATCCTATGTTAAGATTAAAATTTATGTCCACCTGAAGTCCTGGTGGGAATGAAATGTGGCATTTTGCTCCCACAGGATTTTAGACAGGATGGATGCTAGCCAGAATGAAGTCCAGCAACGGTCGGCCCCCCCTTTGTTGGCAGATAAATAACAACAACAACAACAACAACAATAATAATAATAACAATAATAACAATGACAATGATAATGATAACGACAATGACAACAACAACAACAATAACAATAACAATAACAATAATAAAAAATACATATCTGTATCCGAAAAGTCATGGGAGCACAAAGTGGAAAAAGTTACTGAAAATGAGACGGTGAAGATCTTGTGGGACTTTCGAATACAGACAGATTGTCATTTGGAACACAACATGCCATATATTACAGTTGTTGAGGGCCGAAGAGTACAGTTTATTGATATCGCTGTACCAGGAGATGCCAGAGTCGAAGAAAAAGAACTGGAAAAAATTACGAAATATTGCGACCTGGCCATCGAAACTACACTGCTATGGATGAAACGTGACAGTGATACTCATCGTCATCGGAGCACTTGGTACCATGTCCAAGAATTTCACAAAACACATCAAGAAATTGCAGCTTCCTGCAATAACACCAGCGGAACTGCAAAAAAACTGCGCTACTCGGAACATCATATATTTTAAGAAGATACTTGGTTGATACCTAGGACGCTGGCAGCAACCTGTATCAACCATTAGCACCAGTCAGTGGTATTTGTGACACTTTTTTAAATGTTCAGTTGACTGAGTTTCATGTTTAATGAATAAAAGAGATAATAATAATATCCATGCTGCGTGTGGGAGGCTTACATTAGAAGCAGAGGTGACAGAGAGCTCCCCCCCCCTTTTCCTAACATTAAAAAAAACCTGATGTGCTTTTAGGTTCTTTAAAGAACCACTTTTTTCTTCTTTTCCCAAAGCAATTGTGTGACAAAAAATACAGAAAACATACTCCTTAAACAATCTGGTGCTACTCTGAAGGCACCAGGTTTAGTAAGAAAGGAAAAGGTGCCTTTGGATGAATCTTCAGTGTCATTTTTAAGAAGAAAGCCAGGTCAAATATTGATAAGACTTCAAAAGACCCCATATTAGCAAAAATTAAATATATAATGGATTCCCTTGATCCATCAGTTCTTAATCCATGAATGCAAAACCCAAGACCAGGTACCATCTGTCCTGTGACCCAATTAGTGTTCCTTCCCAAGTGGGAGCAGGCAAAATTATCTTCTCCTTTTGGCATTCTTGTGGATTTGGGGAAATGGGTACCTTCAGCTTTGCAGAAATCCAGCATGGTGTAGTAGTGAAGGGGTTGGACTAGGAATAGGGAGTCCCAGATTATAGTCCAACCTTATCTTCGGAAGCTCATTAAGTGACTTTGAGCCAATGTCTCTCTTTCAGTGCAACCTTCCTCATATGGTTGTTGTTTGGGGCTAAATTAGGGGAGGGAATGTTGTATATGCCATCCTGGACTCCTGTATGAAAAGGTGTGACCTAACTATTGTAAAAATAAAATACTTCCCAATTCCCAGCCCTGAAACCTTGGCCTCATTTTTGAGTGTGGCCTCTGACAAGCTACAGAAAGCTGGTGTGACCCTCATCCTCATGTTGTCAACTTCTACCCTAATCTGTGCCAATGCCAATGCTTTTTTCTCCACTGTTTTTGTTCATTGTGGTCAGTGGCCCAGTAAACAGAAGTCTGTGAGAAAACCCAGGGTTTGAAGTAGCACTTGGATTTAGATTTCAAATGATTCATTCTTGAATTAAAAAGATCAACCCATCTTATAATTTTCATGTACAGAACTGTATTTCAGATGGGCTTCTTTCCATATGTGTGGCTCAGACAACGCCGCCCACCCAAAGACTCAGAGCAACCCATAGCCCTGGCTTGCATGGAAACTGAGCAGAGATTACAGCAGCTTCACCAGCTCACCCAGTGCAACTGTTCAGAACTGATTTTAGCAGAAAACACTATTTCTGAACTCCAAGTACCATAGTGGTAGAACACCTTGAATTGCCTAGAGTGGGATTGGTCATTAGGCAATACAAGTTGGCTATATGTCAGCCTTACTAGGAAGACCAGACGGGAAAAATGACCAGATAAACTAATTCTACTTGATTGTAAGGCTATATTAACAGAGTCTTGCAAGTCGGAATGTACAATTCTTCTGCCATCACCTTTACAGCCTGAGACCTCAGGGAGTGTACCTTTTGAGCTTCTTGCCCCATTTCCCAAGGTCTTTCCCGAACATCACCTCAGGGAGCAGATACCAGAAGAAGCTCCTGTCCTGCCCTCAGGTGCAATTAGTAATGTTTCTTGCTGCTGTGCTTATTATTGACCTCAAGCAGCGAAGCATCTATGAATAGCCCTGGTTGGAGGCCATGTTCAGGCAAACGGGACCAGGAGAGTGAATGGAATGTTCACCTTTTCATACTTGTGTTTCATACATTCTGTCCCTTGTCCAATAAGAATTTTAGTACACAGCCCCTTGATCTTCCTGCTTTGAACACATTATAATTGGGCCATGTAGATAACCTACTTATTTTCTCATTCTCTACCCGGGAGGTTACACGAGGCTGGCTCCAGGGAATTATTAACGCCTCTTTGGGGGAGGGTTACTTCCCCACGGCTTTGAAAGAAGCGGTGGTGAGGCCTCTCCTCAAGAAGCCCTCCCTGGACCCAGCAATTTTAGCTAACTATCGCCCTGTCTCCAACCTTCGCTTCGTGGCGAAGGTTGTTGAGAGTGTGGTCGCACGACAGTTTCCCCAGTACTTGGAGGAATCATCATACCTAGATCCGTTCCAGTCGGGTTTCAGGGCCGGGCACAGCACGGAAACGGCATTGGTCGCATTGGTTGATGATCTCTGGAGGGCTCGGGACAGGGGTTGTTCCTCTGTCCTGGTCCTATTAGACCTCTCAGCGGCTTTTGATACCATCGACCATGGTATCATGCTGCACTGGCTGGAAGAGTTAGGGATAGGGGGCACCGTTTTTCGTTGGTTCTCCTCCTTTCTCTCCAACCGGTCGCAGTTTGTATTGGCAGGGGGGCAGAGGTCGTCCTCGAGGCCTCTTACATATGAAGTGCCCCAGGGGTCAATTCTCTCGCCCCTTCTGTTCAACATCTATGTGAAGCCGCTGGGTGAGATCATCAGTGGCTTTGGGGTGAAGCACCATCAGTACGCTGATGATACACAGCTGTACATTTCCACCCCAGGCCACCCCAATGATGCCCTTGAAGTGATGTCCCGGTGCCTGGAAGCTGTGCGGATCTGGATGGGGAGAAACCGACTCAGGCTCAACCCTTCCAAGACGGAGTGGCTGTGGTTCCCAGCGTCTCGATATAGTCAGATGATTCCATCTCTGACTATCGAGGGCGAGTCTCTAGCCCCCGCCGAAAGGGCTCGCAATCTGGGTGTCCTCCTGGATCCACAGCTGTCCTTAGAGGACCATCTGACAGCTGTGACCAGGGCGGCCTTTTATCAGGTCCGCCTGATATGCCAGTTGCGGCCCTTTCTGGATCGGGATTCCCTGTGCACAGTCACCCATGCCCTGGTCACGTCGCGTCTGGACTACTGTAATGCTCTCTACATGGGGCTCCCCATGAAGAGCACCCGGAGGCTCCAACTGATCCAGAATGCGGCCGCGCGGGTGGTTTCGGGGGCTAATTGGCGCTCCCATATAACACCCCTCCTGCGCGAGCTGCACTGGCTTCCGGTGGTCTACCGGGTGCGCTTCAAGGTGCTTGTTACTACCTTTAAAGCGCTCCATGGCATTGGACCTAGGTATCTCCGAGACCGCCTGCTGCCACAAACTGCCTCCCATCGACCAGTGCGCTCCCACAGAGAGGGCCTCCTCGGGGTGCCATCAGCCAAGCAGTGTAGGCTGGTGACGCCCAGGGGGAGGGCCTTCTCTGTGGGAGCACCCACCCTCTGGAATCAGCTCCCTCCAGACTTAAGAACAATTCACGACCTGTCCACCTTCCGCCGTGCCCTCAAGACACATTATTTTTATCAAGCCGGGCTGGCGTGAAAAAGTTTTTGG
Organism: Diadophis punctatus similis; assembly: GCA_023053685.1. Classification (NCBI taxonomy): domain Eukaryota; kingdom Metazoa; phylum Chordata; class Lepidosauria; order Squamata; family Dipsadidae; genus Diadophis; species Diadophis punctatus. The sequence goes on from JALIGW010000001.1 coordinate 152,259,639, forward strand.
GGTTTTTAAAAATTTTAAGATTTTACTAAATTTTAATTGTAATAAATTAGGGCCATATTGAATATTTTATTTTAAATGTATTTTAATGTTTTTACTTGGTTTAAATGTATTTTAATGTTTTTTACTTGGCTGTTCACCGCCCTGAGTCCCCTGGAGAAGGGCGGTATATAAATTTAATAAATAAATAAATAAATAAATATTAATAGGATAAATGATCAACCAATAGAGATGATACCTGGTGGGGCTTTGTAGCTTTTCAGAATTGATGGTTTGGAACAAGTAGAAACGTAAATGTAGCCTCTGTTTGCAGTATATTAAAGATGCTTTTTGTTCCCAGGAAACAAAAACTTTAAGCTAACTGGAGCTATTTAAATACCTACTTTCTTGAACGTTACTTGGACTCTGATTCCAAAGCCCTACAGAAACTTCAGTTTTTTGGACCTTTCTATGGAGGATGTGGTAATGGAATTTAGATGGGCTGGTCTGATAGTATTTTTTCCCTTGCATTCCTTCCAATTTATCATCTATAGAAACCTTTCCCCATCTGATGTCCTCTAGATGTATTGGACTACAAATCCCATTACACACAACCCACATACAGAACTACAGTAAAAATCGATCACATCTGGAAGGCAGGCTGCTCTACACATATGCAGAGAAGATAAATTGCAGTAGTTCTGCTCTGCAGGAATAGTATCATCCTCAGATCCTATTCCAATGTTGCTCGGGGGTATGTGTCTTTTCTCTCTCCCACCCTAGGACCAGAGATTGTTTCATGTGCCTCTGTCTGTGAAGATCTATGTTTGTTCTTTGTTTAAATAGGCCACAATTTAATCAAGGCAATATGCGTCACTCAAACTATGAGCAAATTCCCCATTCTCAGCAACAGGCTCCATCTTTGCCTCATTATCAGAAGTGATAAAACTAGGGCAAGCATGCAAGGGGTTAGCCACTTGGTCTTGTCAGGCATCTTCTCCAACACATTCACCACAGTGTGGGAGCTCTGCTTGTTCAGCCTGCGCATGTGATGTGTCAGAACCTGTTCGGAGGCTGAGAAAATTGTGCAGGCGCTTGTTAGAGATCGGAGACAACCAGCATGCTATTGGAGTGTTGGTTGGTGGTCTGCACACACACTGGGTCACATAATTTCATAGAGGAGGCTGCCAGCATATGGTTTCCATCTTAGAATTTCTCAAAGTCTTTTTCACACTGACTCACAGATTGTTGCAATGACTTGGGGACCCCCCTCGGTGGGAAAGTAACCAGTGAGGGACTTGTAACCACTTACTTGACAACGTGCACTCTGTCATACAAAACAGAAACAAGTGATAGTTCTCAGAGACCAAGAAATATCTGGGCCACTTCAAAGACTGATGTTTCCACGTTGGGGAAAGAATTTCCACAAAAGATAAAGAAACAAGAAGAATGCATAAACCACCCTACACTTAAGGTTTAAATGTCTTAATGTGTCTGGGTTTAGTTATTACACAGAATTCAGATCTTGAATTTTACAATTGCTTGTGTGTGCATGGGGGGAAAAGGCTTTACTCTCATTGAGGGCATGGATTACGGGCATATGGGATTGGACTTTGATTCATCTGGAGAAGCTGAAGAAGCAACAAGGCTGTTTCCTGGAAAGCATTCCATGTTCGAACTCCCTCACAGTGTCAACCAGCCCTGCAAAAGACCAGAAGGCGACTTCTTCATAGGCTTTGAAGGTTGCTTTGCTGAAGTTTCATTGGATGCAACTGGAGAAACAGCACAATATGGGTGTCTGAGTGGAGTAGAAAGGGGAACCCATGGCCCTGCGGATATAGTTACATAGTAACTCTTTGCTTTTCCATGCTGTCTTACAACCAGGGGTGGTTATAATTCAGCAATAGCACTTAGACTTATATACCGCTTCACAGTGCCTTTACAGCCCTCTCTAAGCGGTTTACAGAATTCAGCATATTGCCCCCAACAATCTGGGTCCTCATTTTACCCACCTCAGAAGGATGGAAGGCTGAGTCAACTTTGAGCCTGGTGAGATTTGAACTGCCAAATTGTAGGCAGCCAGCAGCCAGCAGAAGTAGCCTGCAGTCCTGCACTCTAACCACTGCGCCACCGTGGTTTTGAAGCAACCTTCAGAGTTCCATCTTCCTAGAATAAGATACCACTTGTAAGCAGTGATACAGTTGAAGACCATATACTGTACTGTTGCCTTATATTGAATCAGATCTAATTTATAGTAGAATATCTGTGGCATAGAGTAAATGTTCCAGGTAGTCCTTGGTTATACTTTTCGGAGTTCTGAGGATCAACAAGAACTTTGCTTGCTTTGTCCCACCCACGTGGCAGCAGGAAACTAGTGATCTTAGAGGAGAAAATCCCAATTGGGCACCCATGGAGCCCTCATGTTGCACATGCCTGATTGAACCTATTAAGTTGGTGGCTCTTCATGGTTTGGTTCTTGAAATTCCTGGGAATCTCTGTAGGCAAAACATCTAGTATAATACAAAAGCTATGTACAGGTAATTCTCAGCTTATGACAATTCATTTAGTGACTGTTCAAAGTTACAACAGCACTGAAAAAATGGCTTGTGACCCTTTTTCACACTTACGATCGTTGCAGCATCCCCGTGGTCACATGATCAAAATTTGGGCACTTGGCAACTGGCTCATATTTATGATGGTTGCAGTGACTTTCTGGCAAGCAAAGTCAATGGGGAAGCCAGTATTGTGACCCGCCAGCAGCCTGCGCAGCTGGTAGCAGATCCCATCCGAGATGAGGCCGATGAGGTGATGCGCAAGTGGCCTATGCAGCTGGCACCTGAGTTGGACAGTGAGGAGGCTGGCGAGGACTTGGTGCCAGAGGCAGAGGTTCAGCCAGGGCCTTCAGAACCTCCAGCACCTCACATCAGTGATGAGAAAGAAGAGGAGGAGCCTCTTCTTAATGCACTGGCACGCAGAGCTGCCAAAAGGCAGGAATGGCTACTCAGGAGGAGGTCTCCTCGGGAGTAGGCTTGGGGCTAATTGGCCGCTCCCCAAGCCTACTTAAGGAATGACGAAGACGGAAAAAAACTCTGCAGGAAACAACTCGTTTGATAGTTTGTTCGTTCATGTGCCTCTTGTTTGGAAAACCTCTGCTCGGCTTATCTGTTTTGGCTTACTTCTTGTGGACTGATTCCAGGCATCTTGCCAACCTTTGTAAGCTTCCTGAGATATCCAGGACTAATTACTTATCTTTGCTTTATGACTTTATGGACGTATGCCAGCTGTTAATGCCGTATAATTAACAGCTGGTTTTTTTCAAGAAAAGACTGCTTTAAGATTTGTTTGTGTGTGAACACTACTAAGCCAGTTTATTAGTAGTTGTTAATCAATTAAATATAGGTTTGAACAAACTGCGTGTGTGCTACGTTTTCTCTGGTCCGTAGCTGGGGAAGAACAGCCAGGTTCACTTAACAACCATGTTACTAACTTAACAACTACAGTGGTTCACTTAACAGCTGTGCCAAGAAAGGTCGCAAAATGGAGCAAAATTCACTTAACAACTGTCTTGCTTAGCAACAGAAATTTTGGGCTCAATTGTGGTTGTAAATTGAGGACTACCTGCATAGCTAGTCCTCTTCTACAATAAGGAGAACCATGAGGCTGCCATGGCAAGAGTTGCCAAAGGAAATCCAGGGTCCTACTTGGCAGAATAAATATAAAGGCAAACAGGTCAAGATCATCGTATTTTGAAATGGGTAAGGAAATAATATCCACATGGCCCTCTAAAAAGAGCACTTTGCAACATCATTTGAGCCTAAAATCATTTAACTGCACCACTGAACAAGAGAAGACAAAAACTCAGCTGGCAGCTTGTGAAGCCTCTATTCACTATTTGGCTCTCACCCAAAGCTTTTGCAGTTTGGAGTATTTTTAAAAAAATACTCATTTATATACTGCTTTAAAGGTTGAAATGAGTTCCCAAACTATTACATTCTCTCATGTCGTATTCAATTACAAAACCACAGTCCTTTTTTTTAATTGTATAGCCGATTAAGTGTGTCAGCTGGCAATATGGGTATATATTGAGGCAGTCGCTAAATGAGGACTACCTGTAGTTTTAAATCCAACTCAGATTCATCTAAAAGTTTGCATTGATTTTGATTTCTGCTTTGAAGATTCTCTTTCTTTCCGAGGATATGTGTGTATGTGTGTGTGATTGTGTGTGAGAGAGAGAGAGGGGGGGGAGAGAGAGAGAGGGGGAGAGAGAGAGAGAGAGAGAGAGAGAGAGAGAGAGAGAGAGAGAGAGAGAGAGAGAGAGAGAGAGAGAGAGAGAGAGAGAGAGAGACTGCATTACCTCTGATGTAGTATACTGCATATGAAACTCTCTCGAGATGATTAGTTGCCTAAAAGCCCTTAGCAGGTTTTCATTTATGAATGGTAAAATGGCTGAGAGACCATATAGGACTAACTTTGTCTCCTTATGACATTCCCAAGTCAGCAACAATAGTGATCAATGAGTTTTAATCTGAAAAAGCTGGCCAATCAGGTGTCTCATCATAGTTCGAAAAACGTCTATGAATTGTCTGAGAATGAAGATCAATGCTTATTGGCCTGAGACTATCACTGGGGTACGGGACAGCTGAAAAATCTGTTCTTTTAAACTTTTCCCATTTTTTCAAGTAATCCTGACGAAGGATAACTTTTGAACCACACGCTGATTTGCTGGAAAGACCATAAGAATGCAGTTTAGCGTTCGGCTGACATAAATTCTATATATGTCTGTCTGGATTAGAAATAACAACATTTTCCAGCCTTTTGGGCCAAAGACAATTTTTTTCCATCCTGTTTCATTGTGTTGAATGTCACAGCTACAGCATAGTCGCCTCCTATCCCTGACCTCATTTTATGAATGGGATGTCCTGTTGGGAAATTTAATAAAGGTCTTTTCATAATACTTATTTTCTATGTGAGATGGCATTTGGAGAGGTTAATATAGGGGTGAAGGTTCTCAGAAACACATGGCATTTTGCCTCTCGGCTATTGTTATGATAGCACAGATGAATGTGGCAAATGTAACGCGAAACAATTCATAGGCACATTTATGGTCCTAGATGAAGGCGTTCGATGATATACTTTCTGCAAGGATGATATTTGGGCTGTTAAGGCTCATTGCATCATGCAAACCATTTCTATTGGCAAAGGCTAAAGGAGTCCTTGGCAAACATCACACGTGTATGCATGTATTCCTTACTTCCAGCAGTGAATTTTATTTTTTGAAAAAAAGGGGGAAAAAAAAGAAAAGAAAAAGGCACAGCTGTATCCAACGCTGACAATGCTACACATTTCTATTTTTGTCAGCTTCACAAAACTGTGGTTGCCAGTAGGACCGAATAGTGAAGACTAAAGCAATAAACCATTTTGGGAAAGCGAGATCAGTTTTCTTCATATGTCCAACAGTTTGGGCTTTTCATTCCATTCGCCTCTTCTTAACAGATGCAGGAATCGTGTTTCATCCGCAGCCGTCTTTATCGACAGGAATTGGAACCGAGGCTTCTGAGTAATTAAACAACAACAACACAAAAGCGTCGCCACAATGAGCCACACTTGGCTCTATCCAGCCATGTCTTGGCCTGCAACACCTCTGCGTCTGAAAGGGAGGGAGTCTCTTTTGAACACTCTCACTGTTTATTTGCCTGGATCACTCAGTGCAGACAAGCAGCCCTGAGAAACTTCGGTACACACGCTGCAGATGTTTTCCTGTCTGTCTTCTCTTTGGGTTGAATGTGTCTGACCTCTAACATGCCCGCAGGGAAGGAAAACAAAATAAAACATACATACAAAATGCAGCGATCCGCCGGCTGGGCGGTAACAAGGCCGAGAAGACCCTGACCACAGTAGCCGAAAGTGAGAAAACAGTTTGTGCAAGGAGGATATTTGAAAAAATTTAAAAAGCGGTAGAGATGCAGGAGAATATTCCAGAGAGATGGATGCCATTCTGGGCCCTAGAAACCTTAGACTCTCCCCTGCCCTATTCCCCCCACCTCCCCCCCAAAAAAACACCCCAGCAGCAAACTAGTTTTCCTGCATTTGGGTCTCACTTGGACAACCAGTGCAAATTAAGGCGCAGCATTTGAAAAGAGATTATTCTCACATGAAGCATTAAATGTAATTGAGAGAGCCACCTGAGTGTAGAAACAGTAACAATTAAGGTTAAAGGAAAATTAGGACAAAGCACTAGCAATGTCCAGGTTACGACTTGAAAGAATTAAGTCATGAGTCCATGCCCATTTATGTGACAGTGGTAGGGATTGTCCCAGAGTAGAAACAAATATGATTCCTAAGAGGAAATCTAGTTTTAAAACCCAATGTCCTTCCTTTGACGATGGCAGGCAGAATGATAAGGAAGGGGGAAAGAACTTCTCCCAAAAGGAGAGTCCTTTGCCAAACGTGGTTGTTGTTGTTGATTCATTTATTAAATCTATTTTTCTCATCCTTCCACCAATTCCCTACACAGCACAGAGAAATCAGAGATATTATTAAACTGATTAAAAATGCTGTAATAAAAATGCTCATGCCTAGGAAAGCAATATAAAACAATCCATAGGAATCTGAAGAAAAAAGAAGTAAAATCATTGTGGCTTCTAAATAAGGGCCAAGCAAATCTTGGTTAGCAGAGCATTTCTTTTAGCATCTCTCCCAGTGTCCAGTTGTCCGCATCACGCAGAACAGACCAGAGGTGGGTAGCGACCCGCTGGTGATGTCATGATGATGTCACGGAACTGGTTTGGTCGGTGCCGGTCCGTGGACGCCGCCATCTTTTTTTATTTTATTTTTTAAATTTTTTTTTTCTTTTGAACATGTACAGAAGCCAAGTTTCCGGCCCTGCACATGCGCTGCCATCTTGTTTTTGGCTTTTTGGGGGGGGGTTATTTAATTTTTGGGCACTGCGCATGCGCACGTGCGTGAAGCGCGTGCGCACCCACGAGGTACATCCACATGGCGTGGGAGGAAGCGAACCGGCAGCGAGGTAAGTTAGAACCCACCTCTGGAACAGACCTACCATTTTGGTCATACTGAGTACAGCCTACTCAGTGTTACTCCTGCTGCCCCTTCACCCCTAGGCTAAATCAATCCCTGTGATGCCAGTGCCATACCTGCCGCCATTCTAATCCCCAGGGTAAAGGAAATGCTGTATTCAACATACAGCAGATTGGATATTTTCCATGTAACCTACTGCTTCTGAGAACCTTGTATTAGCTGATAGAATTCCAGCTTAGAACAGGCATACGATGGCATCAGCCTAAAAAAAAATATGGTTATTTTTTTAAATTTCCGAATATGCAATCTGCCCATTTTCTTTTGTAATTTTTTTGAAGATGCAGTACAGCGTTAAGATTTGACTCAGCATAATGCAGAGATACGCTCGATTAAGGTTTGGAATGTGATAAGGGGCTCTTCTTCATGCTGCGTTAGTATACTTTCCTTCAATCCTTGATTTGGCAAAAAAAAGTACATCGGTGTAAATCGTTGGCTTCTGACTGCCAAAGCCTATTCGACCTCTGTGACAAGGCTGATGTCCAGACCATTTTAATATAGGACAAGTTTAAGGAAAGCAGTAGGTGGATTCAATTTCCTTCATTTCCTGCCACACCAAATGTAATCTGCCAGCATTAAAAAATAAAATATTTCCAATCATTTTCCTTAACCCAAGGTGAAGGGGGTGGGGTAGATAAGGATAGGCAGTTGCCTGGTATGGAGCGTTTTAGCCATCTTTCAAATTGCCTGAATGACAGGTTGCAGACATACAGTATAGTTGCTTGGCGGCTGAAATCTGTCACTTGGCTTAAAAAGGGAAATGGGACTCCAATTTCACTCTAGGTTTTTTTTTCTAGGCTCTCATAAGCATAGAATAGTTGTCCCTTCCTTCCTTCCTTCCTTCCTTCCTTCCTTCCTTCCTTCCTTCCTTCCTTCCTTCCTTCCTTCCTTCCTTCCTTCCTTCCTTCCTTCCTTCCCCTTCCCCTTCCCCTTCCCCTTCCCCTTCTCCTTCTCCTTCTCGTCTCTCTCACCAGCAAAACCAAAAGCCTCCTATCAAAAATAATTACAGAATATATAAGCATAAAACAACCACAGTATAACAATACAATTACAAAATTAAAAACAATTATTTAGAGCAATGTTAACATAGAAGTGGCATTCTCTCCATAAACTGAATTTTAAAAAAAGCCGTTCAGTAATGTTCCAATTTGGCTCTGTAAAGACAATAACATTTGGCCTACTCCAGCTTCTTGGGAGAAGCTGAACCTGTATCAGCAGAAATAGAGGAAAAGAAGTTATAATGGCACAGATGAAATCAGCAACTGATATCTGATTAAGACAGCTCAGGTAGTGGGGTTCAGGGAAGTTCACTTCAGCAGAGCTTCAGACAGCAAAATCATGGGATGAGTGGCATTTCCCGAAAGAAACCTGAAGAGATATTGGTGTGTGTAACATGAGGTGGGATCCCAAGGCACCTATCTCCCTATGAGTTAGCATTTATTGGCAATGCATTTCAATTGAACTCCTTCCCACATGTCTAAATTGAGAGTTTAAATTGGATAGCTAGACCTGGACAGTTTCAATCTCACCTGCTGAGAATATCAACTTTCCGATGGCTGGTGGGGACAGAGAACCCTTAGAGTAGGCTTAATTAAGCATGGACTGTTTGACTTAGCTGAGTTTGGATTGTAATGGGTTATTTTTCCTGGCGGGGAGCCAACTGAACAGAGTTTGTCTAGTATAAGTGGAACAGCTAGGCTCCATCCTGCTGCACCCAGTCGCGAGCATTTTAGCTGCTCTGTGGAATTCTGTCACGTCGGGGGTGGAGGAGGAGGAAGGAGGAGGGAAGAGAGATGCTGGCTTCCTTTCTGCATTTCACATTGTCTTGAAATGCAAACATTCCATGCGATCCGAGCTTTAAAATTGACCGCAAATCTTCCAAGGTTGATGCAAATGCCAATCACCTGAAACGTTGTCAGGACAAAAAATAAAAAAAGATGAAAAATTGTGTCAGTCGAAGAAGGCTGTGTTCTTCATGACTCCAGACCTCTGGGTGGATGAGAGTAACTTGAAATTTAATAGAATAACAGAACAGAATAACAGAGTTGGAAGGGACCTTGGAGGTCTTCTAGTCCAACCCCCTGCTCAGGCAGGGAACCCTATACCATTTCAGGCAAATGGTTGTCCAACATCTTCTTGAAAACTTCCAGTATTGGAGCATCCACAACTTTTGGAAGCAAGTTGTTCCACTGATTAATTGTTCTAACTGTCAGGAAATTTCTCCTTCGTTCTAGGTTGCTTCTCTTCTGGGTTAGTTTTCATCCATTTGAAATGTATTTGGTGTACCTTTACTATATAAATAGAGAAATGCTGACAAACATGTGGAGCATGTAGATGTGGTGGTGTGGTGGGGAAGCAGGGCTGACTGATTCTCCTGGTCAAAAATAGGACTGATGGCAAACCAAGAAATAATATGATAATATAATAGTATACTGCATAATTCAATAATCAAAATAACCTTCAATCACTTATAGTGGTTGTTGCTATCTTGAACAGGAAGGCTTATTTTTTATTTTGCAATCTCTGCAGAGGAATGTGTTCTGAATGCCATAAACCTATAATTGACAACATTGTTGTAGTAGAGGATAATACATTTCTGAAAAGCTTTCTTCTACTTCTACTTGAAATGTTTTTTTTGGAGATAAGAGGGCAAGATAGTTACAGGGGTAAAGAGAGGTCAAAGAATATGACATAAATGTTAAAAATGAATTTTTTTTTTTAAAAAAAAGCATCCTGGAAATTCATAGGTACACCGTTTGTGCCTTTTCATGTTTTACATTCATAAAATTTTCATCTTTGACCAATGGTCACATAATGGATAAATAAATAATTGCACAGCTTTCTAATGCACCATTTTGCGTTGACTTTTTCATTATCAGGGCTACGGAGACGGCTCTTTCCTAGCCATTTAGTCCATTTGTGTGCTGGCACAACCCTTCCCATTTACACAGACTAGAGTCAGGCAAGCTAGTACATGCCAAGAATTTAGACACCAAATCCCATCAACCTCAGCCAGGATGGCCAATAGTAAAGGACTGTGAATGTTATAATCTAAACATTTTTATCCAAACGTTATAATCTAAACGCTATAATCTAAACATCTAAACATAATCTAAACACCCCTTGCATCCTGGACATAAATGGTTTCAACTCCTACCCTCAAAACGACGCTATAGAGCACTGCACACCAAGACAACTAGACACAAGAACAGTTTTTCCTCGAACGCCATCACTCTGCTAAACAAATAATTCCCTCACCACAGTCAAACTATTCACTAAGGCTGCATTACTATTACTATTAGTCTTCTCATTGTTCCTATCACCCATCTCCTCCCACTTATGACTGTATGACTGTAACTTGTTGCTTGTATCCTTACAATTTATATTGATATTGATTGTTTCCTGATGGCTTATTTGTACCCTATGACAATCATTAAGTGTTGTACCTCATGATTCTTGACAAATGTATCTTTTCTTTTATGTACACTGAGCGCATATGCACCAAAGACAAATTCCTTGTATGTCCAATCACGCTTGGCCAATAAAGAATTCTATTCTATTCTATTCTATTCTATTCTATTCTATTCTATTCTATTCTATTCTATTCTATTCTATTCTATTCTATTCTATTCTATTCTATTCTATTCTATTCTATTTAGAAACAAATAAAACATATGGATGTATCAGATGATCCTGTTAAGTTGACAATGATAGAAGCAAAGCAATTGGCAGGGTCACATTCCTCTTTTGTGTGAACAAAACACATGACAAAGACCATAGTCAATCATGATTTCTGGACAAAGCTTGCCAAGTTGAATTTTGCAGAGTGTCTCCCATTAGCTTGTATGTCCATGGATATATCATTCTGAAAGATGAGTCCCATTATTAGCACAGCTGGGAAATATACCGCCATGATGTCATGACTAGTCTAAAGGATATCCTAGTTCACAGTACATATTTATGGAACAGCACATATGTGAATTGGCCCTTCCTCCTTTTTTCGGATTTCATGGCAACATCTGTAATATTTAGCTAACAAATTATGTTTTGCTTTGCTCTGCTCTGCTGGATGAACACATTCTATAGGGAGTCATGGGGGAGGATCTCAGTTACAAATGTTGGGCTGCAAACATCATAGCGGAAGACTTCTGCTGAATTAAAGCTGCAAATTCTTTGGACAAGACACATATTCGCTGTAAAACTGTAATGAATAAGAACAGTGCTATTTTTTTTTGAAATGGACAGGTGGGTGGAACAAGCACAGAGAGCCAGTGTGACGGAGAGCCTAAGGTGGCCTAGAAACTGGGAGACTGCGAGTTCTAGTGCTGTCCTAAACATGGAAGCCGAATGGGTGGCTTTGGACCAGTTGCTCTCTCTTAGCCCCATTCATCTCCCAGGGTTACTGATGTAGGGGAAAACAGGAGGAGGAAGGAGTAGTAAGCATATTTGCCACTTTGAGTTACTTATAAAGCAGTGATGGTGAACCTATGGCATGCGTGCCACAGATAGAACGCAGAGCCATATCTGCCGGCATGCAAGCTGTTGCCCTAGCTCAGCTCCAACGTGCTGGCCAGCTGATTTTCAGCTCGTGCAGAAGCTCTGGGAGGGCGTTTTCAGCCTCCGGAGAACCTCCGGAAGGGCAGGGGAAAGCCTTTGGAGCCTGGGAAGGGCGAAAAACGGGCCTACCGGAAGTCGGGAAACTGTGCAGCGGGGGAGGGGGGTCATGCGCACATGTGCAGGAAGCGGGGGGCATGGGGGGCATTGAATTATGGATGTGGGCACAAACACACACATGTGATAGTGCGCATGTGCGCGCTTTTGGCATCTGAGGAAAAAAGGTTCGCCATCACTGTTATAAAGCAATAAAAGCAAGATTTTTTTTTTAAAAAAATTCTAACAAATAAATAAGTTTGCGAGGATAGTAGAAAAGTCCAGAAAATGCCGATACTTATTAAAACAGTTCTTTTACCCAGTGAGAATGCTCATTTCCTGCCCTGGTGTTTCATAGGGCAAAATGCATTTTGTTCGTGGGAAAGACTCTCCACAGTGAGCTGTAGCCTCCTATTGAGTCAGAAATTGGCAGCCACGACACCAGCCCTTTTGTCTGTGGTCTGACCCTAAAAAATGTCTCAGCGAAAAAAGGTCAAGGCTTTGGATATGGAAGGGATAAGGAGATGTGAAATTATATGGATGCTTCTCTCTGTACCCAAACTCCTTGGCACCCCCACCATTGCTAATCCCCACCCGTCTGGACATGTAAGTTGAGACAGACAAGGAAGCCTTGGGATCTGTCCGGGTTCGCTGGATTTCTTCAACAACAAATTACTGTCCTCCAAAATGAACAGAGGAGGAGTAATTTTAGAAATGCTTCTCATATACAAGCATAGACTATGATCTCTTGCCCTGCTTCATTGTACAGCTGATGGAACCATCTAAATGGATAAGCCCACAGACTTTTTATTGTGTCTGCTAGGCAGAATCAGTTATTTCTGATGATGCAATTTCACATCAAAAATTGGTTTCATTGCATTTCCCACTTACTTTTATTGCTGTATTTTATCTAAACCATTACTATTTAAAATATTGATTTTTAAAATACTGTGAAGGGGAAGGGGTTTTTTTTGGTCCCTAAATATGCATGTTGTCAATAGTCAAACATGTGGTGGGGTGTGTGTGTGTGTGTGTGTGTGTGTGTGTGTGTGTATGAAAAATAATTGCTGGTGTCATTGCTATTATCCTAGTGGTTGCAGCTAAAACTCTTAACAAACTTCAGTGCACTTTGTATCCTCCAGCAAAATTGAAGCACTTCAGGACCAATTGATTTTATGAGGGAAATTTAAAGAACTGCTGAATGTACTCATATATACCTATTGACTGGATGTGATGGAGGCGTCGTCATGCCCCAGCAATTAAGGAAGAGAAGTGATGGGTTTTCTCATACGCCACGAAGTCCATTCCAATGGAGTCCTTCAGGCGATTAGGAAGAGGATCCCATCCCTAGGGATTCCAGCCAATACCTTGATATTATCTGATCTCCATTTTGGGTCTGACCAATTGGATCTCTGCTGGACGTGATGTCACATTGCATAATACCACATCAGTTTTTGTTGCTTGTTTCCTGAAGAAGTGGATAAGGTTCTTGGACCTGTTTCCTCCATTACTGTGTGTTAGATTCCTATGTGGTAGAATGTTTAAGAATGTCTAAGGATGATATCCTGCCAATGATCACTATAGAGCCATGTTGGCACATCTGTGCCATATTTTATTAGAGACTTTGGCCTGCCAACTGTGCTCTTCTGCAGGCAAAATTCCTTGCCACAGTGATAAGGCCCTTGCTTGCTTAGGAAGCTGTTTTGGGAACCAATCGATTTTAACATTCATATTTCATATAATGTTCATATTTCATATAACTGTTTTCATATGGTAGATAGGGTGGTTTTAGCTTCAGGAGGCCTCACATTTAACATGATAGCATGAGTCTTTCCTGTTTGAGTTCAGACCCAATTTTGTCATGAACACAGTCTTGTTTCATCGAACGGATGTCTAAATCTTAAGTTTTTATTAAGATAACTTAATAAACTATGCATGTATTTCTCATACCTTTCCCTCAAATTTGAACCTTCAGGACAATGTGTGCAATAGCTTTTTAGAATGCATTGCAATATATGAGGGATCCTTGGTGCTCTCTGAGCTTGCTTGTTTTCTTGCAGACGTTTCATTACCTTAACTAGGCAACACTATCAGTGCTAGTAAGGAGTGGTGTTTGCTGTCAGTTTATATTTTGCCTGTCTGTGTGGGTGGGGGCAGTCTTAGGGATTCTTTGGTTGGGCTGTTTACCGATGGCTCTTTGGCAGCTTCTTGATTGAGGTATCAACCCTGAGCTACAAATATTCTCCTTTATTGGTATTACAATATATTTGAAACACATGCAAGGAGGTTAAATGCAAAGTAGAATAAAATAGCCTTTGAGATAATTAGGGCAATGGCGAAAACATCATTATTCTCCAGGCCTGCCTGCTGCAACAATATTTACATCATTCCCCTGATGTAGAAGATTAGAAGAAAGAAAACTATGAAGTAATGAAGCAAATAAAGATACAGAAAGACAGCTCCAAAAAAGTATCAATTTGATTTCACATTTAAGCATCGTGCCCAAGGAAAACAGAACTGAAATATTCACATTTATGAAAGTCAGAGTCAGAGCTGTTGAGATTTAGACCGCTGTCTCACTTAATTATTCTCGATAATCAGCACCATATGGCTTCTAGAGCACAAGTCAGACTGCTTCAGTTGATGTCCAAGTGAAATATTTCAGAGGGACCATACATTGAATTATGATGTTGAATGCTGGTATTGGAAGAATCATCTTTAATGTCTTCCTTGGATGAATGGAATGGAATGGAATGGAATGGAACGGAACAGAACAGAACAGAACAGAACAGAACAGAACAGAACAGAATAGAATAGAATAGAATAGAATAGAATAGAATAGAATAGAATTCTTTATTGGCCAAGTGTGATTGGACACACAAGGAATATGTCTTAGGTGTATATGCTCTCAGTGTACATAAGGAGAATAAAATATATTCATCAATAATAAAAAGATATAATACTTAGTGATAGTCAAGGTTACTAATAAGCTATCAAATTGTACTAGGAACAAATAAAAACAATATAAATTGAAAGATGAGATGCTGCAGAAGAAGCAGTGGCCACATCATCTCACCCACATCTCTCCTTCCCATCTTACATTGTTCAACAGCTAAATGGAGACAGGTACGGCAGGGGAAGAGGGAAAAAATCAATTGCTTTTTCTATAACACAAATCAAACTCCGCTGGTAGCAGTGAATCATAGATTTAATTGCCCTGACTAACTAATCGGAGCAATCAGATGGGATGGTGTGTTATATAACAAAAGACAACGTTCTTTTCTGTCAGGGAAGGAAAATCAAACTTCCTGACAAGCGCTTCCTTTATTGAGTGAGCTTTTGAGTGAAATCATTATTACTCTACTTGGGCTGTGAACTTGGTTCTCTGCTTGCTGGTCTATAAAACAAAAGCATTCTCACACATGGGAGAGATAGCAGTAGGCTTAGGAAATTCTGAGGTTTGCAGAAGTGAGAGAAAGAACTGTGACATTTTCTTACAGTTTCCATGGGTCATAAACAATTAGACAGCCCTGATCCAATGAATTTAGCATCATACACAAACACACATGGACCCACACATGCAAATACAAATTGGATTTTTGATCCATGTAAAGTATACAGTAATTCATCTCTATCTCTTCCTGCCTGGTTGCACAGTCAGCCAGATGTTTAGACTGGATTTGGCATTTTTGTCCCTTTATTGCGGGTGTCGGCAACCTGCGGCTCTGGAGCCACATGCGGCTCTTTGGGCCCTCTGTTGTGGCTCCCTGTCCCATCACTGGTTGGCCCCGCCCCTCACCCCTTTCATTTCTTTTTTGGATATTTTTGGAAATCCGGGAGCATGCACACGCATGGGGAGACCCTCCTCAAGCGAGCGCCAAAGCACAGGAAAGGCATGAGCAAGGTGGGCGGCCACTCGCTTAAGGAAGGTCTCCCCATGCGTGTGCATGCTCCCAGCTCAGCCACAGCCGGCCAGGGGGTCATGAGAGGAGGAGGGGGAGGAGGGTCACCGGAGAGTGCAGGAGCAAAGCGGCCCTATACCTGCCTTCGCGCCACATTTGCGTGTAAGGCAGCCTTTGCTTCCTGCAGCTTCAGGCTGCAGTTCATGCCTGCCACGCTCGGCCAAACAGCTGCTGGAGGTGGGGGACGACATGGCAAGGCGATGGCCGGAGCCTTAGTGCAGGAGAGAAGCTGTGTTCTGTTGCGTCCACCCCGTGTGCACCTTTCCTGTGCTGAGGAGAGGGGGAGGAGAGATAGAGAGAGTGGGAGAGAGGAGAAGATAGGGAGAGGGACACAGAGAGAGACACACACAGAGAGATACAGAAAGGGGGTGGAGAGATAGGGGGAGAGGGGGAGGGGGGAGGGGGAGAGAGACAGAGAGAGAGAATGGTTTTGTGGCTGGGTAGGTGTGGCTAAGGGGTAATGTGACTGGGTGGGAGTGACATTGAGTTGGCCACGCCCACCCAGGTTTTGTGGCTCCAAGTGTGTTTTTTTCTGTGGGAAACGGGTCCAAATGGCTCTTTGACTGTTTAAGGTTGCAGACCCCTGCTCTATTGACTCATTCCTAAGGACCTGGGATAGGCAGATAGCAATAGCACTTAGACTTATATACCGCTTCACAGTGCTTTACAGCCCTCTCTAAGTGGTTTACAGTGTTAGCATGTTGCCCCCAACAATCTGGGTCTTCATATTACCAACCTTGAAAGGATGGAAGGCTGAATCAACCTTTAGCCGGTGAAGATCAAACCCCTGACAGTCAGCAGAATTAGCCTGCAATACTGCATTCTAACCACTGCGCCATCACGACTCCAGATATTGATGTTTGATTATGTTAAAAGGGGTATCATGGCAGGATGTAAGCTGTTTCAAATAAAGCTGCCTTTTGCAATTAACCGATGGTGAATTTGTCAATGCCGATGGTATTGAAGTGGTGCTTCCGTGGTTTTGGGATTGCCCCCAAGATATTATTACTGTTGGTGCTACCTTTTCTTTTGTCATAGTCATTCTATTTCTATTTGCAGGTCTTTGTTTTTTGTCATTTTCTCTAGTTCTTTCTCTTCTCTTCTGCTGTCTCCAGGTACATCCACTATCCATTATTATGATGCATATTTTACATAATTTATTAAAACATTTATATTTTTTTCCTTTATGCCCCCCAGACTTTACTAGGGAACTATAAGCACCAAGTGGTCAAGATATATGAGTTTTGCCTACTTTTTGAGCAATTGTTTTTGCATCTGTTTATTTACTGGTCAAAACATAAACTAAACAATAATTCATCAATATTGCTGACATTCTGCGGCATCTGTTGCCATCCACCACATAATTCAGCTGGTCAGAGAAATTAGAGGATGGCCTCCCCCCCAAAAAGAGAATGAAACAAGCTTATAATACAGAGGCAATGCAAGGGGGGTTGGGGAAATCTGAAGATTTTGATTGGATCTGTATAGCTTAGAGACATCTGAGGCAGAAGGAAAGTACCCCTGTGCACATATTAAAATCATGCTAGGATGGCCGAAACAGCAGGCTGATCAGCAGAACTCTGCAAAGAGTTTAGTTATGCTCAGGGTTCCATGAAGATAGCAATTAGATGTGTCGAGAGGAAAAAAAAATGGTGCTGATTTCGTGAATGCACAGCTGGTGCAGAAGGATAAGTGCTCTCTTTGGAAAGAACTGGTCAAATCTTGAGGATGACTGATGTTGCGGTGACTTTGTTTCTTTCTGTAGGAAACTAAGGAAAGGAAGGAAACAGGTTGCAGAATTTGCAAGAGTGGAGTTTCTGACATGAATTCCTTCCCTGAAGGGGATTGGACACCAGGTTGCTTCACATAAAGCATCAGATGTCAATCAGAGTTACCAGATGAGCAATAAAAACAACTTCACATAACGGATCCGATACAATAGCATGAAATCAGCACATTTTCAAGCCAAAGGACCACACATATAAATTTTTGTTCCATTCTCTATCGAGTTTCTCCAGTAAGATGTAGATATACACAGAATAGTTTCCAGGCAACCTCTACAAACCAACAATAATAGACTAAAATGATAGTTATATATAGCATTGCATTTGGAACTTATCAAAGTTTCCCTCCCCCCGAAAATGGGTTAGATTGCTTTAATGTTTAGTAACATTAGAATAGATTTTTAAAAGCAAAATAATATGACAACAAACTTGTTAGTTTTTAACTACCATTAGCTTTTTGTTGAAATTCTGCAATGGATTATAGAAGTTTACATGTGAACCACTACATTCAGATTCAGAAATGAAGAGCTGTATGTGGCCCCTTCAGAATCAGAATAGAGCTGGAAGGGACTTTGGAGGTCTTCTAGTCCAACCCCCTGCACAAGCAGGAGACCCTATACCATTTCAGACAAGTGACTGTCCAGTCTCTTCTTAAAAACCTCCATTGATGAAGCACCCACAACTTCTGAAGCCAAGCTGTTCCATTGGTTAATTGTCCTCAGTGTTAGGAATGTTCTCCTCAATTGCTTCTCTCCTTGATTAGTTTCCATGCATTGTTTCTTGTCCTGCCCTCTGGTGCTTTGGAAAATAAATCCACCCCCTCTTCTTTGTGGCAGCCTCTCAAAAACTGGAATACTGCTATCATGTCCCCTTCTTCTTTTCCCTAGACTAGCAAACTCAAATCCTCCAATCATTCTTCATATGTTTTAGTCTCCGGGGCTTTAATCATCTTAGTTGCTCTTCTTTGCACTTTTTCTTACTAGTCTCAACATCTTTTTTGTAATGTGGTGATCAAAACTGGATGCAGTATTCCAGGTGTTATTTTACCAAGGCTTTATAAAGCACTACTAATACTTCATGTGATTTTGATTCTATGCCTCTGTTTATACAACCGAGAACTGTATTAGCTTTTTTGTCTGCTGCCCCACACTGCTGATTCATGTTTAAATCGTCCATTAGGACGCCAAGGTCCCTCTCACAGTTACTGTTTTGGAGCCAGGTTTCGCCTAATCTGTACTTGTATCTTTGGTTTTTCTTGCCGAGGTGTAAAACTTTGCTTTTCTCCAGATTAAATTTCATGCTGTTGGATAGGGTCCATTGTTCAAGTCTGTCAAGATCTTTTTGGATCCCGAGTTTGTCTTCTGGGGTGTTGGCTGTTCCTGCCAGGTATAAGCAGAGTCAAGGTTGGTGCACTCAATACTGTCAATATTATTGTCATAATTACACTTCATTATTCCAATAAAATGCAGCTATTATTTCAAAAACTATTCCCTTGCAACAATTTGATTTGGCTAGAGAAAAAAAAAAAGAAAGACAAGGAGTAGTTTTCTATAATTAGTGTTTCTTAAGTAATAATATTCTGGTTTTGAACATGGAGATAAATATGGTACTTTATATAATGACTTTATCTCAGATCTCAGTTACAGAAGTTAATACCTGACTTTAACTTGCTTATGTTATGTTTTTAATACACATTTAATATATTCTTTAGAGCACTGGCCCAGTATTTCTTTCTAAATGTGGATAAAATAAAGCGGCATATTTCTGAATACTTATGAAACTTGCTCTTATTTTTTTTATTATGTAAAATAAATAGTGATTCTACTTTAATATATTTAAATTTTTAATGAAGATGAATTTGAAAACAGTTGAAAGGATTTGGGCCAGTTAACAATTGAAATTAATTTTGGATTTGATTTACTGAATACATATTTAAAATTGAAATGCTTTCCATTTACCCAAAGCAAAATATTGGAAGGAATCATTGTTCTGAGTAATGTGGGCACTATAGAATCAACACAAACCTCGTAATGCTATGACTATCCATTTGGAAATAAACTCAAATAAACACAATGAAACCTACTTCTAATAAAAAGTGTTTGACAGGCTCTAGAAGTCTGGGTAAAATATGCTCTCAACTATAGGACAACTTTTGTTTTTTTACAGCAAAAAATGAATGTGCTTTTCCCAACAAGGTCCCTTGGGTATGCAGTCATATGATACAATGTATTACATGGAAGATCACAACAACAGGTGAGTACATCCCCATCACCATAAAATTAGCTATGGGGTGATTTATAGGTCAGTTTGCCCACACTTCCCTGGCTCATCTCCTTCCCACTTTTTTCCATGATACTTTATTTCATAGTAGATTCTTCTTCATCTTTTAGAGTAAGGCCACCAATAATGGCCATCTGACTGGCCCAAAGATGCTTTTTCAGGAGGCAACTGGATGTCTTCAAAGAAAAAACGAAAGTCCAGTTGCCTCTTGAAAAAGCACCTTTGGGACAACCATGACCTGGATGGCTGAGAATCTCAACAGACTTTCAGCTATACAATTTGGGATGGACACCCTTTGAATGGTGTGGGAGTAGGAATGGACTTCCGGAGTAAAAATTGCAGACTACAGGAACCAGGAGTACTACTCAGGTGACCCTGAGGACACAGATAAACCTCCAAGTGCTTCAATGACCCTCTAAAAGGATGCAAATGACTAGCTGTCTGCAAGGAATATAAATCCTCCCATTCCCCACTGTCCTGTCAGAGCTGAAGAAGCTTCTTGGATGAGAAGCGAAATGTCTTCAAAGAAAAAACAAGAAAGTCCAGTTGCCTCTTGAAAAAACACCTTTGGGACAACCATGACTTGGATGACTGAGAATTTCTACAGACTGCCATCTGACTGGGTTTCTATTAGGATCAGGACTCCGATAAACCTCTCAATTTCAATCAGCTCTGGAGAGCTGTACTGTTCCCCTCTAAGGGAAATATAGCACAGAAACGGAATAAAAGAATCTTCGGAATGAACGGATCATAGGGCAATTTGGCAAACGGAGGTAATTCCCCTGAGCCAGCTTCCAAGAGTTGGAAGAAAAAGGGTTGTGTACCATACAATCTGCGGTGTACCTCTAAATGGGTTCCCTGCCTTCCGATCAGGGGCGGGTTCCTAATTTTTTTACTACCACTCTGTGGGCGTGGCTTATTTTGTGGGTGTGGCTTGCCAGCCATGTGACCAGGTGGGCGTGGCTTCTCAGACTGCTGAAGGGAGGGGAACTGAGATAGGTCCTGCCACCCATTCCCCCTCCCCTCAGCAGCTCGAGAAGCCTCAAACATGTGAAAATGCCTAGGATCATCACCACGTGTTCGTGGCTTCTCGGACTGCTGAAGGGAGGGGAATGGAGATAGCTCCTGCCGCCCGTTCTTTCAGCATCTCACATGCTCCCTCAGCCATCCTCCCCTGCTTGGACTCACTGTGGGGTAGGAAGGCAGTGCATGCGCAGTGCCGGAAGCTCGGCTTCTGGGCATGCACAGAAGAAAATTTTAAAAAATAATAATTTTTTTTTTAAAAAATGGCAGCGCCCAGGCACTGGCAACCGACCGCACCGGTACTGTGACGTCACCAGCGGGCCGCTACCGGTGCTATAGAGTGGACCACACTGGTAGGAACCCACCACTGCTTCCGATGCATTGAAGGGTGACATCCCATTGGCAGCGTTGAAGAAAGATTCTGCTGCTATTCCAGTCATTGTTTGTCCATAGGATGTAAAGAAAAGCAGCACTTCAGTTATCAAAATATCTTGGACCATCACAATATCTGGTGGAATCAGAACAGGGAAGGAGCTGATTCTTGCTATTTTTTTTCTTCCCATCCTAAATTTGGTGCAGCAGACTATTATCTCTTAAAAATGCCTCAGCCCTAGAATAGACTAATACTACGGTAGTTTGATATTTCCTTTCTTCTTCAGGAGAGTTGTACAAAGACCCTGGCCTCTGCTATACTAAATAGAAGCTGTTGTAACGTACCTGTCTGCTGGTATTTCAATAGTAAAGAGGATATTGATGAAAATAGAAATAGGAAAAGGCAGGGCTGATAGTCCAGTTTTACCTAAAATCCGAAACAGAGATATTTACAATAATCTGAATTGCATAAAATATAATGAACTATCCTAGTCCATTTTAAAAATATATATTTAGAAGTAATCAAAAGTATACAAAATTGTGGGCAAGTTTTCACATCTCATCATTGGGCAAAGTGTTCCAAAAAAAAAAACAAATTGTGTGGAAGGAGAGGGAGATGAAGAAAGGAAGACTTAAGTTTGAAGTAATAAAGTCAGCACCATCAGAGTCTTGAGGTGCAACAGAGCAAGACACTCAGGTTTAAATGGATTATGTTCATACTTAAGCCTTCTAAGTAACATGGACTACAGTGATGATTACACCCCCAGCCAGCATGAAATTGACCTGCTAGCTAGAAAATGTCATATTTTGTAAATTTGGAGAACATCAAACTAAAGAAGATTAAATTAGATTCTATTAGGCTTCATAAAGTTTCAGTTCGCCTCGAGAACAAAGACTAAAGTATTGAGTATTTTGCAAAGTAAAACAAAAGCTAAAAGGCCTTGTAAACTGTGTAACCCTGATAATCTTTTGGGTAGGTTAAGATTTTTAGATGCCTGCTTCAGTCTTGTACTGGCACATGCTACAGCCCCTACTGTTGTACAGACGTCTCCATGAAGAATGTCAAATAGAAATAAAAATAAACTGTATTTTCAAAGGCATTTATTCCAGTAGATAAAATACATATTTTGCTTCCAGGATTTATAGCAGCTTGTGTAAATTCTGTGCAGCATGTAATTGGAAGACTGTTTCTGTAGTTGTAGATTTTTATATTCTATCTCCAAATATCTTTTCTTTCTTTCTTTCTTTCTTTCTTTCTTTCTTTCTTTCTTTCTTTCTTTCTTTCTTTCTTTCTTTCTTTCTTTCTTTCTTTCTTTCTCTCTCTCTCTCTCTCTCTCTCTCTCTCTCTTTCCTTCCTCCCTCCCTCCCTCCCTCCCTCCCTCCCTCCCTCTCTCTCTCTCTCTCTCTCTCTCTCTCTCTCTCTTTCTTTCTCTTTCTCTCTTAAGCAATGCAGTGCTTAATACAGTCATCATGTTTTGTTTGTTTGTTTTTGGCTTGGTCGCAAGGCCACTTGCTATAAAATTTGGCATAAAGATGTCATGCTTGTGCAAGGCCTGAACCAAATCTCCTCAATCATTTCTGACATGTGCAAAGCTCTGTTAGTTATTCTCTGGAAGGTCAGGTTATCAATGGTTTTTAGTCATGATGACATTTATTACCTTGGTTGGGGACAGAGGCAATATGCTTCCGAATACCAACTGCTGAGGAATGTGGGCCAGAGAAGATACTACACTGTTCTACTAATGGCCCCCTCCCCGCTGGCATCACTCTGAATGCTAAGAGCCTAATGTCTGACTAGTTAGATAACCTTTGGCCCAATCTAGCATAGCTCCTTTTCTCTTTTTATGATTATGGGAAGCATACCGTTAAAACGGATGAAAAGTTATAATTTAAGAGAGACAGGGAGAAGGAGATCTTCTGAGGTGGATATATTCCTCTCAACAAGGCAATATAGAAAATCCATATATATTTATCCCATTTTTCTGCTTAGAGTATAGTGCTGAAGTGGAAGACTGCACCTTGCACAGCTGCAGATAAATGGTATCACAGGTTGAAAAGGGTTCCCCTTGACTAAATTATTAGGTACTATAAAACCATTAATGCTAGGCCTATCTTTTATCAGAATTAATTGGACATACGGGAGAGAACAGAAGTTGTGTTCCAACTAAATAATTTCTAAGACCGAAAGAGTATTTTATCCTAATGGTATATTATTTTAGAGTGGTGAAATGATCCGTTCCATTATTTATCATTATTTCTACATCTTACGCATGCATGTCTGCGGCAAAGGAGAAAGGGGAACATTTGCACATCCTAAGTCATTATGCAAACGACATAATGTACACCATTCAGATCAGGGTGTCACAACGCAACTGATGCAAATGGCATAATCATCACACTGACACCTATGCTCGCTTGCCTGTTTAATCATACGGTCTGCCTTTGTCTACCTGGAGGACTCGTTTATGAGACTCTGTGCCTTACTGCTGCGTGAACAAGGTTTGTTTTTTCAGAGAAGTCATGACAGCTGCAAGTTTTGGGGCTCCATGAAGCAAGGAAACCTCTTTCGAGGTTTCTCTACTTAATGTGCACCTATCCCATTGCCTCGCTAATTGCTTTGCCTCTTCTGCTTTGTTACTGCCACAGATGAGGTAGCAGTCAGGAGAACTGCTGTATGAATAAGGAGAAAATGCTTTTGCCTGCCTACCAAGGGAGATTTAGATTTATTATTAGAGTTGGAAGGGACCTTGTAGGTCATCTAGTCCAACCCCCTGCTCAAGCAGGAGTTCCTACACCATTTGAGACAGATGGCAGTCCAGTCTCCCCTTGAAGGTCGCAAGTGTTGGGGCTCTCACAACCTCCGCTGGCAAGCTGTTCCACTGGTTGATCGCTCTCACCGTCAGAAAGTTTCTCCTCACTTCCAGGTTGAATCTCTCCTTGGTCAGCTTCCATCCGTTATTCCTTGTTTGGCTTTCTGGTGCCATAGAGAACAGCCTGACCCCTCCTCTCTGTGGCATCCCCTCAAGTATTGGAACACTGCTATCATGTCACCCCTGGTCCTTCTCTTCGCCAGGCTGTCCAAGCTCAGTTCCTGCAACCGCTCTTTGTATGTTTTATTTTCCAGACCCTTTATCATCCTGGTTGCTCTCTTCTGCACTTTCTCTAGGGTTTCAATGTCTTTTTTGTAGTGTGGTGACCAAAACTGGATGCAGTACTCTAGGTGTGGTCTGACCAAGGCTCTATAGAGTGGTACTTGTACCTCTCTAGTCCTTGATTGTATGGTGCTTATTGTATGGTTGCTTGGCACCATGATTATATGGTGCCAAGCAACCAGGTTCCAAAATAAGGCGGAGAAGCCATAGAATTCAGGGGGTTCTTGAAGAGGGGGTACACTGCAAGGGTGCAGATCCCAACCCTAAATCTGGACAATCTTCTTACTCAGTGCTGGAATGTCTCTCTCTTTTTTTTGTACTAAAATGAATGGGATGGCTTAGATAGGAGATTATATAAGGATGGACGGACCAGATTCAATCTTTACCCACATTTAATTTTTTAAAAAATCTCCATTTCTGTCTTGTTTACAAAATCCATAGATTTCGATAGGATATTATCTAAAACCAGAATAAAAAAAATCTCCTTCAACCAAGTAGAATTGTCCTGTTTCTTATTTTGTTGCATTTCCCATAAAATGAGAAGTGCTATTTTCAGGAATGAGGAGAAAAAAGCTTTAACCATGAAACTCTTTGCCTGTTCTCTGGGCTAATTTAAGAATGTTTTAAAGTAATCTATCCTTGATAAGAGTGCTTTTCCCCATGAACTATAGACTCTTGAAAAATGTAGAATGGATGCCCAGGGACGTTCCCTCTGCTGAGCCTTATTTATCAGTTTTTATTTATCCTTCTTTATCATAGAGAAAAGAACACATTCTGAACTAACTCGGAGTGGACCTATGCATTTATAAAACCAGTATGTTATATGGATTTGTGGTCATGGTTAGGATTTACAAGCCAGTGTCCATGACAAAGAAACCAAAGCATGCCAAGGACCCCCAGTGGGCATTGACATCTGACTGATACTATCTGTTCTGATAAGCTAAGCGAGGTTGGGCTTGATTAGTACTTAGATAGGAGATCTCCTGGGAATACCAGGGCTGTAGAATAAATGTCAATGAGATGTCAAAACATTTTCCAGAAGATGACATACCTCTGTATGTTTTTGAAGAAAACCTGCATGGTCTTGCCCATGAAGTCATCATCATTGATCTTGGCTGGAAGGAAACTTTATCTTTTGACTAGAAGTTTAGATGAATATCTCTCAGTTCAGTTATTGTAGGACTAAAATCTGTATATTTGTGGAACAAAAGGAACTCTGTTTTCCTTGATTCTAGAATCTTAGGAATTAAATGATAATGTGATGACTCTGACAGCTGTCTGGCCTGATTAGTTATGTGGTGTGTGTGTGTGTGTGTGTGTGTGTGTGTGTGTGTGTGAGAGAGAGAGAGAGAGAGAGAGAGAGAGAGAGAGAGAGAGAGAGAGAGAGAGAGAGAGAGAGAGAGAGAGAGAGAGAGAGAGATGATTTCAAGAAATATCATAGTAAAGACTTACAATTCTAGGATCTTAGGATCTGACACATAATGTCATTGACACCTGGTTAGGGTAAGAGAACCTTCCCTTGGATCCAGTCCATTTCCCATTTAATTTTTTTAATGTGTCCAATGGATAGCCATCAGATCAGACAAATATTCTGAATGTTCCCAAAATTAGATTCAGAGGTTATTTTGGCCTTTGTTCATCATCGTATATATAGCATTTTATTTTATTAATTGTTATGAATTGTTGGTAATAGTATCATTATTAGAAATGATCAGTGACAGTGTGGAAAATCCTCTAGTGCAATTAAGTGTATGAGAAAAGTTGTGGCTGCCTTGAGGAATTGCAGAAAGATGCTACATTGCCTTCCAGTCCAAAGTACTGAACAGCCCTAGTTTTAATGATGCATTGTGGAGAAAGCCCTAGACAGGAAAAGCGAAGAAGTGACATATAAGTAGTCAGATAAAGCAAGTCCTAGCCAGTGACTGAATATCCCTTGTATCATTGAAGCCAACAATAACAGATAAAAGGAACCATGCAAGTGAAGATTAGTGGTCTAACAACAATAATTCTGCTTTGCAGTTAACAACTCTTAGGGTTTTATTGTCTTCCCTACTCTGAGAGGTCCATTAAAGGTGTTCTTGCCCACAGAACTGAACTAGGAGTATATTAGCGTGGGGTGGGGAGAAATTGTTCATGAGAATGAGATCTGTGTTTCATCTGGGGATTTAGTAATGTGTGGTCCTCAGCTATGCAAACTACATGAAGACATGTATCATTAGTGGGAGGGAGAACTGTATAATAGCTTTTTCTAAGGGCCTGGGAATATGAACTATGAAAAGAGGGAGAGGCATGGAATGGAGAAAAAAGTGTTTTTGTACAAAAAGACTGTTGGAGAAGTGGGTAGAAAAGTTCAGGAGAACTATGAGTGGGTGACTGGGTCTGTTAGGCCTTTACACTCTTCCTTCACCAAGGATACACCCTCTTTAATTGTTTTGTATATTATTTCAGTTGCAAACTCCAGAATTTGCTTGCTCTTTACCTCACCTTATTGTCAACCCACGTTTACAGCTGTCCCTATATACCTGCTAGTTAGTTTGTAAATCCAGATTAACCCATTGCAAAGGTCCAGTCAAAAGGTCCAGTCCAAGCTACATCATTGTCCAGGCCATATGCTTTCATCATGATATCTGACTTCATAAGGGTCTTCTTGTAGCTTCTACACCATTATATATTGAAAGCATCTTCAGATTTATATTCAATATTCAACCAAGCCAGTTTCCACTTATTTAAAAGCAAATCTGACTCTGTTTTCCTCCATAATCATAAAAAGATTTGATTTTATACTGTAGATGTTCAAAAACTGATAACATTTTTTCAAGAGTATGGAAGAAAAGAAAAACACCAATCAGATGGTTGAATGATGGAGGACTCAGCAAACTATTCTGTTCCATCTCCTGTAAAATTCTGTACAAAATGGAAACTGAGGGAAAGAATTGTTTTCATGAAGCAGAAGGCTCACATTATTAGGATAATGCTCCATTCTGGCTCACACACTTCGGACTGTGCTTTTTTTTCATGACACATATTGGCACCCACTGATTCATTAACCGTATGTAGCTCTCAACCACTTTCAAGCCAGTCCACAGAGTTCTGGCAAATTCTGCCCATTTTTATCTATTGCCCAACTATTGGTATATCAGCCAAGTGAAAAAGAACTGAATAAGGTTTTCTGATGCCAGTAAAAATGGAGAAATGAATGTTTTAAGAAGTGAGGATTATTGTAGTCAAGATAATCAGTAAGGTTGTAGATGCTGGTGGAAAGCCCAACAATTGTTGGATGGGATGGGATGAATGAACACAATCTTTCCTTGGTGGGTGTGATTTGGGATTTTTCCATTTCCACCCCAACAGAGTCTTTAAAAGCTGAAGTCAGGCTGGTTACTTCCAGGAGAATTCCAGCTTTGATGAAGAGTTTTCTGTCCCTGTCTTTAAGGAAAATTAAAGTCATTATTGAGTGCATAATATGAGTTTTGATAGTAAGTGTATGCCACCTCCTATGCCTCAATACAATTTTCATTTATGAAAGATACAATTTTCATACAAAATTTGTTGGAGTCAATTATTATTTAAATCTATGAAATAAAATGCATCGGGGAAACTATGTGAATGCATCAGGGGAAATTATTCAATATAAAGGCTAAGAAAGAGGAAGAAGTATGAGCAAAATAAAATTTAATAAAATTAAACTACAGGCAGAAGAAAATAAAATCCAACTAAATCTAGTTTGCATCAACCATTCAGTAAATTTTGTGATATCTTCCTATCCCTGAAAACCAGCCCACTTCTACCATGTTCATACACCACCACATGCATTGACTTTTGCTAAAAGTCTATGGAGACTCTCAATCATCCAGGTCATGATTGTCCCAAAGGTGCTTTTTCAGGAGGCAACTGGACTTTCTGGTTTTTCTTTGAAGACGTTTTGCTTCTCATCCAAGAAGCTTCTTTAGCTCTGACTGGATGGTGGGGAATGGAAGGATTTATATTCCCTGCAGACAGCTGATCATTTGCATTATTTTAGAGCACGGGTGTCACATTGATGTCACATGATGTTTTGTGACTTTTTTTCCCCTTTGCGGAGCTGGGGTGAGCATGGCCTGCATATGATGCATCCAGCCCACAGGCCGCCATTTTGACACCCCTATTTTAAAGAGTCAGTAACGGGATTGACTTTTGTTCTTTAAATTTACCTCTTTTTCCCCCAGAACCTGATCAACTTCAGTCAGCTGTGATTTTCTTCATTATCTCCTTCTTCTCAGCCCATTTTCTCTTCTTTCATATATTAATTTTTGCAATTAGATCCTAATTTATTCTTTCTATATGACCAAATCACCTCAATGTATCTCTTTTGCATTGATCATTCATTTTTTGGGGGGGATCCAACTTCACTGACCTATTCTTCATTATTGACCTTGTTTAACTCATTCTCCATTCAACTTCCTTTTATATTTGTCCTGCCATAGCCAACTTTCTCTTCCATATAATTAAGTGGCTTACAACATTTGCTTTTGCTTCTCCTGACCCATTTTCATTCCTCACAGCACTTATTCGCTACCTTTCTACTAGCATTTGCATATCTTAGAATTTCTTCACTCATTTTCCCATCTTTAGTAAATACTTTACCAAAGAACACAAATTTACCTAGTTGCTCTGGGTTACTTTTTTCCCCTACCATATATAGTATATGTAGCCTGCAATTGTTCACTCCTTGGTTTATCTCAAAGATCTAAGCAGACATATATACATATACACATGCACATACACACACATAGACATAGAGATCAGCGATGGGTTGCTACCGGTATGGCCCGGATCTACGAACCGGTAGCGGCGGCGGTGGGAGGCTCCGCCCACCCACCCTGGATGCTTCTGTGCATGCGCAGAAGCATTGTGTGTGTGCGTGAGTGCGTGCACAAACTGGTAGCGACGGGATTTGCAACCTATTACTGATACACATAACTTTAAGTCAGTCTTGACTTCTGGCAACTATCTGGACAAGTTCTTGTAATTTTCTAGGCAACATTTTTCATACATAGTTTGCCACTGCCATCTTCTTATGGCTCAGAAAGAGGTACTGGTCCAAAGTCACTAACTTCATGCCTAAGGAGAACCCACAGTTGGTTTCTAACCCAGTGCCTACGCCAAGATGATTCTCCCTAAACAGGATTACAGCCAATTAATACTGGGAAATTATGAGGAAATCCCAGGGTTATAGATTAGACTGGAAAGTTGCAAAACATTGCAGAAGGTGGCAATGGCAAATTACTTCCATAGTATTGCCAAGAAACCTACACAGATGTATCGATGAAATCACCAGGAGTAAAAGCTGACTCAGACAAGACTTAACTCACACCTTAAGGACTTCTTAAGCTTTCTTTGCATTATCATTTTATGGTGATGAGTTTCTTTACCTTTGGGTATGATCTCTGTGTTGTTCAGCAGAGACAAAGCCCAGTGAACATTGATCCAGACAAAACAAGTACAGATGGAAAATTCATAGTTGCAGCTGTGGTGGAAAGACTCATAATAGGAAGGCATTTGTTTTGTTTTACTGTCTAGAGCATCAATTGTGGAAAGAGGGCTTCAGAATTCCACATTAACAAATGTTATGCAGCACCGAGACCTTTCATTTAATTAAACCAATTTCTGATTTACTTTTGCTGCCGATTTTAGTTTATATTTTTAGATGGTTATTTTACATTATTTTGTGTGTGTTTCTGAACCACCTATCCCCCTGCCAAGAGAGACTTTCAATAAAATATGTTGGTAAGCCGCTCAAAACGAGCAATCGTTTATTTTGAAGGAGCGCATGTTAACATTTTATACATAAAATTCAAATAATTAATTTCAGTCCCTGTATTAACCAACCTGCAGCTATTATGCCTCAGGAGTTTTGACTAGTCATAAATGTTTCCCAATACCCAACAGGCAAAGTTGTGGCCTTTAGCCAGTTCTGCAGTGCTGAGAGGAATAGGGCTTCTGCCTTCTGGCATTATAATACTTGAAGACAGGTTTGATTACAGCCCTTTTTAAAAGTGCAGTTTAATAGCAAATCAATACTTCTGGAAAGCGTACAGATGTATTTTGTAAAATGTTCCTTGCTAAAGCTGCCTCTGAGCCATGTTAATAACAGCAAAGAACAGGGAAAAGTTTGCCGAGGCTGCAAAATATGGAAAAATAAGACATGAAAGTGCAGTATACCCTTCCATATAATTTTAACTACCTTTTTTCATTATTTTTCGATGCTTCATCTCCTTGTTGTGTTGGAGCCTTTGATATTACCTCCTGTGAACCAAAATCAATCTTATCTTCTAGGGTTTTTTTTTCCCCTTTCCAAACCCTCCTTAGTTTTTCACATCCATTTGTGTGAAACACTGAGAGAATCGGTTTTAATTTCCCAGAACGCAAAGCAAGATGGGCCTTTCACATACATTCGCAGTTCCTTCAGAGAGGAAAAACAAGAAGTGACAAATTCCAGATCCAACTTAGGAGGTTTATATGGGAGTTGTGTGTGCAGGAGGGGGAAGGAGGAGGCTGATTAGAAACACTCGATGTTGAGAAACTCGCCAAGTAGAGATAAACTATTAAAGAGCTTGCCTCGAAGAAGGTATCATTTCTTCTGCATTCCCAGGCAAGGCCCAAAGTCCTGCTGTCTGCAGCCCCTCCAAAGTTGTCTTCCACTCAATGCTGTGTAGTGGGAAAAGGAATGGTGACTGTGACTCATGCAGTTGCATCCCCTCCATGGCTGCTATTTTCTGATAGTAACCAAGGGTTTGGACTGGGAAAAGATGGGAATAAAGACATCGTCATTGCCTTGCCTCTGAAAGTCCCCTCAATCAACATCCCATCTGGTCTTAAATATATTAAGTGGGGCCAGGTTCACTAGTTGGGATGAGTGCACTTGGTGGGTTTCAGGGTTTTTCAATATGTCCCAAACTGCTAATTAAGTATGTGAAGTTATTTCGAATTCACAGACTTTCCCACCACTCTTATAATTTAAACCCATAATTTTTTTCTACCCACAGATGATTCACTTTTAAAAATAAAAAATAAAATAAAACATGGTTTCCTGATGCACTTGGATCAGGAAAGCACCCAGAAAATGCAGATTGACGAACGATGCTATGATTCATTTTTGACGTCTTTCTCTCTCTTAGGTCAGTCCAACCATTCGGCAGTGTCAGGTGGTTACCTCAGGCATTGCATGGGGTAGGGCAGGAAAAGGTGGGAATGGGTTGAAAGATGGTGGTGTGTGGGCCATGTGGCCTGTCTTGAGGTAAACTCATGCTTTCATGCCTAAAGGTAAGCTGTTTGTAAACTACCCCGAGTCATATAGATGAGATGGCATACTAATATTGGAGTAACAAATAGAGACTTCAGGTCTCTTGTCACTGATGAACTAAAATCCAGTGATGATCCTTTTGGCTTCGGTAATGGAGCGGAGGGAGGATAAGCCGCCATTTTGTTTTTCAGTTTAAGCAGGAAAAGAACCTTAATATGCCTTTCTTGCCTAGTCTTGTTCCCTCTCTCTTGTTCCCTCACACAGAGATGATTTGGACCCCCCTCTCCCACCCTCTCTCATTCTGTTGTACATTCTGTTCTGTCCCACAGCTGAATCCTTACATAAAATATACTAAGAGAAAATATTCTCTTTTAGAATCTATCACAAAGACAATAAAAATATGGAATTAAACCATCAAAGATTAATTTTCTACCCAGAGAAAGCATATAAACTTTAAGTCCACAATATCATAAGCACTGTAGCTTGATGGGCTGAAGACATGAGATGGTTTGGTGGCTCCTTTTTATTTATTTATTTTATTTATTTGTCAACAAGTGCAAGGAAACAGGACACATGAAAAAAATGGCACAAATAAATGGATATAAAGAAGCAAAACATAGCCATAAACACATAAACGAGTACATACAAATGGGTACAGTAGGACAGGGACGGTAGGCACGCTGGTGTGCTTATGCATGCCCCCTTAGGGACCTCTTAAGAAACGTGTAAGGTCCACGGGAGTTCTTCAATAAAAATAAGAAATCAGGATGTTCTTCAATAAAACACCCTCTGCATAAGTCATGTCTCTTGAGACCTCCTCCTGTGCTTTACAAACTAAAAGTTAAAGCAACCCTGATTTCATTACCTATTTGAATATGATCCAGAAAAAAAAGTCCATTCCCACTTAAATAGGGAAGGAAGTAGCATGGTTTCATGCAATCATCTGAAACATCTGTTAGCTTAACTATTTTGTGGCCCTTTTCAGTAGCTCTGTGAGCATCTTTAGCCTTATTAATCATTTGCTAATATCTAGGGTTGTGGCTCCTATCTACCTATCTACCTATCTACCCATCTACCTACCTACCTACCTACCTACCCATCCATCCACCAATAACTCTTACTCAAACATGATAATCAAGTACAATAGAGAGAACCCGATGCCACCTTTTGAAGGTCAGATTTGGCATTTCCACATGCTTTGCAGTGAAGTTGCATTTGGTAGCAGTTCACTTGGACACCATGTGTTGAACTGCGCAAAACAAATGAAAGATTTTCCTTGCTGCACGATAGCTGCAGAAAAACACTGCCAGGCTTTTGAGTTCTGTCCAACTGCATGAAATCTTGGCTTAGTCTTTCAGTGATGTGAAACCAAAGCTATTGTGACCTATAATTTAGTGCAGACAGAACCAGCTGGAGGATCATCAAGTCACATGAGCAGGTGTGGGCACAGTCAAGCAGTCTGTTGTTTCCGGAAGCTGTGTTTGTGGTACTTAAGCAACTACCCAGAAGACGTAATATGGTTCTGAGCGTGGCTGGATTACTGTCTGTGAATGATCAGACTTGGATAAAAACATTCTCAGTGATTATGGACATTTCCTGAATAAGAGGTTCATTAGCCGAGGCAGTATTAATATTTGTGAAAAACTAATGCAGAACCAAAGTATATTCTAATAACAAATGCACGGAGGTACACCTGGAGCTTTGTGAACAAGGAATGGGTGTCTTCATAAAATTATTGTCATCGAAGATTTGCTTATTACCAAATTATTTTATAGTAACCCCCAAAACAACAGCAACAATTTCAGGATGTTTCCTACCATCCCAAAAGAACTGTTGGGGCCCAAGGATATCATTGCACATAAAATAATAAAAATAAATAAAAATGAAATAACAAAAACTTGCTAATATCTCAGCACTGGGACAAAGCAATACAACTCTTCCGCCTACTGATTTCTGTTTATATTTATTTATATTTATGTTACTCTGCTGTCTCACTGGCCTTTGGAAGGCAGAAGAACTCCCAAATTGCCAGCGGAGCTGAAAATATTGAGATGACGCTTTACTTTGCATTATCTTTCTACCTTGCTTCCCAGTTTGAAAAAAAAGTTTCATTTTCCTGCTTTCTTCTCTTCTTCAGGTGTGGTCAGATGTTTATGTAAACATCAGATTCTTGCTTCTGGTAAGTCCAGTGCTTAGCCAGCTTCTCATCTTGGCTTCCTAACATTCAGTTCCATAGACCATGGCTCCTGCTGTGGAAAAATCACTCCAGGTATGTTCTAAACAATTGTTGACATCAACAGTGCTTGCCAGTTTGGGGTTAGAAATGAGACTTGGTTCAGCTTGGAAGAGTCTGAATGAGTCTGAGTATTTTCATGGAATCAGCAGAAAGAAGGTTCAAGTTGGTACAACGCTTATCTGCAAAGCCTAGCTAGTTATAGTGATGGAATCTTCCCCTTCTTCTAACTTCCTAAAACAGAACTTTCTGTTTCTGATTGTAAATCTATCCTTTTAGTTCCATTAATCAAGAAGCAGGAGTGGGGAGAGGAACAAATGTGATTTTAAAAACAATGTTGAGTTTTTACAGGTGGACACTAGCATCTCCAATATTCAGTTTGCAAATCCCTGGTCAATTCTGCACCTGATTCGGCTTTTGGTTGTTTATATAACACTCCATTTAAAAAGATTTAATTTATCACTCTGTAGTGTACTTAAGTCCATAGCAAATGACTAAACTCGGAAATGTTTTTTCCAGGAATGGCTCGCCATTCGGAAGTGGAGAGCATGTAAGAATATTATCATAGGCTATCCTATTTTCACAACTGTATGATCCGCCCATATTTTTTGCAGTGTCAAAAGTATCACTTTTACACATGCACTCTTGTTTCTTCTAGTAGCTAATACACCAATAAATGTGCTTCAAACTGAGCCAAATAATCAGGAATAGTAGTTTTCTGTGTTTTCATTCTTACAGCTTTGTTTCCAGCTGTTTTCTATCTCCTGACAATCCCAATTTGATCAGATAGCAAAGCAGTGTTAAGAATATTTCTAAAACTTTTGCAAGCGAGAAACAGAGTTTGTAAATGTTTCAGGTTACAGAGGTACTTAAAAAAAAACAGATACTGTTCTGACGGAGATGGGTTTACCATATCCTTATTCAGTAACTGTAGAAGAAATTAGCCTTCTCGTGGAAACTGTCAATTTTCTGATAAAGATTTTACAACGCAGTCTTCAATATGAACTTGGGAGAGGGGGAAGGATGTACATGCTTGGTTGAAATGAAGGGCTAATTTTTAACACCTCTGAAAGGTTCTCCCTTTAGAACTAACCTCCAGACTGGAGAAGAATTTCCATTTCCCAAAGCCATTCCCCTCAATCTCATCTGCCAAAATAGTTTCCTCTTCCATTGGTTAGCCTCTCAATCACTGACAGGAAAGTAAACAAGAGACCTTTCTTCCTCCACTTCCCCCTTCTCCATGCTAGTAAGTAAGTAATAACACATATCGAACCTACAACACAGAGACTGAAGACCCATGCGGAAGCTAGTTATCATGAAGTCTAATATACTGAGACACAAAGTGGCCAGTAGGTCCTGGTCTATAAAAATTGAGGTTTTGTATCCTACAGAGCCATTCTTTGAAACATGGATTCTTCCTCTGACCAGCTCACCTCATCACATTTCTTTTCCTCATTCCTCACACACCTCTTTATACCATTGTGCCTCCTTTTATAATCATCTCTTGTAGACCATAAGGTTGTAGTTTCTCATAGACCTTCAGAAAATGCAACTTGTTCCATCAGTCTCGTGATTAAATGACAAAGTGAATGCCAGATGAGGCAAGGTGAAAAAAGAGAACAACATTGCCTGCAACAGAAAGCAAACAAGAGAATATTTTACCAGTGTCAGAGCCCCTGAATGTCTGCATTTGTGGGAATTAAAACTATTCCACCAAGAGAAAAACTGATACCAGGAGAAGAATAAATTCAGGGAAAGCTTCTGATCTGTGTAAGCACTTGAGACATCAAGAAATCCTTTACCACCCTATGTTTCAATTGTGCCAAGAGAATTTTGGCACTTCTCCATTGCAAATCTAACTATTTAAAAAGCCTGTTTTATGAGAAATAGTTCCTGCATCTAGTTTGGGGTATTTTTTTTAAAAGTTATAAGCTTAGTCCTTCCTTTGAAATCATTCTTGATATTTTACAGCAGACTTCCCAGAGCAGAAACTCAAAAACTTTGTATATGGTGGGGTGATGAGGTTTTGTTTTGTATGTATTTAATGCATTTGCTGGCAATATTTCAACACTGGGGTGGCTGGAAGGAGATACACTCCTATCCTTTGCTACCTCTCTGATTTCTCTCGAACCAAATTTGCTAAGCTCCAGTCAATTCTCTAATCTCTGCCTGCTGACAGACTGCAGGCCAAGAGAAAGACAAGTTGAAAACCCTGAAAACGAAGTGCATTTTATTTATTAGGCTGTCTAAGATGTTTTCAGTGAAACAGACGGAGATAGTGCCTTGCCAAATTAGTGTCATGACTTTCCAAAGGTTTTGGCTAGTAAGCAGACTTCCAGTAAAAATACATGTTGCCGTTCAGACCTCTTGTGGGCA
Organism: Diadophis punctatus similis; assembly: GCA_023053685.1. Taxonomy (NCBI): domain Eukaryota; kingdom Metazoa; phylum Chordata; class Lepidosauria; order Squamata; family Dipsadidae; genus Diadophis; species Diadophis punctatus. The sequence goes on from JALIGW010000001.1 coordinate 152,295,824, forward strand.
ATCCACACCTCTCTTGGAGCCTCCTCTTATTATCTTGTGGTTTCTAGTGGAATTTTTAAAAAAAGAAAAAACCTCTTGTGAATGGCTTTGGACTTCTAGTAACTGCTCTGCAAATTATATTAATAACAAATGGCAAGTTTAATATGCCAAAATGCTTCAGTCCTAATCCCTCCCCCTCCCACTGCAACAAGGGTGGGTTCTAACTTACCTCGCTGCCGGTTCGCTTCCTCCCGCGCCGCGTGGGCGCACCTCGGGGGCGTGCACACGTAAAGCGCGCGCATGCGCAGTGATGAAAAATCTGAAAAAAAATCCACCCTCAAAAAAAGCCAAAAACAAAATGGCGACCGCATGCACAGTGCTGGAAACTCGGCTTCTGCACATGCTCAGAAGAAAAATAATAAATAAATAAATAAAAATTTTAAAAAAAATTAAAAAAAAAGATAGTGGCGCCCACAGACCGGCACCAAATGAACCGGTTCCGTGATGTCATCATGACATCACCAGTGGGTCACTACCAGTTCAGGCGAACCGGTCTGAACCGGTCTGAACCTACCTCTCCACTGCATGCCTCTAGCAGCAAAGATACAAACAAATATACAGCAAGAAAACACAATCTGATGAAGAGAGGCCAGGAAGGGAAAGGAAAAGGGCACTGGAAAAAAGGAATGAGATTTGGCAAGAAATGGAGGTCTCTGAAGTTGATGCTTTGAAACCAATATTCCTGGGTGCTAGCGAAGTCTTTCCTACTTTCCTACTCAGCCATTCCAGTTTGGCATACTAAATGCTGTCCTTACAACTCAGTTTCAAAAGCATCTATGCTTTGCTGAGACTACATGGCATTGTAAGAGATTTTCAGTGTGCTATTTCCACCTCTACCTCCATTCAACATGCATGTCTTCCTTTCTCAGATATTTAATGTTTCCATACTCTCTTGAGACTGGATTGTAAGTTGTCCTAAAGATGGCATGGCTGAAAGTTCAAGCTGAATTTTGTCAACAATTTATTATTCCTCCCCCCCCCCCTTCCCTTGGTCTGATGGTGAATTGGAAGGCATACAAACATGGAAAATGTCAAGAGGTTGTGATGTGGTCCCAAGTTCAGACAGATGATCCAAAATGCGCAGATGAAGGAAACATGTGCTAAAAAAATAAATAGGGAACAATTTTGGGTTAAGAAAAAATGTACTAACAAATAGTATGTGCACAGCAGAAGTGTGCGTAAGCATGTGTTAAGAGAAACATGCATATCCACACACAAAAAACAACAACATGCAGATTTTTTTTCTTGCTGAGTGAATGGAGCCAAACCAAACTGAATTGGTACAATGAGAATCAGCAAAAACAAATGTGACCAGCTTCCCTATACCTAATCTAAAAGAGCCTTATTACCTTTTTTTTTTTTACAGATAGACGAGCACATGGCCAAATGAAATCTGACAACTGTCTAGCCATATTCATGCTGAGGTGCCTTTTTATTTAGGTTGCAGTAGAACATATATTTATAAATATATAGAATTCTCATTCCAGAGTGGTTATTTTCAGTTCAAGATTGATTGATCAATCAATCAATCAATTAATCAATCAATCACAAGGCTTAGGAAAACCACTTCCTTGGTGGTGCTTTGCACCCAGGTAGCTCCTCATTCGTTCTGTGGCATTTCCAATAAAAGAGCATGTTCAAGATGTGGGAAAACCTCCTCTGTCTCCCTCAAGTCCTGAAGAAGTGAGAACAGACCAGGGTTCTCCAACCTGGTGGTCTCCAAATTTATTGGGCATCAGGAGAGAGAAGACTAAAGCAAACAGATGAGAACTAGATGAATATATTATTTGATTTTGGATAAGCAGATTTGTATTGAACTAGATGCATCGGTGTAGCAAGGGATATCAAATTACTGTAGGCTCTTTCACACAGAATGCTGAGCTGGAAGCTCAACCTGGGGTCTTGACCTCATTCTGAAATCACCTAACCTAGCAAAATTTCACCTGAATGATATATTATTTGCCTGATTTTTCTTGGCTTTAAGGAGAAAGTAATTGTGTTTGGAAGAGTTATTGGTAAAAGGAAAGCAGGCCATCATAAAAACTCGGTGGCTGGACACCATCAAAGCTGAAAGCAGCGATAGAAAAACTCAAAGAAATGGTGCAAGATCAGAAGATGTGGAGAGACCTGACCCATAGAATTGCCAAGAGTCAGACATGACCGAATGGATAATATGATCATCATCATCTTGGCTTTAAGATGCTTTACCATCTGTTAATGCTTGCCTACAGCCTGTCTGCTTGCCTCTGAATAAGGTAAGAAAGTTGGGATATGATTATGTGAATAAATAAACCCCTTGGCCTACATTGCACCTGTTAGAAACATCTCTAGAATTATCCACTTTTACCATTATTATTCTACTGATTGCTATGGAGGTCAGGAGTAGAGATAACAAGTGATGGACTTCCGCCTTGTTCCTTCTGTTTTGTGTATGCTCTACACCTCTTCCCCCCTGCCCCCAAAAGATCTGATGCTTTCTTCTTAGGCTTACCCTTTCAGCCTGCTTCCTACAGGAAAAATCAATCGTAGATCATTTCCTTTCTTTTTCTCCTTCATCCTCCTCCCCAAATAGTGACTTTCTCTAACAGCAAATCACTTCTTTAATAAAACATATTTATCTTTTGGAGGCATAAACACCTGTATTATTTTTGACATTCAATACTCTTGATTAATGCTCTCTATCTTTGATAGAAAGAGGAGGCTTCCTTGCTCTCCTAAACATGGGGATCATTTAACTAGCAATAGGTGAGAAACAGGCATGGAGAAATGAGTGTCTTTGAGGATCCTTTCCCTCCCAGTCTTTAACCATTTGCTCAAGTGGTCAGATCAGTTCATAGATGCAAAGAGATGCCATTTCCATGAATTTCCCTCCCACAAATACAGTCTGTGAAATATGGACCTCAGGGAAAGGGTCTGTAGACTTAAAGGCACCAGGCTGAACTTGATTCTTGGTGACTTCATGGACACATCTTAGTCACTTTCCTCACAGCAATATGGAAGTGTGTTGCTTTTTTAAAAATCATTATTTTTACTGTCCCATAATCTTTAGAGTTCTTCATTTAAGAAAATAATGTACAGGAATATACACATGTATGTTTCTACATGTGTCAATTCATGTGTTAACCCATCTATTTATCCGAGTTTTCTTTTCATGTGTGTGAGAAAGATGTCTTAAGTTAACACATGATTTAAAAAATATGAAATTGGGAAGGAAGAAGAAGAAGAGACATTATATAAAGTTTCTGGGTGTGGCTAGATTACTTTGATTTTTTTTTAACCATCCAGGAAAGCCTCTGAAATTTATTAGTGTTTCTGGCCTTTTAAGTTGTACCCCACCCTCCTTATGCTGGTCTTTGACAGCAATAAAGATTTGAGTTGATCTGGCCTTTTAAGAAATAAGGCCACTGGTTTCAGTGAGACATAGGCATTCTAAACCGTGTAACAGCAATGTCAGAAAATGGCATCTAAAAGTTGGTTTCTTCTGAATGATGCTTTAGAAAGGATGTGCATGTATTACACATGTGATTTCTAATGGACATTTTTGAGGGAACCGTAAAAGCACAATATGTTGTTGTGATTTCGCTAAAGAAGTATATTCAACATAAATGCAAATTTTGTATCTCCAGATGTCAAGACTCTGAAAAATAAAAAGTATGCGATGCCTTCAGCTTTAAGCGATGATTAGAAACAATGGGAAGATGTGCAGAACACATTTAGCCTTTCCTGCCAAAACATACTTAATGGAAAGAATGACATTTTTGCTCCCCTTCTATCCCTCACCATAGGTACATTTTATTGAACCCAAGAAAGCTTACTTCAGAATAATTTTTCAGGACATATCACAAATCAGTGTTCCATGGGCAGGTGATGTGATTACGATGGTGAGTCAAAACGTAATGCCATTTTCTTTAGGACAGGTATAATTACCAACACAGGAACATGTAGCATACATCAAAATGAAGCTGGTCCTCTGTGGATCACATCCTTTCTTCTCAACATAGTCACCGTTTCTCTCAATAGCAATGTTCCACCTTCAAATGAGAGCATGTATCCCTTGTCTCGTAAAATTTTGTTGACTGTTCTTTGAGCCACTTCTTCATTGCAGTTTTCACTTCCTCGTCACTGGAATAATAATCCTCCATACTCATCAGATTTAGCGCCTTCAGACTATCATCTCTTCGGCCTCATGAAAGAGGATTTGAGAGGCAACCATTATTCCAGTGACGAGGAAGTGAAAAATGCAGTGAAGAAGTGGCTCAAAGAACAGTCAACAAAATCTTACGAGACAGGGATACATGCTCTCATTCGAAGGTGGAACATTGCTATTGAGAGAAACGGTGACTATGTTGAGAAGAAGGGATGTGATCCACAGAGGACCAGCTTCATTTTGATGTATGCTACATGTTCCTGTGTTGGTAATTATACCTGTCCTAAAGAAAATGGCATTACGTTTTGACTCACCCTCGTACAAGCCCATCAGTAGAAAGAATAATATCCATTTGCGGAGTTCAAATTTCAGAATGGCAACTTTTTTTAAATGGAAGCATTTGCATAGGATTTAGAAAGAAACCTAATTATCAGTTAAAAGGCTGCTCTGATATCTCCTGCTAGATGGCTTCACCTCTGCTTGTTCACCGTACCTCACTCAAAGCAGTTGCATGCATCCAAGTATAAAAATGCTGTAGAACCTCCATCTTTTAAAATTGTGACAATAATGGAACTATAGCTGGTCTAACACTACATGTTAACTCCAAAATAGGAGCCTGTTTGTGGAGTAGTGTGGAGCCAGAGTGGCTTCTGAACCTTGTTCTATAGTTTACTGAGCTGTGAGAACCCAGCCATTGTGTTCTATTTGAAAACTATGATCAATTCATTATCTTGATGCTATGCGGAACATTCTATACATTGTCAATACAGATGTCATACTAAATCATAGTTAGCAAGGAGTGTTTTTCCATTTCACTTTCTGGTTTATCAATTGATCTATTACAAAGTGTTAACCTAAACATTAGACATGACAGTTCCTGAATTGATTCTCGGTATTCAGACTGAAGACATGGAGACACTAACTGTGGTTCATGGTGGGATGCAAACGTCTCACTTGGATGTTCATCATGCAGCCCGTTTCATTAAACTCAGAGGATACCCAGCTAATGTTTCTTCAGAAAAGCCTTTCCTTGCTGATTATCTCTTCATTCATCAGCAAGTCATCTACCATTGCTGCAGAATGTTTGGGAGAAATGATTGGAATCATCCCAAGCTTTTTTGGACTAGTATATTGAAATGCATACTTATTACATTTTTTTTTTATGGCAGTTGAAAGTTGGGCAGTAGATTGAAAAGAACTTAACTCTTCTGTGTTAAGCAATGCCACATTTCAGGCTTAAGAGTAGGTGATGTGTGAGGCTTCTGCTAAGAGATGAGCTACCAAGGCAGAGCTAATCTCCCCCACCCCCACCCCCTTTAGTGGTTGTGTCCCTTTTCCCTCTCCTCTTCTTGGAATAGTTATCAGGGGTGAACTTTGACAGGGATAGTGATAATGTGTCAGGTATTTACAGCTTGCGGTGGTGGTGGGGAACAAAAGAAAATCCCCTGTCTTGTCCTGAGTTCCTTTCCTATCTCTGTGCAGGGCAAGGATTAAAGAAGAAATGTCTGGCCACTGTTCAAGTCAGAAGATTCCCACCGTCCCTTGAGAGCCCACTTTGCTAGCCAAGGCAGAGCAAAGCCAACGCGTGTGCCCTCTAACAGTTGACAGATGAAAATCAGAAGATGTGTGTTGCGTTAAGGAAATAACTGGCTCCAAGGATGGTAGAAAGGCAGAGAGAAGCAAGTTGTCTTTTTCTAGGGAGGGTCTGACAAAATGCCTATCCTACGGTTGTTGTTTGAAATATTAATCCCCACAATTGTCAATAAAGAAAGCACATTTTTCAAAATATAGGTCACAGCCACATGCTGCATAGCAGAGACCACCACAAGATAGGTCTCTATCGCTGCACACAGATTTCTACTGACATATGCATATTAGTGACCATCGGACTGGATATTTGAGTACATTGAGAGGGGGGAAGTGGCTTATAGGACTGAAACTTATAACTATCAGAATAGGGAAATGTTCTTGAAAAAACTTTCAGTCTCTTTTTGCCTCTGTATGACCTGGTAATACATGTCAGTACTCCCACTCTGCTTTGTTACTGCTCAAGTGATCTCCTGCCCTCTCCCCACAAGGAAGTTATTCAATCTGAGATTGTACTGTGGCTGGTCCAGCTACCACAGACTGTTGAATAACAGATGCTAACCATGCAGTGCTGAGTCTGCATACAACCTCTAAAAGCTTCACATGGCCCTAGATCCCCTCCAAAAATATGCATGGCCCTTCTGTGGAATGTTATTTTTTTTAACAATGGCAGGAGAACATTAAATAATTATATTTAATTAATTTAGGATTTTTCTTGGCTCATTCATGTTTTGTGTCACCCTTTTCAAGCTACTTTGAAGATTGAATGCAGGTCATCCATGGAATGGGAGTTAAAAAATGGATAGCAGCTGTCACCATACAATCAAAGACTTGCCCCCTTTTTATAGGCATTATGACACCTATTAAAAAGGTCAAGGCTTCAATCATGGTCATGGCTGCCATCTTGATTTTTTAGATCCCTCTAAAGATGCCCTTAGTTGAGGGTGATCTTCAGCTGGAAAAAAGATGCATGTTCCTTTTTATACTGGCTGGCAGATACTATCAGGACTTCAGATTTAAAGATGCTTTAGATTGAAGTTTTCTATGCAAAATGGGTGTGCTATAGAGCCTATCTTGATAGATATTGTTGTTACAGTGTGTAATATACCGGGAAGCTGCCAGGGGGGGGCGTTCTAGGAACGAGGTTAAATAGAAGCATGTGATTGGCTGAGCTGTAGTGGAATGTTTAAGGAGCTGTCAACTACACTGGCAGTTATTGTTCGTTATTATTCGTTATAAGTCATTCAGACTTATTATCTGCTGTTATCATTATCTGCTGTGAATTAAAGCATGTTGAATTAAAGTATGTTGTGAATTAAAGTATGTTGTGCTGTGAATTAAAGTATGTTGAAGGCAATGACTGACTTATCTTAATCATTACACCCACCTACCAAGGTATTTATCACAGTGCTTTCTTGCCATTGTTGTTAAGTGAATCATTGCAATTTATTTATTGTATTTATTTATTTATTTGTTTGTCAACAAGTGCAAGGAAACAGGACACATGAAAACAATGGCACAAATAAATGGATATATAGAAGCAAAACATAGCCATAAAGACATAAAACGAGTACATACATACAGTAGGACAGGGATGGTAGGCACGTTGGTGCGCTTAATGCACGCCCCCTTAGGGACCTCTTAAGAAACGTGTAAGGTCCACGGTAGACAGTTTAAGGTAAAAGGTATGGGGGTTAGAGAAGCTAACAACAGGATCAGGTAAAGTGTTCCAGACATTTACTACTCTATTGCAGAAGTCATATTTTCTGTAATCAAGATTAATCAATTGTTAAGTTAGCATGGTTGTTAAGTGCATTTGGCTTCTCTGTTAACTTTCTTGTCACAAGGTCGCAAAACGTGATCACATGACCTTTGGACACGGCAACCGTCGTAAATACATGCCAGTTGCCAAGCACCTGAATTTTGATTGTGTGACCTTGGGAATGCTGCAACAGTCATGGGTGTGAAAAACAGCCACAAGTCACTTTTTTTCAGTGCCGTTGTAACTTTGAACAAATTAACTGTTGGAAGTCGAAGACTACTTGTATCTGGGATCTAGAAGTGAAGATCCTTGTATCTTAGATGACTAGGAAAATGTTGAACTTACACGTAGTCCTCGACTTAACAACAGTTCGTTTACTGACCGTTTGAAGTGACAACGGCACTGAAAAAAGGGACTTACGACCATTTTTCACACTTATGACCGTTGTTGCATCCCCATGGTCACGTGATTTACCTTTGGATGCTTGACAACTGGCTGACATTTATGACGATTGCAGTGTCCCAGAGTCATAGCTGGTTCCTTTTTGCGAACTTCTGACAAGCAAAGTCAACGGGGAAACCAGATTCACTTCGCAACCTTGTTACTAATTTAACAGCTGCAGTGATTCACTTAACAAATGCGGCAAGAAAAGTCGTAAAATGGGGCAAACTCACTTAACACATTTCTCACTCAACAACATAAATTTTGGGCTCAATTGTGGTCGTAAGTTGAATTACTGTATTTATAAAAACAAAACTCTGTCAATTTTGGACTCTGAGCTAAAGAAATCTCTCGTTAATCAATCAAATGTATCACAATCATTGCCTAGTAGTGAATAAACAAAAATTACAAAATATAAGAAAAAATGTTGTTACAGTGCTCTATTGGAGTATAAAATTTGAGCCATCTTGAGTTTGTTCTGTGGGAACACTACCAACACTGTTCTAACGCAATGTTTTCAGTAGGGGTTGTTTTATTTGCTTCTAAATCTGAAGCAAAACACATTTTCCATTTTAATGCCTCACTCTGGTAGCCAATCAAACATGGCTACATGATGGTATCTCAAAGCCCAAACTGAGTAAAGACATGCTTTTAGTTGCTTTTGCTGACCATGTGCCTTAATTACTACCCTGACTTGAGCTAAATACAGATGGTGAAGGATAAATAAAATTAGTAAGGAAAGCATGTTTCATCAAGCTTATCAGCCCCTTCAACAGCCTCAACTTTCAAACTGTTCACTGAGGAACGTTTGGCTTGGGCCTAGCTTTATTCCATGTGTTGCCATGACACTGTGCCACCAGTTTAATTATTTATCTCTTTTGAAGATTAAAATAAAAGAACCCTGGCAGGTTTAGATATGTAATTGCTACAAACCCTCAAATATATTCAGAGGAAGAGGAAAGGCACATGATAGCAATTATTCGACCACCTCTTTCCTTAATTATATAGATTCAAAGGTGGTGTTTTTAATTAAAAGAAGACACTGTGTTCTATGTGCCAAGGCAAGTAGAAGGACCTAATGTTCACTATGATCAACTTGTTATGTCTTTGGCATTCAAAGAACAATGTTACTTTCCATGTGTTTTTACACAGGCGGGTTTATCAACATGTCAAGGAATCTGGCCCATTTCTTCAATGTGTGGAAGGATAATGGCCTGTAAGAACAGATGTGTGGTGGTAGGGAACGGCTTATTAACAAGCACTTGCTGTTTTTTGGAGGCATCTTCAGGAGACTCCCTTTACTTAAAGTGATTTCTTTTTAAAAAATTGGCACCGTGGAGCTTTCATTACATGTTTTCTTTATTTCCCCCCTCCAGACAATTTTCATTGTGTTGTTGCTCCAGGAAATTCTGACTCACGAGTGCTTCCTTTTTTCAGAATATTTGAAAAATTGCCTGATGGAATTTGTTAGATGAACAAGCACTAACAAAGGTAATGATTTTCAAGAGTGATTAGCAAAGGAAATAGTTAGGCAGCGTTCATATCAATATATCTTTACTGACACACATGTAAAGGAAGGACTCCGGTGAACTTAACCTTAACAATATTAGGTGGGCTTTAAATTACTTTGAAAGAAGGAAGAAACAGAGGCATGGGCTTAGGGAAAGAATTGATGGGCGTTAGGAATCTGGCTGCACAAGATAATAGAGAAAGTCAGAAGCAGGAAAGTTGCTCAAATATTCCCAACTCTGGTGCATAGGGAACAACCAAATAGAACTAACAATAATTACAAAGAAGAGTTGATATGATCTTACATGTATCACAGAAGCTTGGCTGGATGAGAGTCATGGTAGAAGCATGGAACTAGATGTTTTGGTCAAAACAAAACAAAACAAAACAAAAAGAGGAGGGGGAAGATGAGTGATTTATATGCAAATAAGTTGTATAATACTGACAACATTCATTACCCAGAATATGGAAATTTTGTTGGAACTATGTTAGTACAATGAAAAGAAATAAGGAGCAAAGAGAAACAATTCTGGAATTTACTATAGAGTATCTACTTAGGAGAAAGATTAGCAATGCCTTTCTATACTAAACACAACAAATTCTTAAGAAGACAGACTATTGTGATAGTATTACTATCACCCATTATTATGTGATAATAATCAAATTACTTTGATTTGCTGGAAAACTAATTCAGGTAGGAGTGGGAAATTTAGCACATCTCCAATTTCTCTTCATTACAATTTCATTTGCAAAAGAAGAAACTAGGAGGTCATCTATCTTGGATTTAATCCTGACCCACAGAGGGGAATTGGTCGATGGATTGAAGGTCTATCGGGAATCTTGGGGGAAAGAGAACACATCTGCGCCTCAGTGGCACAGTGGTTAGAGTGCAGTACTGAAGGCTACTTCTGCTGATTGCCAGAAGTACTGAATTTGGCAGTTCAAATCTCACCAGGCTCAAGGTTGACTCAGACTTCCATCCTTCTGAGGTGGGTAAAATGAGGACCCAGATTGTGGGGGGCAATAAGCTGACTCTGTAAACCACTTAGAGAGGGCTGTAAAGCACTGTGAAGCGGTATATAAGTCTAAGTGCTATCTTGCAATCTTGTTGAAATTCAAATTAAGTCGAGAAGAAAATGTTGAGAGAAGTCAGTCACATATCTTGGGCTACTGTAAGGTAAATATTAATTAATGAATTCCGGCAAATGTTGGGCAACATACCAAGAAGTTGAAGGATGATGTGATTTCAAAGAACAAAATATTGAAATTACAAAAAAAAAAAAAAAGACCAAAACAATCCTAGTTAGAGAATAAAGAAGATGACCTGGATGGAAATATGTAAGAACTCTTACCTAGAGAAAGCGTAAATGCAATATTTTTTTATAAAAACCCAGAAGCAAGATAATATTCAGAGGCTGATCAGGCACATGCCTCCTTAATTCACTGGGGTATAAGAAGGAGTGAGAAGGACACAGAGAAGGGTGCATCACAATCAGGGTTGTAAGGTTCTATTATTATAGCAAATTTCAATACAGATGATTTCTGTTGGGCGGGGAGTTGGGCGGCATAGAAATCCATTTAAATAAATAAATAAATAAATAAAATTCATGGTCTGGCCTACCTGGTCATTTTTCTTAATAAAATGATTTTTAAAACCTGAAGTGATGTCTTGCACTGCTTTTATATCAAATCTTTAGAACCTCCAAGATGCTGTGTTCTCAAAGTGATGGCAACCTGTGGGATTTGATTGATATCTCAGTGCAAGTGCTCTGTTGGTTTTCTATGGCTTTTATCAGCCACAAAGCAGAAAGCAGAAAGATAAAGGTTTTGCTCATGCCCACACGAGGAAGACTGTGCAGGAACCCACCTCTGAGCATATTGTATCATATTGCTTCAAGATATTGAGCAATAAAGTAGAACCAATTTTTTTTGAAAGTCGCACTATATTCTTAGAACAACAATCAACTGTGAATGTTTTCACTCCAAAGTTGTGCATACTTACAGTATTGCAACCTAAGAACTGAACCATTTTATCTCATTGTCAATATGTTGTGTGATCTCTTTGACCTGTATGAAAGTATCACTGGAGCTTAACCAATAAATGTGGTAAACAAGTCATGACAGATTATGTAAGGAATCCATCTTTCTCAGTCTGACCAAGGTTACTGTACATTGAGTGATATACCTCAAACCTATAAAGGCCACAGTGCAAAACCAACTATTTTTGTACCTGATTGTTACTTAAGCAATATAATATACTTATAACTTTGTTTTAGCACACTATCCTGTTCTTTATGCAACATGAACTTAAATATCTTAATGTTCTTCTCTATATACTGTACAGTCTATAATACTCTTTATATTATGTATACAGTACTGTGTACTATCTGCAGTCTGTCTATAAACAAATCACTCATTCATTTACACATCCCCTTTACATTCCTTTTATATCAGCTGACAGCCAATAAGTCTTCATCCAGACTGGGAACTTATCATCTGAATGAAGAAACTGAAATTTAAAGATGTAGATTAAGCCAGGAAATAAAGCCAACTTCAAATCAGGATTTAACATATTATACGCCATCCAGAGACTTCCTATGATTAGGTGCTATAAAAATGCAATCATTCAAGTAATAAACATTTGGATGAGACAAGAAATTATGTTTAACTGAAGACATTTTGATGAAGGTTCATGGGAATAATAGGACCACTCATCTTTTGATTGATTTAGTCAACATATCCATATTTATACAAGATAATACCCTAATTAATTCAACTGAAATATCAAAGCTAGAGAAAAATCCTAAGTAGCAATATATATATATCCAGAAAATTTTCTCACTCTGTCTCTCAACCAGGAAGAAGCATATCTGATATGGCAATCTATGATTTCTAGACATAGTTCAACCTTTTACCCAGGTCTTCCCACAAATTCCCATCGTTTCTTCCAATTGTAGAAGCCAGTTTGGTGTAGTGGTTAAGCCAGGGGTCGGGAACCTATGGCTCGCGAGCCAGATGTGGCTCTTTTGATGACTGCATATGGCTCGCAGCAGGGGTGAAATCCTCCCGGTTCGCCCGGGCCAGTCCTTCGGCGTATAGCCGATGGAACTGGCGGCGGTTGCGGCGCGGAGCTTCTCCTGCCCGCTTTCCCGTCCCGGCTGAACACAATCACCGCTTTCCCGTCCCGGCTGACCACAATCATTTGGGTTATTTTTCCCTCTGTGCATGCGCGCGCATGCACAGAGGGAAAAATAACCCAAATGGCGGCGTTCAGCCGGGACGGGGGGAGCTAAAAAACGGCCATGGCCACATCCCCGCCGTTCTCCAGCCAAGCGGCTGAAGAAGCCCCAGAGCCCCGCCGCCAACCTGCGTCTCCTGCTGGGAAGGAGCCTCTGTCGCTGTCTCTCGCGGGGTTCCAGCCACCCGACTGAGTCCCTGACCGCGGCACCGGCAGGGTTAATGCGTATGGGAGAGGAGAGAGAGCGCTACCGCCGCCGCTGCTACTTTCACCGCTTCGATATTTCTTTGGTGGGCGCGCGCGGGAGGGACCATGGAGCAGAGGCGCCCGGCAGCTTAAGGCAAGAGGCGGGTGGGAGACGCGGGTAGGAGCCTGTCGCCGCCGCCGCCACTTCTGGCATCCCCACGCCTCTCACCCCGCTCCCCGGGTGCCTCTGCTCAGCGGTCCCTCCTGCGGAGGCCCACCGAAGAAATATTGGAGCAGCGCAGCGGCAGCGGTAGCGCTCTCTCTCCTTCCCTCCCATGCAGGGAGGGAAGGAGAGAGCGCGCTACCGCCGCCGCTGCTACTTTCACCGCTCCGATATTTCTTTGGTGGGCACGCGCGGGAGGGACCGCTGAGCAGAGGCACCCGGCGAGCGGGGTGAGAGGCGTGGGGATGCCAGAAGTGGCGGCGGCGGCGACAGGCTCCTGCCCGCGTCTCCCACCCGCCTCTTACCTTAAGCTGCCGGGCGCCTCTGCTCCATGGTCCCTCCCGCGCGCGCCCACCAAAGAAATATCGGAGTGGTGAAAGTAGCAGCGGCGGCGGTAGCGCTCTCTCTCCTTCCCTCCCTGCATGGGAGGGAAGGAGAGAGCGCGCTACCGCCGCCGCTGCGCTGCTCCAATATTTCTTTGGTGGGCCTCCGCAGGAGGGACCGCTGAGCAGAGGCACCCGGCGAGCGGGGTGAGAGGCGTGGGGATGCCAGAAGTGGCGGCGGCGGCGACAGGCTCCTACCCGCGTCTCCCACCCGCCTCTTGCCTTAAGCTGCCGGGCGCCTCTGCTCCATGGTCCCTCCCGCGCGCGCCCACCAAAGAAATATCGAAGTGGTGAAAGTAGCAGCGGCGGCGGTAGCGCTCTCTCTCCTCTCCCATACGCATTAACCCTGCCGGTGCCGCGGTCAGGGACTCAGTCTGGTGGCTGGAACCCCGCGAGAGACAGCGACAGAGGCTCCTTCCCAGCAGGAGACGCAGGTTGGCGGCGGGGCTCCGGGGCTTCTTCAGCAACCCACCCACCTACCTCGCTTGGTGCGGTTCCCCGCACTTGACGTCTTGGAAGAGGGCTGGGCGAGGGAGAAAGGAGCCACGGTGGGGATTGGTTTGCAGAGAGAAAGAAAGAAAGAAAGAAAGAAAGAAAGAAAGAAAGAAGAAGAAGAAGAAGAAGAAGAAGAAGAAGAAGAAGAAGAAGAAGAAGAAGAAGAAGAAGAAGAAGAAGAAGAAGAAGAAGAAGAAGAAAGGAAGGAAGGAAGAAGAAGAAGAAGAAGAAGAAGAAGAAGAAGAAGAAGAAGAGAAAGAAAGAAAGAAAGAAAGAAAGAAAGAAAGAAAGAAAGAAAGAAAGAAAGAAAGAAAGAAAGAAAGAATCATTACCAATGCTATGATGGAAATCACCAACTCAAAGACAAATATCACTTTGGAGCAAGGAAGCTGCTACAGCAGCAACAAATTAAACAGCACAAAGACAGGGATTCTCTCAATATCCCATTGTCCCTATTGACATTTAGTTGAATTCACTTTTAAAATATATTATATGGCTCTCACTGAAATAAATTTCCAAATTTTTTGCTTTCATGGCTCTCTTAGTCAAAAAGGTTCCCGACCCCTGGGTTAAGCCAACAGATTAGGAACTAGGAAACCCTGAGTCCTAGCTCTACCTGAGGCACAAAACTACTGGAAAACAAACAAATCCTGGGAAAAGAGAAAGGGTTTTATAAAACTGTCGCTGCAAAAACTGCATTGATATGTCTGTACAATTATCAAGGGTTGGATCTGAAGTGATCAATCTTTACTTTCTATTCTATAAGACAAAAGAAGGAGAAACCAATATATTCTGAGCTGAATTAAAAAGGGTTATGTTAAGAAGAAAACACAAATAAAAATCTCCCCAACTGGGAAGAATATTTGATAAATTGCACTATTTTTAAAATATATTTTAAAAAATGTTTTATACTTTTTGTAATGTTTTCAGAGATTGGTATATTATATCTTCAGAGGCCTGCGGTTATTGAGCTGCCTACAATTACAGCCAATCAATCAATTCACCTCTCATGACACTTAGTCCTTAGTGAACTATATGAATGCTTTAGTAAGCAATCTCTCTCTCTCTCTCTCTCTCTCTCTCTCTCTCTCTCTCTCTCTCTCTCTCTCTCTCTCTCTCTCTCTCTCTCTCTCTTTCTCCCCCCTTCCCTTCCCTTCCCTCTCCCCATCTGCCTCTCCCTTCCTTTCCTTCCCTTCCGTTCCCTTCCCTTCCGTTCCCTATGGGGATGTAAATAAGCATTTGAGCGACACAATTTGTAAACTCACTTTCTTAGGCAAATGATATTTCTGGAATTTTAACATGCTCTTAGTAAAGGGCAGTACTTCGCTTTCATGGCTGCTTTCAAAAACAACTTATCAAGATCAGGCCAGATTAATACTTTGATGGGAAAGCACTGGAAAGTTCCAGAACTGTAGACTGGAAGAAAACAGTAGCAACCCCATTGTACTGTTGGCAAGAAAAGAAGAAGGATGTGATCATGTGGTGAACAGGAGTTAAGCTTGACTTGAAGGTTATTCTACTACACATAGCTAGATTAACAATGGATGATGAGAACAAATAATTTTGAAAAATACACATAGCAGTTCACCGAGTAGCAAGATCACGCGGAGCACAATAAATGGAAGTGCTTCAGTGTTTCTCTGGGCACCAATGTAATACCCAATGTAATGCTCTATATTGTCCCATTAAAACTGTTTTGCTTAAACAGGCAAAGATGTTTATTGCTCAAAGCTAAATAGCAGATGCTTCCACGCATTCTAATAAGAAATATTAGCTTTCTTTATTACCTCAAATCCACAGCTAACATATGCTTTTCTTAATATTTAAAGGGACCCTGACACAGTGACAGAGGACAAGCTGTCAGAGGAATTATCATGGGCCTGTGATAATATAGTAGGGCAGGAAACTCTAAACTGACGTAACATATTGAAACAATCTAATAGATTTAAATGGGGGCACGTGTACAACTGTTGTGAAAAGAAGGCATAATGTCTATTTTGAATCATTTAGAAGGAAGAAAAAAAATGCCATTTTTCAATCAATCAAATTCATCTATGTGTGTGCATGCATGTGTATCAGTGGTGGGTTCCTACCGGTGCGGTTCATTGCGCCGTTCCGGTAGGGATCCACCGATTGCGCAATTTGCGTGCGACGGCGATGGTGCCGTCTTCGCCGGTCCATCACGCGCTGCCATCTTTTTTCTGGAATTTTTGGTTTTTTGCTTCCGCGCATGCGCGAAAGCAAAAAATCACCGAAATCTCTCTCTCGCACGTGTCCCCTCACAAGATTTTGCTTCCGTGCATGCACACGAAGCAAAATTGCACTAGGGGATGCGCACGCATAGCGAGCGTGTGAGCGCACGAAATGAGATGATGCGCGCGCAGCACGCCGGTAGGCATGTAAGAGGAACCCACCCCTGATGTGTATATATATATATTAAAAATTCCCTTCTCACATTGTGGTATGTGTCTTCTACAATCTCAGGTCTTCTAGCAGAGGCCTGCTAGAAGGGTTCGGCACAGGATCTTTGCTGTTCCTAACACTGCACTCTTCTGGACAGAGAGCTTGGATGTTGTTCTGTTGGAGGCACTCTCCCAGCTTAGGAGTCACAGCCCCAAACACTTCTATCACCACTGGGACCACTTTAGCCTTTACTTTTCACATCCTTTCCAGTTCCTCCTTCAGGCCCTGATATTTCTCCAGTTTCTCATACTTCTTCTTCCTGAGGCTGTACATCTATCACTACTGCTGTCTTCTGGTCCTTGTCTATTACCATGATGTCTGGTTGATTGACCAGTACCTGCTTGTCTGTTTGGATCTGGACGTCCCTTCAGATCTTAGCTTTCTTATTCACCACAACCTTTTGTGGGATTTCCCATCTATACTTAGGAGAATCTAGCCCACCTTCTGTACAGATGTTCCCATACACAATGCCAGCTACTTTCTTGTGCCATTCAGTATATGCTGTTCCTGTCTGCGTCACCCTGCCATTAGGTGTTGGACTGTTTCTGAGGCCTCTTTGCATAGTCTGCACCTTAGGTTCTGTTTGGGGTGGTAGACCCCCTGCTTCTACAGATCTGAAGTTTAGTGCTTGTTATTGTGCTGCTATGATCAGTGCTGTCTTTTAGTCCAGCCCTTTGCAGCCACCGGTAGGATTTCTCAACCATAGACCTCAGCTATCTGACAATGGTACATCCCATGCAGGGTTGTGTCTTGTCATTCTACTGCTTGATCTTTCTCCCACTTCTACTGCTGCCTCAGGCATTGTCTCAGCAGCTCATCTTTGGATGCCATCTTACTGAAGTACTCCTGGATGCTCTGGGTTTCATCCACAACAATAGCTTTGACACTCATCGGACCTTGACAACCCTCTTTCTGACTGGTGTACAGTCTCAGGATGTTGGGCTTGGGGTGGAAACCTCTGTACATTGTGAGGAGCTTCTGGGTCTTCACATTGGCAACTTTCATGTCCTTCTTTGGCCAGCTCACTATACTGGCAGGGTATCTGATGACTAGCAGAGCAAACGTTGATGGCATGGATCTTGATCTTGCCATTGAGCTGGCTCTTCAGGACCTGTCTGATCCTTTGGTAGACACAATTTACATAGTCTTCTGTAAAGCCTTTGATTCAGTGGTACATGACAAACTACTTCTAAAATAAAAATCTTATTGCATTTCTGAACTCCTACATAAATGGATAGCTGCCTTCCTGTCGAACAGGCAAAAGTGGTCAAAATAGGAAGCACTTTATCAAATCCTGTACCTGTTAACAGTGGTGTTCCCCAAGGTAGGTTCTTTGACCAACACTCTTTATACTTTACATAAATGATCTTTGCGATCATATTAAAAGCAACTGTGTTCTCTTCGCTGATGATGTAAAACTATTCAACGCCACCAACAATGCTACCACCCTCCAAAAAGACCTTGACTATTTGTCAGATTGGTCAAACAAGTGGCAACTTGAAATCTCAACCAACAAATGCTCTGTCTTACACATTGGCAAAAAAAATCAGAACATAAAATACAAGTAGATGGACATGATCTTGTAGATGACCCACACTCTGTCAAGGACCTTGGAGTACTCATTTCTAAAGATCTAAGTACAGAGCCCATTGTAACAACATTGCCAAAAAGGCATTAAGAGTTGTTAACCTAATCTTGCGTAGTTTTTTTTTCTATACTACTAACTAGGGCATACAAAACATTTGCTAGACCAGTTCTCGAATACAGCTCATCTGTCTGGAACCCGCACAACATATCAGACATTAATACAATTGAGAGAGTACAGAGATATTTCACGAGAACAGTCCTCCATTCATCTAACCGCAATAAAATATCTTATGCCACCAGACTTGAAATTTTGGGCTTAGACAACTTAGAACTTTGCTGCCTTCGGTCTGACCTAAGCGTAGTACATAAAATTATCTGCTACAATGTCGTACCTGTCAATGGCTACTTCAGCTTCAACCACAACAATACACGAGCAAACAACAGATACAAAGTTAAGGTAAACCACTCCAAACTCGATTGCAAAAAATGCAACTTCAGCAACACAGTGGTCAATGCCTGGAATGCACTACCTGACTCTGTGGTTTCTTCCCCTAACCCTCAAAACTTTAACCTTAAACTGTCTACTGTTGACCTCACCCCATTCCTAAGAGGTCTGTAATGGGCGTGAATAAGCGCATCAATGTGCCTACCGTCCCTGTCCTAATGTCCCCTTTATTTGTATCCTTTTCATGTATTCAAAATCAGGTTTATGCTTTTATCTGTTATCTTATACATACTTGACAAATAAAATAAATAAATACTTGGATGTTGCTGTTTTCCTTGCCTCCTCCTCATGATTCCAATGTGACTGTGGGATAACAAGGTACTTGTAATTGATCTGTATGTCTTCTGTGTGTCCGGCTGGTAGTTCCACCCCATCAGTCTTAACTGCTTTGCCTCTCTTGACTACCATCAAGATACATTTCTCTAGTCCAGTGCTTCTCAATTATTTTCTATTATGCCCCCCCCCCAGGAAGAAGTAAACATTTCGTGCGCCCCCAACTCTCCGCCGGGACGATTGTTTGCAATATTTGGCACATTTCCGCTGAAAAAAACTCAAGCAGCTTATCAGCATGAATGGGGTATAATGTATAATGTTTAAGTGACACCTTAATTTATTTGGCTTCATGTTGTCCGCTGCCAACATTTTTAGACACAGTAAACATACCGGTCTTTCCTCGTCTCCCACCGTAGTCACAGTGAAGCCAAGCGCTACATACGCTTCATCATATTTCCTCATCTTAGCTTTCAGGAGACCTACGTTTGTCTCATTATCTCCATCTCTCTCCTCCTTTCTTTTCATCCCTGTTAAATATTTTTCCATGGTGTCTCTTAAGGGTTTGTTATCTGCACTTCATATCTCCTGCTCTGTGCTGTGTGCTATTGTTCAGTGCAAAAAAAACCTACTCCCTGTGGCAAAAAAAGCACATTCCCTGGGGTCATGCGCCCCCCTGGCATCGCTCCGCGCCCCCCAGGGGGCCCCGCCCCACTATTTGAGAAGCACTGCTCTAGTCTGAATTACATTCCGATGTCTCACTGTAGATCTGTGTCAAGTGTTGGTTTTGACCTTTAAAGCCCTACATGGCTCAGAGCCAGCCTACCTTCGGGACCACATCCTGCCGCATACCTCCCTACGACCTTCTCTGTGGGAGCTCCCTCCCTGTGGAACCAACTCCCTCCAGAGATCAGGGCCATCCCCACCCTGCTGGCCTTCCGTAAAGCAATAAAAACTTGGCTCTTCCGGCAGGCGGGGTGAAAGTGAGACCGAGTAGATTATATCGGGGTCTCCCCTCTTTAGTTATGAATGTTGGAGATCTTCTTTTAATTTTTATATTTTTTAATTGTTATATGCTTTTTTACAGTAATGGATTTGACATGCTGTGAGCCGCCCAGAGTCCCTTGGGAGTTGGGCGGCATACAAATCTATTAAATTAAATTAAATTAAAATTAAAGTGGATCATTGAGTCAATATCTTGTTCATTCATTGCATACATCTTGATGTCATCCATGTGGAGGAGGTGGCTGATGGTAGTTCCACTATTGAACTTGTATCCATTTCCAGTTTTTGTGATTAAGAAAGTATATGTAAGTATACCTTGGTATATGCCACATTTGATGGCCATTTGTATGAGATGTCTTGAGTTGATTTCCAGTGTTGACTTCTACAGTCCCAACAAGTTATTGAGGAAGGTTAGTATTCTATTGACTTTGCACAGTGGCAGTTGTTCACAGATCCAGGTGTGTGGCATTGAACCATAGACTTTCCTACAGTTAATCCAGGGTGTGTTCAGATTGGTTTGTCTAGACCTTGAATCTTGGGCAACTGTTCTATCTGGGAGCAATTGGTGTTTTGAGCCTCTGGTCCTGTAGCTTGGTGGTTATGATAGGCCTTTCCACGTTGTGGGGAGGCAGATTATTGGATGGTAGTTGAATGATGTCATTCCCTTGTGGGGCCCTTCCTTGATGTCATTCCCTTGTGTCCTTCCTTGGGTTAGCCAGTCTGGGTAGAATCCTGGGGCTAGTAGCTGCTTCATCTGTGCTGCTAGGTGTTCATGCCCTGCGGTTAGTTTCCTTAACCAGTGGGTGTGGAACAAATGTATTTGGAAAACCATATACAGAGCTGGTCACCACATTTTAAAAAAGCACGTAATTGCATTAAGAAAAAGTATGGAAAAGCTACATATCGAACTCTGCATATCCAACAAAGAAGACTATGAAAAATCCTAAGGCTGTTTGTCCAAGGCTGTTCTAAGACCAGCATCTTTGGAAACAAAGTTTGCAACACTGACCCGGACTGCTCTTGAATCCTAATCTCTTCCTCGTAAGCATTATTTCAGTACTATGTCAGCCTATAATTGCATCCAAGTTTGTGTGTGGGACTTTTAGATTCTCTTAGATAAAGTTTTAAATAAGACTGAGAACATTAAGCAGTCCCTCCACCATTTTGACTTCTGCATAGTTTTAACATGCCAGCTACCATTAGGGGGGGAAAAAGATAATTTTTCTTCATATTCACATTCACATCTCTCTCTCTCTTTCTCTCTTGTGGAAGAGCCTGGGAAAATGTAATGACTCATGACCGGGTTCACCTCAGGAGCCTGCTGTGTTGAAGGAAGCATATTCAGTAATCTCAGCAGGAGAGGCCTTTATAAATATCTGGAAGAAAGCAGAGTTGGTCGACTTATTGATTAAATCTGCTGATACCAGGAATTGGGGGGGGGGGTAAAGGGTGGGAAGAAGTGTGACTTGGAGAGATTAATCTTCAAATTAAATGCATGACCTTGTGGTATTCTTTGCCCTTTAGAAAACAGACTGTGGTGCATTCTGAGCAGTTTATTTACCTACAAAAAGCTGGGCTCAGAAGCCACATCTGGCTTTCAGGGGGTTCCCGTTGTTTTTATCCAGTTTTCCAGCTGAGTGAACAAAAAACTGTCCAGCCTCTTTCGGATGAGAACATTTTCAGCTGGCTAAAATTCTGCTGGCCTCACCAATGAATGTCCTTGGTGCCATTTGCACCGACACTTTTCATAAGATATTTCATTTGGGGCAATAATGCCACAGGCTTTGTTCTTACTTATTTTTTTTTACATTTATATCCCACTGTTATTCTAAGACAGGAACATGGTGTGTCTGTGTTTGCAACTATACTGTTTTCAGATTTGTGTTTTTCTTTATTTGGAATAATTAAACAAACTGTTAAGTGACAAAATGGTGTTTCTTCAGGAATTGAGAAGGTTACAAAAAAAAAGTCTCATGACTGACGCGACCTACAGACTGTGGGTTGCCAATTTTTGCTCTAGGACAGAAATGGGTAATTTTCTCTGGGTCAGAGGCCCTCACTAACTCCTCAGGCAGCCAGAAACATTCCAGTGACATGGTGACAACATTGAAAGGGAGAAGGATGAGATCTTAAGGGTCCTTATGGGAAGAGGGACATTTTTAAGAGTGGGGGATTTCAGGACTTCATCTGAACTTTTACAAACTATGGACAAGCAATTCAGGGAATTAGATAACCATTTTACTGCCTCTCTTTTTTTTTTTTTTTTTTTTTTTTTATAAAAAGTTTTATTAGTACAGACTTACATAAGTGGTAACAAAATATTAAATCCAAAGTACAAACATTTTTATTTCCCCCCCCCCAGACCCACCCCCTTCCCTCCCCACCTCCCCCCCCGGACTTCCCAGAGATAATACAGGGCATAATAATAAGTTTAAATTGTTAATAAAAAGAAAAAGGAAAAAGGAAAAAAAGAACACTATTTTTAAAAAAACTTCAACTCCAAACTATACAGTACTAATATATCGCATTTGTATACAATAGTAAAGATACAAAAAAGAGAGAGAAAAAAAAGAAAGAGAATAAAAAAAAAGAAAGAAAGAAAGAGAAAACTCTTTAACACTACAAACAAACAAACCTCCTACCTCCTCCCTTCAGTCCTCTATCTTATACAAGGTAAGTGTTACATAAGTAATAACTAAATATAAAATACACAAATCTTAAACTAATATTATTGACATTAGAAATAACCTCTAAGATAAAACTTAACTAAATGTTACATAAATAATCATCAAATATTAAATTTCATCATGATATTAATAAGATAATATTATTCTAAATTAATTCGCTAACTTCAATAAACAAAAAAAGAAAATAAAAGAAGAATAAACAATAAACAAATCTTCAACAAACTATATATATCTAATATTATCAACATTAAAAATAACCTCAAAATTATATAAAACTTAACTAAATATTGCATAAGTAATCATTAGATAGGGAAAAGATAAAATACAATCATATTAGTTTCTATCCATCCAATATATTTCAACATCACATTATTTTGTATCTTGATAGTTCATCTTTTAATAGTTCAATAAATTCAAATTTGTCAAGTCGTCTCCCGTCTGCTCCCAAACCTCCATCTCCTCTTCCCCAGCTATCTGATTCAGGCACTCCTTTTGGATTTTTGAGTCTATTTCTTTTTGATCCATCGAAGGTGGCTTCCCCTCCTCCTCCTCTTTTATTTTCATACACCCTTCTTCTGGAATCTTGGATATATCAGCCTTTAGAACATTGACATAAAATTCAGTAGCTTTTTTTATAGTGTTGAGCCGGTATCTTTTTCCAGAAAATTTCACTGTTACTCCAACTGGTGCTTCCCATTTATATTGTAAATTTAATCTCTTAAATTCATCAATCAAAAAAGTATAGCTTTTCCTGGCTTTAAGCATTTTAGAGGGGATTTCTTTCCAAATCTTTAGTTCCTGACCATTCACCATAAGATTATTGTTAAACGTTGCTTGTATAATTCTGTTCCGTAGAGCTCTTGTGGTAAAATATATGACAATATCCCTTGGTAGATGCTTTTGTTTGGCGTACCACGAGTTGATTCTGTATGTTTTGTCGATTTGTGTAGCCAATTCCGCTTTAGAGATTCCAGACACCTGATCCAATATGTCAACCATCCTGCCTTTTAAATTTTCATATAATCCTTCTTTCAAACCTCTAATCCTTATAGCAACTTCCATAGATCTGAACTGAGTCATTAAGACCTCTTTTTCAAAATTTGCAATGTCATTTTGGATTTTATCTATGTAATTCACCGAAGTTGCCAAAGCTTGTTTATTTGTTTCAATACGTTCTGCCAAAACTTCAATATTTGTTGCTAAGCCTTTGCAAACCTCTAACACATCAAATCTTAGTTGTTGATTCATATTCTTCAAAGCAGCCTGCATCTTATGGTCTATCTCACTTATTTTCTGGTTAAATTCCAAAGTAAGTTCATGTTTCATAATCTTTAAATTATTTAATAAATTTTCAGGTGTCAAAAGCTGTGGAGGTGTTAGCTCAGTGTTAAGTTGCATTTTAGAAATATATCCAGATGAATAGTCATTTCTTTTAGTCAAAACAGTCTTTCCAAACTTTGAAGCCATTGGTGTTTCAAAAGAGTACAAAAAAGAAAGAAAGCCAGTTGCCTGATTAAAGTTCTTTCCAGTTTAAAAATCAGATAGTCTTTTATTATTGAAAATATTTCTATTATAACTTTAATCCAGAGTTAGGAGACAGAGAAAGAAAAAACCATTTTTCCAAGTTAAAAGTTTCCATAAGAGAGAGAGAAAGAAAAAAAAAAAAAGCCTCTGGGGAAACGAAAGTCACTTTCACTTCTCAATCGCCATATTGTTACTCTGTTTCCTTTGTTCCCTTGCCGAAGTGAAAGCTTACCCAGGAGTTGAAAAAAAAAAAGGAAAAAAAGAGGTTTCAGTACTTGCCCATCTCACGCCTGTTTCTCTCTGTCTGCTTCTATAGTTTAAATGTAGTTATAAATCCCATTTTTGAAGCAGCGGCTGGTCACTCCATCTAGCTCTGCAAAAGGCAGAGGTTTCCGGATCTTCGGAGCTGGAGACAGGCTGCATGGGGAGCTCTCCCTTCGCGCCCTGCAGATGGCTCCTAAGGCGCTGGGGGGGCTCTACCCCTCCTGTCAGGCTCTCATCTCTCCCCTTTGCCCGGGGAAGAGATTTTAAAGCCGCCAGACAGCTGTTCTGGCGGCTTTTAACAAAGATCGGAAAGGCATCCAACGAGGGATGTCTGCGATGAAGCGCTCCAAAACCGGAAGTCTTTACTGCCTCTCTTGAACTACAATAGACCAGAAGCAGAGATGGCCTGAATCTTAGTCCAGTTCTACCTAGTAACTGGACTTTATAAAACCTCAGTTTATGTAACAGAGGTGATTTTTAAGTTTCATTCTGTGTCATTTTGCCAAGGGAAATCACTTGCCGTTAAGTAGGGAGATGTATAAATTCACTTCTTCCATTACCCAAGTCCTAAAGACTGCTAGAGGCAGAAAATTTGTTAAGAAGGAAGATCAGAGCTCACTTAAGCAACAAGCATATTTACTTTTCTTTGGACAGTGTTATTTTTTTTGTACTGGTTAATCATGTGGTCACTTGTTAAGACCGCATAGTTAATCGACTGAAAGTTTTAATCAGTTGGCAAGTTCCATGTGTCAATAAAAACATTATTCATTTCCAATTTCTTCTTTTTCATATGTGTAAACAGAACCACCCACTGTTGGAATATAACCATGCTCTATTTTATTTAGCTATTGAAAAACAGTCTCCAATTCTTCCAGAAAACTAAGTCACAAATAAATGAAATTTATCATGTCTCAGTTCAATAATGTGTGAACAGAATAAAAAAGAGATAGGTAGAATTTGTTGTATCCCTTCTTGGTATGGCTATTATTGAATATATATTAGAAACAGGAGGAAGAAGGGAGGACATTCTGGTCTTATCTTGATGGGTATTCAGTTTATGCCTAAAACATTGAAGAAATAAAAATGCAATCTTCTCAATATTGTTAACATCATTGAAAGAGAAGTTGATTTCTGATTAAGGGGCTGGCTGAGAATATGAAAGATTTTTAAAAGATTATTCCACCCTAACCCCCCCAATTATTCAGTTTATATAACATTTCAGTACGAGAATCTTGTAGAAAGAACATTCACAATGGGGCAATGTACCTTGGGATATGGTACCTTGGGATCAGGGGTGAGTTGCTTGTTCTTCACGCTACCGGTACGCTGCTCATGCATCTCCATGTTTCAGCATGCGCACGTGCCCCCTTGCGAGATTTTGCTTCTGCGCATACGCAGGAAGCAAAATCAGTCCCAAAATCCCCCCCCAAATGGCACCGCGCGACAGACTGGTGAAGACGGCACCGGAGCTGTCGCACGCAAATAGCACCATCTGCTGGCTGCTACCGGTGCGGTAGAGTCGACCGCACCGGTAGGAACCCACCACTGCTTGGGATATAAAAATAATTAAAATCTTGATCACATGAAGTGTTAATACCACTTCATAATGCCTTGGTAAGACCACACTTGGAATCTGAATCCAGTTTTGGTCACCACAATGTAAAAAAAAAGATGTTGAGTTTCAAAGAGTACAGAGAAGAGCAACGAAGAGGATGAAGGGAGTGGAGGCTAAAACATATAAAGAATGATTGCTGTAATTGGGTATGTCTAGTTTAATGAAAAGAAGGACTAGGGGTGACATGATAGCAGTGTTCCAATATCTAAGGTGTTGCCATAAAGAAAAGGTGGTCAACCTATTCTCCAAAGCACTTGAAGGCAGGACATGAAGCCATGGATGGAAAGTAATCAAGGAGAGAAGCAACCTAGAACTTGGGAGAAATTTTCTGGCAGAACAATTAATCAGTGGAATGACTTGGCCCCAGAAGTTGTGGGTGCTCCAACACTGGACATTTTTAAGAAGAGATTGGACAACAATTTATCTGAAATGGTATAAGATTTCCTGCCTGAGCAGGGGGTTGGACCTCCAAGGTCCCTTCCAATTCTGTTATTCTATTCAGTTTGTCTGTTAAAATAAAATAAATCCAAATATAATGCCAATGTAAAAGACTTGGAGCAAAAAACATAGTAATGTGACCCTCCTAATCTATGTTGAAGTAATTAACACTGGGAAGGGGCAATGCCACATGAGTTTGACTAATATGTTAGGGGCTTCATTCTAAAAAAAATTGGGTGGGATCAGGACAAAATAAAAAATTGATTTAGCTTAATTAAAATCATGATTACTCCCCATTCCCATGTGTTAATTTCCTCCTTGTATCACTTTAAAAAGTAATAATTTAATTTGTGGAGGGTCTTACAAAGATGCTTTCAAACTTTTGGGGGCACTGCACTTGTGTACTACTAAACTATATAATCTAGATTAATCCAAAACATTCTTAAATTTTTGGCCACCTAAAGAGCACATGAACAGCTTCTTCGAAATGAATCATAAATTCAAACTTTATGAAGTCTTGGTCAATTTCAAAGGTTTTTTTTTCAAACTAGAATAAGTTACCGTATTTTTCGGAGTATAAGACGCACCAGAGTATAAGACGCACCTTAGTTTTGGGGGAGGAAAATAGGGAAAAAAATCTGCCTACCAGGTATTCATCTGGCTAGCGTCCTTAGTCTGGTCAGCTTCAGCACATTATTTTATCCCCTGGTTAGGACATTAAAAAAACCTTCTGCAGTAGTAATGAAAGAGCCTGTAAGCCAGTAAGAGCTGGGAAGATCGTTAGTACCTGGTTAGGGCTAGAAAAAAACTTATTCGGAGCAAGTAGAGCAATGAAAAAAACCCTGCAAAGACTTAGGGCTGGAAAAACATTATTCGGAGAGAGTAACAATGAAAAAGCCTGCAAGGTAAGAGCTGGGAAGATCTGTTAGCACCTAGTTAGGGCTGGAAAAAAAACTCCGAAAAAGCTACATTCGAAGTATAAGACGCACCCAAATTTTCAGCCAGTTTTAGGGAGGAAAAAGGTGCGTCTTATACTCCGAAAAATACAGTATATAAAATGAAAAGCTATTGCAATGTTACCTTTATTGTCTCTAAATAATAAATACTCTGTTTTGTAATTCATGATATGAAGCAATACACAGGAGGTAGCTGCAGGGTGTATGCCTGTATCTAAATGTCAAGAGGATGGAATGATCACTGCATTTTGTACATGCAAATGCTATGAGTGTGTATGTTAAAAAGTGGAAGGGATTTGATTGTGTGGTCATGTCCACAGTTTTGATGTTTTTTAACCCAATTGCAGTGATCCCGATGATACTTCATATCATTAAATGCTAGGGATGAAACACATAATTGTTAAAGTCTCCATTGAGTTGAACTTCCTGGAGATTCCATGAACATGTCTGTAAAGATACTTTGGTTATCATAAAGAAGTCCGTTGCTGTTGTTTTCTTTCAGAATATTGCTTTGGGTTCCTAGCATGGCTGAGAGATTTAGGACTTCCTGGTACTCTCCCATTAGGCTTTAACTCAATCTGGCCTTAGATTTTGTGAAATTAGCAAAGATCTGTAATTATCAAAATACATGCCTCAAATCAATTAATAATGAAGAACCATTTACTAAAATGAAGGGAGAAGTTGCTGCTTGCTAGAAATTATTTTATGTTGCCTTTCCAGTTCCATAATATAGTAATATCCATAATGCATTCATACTGAGGTTTACATATGTGAATCTCTTTTCTGCTTGAGTTTACCTCACGTTCTTTTTATTATTATGGAGGGTTCTACTCTACTTGGGCCTTCTGTGCATCGCATCAACTAATATACATGCCTTGAACCTCGACTGCCGTAGTGGTAAAAATAAGGCAAATATATTTTACTGCATTTGAATCTATGAATTATTTTATTCACACATATGTTGAACTTTACTGAATTTTTATTGTCAGGATTGGAACATTGGCATTCAGAGGATGTTTGCAAGAATTTAAGAGTGGACTTTTAAAGTGTGTGCGTGTATATATGCGTGTTTGTGTGTTTGTATGTGTGTGTAAGCTTGGCTCTCATAAACTGTCAGTTTTGCAGATTCCAGACCTTAATAGGTCTCTGGACTTCAGATCAAACTCCATTATCGTAAAGAACTGTTGCTAAATTCCTCCAAGACACTTACACTCATAGACAAGTTTCACCAATCTTCCTTATCGGGAAAAAGTCTTGGCTTGAGATCAAGCAGACCTTTTGGGTTTAGAGTCTGACAGGCTTCAAAGTCTCAGCTAGGAAAATGGGGTCAGGGAGGTGGGGACGGGACTCAACAATCCCACAGCAGAAGAATGATTTCCCTACCGCCCCCAGCGCGGAGGGGAACAGACACATGGATTCAAAAGTTTAGAGGCTGGCAGTCATATAGACTCTAATGTGGCCTGAAGAAAAAGAAATACAAAAAGGGTTTGGCAGTGTGCATCCCATATTTGCTTAACAACAAAAACAGATAATATTTAACATGAGAAACTTCCAAATATCTCTGGATCTCTAGGAAGTTTCTTTTCAAGTGGTATCAGCCCCATGAACAGGAGCTATAAAAGAACTGACATCGCCACTCTTTTATTACCATGTGCAGCAGAGCTTAGGCAGGTGTCAGAGCAGACAAGGGTTCGGAAAAGACAAAGGTGGGTTCTGAAGATTGAAGGGTGATTCCCACTGGAGTTGGGAGAGAAAGTGAAATGAAGGGAAATTCCGTGAAAAAGTCAATTGGACTTGCGCTGGGAATGTGTCATACCAACCTTAGACAATAAAGGTTAGAGGTAGGAAATGAAGGTCTTCTCCACAAGAAGATATATTGTTGAATGTACCTTTATGGATGTGAGCAGTATTTGTAAAAGGAAATGCTATTTTTGAAATGACAGTAGATTAGCTTTGTTGCGCGTTTTCCTCGCAAAGAGTTTTTTGCAAGTTGAAAGCTGTAATCAAAGTAGCATTCCTTTTCTCTTGGAATAAATCTTTGATCATTTTTTTCCTGTTTAATTTTTCTACCCCCTAATAGGGCAGCAATACTGACATATGCATTTATCTTTTATTTCAGCACTCAATTCCTTCCTTCTTTCCAGCATCTCATTTTGCAACAATATTCATTCTTGCTAGCTCTAACACTAGCAACCCCAAGGCTCCAGATCCCATTACATTGTATTATACAAATACATTGTATTGCTAACTAGGGCATACAAAACCTTTGCCAGACTAGTGTGGAATCCACACTGTATATTGGACATTAACACTATTGAGCGGCTCCAGAGGTATTTCACGAGAAGAGTACTCCACTCCTCTACTCACAATAGAATCTCTTATGCCACCAGACTTGAAATTCTGGGCTTGGACAATCTGGAACTGTGCCACCTGTGGTCCGATCTAAGCATAGTACACAAAATTGTCTGCTACAACGTCTTACCTGTCAACGACTTCTTCAGCTTCAACCACAATAATACACGGGCAAACAATAGATACAAACTCAAGGTAAACCGATCCAAACTAGATTGCAGAAAATATGATTTCAGCAACAGAGTGGTCAACGCCTGGAATGCTCTACCCGACTCCGTTGTTATATCCTCAAACCCTCACAGCTTTAGCCTCAAACTGTCTATTGTGAACTTCACCCCATTCCTAAGATGTCCCTAAAGGGGGCGTGCATAAGTACACCAGCATGCCTACTGTCCCTGTCTTACTGTCCCCATTTATCTGTACTTACTTCCTTTGTTTATGTTTATGTTTATACCTATACCTGCTATCTTGTACATGTTTGATAAACAAACAAACACACAAATAAATAAATTCCATGCCATTAGTATTTCAACTAGGCTCTGCAAAGCTCTCTTAACTCCCAAAGCTTTCCTAAACACAGATATGAAATTTCTGGAGGAGATTGTTAGAAAATGTAGAGTTCTGGTCTTACCAGAATGTGGATGATATTTACTTTTTGTCTTCAGATAACTTTCCCTCAACCTGATGTTCTTCAGATACATTTACTTCAGCTCCTGGATTTTGACCACACTAGCTGGATACCTGAGGTTTGCCATCTTATGCATCCGGAGAACACCAGATTGGGGAGGGCTATTCTAGACTGAGCAATATGTGAGCAACCCATTCTAGATGGTCTAACCAAAAGGAAAGGAAGGACTAACTGGCTTGTCACTTTAGTCACTTTCTCTTAGCCCTAGAAAGAAGACCCCAGCAAGCCACTTCCTTGTCAAGAAAACTATAGGGACTTGTCTGGGCAGTCTCTGAGAATAATTGGATGAAAAATGTGATTGTGTGTGTGTGTGTGTGTGTGTGTGTGTGTGTGTGTGTGTGTGTATCAGAATAAGAAAAAGTGTTATTTGATTAGCACAATGAATATCGCATCTAATTTTGTCCCCACCAAGTGCAATGCCGGAATCATTTCCAGGGTGGCAGGGATGGGGAGAATTGTTTTGTTAGATTGTGTGTGTGGTGTGTGTGTGCATATGCAACCACACTTGTTCACTTGTTCTCTCCTGTTTTTAATTTATGCTTTTACAATTTTCAATTTAGAATACGTTGCCATTTTCGTTACATATTTTAGCCCTAAACTGCTTCAGATTGAGGGGAAACCAGTAATACGCTGGCAAAATTCCTCTCTCTGGTTTGTCTTTGCTATAATACTTTATGAGGGCCCTCCATGACCTTTCCTAATTGTCACACGGTTTAACCTTTTTTGCTTACAAAAAAAAAAGATAGTTAAAGTGACCCTCATTTACCCACAGGTAGAGGAATGTTAATGTAGGCAGTGAGGCGGTTTTGTTCATTGAAAAGTATTTTATGGGAACTTGCTTCAAACTGAAGGAACACATGTAAAGTGCGATCCCTGGGGAAGGGCTTTCTTAGTCTCACGTCTGAAACAAAGGAAGAATTTTTGGTAAACTCAAAGCAGAGAGCTCAGGGTCACATATTAGAATTTCCCTTGGCAGCAGGAGAGCTTGTGTACCTAAGGCCACCCCATTTCCAGCAGATGTACCGAGATACAGTTGTTATTCTATCAGGCCAGGATATGGAGTCAACCTCAGTGAAATTAAGGACCACGAAAGGTCCCCCTCTGATCACAAGGCTTTAATGAATTCAGAATGGATATGAAAGGCAGTTCTGGAAGGTAGAAGGGCAGTAAGTAATTATTCTCTTGTGGGAAGGCTTTAGTGGCTAAACGAAATTAACTAAATGCTGTCATTTCATAAGTCACTTGTGATTAAGAGGAACAAGTCTGGTTTTGCACTCTCTTTTCTTCAAAGGATAGAAGGCTGGTATTGGTTAGAAGGGAAGTGATATTCTCCTATTCATTTAGAAGATTTACATAACACCTCCGGCTGATGTTCCCAGGACTCTTTATTTTTTAACTTACTGGAGGTAAATTACCTAAGTTGCCCTTATAGAGCAGGGTCATTTATCCTATTGAACATATTTTGAAAAATATTTGAATATTTGAAATGTCAGATGGATAAGTGCTTTTAATGTCTGACCTAAAATATAAATTGAGACATAAAATATAATCCCAAACTTATGTCCAAGTTTTGTGTTTCCCATTTAATTTCCATTGATGGGGCCATTAACTTCAAAAGGAAAAGATTTGTAAAAAAAAATAACATCAATATGTGGATTTGAAACCAGCCCAGGAGCAGCACAGATGCTACATATGAATGTGCCTTTAGAATAGAATAGAATAGAATTCTTTATTGGCCAAGTGTGATTGGACACACAAGGAATTTGTCTTTGGTGCATATGCGCTCAGTGTACATAAAATAAAATATACATTTGTCAAGAATCATGAAGTACAACACTTAATGATTGTCATAGGGTACAAATAAGCAACCAGGAACAATCAATATTAATATAAATCGTAAGGATACAAGCAACAAGTTACAGTCAGTCATACAGTCATAAGTGGGAGGAGATGGGTGATAGGAACGATGAGAAGACTAATAGTAATAGTAATGCAGTGAATAGTTTGACAGTGGTGAGGGAATTATTTGTTTAGCAGAACAAAAATTTGTCTTCAAAAACTCCTCTGTAAATGGCCTGCTCCTAGCCATACAATCCCATTTATGCAGACACCTTTGCTGATAAGGATCTGTGAGTAAAGATTAACTTTGATTTTCATAGGCAAGCTCTCACAGGACAAAGAAGGCCCATTCATATTACTATCAGATGCAATGCTGCCATTATAGAAGGAATTAAATTAACTTACAACCACAATTGAGACCAAAATTTATGTTGATAAGTGAGAAATTTGTTAAGTGAGTTTTGCCCCATTTTACAATTTTTCTTGCCACATTTGTTAAGAGAAACACTGCAGTTGTTGTATTAGTAACATGTTAAGTGAATCTGATTTCCACATTGACTTTGCTTGTCAGAAGATTGCAAAAGGGGATCACATGACCCCGGGACATTGCAGCCATCATAATTGTGAGTCAGTTGTAAAGCATCTGGATGTAAATCATGTGACCATGGGAATGCCATTTTTTCAGTGCCATTATAACTTCAAATGGTCACTAAGTGAACTGTTGTAAGTCAAGGACTATTTGTACCATAAAAGGGACGAAGTTTGGAAACAAGTTCGAAGAAGATGAAGCTTGGAGCCAATAGCAGATAGCCCAAAGTGGTACAATGGCTAGAATAGACTTAATTCTAGTAGAGGGTTTGATGGTTTTAATTCAGAAGACGGGTGCCTAGTAATCACAAAATTGCCACTTTTGTTGTTGTTGTTGAAGGCTTATCTGTTTCTTAGTAGAGGGAAGTCAATGAAGAACTTGAGGGTGGGACCTGGAAAAGATTCAATGAAGAAGAAAAGCACAATGGAGTACAGAGATGGCATTGTCCAGCCATGATTGCTGGAATAAATCACAATTGACTGTGTACACATAACATATTTCCTGCACTAGACTTTACAAAGCATGCTAGGTGCCTTCCCTGCTGCTATTAGTTGATGGCTTAGACTTAGAGTGATGTAAAGGTGGAGAAGGTTGGCGTTTGGGGTTTCTGTCAGATTGCCTCATGACAGTATAGGAAAAGTGAGGCCCTTGATAACTTTTTAAGCCCAAGTCCCATAAACTGATAAAAATAGCTATGTGGCAGGACATATGGAGAACATCTGATGAATACACAAGGCTGCTGTCTTCCTTGGCGTGACACTATCTATCTAGGATATATATATATCTATACATTTGATAACTTTCTTATAGGAAGTTCTTATGTCACCAGACCTGGGGGGTGTCAGGAAATGGGGACATTTTTAGATGGCTCCATTGTGGGTGATCTTTTACTCTCTCCATGTGCTTTGCATATTTTAATTTTTTTTATAGTGTCTTTGCATTTTTAGTAATTACTCTATAGTTTTATAATGGTTGTTTTAATATATTTGTTGTTTTTACTGATTATTTGCCACCCAGAATCGCTTCAGTGAAATGGGCAGTCATATAAATGGGATAGATAGATAGATAGATAGATAGATAGATAGATAGATAGATAGATAGATAGATAGATAGATAGATAGATAGATAGAGAAAGAAAAGAAAGAAAGAAAGAAAGAAAGAAAGAAAAAGAAGAAAGAAAGAAAGAAAGAAAGAAAGAAAGAAAGAAAGAAAGAAAGAAAGAAAGAAAGAAAGAAAGAAAGAAAGAAAGAAAGAAAGAAAGAAAGAAAGAAAGAAAGAAAGAAAGAAAGAAAGTTCTTCAGTCCAAACTACATAAATGAATGGCAGATGCACTCGGGTATAATAAGTGTCATGTATCAGCCACATACATTGCAATAGAGCCTGTTGAAAAATACATCTAGAGTTTTAGCAGCATAACATATTGTTGCTGCTGTTTAATTGTTTACCAGTAGAAAATATTTTTGGTGGGAAAAGCAGGTGATAGAACAATAAAATATATAATAGTAGATGGGCTTACCTATACAACTGTTGTTACTATTTTTTAATTATAGTTAATGGCCAAGAAGATAAATACACAGACACGTTGACCAAATACAACATATGCAGTGTTATCAGTCAGATCTGGCATTAAAAGTTAAAACTTAAAAAGAGAATGATTGAATAAAATAAAACATAGGACAGGACAGAAAAGAGCACTTCATTGTGTCAACATTCCAAGATTAGAATATTTTATGCCATTTTACAGAAATCACTGCAGGTAAGAATTTGGCAACTCTATCAGTGACAGTGAAAACTAGATTAGTAAAATGTTAAAGGCAATGATCTTGAAACCAGGAGACTGTGTGATCTAATCCTGCTTGGGCTAAATGTCAGCTGAGTTGCTTTGGGCCAGTCATTTTATCTCAACTTTAAGAAGAAGGCCATAGCAAACCACTTCTGAAAATTCAGAGGCCTTTCAACTTTGGAGATTCCTGTAGGCAATGTGTTAAGGTGACCAACTTTTTTACAATGAAAAGGAGGACAAATAAATTGAAAAAAAAATATCATAAATAAAAGAAACATTTTATTCATTGCAACAATAATACACTATAATATGATATATGCATAATAAAAACATTTGTAACATTTTATATTGTAATTATGCTTACATGCCTGTTAATTATTTTTTAAATGAGTACTTTTCCATTGAATTAATATTTTTTTGTCAATGTATCATCTTCTAACAATATATTGGAAATATCTGAACAAGAAATATCCTTCAGATTGAATTTTACGGCAAGTGCTGCAGCTAGAGTATCAACATAACGTAAGAAGTAAACATAGCACATAAGAAGTAAACAAAGCCACTTGCACACGGCTCTCTCTCTCAAGGTCTCCCATGCGGAGCACATGCGTCTCATAATCGCATCTTATACCGCACTGTACCGAGCCTTGACGAATCGTCATGTCAAATACAAATGCGTCACATAACGCGGAACAGATTAGTCTTCAAATATCGAAAAGGAGGACATGTAGGAGGACACTTTTCGGGGGAGGACAGAACTTACAAAAGAAGGACTGTCCTCCCTAAAGGAGGACGATTGGTCACCTTACAATGTGGTGACTTGGAAAAAATCATGAAAACATACATTTGCACACAAACACAAACACAAACACAAACACAAACACACACACACACACACACACACACACACAGCACAGAGCATAGGGATGCAAAATTGTTATGTATGAAAACAAACAAGCTCCTTCCCTCATCCTCTATTTGGCCTTACTTCCCACTCTGAATACGCAGGAGAACGATGCTTTTAAAAAAACAATATCTTAGACTAATTTCCCTTCTTCACTCTTACAAAAAAAAAAAAGGCTGCTTTTATTTGAATCTGGTCCTGCTGAAAACTCTGCCAATGTATCAAACTGAAATGTCTTTTAAAGTCATTAAAGTAGTCATGCTTAAGCTTGCTAAATAGGCAGCTATTTTCTGCAGAATCAATAGTTGGTGACTTCCTGGTTAGATGAATGCTTAGATTTGTCGCTATAACTCCCTCAGAAAGGCTGGATTAGACAACACTGTCCTGGTCTGAGCAGTGTACAGACTCCATAAACTGTTATTTCGCATTTTAAAACAATTTGTGCCTGATTAAATAGGAATGTGCAAATGAGGCAAGATGCAGTCTGAACTGATAATTCCATTTGAATGTGTGATTTGTTTTTAGAATTAATTCAGCCTAAATATCAATTCCAACTGTCAATTCCAATTCAAATATTCAATTTAAATAAAGTGTAAAAAAAATGCTGGACCCATTGAAAGGCTCCTGATTTTGGTATGTCAAATCAATGTGACCATTCAATTCAAATGATCTTTGAATTGTATCTTTGAATCAAAGCATCTCATAGTCATACCAAGTATGATTTTACCTAACCACTTGCTCCGACTATGAGATGAAACTATTATTATTTTCTCCAACTTAGAATGGAATACATTGAATGCAAATTTAAGTTTTCGTGTTCTTTTTTAGCCTCTTTAATAAGCTCTTTATTGGTTGGGATTTTGTACTGCCCTTCTATTTTCCATTCAAAAAGTATTACCTAAAAAGGAGGGGGGAGAGGGAGAAAGAACAAGAGACTGAGAAAGAGAGAAAGAAAAAGAAAAAGAAAAAGAATGAGTTAGGAAAGAGGGAAGGGAGGGAGGGAGGGAGGGAAGGAAGGAAGGAGGGAGGGAGGGGGAAGAAAGGAAAGGAAGTGAGGGAGGAAGGAAGAAGGAAGGAAGGAGGGAGGGGGGAGGGGGAAGGAGGGAGGGGAGAGGAAATGAAAAGAAAGAAAAAAAGGAAGGAAGGAAGGAAGAAGGGAGGGAGGGAGGGAGGAAGGAAGGAAGGAAGGAAGGAAGGAAGGAAGGAAGGAAGGAAGGAAGGAAGGAAGGAAGGAAGGAAGAAGTGAGTGAGGGAGTGAGGGAGGGGGGAGGGAGTAAGGGAAGGAAGAAAGGAAGGAAAGAAAGAAGGAAGGAAGGCTGCAGATCCCCACCTTTCAATAGGTAAAGAATGTCTCTAACTTTAAAGCATTTTTTTAAAAAAAACTGTAGTTAAAATATTCTTGTGAGTATTTGTAAAAATTCAGAAGTTTGGCACTTCATGCTTGAGTATTAATGTAACATATTCTGATTCCTGCACTGAAGACAGTATTACAGTTGGTCCCTGAGTCTGATCTCCTATTCAACATACACAGTAACCTAAGTTAAGAACAATAGCAATAGCACTTAGACTTATATACCGCTTCATAGTGTTTTACAGCCCTCTCTAAGCGGTTTACAATGTTAGCATATTGCCCCCCAACAATCTGGGTCCTCAAAGAAATCTAGTTCTACAAATCCCAAGAAGAGTCAGTCCAAACTGTAATGGACACAAAGTTTAGGCAAAATTACAGTAAAGGTGGTGGTGGGAATTGGAAAAATTAAGGCAATCGACTTTATATTTGAATTATTTTGTAAAACGTAAGAAGAAGATTTGATGATACACAGATGTATAGATCCCCTATCAAGAAGCTTTTTATTTCTCCTGTACTTCTTCTGACAGAGACAGGATCACTCACAAGATGTCACTGATATCTTGTCTTAGGGTGAGACTGAGTTCACACAATCAGTGCAAATGACAGCAAGCCCCCAGTGACCTTATTCACCATCCCTGCCACTGTTGGGTTGTTGTCAAAGCTGATAAAAGAGGTGATATGTTGATTACCCCTCTGTACTCTAGAGTAGTCAAGTGAGACTTGCCATTTTACCTCTTCTTATATAATGCAAGCTTGGGGGGGGGTTGTTTTTATTTTACCTAAGTCATCACTACAATTTTTGTATTTCTATTTGTTCTGGCTTTTCCTTATACAGTGTTCGACAATATTCTATCGGATATGAGCTATTCTTTGGAAATGAATTTTTCTCTTCATTTGGGCATTATAAAAACTTAATGCTATTATGATTCACAAATAAAGTAAGATTGTTGATGGTATTAATTATATACAGTATGATTGAGTATATATGATGGCTTAAGACAGAGACCTGAGAAATACATTGTTCATCTCTATTTTCAGCACTGAACTATAAAGTGGTTGGCATTTAACTTCAGGGTCTACTAACAGTTCCATGATTCTGTAAGATCCCACAGGTAGAATCTTGGGTAGCTGGTTTCCATATCTATGGAATAAATATTCAACTATTTCTGGATCAGATGGCCTTTAAAAGGGTGGGTTTGATATAAGAAAGAGTGCTTTTATGTCACTGAAAGTCCAGTTAGCCTTGAGAGCTTAAAATTATTTGATTGATTTGGTTGGTTGGATATCTGAAACCATCATTATTGAAAGGAAAGGAATTTAGGGAAATTGTCCTGAACTGATGAAATTAATTATTCTCTCCTAAATTGCTCTTTTACATTAACCATGCTCTGATAAATTTTCATCTGAACTGCTGTAATGTATAATACATGGAGCTATCCTTGGATGCAACTTCAATTAGTGCAAACTCAGTTTCCAGAATTTGGATGCTGTTAAATGTATTCATATTGTGCCAACTTGCAGTGTGCTTTGAGATTCAATTCAGGGAGAAAGCAAGGTACCTTTAACTGTTTTTCTAGAGAAGAATCTGCTAGACAATGGCACCCAGACCACTAAGGATGATCTTGAAAAGCTATGTGACATCAGACCTGGTTAATGTCAGGATGTCAGTCCCTTGTGAAGGACCAGCATGGAGGCTAGACAGGGAAATTCAGAAAATATGCTTGGCGAAGCTGATGTTCTGTTGCCCAAAAGTACCTGGATTTATTTGTGAAATCTTCAGGAATCAAGGTCAACTTGCACAATGATTTACCTTGTATTACATTAAGTTTTTGCAAAGGAAACAAGAGCTGTGCTAGTCTATGATGGGGGGGGGGAGCAGGAGGAGCCCTGTAGTCCCTTTTCTGACTAATAAATTTAATCTGCTGCAAATGATTTGATCAGAAACCAGTTTTTAATAAAACTTGATAATTGGAAAAGGTGCCATTAGACTTTTTTTAATGAAGAAAAATATCTTTTTGGGGGTGATCTTCGAACTTTAGGATATTCTTCACAAATAACATTACAATATTTCATGGCAGCAGATTTCTTCTTCTTCTTCTTCTTCTTCTTCTTCTTCTTCTTCTTCTTCTTCTTCTTCTTCTTCTTCTTCTTCTTCTCCTCCTCCTCCTCCTCCTCCTCCTCCTCCTCCTCCTCCTCCTTCTTCTTCCTCCTCCTCCTCCTGCTCCTGCTCCTCCTCCCCCTCCCCTTCCTCCTCCTCTCCCCCTCCTCCTTTTCCTAAGAGATTACTTTGAACTACTGAGGTTTCAGCAATTTCATCAGCTTCTTCTTTGCTGTCTTATTGATGTATTAATGTACTTTATTTACAGTGACATGATTAATTTTGTTCCAGAAATTGTAACTGCCTTGGAATCTCTCTCACTGAAGAATTATTGAGGAATCTTTTTAATGTAAACAAGTGTTCCATGATAAATATATTTGAATAGTTGTACTAAGTCTGTCAAATGTCCTTTTTTTGGGAACTTTTCTTATTTTTTATTTTTATTCTTTTATTCTTATTTTTTCATTATGGGACAGGTGAAGAAAGAAAGAAAAAGCAAGTGAGAGGAACAACATTGTCCTGTGTTTTAGCTTATGCTAGTGGCATAGGAAATGGAAGAGGTTAAATATTAATATTTTGTTATTGTTTACATTTTTCAAAAGATATCAGCAGGAAAGAATCTATAACACCAGTTTCTGGGCTAGCATAGGTCTTTTCCCTATCTCCAAGGTTTATTTCCAAGATCTGTCTTAAAAGGCTTTGGGTCAGACAAGCTTTACTTTTGAAAATTTGCAAGATGTTATTTTCCAAGTACCTGAGGGAAAGGTTTTGTTCTTGAGGTCACTTGTGTTATCTGCCACTTTCTTTAATGTTTTTCAGCACCATTAAAAATCTTGAATTTCTATACTGTTTCTGTATGATATTATTCTGATAATTTATTTAAGGTGTCACATCCTGAAATATTTATTATCAGATTAAAAGGAGTCTGGTAACACCTTTTCCGATTGCCATCAAGGATAAATGTTCAAAAAAAAAAAGATAGATAGTGGGACTGGCCTTCCTATCTACAGTATCTGAGGACAACAATTAACGTTTGAGAGGATGGGAGGATAAGAGGAAAAGTGTCAAAATTTGAATCCGTTCCAGAGTTCAAAACAGACCATTAGTATGAAAATGGTTGCCGATCCAGGAGAGTCTTGGTGTTTTTCTTCAGCTGAACATCAGCTGACAGATGAAACAAGAGCTAGTTTTGCTTTCCTTAGATATAACATTGATCTGAGATTAAAAGGAGTGGTTTCTCTGCACTGCATGACATCATAATGGCCTGTTTCTCTTTCAGGTATGAGTTCACAATGGCCTGTCTTTCTTAACTGGACAACTTCAGGATGAACTCACAATAGCAGCTACATATTGCTCAGCCTGCTGCATATTGGCTTGTCTGTGTTAGTGAGGCATGAAGTATCACTGGTTGGCACAAAGAAGAAACTCTCTTGCCCTGGAATGGACAGATTTTCTCTTACTGAGATGAACAGCAGCAGTGTGGTAATACTACAAGAATACAAGTAATGTGGTACACATAGTCAGGGTAACAAAAGGACATTTTGTACAGACTGCCAGAAATAGGCATTGTGAGAGGAAAATCTAATAGATAATGATAGAACCTCCCAAATTCCAGGTGAGCTGTAACTTTAGGCCATGCCTTGAGTGGTGGGGTGGGGAGCAGAGGTGGTATTCAGCAGGTTCTGACCAGTTCTGGAGAACCGGTAGTGGAAATTTTGAGTAGTTTGGAGAACCAATAAATACCACCTCTGACTGGCCCCGCCCCCATCTATTCTCTGCCTCCCGAGTCCCAGCTGATCGGGAGGAAATGGGGATTTTGCAGTAACCTTCCCCTGGAGTGGGGTGGGAATGGAGATTTTACAGTATCCTTCCCTTGCCACGCCCAACAAGCCACGCCCAACAAGCCACACCATGCCCACCAAGCCACGCCCACAGAACCGGTAGTAAAAAACTTTGAATCCCACCACTGGTGGGGAGTGAGGGTCAGATTAGGAAAAAATAGACCAGATGGTAATCAAGGAGAGTAGCAATGGTCTGCCTGGATTTGCAAAGTGTCCTGTTTAGCTTGCTGGCCCAAGAGGTGTTTTTTTTTCAACAGGCAACTGGACTTTTTTTCTTGAAGATGTTTCACTTCTCATCCAAGAAGCTTCTTCAGTTCTGACTGTCAGAACAGAAACTTCTTGAATGAGAAGCAAAAACGTCTTCAAGGAAAAACAAAGAAAGTCCAGGTGCGTCTTGGAAAAAAAAACCCAACACTTTTGGGAGAACCATGACCTGGATGTCTGAGAATCTCCATAGATTTAGCTTGTTGACTGCTCACTGTTGCCAGCTGTTCAAAGTTAAGACAAAGATGAAATAAGAACTGCTACATTTCTTGTTACAGGGTATAATAACAGAATCTTGAAAGCTTGACAAAGTTTCTCTTTTCCTCCCTCTTACACCATAGAGCAGTGTTTCCCAACCTTGGCAACTTGAAGATGTCTGGACTTCAACTCCCAGAATTCCCCAGCCAGCATTCGCTGGCTGGGGAATTCTGGGAATTGAAGTCCAGACATCTTCAAGTTGCCAAGGTTGGGAAACACTGCCATAGAGAGTCAAGGTGGGGCAAACTTGATTTTCTGTCTCACCTCCTCCTGTGTTTATGGACTAAGCTGATGTTTTCCTAATAGCTGCTAGATACATTCTTCAAGGCTATCTTCATGTTCACCTACATCCTACAACCATAAATGTATCTCCCGAAAGGACATTTGTATGTGATTCATTGTTTTACATCTCTTTAGGATATAATTCACAGACCTACCGTAATTGACAAGAATTTTCCCATTTGAATATAAAAGAAAACAAATTATTTGCCATAGAGTATAAGATCCTAGCTTTGTGTATTTCAAGCAGCTGTCTCTCTCTCTCTGCATTTTTACTGAGCATAAAACAGATGTCTTGAGACAGAGGTTGTCAATATTTCACTTGATACATACATTCTTGGAAGGTTTGGAGAGTGCTGCTATTTGACAGCAGTTGAAAGCTGTAATCCTTTACCTGAAAATAAGTCCCCACTGAACTTAATAAGGCTTATTTCTAAATAGATTGCACTGTAGAGAGGTCAAACAAACTATCTTTCCTAGGGCTTTCTAAAATCCTACAGGCAGTGCGGGTAGTGCTAAGAATTATTATGCAACCTCTTTTTTTAAAAACAAAAACAAAACTCCAGGAGGTGGTTCAAAAACCTCATAGAAGTGGAGGAAAAACCTTGTACTTGTGGTTTTCCTAGTGTTATTTTTATTTTGTATTTCCTGGCGACACCTGAAAAGGAAGGTCCATTTTTTCCTGACAAAGGAAGACGATGTGACTCACAGTCCTGCAGAAAGCAAGATGCACACTGGAGAGAGGACAAAGGAAATAATACCTAGCATGAGTAACACTGTAGGTTGCCAAGGAGAAGAGAGTTTGACAGCATGGAAATCCCCTATCTGAATTGCAGTACAGCGCCTTAAAAAAACAAGCGGATTTATTTGAACGTTTGGCCATGAGCAATGTCTATCATTGGAACCATTTTTTGTGGTTTTGATCCAACAATAACTGATGATGAATGTGTTATACATGGATGTCGTCTATGCATTCTGACCCTAAGAAGTGTCAGCCCTGGAGACCATCTTCTTCTTTGGATCTTCAGGGCTGCCACACTTGGTGGATGGGCATGCTGTGGAAAATGGGAGGGGGGGTTGGATGGCGATGGGGTGAGATGTATAGCCATAACAACATTATTTCCCTGGGAGTCAAGGACGTTCAGCCTGCACCTGGAGAGGCGTGACTGGGAAACAACTCCAGTTAGGAAGGTGACCTGATTGGACCATGTGATGGACATGTGGGTGTAGGGGAAGGGGCTTTGACTTTCCTTTGGGTGAGGAAAACCCGGGAGACTTTCAGATTTGGGTTTTCCCAGATGTGCCAGTATGACATCTCTAATAAAATGGAACTTTGAGGAAATGCCTGCCTCGGAGTCTTACTTTGTTGGGGGGTGTTATTTATTTATTTATTTATTTATTTATTTATTTATTTATTTATTTATTTATTTATTTATTTATTTATTTATTTATTTATTTATTTATTTATTTATTTATTTATTTATTTATTTATTTATTTAGTTAGTTATTTAGTTAGTTATTTAGTTAGTTATTTAGTTAGTTATTTATTTAAATGGATTTATATGCCGCCCAACTCCCAGGGGTTACTTGGAACCCTGACGAGAAGCTACTATGCTCCACATGTTAAAAATGTAATCCAGGTAATGAGGCTACAAGCCACTTACTATTTAGGAATCCCATTGAAGAACCAACCCATGCAAAACTTCCTAAGGGGTGGAATTTGAATCGCAAACCAGTAGGTTTAGCCTGCTAGTGTTGGATTCTCAATTGTTGTTGTATAAAACTTGTGTAAAGTTTTCATTGTGACGCAATCAGTGCCTTGCAGAGAAATGATTCTGCATTTTAATACCATTCAATGTGATGAAAGTGAAGTTGTTTTAGAAATTCTTTCAAAGAAGAAGAAGGAAGTTGCAAATGTGGTGGAATGCGATATTCCTGAACTTACTTAGCTACAAGTTGGCCAAGGAGTGTATGTCATTTGTTATGCTTGCCATGCTTCAGTTGAATTTCAGGAGAAGGGTATACCTCCTGTGGTGTTTTTAAGCTTGTGAAGTGTGGGTGGCTAGGGAGATTTCAGATTGATGGAAAAATGTATATCAGAAATAAAACATTTTAATAGTCGTCCCTTACTACCTCCAACAATGAGAATCAAAAACATCCAGAGAAATCCTCAAGTTTCCTGATAATAAGGGAGAAAGACCTTGTTCTTCACCCAGGCTTTTTGGTGAGGGAGTGGGAGACCCCTCACTTCATCATTTATTTATTTATTTATTTATTTATTTATTTATTTATTTATTTATTTATTTATTTATTTATTTATTTTGGTATTCTTATATGCCGCCCAACTCCCGAAGGACTCAGGGCGGCGTACAACAGAGAAAAATACAAGAATAAACCAAATATTAAATATTAATTAAAAACAAATATAAAA
The DNA here is from genome assembly GCA_023053685.1 of Diadophis punctatus similis. Lineage (NCBI taxonomy): Eukaryota > Metazoa > Chordata > Lepidosauria > Squamata > Dipsadidae > Diadophis > Diadophis punctatus. The sequence goes on from JALIGW010000001.1 coordinate 152,339,825, forward strand.
ATTTAAAAAACACAGTATAAAAGAACATCGAACAACCATTCAACAACCATACATACTTGGGGGTGAGCTCGAGTGGATTAAGCTCTACCCCCAGCCTGCAGGAAAAGCCATGTCTTAACGGCTTTTCGGAAGGCCAGCAGAGTGGGGATAGTTCGGGTCTCTGGGGGGAGTTGGTTCCAGAGCACAGGGCCGGCCACAGAGAAGGCTCTCCCCCTAGGGCCCGCCAGCCGGCATTGCTTGGCCGATGGGACCTGGAGGAGGCCAACTCTGTGGGCCCTAACCGGTCGAAGGGAAGTATGAGGCAGAATGCGGTCCCGGAGATAGCCTGGTCCTAAGCCATGAAGGGCTTTAAAGATGGTGATCAACACCTTGAATTGGACCCGGAGACTGATGGGCAACCAATGCAGCTGGCGGAGTATAGGTGTCACATGGGTGTACTTTGGCACACCCACCACAGCACGTGCAGCCGCATTTTGCACCAACTGAAGTCTCCGGATACTCTTCAAGGGTAGCCCCATGTAGAGCGCATTGCAGTAGTCCAAGTGGGAGGTGACAAGGGCATGAGTGACCGTGAGTAGAGCCTCCTTCTCCAAGTATGGCCGCAACTGGTGCACCATGCGAACCTGTGCAAAGGCCCCCCTAGCCACAGCAGAAAGATGATGATCCAATTTTAGCTGTGGATCTAGGAGGACCCCCAAGTTGCGGACCTGATCCGAGGGAGTCAGTTTCGCTCCCTCGAAAACCAAGGAGGGACAGTTGTCATAGTCCTTAGGAGGCAGTATCCACAGCCACTCAGTCTTGTCGGGATTAAGTCTGAGTCTGTTCCTCCCCATCCAGATCTTAACGTCGTTCAGGCACCGGCACATTACATCAACTGCCTCACTGAAGTCAGACGGGGTGGTGATGTACAACTGGGTGTCATCAGCGTACTGGTGGAAACACACCCCATGTTTGCGAATGATCTCCCCCAGCGGTTTTATGTAAATATTAAACAGGATGGGCGAGAGAACCGACCCCTGAGGCACCCCCCTAGGCCCATGATAGGGGCCTAGGGGACGATCTCTGCCCTCCTGCTAACACCGACTGCATCCTATCGGCGAGATAAGAGGAGAACCACCGCAAAACGGTGCCTCCCACTCCCAACTCGCTGAGACGATGCAGAAGGATACCATGGTCGATGGTATTGAAAGCCGCTGAGAGGTCAAGTAGCACCAGGATGGAGGAATTCCCCCCATTCCGGGCCCGCCAGAGATCATCCATCAGAGCGACCAAGGCAGTTTCAGTACTGTAGCCGCGCCTGAAGCCCGACTGATAAGGATCTAGATGATCTGTTTCATCCAGGAGCTGCAGAAGCTGAGTAACCACCACCTTCTCCACAACTTTCCCTAGAAAAGGTAAGTTGGAGACCGGACGATAGTTCTTCAAATCAGCTGGATCCAGGGAAGGCTTCTTCAGGAGGGGTCTCACCACCGCAGCTTTTAACGACTGTGGTACGGATCCCTCCCTCAAAGAAGTGGTGACCACCACCTGGATCCAGCCGCGTGCCACCTCCCTGCTGGCTGAGACCAGCCAGGAGGGGCACGGGTCCAATAAACAGGTGGAGGTACCCATCGCTCCCACAGCCCTGTCCACATCCTCGGGAGAAACAGGCCCAAACTCTTCCCATAATGGTGGACTAAGACTTGCCCCTGTCAACTCTATGGACTCTGCCCTGCCAGAGTCCAGGTTCGACCGAATCTGAGCGACTTTATCAGACAGAAACTCAGCGAATTCCTCAGCTCTGCCTTGTAAGTGTTCCTTGCTCCCCCCTTTTGCAAGGAGGGAGCGAGTCACCCTAAACAAGGCGGCTGGGCGAGAATCTGCGGACGCAATAAGAGCGGAAAAATAGGATCGTTTTGCCGCCCTTATCGCCACTAAATAAGATCTGATGTAAATTCTTAATAGTGTTCAGTCAGACTCGGTCTCTCTGGCCCTCCAGCGGCGCTCCAGACATCTCTTCTGGCGTTTCATCTCCCGGAGCTCCTCAGTAAACCAGGGAGCTTTCTGGGATCCACATCATGTTTGTCATTTTACCTTTATTTTTTATGTTTTACTGATATTGTTGTGATTACTTTTTTCATTCTTGTGAGTCATCTGGTGTCATTAAAAGTCAGGTGAAACATACACCTTTAGTAAATTATTACTATGGTTTGTTGCACAGTCATCCAGATGTTTGGACTGGATTTGGCATTTTTATCCACCTATTGAGTCTTTCCCAAGGACCTCGGATAGGCAGATGTTGATGTTTGATGCTGTTAAATGTATCATTGCAAAATGAAAGCTGTTCCAAGTAAACCTTTCTTTTGCAATTGATTTTGTCAATACTGCTGGTGTTCAAGTGATACTCCAGGTGTTTGGGGATTGCACCTAAGGCTCCGACTGTCATTGGTCCTATCTTGGCTTTCTTTAGCAATAGCACTTAAACGTCTATACTGCTTCACAATGCTTTCCAGACGTCTCTAAAGGGTTTACAGAGTTCAGCATATTGCCCACAACAATCTGGGTCCTCATTTTACCAACCTCAGAAGGATGGAAGGCTGAGTCAACCTTGAGCCAATGAGATTCAAACTAGTGGACATCAGCAGAATTAGCCTGCAATACTGCATTTTAGCCACTGTGCCACCGTGGCTGCACCAAAGACAAATTCCTTGTGTTTCCAATCACACTTGGCCAATAAAGAATTCTATTCTATTCTGTTCTGTTCTGTTCTATTCTATTCTAATCGTTCTACTTCTATTTGCAAATCTTTGTATTTTGTGATTTTCTTCAGTTCTTTCTCTTCTATTCTGCTGTCGCCAGATACTGCTGTGTCCACTATCCAGACTTTTTTTTGGGTCTTTCTTATTGACAATTATTAAATGTTGGGTATTATGTGACAGGTGTCTGTTGGTTTTAATTCTAAGGTCCCAGAGTACTTTAGCTTCTTCATTTTCCATGACTTTGTCTATTTTATGGTCCCATCAGTTCTTGTTTGCAGGCAAATGGTATTTATTGATCTTCCAACCATTGTTGCTACTTTGTCATGCCATTGTTTTTAATCAATCTGTGTGATCTGGCAGTAACTAACAAGGTTGCCCCTACTGTTTCTGCAGCTTCTTTGCAGAGGTGGCACTTGCTGTCTGTTGCTGTCTTCTCAATTTTGACTTTGTATGCATTTGTTCTTAAAGCTTGGTCTTGTGCTGCCAGAATTAGCCCCTCAGACACTTTATTCAACTTGATATTGTTATTATTTGATTGCCTACTATTTTTCCAGGGGAAGTATACTGCAAAATCCCCATTTCCTCCCGATCAGCTGGGACTCAGGAGGCAGAAAATAGATGGGGCAGGGCCAGTCAGAGGTGGTATTTACCAGTTCTTCAAACTACTCAAAATTTCCACTACTGGTTCTCCAGAACTGGTCAGAACCTGCTGAAACCCACCTCTGATCCAGTCCATTCTTCCAGCTGTGTATCTAATGACTGGAGTTTGCCCAAGTGTTGATTTCAATGTGTTTGATACAGGGGTGAAATGCTGCCAGTTCGGAAGGGCCGATCAGTCGTTGCAGAGCCGATGGAGCTGGCGGCGGTCGCGGCGTGTGGCTTCTCCCATCCGCTTCGCCCACCCGCCCAGAAGTCATCAAAAAATGCTCTGCACGTCCCGAACCAATAGCAAGGTACCGTATTTTTTGGAGTATAAGACACACCAGAGTATAAGACACACCTTAGTTTTTTGGGAGGAAAATAGGGGGGGGAATCTACCTACCAGGTATTCATCTGGCTAGCGTCCTTAGTCTGTTCAGCTTCAGCACATTATTTTATCCCCTGGTTAGGGCTGGAAAAAAGTCTTCTTCAGAGGAAGTAGCAATGAAAAAAATCCTGCAAGCCAGGGAGATCGTTAGCACATCTAGCACCTCGTTAGGGCTAAAAAAAAAACTTTTTCGGAGGGAGTAGTAATGAAAACAAGCCTGCAAAGACTTAGGTCTGGAAAAAAACTTCTTTGGAGGGAGTAGCAATGAAAAAATCCTGCAAGCCGGGAACATCATTAGCATCTCGTTAGGGCTGAAAAAATATTTTTTGGAGGGAGTAGCAATGAAAACAAGCCTGCAAGCCTGGAAGAGCGAGGAAGACCATTAGCACCTCGTTAGGGTTGGGGGAAAAAAGCTTTGAAAAAGCTACATTCCGAGTATAAGACGCACCCACATTTTCAGCCTCTTATACTCCGAAAAATACGGTAAGTAGACCCCACTACTGGTGAGCATGGCACATTTGTTCTGTCTAAACTCCATTGCGGTATATATATATATACCTGTCTGTATATACAGACAGAGTTGAGCAGCGATTCTATTTCAGATGGCGTTTTTCCATTACTAGCTGGGAGAGAATAAGTTTATTTTTCCTACAAATGTTCCCCAAGAAAGCTCATTAATATATGATTGATTCCAAAGCAAGGTGAGGGAATCTTCTATTTTCAATCCTATAGTGCTCTAGCTATGCATAGGCAGATTAAGAAATAAAAGCCGTGATGGCCCAGGGGTTAGAATGCAGTATGGTAGGCTGACTCTGCCCACTGCCAGGAGTTCGATTCTGAACGGCTCAAGGTTGACTCAGCCTTCCATCCTTCTGAGGTGGACCCAGATTGTGGGGGGCAATATGCTGACTCTGTAAACCGCTAAGAGAGGGCTGTAAAGCACCGTGAAGCGGTATATAAGTGCTATTGCTATTAAGATGTGTTTTATATTAGATAGTGCTGGTCTGTTTTAATGATACTGCAGCAGATTACGAGATACCTGCTAAGTACAGAACAATTCTGCCGCATAAGAACAGTTGTTCTCCTATAACAGTGGATAGAATACCTCTCACTGGTGGATCCCTTACCTGAGATTATTTTATTGAGATTTTATGCATCTACAACCTGGGTTCCCAATCTCCAAAATAATTATCTCTTTAAACATATGTAAATGCATATGCTTAAGGGTGCAATCACATTTACTATAATCATATGTATTTCGCAGTTAAATATATCGCTCTAAAGCCCCAGATCTTAAACATGCAATTGAACTTTTGACTAGTAAGCCTTCAGAGTTATAACAATAGCCCTAAGTATATTTATGATATAGATGTAGGAATTTGCCTTTAAACCACTTTTAATGCCTGCATTATGTTTGCTCTATTGTTTAAATCCATAAAGCACAACTGAATATTTATTGCTGTACAGCTCCTCCCTCTTTCGGAATCTTTTATGCAATATTCTCATAAGCCCAATGCATATTAAGTGCTTCTTTCTGAGAGATTGCCTTCTCCTGCACAAACCTGTTGCGTTGTGTGTCCCCGTTCCCAGAGTTTAAACAAACGGAATGACTTTAAGAGTTTGTAAAATTCTCTTCTCAGGGATGCTTGCCTGGCATTTTTGTTATTATTGCTCTAGGCTCCCTGCCAACATGTCTTTGTTTGCTCAACATTTCAGTCATTCGGTTTTGTGAAATAGAACCCAGACAATTCTTTACAGAATTCTTGTAATCCTCCTCATCCTTATATTTTAGGTAGCCTTTGTGTCTATTAGGATTTTTCAGGTTTAGATGACTTTGTGACTTTAATTTAAAATCAATCTTTTGAGTCAAGGTTGACCTTAATGTTGTTTTCTTAGCAGCAATATGGAAATGGTTTGGCAATGGGCTCCTTCAGGATTTGTTTTTTATTTCACAGTTTAGCCTACAGCCTTGGTATTCTTTGGTGTTTTCCCACCCAAGCACTCTATCAGCCTTACCTTCTTTAGTTCCCAAGTCCAGACAAGGCCAGTTAGGTGCTTCCATCTGCAGGTATATGGTATAACTTTTACAAAGCGTTGTGGTCTTTGGTTAAGAGAAACAATCTCCATCAACAGAGAAATAGATCTTTAATCACATAAACACTGTGTTTGCTATCCTATCCTATCCTATCCTATCCTATCCTATCCTATCCTATCCTATCCTATCCTATCCATCCATCCATCCATCCATCCATCCATCCATCCATCCATCCATCCATCCATCCATCCATCCATCCATCTATCTATCTACTTTCTCTATCTATCTATCTATCTATCTATCTATCTATCTATCTATCTATCTATCTATCTATCTATCTATCTATCTATCTATCTATCTATCTATCTTCTCTATCTTCTCTATCTATCCATCCATCCATCCATCCATCCATCCATCCATCCATCCATCCATCCATCCATCCATCCATCCATCCATCCATCCATCCATCCATCCATCCATCCATCCATCCATCCATCCATCCATCCATCCATCCATCCATCTATCTATCTATCTATCTATCTATCTATCTATCTATCTAACAGTATCTATCTAACAGTATCTATCTATCTATCTGTCTGTCTGTCTGTCTGTCTGTCTGTCTGTCTGTCTGTCTGTCTGTCTGTCTGTCTGTCTGTCTGTCTGTCTATCTATCTATCTATCTATCTATCTATCTATCTATCTATCTATCTATCTATCTATCTATCTATCTATAGCTCTTGCCCCTCAATCAGGAGGTTGTGAGTTCAATCCTAAGTAGAGGCAGATGTAAGGGTCTCCTGCTTGGGCAGGGGGTTGGACTAGATGACCTGCAAGGTCTCTTCCAACTCTGTTAATCTATTAATCTATCTATCTATCTATCTCATCCTATCAACCAATCATTTCACATTTCTATATCTCTAACTCATCAATCAGCCATTTATTCTCTCTCTCTATTACTAATCAATCATTTACCCCATCCATCCATCCATCCATCCATCCATCCATCCATCCATCCATCCATCCATCCATCCATCCATCCATCCATCCTAGAAACATACACATTGTAATCACACCTTATTCCTCTGCCAAAATGTATATGAAATATCCATGGAATTTAGGTGAAACATTAGGGGCCAAGTCCTTAGTCAATGAGAGTGTTGTATGATTAAATACTGCAGGTTTGGATCAGTGCCAAGTTTTTACAAATAACATAAGGGAATATTTCAGTCTGTACCACTTCCTGTATTCAGCATGAAGTATGTCAACTCAGAACACAATAAAGACTGGTTACTTTCTTCTCCAAACAACAGCTCTCTTTTACCAAATACCAAATGGAATTCAACATAGGGTTGGTTATACATGCATATCCATCTTTATATCACTATCCATATATCCATATCTATATTTATTTATTTATGTATTTATTAGTGAGATTTATATACCGCCTCACAGTGCAAGCACTCTCTAAGCGGTTTACACTAGTAAGCAATGTATATTTATATTGCCCCCAACAATCTGGGTCCTATATCTATCCTAATAATTGTTATCCATACCATAATAATTATTTCAGAAAGTCAAATATATCTTTGAACAAGTGTCCTCTGAGTTACAGCAAAACAGAGGAAGAGGAGGAGGAGGAGGAGGAGGAGGAGGAGGAGGAGGAGGAAATGAGAATTAAAGTTCACTTAGTGAAGAGAAACTATTAATGATCTAGTCTAGGAAGGGCTGGCTAAGTTGTTATATATAACAGAGACTTGGCAGGAGGAAGGCATGAACCTCTCTCAGTTCTATCCCTAGGGTATAAATTGTCACCAATCACTCCTTGAAAGCTGGGAAGGAGGAGTAGCTGTGATTAATTAGGATTCCATTTTCTGGTCAGATGAGAAAATGGGCAGACAAATCTGCATGTCTGGCCCCAGCCTTCATGACTGGAGACACAAGTTGAATTATCCCTGAGTATTAACCGAACCTAATGTTTCTGCTTGGCTAGTAGAGATGGTTCTTGGAAAAATGGTAAAATTCATTGGGCTTTTTATCCTGGACCATCAAAATCTACTCTGAATCCTCCCAGCCCAATGTTGTTTCCCATCATGGATTCCCTGACCATTATGGTAAAATATAGTTTAGTGCTTTAAATTATATCTGTTTCAAGGCAGAAACCTATTTGGATTTCAGGTTTTAACAACAGAATGGAGCAACATGAGGGAACTGTGCATAACTGATGTATTCTGCATTCCAGATAAAACTGCTGGATCTGACTAAAATACTATGGTTTTGACAATGATTCTGTAGGAGAAGCACCTTCTGATATATTTCAGTTTTTAAAATATAGAAACATGAAGGATATTAGATCAGTCTTGGTTTATTGGATTGTTATCCATCCTAGTTTTAAAATGATTCAGGACTTGGCTATCTTTAGGAATGTGTGAAATATGCAAAATATGCTTAAAATGAGACAGTCCCTTAACTTTGGAAGAAAATAATAAAGTTAAGGCAGTTAAGAGCTAAGATCTGTATCTTGGCAAAATGACTGCTTTTGTAGGCCAGACACTTGAGTGGTTTCTTGATTTTTAAATTTGGGAAAATTTGTATAGCAACAATCATTCCGAATCTGACTTCTAGATTGAGACTGGGATTAAAATGACTTTGAATGCTTTGGAACAGCCTTCTTCTTCTTCCCTGGATACCAAAGCAGTAAAATCCACGCATCTGGAGGGTCTTCAGATGACATAATGTAGACATGCACTGTTGTGTGATTGAGAGAAAAGCTTTTAGTTTCCTGGGACTTCTTCCAGTACCATTTCCAATCCTTAATCTTCATAGCAGCATCCACAGCAAATCATGACGATTCTAGAAAGATTGCATTGTTAATAGGAGCCGAGGTGGCACAGTGGTTAAAAGCAGCACTGCAACCTACTTCAGCTGACTGCTAGTTCAGCAGTTCAGCTGTTCAAATCTCACCGGCTCAAGGTTGACTCAGCCTTCCATCCTTCTGAGGTCGGTAAAATGAGGACCCAGATTGTTGGGGGCAATATGCTGAACTCTGTAAACCGCTTAGAGAGGGCTGTAAAGCACTATGAAGCAGTATATAAGTCTAAGTGCTATTGCTATTAATAATTAATTAAATCTCTCATTTAGAAATCCAACAGTATATAAGCAGATATCCATTCATATATTAGGATATTCTTGTTTCCTTCCTCATGTAGCCCATTTTCGGGATAGAATATAAGAAGGTATAGAAAAAATGAAACAGCCTGTTCCTGCTATTTCACCAGGAGACAAATAACGTGTGTGTGTGTGTGTGTGTGTGTGTGTGTGTGTGTGTGTGTGTGTGTGTGTGTGTTTGCATTATAGTGATTGATTTATCAGATGTGAAGTTTTCTTTCTGACCACAAATTCCAGTCCGGTTGTCCTGTTAGAGGTTGGAGGGTTATGCTTGAGCAAAGGGTCTGATTAATTTGAAAGTGACAGAAATCTTTATAGGGCTTCTCAGAGAAGACAGATGAATGGAGAATGGGTAGAGTTATTATAGAGACCCACACTGTTGAGAATTGCGTGGGCTGTTTCTATTATGCCCGAGGAACATCGGGACAGGGAAGAAAAAAGGAGGAAAGGAGCAATTAAGTAATTATCTGCATTCTAACTGTAAGCACAAATATGAAAGGAATGTGGGTCCTGAATATAACCATGGCCTGATACAACAAGCTTCTAACTATAATAGCATATGAATTCATTAGTCTGATTATTCATTCACCTGCTTAAAAACTGTTACAGGCTTAATCATCCTCCTAAAGCAAGCCACAAGCATCTATAACATGCCTGTGGTTTTGACCAAAAAAGAAAGAGGAAGAATGTTGAGGATCAAATCATGTTATTCCAAGGGGGACAAATAAAAGGAGTGAATGTTTATTTTATTTTCAGGATTTCATACACTAGTTGTTTATCTACAAAATCCACATCTCAGGATCCTGGAATCTCTCTTTAAAAATAGATGCAATCATGTTTTAGTTATAGCATGATGTAAGAAGATTTCCATAGCCGCACATCTTTCATACATTTCTTAACAACATTTGACAGGTTAGATAATAACTTTTCTGCTGAATTATTATTATTATTATTATTATTATTTTGCTGAGCCATTGAGAAGTAAAAGGTACATTCTGTACAATTTTACAGATTCTTTTTTGAAAGGATCAAGAGACGATAAATGTCTTTGCTGGTCACTGACAGCAAATAAATACAATTTCAGTTTCAATAAACGTCTCCTAATTGCTTTTGTCATTTGTGCTACTTCACAGAGAATTTCACTTTTTGAAGTTCTATCTTATTCAAGGACCATAAGATGAGAGAGTGGAAAGGGCCTGAATGAAGCTCAATCATCAGGTCCAGTTAATTTCAAATCTTGGACAGTTTATCAATTGTAACACATTCAATTTTTTCTCTTTAGCAGATTTTGTTGTTGTTTTGATGGAGGAAGCAAAGACAGCAGAAATATGAAAATTGATGAGATGTGCTTCAATGGAAGATACCAATACCTAAATCTGGCAGAACAATTGTTTGAAACCATACCTTATCACGGTGGACATGTTCCTTCAGACTAACCTCTATGGACAGTAAATTGTCACCTTAAAGAAGATCACAGGTAACAGAACCCAGCCAGTCCTAAATATAAGGCTAAACCTTAGTTACCTCACAGCAGACAGAATTAATATATTCTACTCTATACAATCAACGTCAGGATTCAGTAAGAATGCATTCCTATGCAACATCTACATGAAGTTAATTTTTTTAAACACACCAAAACATAATCATAAGTAACTCTCGAATTGGTGAAATGACTTCCAGGTAGTGCTGTGTGAGACAATGCAGCTGAGTGACATTTTGTTGGTCATGCTACTGGCTTCATCAGAGCATGTCTGAAATTTTGCACAGCAACAGATCTTCCATCTACCTTATTTCTACCTTGGTTCAGTGGAGCAAAATGTCTGCAGTGAAACAGTAACTGCCAGGTAGACAACAGTTGACTATCTTCCTCTCTCTTTAAATGATGTGGAAGTTTTAAATTTCTTATAAATTGCCTATTTCATAAATTCTGTTACATATGGTGGGATATTGACATTCTCCAGGTCTGTTTTGTGATTTGGCCCTTATGGTCGATGTTCAGCCAATGTTGAATGTGCTATGTTTTTCATCCTCATTTTCCTTTCATAATCTTTGATTTTGCATTCTATGGAACATTTTGACCGATTCTTCATTGACAATTAATTTCACACATTTCTTCAGTTCATAATTTTATTATTTTACCCCTACTAACAATTGTATCTTGTCCACCTTTCAAAGCTTACTTCCATATTCTCCCCCCCCCCCAATACGTTTCTCATCTTATCAGTCACATTTGAGATATAAGGAAGGTTTGTTTACTTTTCTTCTTTTGTAATTCTGCTATTTTTCTCACTACAGCTATATCCTTTACCTATTGCTTAGAAACTCATACTGTATGTAGATGTCAAACTTCATTTGGTTAGTTGGCTGCATCAGGTTTTTTCCCAGCTTTATTCATAATAATTGACCTTTTTTGTTGAAGATGCAGTATTGACATCTATATGTGTGATATTTCTATACACTTCATGGGTTAGATATCGATCATTACCTCACCTCAAGAGAACATTTGAGAAGAGCCAACCCCCCATAGTCTTGGCATGGTGGATGTTGTCATTTTTAGATGCTCCAGGAAATTCTTCAAATCCTCTTTTCCAAGCTACCTGTTAATGAAAACATAATATATTTAAGACAACAATGACTTCTAAAGCTTTCTTCTCAAAGTCTTCTATAAAAATTGATGACAATGGTGATTCCATAGCCGTTGAAGATTTTTATTCATAATGTTCTCCAATCTGTAGAAAATTATATTAGCCCAAAATTCATATCTGATATGCAATATCTTCTAAAACTCACTAAGAAATCCATTCTCAAGGTTTCTAAATGTATCAATAAAGTGCTGACTTTCACTTTGTGCTCATCTTCGTGCTAATTTATATATCTATAATAGTCTCCCTTTATTTTCATTTATCAGCAAAAAATGTTACACACACACACACACACACACACACACACACACACACACACACACACATATATATATGTGTGTGTACATATTATATATATCTCGGATTATGGCTAATAAGACGATTGTGTTTTCATTTCAAATTTGATTTTTAAAATTCTCTGAGTGATGCCTTCACTTTTTGCAGTATTGCCTTTAAATTATTCATGGGGTCTGGGTGGCCCATGTTTGCATGTGTAATTAGACTTTTCTGCCATGATCAATAGTATTAAAAGCTGCTGAGAGATCAAGGAAAGCCAGGATGGATGAACCACTCTCATCCTGCTCCCACCAAAGGTCAGTGACAAGTGTGATCAATTTTATTTCAGTCTCATGGTCAGGTCTGAAACCAGATTGTAAGGAGCCCAGATACTTTTTGGAATTGCTGCACAACCACCTTCTCAGCAACCTTCCCTTAAAAGGTTGGAAGATTGGTAACCGGCTGACAATTTTCCAACATGCTTCCTTCAGCAATGGTGGGACCACCTGTTCTCTCAAGGAAGAATTCATCAGAACTAAAAGATCAGGTCACCTCCCAAGAAGATTTGGCCAACCAGGTGGAAAATGGGTCCAATATGCAAGTCCTGATAACCCTTCCCACTTGATTTGAAGTAACAGAGTCAAACTGTTCTGACCTAGGCGTTCCCAAACCACGAAGCAAACTCCTTGTGCCAATAAAAAACCCTTTTTATTCAGTTACTGTGAATTTCTCACATTCACCTCCAATAAAGTCTTTCAAGAAAGCATTTACAGTCACAGATCTTATCTGGCTTGGAGAGCTGCCAGGCCGATACCTTCAAAACTTGGCAAGGAGTCTCTGAGAGTCATGAACCAATTAAGTGAACTAATTGTCTCCTGCAAACTACCCTCCCTGTTCGCTCCTCTTTTATTCCCTATGGGAGGGGCCGTTCATCGTCCACCTGTGGCCTTACTCCCAAGTCAACCCTTGTTCCTCAGCTGTTCCTTCGTCTGGCAACTCTACACCTGTGCACACTGTGAACAGGCTCCAGCTGTTCATCTGCCTCACTGCTGTCTGACTCCAAAGGCAACTGATATCTGACTGCCCTGGCCCCATCTCTGCCTCCAACGCAGAGCCTTCCCCAGACTCCAGGACTGGCCATGTTCCTCCCTAACCTCCTCACTGTCCGAATCTGCTGCCAGCTCTGCTGGCCGCTGGCGGGCCACAACACAAACTCTTTCCAGATAAGCAAGCTAGATTGAGCTCAATTACCTGTCTAAGACCTGCCTCAGAGCAAAGCCAAGGAACTCTCTGACAGATGGTGAACATATTCCTCAGTGTGTGCCCTGCAAAGTACCAAGAGAGGAGTAGTTTGTGTGTAGACATTTTTAAAATTATTTTTCTTTTTGATAAAAAAACTCAAATGCATAAAGTGAAAATAAAATAGTGATAGTACCATTACTGTGAAGTGCCTTAAGAGTAGACCACAGCCTTTTTTTTGTATATTAGTGGAAAAACTCTTATAATATGTAAATAACAGCATACTGTTTTCTTTTCTAGGCACTGAAGCCTCCTCTTCTTGAACCAGCTGCCTCAGAACAGCTCTATCAAATGGCAGGTATAAACAGAAGGTAGATTGCATTCCACCGATCATTAGAAAGTTCCAAATTCTTAGAAAGTTTCCCCTGAGTTCCATGGCTGCAGGGCCTTTTTATTAAATCACTTTTTAAAAACAACAACCACATGATGATTTATGTTTGATGCTAGGTAGTGGTGGACCTTTTTTGGGGGGTGGGATGTCTTTATGTCAGTATTGACTCCTGGTGACTGCCTGGATGTGTCCCTGCAATTTTTTTGGCAGTATTTCAGAAGTGGGTTTCCATGGTCTCCTTCTTAGGACTAAAAGATAGAAGTGGCAGAATCTTACAGTCGCTTAAGAGTGTTGTCCTTTAATGTACTTCCTAGTACAATGTATTAATAACTACAGAAAAAAACAATTACTACCAATCTGCCTTCCATTGAGGACCTGTATACTGCACGAGTCAAAAAGAGGGCTGTGAAAATATTTACAGACGCCTCACATCCTGGACATAAACTGTTTCAACTCCTACCCTCAAAACGACGCTATAGAGCACTGCACATCAGAACAACTAGACACAAGAACAGTTTTTTCCTGAACGCCATCACTCTGCTAAACAAATAATTCCCTCACCACTATCAAACTATTCACTAAGGCTGCATTACTATCACCCGTCTCCTCCCACTTATGACTGCATGAATGTAACTTTGTTGCTTGTATCCTTACGGTTTATATTGTCTGTTTCCTAATGTGATTTGATTGCTTATTTGTACCCTATGACTATCATTAAGTGTTGTACCTCATGACTCTTGACAAATGTATCTTTTCTTTTATGTATGAGAGCATATGCATCAAAGACAAATTCCTTGTGTGTCCAATCACACATGGGCAATAAAGAATTCTATTCTATTGTGGTGCAAAAGGAGTGCTGAGGGGAATTAAATTATCCACTAAGCAGCTAGTGATCATCAATGAGAATAATTTTCTTCTTATATGTTCCTGTTCCTTCTTCTTAGCCCAGTGGTTGTCCTTCATTGTTTGTCCCCATATTTAGCAGATAGTGACATTGGCGTCAATTATCAGTAAACCAAGGCAGGATTATCTTGAAACTATCACTTCCCCCCCTCCACCAAAAAATTGCTCTTCCCTATTTATATCTGGGCTGATTACCATCCCTGACCGGATATTGGCTCGGTAATTTATTGCTATCCTGAATCAGATGGAATTCCAGTTCTGTCGTTCTTGCGGTCTTCATTCTTTTATTCTTCCTGTCTGATCTTAGTTGGTTTTTGTTAAATCCTGTCCCTGTTTTCTGGTTATGAGTCAGTTCCTCCGCCATCTCTTCCCCCAAGTTGAATTCAAGGTTACTTTGATGCTTTAGCCTTACAAGGCATCACTTATGGGAAATGACACCGTCTTGTTTAATGTCCGCAGAGATGAATTTCCCCCAAGATGTTTACAGGTACTTCCTGCACTGCAGGAAGAGAGGAGGATTTCCATCACCATCCCAGACAACGTTCCTGACTCACCGAAGGCAAGAAGTTCAAGTTGTGCGTTCCAACTTGTTCCTGTTTCTTTGCCCAGTACATGTGGTAGGGCTGTTTGTGAGTTAGAGAGAAGGATGTAGCAATTCCCATGTGCCAAATTCTTCGTTTCCTTTTTGATGTGCCCTAATATGTACATATATTTTAAAAGTCTCATGGGCAATGGCTATTTTATTTTGGGCAATTCAAATATACATAGAAACATGCTCAAGCAAGAATTTTGTGTCCATCTTCTTTTCTGTTGTCTCTTTAACTTAATGTGATTTAATCAGTTTGGGATGGCTGAAATTTTCCAAATACCTCTTCACTCTTAAGCTTGGCATCAGCCTGCCCTCTTCCTTCCCTGCTTTCAGATGTGGAAGCTAAAGGATTGTTGACTTATAAAAAGAAAATATTCTTTTGGGAAATGTATCTATCTTTCCTTTCTAGAAAGAAAAACACAAAATCTTTTTCTAAGACACTTCGCAAATCTTCTTAAGTCTCTAAAGCATCCAAATAGATCTTGTCTTTCCTAACCTGAACTTTTTCCTTAAACCCCAGCCAGACCTTGCATAGCAAGGCTTCAGATGGATGGGTGGGAGATCACCACAAATTGTGAGGTGGCCTAGATCAGAGATTGAAGAAACATTAAATGACTGAAGGCAGCATGCTGGTTGGGAAATTCTGGGAGTTGAGATCCATATATCTTAAACTTGCCAAGTTTGAGAGACACTGTTCTAGATGAAGGGATTGGTAAAACCCACTTCTCTCTTGTTGCCAGGGAGATGGAATTGTGGCGTTCATAAAGTCACTAAGAGGCAAGCTTAACACAAAGAAAATTTCATTAAGTCCTCTTTTTCCTTCCATTTAATTGTGTCTGATTATCAGAGACTGCCTGGAAAAGTCTTTGCAGTTTTCTTGGCAAGGTTTTTCAGAAGTGGTTTGCCCTTGCCTCCTTCCTAGGGTTGAGAGGGAGTGACTGGCCCAAGGCCTAAGACGGGACTAGAACTCTCCCAGTTTCTAGCCTTAATGACTACACCAGACTGGCTCTCATCTTCACTTTAATTACATTTAATGAAATATAAATGAAATCATTTTTTCTGGCTCTGCCGACTTTTTTAAATTATTCCTATCTACGGTTAGGACAGCAACCCCCAACATGCTACACAAAGGCCATTGCCTTAAAAAGAGCTCCTTGCCCCCTTTGAATAAACTACAAAGTATCCTACCTTCTTCCTGGCTGATCCTACCTGATTACGTCCTGTCCCTTTTTCCTGGTTATAACTTAGTTCTCTGGGTTTTTTTTTCAAAGTCTAGAAGAAATGTAGTATCCATCCCCTGCCCCAAGTTCCTAATCAGGCTGCTATGACCACCATATTAAAGAATAGTGAAGACATGCAACTATTATCCAGTTAAAATAATCAAGGCGTGTGCAACAAAGCAAATGGCATAATATTTTAGGAGCTTTTGGCTTCGCACATTTGAATGGTGAGCCACCTGTACACATCACATGTTAAATAAAAATGCCCCTGCCTAAATTTAGAAGATGAATACATCAAATATTAAAAGAGAAGGATTTGTTGGGTGAGTCAAGAATAATAAGCTAGACTTTCAAACATTTTTTTTTGTTTTTCTTACATGAATTAGACATATTTGACATCTCCGATTTTTTTTTTGCAAAGTCAGACAGAACAATAGGGATATTTGACCTTATGTGGCAGGCTGAGGTGGGAGGTAGAGGAGGAGGAGAACTTCACTATTTAACAGTTGTGACTTTGGTCTCTGTTGCTTGGCACTTAAATTGGAAAGCATTCTGTCCAGCTGGCATATTCCAGACCACACCCATTTCCCACAAAAAAATGAATCAATGGCGATATCTCTTATACACGGTCAAAATACACCCTTGATAACTGAAGAAAGAAAGAAAGAAAGAAAGAAAAAAAGAAAGAAAGAAAGGAGAGAGAAAGAAGAAAGAAAGAAAGAAGAAAGAAAGGAGAAAGAAAGAAGAAAGAAAAGAAAGGAAGGAAAGAAAGAAAGAAAAAGAAAGAAAGAAAGAAGAAAGAAAGAAAGAAAGGAGAGAGAGAAAAAAGAAAGAAAAGAAAAGAAAGAAAGAAAGAAAGAAAGAAAGAAAGAAAGAAAGAAAGAAAGAAAGAAAGAAAGAAGGAAAGAAAAAGAAACCCTTGGCTAGATTTTAAAAATACATGTATTGAGGATTAGTTATGCCAGAATACAGATTATAGATGAAGGTAACATGTGACCTAAATATCTACAGTGTTTCTCAATAAACCAGGTCATGGTTGTCCCAAAAGTGCTTTTTCCAAAAGGCAAGTGGACTTTTTTGGGTTCCCCCCCCCCCTCTGAAAACATTTTGTTTCTCACCCAACAAACTTTATTTAGAATTAGTTGCCTTTTGGAAAAAGCACC
Source organism: Diadophis punctatus similis (assembly GCA_023053685.1). Classification (NCBI taxonomy): domain Eukaryota; kingdom Metazoa; phylum Chordata; class Lepidosauria; order Squamata; family Dipsadidae; genus Diadophis; species Diadophis punctatus. The sequence continues at coordinate 152,357,213 of JALIGW010000001.1, forward strand.
TTTGAAACATGTGACCTAAAATACATGATAATGCCAGCCCACATAATACATCTGGATAATATAAACACTTAAGTGCAAATTTTAAGTTCCTTTTCAATTGCACCTGATTTTTGTTGATAGCCCTTGAACTATTATTCAATAGACTTTCAGCTCTCTTTCACTGGGCTGCAGTGTTGAACTAAGAAACTGATGAATGGGTGGGGTGTTTATTGGGATGTATACTCAATTTTTAGTCACTAAAATGGAAAGTGGAAATGATCTGCCATCCAGCAAGACTTCACTACTGCAATCTCATCCTGCAGTAGTGAAAGACTATTTTAAGCCCGATTTTATGCACGTGGAGACTATCAAAAGTCTCTCAACTGGAATCAGTTCCATAACATAATAATTCAATACATAAAATAATAATTCAATAAAGTGAAATTTCTGCCTTCATGGCTTAACATCCTTAGTTTTGGGATGCAGACCTGGAAATTAAGACAAAGGAATCTCACTCATAGTTGATCAAACTGCTCAGAGCACAATAAGGAGATCAATCTGCTTCAACGCCATTCATTGTACATGCCAAGGGACTTGTGTCAATTAACAGTATCTTTTGGGCCACTGCAGCTTGTGGCTTAAAACTGTTGTGACTATGGAGTTCTGTCAATCAAAGAATAGTTGGATTTACTGTATTACTTCCATTCTCTCTCCATCCAGATAGCAGGTATATAGATTTGCAGTAGCAGGTCAGCTGAGCATTTACAGTATATCTGCTCCCTGTGCTGAAATATCATAGGATGATATTATTAGCTGGTTTGAATACACTTTGGCAATTTCCTAGGGAAAGTGGAGAAATATTACATATTCAAAGAGGCTATTCACAAGAGACTCAAGATTACTGTGACCATTAGGAAGAGAGTTGGCTATCTCCTTCTGACAAGGTTGGTCTATAGCAGTGGTGGGATTCAAAGATTTTTACTACTGGTTCTGTGGGCGTGGCTTGGTGGGCGTGGCATGGCTTGGTGGCCGTGGCAGGGAAAGGATACTGCAAAATCCCCATTTCCTCCCGATCAGCTGGGACTTGGGAGGCATAGAATAGATGGGGGCAAGGCCAGGCAGAGGTGGTATTTACCGGTTCTCCAAACTACTCAAAATTTCCGCTACTGGTTCTCCAGAACCGGTCAGAACCTGCTGAATACCACCTCTTTCCCTGGGCAGTGCTAAATGGGTGAAAATGATCAGATGCAGCCGTTCTGCCCTCTTGGGCCGCACAGCCAAACAGAAGAGTGACAGACAGAAGAGTATGAAATCAAATAGCCCTTTTGGGGACTCAGCATTTCACACACAGATTTTTGACCCCCAATTAATCATCTATTAGCTCAACATTGAAAGCCACAATTAACCAAAGCCATGATGGCCATTGGAGTCTTAACTCTGATGATTCTGCCGGTTATTGCTGTGGCCCAAGCAGAGAAGGTATGTTATGGACCCTGTCACCTAAAGAATTTTGACTGGCAGGGCCCAGGAAGAGAGCCTTCTCTGATATTGCTTCTGCCCTTTGGAATAGCCTTCCGCCAAGGTGAGACAAGCCTTCACTCTCCTGGCCTTTCAAAAGAGTTTGAAGACCTGGTTCTGCCAACTTGCATGGGGTTTACAGAGGAGTATGCAACTCTGGGGCTGTTTAGCATCTTGAAGGCTCTCCCCCTGCCTTTCTACCTTTTAATTTGTTCTATCCTTGGTTCACATGGTTCCTTTATTATAACCATATAATACTTTTATATGGTTCTTTTGTGTTTTTAATTGTACACTGCCTAGAGCAGGGGTTCCCAAACTTGGCAACTTTAAGACTTGTGGACTTCAACTCCCAGAATTCTCCAGCCTGGAGAATTCTGGGAGTTGAAGTCCACAAGTCTTAAAGTTGCCAAGTCTGAAGACCTCTGGCCTAGAGTCACTTCGAGAGTGAGATGGGCAGACTCTAAATTTGATAAATCAATAAAATCAATAAATAAATAATAGGAATACATAATAAAAAGCATGAATGAACTAATGAAATGTATAAAAGAACAGGTATGTTGGGATCTTGTGAAACTGAAAGAATAAGTGCACATAGCAAATAGAAATACTGATAAGTTTTTGAAAAGAAACTGAAGGAATAAATGAAGGATACAGGGCAGGGGTGGGTTCCTCCCGGTTCAGACCAGATCGCTCGAACCATTAGCGACCCGCTGCTGACGCGATGATAGTGTCATGGATCTGGTTCGGTCGGTGCTGGTCTGTGGGCACTGCCATCTTTTTTGGGGAATTTTTGGTGAATTTTTCCATGTTTGGATGGCTTCTCCTGTTCTGCGGCTTGCAAAAGAGCCCTCCCGCCTGCCCCCGGGTTAATATTCACCTTTATTTCTTCGCCTGCAGCACAGCTGATCAGCTCCTCAGCTGTGTTTCACATCATGATGCGAACCGGTGGCAAAGGTAAGTGGAACCCACCCCTGATACAGGGTGATGAGAAGTTGTGAATGTGGGTCAGACCATTTTTAGTGAAGGAGTTGGGGGAAAACTGACATGGAAGTGAAAAACGCAAGTAAAATTGAGTAACTATAAGAAGAAAACCTCTAGGAAAGGGTATTAGAAAAGAAAAGCATAAAATGGCAAATATGAAATATGATATTTGATGGAATGATGAAGTGATAAGCTGTGAATGAGAAAAAAGATAATGCATTCAAGTGAATAGTTCCTGCAAAAATGAGGAACAGAGAAAGATATTGTATAATGTGTGCAGATAGATTGTTGCTAGGGTTATAGTTAAAGAGCAAGGAATAGTTAAGATTGAGAGGTTCGGAAGAAATGCCGTTTTGATGGGGAAATGATTAGGAAGTGAGTGAAAAGAGTTAAACAAAGAGCCTCCAGTAGAATGAATGGAAATAAAAACAATAGCTATGAAATGGTTTGGGGTGAAACTGAACTGAGAGAACACTGCAAGGAGTATTTTAGAGTTTTATGTGGGAATGATAGCAATACTGTATGCCAAACAGTGAAATTGAAGCAAATGCTATAAATGTTACTGTTCAATGAGAAAGTGATAGAAATGCTGCAAGAGTACTCAATATACCGTATTTTTTGGAGTATAAGACACACCTTTTTACCCTCAAAAAGAGGGCGAAAACTTGGGTGCGTCTTATACACCGAATGTAGCCCCACCCAGCCACCCCCACCCTTTGGCCTCTGCCTGCCAGCAATTTACCTCTTTGCAGCAAACAGGGCAAAGCACAAGAAGAGCACAAGAAGAGATGATCTGCCTCCCGACCTACAGCTGACTGAGGCTTGCAAGCCACGTGGTAAAATGAAACTAACTATGGTGGCTGTGATGAGACAAATTGCTGGGAGATAAACTGCTGGCAATGTTAGACTGCTGAAATTGCAAGGAGGCAAGCTATAGCTGCTATGGCTCAGAGCTAGAGCTCTTGCCTCACAATCAGGAGGTTGTGAGTTTTATCCTAGGTAGAGGCAGATTCTGTTAATATGTTATTTTGTTAAATGTTTGTAGAGTGTTCAAATTATTAGACTTATTTTTTAAAGACTGCTTTATTATTGTTCTAGACAACTTAACAAAATGAAGAAGCTTTTTAAAATAAATGCTTGCTCTGAAGAGGCCCAGTGCTATTGTATCTTCTTTTAAATAACAGAGAATACTTCCAGAAAGCCACATCAATTTTAAAGATCTGTAAAAGTATAATCTGAAATGTCCTGTTTTAGTATTAAGTATTAGTATTAAGTATTAGTATTAAAAGAAGGCAGCTGAGAAACCCTGACTTAGTCATGTTTGGAGTAGATCTATTTAAATAATTGGGAGGAGTTAGTGTGATTACATTTAAGAAAACTTTCTGGGATTAATGTACTGCCATAAATGTACATTTCTCCAATTCTTTGCCATTTCTATGGGTCAGGCACACATGCACAGAAATACACAGCAAACAGTGTATATCATCTATACTGTTTGCTGTTTGCTGTTTGGCAAATTGCTGGGAGGCAGAGGCCTTTTTTTCTTGTTTTCCTCCCCCAAAACTAAGGTGCATCTTATACTGCGGTGCATCTTATACTCCGAAAAATACGGTAAGTAAGGTGATGGTATAGATATTATAATTGGATAAATGCCAAAATATGAATGTGGTTTGCATATGGAATGGTTGTGTGGGTGTGAAGTTTGCATCTGTGCCTGTTGTCTGGGAGATTTGTGCAAAGAACATAGTAAGAACAAATGCACAAACTACAAGGGCATTGGATTGTTAAGTGTGTCTAAACAATTGATTGGCAGAATTGTAAATGAAAGAGTATGAATAGTGACAGTGAGCAAATGTAGATGGATGCTGAATGAATTAAATTGAAAACAAAAATGTGTTATTAACCTGGAATATATCCCAAAAGGGCTTTTTCAAAAGGCAACTGGACTTTGTTTTTCCTTGAAGACATTTCGCCTCTCAATCAAGAAACTTCCTGGATGAGAATCAAAACATCTTCAAAGAAAAACAAAATCCAGTTGCCTTTTGAAAAAAGCACCTTTGGGACAACCATGACCTGGATGACTGAGAATCTCTGTAAACATGGAATACGGTTTTTTTTAAAGTAACTTGATTATGTAGAGAGAATGAAACTGATGTTCTGAGCCCCCAAAGAGAGAAAAAGGGTGTCAATACCTTAGATCAGCTTATTCTCAGTCTTTTTAAAACATTTGTGGCATTGCAGAAAGAACTTGGAGTATATAAAAGTGCTGACTGGCAAAATATTCAATAAAACGTGCAGATTACACAATTTGGATTAGAGATGTTAGCAAGCATCCGAAATGCCTAAATTATTATTATAATTGGAAAGAATCTTGGAAGATTCTAAACCCATAGTTTATTTTTATAGATAATTGAAAAGCATTATGAAGATTGATATTGGTGATGTTGCAAGAAAAATGGAATAAGTTGGAAAGCAGGTTTTAATAAGTCAATGGACTAGAGTTTTTAAAAATGTGAAATATGTACCTTTTGATCTTAAGAAGCATTCAGTTCTACAAAACAGTTTCTCTCAAGGCTACTAGATATTTCAAGTGAATAAAGGCTGGATATCATTTTGAATATGTTAGAAATGTAACATGGTGGAGGAGACATTTAACACACATGCTGTGAGCTTGGCCCAAGCTTGTCCCATTTGGGTTTTATATTCTTAAATGTATTAAGCATGGGGCTGGAAAGAGAAATGAGGAATACTTTAATATATTGAAGTATTTTGAACTGTAAACCAGAAATATGGAACTTATGTGTATACAGTGTGAAGAGCTCCAGATTTACTGAGCATGGACTATAACTAAAACTTACTTCTGTTTTACTTCTTTGGAAAGACTCTGCTACACCCAGTTGGGCCGATGATGTATATCCTCTCTATCCATGAATAGATCTTATATCAGTGAAGAGGAAAAATTGATCAATCTTTTTTGGTTAACGTATTGTTGAAAAGCTGAGTCATTGCTTTTTTCTTTATATAGCTATACAGCAGTGTTTCTCAATCTTGGCAACAAAATATCAGGAGATGTGGAATAATGTCTTGTCAGAACTTGTTACAGCACTGCTCAGGGATGTATCTTCAGATGAAGAAGAGGGAGATGGAAGTAAACCTGGAAGGCTGCTATACTGTTGAAGGAGAGTTTCAGCATTACCAAGGCCAGTGACTCCTTTCTGACAGATCCCTCAAGTTCACAAGATCCTGTGCCTACACCCACTGATAAAAATTCAGCCCCTTGATCCTAGGCAGAGATTTAATGAAGAGCTAGAATCGGAGAGCTGATCTTTACAGAAAAAGGGTTAGTCCAAGAAAACATGGGAGTGCTAAACAAGAGACTACTGTTTGATGAGTCAAGGCTGCTGTGCATAGGGTGGAGACTCAGTGTGACATACTCACTACTCAGTGTGAACATTCCCTTTGGACCGTGCTGAGAAATAACTTGTCAAAAACTCACCTCTTGCCTGTGAATATCTCATTTTGCTGCATTTTGTTGCCTGAGAGAATCTTTTTTTCCACAGAAATTCAATTTTCAGGTTGCCTAATTTTTCCACCAAATGCACTGCTGGTTCATTATTACCAGTCACTGAAGCATAGCATGCAGCCATCTCTAACTTTTATATAGGTTCATAACAGATATAGCCAAATTTCCTTTCCTTTCCATATCTTTATTTATTTGGATTTCTTCACCGCACACCGCACACAAATTTGCTCATCCCCAAAAGGGGAAAAAAAGGGGGGGGTATGCATTTATGTATGCTGGGCTTAATTGGTGACCAGGATTTTAAAAAAAATATGATTTGAGGCAAAGTCTTCATTAAAAGTTTTTTTTTTTAAAAAAAGAAAAACTGGAAGACTACAGTTCTGTATTGCAATTAATTATACAAAAACTAGCAACTTTCAGACAAAGAAATCATTATCATCTGGATCATCATTCTAATGTTCATTAACCTGGAAGCAGTCAATGGCAAACCATCCCCAAAGAACTTACCAAAGAACTTACCAAAGAACAAACAAAAAATCCTGCACAACCATACCTATGGCATCAGCAGGAGTCAAGTCTGGCTTGATGGAGGAACTTCTTTTTAATCTGAGCGGTGAGCATGCTCAGTGTGATGCTTCTGCCTCTCAGTGCAGGAATGTATGATTGGTCGGGCAGCTAGTGTGGTCTAGGCCCCTTGTCAAACACCAAAGAAAATCCCAATTATTGATAAATGAAGGCATACATAAACAATTTCACTCTTTGGTAACCTGATTGCTAACTGGGAACCAAAACATCAAGAGGACTCACTCGTATTCTTAACTTCACTGCCAAGTGTTCTTCAGATAGTGGCATCTAGAACTTTTCACTAGAAATTTTTCAAAGCAGGTACTGTACATTCAGAAAAAGGCTAATAGTGTCAGTGACTCAGGCTACTGAAGCCATTAAGGAAACCATATCCCCCTTTTACAGTAAAGAATATTGAATATACAAAGTGGTTTGTGAAATGGGATTGTGAGAAAATAGCTTTTACAGTGATAAAACTACAATGAATCTCATATTCCATAGACTATTCCATAATAATTCTATAATAATGCCATAAATAATTCCACAGAATGTATATTGTGCAGGTCAGAAGGAGGGCTGAGGAGATATCTGCAGACCTCTCACATTCTTAACATAAACAGTTTCAACTCCTCTTCTCAGACTGCCTCTATAGGGCATTGCATGCCAAAACAACTACAGTAGACACAGCGACAGTTTTTTTCCTCATGCCATCACTCTGCTAAGCACTTAATCCTCACAGTGCTGTCTAATGTCTATGTATATTTATCAAGTAATATGGCTGTAGTATTATTATTATTATCCTTCTTATTATCTTCTTTACTACCCCCTCTTGTTGGTATGAGGATGAGATTGAGGATGAGGATTATCATTATTATGTTGCTTTGTATGTACGCTGAGAGCTTATGTACCGGAGACAAATCCTTGTGTATCCAATCACACTTGGCCAATAAAGAACTATTCTATTCTATTCTATTCTATTCTATTCTATTCTATTCTATTCTATTCTATTCTATTCTATTCTATTCTATTCTATTCTATTCCATTCCATTCCATTCCATTCCATTCCATTCCTGCTTCATATTTATTCTGTAGACTTTAAAATTATATTTGGTCTGTAAAAGGCCAAAATCTGTGGACCTACGTTAACCATCAGCAGCAGAATACGTGCTTGTCAATGTATACATATTGTATGTGTATGTACTCACATGCTTAGATATAGAAAGAGAGACAGATGAGGACAGAAAGAGTCTATGTCAAAATGTAGGTCTTAGGGAGTAAACAGACTTTGAGAGGTCACAGAATTCTCAAGCAGTGCCAGACAACCCTCGATTCCAGCCAGAAAGTTGACTCTCCATTTTAGACACATAATTATTTAAATGATTGGTCATATTGATAATTTGAGGCAGAGTTTCAAAGATTAGACATGCAGATGTTTTGTAGACTGACATTCACATGAAGGCCATATCCAAATAACCTAACTGGTTCTTATCTCTTTTCATTAAACATCACAATTTCACACAATATAACCATATGAAATATATATATAAAAAAAAACCACCATAAAGCCTCTTTTTTCCTTTGCTCAGGGTGACATTTCCCTTTCTATTTGCTGTTTAGTTTCCTTCTCCCAATTCCAGCATATTGCTTCACTCTGTCCCACCCGTTCCAAAGTCTCTTGTTAGAGCTATTACTTGATGTTAAGTTCACCTCAACTATAACAATAATCAAATTTCATTGTGGATTTCTGCCTCCTCTCCCCATGTCAGGGGGCAGCTGGGCTGAGATCCGTGGGTGCGCCATGCAGGAGGGGAGCCCGCTGAATTGCATGTGCTGGGTTGCTAGGCAATGGGGATGCCGAGCGGGAAAGTCCGCGCACGTGCAGGTCCCGCAGCGGGGCCTTCCCGCGGGTCTGCGAGTGCTCGCCTGAGCAGCTTCGGGAGCGGTCAGCTTCCCTCGTTGCTGTGCCTAGCACCTGTACCTAGCACTTGTACCTCTGTCGCATTCCACGCTTTTGGGTGCAGGGCAGCCCATTCTGAAAGAAAACATCTCACATTTTCTTTCAGAATGGGCTGCCCTGCACCCAAGAGCGTGGAATGCGAGGGAACTTCAAGTGCAAAAGCATGGCGAAACACCTACCGCCCCCCTGGCCCCTCTCACCACCCCCTGTTGCCACTCTTGCCTCTCACCACCCCCCTAAGGGTTCCCACCACCCCCCGGGGGGGTACCACCCACTTTGGGAACCACTGATTTAAAGGGATATTTAAGTAATGATGCTTACTGTCCTTCCTTATCTTACTCTAACAGGACTGATATTGGCTTAATGCTGATCTAGTACTAGCTTTTCCTCAGATTGATGTCCTTCAAGAGCTTGGTTTTGCAATGAGATTACATTTCTTGTTTCTCAGGAATTTAAATTAGAAGTGAGGTGGTATACAAAAGCAAACCACTCTCCTTAGACTTCCAAATGCATGCAATAACATTATCCAAAATAAACTTGGCTAAATATAGTTCCTCAGGTATTCCCTAGATTTTGATTGATATTTTATGCCTGATGAATTCCATTCATGTGGTACAGATGCTAGCAGGCCATGGACTTGGTATGGTCAAAAGATTTGCCTTTTCTAGACTTCCCAGGAGTTAGAAGGCATTTTCCCATGAATCTATGTCATGACATTTGACAGGGCTCAAAAGGTTCTGTGTGTCTTGGCGATGCCATGTTTGCTTAAGTTGGTCCTGAATAGTATTTTCCACTGATGGTGTCATTGCTGGAAAATCCCCATTCCTTTTTATTGAGGTGGTTTTTTCTTCTTCTGAGTTTGCATTTATTTCATCGTACATCAAATTTTGATCCGGTATGGCTTTTAAAAAAAAACCTCTGAAGATATGGTTCTCACATACCAGAGGGATATGTACAGTACTAGTCTGCTGCAGCAATTAATCAATAAAAATTAAAGGGAGAATGTGTTTTTGAAGATTTATTGTCACACAAGCTTTCATAGTCCGATGCTGTTTCATCAGATGAAAAAAATTACAGACTGCAAGCATTATACAGACAAAGAGATCTTTCTCCAAAATAATAAGTCTAAAAGACTATGAAATAAAAGCATTCCAAGAGATTTGTGACTCATATGAATAATGACTCTTTATCATAGGTGTAATTGGCACAATTATAGTCATCCTAAGTTTATGATGCATATTTAACATACCAGTAGGAGAAAAATCCACCACACCCAGAATAAATTAGTTGAATTATATTTCAGTAAAGGCTATCAGGTTGTTCTGATGATCAATTTCAAATCCATTGTTTCAATAGTTATTTCTATTTCAGGCAAGAAATATGCTCTTTCTGTCTGACAGATATTCCTTCATTACAACAGCACATTTTTCTTTCGGTGCTTCTACAATTTGATGTTTATTGACCATTTCAAAATATTGATAAAACTATCTCCTACATAATTGAACTAATCATTAATGGTTTTTTGTTGTTGTTGCTATTGTTTCTTTTATTGTTGATATTAGAGTCTTGGCCAAAGAAAGACAATTTATTAAAAAAAACCAAATACTTGACTGCTATAAATGGTGAGGAATTCTCTTTCAGCTGTGATATGCAGATGTATGGAATATGGACAAGCTTAAAAATCTATTAAAAGACCGAGAAGGAGAGGGGGGCAGTAAGGCTTACTCATTTCTCCATAAATGGGATTTGAAAAATTCATTATTGATGTTATGATTGTTTTCGGATGCATTCAACATCAATCTTTATTAAGAATCATTTCATTCACTATTATTTATTTCCTATTTTTAAAATTTAATATTAGTTATCTTTGGCAGAAGCAATATTTTTTTTCTTTGACATGTATTGTAGAAATGATCATATGTATACTGTATTATTTTATAATGTAAATCTGATGATGAATATACTTATATATTTTTTTAAAAAAATAAGAATTTGGTAAACACAACAGAAAACATCGAAATTCTTTTATGTCTCTCTGTCCAAATAATAATAATTTCCTCTTTAATAACCATCAAGGGTCAAATAATATTGCAAAGTTTTAACATAACAATGTGCTACATTACAGTGGTTCAATCAAGAAGAGCACTCATTCCAGCAGACGCCAACAAGTGCTTCTATAAATTGGCCAGACAAACATTTCCTCTGCTGTTTATTCTCCCAGCTTTGATTTTAGGCATGTTGTTTTTGTTGCTGTTGTTGTTATGGCTATATGCCACTGAATCTCCACGACTTCCAATCTCTCCTATTCAAATACACAAAAGTTATCAATCAGTATTTCCATCTAGCCATCCAAGCTAATAATCCACTGAGAGATAATCTTGTTTGAAAAAAGTTTAAAGCCAATGAGGCTTGCAAGCATCGCATTTATTGTCATTTATCTAATTATTTATAAACCAACTTTCACAGCTCCAAAAAGGGTGCCAGCCAGGGGTGGGTTCCACTTACCTTCGCCACCGGTTCGCATCCTGATGTTTCACACACACACACGTCCCCTCGTGCGATTTCGCTTCTGCGCATGCTCAGAAGCAGGAATTAGCCCGAAACACAGCTGAGGAGCTCATCAGCTGTGCTTCGGGCAAAGAAATAAAGGTCAGCATTCACCCGCGGGCGGGCAGGCCCTTTTTCAAGCTGCGGAAGGGGAAAAATTCAAAAAAAATATGAAAAAAAGATTTAATTAAAAGTTCTTTAAAAAGATGGCGGCGCACACGGAAGGGCATCGGCAGTGATGTCACCAGCAGCTCGCTACCGGTTCGGCCTATCCCGTCCGAACCGGGAGGAACCCACCCCTGGTCCCAGCATTATTAACACATAAATTAAAAAAAAACAACCTATGTAGTCCCACCTTAGAAATGTACTATCAACTTTTATACAGACAATATATATGTAGATATGTAGATACATAGAAACATGACTGAATTTCCCAGCATTACTCAGCTAATCTCATCCATCTGTACCAGTTACAGATCGGTCATATAGCATAAGGATGACTACATTGTACCTGTCTGACTCCCAGGGGCAAAAAAAAGCCTGTAAACCTATAAGCCAAGTTCAAAGTCACAAATCTCATTTAGAGAATGTGCGCTTTAATTTTTTTTAAAATCAAAATGAAGGTAAAGCTGAGCTGAGCTGAACTCCTAGAGCAACACTGAGTAGTTCATGTAGTTTTCTTTGGTGGTAAGGGGAGGTGTGTTGCATGCCTTCTTCTAATAATACCTAGGAAACCCCACACTGTACACTAAGCTCAAAAGTCAAAAGGTGTGCCTTCTACAGGTACACCTTTTGATTTTCTAGCTTAGTGTACAGTGTGGGGTTTCCTAGGTATTATTATTATGGTTGGTCACACAGTCAGCCAGATATTCAGACTGGATTTGGTATTTTAATTCACCTGTCAAGTTCTCGCCAAGGATGTGGGATAAGCAGATGTTGATATTTGATGGTGTTAGAGATATTGTCTCAGGATGTAAGCTGTTGCTTGTAAAGCTGCCTTTTGCATTTGACTGGTGGTGAATTTGTCAATGCTGATGGTGTTCAAATGGTGCTCCAGTTATTTTGGGAGTGCACCGAAGGCACCCATCCCACCTTTATTTTGTACATCTCAAGATGTTCTACTCATCACTTCCACCTCCTATTTTTCCTGCAACAGCTCTGTGAGTAAGATGAGCTGGGAGAGAGCATTGGCCCAAACTTTCCAGCCAGCTTTCATGCCTCAGGGAGGATCAGAACTCACAACCTCCCAGTTTCTAGTCTACTTCCTTACCCACTACACCAGATGGTCTTTCTTATTTAAGGACTGTCCTGATCTGACACGGTCTATCTTTCTTAAGAACAGTCAAGCTCAGTTAAGTGCTGCTACCTGTCGCAGCTATAAACCTGGCAGGCAAGCAGATATACCAAAATGAAAATAAGTGAGGAGAAATCCAAGGTGTGATGCTTATCAGGATCAGGATCCTGGTGTCACTTTCCTCAACAAAGCATTTTCTTCTGCATAACTAGCACTATGCACAATGGACAGGGCAAATATTATTTGTTTTGCCTGAGACAATCAGTTTCTTGGGCATCATGAATAGATAGTTGGGCAAAGCATTTGGGTTAATGTCTATCAAGAGTGCTCAGGCTACATGCAGTATGAAACAGTGGCTGGGTACACAAGATTTCCCCCTGCCCTGCTCATAGACGTACATACCTCATTTGCAGATTGTAGGGATACAGTTGCCAGCCTCTCCCTCTAGATTCTCTTACTCTAAAGCTCATAGGCTTTTGCTTAGCCAAAGGGAGGTGGCAAAGGGAGTGAAAACAGTATAGGTCTGGGGATGTGGAGTTCATTGGTTGGTAATATACTTCCTTTCACATCAGTTATTTTCATGCTTGGTGGGGTGTGTGTGTTGGGAGGCAATCAATTTGCATGTTAATGAAGTATTTGGTTTTATTTTTTGATAGAACTACAGATAGCAATTAAATCAATACTCTATATGTGTTGATCACAGCTTGGTCAATGCCATTCCTCTAAGAATTCTCTCTCTCTCTCTCTCTCTCTCTCTCTCTCTCTCTCTCTCTCTCTCTAATCTGTCTTGTTCTAAAATTTATATTGGCAAAAAATGTAAAAGTCAAAGCAGAAAACAACTTCTGGAATGCTTTCCAATCTCGTTTATCAACAGTGATCATAGGAGATGTTTGCGATTTCTCCTGTGTAATGAAGTAACGTGTTGGGTCTGGCCATGTGTATGTGTGTGTGCGCTGTGCCTTCACATCTATGTGAGTTGACGTGTAACTCTGCTGTGTGGGGTGAGTTGGATACATTCTACTCTGAAACATGTGACCAGGACTAAGGGGTTGGGGCTTAGAATGGGTTGCTTGCTTGTTGGATGACTGGGGGATTCTGGAAGTTGAAGTTGCTGAAGCTGAGAGACCCTGCCCTAAAAGAAACCCGATTCAGTCCATTTCCAGTCCGTTTGACCAGCTTTGGCCAGTTTCTCCTCCTGCACCAGATTTATTCCATGCTTTTCAGAAAGTTATCCAGCTGACCGACAGACCTCATTGACAATCCGAGTTGTGAACCCCTTTAAACCATTTATTTCTAAATTTCTGTTGCGTTGGAAATAATAAAAAGGTAACCGGGTTGAATTAATAAGGGAGTTTCTTGCACTTATAATTATTGAACATTTCAGCCTAGGTGGCAAAATCATCATTCGCTCAACAGTTGTGTCCTTCGTGAAAACAGCACTGAATCTTTTCTAAGGTTGACTAGACAATGCTGAAGGGATTCAATTGGAATTGCTTCTTTGCCATCTCACATTAATCTGCTTCTATGGCCAATTTAGTTTAAATTAAAATAATCACAATTTTACATAGGCTTACATTTTTTAAGAGAAACTGTTAAGATAAAATGCGCAAAGTTTTATTTAAATGCTCTGTGATACTACTCTCCTTCATATTTTTACCTCCCATAATTCAGTCTACTTTTAATGCTTCTATATGCAAATATAAGATGGCAATTCTAGTAAAAATCATCTCAGAAAGCAGAGATGCATGAAATTTTTGACAGACCCTGCTGACTTCAGTGATAAAATATGACAGAGTATATGAATCGATATAAAATCATTTTTATTTTTTTAATTGCTGTATGTTCATAGACCAAAACTGGAGTAGTTTCATATTAAGTACTGAAATTGCTTCAGTACTTCCACAAGACTTCTGTAAAAGTCTTCAAAAATCTTTTTTCCTTCTGCATTGAATTAGCTAATCATGCTGACTAAAGATAAAAAAGATGAAAAAATATTAAATCTTTTTCATAAAACTTTCCTGCTGCTCTTTTGGGCACTGTGATAAACTTGTAACACATCAACAAGTTTATTTATGATCTTTCTTTTTTAATAGCAAATTCTGTGGGTGGAATTAGCTGTTGATTTAGAAACAAAACACTGTAAAATAAGGAGGCCTTTTAAAGATACTTTAGATATTCATGATCTTATAATGTTGTAAATCATTAAAAAAAATACAGAATAAACCTAATAAGGACCAAGACTTTCCAGAATGAACAATCACTGAAACATCAATTGAGAAGCAGGGGTGGGAGGTAATTGAAGAGCTGGGAATTGTTCTGTTCAGGCTCCTGACATTGCAGATTGCTTGGGAAGGAAAATTAGGCTTGCAAGAGTGGGTGATAGAAATGATTCAAAGGAAAGTGGTGGAAATGACACATTTTTTGTCTCTCACGTTGCAAATCCCTTCCCCTCTGCTCATATTCAGGGCTGACACCCCAAATCCAAATTTTCTAGCTTGGTGAGTTATCTTCTATAAAGTCAGATTATCTGTTTGTTGATGCTGTTCATCTCTTCTTTGACATGAAGCAGCAGATCTCCAGGGCTGCAGACTTAAACTTCTTTCCATCCCTTGTCACCAGGACCAGTTCAAAATGTTCTGCTGCCTGAGGGAGCTAAGTCCCTCACCTGCCCAAAGTAACCAACTTATTTGGCACCTGAGGCAGAAATTCTCCAAAGCACATATCCATATCAGTAACCGTAAAATAAGAGAATATTAAGCCAACCATTTGTTGTATTTTCATAGTAGTTCAAACCTACTCTAATTTCTGAGATGGCTGTCTTATTCTTCCTAAGAGTAGGACTATAAATATCTAGTATATAGTTCTTTTAGCCAATCAGGAAAATGGAGATTTCTATTTCCCCCTCTTCTGAAATTCTCTTACTCAAGACTGTAAAGTCTAAGTAGGACTGCAAGATCCTTATTACAACTTGTCTGGATCTTTAGACAGGAATCCTGCCCGGATCTTTAGACAGGAATCCTGCCCGAAGACAGTAGACATAAAATTTTGTGGCATATCTTATCTTTGCAGTCCTCTTGAGGGTGCTTCTACATAAGGCGTTTATTGTGCAATGGCCCTGCCTTATTCTGTGAGAAGAGGAGAGGAGTCCAGACAACATCATTTGTCATTTCGTTAACTCTTTGCTTTCCTCAGCTTCCTTCCATCTTTCTTCCTTACCATCTTTATTTCATAAAGAGAGACTGATAGAATTGCAGTGGAGTGTCTTTTTATTGGTAGAAGTTGGAGCTTGGAAGCAGCCTGATTGAAGTTTTAAAAAAAGGAATCAGGTTCGCAAATGAGAATGAGGAGTCAGTCAGGCCAACAATCTCTGAGTAAATGTTTAGCAAGGAAGTTACATATGCACACAACCGCGCGCACGCACGTACACTTCTGCATATTGGGCTACAGTAAATGCAGATTGAATCTTAGCCTGTGGGTGGTTAAAAGGGGGATTTAGAAACTAAAATGCACAGTTGAGAACTGAATTCTCTATCTAACAACCTTCAAGTCTGGCCACTAGTTTAAAGCTGATAAGGAGGAGACTGGTTGTACTGTAAAGTTCCCATGGAATGTTCTCATCCTTTGTTGGCATTTGCATGAGTTAAGAAAGCATGAATCAGAATCTAATTTTGCCAAAGAGTGATTGGATCCCTCAGAGGCACTGGCCTATGAATTACCCGAACAACATGCTCTGTTGAGCTATGGGAACGATCAAAAATTTCCCCCTTGTCCTCTTCTAGTCTGATTTTTCCCACACTGCCTTCTTGGCCTTTTTCTCTCCAAACCAGCCTGAAAATATAATGTAGTCATTAGTTAGGCTGTAATATTTTATAAAAACCTGACTTTGGTCTCAAATTTAGTTGAAAACTGGAAGTTGGGCTTTTCTCAGTATAGCCAATGCCCTGGGAATTGACCAAGAAGCACATAGTGATTATACATAAATCTGGAATTTATGCATCATGAATAGCAACCCCCCCCCCCAAAAAAAGCTAATGTTGTTGACACATTGACACCATAAGAGGCCTTTCTGTGTGTCTAAAACTAAGGGGGAAATGACCCAAAATGTATACTCAAATTGTTTCTTAAAGACAATTAGATGCACATATGATTCATGGCATAAACATGTAGAATCTTGTTAAATTATATCTTTACCAGCTAAACTTGAATCACATAGTTTTTTTCAAAGTTATTCCAACTGCAAATTTACCTTTCCCCCCAAAGGCCATTCACTTCAACAGAAAAAGTGGGAGTGATTTTTCATTGAGGTAGAAGCTAAACTTACTCCCTGATTCTCTGATTCGTGGCTTGTTCATAACCTGAACATTTTCCTTCCTTCTTTGCTTATTAGAGTAACTTTGTAACCCCTAACAATTCCAGCCAGTGAGCAGAGATTATTTGGGTTGTGGTTCAAAAACATGTACAAAAAGTCAGGTTGGGGGAAGGGCAAGCAAGCACATTCTAAATTTTTGTTAAGTGTATTGGCATCTGCACATTTTTAAAGACAGTTTCATAAGAAAAGACAACTGTAAAAAAAAAGCTATCCCAGTATTAGAAGAGCCTCCAAGGTCAAGTAAAGTCTAAAAGAGAAAGGGAAGGAAACTGAGCAGGGGATTGACTTTTCTCAAATATGCTAGTGACACCAGCTTTTCAATAAGGTGGCTAACAGGAGTCTGATCTTAAACTGTAGAATGGGAGCTAATATGACAATCTAATCTATATACCAAGCAATTCTTATCACAGAGAACACTACAGAGCAGAGTGCTACCCTAGCTATTTGCCTGGCAATTTCCTTAATAGATAATTGCTTCATACAGAGGAACACCTCATTCACAAATCTTCTACCCACAAATTATCTTAGGTCAAGACTAACTGCTACATCAACAAGTTATGAAACTAACATAACAAATCCACTGATTTTTTTTTTGGTCCAATGTTCTTTCTAGCTTTCATTTTTAATGTGGTTAATATCTACTATTCTCTAATATAGGGATGTCAAACTCAAGGCCTGTGGGCCGGATCCAGCCCACAGGGTGATTAGATCTGGCTTGCAGGGCCACCTTGGAAACAGCGAAGGACTGGACCGTGGTGCTTTTGCCAGCAAAAATGGAGCCCGGGAGGGCTGCGCGCAGCCCACCTGAGCTCCATTTTTGCTGGCAGAGGGCTGCAGGAGGCCATCGTGGCCATAAATGGAGCTCTCAGGAGCCCATTTTCACTGGCAGAGCTCTTGGCGCCACCACAGGAGCCCCGACACAAGAGACGTCAAACTGGCCACACCCACCCTGCCCCCCCAGGTCAAAGACAACCCTGATGCGGCCATCAATGAAATTGAATTTGACACCTCTGCTCTGATAGAGTGATAGAAATGGAGACCTTGTGATCCTCCATTTACTGCTGAAGGACAGCTACCAAAAGTCACCCAGCACAATAGTTGGCAAAGAATATTTATAATTCAATAAAATGTTCAGGATTCCTTATTTCCCAGCCTTATTTTAAGATCTTTATTGTTTTTCTTCGTTGCCTTTTGAGATCGCATTCAGTTCCAAAGCACCAGTGACTGATCCAAAGCTCTATTTTTACCATTTAGTAAGAATTTAGTCACAGGCAATGAGGAAAGGAAAAGGAGAACTTTTCATTCTCTTCCCAAAATATATTCTTCTCTGGTAGTACAGCATAACTGCAGTCAAGCCCTCATGAAAATCTGATTGGTTTTAATGGTACTGTTAAGTAAGTATTGACCCTCTTTGCATTTGAGAGTAAGAATCAAGCCTACTGTCTATGGAGATTCTCAGTCATTCAGATCATGATTGTCCCAAAGGTGCTTTTTCAAAAGGCAACTGTGTCACATAGTGAATATTGTCAGTTATATGTCTATGCAGGGTGATGCACCCCTATTCTAATATTATGGTACATTCCAATATAAGCAGACCACGTGATATGTTGAGTGCACATGTGTGCATTCCTAAGACCACCATTCTTTTCTTCTGACTTAGCTGTTGACCTGAACGGTCGTGTTTTCTTAGCAAAGATGTAATTATTCAGGATTTATTGATTTTGTACTGAAATAAATATTTTCTATTAGACTTCTAATCTCGGCTTTATTTCTAACTGTCTGAATTCCAAGAAAAGATCTAAATCGCCTTTATGAGATCTTATTCTCATTTCAACAAACTGGAGTTTCTTTGCTTTTCCTTGAAGACGTTTCGCTTCTCACCCAAGAAGCTTCTTCAGCTCAGGAGAAGCTTCTTGGATGAGAAGTGAAACGTCTTCAAAGAAAAACAAAGAAAGTCCAGTTGCCTTTTGAAAAAGCACCTTTGGGACAACCAAGTCACCAATTAGGACAATATTAAACAGCTCCTATCTGGACACTACAGAAGGTGGGTAAAGAAAGGGATGTCTGAAGAATCCTTACTGTAGATTAGCGCTGGCAGATAATGCATCAGCATTTTAAAATGCATTTCAATATAGCTCTCTTATTATGCGAAGTGGAAGGAGCCCAGCATAACTGATTTGCAGTGTTGCTGACAGCCAGACTCAAGGGATAACAGAAATGTGGCTTGTTTTATGAGGGGCCAAAATCTTTTCTAAACAAAAGGGGTCATAAGCAGGGAGGACTGAGAGGAGACGTACCCCTTCCATCTTTCCGTGAATTCTTTACAATGCTTCACCTTCCATTTATTTTTTCCATCTGCTCTCAGTTGGTGGCATCATCCAAGACAGCCTAAAGCAGTGATGGTGAACCTTTTTTTCCTCAGGTGCTGAAAGCACGTGTGCGCGCGCTATCGCACACGTGTGAGTGCCCACACCCATAATTCAATGCCTGGGGAGGGTGAAAACGGCCTCCCACGCCCCCGGAAGCCCTCTGGAGGCCAGAAATGGCCCATTTCCCAACTTCCGGTGGGCCCTGTAGGCTTTCCTAGAGCCTGGGGAAGGCAAAAACGCCCTCTCCTGCTCCCCCAGAGTACCTCCGGAAGCCAAAATCGCCCTCCCAGAGCCTCCGTGTGAGCCGAAAATCAGCTGGCCAGCGTGCACATGCGCATTGGAGCTAAGCTAGAGCAATGGTTTGCGTGCCGGCAGATATGGCTCCACGTGCCACCTGTGGCACACGTGCCATAGGTTCACCATCACTGGCCTAAAGCATCATGGCAAAATTAATTCGGTTTACTTTAACTTCATCACAAATGAACTGCATATTCACACACACACACACACACATGCAGACATAAAGTTCCATTAGTTCTCCCTGAAGCCAAAAGTAGCTAAACGAATTGTCAAATGACTTCTTATGTTTTCAGTGTGCTTAAGCAAACATGGATGACAAAACGAAACTTGAAATTTGCTTGTCCCCCCAAAGGTGGCTTTTGATGCAATCTTGCATATTTGTATTCCAGATAAAAATTGGAATATGACTTGTGGCACCCCATTTATGTTTGCCTAGCTTTCTCCTTTTCTATCCCTGTTTTATTATCATCATCTATTATTTCTGCCATATAAAATGATGTATTGGGAATGTGTCTCCCATATAAAAGGGAGATCAAGATATATTGATACCTGTGTTTGCCTTCTATATATCTAAAGCTTTGGTAGACCAATCCTGTGAAGGAAGAAAAGAGAAAAATATCACTATTTTATATCCTTTTGGGTCATGCAGAAGGGATAAATTCAACTATGTTGTCTGTATTTTATGTCCCATATTAAATCCTTCCTTCTTGTTGCTGACAATGGAAAGGAAGTAAACTATCTATGTGGAACAAAAACGATCTTGAATTCAGTTGATCAATATTTTCATCAGATTTATCTTTGACTATTTGTTGTCCTCTTTAGTCCTGGACAGTTTCATACGCACAGAAAGTTATTTCTGAAGTCAAATGTTCTGGAAGCCCCTCAAGGCCTGCCTTTGTCATCAAACCTGGGGGTCCCAGCAGACCAGTAATATTCTAAGATGGCTTCATCACTGTGGTTAATTTATTCTGCCTTGTGCCTGGTGGTTTGTGTATTTAATATGACTGTTTTATATTTTACCAAGGATTGTTTCCATATTGTTTTATTTAATTCTTGTGCACCACACAGACTCATTTTCTGTAAATTTCTGTATAAATTTAATAAATAAATCAATAAAGGCAAATGGATCTTGGAGACTAGAAAGATGGATCGTGTTCCATCGTCAGAAGGACTCAGGTGAAATCCAGCAGGTTCTGATAGGTTCTGGTGAACCGGTAGCAGAAATTTTGAGTAGTTTGGAGAATCGGCAAATACTACTTCTGGCTGGCCCCAGAGTGGGGTGGGAATGGAGATTTTGTAATATCCTTCCCCCAGGAGTGGGGTGGGAATGGAGATTTTGAAGTATCCTTCCCCTGCCACTCCCACCAAGCCACTCCCAGCAAGCCACACCACGTCCACCACAGAACCGGTAGTAAAAAAAATTGGATTTCACTATTGGAAGGATTTCTCCAAGGTCTCCTTCAAGGGTGAAAAAGGTCTTCATCTTTGAAGAATTGAAAGATGCCATGGCCTTGAAACTCCCAAGGATTTTACATATTGACCTTGTATGGAAGTATGCTTAATGCAGTCTTTCTCAAATAGTGGGGTGCCCCCCCAGGGGGTCTTGGAGCGATGCCAGGGGGGGCGTGTGACCCCGGGGAACAAGCGTGGTCCCTCTCAATCAATTCCCCCAGAGGGGGAGTGTTTTCCCAGTTGCACACTGCTCCGAGCCCAGAAGAGAAGGCGGCCAGGCGGGGGGGGGGGGCGGCTGCGTGAGTTCTTGTTGTTCTCAGCGGGCACTGCGGTAGCCATGAACAGCATGGCAAACCTGCTGCTGGACAAGGAGGAGCATCCTCTGCAGCTGGGCGAAAGCTTCGAACGGCACCCTAAAGCCTCCTTCCACAACATTCACTGTGTGTGCCCGAATGGCGCTTATGGGCCAGGCCGGCGACCCCAAAACATCGGCTTGATTAAGCTGGCCTGGCCCCATGTCAAAAGAGGGCCCTAACCACGGTAGCCTATGCCTGCCTAACCGAAAACAGGCTCCACTGAGTTCAGTGTGACTTACTCCCAGGTAAGTGGGTAGAGCAGCCTTCCCCAGCCAATAGTTTGCTTACAGCTTATAATAAGTAAAATAATAAATATTAACACTAAAATTCCATTGGGGCCCAGATTGGAGAGTTGGGGGGCGCGAGATGTTTACTTCTTCCTAGGGGGGGCGTAACAGAAAATAATTGAGAAGCACTGAGTTAATGGGACAAATCACATCTTTTCTTGGCAATCAGTATTTATGTTATTGAGCAGAAAACCAACTTAACTATGCTTTCTTCTCTGCAACTGACCTATCAAGAAGCAAGGAGCAGTAAAACCAGGAATATGGATCTGATATATTCAGATTGTCCCAACCAGATGTGGATATCTAAAAAGCTAGCAATTTCACTAAGCGATGGAACTAAATTAGCCATTTACCATGCTTGTGAAAAATGGGATTTGAGACATTGCAGAAAAGAGGACTGTAAATTCTAACTCTTTTTTTCTCATTAAATATTGCTGTGGAGGGTGATGTTACTTCTGCTTTTATAATGTATTTTCTCTTCTCCCATGCTGTTTGTAAATTGCATATAATGCATCAATGTATTTTATATACATATATTGTATATAATAACATTAGGCACCCTTGGTCAGTTTTTTCTGTTAAGGCAGGCAGGATCTGTAAGGATCACAGGGATCAATGTCTGACATCCAGGCAGGCAGTTTCATGACTCCTCCGAAAAGCAGATTGTAGGCAGATGAGTAGCAGACAGACAAGGAGGAGGAAGGTTGGCAGGGAATAATCCAGCTAACACAAAGCACCGACTTGTGATGAGCCTGCCAGAAAGGTCTGGAATTAGTAGAGCAATGGAGAAGGCATCTTGGCAGTAAGCCAGGTATAACAGGGCAGCTGTTGAGAGAGGCAGCCAGATCAAGACACAACTGAAAGATCAGCTAAACTGACAGGCATACTGTAGACACAAGCACACTGCCTGGAGATCCTTAAAGCTTCATGTCAAAAACTGACAACAATCAAGATACAGCAGAGGTTCAATTTTCGGGATTGGCTTCTCACACTGGAGCAACAGCAAAATCAAAACTTGAGGCATCCACTGTGTGTCCTGGGGTACAGAGTAGTAGCATCCTTAGTCTGATGCCCTCCACATGAACAGGACACTACAGTTGTCAGAAATCCTGGCTGGAAGTTCTTGGTGTTAGAGACACAAGATATTCAAATGGGTCTTAGGAAAGAAAAAAAACTCTGTGTGTGTGTGTGTGTGTGTGTGTGTGTGTGTGAGAGAGAGAGAGAGAGAGAGAGAGAGAGAGAGAGACAGACAGACAGACAGACAGACAGACAGACAGACAGACAGACAGAGACATGCACTCAGAGAGAAACAGAGAACTGACATAGGATTTACTCTAGAGCAGAGGTGGGATTCAGCAGGTTCTGACCGGTTCTGGAGAACCGGTAGTGGAAATTTTGAGTAGTTCGGAGAACCGGTAAATACCACCTCTGACTGCCCCCGCCCCCTGCTGATTGGGAGGAAATGGGGATTTTACAGTATCCTTCCCCTGGAGTGGGGAGGGAATGGAGATTTTACAATATCCTTCCCTTGCAACGCCCACCAAGCCATGCCATGCCACACCCACCAAGCCACGCCCACAGAACCGGTAGTAAAAAAAATTGAATCCCACCGTTGCTCTAGAGATTAGGGTTAACAAGGAAAACAGATGGGCAGAATTGCGGCAAGGAAGAGCAGTCCGATTTAGCTCACCTCTGCTGGAAATTGTATATGCTGAGCAGATTCCCCTCACACTGAATTAGAATCACGCTCCATTCCAGATCCTCTCTTCCATCAGCAGTGCTTCCATGGTGCCCTTCAACCTACCTGCTTGAGCCATTGCTGTATAGTGGCACCATCACAAAAAGAGCTTTCTCTTATTGCCAGATACCTTTGCAGTGCAGATGACCAGCAGGATGCCAGTTATGACTCTTCCTCCCAGCCCTCAACACATAGTTTTTGACATAATTTATTCTTCAGATTTGCACTCTATTCTGTTGCTAGATACCATGAGCCGATATTAATACAACTGAAGTTCTAATCGATTTAGTATTATTCAGTGTGGGGGGGATGAAACGGACGATGTATGATTTATTTTAAGCTGATTTAAACTAATCAAACTGACTTTTACTACATATATGCATATTAATAGCTACCATTAATTTTAGCTTAATTACTTTGGATTTTTGCACCATTAATGTTCAAGCCCTGAACAGTCACTTCACTGAAGTTCATACTTCTCTGCTTGCCTTCCAGAAATATAAAGCGTTATATCCCCATTTTTCTCAATCAATCATTTTTCTCAATTCAAGCCAGAGCATAACTTCAGGTGCACATACAGGTCCAGATTAAAGGATGTTTTGGCAGATATTCCTTAAAGGAAATGGAGAAGTTGACCATTTGTTTAGGATCTTTGTTCACAAATCAACTAGCACAAAGCATTCTGTAATGGAGAACATTATCCTGTTCATTTGTATTATTTTGAAAGTCCACAACCATTAGCATCCCTTCTTAATATTGCTGTCGGTCAATTAGTATACACGGTTTGGGTTATGTATCAACTGTCTACATCGTTTCACCCAGGTCCAGCGTTTGAGCGGGAGAATCCTCAAATGCCATTGGTTGATGCATCTGACAGCTCCCTATGAAAGGGCTAGCTGTCAGACTGCAAGTTGCTGGTTGTACAGAGAAGTTGCCAAGTGAAGAAGTTCCTTTTGAAGTCTGTCTCCTGTCGTTATTCCCACTACTCAACAGTGGTGACGAGGGTGGGTCTAAATCCACTCTGGAGCATCCTAATTCTTGGAAAATCTGGTTTATATTATTAATTGTGTGTAATTGAAGAAAAGAAATGCCTAGATAGAGTCCCCTGATCCTGGACTTCCTGTCCATTTCATCTGACTAACTATGTACCCTTTTGGGAAAAGTCAACCTCTCCATTGCCTGCAATCTCATTATCTTCTCAATTAGGAGAAGATTTTTCCATTCCTCAAGAAAATGCTAATGGCTGTGAAGCTTTACCTGGTATGAAAGTCTTCAGTCATGCTCTGTACATTATTGAAATGTGTCTCACTTAGAGCCATGACCTCAGTTTGGCCTTATCTGTTGCTTCATTCATAAATTCACCATTGACACTCATAAAAGACCAGAAATGTGCATTTAATGCATGCTATTATTTTTATTATTTATAATTGTCTCTTTTTCTCTTCTTCTCTTTCTCTTCCTTTAGAATCTCTTTCTCTGGGGAAAAGAAAATTGAATCAGCTATTTGAGATCTTCACCTAGGTTACAGATAATGGGAACAGTAATAACCTACAGACACAAAAACATGAATGAGCTTGCAGAACAATTGTCTGAATCACACTGAAGATTTTCCTGGGACAGCAGTGAGCTTTAAGACAGACGCAACTTATTGCAATGCACTTTTTGTACAAAGTGGCAGATTTTATTATATTTCCTCCAATTCCAAAAAAAGTCGGTGTAAACATGAGAAACCCCATAATCTGACTCACTTAATCTGCCTGTCTTTTTGAAAGCACCCTAGAAGATTCATACTGACATCATCAGCCCTACTCATCTCAAATGTGTGAACAAATTTCATTCCCCATCAAGGAATATTGGCAGCAGGACCTCAGTCTGGGGCCGAGAAGGATTCTGTGCCAAAGATTCATGGCTTGATCCTAGATTAAATACTGCAGAGCTAAGTGGGGGGGGGGGAACCAAATAAGGCTCCAGAACCCAAACCACAGCAGTAAGATTATGATTAGAACGAAACCTTCAAAGCAAATCCTCATCAGTTGGTCATTATCCTCTATGTTTTCTCGTTCACACATTTCTGCCGCCTTTGGGTGTGTGTGTGTGGAAATGCCGCGTCTTCCCCACATACTTTTGAGGCAAACCTCATCAGTCAGCAATTATAAGATTTTTGCCATGAGTACAAGGATTTTATCAGAGTGGTGTTTTTCAGTGGGTATGTCTTTGTCTGCCACTCTCCTCGTGGGCTGCTACTGAATAGAAGGCAGACATTACTCAGAGCGAGAATGGCGACTGTCTCTGCTCCTCTTCACTGAGGCTTTATTTCAAAAGCACGCTTTGCCAGCCAAGTTTGCATGGGCCCTTTATTCTGGCATCAGCTCAAGCCCTTCAGATCTATTGATTGGTAACAAGATAGTACTTTGTGCTTTTCTTCCCTTCTTTTCGTTAATCCACTTCTTTGCAGCAGGCATTAATATTGCATTTTCATCCCCTATGAAGCAAAAAAATCCAGAATGCAGGATATCTACATGCCATCTCCCATTTGAAGACTGAGCTATTGTTGTTATGAAGACTGCTTCATCGCTGTCTCTCCTCTCCTTCTTGCCAAATGTTGGAGCTGAGGAATTGAACTACTACAGGGTGTATTTGTTATGACTCAAAGTGGGACAATTCAGATCATTTCAAATCTGTTCTATGATGATATTAGTGGTACTAACAATTATTCCATTCTCCCTCTCTCCCTCTCTCTCCCCCTCCCCCCCTCCCCCCTCTCTCTGTCTCTCTCTCTCACACACACACACAAACACAAACACACACACACACACACTGGTTAGAATGCAGTATTGCAGGTCAATTCTGTCGACTGCCAGCAGCTTAATCCTGACCGGCTCAAGATTGACTCAGCCTTCCATCCTTCCGAGGTTGGTAAAATGAGGACCCAGATGGTTGGGGGCAAAATGCTGACTCTGTAAATCACTTAGAGAGGGCTATAAAGCACTATGAAGCGGTATATAAGTCTAAGTGCTATTGCTATATATACACAGTATATTCACACACATACATACTGTATATATATATATATATATATATATATATATATATATATATATATATATATGTGTGTGTGTGTGTGTGTGTGTGTGTGTGTGTGTGTGTGTGTGTGTGTGTGTGTGTGTGTGTGTGTGTGTGTGTGTGTGTGTGTGTGTGTGTAGGATTTTTTGCTGATAAATGAAAATAAAGGGAGACTATTATAGATCTATTTCGAGCTTATTTTGCTCTCATCAGATAGCCATACCCCTTACTGGGATTTGAACCCGGGCCGGCTGCCTTGGAGGGCAACAACTTAACCATTAGGCCATAGGCTCTGTTCCCAATCAGCTGGTATGGCTATCTGACGAGGGTATGGCTATCTGACGAGGGTATGGCTATCTGACGAGAGCAAAATAAGCTCGAAATAGATCTATAACAGTCTCCCTTTATTTTCATTTATCAGCAAAAAATCCTACACATATAGATTAGTGTGTCGGCTATGTAAAAAACAGCCTGGACAGTCCCAGTGAGGGGCTGAAAGGCAAAAATGGAAGCTGTGATGCTTTCTCTCCCATATTTGGGTACACCAGGATAACACAACAGAAACACACACACACACACACACACACACACACACACACACACACACACACACACACACACACACACACACATATATATATATATATATATATATATATATATATATATATATATATATATATATATATATATATATATATATATATATATATATATATATATATATATATATATATATATATATATGTTTTCTGAGGTTTTCGTGGGTATTTGTATGTAGGTCTTTGGGTATTCGGGTTTTCTCCCGCGTGAAATTGGAAGTGTCTTGGCGACGTTTCGATGAAGTCTCATTCATCATCTTCAGGCTGGTGTCTTCTGCTTCCTGCTTCTAGGAGCAATGTGAGATTGCTGCTGTTTCTTCCTTTTAACTGCCAGTGGAGGTTTGAACTGATAGGATGGGAGCTTGGTTGTGTTCTGATTGGTTGGAGGTGTGTTCTGATTGGTTGGGGGCTTGGCTGTGCTCTGATTGGCTGGGGGGTTAGCTGTGCTCTGATTGGCTGGGGGTGTTCTTAGGTTAGTCTGACTTGCAGGGGCATTTGAGCTGGTGAGCTGCATTGCTGCTGTTTGGCTTCTGGTTCTTGGTCGTGCCACATCTTCATGGAGGGTGTCAGTTTGCTTCATGTATGGATTGGAGGGGTTTAAAGTGGCTAATGATGCAGCTGTGGTATGGCTTCTGGTTTGTGGTTGTGCCTCATTGTGTGGGTTTGGGTTTGCTTATTGCGTGGATGTGTGGTGGTGACATCCTGTGTGGTTTTCGTGAGTGTGGGTCTGGTGTCATTCTTTGTGTTGGGGACTCGTTTGTCAATAAGGGCGGGTTTCCAAATGGCTGGTAGGCGGGAGGTGTCATCTCGTTTATTCATGCTGTGTGGGCGTTTTTCTATCTCGATGGCTTCTCTGATTATTCTGTTGTTAAAGTGTTCAGTTTTGGCGATAGTTCTGGTCTTTTTAAAGTCGATTTCATGTCCTGTGGCTTTAAGATGTTGGACCAGGGAAGAAGTTGGTTCCTCTTTTTTGACTGTGTTCTTGTGTTCTTCAATGCGTGCACTTATTCTTCTGTTGGTTTGTCCAATGTATGTGGTGGGGCAGGCGGCGCATGGAATTTCATATACTCCTTGGTTTTCTAACTCAGTTTTGTCTTTGGGGTTTCTTAGGATGGTGGATATTTTTCGGTTTGTGCAGAATGCTGTCTTGATGTTGTGTTTGTGGAGGATCTTGCTGATTCTGTCTGTGGTGCCTTTTATGTATGGGAGGAGGGCTTTGCCGTTTTCTTGTTCTCTGTCTTGGATTTTAGTGGGGGTTTCTTTTTGGATTAGGTTGGTGATCTTATTTCTTTGGAATCCATTGGATGCTAGTACGTCAGTGAGAGTGTTTAGTTCGGTTTTTAGGTGTTGTTCGTCAGCTAGGCGTTTTGTTCTGGAGATGAGTGTCTTGGCTACGGAGTTGATCTGTGCTGGGTGGTGGTGTGAGAGTGCGTGTTCATAACCACATCTGACTACCCAAACCAAATTAACCAACCTACTCCAAGACTCCACATACAAACCCCTAAACACAGACCCCACCACCTACCTGGAAAAAACCACTAGATCCAAAATAAAAGCCTCTCCCATCAGCGAAGAGATCCAGCAAAGAATCATTCCCAGAGAGAAATCAACCAGATGCCCCAAGCTCTATGGTCTCCCCAAGATACACAAAGAAGGAACCCCACTTAGACCCATAGTCAGCTCCATAGGCTCACCTCTACAGAACCTAGCCAAATTTCTCGCAAAACAACTACAACCTTATGCAGAATCCATCACCTCATATGTAAGAAACTCACTCCAGTTCATAGAGATCATAAAGAAACAAAACTTACAGCCCAGCGACCTACTCGTGAGCTTCGATGTCATATCCCTCTTCACCCAAGTGCCAATCAAAGAAGCCTTGACGGCTATCCAAAACAAATACAACCCCCCCAAGCAAATCCTAGATCTGACCAACCACTGCCTATCCAACACATACTTCATCTATAACGGACAAAAATACAAACAAATGGAAGGAGCACCCATGGGATCACCCCTCTCACCTGTCATTGCTAACCTTTATATGGAACACTTTGAAACCCAAGCTCTAGAAAAATCTGATCACAAACCCAAACTCTGGCTCAGGTATGTAGATGACACCTTCATAATCTGGCAACACGGGAAAGAAAAACTGGACAACTTCCTCATACACCTCAACAGCCTACACCCCAAAATACAGTTCACCATGGAAACAGAAGCTAACAACCAACTTCCCTTCCTGGATGTCTTAGTCTACAAGAAATCCAATGGCTCCCTAGGACACACCATCTACCAGAAGAAAACCCACACTAACCGCTATCTGCATGCACTCTCACACCACCACCCAGCACAGATCAACTCGGTAGCCAAGACACTCATCTCCAGAACAAAACGCCTAGCTGACGAACAGCACCTAAAAACCGAACTAAACACTCTCACTGACGTACTAGCATCCAATGGATTCCAAAGAAATAAGATCACCAACCTAATCCAAAAAGAAACCCCCACTAAAATCCAAGACAGAGAACAAGAAAATGGCAAAGCCCTCCTCCCATACATAAAAGGCACCACAGACAGAATCAGCAAGATCCTCCACAAACACAACATCAAGACAGCATTCTGCACAAACCGAAAAATATCCACCATCCTAAGAAACCCCAAAGACAAAACTGAGTTAGAAAACCAAGGAGTATATGAAATTCCATGCGCCGCCTGCCCCACCACATACATTGGACAAACCAACAGAAGAATAAGTGCACGCATTGAAGAACACAAGAACACAGTCAAAAAAGAGGAACCAACTTCTTCCCTGGTCCAACATCTTAAAGCCACAGGACATGAAATCGACTTTAAAAAGACCAGAACTATCGCCAAAACTGAACACTTTAACAACAGAATAATCAGAGAAGCCATCGAGATAGAAAAACGCCCACACAGCATGAATAAACGAGATGACACCTCCCGCCTACCAGCCATTTGGAAACCCGCCCTTATTGACAAACGAGTCCCCAACACAAAGAATGACACCAGACCCACACTCACGAAAACCACACAGGATGTCACCACCACACATCCACGCAATAAGCAAACCCAAACCCACACAATGAGGCACAACCACAAACCAGAAGCCATACCACAGCTGCATCATTAGCCACTTTAAACCCCTCCAATCCATACATGAAGCAAACTGACACCCTCCATGAAGATGTGGCACGACCAAGAACCAGAAGCCAAACAGCAGCAATGCAGCTCACCAGCTCAAATGCCTCTGCAAGTCAGACTAACCTAAGAACACCCCCAGCCAATCAGAGCACAGCTAACCCCCCAGCCAATCAGAGCACAGCCAAGCCCCCAACCAATCAGAACACACCTCCAACCAATCAGAACACAACAAAGCTCCCATCCTATCAGTTCAAACCTCCACTGGCAGTTAAAAGGAAGAAACAGCAGCAATCTCACATTGCTCCTAGAAGCAGGAAGCAGAAGACACCAGCCTGAAGATGATGAATGAGACTTCATCGAAACGTCGCCAAGACACTTCCAATTTCACGCGGGAGAAAACCCGAATACCCAAAGACCTACATATATATGTATGTATATATATATACATACATATACATATACATATACATATACATATACATATACATATACATATACATATACATATACATATACATACATACATACATATACACATTTTATATACATACACATATACATACATACATACATACATACATACATACATACATACATACATATATGCATACATATCAAAGCGATCAGGTCTGTGACTCCTCACCTGGCAGAGTGGCTCCAAAAGATCTCAGGAATGACATCAAAGTTCCCTGTCCAGAACAGTGCCGTCCTAGGTCCAACTAAGATTCTGCACAAGCCTGTTTTGGTGTATTTATTTATTATTAAACAAACCTACGGACTTCCCATGTACCAG
Organism: Diadophis punctatus similis; assembly: GCA_023053685.1. Taxonomy (NCBI): domain Eukaryota; kingdom Metazoa; phylum Chordata; class Lepidosauria; order Squamata; family Dipsadidae; genus Diadophis; species Diadophis punctatus. Next base: position 152,388,064 of record JALIGW010000001.1, read on the forward strand.
AAAGAACCCTGCTATGTTAATTGTGACTGATAGGTCTGTTTTTACTCTGGATGCGATTTTATATGTACTGTTTTGTCTTTTTTGTGCTTTTATTTTTTATTTTTAACACTGCTAGCAGTCCAGAATTATGACCTTGGATGCCCATATATATTGGAATAATAATTAAATAACTAAAATCCTGAACCATCTGCAGTTCCTGAATGGTCTTCAAAGGCAGTCCCCCTGTACAGTGTATTATAGCACTTTAGTCCACCTGAGAAGTGACTGAGGCATCAGTGACCATGAGCAATGCCTTCAGACTAGGAAATGGCACACACTGGCACACAAGACTGTGCACAGGACTTCCTGGTCATGTTTGCCTCCCCCTCTTCAGTCAAAGGTTATGAGTCCAGGAAAACCTCCAGGTTATGCCCCAGCTCTGACTGGAAGAGTGTCATCCCAACCGGAGTTAAAGATGGCAAAAGATTGAATATGGGGAACCCTATAGCTCACGGCCACTCAGTCTTGTCAGGATTGAACTGAAGCGGATCCTTCACCACCCCCTATTCTGAAGTTAGGAAAATTGAATAAGCCTTTCTTAATGAATCACTAAAAAGAAAGGATACAATTTCAGTTTATTGTAATATGTATCAACACAAAGTAAGGCATAGAATTGAGATGTAGTACCATGGAGAAGATGTCAAGGTCCTGCTTTCATTGTCTTGTTTTCATCTGCATTCCTACCCTACTAGTGAGTTTGGGGCATGCCTAAGGAAGATTCATCTCCCCAACTTCCCTCCATTGCATGCAGCAGTGAAGATGTATTCTGAATGAAACGTCTTAAAGATGATGGCTCATTCAGGACTTCAGTGGTCACATTGTAAGTGCAGAGGGATCTCAGACTCACAAACCATAACTTGAATTGCAACATAGACACACACACACACAAAGCACAGTGTGACATCAAATACAGGAATGACATAACCCATTATAATGAAGTATGCAGTCAATTATTTGCATGTGAAGAATCTTTCAGCCACCTTTATTAGACAGTCAGACACAATTTGTTTTTTATGAGAATATGGACCATCACTGCCAAAATTAAAGATTTAGGTTTACAGCATGTTCTAGAAAATAAATTAATAAAAAGGTAAAACTTACTCTGTTAGAATTCCACTAATGGCTAGCAAAAAATGACCTCTGAAGTGACTCAGTTTAGTTCCGTGTAATTTTACACTAACAAAACCATTTACCACACTAAGAATACACTCACACAGAGGCACAGAAACATATTCCTTTGTTTGTGTTGTATATGCGTGTTTATTATATACACACATAAATGTACAGAAACACATTCATACATACCAACTTATTTATTTATATATGTGAATACATATACCTCAAATGCTAGACTATTAAAATACATTTTTATTCATAATTGTTATCTGCGTTTATTTTATTTTATTTTATTTACCTATAGCTGTGAGATGCATGTGAACAACAAAATAATACACCAACTTTACTCCATCTATTAACCAACCAACCAAAAAAGGGAAAATATTAAAAGATGGGAAAACAAATAATGGGAGTTCCTACATATTTCCATCAACATTTAATCAGATATACCCTTGGGCTAATTATATAGCTGTGTACTATGTAAAAACTAAAGATGGTGAGCAGACAAGCATCAGGTCTCAGGCTCAATAGAACACTAAGGTCTTAGAGTCACCAAGAGAATAGCCAAATTTCAACTGTCTTGAAAAGAAGGGAGGAAAAGTCCTAGGATTTAAATCCTGAGATAGATGAGAGACAGACAGAGAGACAGACAGAGAGACAGACAGAGAGACAGAGAGACAGACAGAGATAATAGATAGATAGATAGATAGATAGATAGATAGATAGATAGATAGATAGATAGATAGATAGATAGATAGATAGATAGATAGATAGATAGATAGACAGACAGACAGACAGACAGACAGACAGACAGACAGACAGACAGACAGACAGACAGACAGACAGATGATAGATAGATAGATGATAGATAGATAGATAGATAGATAGATAGATAGATAGATAGATAGATAGATAGATAGATAGATAGATAGATAGATATAGACAGACAGACAGACAGACAGAATGATATATTTCTGTTTTTTCTTTTTTCCCCCTTTTTTTGCAGAAATCAGACAGATCTTCTCTGTGAATATAGCTTTTATCTTGTCTTCAGTAAATCAGCTTATTCAGCGGTTTCATGTCTGTGAGCTTTTGTTGGAAGTGAAGTGCCTGAAGAATCAAAATGTATTGCCATCACAGACTTGAAGTCTGACAGTTATGTATCTTTTGACATTGCAAAGTACTATTGGAGATGACTTAGCCCTGTTTGCTGGACACATTGTAAAATAATAAAAGTTGGCCACTTCTTGATTATATAGAACAAGTGCAGAAATCGAAGAGCAGGCACATTGCTCTTCAACACATTGAAGCTGGATAGTAAGCTAGGGTTCATATTACCAAGAGAGGACAGGATCAGGATGCAAATTAAATTAATTAATTTAAATTTGCTAAGATCACGTAAAACCGGAGAATATGAATATGTGTACATGCATAGACAGTAATCAATTAATTAAAATTGATATGGTCACATGTAGCTGGAGAATATGACTATATGCATATGCACAGCCAGTAATTAATTTAAATAAATTGCTATTTATTCATGTGTATACATTAATATTCTCCAGTTACTCAATTTATTCTCCCTATTCAATATGTAACACACTCTTGAAAACATCACTCCACCTGTTCATCATTTTGTAAAAGCCATTCTGATTTTTTTTCCTGTGTCTTTCTTAGTGCCAGTTTCTCCCTCCTTTCCATTTTTCCCCTCTGGGATTCTTCCTCACATAAAATAGCTCTTACATCTGGTCAGCATCTAGAACAGCTCTTCAAGCTGCAAACACAGTAATAATGTTCTATTATCTTAGCCTCCCTACTTGCATGTCATGTTTTAAAGATACTGTTTTTCAACAGACTGATTTTGCCTGTCCGTACTGCCCAGCTGTATACAGGTAACCCTCGACTTACGTCCACAATTGAGCCCAAAATTTCTGTTGGTAAGTGAGATGTTTGTTAAGTGAGTTTTGCCCCATTTTATGGCCTTTCCTGTCACAGTTGTTAAGTGAATCACTGCCATTGTTAAGTTAGTAACAGGGTTGTTAAGTGAATCTGGATTCCCCATTGACTTTGCTTGTCAGAAGGTCTCAAAAGAATATCACATGACACCCGGGACACTGCAACCGTCATAAAGATGAACCAGTTGTCAAGCACCTGATTGTTGATCACGTGAGATCAATGGGATGCTTAAATGGTCATAAGCGTAAAAAATGGTCATCAGTCATTTTTTTCAATGCTGTTGTAACTTTGAACAGTCACTAAATAAACTGTTGTAAATCAAACACTACATATACTTTGATTTCTTCTGTCAAAGAACCTCAAAAGGAGAAGGAACTGTCAAGAGCATTTATAGCAGGGGTGGGTTCCTACTGGTGCGGTCCGGTGCTGGCACTCCGGTAGCAGCCCGCTGATGATGCAATTCAGGAGTGACAGCTCCGGTGCCGTCTTTCCCGGTCCGTGCGTGCCGCCATCTTTTTTCAGCTTCAAATGTCCTTCTGTGCATGCGCAGAAGTAGAATTGCATAGTGGGATGCATGCGCGCGTGCAAGTGTAGTGAGTGCACGCGCGCGAAATGTCACAATGCGCACTGGTAGCGAAAGGTAAGTAGAACTCGCCCCTGATTTATAGAAGTACTTCAAAGTGAAGGTGGATCCACCACCTACTTTGGCAACATAAGGATCGGCAACTCAACATTTCTTAGCATTTGCGGTTACCAATTCTGTTCAAATTAGATTATGAGGCCATTAATATGGCATTGCTATAATACACACGAAGAGCTTACAAATGGTTTTCTTCAATAGTCAAATCACTCGAGCTATTACACAGCCCAGTAATGATATTGTTATGTATCATTACTTAACAATACTTAAGTAGATATTGTTAAGTATCTATTACAGTTAAGTAGATATTGTTAAGTAACTAAGCTAAAGCACTATTTCACATTTTATTTGGGGTAGAGTAATGCCAAACGAATGACAAGCATACCATAGACAAGTCAAGTCTCTGAAACAGTAATTTCCAGATATGTGATGCTCCAAAATGAATAAAACATTCCAACAGATAGGATTCCAAGAATTATTATATCATTCCTAGACATAACTTCTTCTTCTTCTTCTTTTTTTAGTGAAAAGATATGGTTTCTTTGCCTTCAGGAACCGAGGCAGAGAACTGGGACTTGCCCAAGCCACACAGTCATTTCAGAGATTTGTGTCAAGCTATCTGTCTAGATAATTTCTATTTTCAGTTTGGGTGTCCCGAGAAACTGCCTTTGTATGACAATCAACAAAGCGATCCTTACCAAAGTGTCCTACCATAGTAGTGCTGTTTATACATTATGAAAAAGCTGCCATAGCTCTTCCATATGAAAAGTCAGCAGTTCTTGTAGATTTACAGATAGATACCAAACTAATATATAGCAAGAGATACAAAGGTGGCTAGCTATAAAAAGGCAGGGTAACCCCTAGGAGGAATCCCTTATTAAAAAGATAGACCAACACAATCCTTGATAGAAACTTTCTGAGGTCCCTTTGGATGCAGGTTTGCGTGGTCCTTCTATTTGCCATGAAGTTAGTCATGCTGCCATGAATACAGTCATGCTGTATTCCAGAAATGCCTCCATTGCCATGGCAATGGCTATTAATAGCCGGCTATTCAATTTGAACAACATATGGGATCTATAAAAAGCAAAACTATTAATACAGCAAGGAATTTTCCCACGGTAAAAAAAAAGGAATTAAAGTTGAACGCTGCATTCGTAAGAACGCTGCAAATGCAAGATTTGTTTCCGCCTTACCTCTGTTGAGCTCTTTCATATAAGGTTGTGGTTAGTGTGTTTGCTGTGGGGGATTGAGTAAATTGCTATGTTGTGTGATTACCGTGCCCTTTCCCTTATAACAGGGTGCTCAATCTTGGCGTGCCTTGATTAACACCTTTGCCTGCTGTGGCTCAAGTTATCGTTCTTCTCATGGTACAGAATTAGTAACATTCATTTATTTACAGAAAAAGATCAATGGAAACACTGAACTTGCAAAGTAGGAGGCACGGAGGGAAATATCTTACCTTAGCATTCTCTGATAATGAACATTATGTTTGCTAAGGTTAGTCCCAGCTACAAAAGTTGGAGTTTGAAGTGATGTTAATGAAAGATGCCAGTCATTGTTTTTCCCTCTTGCTACAGAGTCAATCACTATACTGATGTCTCAGCAGTTCATTTGTCTCACGGTAATTCTTTTTTTTTCTCTCCATTTGCAACATGTGAGATTTTCTCAAAAGGGTTGTTCCTTCCTTCTTGCTACCAGTTTACCTATACTGTAGAAACAATTGCATTCCACAGACTGAATGCTAGAAATAGAAGGTCATTATTTCAGTCAATGAAGCATCATGTACGCCTCGAATATGGCTCATCGTGCACATGATTTTATGTGCATGCAGCTTTTTGTTCTTCATTTTCCATAATGGAAAATATTTGAATAGGGTTTTTTTTAAGGCCATGCTAACTTTTGAGGTCCTGAGAGAATTTGTCTTGAATTGGAACTTTTTCAGTACAGCCCTATATATAAGGTTTAAATGAAACGTATTTTCAGGTAGCCTTAAATGCCACAAGCATAAAGTCACAGGTTTTTTTTTGCATTTATAACTACATAGGTGGGAAACAGGTATGGGTACAACCCTTATCTGAAACTTTGTGGAGTGCTGCCAGAAGAAACAAAAAATTAGTTCTGGGTATGATTGATGAGGCTCTTGACTAATTGATTGATTGATTCGTTTGGTCATTCATTCTACTTGAATACTGCTGAATCAATAAAAACTCATAGTACTTTTCAATTATGGAGATGAACAATAATTCATTTAAAACATCCACAGAAAATAAATCACTAATTACAGGAAATATAATAAATCAATAATAAAGTTATACAGCAAAGGTAGAAAATTGCAATAAATCAATTAATTTAAAAATATAAATATGATAAGATGGCAACTAGCCACTAATCTCCAAATAGGCATGGGAAAATACTTGTTTTAAACAATTTCTTGAATCTTGAATGGATGGGATAATCTTGACCTCCATTCCTGGCTCATGAAACCTATATCCATTTGCTCAGATATGGTTATCAGAATCTATCTATCTATCTATCTATCTATCTATCTATCTATCTATCTATCTATCTATCTATCTATCTATCTATCTATCTATCTATCTATCTATCTATCTATCTATCTATCATCTATCATCTATCTATCATCTATCAGCGGTGGGTTGCTCCTGGTTTGGCCCAGTTCTGCGAACCGGTAGCGGTGGCGGCGATGGGAGGCTCCGCTCACCTGCCCGAGATGCTTCTGCGCATGCGCAGAAGTGTTCTGTGCACGCGCAAGCGTGACTGCGAACCGGTAGCAACGGGTTTTAGAATCCACTACTGTCATCTGTCTGTCTGTCTGTCTGTCATCCATCTAATTTATCCCAATAGTTTCAAATTTGTGAAGACTTGACTTCTTGCTCAGGTCAAAATGAAAGTGTTCCACTTCTTTGAGAGAATCTGAACCCTGTTGATAGGCAAAAAAATGTTAGACAAATTCCGTAGCATGGGACTTCTGGTAACACAAAAGAATATAACTGTGTTAATGAGGCTCCTGTCAAAGGCTTCTAAGGCTCCATTTATTTTATAGATTTGTTTCTTTCCTTTGATGCTTTTTCTTATTTTGAGTAGGACTGAATGAAGGGTCAGCGAAGCTCTTTCACAAATATCTTTCGAAAGCAAGTATCTGAAAAGCTGTGGGAACTAAATACAGGTGTGGACCTTCTTCCTTATCAGAAGGAGGAAACCAAACTCACACACACACTACTGTTTACATACAAAATCAGTAAATTGATAAGCTGGTTTCACCCTCCAAGAGATGAATTCAATTTCATGTGTCAACAAGGGCAAAATGTGTCATTTGATCATTAGCAGTGATATCAATAGGCATGATAACTTTCAGTGGGTCCTCCCTATTTTGGTGGAAATTTACATATTAAAACAGAAAATATTATATTCAATACAGCACTCCATTTTAACAGGACAAGCTGAGATTTTCCTTTTCAGACAGCAAATCCAGTTTCTACAGACTTCTGCTATTACATTTCTACATCATTATCAGCTTCTGGCAGCACAGTAAGCATTAGCCATTCATTGAAGTAGATCTACAAGGCTTGTGAAGATACACAAAAGGAAAAGTAGAAGAGGACTCTATCATTTAAGTTAACTTTAAGTTAAGTTAACATATGGCTTGCCATATATCCTGCTTGACTTAGGGCAGTCCATTGCTTGAAGGTAGCCTCTGTTTAAAGCAGTGTTTCCCAACCTTGGCAACTTGAAGATGTCTGGACTTTAACTCCCAGAATTCCCCAGCCAGCGAATGCTGGCTGGGGAATTCTGGGAGTTGAAGTCCAGACATCTTCAAGTTGCCAAGATTGGGAAACACTGGTTTAAAGGATAGTCCATTCCACTGTGAATATCAGGAACCAGGAAAATGAAAACAATCTGGAGCTTAATGATTACCATTCAAGACTTTACCAATGGACTCCAGATAAAGCAGGCCTACAGAAGATTACCTGGTCATAGTATACCATACATGGTTTAGAACTACTGTACAGAACAGTATGTCTATTTAAAAAATAACGGATTGACTGATTGGTCGATTGAATGGATGAATATACTTCCTTTTTTAAAAAAAATAGTTTTTATTAAGTAATTTTAAAATTATCACATATAACACACATGAACAGGAAAAAACATATACATACATATATACATAAATATAAATATAAAACTTTTAGAACAGACAAAACAAACCTAACAAACCTCAAAAAACTCAACAAATCACATAAAATAAGATTATTCTTCATTAAGCAGTCTAACATATCGCTATATTTCTATATCGTTACTTATTCTCATTATTTTACAGAGTAAATAAAAAAAGAAAAAAAATGAATATACTGTACTTCTATGCCACTGCAATCAAACTACTCTGAGCAGCTTATATTGGAACAATTAAATTTAAGTATGCATCTCTGCATATATTCTCCTTCCTTGTGACCCTTACTGTTTGGCAGTTTCCTTTCATCAGCCAACTTCTGATTTTTCAAGAATAATAAAAGAAGGGGAGCCAGTGAACTGTAAAGCAAAATGGCACCCTCGATATTTAATGTGTGTAGAAGTTAGAAATATCATTTGTCTACAGCACAAATTTTTTTTGTGGGCATGTCTATCATATCCACCTGCACCTCTGGCAAAGCTGGACCTTTGGTAGGGATTACCGAAACAATTAGAGGATGGTGATATGGGGAGATCTTTGTGACTGGCTATGCCCACCATGGAATTAGAAATGCCCACATTCTAAAGATTTCCAATCAGTCCATGAAGTTGGGGAATCTGCTGTATACATATGAATCAATACATGCACATTTTATGCAAATGTTACATTTCTAAAATGACCTATTTCTGCATTTTGTGTCTATTTGGTAATAGCACTTAGACTTATATACTGCTTCATAGTGCTTTACAGCCCTCTCTAAGCGGTTTACAGAGTTCAGCATATTGCCCCCAACAATCTGGGTCCTCATTTTACCCACCTCGGAAGGATGGAAGGCTGATATATTCCTGCAGGAGTAATCTTTGGGGTGCTTTGTGACATGCACACAATAGATACAAACTTAATGTAAACCGCTCCAAATTCGACTGCAGAAAATACGACTTCAGCAACAGAGTGATCTTTGCCTGGAATTCACTATCTGACTCTGTGGTTTCTTCCCCAAACCCCAAAAACTTTAACCTTAGACTGTCTACTGTTGACCTCACCCCATTCCTAAGAGGTGTGTAAGGGGCGTGCATAAGCGCACCAGCATGCCTACCGTCCCTGTCCTACTGTCCTATTGTCCTCATTTATCTGTATTTACTTTGTTTATGTTTATACCCATACCTGCTATCTTGTACATGTTTGTACATAAATAAATAAATAGATGGATGGATGGATGGATGGATGGATGGATGGATGGATGGATGGGTGGGTGGGTGGGTGAATGAATGAATGAATGAATGAATGAATGAATGAATAAATAAATAAATAAATAAATAAATAAATAAATAAATAAATAAATAAATAAATAAATAAATAAATAAATAAATAAATAAATAAATAAATAAATAAATAAATAAATAAATAAATGCCAGTGGCTGGTTGGGGCTGAAGCAAGCCCACTTCTACTATTTTTTTATTTGTTTGTCACACATGTACAAGATAGTAGGTATTGGTATAAACATAAACATTAGCAAAGTAGGTACAGATAAATTAGGCAATAGGACAGTTGGACATGGACAGTAGGCACAGTGGTGCGCTTATGCACGCCCCTTACAGACCTCTTAGGAATGGGGAGAGGTCGACTGTAGACAGTCTAAGATTAAAGTTTTTGGGGTTTGGGGAAGAAACCACAGAGTCAGGTAGTGCATTCCAGGCACTGATCACTCTGTTGCTGAAGTCGTATTTTCTGCAGTCGAGTTTGGAGTTTACTTCCTCTAAATGTATCCCAACTTTTCCAGTGAAGACAGTATACTAGAAGCTCTGTCATTGTTGAAGGTATTGAGGAATTTCATAAAGAAATATCTCTGAAACAATGACCCAACAGGACATGAGTTGTGTAGTCCCCAGCTAAAACCAGGAGTAGGTACAATCAGATCTCTTCTGAGTCTTTGTGTTGCTACTTTCTCATAGACACCTGAATGGATGTCTGAGGATGAATGCTGGATTAAAAAGCTTTTGGCCTGATCCAACAAAGCATTCCTTAAGTTCTATCTCATTTTCACATAAGTAATCCTGGGAAGGAAGACAGAAAGGCATCTAAAAGATCAAGGGAATGGAAATGTCTCTGCTTCTTTCCCGCACACCCCTTCAGAATAGTTTTACAATCTATCAAAAGGCAGGGCTTGTTCATGACAAATGTGAAAGGGTTTCAAAGATTAACAACCATTTTTAAAGTTGCCTGCCAGAATTTGAGTACAATTAAAATCCTTCTATTTGGAACATCCTTGTTTTTAAATTAGTTAATTATTGTTTGCTTCCCCCCCCCCTTGCAAATGTCTTTGTCAAGAGGTTTTTTTGGGATTTAGAGGTGGTAAGTAAAAGTCCTAGTGGTTTTCAGATCAATAAAAATTTCACAAGAAAACAAATGTGTTTGTGACACAAATAAGATGTATTTTTACAGTTTGTGGAAATATAGCTTAATGTTTTCATTCTTTCTCTTAAAAGAATTCTAAATACGAAACAGAATTCTGTCATACTTTGAGCAATGGACTAATTTGTCTGTAATTTTGCATAGATTACTACTTTGCAAATCACTGCCAGATGATCATATATAAATTTAAAAAATGAGATCATGTTGCCTAAATTAGATTTTTTTTAAAAAAATGTGTCTGACTTTAAAAGGCAAACAGGGATAGAAGTAAATATGCCATGTAAAAGTTACACAGCTTGAGTTAATTAAGTTACCGTAATATTAAAAAGATACCAGGAATGGATAGAAGTGGTGGTGTTTCTTAAAATTAAGAGCTTAGAAGTCAGCTAGGCCAATCTCTTGCTCACTATAAAACCTAGACTATTTCTGACAGAGGATTATCCAGAATCTGTCTGAAGACTTCTCATGACTGAGAAATCATATCAGATGGCAGCTTGTTTCAGTGGCGGACACCTCATTTGGCCATGAAATTTCTACTGATGTCTAGCCTAAATTTCCTTTCTTGTAGATTTACCCACTAGTTCTAATCCTGATCTCTGAGGCAATAGAAAATCAATCCAATTCTCCTTCAATGGGACATCATAGCATCATGGTCTCTAGGTGATGACATATCTCCCTCAGTCATCTTTTATAAACTAAATATACTCAGCATCTTTAATGTTTCCTCATAAGTCTGATTTCCAGGCTCCTTTCTATCTTGGTAGTCATTTTCCAAACTCACTCCAATTTTTTACTGTTCATTTTTAACTGTATTGTATTGTCCAGAACTGGACATTCAGCTGATAGAATGGAACTACTGAATCACTTCCTATGACCAAGACTCTGTTATTGTTAATGCAACCAATGTTACATTTGCCTTTTAGCAGTTGCATCATACTGCTGACTCATGTGGTTGATAAGGACACCTGGATATTTTTCACATGTTCAGCTGGCAAGTCCAGTCACCTATGTCCTTCACTTGTACCTTTCCTTTTTTTTTCAACAGAGATGTAGAATTTTACATGTTTCTTTGTTATATCTCATCCTATTTATTTCAGTCCACTGTTCAGGTCTATCTAGATCAGGGGTGTCAAACTCACGTCATCATGGCGTCATCACGTGATGTATCGTGACCTTTTCCCCTTCACTAAACCAGGCATGGGCGTGGCCAGCGCGTGACGCATCCAGCCTGGGGGCCGTGAGTTTGACAGCCCCTGATCTAGATTTTTTGAAATCCTCTTTCTCTGTCCTCAAAAGCATTAGCTGCCTGTCCCAGATTTGTGGCATTTGCAATTGTGACACGTATGCCCTCAACTATCTCAGTCCAAGTCACTGATAAAAACAGTGAGCATCACAGGACACAGGAAAGATCCTTGTGGCCCTTCACTTGATATTTTCCTCCAAGCTGAAGTAGAGCCATTGATGAGAACCTTTTGAATGTAGCCATTCAGCTGATGGTGAGTCTGTCTAACATCAGTATTATATGTGCATATTTTACCATTTTAACAAGGAGAATATTATGAGAAACTCTGTCAAAGGTTTTCCTAATGTCCCCATTCCCTGTGGCCTTGATTCCCTTGATCTATAAGTTTTAGGGGAAATTAGGAACAGGATGGAATATTAAGTATGTTCGCCACCTTGAGTTATTTATAAAAATAATAGAAGTAGTAAAAAAAATCTAAAAAGAAACTGTAACACAAAAAGAGCTAAGGTTAGTTTGATACAGTTTGCTTATAACAAACCCATTCTGGCTGCTGTGCTCCATCCAAGTGCTACAAACATGGTGTTTTATTTATTTATTTATTTATTTATTTATTTATTTATTTATTTATTTATTTATTTATTTATTTATTTATTTATTTATTTATTTATTCATTCATTCATTCATTCATTCATTCATTCATTCATTCATTCATTCATTCATTCATTCATTTATTTATTTATTTATTTATTTATTTATTTATTTATTTATGAGATTTACATACCGCCTAATAGTGCAAGCACTCTCTAAGCGGTTTACACCAGTAAGCAATGTATATTAATATTGCCCCCAACAATCTGGGCCCTCATTTTACCTACCTCGGAAGGATGGAAGGCTGAGTCAACCTTGAGCCGGTGAGATTTGAACCGCTGACCTGCGGATCACTGTCAGCTAAAGTGGCCTGCAGTACTGCCTCTAACCGCTGCGCCACCTCGGCTCATCTACATTAATACATTAATAATCTGTTTGAGAATCTTTCCCTATATAGAAAACCTGCTGAAAGGCTTGGGGTTTACCAGATCGTTGTTCTTCCATTTTTTGAAGATAGGGGCACATTAGATTTACTCTAGTTTTTTGAGATCTTCAACTATTATTCAGAGTGATTCTGAGTTCACTTTGGTAAATTCTTTAATTACTGTAGGATTTAATCCACCTGAACCTGGAGACCTCAATTAATGTAAATTCTCCTTTATCCCCTCCTTATCCATCCAATTCCCTAATTTTCCCAATGCCGAACAATGGCAACCAAGGCTCCATTTCCTTTCTGAGAGAAGAGAGGAAAGAAGCAAAACAGAAGTTCTGCTGATTATTAATTTTCCTTTTTCTTGTTGCGACGAACTTTCTTTGGCTTCCCTTTTGTTTCCATCACACTCAAATAACCCTTGTGGCTGTTGGTATCTTTTGCAAGCCTTGGCTCATTTTCAGTTTTAACCCTTCTGACACAATTTCTCGAGATTATTTTGAATTCTTCTTTGATTATATTCATTTTTCTATACAGGCTTATTTATTTATTTATTTATTTATTTATTTATTTATTTATTTATTTATTTATTTATTTATTTATTTATTTATTTATTTATTTTTATATTTTTATATTTTTATATTTTTATATTTTTATATTTTTATATTTTTATATTTTTATATTTTTATATTTTTATATTTTTATATTTATTTATTTATTTATTTATTTATTTATTTATTTATTTATTTATTTATTTATTTATTTATTTATTTATTTATTTATTTATTTATTTATTTATTTATTTATTTATTTATTTATTTATTTATTGATTCTTCTATGCCGCCCTACTCCTTCAACATTTTAGAGCTGAAGTGGGGATCCCCCTTTTCTTAAAAAGAACCAGAATCCAAATGCACCCTTTTAAATTCTATTTATTATTATTATGAAAATATAATATGGGTATTTGTTCTGTGATTGGTTGCAAGTCTAGACTGGCTAGGACCATTCAATAATCTACATGAATATTTATTTAGACTCCAGATACTGAAATATAATTAGGTACGTAAGCTGGATCATGTGGAAAAGAATTAAAGATAAGAATGTGTGCAGATACACACACATATTGAAGACACAATTGGTACTGTATTTCTGAATTCACTAGTGCTGGACCCTAACAATAACAATACAAGATAATATTAACTTCAACTCTCATATTGGATGAAAAAGGATATGAAGAGACATCAGAAGCAGCTAGATATTATTTGCAGAAATTACCTATGGTATGAAACAAAATATGAAGCATTTTTTTCCAATCAGACATCCAAGCTGCCATCAATAGTAGCTATGATTGCTTCTATTCTTCATCATTCTCTCTCTGAAAATGATAGCATATTAGCTATGCAGGGAAAAAAAGTATATTTTTTCTATCCCGGAGCTCCATTCACTATTCAACCTCCAGCTGATACATTTGGCTCTTATCAGCTTCCCTACATTCAATTCCTTTCTTAAACTCCAATTGTTCTTGCCAGTTCTAACCTCTGAATATCAGCTTGATATTACTGAAATGCAAAGGAGTCCAATTATTTGTTTTCCTTTTATGTGGCTTAGCTGAGGCATCACTCTTCCTCTTCATGCAGGCTTGAAAATTAATGGAATACAATAGAAAAATATAGTAAATTCTCCCTAATTTGTGAAGCTGTCTAGGCCACAGCCTAAGACTGGATTGCTAATGAAATAGCAATAGCACTTAGACTTATATACAGCTTCACAGTGCTTTACAGCCCTCTCTAAGCGGTTTACAGAGTCAGCATATTGCCCCCAACAATCTGGGTCCTCATTTTACCCACCTCGGAAGGATGGAAGGCTGAGCCAACGTTGAGTCGGTGAGATTTGAACTGCCAAATTGCAGTCAGCCAGCAGTCATCCAAAGTAGCCTGCAGTACTGCATTCTAACCACTGTGCCACCATGGTTCTTATTCATTCTCTTATTTAATACAACTAAGGTAGATTACGCTAGATATTAAATGTCTGCCATGGCTAAGTGTAGTGGAATGTGGGAATGACATCGAGGCAGAGGTGGGTTCCTCCCGGTTCACACTGGTTCTATTGAAACGTTAGTAAACCTGTGGTGACGTCACGGAGCCAGTTCTGTCGGTGCCGGTCCATGGACGCCGTCATCTTTTTTTTGGATTATTTTTGGAAATTTTTGGGGGGAATTTTTTGCTTGTTTTTGCTTCTGCGCATGTGCAGAAGCCAAGTTTTTGGCACTGCTCATGTGTCACCATTTGTTTTCGGCTTTTTTTGTGTGCTATTTTTTGCTCAATTTTTGGCACTGTACGTGCGCGTGTGTGCACGCGAAGCACACATGTGCCCGTGCGGCACAGCCACATGGTGCGGGAGGAAGTGAACCGGCGGCGAGGTAAGTTAGAACCCACCCCTGCCTTGAGGGATGAGAGGAAGAGATACTTCCAAGGGAATAATCAGACACGGGAGGGGAGGGCCCACAGTTGCTTAACAGTCAGAGGAAAAAAAACTTAGGAAGGACCTGCCCTAATTGATCAGACTGTTAGAAGTGACAGAGAGAGATTTGTACTTTCAGACTTGCAAGATTCTGTTAATTGAACCTTACCAGGAAGTAGAATTAACTTATCTGGTCTTATTTCCTATCTGGTTTACCTGGCTGGGTGTATACCAAGAGACCTTATTCCACAAGTAAACCAGTACAAGTAACAATGAAGATTCTCATAGAAATGAGGATGCAAACTGGCCATCAATCCTATTTAGCTAATCCTGTGGAGACCATAGGGAATGGTCTTGTAGGACAGGAGGAAGAACCATTAGAGAAGCAACAGTCAGATAAGCAGGGCTTGAACCCAGGCCAAGAAACTAATTCGAGAATACATCTCAGACAAGCCCCTTCCTAGTTCACATAAATATAAATGAAGAAGGGGAAGCATATCTAGACTTTTAAGTTTCTATTATTGCAGTTGTTGCAATACAAGTAGTCCTGACTTACATAATACTGGTTTCCTAGTCTGGCCTACCTTGTAGGCCTGACATGACATTGTCCAATTTGTGAGAGGGCTCCGGTCTTGAGCTTTGTGATTTTGAGCTCCAGCCTGAAATTGTTCCCCAGAATGTTTTTTTTCCCTGTTGGGAAGGCTTCACAACAGAGGCTTGGTTGGCTGTAACTCCCTCCTTGCCATCCTTCCCAGCAGGCAATGCAAAGGCATAGGAAGCCAACAATATAGCTGGACATGCAGAGTGGAATGATGGAGTCCAAGGAAAAGATCAGCGGTGGGTTGCACCCGGTTTGGCCCAGTTCTAAGAATCGGTAACACCGGAGGTGGGACGCTCTGCCCACCTGCCCGGGATGCTCCGCCCACCCACCCGGGATGCTCCGCCCACCCGCCCAGGACACTCCACCCACCCAGCCAGGATGCTCCGCCCACCCACCTGGGACGCTCCGCCCACCCGCCCGGGACGCTTCTATACATGCACAGAAGCATCATGCACGAGCATGAGCACATGCACAAACCAGTAACAAAGGGTTTTAGAAACCACTACTGGAAAAGATGCTGTTGAGCTCAGTATGAAACAATAAAGGACAACTGCTTCTATTGAGGACAGAAAAGCTGATATGAGAGAATGTAAAGCAGAGGTGGATGATATCCATAAGTTCCCACCTGCTGTTATGATGATTAGGAAAGGTTGGAACTGGAGTTCCAACTGTCTCCAGAGGGCAATATTTCTAAAGGGCACAGCATGTCTCCTTTGGACTCTGTAATGATGTTCCTCCATTTCTTGATAGTGAAGCTGAACCCTTCTCTGCCACCGAGGGTAAAATTTTTCATGCGACTAGCTCAACAGCTGCTAATAATAAATGAAAATTACTTGTCTGGAGATTAATTTGCTGCTATGGTAAGAATTTTTCAACCAATTAGTGAAACAGTGGGGAAAGCCACAAATATTGAAGCCTATCACATTCAACAGCAATGCTCTCGCTGAATTCAAGCTGGAATTTAATTACACTCATTGGGGTTAGACATGTTTTTCCTAAATACATTTGCATGCCATGTACTGGTACAGTTATTTTCCAGAATGAATGAGGATCTCCAGAATACATGGGTAAAAAGCTTCAGGGAATCACTCACAAGTCCCTGCAGAGATTCCACTGGAGATCTTGCTTTGGACAGGCAGATCCATACCTGATTCTGGTTTGGCATCACTTATTTCAGAGAGCGAGGGAGGGCATTATATAAAGTGACTGACTGATGACCAGCTTTTCATAAGCCGCAGAAGATTCTATGGAAGCCCAACATCTGTTGCTACTCTTTCTGCACCTCTCTCTCAGTATCCAAGTAAGAAGGAAGATCCTGCCACTTCACAAAAAAGCAAAAGCATCCCATGATTCTGGAATGTTTTACAATTCAAACTGTCAATTTATCTCTTTTTTGGGGGTGGGGGGAAGGGAAAGCAGAGAAAATGGTGGCTAAGAAGACTCTGAAGAAAAAGTGCCTGCCTACATCAACTGGAAATAGCCAATAAGCACATGGAGGATTCACTCATCCTGGACCATGAACCTTACCATTTACTGTAAGAAGCCTGTTCAGATTTTATATCCTTTGCAACTGTTGACTTCAGTGGGAAAGTACTCCTTAACTACCTGAACAATTAAAGTTGACCCACATTTGCTCGGGTCTCGAACCCGGACTGTCTGACAAGCTCAGCATCTTTAACCACTGAGCCATTCCAACCCCCCCCCAGAATTTTATAAGCAATTGCCAAAACCCAAGAACAAATCCTATTTGATTTTTCCTTTATGCGATGTATCACAGCAGAGAGGAAGCACCCAGAAAACTTTCACAGACCTTGAAAAAGCAGGTCTGAACCTGATTAGTCATTAGATTACAGCCTACCAGGGAACCCCAGCCCTATGGATTAGACTGGGAAGTTGAAAGCAACACCCTGGAAAAAGATGTTATTTCCATAATGTTGTCCAGAAAACAACCAGGTGTGGTCACCAGGAGTTGAGCTTGACTCTTTAAAAAAAAAGATCCAGCAGATGGCAGCACATAAATAAACTTAGTTGACTTAAAAAGTTAAGCAGGGTTGGATCTGAATAGAATAGAATAGAATAGAATAGAATAGAATAGAATAGAATAGAATAGAATAGAATAGAATAGAATAGTTGGAAGGGACCTTGGAGGTCTTCTAGTCCAACCCCCTGCTTAGACAGGAAACCCTACACCACTTCAGACAAATGGTTATCCAACATCTTCTTAAAAACTTCCAGCGTTGGAGCATTCACAACTTCTGGAGGCAAGCTGTTCCACTGATTAATTGTTCTAACTGTCAGGAAATTTCTCCTTAGTTCTAAGTTGCTTCTCTCCTTGTTTAGTTTCCACCCATTGCTTCTTGTTCTACCCTCAGGTGCTTTGGAGAATAGTTTGACTCCTTCTTCTTTGTGGCAGCCCCTGAGATATTGGAACACTGCTATCATGTCTCTCCTGGTCCTTCTTTTCATTAAACTAGACATACCCAGTTCCTGCAATTGTTCTTCATATGTTTTAGCCTCCAGTCCCCTAATCATCTTTGTTGCTCTTCTCTGCACTCTTTCCAGAGTCTCAACATCCTTTTTGCATCGTGGCGACCAAAACTGAATGCAGTATTCCAAGTATGGCCTTACCAAGGCATTATAAAGTGGTATTAAAACTTCACGTGATCTTGATTCTATCCCTCTGTTAATGCAGCCTAGAACTGTGTTTGCTTTTTTGGCAGCTGCTGCACACTGCTGGCTCATATTTAAATGGTTGTCCACTAGGACTCCAAGGTCCACACTCACAGTTACTACTGTTGAGCAAGGTACCACATGTACTGTACCTGTGCAACTGGTTAGTCTTTGGATGGGAAATCACCAGGGCTGCAGACAAGAATGAGAAATAAATAAATCATCCCAGAAAAAGGCAAAGGGAAGCAAATTCTGTATCACTTCCACAGGGGCGGGTTGCTCACTTACCTCGCTGCTGGAGCCATGTGCGCGTATCTCCATGCTTCGGGGGGGCGCACTCGCTATGCGTGCACACCCCCTCGCACGATTTTGCTTCTGCGCATGTGCGGAAGCAAAATTGTGCCAAAATCTCACGAGGGGACGCGCGTGCGCACAAGATTTTGGCGCGATTTTGCTTCTGTGCATACACGGAGGCAAAATCTTGCCGAAATCTCTCCCTCGCGCGCGTCCCCTCGTGAGATTTTGGCGCGATTTTGCTTCTGCACATGCGCAGAAGCAAAATCGCCCAAAAATCACCGCAAAAAATGGTGACGCACCGGGTGGACCGGCAGAGAGGGCTCCGGAGCAGTTGCGAAATCCGCCGCTCCCTACTGAGCTGCGTACCAGGCAGCTCCGGCAGGAACCCACCTCTGCACTTCCAGAGAAAACACCATTGACGTGTCCATGAAGATATCAAGACTGAAGTTCAGCTTGAAAAACATCATTGACTTTAACTGATCTCTTTCTCTTGCTATGAATATGCCCCTTCTACCACTCATTCTCTCTACATTCTGCTACTGAGACATGAGTCTTCCTGGCTGCATTTAAGCCTTTAGACCTGCGTCACCAAAATCTTAGTACAACTACCATTCCCTCTTGGGCAAACAGCAATTGTCTCACGCTGTCTTTTCCAATTCTACCATTGTGATCAGGGATGTGATGCCAGCCCAGTAGTAATTAGCCTTTTCTTCTGCTAAGGGGGAGCGGGGAATAAAATGGGATCAAGTCATTGGTTATTTAGGAAAAAATACTAAAATAAAATGCAATCAAATAAAATATTTGTGTAATGTAAATATTTTTATGCAGTACGTTTTACCACAATATTCCTGAAGCCAATTCTAGAAGTACGGCTGTCACTCTAAGTGTGAAAAAAATCCTAGCATATACATTTATGACTCTCTCTCTCTCTCTCTCTCTCTCTCTCTCTCTCTCTCTCTCTCTCTCTCTCTCTCTCTCTCTCTCTCTCTCTCTCTCCTCCCTCCCTCCCTCCCTCCCTCCCTCCCTCCCTCTCTCTCTCTCTCTCTCTCTCTCTCTGTGTGTGTGTGTGTATTGGACACATGGTATCACAGAGAGACCAGCTCATCTCCTTTTGGCAAGCCTTGTCAGCATGTAGTAACCTCAGCCAGTCTTTCTGTCGCCTTCTGTGGGCAGCCTCCTTCAGTTGTCATGACAACCAGTCCCTCCTTTCCAAAGAGGCACATAGAGCCTGAGACTGGAATGGTGAGCCTCCTTCCTTCTATTGGGCAGCATCAATATGAGGTCACAATGGCAGCTTTAGCGCTTCTCTTTTCCTTACTCTCATTGGAGCATGTTGACACAAGTCTCTTTGTCAGCCTTAAAGCAAGGAGGCAGCATCATTTGTGGACAGTGCATTTCTCACTGAGGTGGACATAGTCAGGAGTAACGGGACATCACCTTTTCTTCTGTTGGAACATTTCTTTCACTGAAAAGGATAACTCTGGATGGAGAAGGGGGGAGGGGAAATTGAGAAGACAAGCAGGCAAACCAGTTCTTTCTAGCACTGAAGATTGATTGATTAATTAATTAATTTTGATTAATTTTCTATGCCACCCATTTTACTGATACAGGTGTCACCTAGTCTGGTAATGAAACATCTGAAAGCAAACAACCAAGTTTAGAGAGCACCAGGGGACTAAACATTTCAACCCTGAGTTACATACAGATATCTTCTATCTATCTATCTATCTATCTATCTATCTATCTATCTATCTATCTATCTATCTATCTATCTATCTATCTATCTATCTATCTATCTATCTTCTATCTATTCTATTCTATTCTATTCTATTCTTCATCTATCTGTCTGTCTGTCTGTCTGTCTGTCTGTCTATCTATCTATCTATCTATCTATCTATCTATCTATCTATCTATCTATCTATCTATCTATCTATCTATCTATCTATCTATCTATCTATCTATCTATCTATCTATCTATCTTTCTTCCAGCATAACTCTGGAACGCCTTGAGCAATTTCAACCAAACTTGGTACACATGACTTACTATCTGGTGACAAATACTGGGGGGGGGGGGAGGGGAAGACACCCCTACCACCCCTAGGGATGGCCTTTCGGAACAACAGTCGTGTTCTGTACTCTGAGCCTAGCTCAGCGTTTTTCTGAAGAGGCCTAGGCCTCCCTCACACAGTAGGGAGCCTGATTAGCCCAGTACAGAGGCCTTTGATTGAGTGTGCCATGGCCTAAGTGGATTGCCCGGCCCCACATCACTGCGGTGGCCCAATCTTGCAGGGAACAGCTTCGGCCTGTGTTCCCAGGATCGTCCTTCGCCCCAACTCAGGCCTAGGCCTCCCTCACACAGTAGGCCTGCGAAGCGAAGTGAGCCTGATTAGGCCAGTACAGAGGCCTTTCATTGAGGGCGCCACGGCCTAAACGGATCGTCCACCCCCACCTCACAGCTTCGGCCCGTGTTCCCAGGATCGTCCTTCTCCCCAACTCATCGCACGAAGGACGGGACCACCCCAAACGAGGCAAAACAGATATGGAGACCAGAGAGGAGACCCAGCCTATTTCAGCAGGGGTAGTGTTCTAACTTGGGAGAACGACAGGGTCAGGAACTGAGGCAAGACGGTTTTGGAACGAAACCCCTTTAATAAGAACAGCTGTCAACAGAACAAGACAGTTCTCTCTCTCTTTATCCAGGCTGAAAAGAAAACACGAAACAGAGAAGAGTTGCTTTAAAGATTAGCAAAGAGGTGCTGTGTTTTTACTTTGGTTAAATCTGAAACACTTTTTAGAATAATTTTTGCAGCACATCCACTGAACGTGGAAAAACAGACTAATTGGATAAAATAGATCTGAGCATGCACCAGAAGTTATTCTGAAGTATTTTTAGATGTGCTCTTACTGGGAAAACAATACAAAACAAGTCAACATCCTGATTGCATCCAAAATAAAGGTATAGATTTTTCTTTTTAAAAAATACAGATGACTTGCCGCTTGTCTGTGATGTGTTTGTGATATTTGGCAGGATTGTCCTTCAATCAAATAACTCTATAAAGCCTTGGTCAGACCACACCTAGAGTACTGCATCCAGTTTTGGTCACCACACTACAAAAAAGACATTGAAAGTTTGAAACTCTAGAGAAAGTGCAGAAGAGAGCAACCAGGATGATAAAAGGTCTGGAAAATAAAACATACGAAGAGCTGTTGCAGGAACTGAACTTGGCCATTCTAGCAAAGAGAAGGACCAGGGGTGACATGATAGCAGTGTTCCAATACTTGAGGTGATGCCACAGAGAGGAGTGGGTCAGGCTGTTCTCTATGGCACCAGAAAGCCAAACAAGGAATAATGGATGAAAGCTGACCAAGGACAGATTCAACCTGGAAGTGAGGAGAAACTTTCTGACGGTGAGAGCGATCAACCAGTGGAAAAAGCTTGCCAGCGGAGGTTGTGAGAGCCCCAACACTTGCGACCTTCAAGGAGAGACTAGACTACCATCTGTCTCAAATGGTGTAGGAACTCCTGCTTGAGCAGGGGGTTTGACTAGATGACCTACAAGGTCCCTTCCAGCTCTAATAATAAATCTGAAATCTAAACTCCTGAAATTGTATGAACATTTTACCTGACAGGGTTTAAAAACTGAGCAGGCCGAAGCACAGCAGCCTTATCTAGCTTTTAAAGACTTGCTAACCTTTAAATAAACAAAATATGTTTTCTTGTCCAAACAATGACCTTATTGTTTAGGCTGTACATGGCCAGCTCTCTTAGGAAATGGATGAATTGTGGGTCTGTCAACTGCTATTTTGGTCCACACCTAACCTTATGAAGGAATTCCTCTCAAGCGTTTGCCTTTAAGCAAAACAGATTGCAAGTGACAACTTTCAAAATGGATTTGCTCTACCACCATGACAGATGGATGTGCTTCTCTCTGTGTAATTTTAAAATGATCGGCCATCATTTCTATTATAATACAGGGAGAGCCAGTCTGATCTAGTGGCGAAGGCACAAGGCTAGAAACCAGGAGACTAGTCCTACTTTAGGCAGGAAAATCGGCTGGGTGACTTTGGGCCAGTCACTGTCTGTCAGCACATGACATCAGGCTCAGGCAACAAGCCAGTTGATCAATTCCTGTCACAATCAATGGATCGATGCTCAGTTGATTTTTAAAAAAGCAGACCAGGGGTGAAATTCAGCAGGTTCTGACAGGTTCTGGAGAAATGGTAGCGGAAATGTTGAGTAGTTCGGAGAACCGGCAAATACCACCTCTGGCTGGCCCCAGAGTGGGGTGGGAATGGAGATTTTGCAATATCCTTCCCCCAGAAGTGGGGAGGGAATGAGGATTTTGCAGTATCCTTCTCCTAGAGTGGGGTGGGAATGGAGATTTTGCAGTATCCTTCCCCTGCCACGCCCACCAAGCCACGCCCACAGAACCGGTAGGGGAAAAATTTGAATTTCACCCCTGAAGTAGACCTCGTAGGAAAACATTAGGAAGACAAAAGACATTTCTATTTTTATTATTACTGTATTTCAATAATAATTATTTCTATGCTTTCCACTATTTGTTTTTCCAGGGAATCCAGAACACAAGAACAACAATCCAGTAAGAGCAATGTGTGGCAAAGCAGAGTTATAAAAGCAAACTAATTGCATCTCTTCCGAGGAATATTGTAGCAATCTGAATAATTAACAGTTCATTTCTATAATAATTATAAGATTTCATAGAGGGTATTACTGCAAGACAATAGCAAAGGATCATTATTTATCTACTGTTAATCTGTCTGAGTGAGTCAAGACTGCTTTCCAAACAGATCTGATATTGTTAAATACATTCCTGTTGGCCAATTTTTCAAAGGGCTCAGAGCAAAACACAGTAGCCGGGTTTCTTTATGGCAATAGTTTTCAAACTTCAGGGATCATGAGCAACTGGAGAGGTTATAAGTTTTAAAACTGTTTGTCTCTGCTATGAGACTCGGATTTTGGTTTATTACTAAGCTTGTAAATTGGTTTTCCATCTGCTTGCTTTTTTAAAAATAGAGACACAAGGGCTCCATGAATCACCAACAGTATTGAATTCCTTACATTGTTATTATTTCTATTAGCGAATGCTATTCTGAAAAGCCTTTTCTTGCATATGTATTTATTTATTTTACAGAATGTTTAAACTTAGCCATCTAAAACCTCTCATTGTGTCAAAAGCATCGATAAAAGTTTTGACATTGCTTTGTGGATTGGCATTTTGAATTCAGTTGAATAGAGAAAACTCTCATATCTGTGGAGCATAAAAACTGACATCTGTTGATCATAGGACAGATTATTATCATATATCGATGATCTATTGACCCTGGCCACTAATGGCTAGGTTTGTCTTTTCTCAAAATGAATCTTGTATTTCATGTAAATTTACGACCAACTGGGACCAGAATTTCTGTTACTAAGCAAGGCTGTTGCAAAATGAGTCATGTCCAATTTTACAATCTTTTTTGCCGCTCTTGTTAAACAAATCAGTGCATTTGTTAAGTGAATCAGGTAGTCTTTAAGTGAATCCAATTTCCCCCATTGACTTTGCTTGTTGGAAACTGGCTGGGAAGATTGCAAATTGCAATCTTTTTATTTTTTTTTACACACTGCACATAAGCATCAATATATATTCCATAATATCTTATCAAGTATTAACATAGGTTATATATTACTATCCAATAAACAATAAACAAACATAATAATCTTACATCTATCATGACCAAGTTGCCCGTCTGTTTTCCCATATCACATCATGTCACTCCCCTCCCTCTACCTCCCTCTCTTTTCTCTCCCTTCTTTCTCCTTCTCTCCCTTCTTCCTACTTCCCTCTTCCCCTTCCTCCATCTTTCTCATTCTCCACCTCCACCTCACCTCTCCTCACCTCCCTCTTCTCCTTCCCTCCTCTTCCTTCCTTCTAACCTCCTTCTCTTCTTCTACCTACACTCTTCCTTCTCTTCTCTACTTCCTCTTCCTCCCTCTTATTCCTTCCCTGAGTATATCCATTTTAATCTATTTTGTAGTTAACAGACAAGCAACTCATCTCTCTAACTTCTCTTAATTTACGGTACAACTATTAATCTTATGTCTTTTCTATGTCCATATTTCTATACATATTATTCTTTCTAGGCATATTTTTTATACTATTATAATGCTGCCTCCTTAACTACATAATTTTGTCACCTGGGTCTAACATCTTTAACTTTTCATTTTCCTCCCATTTTAATCGGTGTAACATCTTCTATTCATATTCATTTTCCATCCAATCATAAAATTTCCCCCAAATACTATAATATTCTGAATCCTCCTTTTCTTTAATTATCATTGTCAGTCTATTCATCTCTGCACAGTCCAATATTTTCTTAATTACCTCCCCTTCAGAGGGGGCTTTTGTTGCTTTCCAATTTTGTGCAAATACAATTCTAGCTGATGTAATTATATGAATAATTAAATATATATTTTCTTTGTTATTTTCTCTGGTAAAATACCCAACAGGAATATCTCTGGTTTCAACTCTATACGTTGTTTCAAAATCTTTTCTATCCACATTTGAATTAAGCTCCAATATGCTTTGGCTTCAGCACATGTCCACCACATATGATAAAAAGAGCCAGGTATTTGGTGACATTTCCAACATTTCATAGATTTATCTTTAAACATTTTAGCTATCCTTTCTGGTGACATGTGCCATCTATAAAACATTTTATACATATTTTCTTTATATGCTGTTGCCATTGTCAGTTTATAATTTCTTTCCCAGAGCTGCTGCCATTTGTCCAATTCTATCTTATATCCAAAATTCCTTGCCCATTTTATCATTGTTTCTTTCACTTGTTCCTGCTCTAATTTAATATACAGTAGATAGTTATACAATTTTTTATTAATCTTTCATCTGTTCCTGTGAGTATTTCGAGTGCTGTTGTAACTTTGAATGGTCACTAATTGAAAGGTTGTAGGTTGAGACTTACCTGTGGTACTACTGTATATCTTAGACTATGGAGTATTTGTAGGAATGTATGTATCAGTAAAATTCAAAATGAAATCACATTTCTAGTTTTTTAAAATGTAATCTTTTCTATTGGGAGGTAAGAGAAAATGTAAAGATGATCAATATACTGTTAACACTAATAAAAGCAAACTTAAATCAATAAAATATTTTGAGAGTTATGTATCTTTTGGTTTCACAAATCTGGAGGTTATTTTGAACCGAAGAACATATTTATGATATTGTTTACTGTCTTCTGAGGATATGAAATCAAGCAGATTAAAACATTCTCCAGAAACGAGTCATATAAAAACATTATATGACTATTTCACTGTGTCATTTGATAAAGAGATCAAAAATTAATTATTGAAATTTGGTCGTATATTTCTTACTCGATCAATTCAAATCCCAATTAAATCCTTCTTGGAGCAGGACAAATTCATTATCATTGTAATTTCTGGCAGTATAGCAAGCTTTAGAAAAAGCATGAGTCTTTAAAGAAAGGATGAATCCATCAGCTTTGTTTTCACCAAAATTCATGGTTTTTGTTTTTTAAAAAATTGAAAAACAGTTTCTGTACATTGTATGAAGAAAACTAAGAATGCTGTTCTTAGGAAAAAAAATTAACAAAATGGAATTCTCTTATTTGCCTGCTCTAATCAAGACTATTTTGCACCTGTCTGTTCTATAACTATGAGGACACTTCGGAAAATAAAGGAAGTGGTAAGTTTAATTTAGCATCACATGTATAATGACTTATTTAAGAACTCAGTCCACACTATTGAAAGACCTATGTTCTGTCTGGATAGATGAATCTGTCACTTGTGTTGTCTTCCCTCATTTGAAATTCTTAAAAGTTTCAAGTTCTTTCTGTCTTATATTTAAAATGGAGTTTACAGAATGAAAACAGAAACTCAATTCTTACTCATCCCTAGATTTCTTACAGCTGCTTTCATATGTGTGTGTGTGTGTGCTTGTGTGCGCGCACATATGTGTATATTTTGGTATCCTCAGATATTATAAAATTATAATTTCCAGAAATCCCCATCAAACATGATTGTTCACTCTGCTGCCTATGGAATTCTGGGAATATTATCCTACCACATCTAAATAACGCAGGTTTTGGAAAACTGTGCCAGGTTCAGAGGTACTAAACAGCAGGAAGGTCTCTAAAAAGCAGATTTGATCTAAAGTCTAAAGTAATGTTCAATCAAAAGAAAACTATTGAAATTAAATTACTTGCAAAATCTGGTAAAAATGACAGGTGCTTTTTCATCTATCCATTCTCTAAGTAATGGCCACATTAAAATTTAAATTTAGTTGTATGGAAAAAATTGAAAGGACATATTTTAAATACATAAGCACTTTAAAAAATACTAAATTCAACAAAAATAAGGCAAACAGGAAGTACCCAAAGAGTGGGGTGAGATCTTCCTCTTTTTTTTTTAACCTGGGCAAATGTGGCCACATTCTCTGTAACGTATCTTGCTTTCAGCCAGTAGTCCATCTTTCTAAAGAATGGAATCTTATTCATAAACATTGCTTGACTCTGATATACCCGTTGCATAAAATAAATCCTGAGTTTCCTGTATCCTCTTCTTGCATTTGGCTTCTACTTAAGATATTGGCAAGAGCTGTATTTCATTTTTTCAATTTCTCCTAAGCCACAGTAGATCTCCTCTTGGAGAGCCTCATCAAAAGTTGAGTCTTGCTCCAGAAAGCAGCTTGGTATTTCCTGTAGTGTGCCTAATTGCATTCTATAACTCTTGGTCAAGTAAGGTGCACTCGTTTTTTTTCCCCCTTTCATGTCAATTCTGAAAAATAGGGCTAGATTCTTGGACAGCTGTGAAGCCTCCCAGGCTTGTACAGCTTTGTGGCTATTCCAGAAGAGATGTATGGAATAACACATTTTTTGTGTACTTGTTGGCATTTGATTTTTTTTATTTGAGAGCTCCCCTACAAAGAACTCCCAAAACTGGAGGATACACACATGGACTAAAACCCACAGAAGAAAAAGAAAAAACATTTTCCTTTAAATTTGCTCAGAAACAGGGTCAGCTGCTCCAACCTCATCTTCTCTTATAGGCAAGCATAAAGAGAGATGGATGTTTTAATTTTATTAACAGATGGCATCCTTAGAGGTTATGAGAGTACATAAAGCCAATAAATAGGAAATCTAAGAATATTTACTTGCATGGAGACATGGGTTGGACTACATCCTTCCAATGTTTCTGAGTAATAGAGGTGGTATCCATAATGCTAAAGTAATGATGAAATGGGTGGATAACTCCCTTGAAAAGTATCCTTTTGGATTTCCAGATGCTGCGGAACTGCCAGGAGCCTCAACCAACATGTCCAGTGTCGGGAGATGCAGGAACTATACTTCAACATCTGGAAGACCATAGATTCTGAAATCATACTGAAGGGAAAAGGTGAGCAATTCACAATCCATTCGCAGTCCTCAAAAGCACGGTCAGATTGCACCACTGAAATATAATGGCAGAATTGCTGATTTTAGGCAGTGTCATTTTTATACCGAAATGAGTGCACGAAGTCTGCATCAGGCAAATGCACCATTTCCATCCTTTAAAAAACAGTGGCAAAATTCCAGCATTGCAATGGGAGCTTTGGAACAAAACCAAGGCTACCCGTGAACATACTTTGTGTCTAATTGATCTAACACAGTCCACTATGATTGGCATTAGTTCTTGGAGAATGATAGCAGAGAGAGATTTTTGTTCCCTTTCCATTGGCAGTTGCAAACCAGAGACATTTTCTGTGTAAGACTTCACCATTAAAGACTTTTTTTTCACAGATCTTCTGGTCCAGTGTACTCTCCTCCTGTCTCCCAGAAAACATTGCAGAATAAATGCTTCTTTTCCAGTTCATTCTACATAGAGGTTGGGACAGAGTTAACTATTTTAAATAAATTCAAAAATATAATGTCTCTCTTAGTGAGAGAGAAAGAGAGCCTTCATAGATGTCATAACCAACCTTCATAGGTAAAGGTAAAGGTTCCCCTCGCACATATGTGTTAGTCATTCCCGACTCTAGGGGGCGGTGCTCATCTCTGTTTCAAAGCCGAAGAGCCAGCGCTGTCCGAGGACGTCTCCGTGGTCATGTGGCTGGCATGACTAAACGCAGAAGGCGCACAGAGCGCTGTTACCTTCCCACCAAAGGTGGTCCCTATTTTTCTACTTGCATTTTTACGTGCTTTCGAACTGCTAAGTTGGTAGAAGCTGGGACAAGTAACGGGAGCTCACTCCGTTACGCGTCGCTAGGGATTCGAACCACCGAACTGCCTTCATTAGAACCAACCTTCATAAGAACGTGTTAATCTTCTCCATTACAATAGACAGATAGGTAAATCATTTCCTTTGCTTTAATTTTTATCTTATGAAAAATATATAAGAAACTCTAGGTTAGCTTTTTGCAATCTTCATACATGAAGATGTGTGGATTACAGTTTCTACCATCCCTTAAGTAAGCATGGCAACCTTGCTGGATTCATATATTTTTATATCTTAAATCAAATATTAGGGGTCCTTCTATAACTCTCTCAGTGGATGCAAAAGGGTTTCTTTGTGTATATTTACATACGTAATATATGTAACATGTGCATGCTTCTGACCATGTGTGTATGAATTGAGGATATTTAGACTTTTATTTCTCAATTTGTTGCTTTTCCAGATTTCTGCATTGGACACTATATCTCAATAGATAGTAAAATGTTATATAGCATTTCTCTCATTCGGAGTTAGGTTAAAGAACTTTGTGGTATAACTTACAAGTTTTTGTTTTTAAAGCAACCCAACAGTGGTTTGGGCAACAAAGAGTTACAGGAATCCCTTTCTGACTAGTAATCAGAGGAGAAGATAATGGCCTTTAGTTGCTTTGGCTTTGCAAAGACGGATGTGGGTACCCTCCAAGCAAACAAGGCAGCAGCTGGATGACGCTTCTTGACACTGGAATGTAGATGTTGGCAGTGGCCACTAAGCCTTTGGTTTGATTTCTGGCTGGCCTCTGGTAACATCCTCGATTAGCCTCTGATGCCGGCTTGTGCTGAATTGCAAGTAGCCCAGAAGAGCAGCTGGAGGTCAACCCACTGCTAGAGATGGATGGGCTTGAGATTCACACAGAATCTAGGCCACACGGTATGATGACTCTGTGGTCATAGACGGAGGGCCGGAAAATTGCAAACTTTATGCCTCTCCCTTCCCTGGTTATCCTTAAAGGCGAAGTTGTTTTGCAAGGTGTCTTTTAAGGAACCAACTCCCAGTATGAGCATCTCTCTGCTGTCTCACTGAAAGCCTAATCAACTGCAACCCTGGTTGATTTGGGAGAGAGCTGATGACGAGCTTTTCTAACCACGTACTGTTTTGCTAATACAGCCTGGAGAAAGGGACATTTTCAAGTGAATTTAAAAAAAATCTTCATGGAATGGTTTTCCCCCTATCCATCGACACCTGGAAACACACTCAGTAATTTAGAAACTGAGCATCCTAGGCAAAATTAAACGAACCAATTAAGGGGATGGTTATATGCCCCTCAAGAGTGGTAATACATGTCACCAGATGTAGCCATCACATTTGACTTTATTAACACATTTAGATCAGCAATCATTTCAGGCAAGATTTGGAATGGAGAAAAAAATGTTTGTGTGGCGGGGAAGGAACATAATAGCACAATCGCTTTTGGCACGTGTTTGTTTCCAGTTTATTTTTGGAAATTGTGCTTTCAGTTCAAAACAAGGAGATTTATTCCTTTCACTGTACAGGCTTCACTGATATACCACTTGTTCAATGTCTTTAGAAATGTGCCTCATTTTGTTTAAACCATCTCTGGGAATGCAGCACAATGGTGTTGGCATCTGGTCACCCTAGCTTAAAACTTTCCTCCCGACACTGAAGCCTTTCCTGGAACAGTCCTCATGGCCATCCAGCCAAGTGCTGGGTGGTCCATGGATCAGTGTCTCCCGTGTAGCCCAACGGGACTATTGCTTCTCTCTGGCAACTCCACAGCTACAGAAGGTGATTGGCACCAGAGCAGGACTTAATGGGACACCTCCCATTAAATGTATACCCATCTCCTCTGCCAGTTTGGTTACTCATATCCTTCACATTTCCCCAGCAGCAGGCTGGAGCTCATCTTCTATTAGGGCAGGACATTGGAACAGAGAAATATGGTTTTTTCTTTAACTAATAAGCAGAACAAAATTATAAAATGCAAACTTAAAAATTATTTTCCAAAAAGTGGGAAAATGAGACAAAGCACGTATTAAGCCTTAATTTTTTCCCCTTTTTAACAAAGTGCAAGATTGCATTAAAAAAATCTAGGTCAGAGATGGATAATTTGTGGTTCACAGGCCAAATGTAGCTCATCAACATTCTCTTTGAAGTTTCTGAGAATGTCCCCAGATCATACAACCATAACTTGGCACTAAAAACATGCCAGGTTTTTGTCTGAATAATTGACTTCTTGTTTAACTGAAATAAGAGTAATAAATAAAGAGACATGGGTGCATTTAGCTTCTCTAATCCCCTAAAAGTACAAACAACAACAAAACAGTACCACCCAAATCTAATCATGTTACCAATCCCATTGCAGTCTGCAGAAGGGAGGGAGGGAGGAAGGAAGGAGGTGCAGAGCTTGGTTGTAAAATGGTTGCCTGCCTCATTCTATATACCGTATTTTTCAGAGTATAAAACGCACTGGAGTATAAGACGCACCTTAGTTTTGGGGGAGGAAAATAGGGGAAAACAATCTGCCTACCAGGTATTCATCTGGCTAGCATCCTTAGTCTGGTCAGCTTCAGCACATTATTTTATCCCCTGGTTAGGACTTAAAAAAACCTTCTTCTGAGAGAGTAACAATGAAAGAGCATGCAAGCCAGTAACAGCTGGGAAGATTGTTAGCACCTAGTTAGGGCTAGAAAAAAACTTATTCGGAGCAGCTTCAGCACATTATTTTATCTCCTGGTTAGGACTTTAAAAAACCTTCTTCTCAGAGAGTAACAATGAAAGAGCCTGCAAGCCAGTAAGAGCTGGGAAGATCATTAGCACCTGGTTAGGGCTAGAAAAAAACTTCTTTGGAGCAAGTAGAGCAATGAAAAAAAACCCTGCAAAGACTTAGGGCTGGAAAAACATTCTTCTGCGAGAGTAACAATGAAAGAGCCTGCAAGCCGGTAAGAGCTGGGAAGATAGATAGCACCTGGTTAGGGCTGGAAAAAACCTTCTTTGGAGCAAGTAGAGCAATGAAAAAAAAAACCTGCAAAGACTTAGGGCTGGAAAAACATTCTTTGGAGAGAGTAACAATGAAAAAGCCTGCAAGGTAAGAGCTGGGAAGATCTGTTAGCACCTAGTTAGGGCTGGAAAAAAAAAGCTACATTCGAAGTATGAGACGCACCCAAATTTTCAGCCACTTTTAGGGAGGAAAAAGGTGCGTCTTATACTCCGAAAAATACGGTAACTAAAAATGTAATCTTCTGGTACCACAACCGTTCTTTGGTTCTTTGCAGGAAAGATGGCAATGTTGTAAAAGAACTGAAAGTCAAAAATCCTTGATCTCCCTTCTGCCTGTCCTTGCTTTAAAATACATGGATAGCTTTGCATTTCCAGTCCCCTTGGCTGCATTTGGATGCAGGGGTGTTTTTTATTGCAGATTTCCCTCCTTGTCAGACAATTCTATGAATGCTACTCAGGTCCTATGGTGGGGGCTGGGGGAAGTTAGGTGTTTTGGAAACAGCCTGTGGATAGTATGGAACAGAACCACCAGTTGTGGGAATGTTCTCTCCCTGAGACTATCTGACCGTCTTAAACATAACAGATAGTGAAGGCATGCTCCAGGTGCCTTGCCTGAAATGTTGCCCTCTAGCAGGATCTCAGAAGCATGCCTTTTCTGTGGCCGCCCCTACTTGTGGAACACCTTCCCCTCGGTGATCGGGAAGGCCTCCCTATCCTTTCAGTCTTTTGGAAGGCCATCAAGATTTGGCTTTTCATCCAGGCACTTGGGGCAGAGTAAGGATGTCTGGAGTTGGTTGACGGACATTCCAAATGGA
This sequence comes from Diadophis punctatus similis, assembly GCA_023053685.1. Taxonomy (NCBI): domain Eukaryota; kingdom Metazoa; phylum Chordata; class Lepidosauria; order Squamata; family Dipsadidae; genus Diadophis; species Diadophis punctatus. The sequence continues at coordinate 152,420,767 of JALIGW010000001.1, forward strand.
CAACAACCACGACCTAGAGATGACTGAGAATCTCTTTTATTTTTTATTCCAAATGGATGATGGAAGCGCTGAATTTTGTTTTGGTTTTATGACTTTATGCTTTGTGCTTTTTTTATATAATTCTGGATTTTATTGTTGTGAATCTTCCAAAGTTGTGCTTCAGGATGGGCAGCCAAACAAGTCTTTTAAACGAACAAACAAACAAATGAACAAACTACAAAAGGGTAATAAAAAGAAGGCCTTTTGCTGTTCTCAAGAGTGAAGATTCTTCATTGGCTCTGGGATATGAGAAACACAGACCCTAGAATCACTGTCAGGAGTAAAAGCTGACTTTAAAGAATGAATTTCAAATGGAGCACAGAAGATGGAAAAGAAGGCCTTCCTGTGCCCAGCTGCTGGTTGAGCTTCACTCATAGAAGCCATCACACCACTGTTCCGTCTAAGGTGCGTGGCCGCGCGGCCGCACACGTAACAAGAGAACGCCACATGGCATTTTCTAACCTCCGCGCGGCATTTTCTAATGGTAGAGGCCGCTATATTTTACAAATATAGATAGCTCATGTGACAGTATACCATCTACTACAATCTATACCGTCAATACAAGTGATCCTCTGCTGTAAGGGTTACCAGTCTTTTCCTCCGTTTTTCAGCCACGACTGCAGCAAATTTTTTGCCACCTTTGAGGTTATATTAGGGTCTATATCCTGGAGTAGGAAATAAAGGCTGGACAGATCCAGTGAACCAGGGAATCTCTGGGAAATAGGGGAGATGAATCTTGATCTTATGTCTCGATAGTGGGGGCATACGAATGTAATATGGAGCAGAGATTCCGGGGATCGGCCATCACATGTACAATAGGTGGATTTTACTCCCCCTGAGAGCCTACTGTCAAGGACATTCGAGGGGATCACATTAAATCGTGCCTTCATAAATGCAAGCCTATGTTTGATAGAGTGTAACGCGGAAAGGTAAGGTGGGGGGTGAAGCAAGGGAACAATAAAATTAGGAGCTGAGGTGGCGCAGCGGTTAGAGGCAGTACTGCAAGTCACTTTAGCTGACTCTGATCCGCAGGTCAGCGGTTCAAATCTCACCGGCTCAAGGTTGACTCAGCCTTCCATCCTTCCGAGGTAGGTAAAATGAGGACCCAGATTGTTGGGGGCAATGTAAAATATACATTGCTTACTGGTGTAAACCGCTTAGAGAGTGCTTGCACTGTGAGGCGGTATATAAATCTCACAAAAATAAAATAAATAAATAAATAATAATACCAAGGGAAAACGGTGAGCAAGTTACTGAGGCTGAATGCTTAACCCCTGAGCAAACTGCAAAAAGATGAGTTTTTAATCTTCTTTTGTAAGGTCTTCTCTTTTCTATTTTGAACCTTTTTCCTCAGCAAGCCGATTGCATTTTTCTTTCTTGATATCTTTGAATGGGTCCCTTCAAACTTTCATCCACAAGAATCTCTCCCTCAGCCCCCTTCTTGACTACAGTAGCTGGAAAAAGGTAATATTTAGGCCAACCCTGTAGCTGGAAGTTGCAAGGTGCTACATTGAATTAGACTGGTGGAAGTTTAGGTTAAGCAAGAGTAAAACAATAACTAGAAATCCAAAGGTTATAAAATGCAAAACCGATAGTATGTTTGCCTGACAGTTAAAAATTAAACTGTGTGTAACACTATAAGAATCATTTCTCCATCATTCTCAATTGTTAATAAGATCAGTTTGCTAATAACTTCAGATTATTAATGCACCTATAGTTTTTTATTCAGAACATGTTCATTTCTACCACTCTCCCAGTTCTATCTCAATTACTTCTCATTTTCTCCAAAGAAAAGAACACAAGTTCCCTAAAAAGGAAATAAAAATGAAAAGTTAATCTGTAAGTGAAGAACTGGGATTTGTTGGCATTTGGAAACCAGAGGCTAAGAAGATTTTGTTTTCTTGTTATCAATTCATTTTTTATAATAATAAAAAGAATAGTTCTTATGCCCCCATGGGAGGCCAAAAAGACATATGATTTTTAGTTATAAAAGCAAATGTAAAACAATATATCTAAAATTTGGTTTCCTTTGGCTTTCTAGGCATGGAAATGTGGCTCCATTCTTCATTTAAGTTCAAAGCTTCTGCAGGGACATTAAGGAGGCAAAAGATTATATTACTCAAATGTCATAATTTACATATTTGCACCAGGCATTGTCACACAAGCATGTAACCTGTTTGAATGATGATATGCATAAGTTAAACACTGTTGTTCAGTCCTTTAGTCACTTTTAAGTCTTCATGAGCATCATTTAAGCATGAAAAAGAGCTTGATGGTGCAGTGGTTGGAATGCAGTATTGCAGGCTAACTCAGCCCAGAGCCAGAAGTTTGATCCTGACGGAGGTCAAAGTTGACTCAGCCTTCCATCTTTCCAAGGGCGGTAAAACGAGGACCCAGATTGTTGGGGGCTATAAACTGACTCTGTAAACTGCTTAGAGAGGGCTGTGAAGTACTATGAAGGGGCATATTAATTGCTAATTGCTATTGCTATTATCAGTAAGTGCTTCTTTGAGGTCTCGTGAGCACATACTAGCCATACATGAGCCAAGGTGGCGCAATGGTTAGAGTGCAGTACTGCAGACTACTTCTGTTGGCTGCCGTCTGCCTGCAATTTGGCAGTTCAAATCTCACCAGGCTCAAGGTTGACTCAGCCTTCCATCCTTCCAAGGTGGGTAAAATGAGGACCCAAATTGTTGGGGGCGATATGCTGATTCTGTAAACTGCTTAGAGAGGGCTGTGAAGCAATGTGAAGCGGTATATAAGTCTAAGTGCTACTGCTATACTGTCTGCCTGATTTTTCTTGCTTCCAGTTTCTCCAACCGTCAGAATCTTCTCCCATGATTCTTGCTTTAACATTAAGGGTCCAACATATTAACTTCTTTGTTACCAGTGAGCAGCTTGGTTTCATTTCATCTAGAACAGAATGATTTCCTCTTCTTGAGATCCAAAATATTATCAACAATTTTCTGCAGCAATGTGATTAAAAAGGCATTTTTTAAAAACCAGCTTTCCTGATAATCTACCCTTCACACTCCTATGGTACAATGGGAGACCTAACAGTCTTGACAGTATGTACCTTAGTTGTTAGCATGATTCTCAGCGCCTTTAGTATTTTGGGTACAGTTGGATATGGAACCATTCCTGTGAATTTCTGAGCCTAGGAATTTAAAAAAATGAGCTGAGGAAAAGAGAAGTACAGTATCCACTAGAGAACAAGTATCTGTAAACATTCTAGCGTAAAAAATAGAGTGGTTATCATTTGTATTCATTTACACATATTTATTAGCAAACTCACTGCATCCTTCTAGCTTTGTTCTAGGTGGTTTGATCACCCTCTACAACTGATTTTACAGTTTGGGCAGACACAGAAAAAGACAAGCAGGAAAACTCCATTATAAAGTCCTTTTGAACAATGTTGAATATACTGTAGCTCATTTAATTCTAAAAGTTACTGGAAAGCAACCTTTCCTTCTTCTTAGTCTATTTGAAGTCCTGCCAAATGATACCTATCATTTGCTTATTACTTGTTTTTAAACTTGGAACAAACTAAATGTGCCAAGAGATAGAGTTTAATTGAAAAAAAATTCTTGAGGCATGAATTTGTATGATAATTAATAGTAATTTAGATGTCTTTCCTCTAGAAGCACAAGGTAATATACATAGCTTTATCTTCTGGGCGATCTAAAGTCATCCAATATTTTTCTTGGCTCAGGATTGATATTAACCTGGATTTCTCTGGTCCTAGTCTAATACTTTAATCACTATCCTCCATTATCTCTCTCTCTCTCATGCAATAATTTTAGTATCCCTATATTCCAGATAAAATTGGGAATGTACTTTCCTAAATCTTTATGCAGAGATCTGAAGAAACTTCAGCCTGTAGACATAGTATGGTAATGGTTGTAAGTGATAAACAACATTTAATTGCATGTAATATACGATATAATACAATTTCATATAATATTAAGTTATATCACATTTACTATATGGATGTGTTTGACTTGGAAGAAGTCCTTAAAGTCAGTATCACTAAAATAAATAAATATTTTATTTTCAAAACTATAGAAACAAAGATAGGAAAGCAACGAAAAAACATTTCGAAGCCTAAGAAAACTTGTTCGGTGTTTTATGTGCAACACCACCCCCAAGCCAGATCTCCCTGAGACTGAAATTTACTATCTTCACACACAACTACAACAGGGGTGGGTTCTAACTTACCTCGCTGCCGGTTCGCTTCCTCCTGTGCCGCATGGGCACGCCGCATGGGCGCGCACCTGCACAGTGCTGGAAAAAAAAAGCTGGAAACAAGATGGCGATGCTTGAGCAATCCTGGAAACTCGGTTTCTGCGCATGCTCAGAAGAAAAAATAAATTTAAAAAATTCCCAAAAAAATATCCAAATTTTTTTTTAAAAGATGGTGGCGCCCACTGACTGGCACCAACTGAACAGGTTCTGTGATGTCATTGTGACATCACCAGCGGGTCACTACAGGTTCGGGCGAACTAGTCCGAACTGGGAGGAACCCACCTCTGAACTACAAGTAATCCTCAACTTATGACCATTCATTTAGCAGCTATTCAAAGTTACAATATTCCTGAAAAAAGTTATTTGTTACGAATCCTCATACTTATGACTGGATGCTTGGCAACTGGTATGTATTTATAATGGTTGTAGCATCCCGAGATCATGTAATCACCATTTGCAACCTTCCCAGCTGGCTTCCAACAAGCAAAGTCAATGGAGGAAGATGGGCTCACTTAATAACTGCATGATTTACTTAAGGACTGCAGTGATTCCCTTAATGATTGCAGCAAAAATGGTCACAAAACTGGGCATGACTCACTTAACTACCAGCTTATTTAGCAATGGACGTTCTGGCCCCATTTGTGGTCATAAGTCAAGGACTAATTGTAATTTCCAACTGAAGGCTACATTTACCCAATGAAAGACATGTCATGGCCCTCTTCCTAGTAACAGTAGATGCAGCAAGGGCAAAAGTTAAATCTGGTTTGATGAAATTTACATTCACGTATGATCAATGTCTGAAATGCATTCCCCTCTTTTTAAGAGCCTCTAATGCCTTGGGGTTCTTAAGTTAACATTGTACCAAAGATGGTTTCCTGCCAGTTCGGAGAGGTTCGCCCGAACTGGTAGCGACCTGCTGGTGATGTCACGATGACATCACGGAACCAGTTTGGTCAGTGTTGGTCCGTGGGCGCTGCCATCTTTTTTTGAACTTTTTTGAATTTATTTTATTTTATTTTTTTATTCTCTTCTGAACATGTGCAGAAGTCGAGTTTCCGGGACTGTGCATGTGGTCGCCATCTTGATTTTGGCTTTTTTTAAAAAATTTTTAATTTTTTTATTTTTTTTTTCTTCTGAGCATGTGCAGAAGCCAAGTTTCAAGCACTGTGCATGTGGTCGCCATCTTGTTTTTGGCATTTTTAAATATTTATTTATTTATTTATTTATTTATTTATTTATTTATTTATTTATTTATTTATTTATTTATTTATTTATTTATTTATTTATTTATTTATTTATCACTACACATGCATGCACACTCTCACGAGGCATTTCCACATGACATGGGAGTAAGCGAACCGGCAGCGAGGTAAGTTAGAACCCACCCCTGCATTGTACATTGTCAAACTTTCTACTCTCACAGCCAATCATGTGATTTAACAAACATTTAATCTGTCTTCTGTCAGGCTGGAGCTAGGGATTAGCGGCAAAGTATTTTCAGATGCAATTTTGAAACAAAAGATTCATAGATGCATGTATAGAAACTTTCTTGTGATTACTACTGTCTCATTCAAGTAATGAGTAACAATATGTGGGAAAGTGATATTTGACACTGAAATGCTTCTATTAGCTTCCACTCTTGGGACCAGTTCAGAGGATACAAGATTCATTTCAGGTCACCTGTTGGTATGAGCTCCCCCCACCGTCCCATTTCCCCCCCCCTCTTAGAGACGATAATCACTTTCATTTTGCCACACCATAGTCCTCACATATCATTTCTCAAGAGCGAAGTAGTTCAAAGTTGCAAAAATGTAGCATGCCTGTAGGAAAATGGTGCTGAATTTCTAACTTGAGAACCATCAAGCAGGCTCAAGACTTGTATACGTCCCTGGTCCCCCCTCAACCCCCCCCCTCAACCCCCCCCCCCACCAGCCAGCCATGGGCATCCCAAATGAAGCCAGAAAACAAATAAAAATAATTTTAAAATGCCTCACAAGTCACTTTCTTTTCTGGAAGTTTCTTTCCCTTCTTTTTCTTAAACTGAAGGGGCGAAATTTGTCATTTTTACACAGCACAAACCTCTGCCAACTCAGGGGCCTTTGGGTTTGGCTCAAACTGGTCACCCATTTGATAGGCCTTGGTCAAGGGCACCAATGTTTGACCGCTCAAAACCTCTTCTAATTGCTGGATGATCTGTATTCTATCCATTTACGTATGAGTAAGGAGCGAAAGGAAGAATTGAAGTTTTAGAGAGTCAGGGCCACGCTGCCCAGAAGAGATGTGACTGTGGTATTTTTATTTATCTGGATTTCTATGGATGCCCATCTCAACAGTGTGACTCTGAGCAGCCAACAGGAATTAAAATGCAACATGAATACAGTGCATATGAAGCAGAAACAATATTCCTAGCCAACTAACACAAAGTGGCTCTTGAACACATCATTCACCAATAGTAAAAATCCTGTAAATATTTAGGCTGAATCAGTGCATTGTGAGTATCTCCTTAAGTACAGAGCATCTTGGATTTATTGACATAATTTTCAGTATCCATATTCAGTCCATGGGGGGGGGGGAGCATCAGTGTACACTCCCTATGTGGATAACGGGGATTACGTCTATGGGTATAATCTATGGGGATAATGTCAGAATATAAAAAGTGACATGGTTTTCAAGGGCCAGACAAATTTCTTATGGCACTAGGTGACATACAGGTAGTCCTTGACTTGCAACAGTTCATTTAGTGACCATTCAAAGTTACAACATCACTGAAAAAAAGAGAGACCTATGACCATTTTTCACACTTACAACCATTGCAGCATCCACATGGTCAGATGGTCAAAATATAGATGCTTGGCAACTGACTCATATTTATGACGGTTGCAGTGTCTAGGAGTCACATGGTCGCCTTTTGCGATCTTCTGAGAAGCAAAGCCAATGGGGAAACCAGTTTCACTTAACAACCGTGTTACAAATTTACCAACTGCAATGATTCACTTAACAACCGTGGCAAGAAAAATCGCAAAAATGGAGCAAAACTCACTTAACAAATGTTTCACTTAGCAACATAAATTGTGGGCTCAATTGTGGTCATAGGTTGAAGACAACCCGCATTGTCCTCAACATTGATGTTTTGTTTTTAGTAGTTGCTGTTTAACAAAAATGGTTGTTATTCCTGCTAGCATGACTATGCTCTGTGTATTTGTGACCCTACCTATAGCCACTATGAGAAAACACCATTGAGAGCAACGAGGCTTATTGCTATATAAGATTGCATGGTAGATCTATGGGTCTACATCCATACATTGTATTTACCTGGAAGTAAATCCAAGATATCTCAGTGAAACTTACTTCTGGATAAGGTAGTCGTCAGCTTATGACCACAATTGAGCCCAAAATTTATATTGCTAAGTGAGAAATTTGTTAAGTTTTGCCCCATTTTACAACTTTTATTGCCACATTTAAATCAGATTGACAGTGTTAGAAGGGACCTTGTAGGTCATCTAATCCAACCCCTCCCCCCCTGCACCCAAGCAGGAGACCCTATACACCATTTCTTACAGATGGCAGTCCAGTCTCTTCTTGAAAATCTCCAGTGATTTGTTAAAGTGAATCACTGCAGTTGTTAAATTAGCAATATGGTTGTTAAGTGAATCTGGTTTCCTTGCTGACATTGCTTGTCAGAAAGTTGCAAAAGGTGACCACATGACCTCGGGACTCTGCAACCGTCATAAATGTGAGCCAATTGTCAAGTATCCAAATGTAAATCACATGATTTACAACAGTCATAAGTGTGCAAAATGGTCATAAGTCACCTTTTTCAGTGGTGGTGTAACTTCGAACGGTTTACCTGTCGAGGATTACCTGTCATGTATAGGACTTAACTAAAATGTACAAAATGACATTATTTCATCAGGAAGGTGTTTGCATCACAAATATGCATAGAAATGGATCAAGATAAAGAAGGATCTCTTGGAATACATCTCTTTTTTAATTTGTCAGTTAATATTCTAAACTGGAATAGTGTGAGGCACTGGATATGCAAGCTTAAGATTGCTGGTTTAAATATGCCCATGAGGCTTGCTGTCTGGTTAGCAGGATCAACAGAAGAAACAATAAAGCATTTTTTATTAGCCTTGAAGTCGGACCACTAGGAATTTTTCTTTCCAGGGAAAGGCCCACCCTACATATATTTCATAAATTGATTTCCTCCTGCCCAATCTATTTATACAAAAGAAAGCTAACAAGAAAATAATTGGGAATATGATGGATTCATCCTTCAACAATGCTGTATAAGCTTCCATCATATTTCAATGCTAAGACGTTTTTAAACATAATGGTAAACATTAGGCTTTTTTTAAAAAGGATTGTTTTCTGAAAGTGGCGTGAAACTTTCCATTACAGTACAGACTTAGGAATCAGAATTATTATTAGTTTTCACTTGAGAACATGTGTTTGGGTCTTGATTCAACCCATCAGATTCATACATATCTAAAGTTACTGTAATTGGATACAATTAGGATTATTGTTTCTGATATGTATACTCGCACAAATCCAGGAAACTATCAAAGAGCGTTTACAATTTTTCTATCCACAGACCTCCTACCTACCTGTATGCTCGATGAGTGTCAAACCAATCCATAGAAAACTCATAATCATCTACAATCATAGCTAAGAAACTGCTTCATTCAAAAAAGATTCTATGAAGTCCAATAAAAAGTTCAACTGGAACCCAAATGAGCTCCAAGAATATTGCAGAAATAGCTTCTGGTCATCCAGGAGAACTTTTAGGTTGAACACAACAAAGCTTGGTATTGGTTCAAACAATGTTGCATCACTTACTGCTTGAAACGGAGGATTTTGAAGCTGGTTATTTCTGGGCACAGCTATTGATCATCATAGCCATTTGGCAAAATGGGGGCATTACTCCTAATCTTTTACTTAACAAGTAACTCTTTTTCTCAGGACAGTATTTCTCTACTTGTTATGACTTGTCACTGGAGCTGGATAATTCCTCAATCTTGTTCTCTGAGTCTTTGGGCCGCTCGGTCATACAGGCATCCTGAACCTAGAATGGAAGTTTTAGACAGTCCCTAACTCCTTGGCTCCAGTCCACTATGTCTTCAAACTATCTGCTGTCCTGGAACATCTATATTTGGGTGATTGATTTGGAAATCAACAAGGAAAATAAGAGAAGTTAAAATCAGAACTTTTGCAAAAACAAAACAAAACAGAATTCTATTTCCAATTTTGGAAAAAGAAATCAAAGGGATTCTATGGTCCTGGGATAATGTTCTAGGGACCATAAAATTAAAGCCTTAGCTTTTCTACTTTAAGGAATGTTGATACATTACATTATAGGGAACCAAATTCCTTTTCATAGTCTGAAAGGCAGAAACCAGAAACAGATCTAGCTGTTCACTAAGAACAAGATATATATTCCAGATGTGGCATCATTAGATATAGTTATGGTTTTGCATATATTCAGTTTAATGAAAACTCTAATACTGTATATCTGCAAAATTCAACCAATTATCATTAGACATTTAAATGCAATTTATGTTTGTTGCATTATGAATGAAGACCAGACAATATTACCACAGGTAAAATGTTTAATATTGATCTGATTTTAATTTCATAAAGAAAAATCAAAACAAGGGAGAAATATCATATCCATGAACAAATAATCTTGATTTATTTGTCATAAGTGGATTTGTTATTCTCATGCCCAAGTTTATCAACATCATTATTCTTTTTCAATAAAAAAAAATCAAGCTAGAGAATTTAATTTTACCTCAAAAATAAAAATATGTAAAGGTCTTGTAAGCATTGGGGCTGGTTATATATTGATTTGCTCATAGAAACGTTTAACATTTATTTCAGTAGAAAGTTTTTTTTAAGTGTTCAGAATTAAGGACTCATCAGTATGCATCTGAACTGCTCCAAATCCTGCTAATATTAATCTCAATCCACTTTTGACCATTTCACTCATATGCTTTTAATAACTTTCACTTTCTGTATATACTATAATCCTAATTGAGGAAAGACCATTAAGCATGCTCATAGAGGTAATATGATGGAGAGCTAAGTCTAAACTAGGAATTTATGATTACATGGTTCTCCCTACCCCCAGCTTGGAAGAACCTGTTGTGGCCAACTCACCACAGTCAACTTGCCACGGCCAACTTGCTTCAGTCAATTCAGTGTGGCCAACTCGCCACAGGACAACTCACTGTGGCCAATTCACTGCAGGACAACTCACTGCAGGACAATTCAACAATTCAATTTAAGTATTTAAAATAATTTAAAAAATATTTTGATTTTTGTCATTCACATTTCATTTTGTCCCTTCTTTTGCATCCCTCTATAATGATTCTATTCCACCATTTCTTTAATATTAGTGTAACTCTTGTCCTGCAACAAAGTTATCCTGTGGCGAATTGGCCGTAGCAAGTTCTCCCACAGTGAGTTGGCCACACCGAGTTGTCCTAGAACACTCCCCCCCCCATTATCCCATGCCAGCTGGATTAGGGCTAGAATAAGGTTTGAGGGGGGAAAAATAAACATCTTTTTGTTGACTGAAATGTTTTGTTATTGGAGAGCACAGGCCCTAGAGCAGATGAAAGCTGCTCCAATTTCCTAATTTTGACAAAAATCTTGAAATCATCATCAAAGAATGCTACATGGTTGCTTTCTAATAAAATGTTGAGCTTTCACAGTGAACAATACAAGTTTGGTAACATTCCGTCCTTCCTCCTTCTCTCTCCCCCTCTCCCTCCCTCTCCCTCTCTCTCCCCCTCTCTCTCCCCCTCCCTCTCTCTCCCTCTCTCTCCCCCTCTCTCTCCCTCTCCCTCTTCCTCCCTCTCTCTCCCCTCCCTCTCCCTCCCTCTCCCTCTCCCTCTCTCTCCCTCTCTCTCCCTTCCTCCCTCCCTCCCTGTAACCAAATGCCTTTGTATTAATGTCAGCCTGAATTCAATCAAATTTTTCCCCATTCCTTGACAATCTAGAGGAAACATATTAGCGAGTCCACCCTTGGCAGCATTATTTACTCAAGCCTGGCCTTGACAACAAGCAATCCCGATAAAGTGCCTGAATTCCTATACAGCAAATGAAACAATAAACACAGAAATATGAGGAAGAAATTATGCCCATTAAATACGGAGGGGGGGGGGCAGGGGGGAACGGACTGATGAATGATATGCTGGCTGCTTATTCAACTTGGAAATTTTACACATGATTGAAGCTTTATTTAGTCTAATGAAATGTGCTTCCTGAATATTGCATCTGAGTGACTGCATGACCCAGAGGACAAAGGAAAGTATTATGCGATTAGACTGAGATCATTCGCATTTAAAGTCATTGTGATATGGTTTTTTTTAAAGGTTTTTAATTAGCAGCCAGGGCTTTCATGTACATTGCTGCTTTTATTGCCAGAATTCCCATTCCTGCCCTGCCCTGTGCTCTCTTAAGAAAAGGAAAAGGCAGCAAATATGGTTTTTAAAATAATTAATAAATTTGCTAAGAACACTGATGACAGTGATGATGATAATAATAGCAATAATATCGCCACAGTCCGATGAGAATTACAGATGCAGACATCGTGGTTTTTTTTATCTGTCAGTGGCACAATTCCTATCTTGAACTCACTCAGATTTTGCTGAGAAACTCTTGGAGGATCATGCAAGAGAACTGAAGGTTCCCAGCTGTGAAAATTTGGAAAGGAGGCATTTCCATTCAATTATGCTCTCCCAGAAATTGCTCTGATTACTCTCCAAGTGAATGTGAACACGAGCCTTCAATTCTAGATGGTTGCAGAACATTAAGAAGGCAGCATTCAAAGTAGCAGCTCAATCCCTAGGAGTGTGTGTGTGTGTGTATGTGTGTGTGTGTGTACAGTTTTGCATTGTGGTAAATTAAATTTCATTATTCAGAGCAAAAATACAACTTCTCTTGCTGGACAGGGGTGGGAGCATAATTAGAGCATTTTGAAGTTCTGTACAAAATTGGCAATAGGAAAAACATGCCTGACAGTTTTGATTTGTCTTGGGTCAAAGGGATGTAGCTCATAATGGATAGGGCATCTGTTTTGTTTCCTCCAGCCAGACATGTTGAAGGAAGAGCATTACATCGGACTAAGGTGAAGGGCCTTCTCTGATTCAGGATCTTAAGCTATGTGAATTACACAGTTGGAGCCATAATATATCTCAGGCTTTCTGCCACAGAATACTGAGCGGTATTACCAGCTTCTGTTTGATGGGCTATGTCAGTGGTGTCAAACTCAAGGCCCGGGGGCCAGATCCAGCCCGCAGGGTACTTAGATCTGCCCCACGGGGCCCGCCCTGGAAACAGCGAAGGACCGGCCCGCAGTGTTTCTGCTAGTGAAAATGGGCTCCCGAGCTCCGTTTTCGGCTGCCATGGCCTCCTGCAACCCTCTGCCAGTGAAAACAGAGCTTGCGGCCCTCCTGAGCTCCATTTTCACTGGCAGAAGGTTGCAGGAGGCCGTGGTAGCTGAAAACAGAGCTCGGGAACCCGTTTTCGCTGGCAGAGCACTCGGGCCACCACAGGCGCCCCCGAACATGAGTGACATTGAGCTGGCAATGCCCATCCTTGCCACGCCACCCTGGTGCTCCAAGGTCAAACACAACCCTGATGCAGCCCTCAATGAAATCGAGTTTGACACCCCTGGTCTATGTCAGGCAAATGTTGCTTGAGTGTGGCCCTTGTTTACTCATAACCCAGAGATAATGAGTAAGCGGGACAAAGTCTTAGGAGAGACAGCTTATTGTAAACTGCTTCTTACTACCCACTGTGAAATGTCCTCTAATGCAGGGGTCTGCAACCTTTGCAACTTTATGACTTGTGGACTTCAACTCCCAGAATTCCTCAGCCAGCACATGCTGACTGAGGAATTCTGGGAGTTGAAGTCCACAAGTCATAAAGTTGTCAAGGTTGGAGACCCCTGCTCTAATGTCATGGAACTAAGCCTAAAGGGGAAAGTGTCAGCTTCAACCAATAGCCATGGAGGCTGGGATGGTGAAAGTGGAGAGTAGAATATGGCATGTTGTGTTACACTATTGATGTAAACTAATAAAATATACCCCCAAAATTCAGTGGGGCAGATTCCAGGTAAGTTGCCCAAGACTGGAACCTAAGAAGGCAATGGTAGACACAGTTCTGGAATTAGGCCCAGTAAAAATAAACAGGATTGTTCTGTATGCTTCTTAGATTATGGCAAGTTATTCCACTTTCAAATCCTGAAAGTATCTAATTGTTTTAGTTGCTAACCTGAAAAACTCAAGGGAGGAATATAGGGAGACTGAACGAGGGCAGAGAGCAAAAGCATGACATCGTAAGAAGTGAAAAGCTACTATAATGTATCATTCCCTTGTACTGACCACTATTTTTTAAAACCAAAATGGGTAGGAACTTTTTACCTCTGTTCTAAGTGCAATGGAGATTTTCCACTGTGTTTCAGTGAATGTGCAAAACTTTTTTTTTTTTTTTTTCAAAAAAGTTTTATTAGTACAAAATTACATAGATAATAGCTAAACATTAAATAGAAAGTACAAACATTTTTTTTAATTTTTCTCCCCCCTAACCCACCCCTTTCCCTCCCCCCCTCCCCCCCGGACTTCCCAGAGAGAGTACAGGGCATAATATCAATAAAATAAATTTAAATTAAATTAAAAAAATTTGACTTCCACCTTATTTTTTTAAAACTTCAACTCCAAATTGTACACTAATAAAAATTCCTTCCTCCTCCTTTCAATCATCTACCCTTCACAACATTTCTTCACTGTTAACTAAGAATTAAATGATTATTACATAAATGATGACTAAGTATTAAATACAAAAACCTTAAACTTCATCATAAAATCAATCAGTATATAAATAACATACTATTACTATATATCAGATTATAAGCACTAATTCCAAACTTTAAATAACCTTCCTCCCAAAAAAAAAAATGTTAAATCTAATTGTAATATTTTATAACTGGATAGATAACAATTCCAAATCTTTCTCACAATTAAATAAAACTTAAATTGATATTACACAAAAAATAACTAAATAATAATACAAAAACCTTAAACTTCATCATAAATTCTACCACTCTATTTGTAACATAATGTTACTATGTATTAAATTATTAGGTTCAAAAAAGTTCTAAATCTTTAAAAAGAATTAATAATACTTTGAATAAGCCCCCCAAAAAAAACAAAAGAAAAAAAAAGAATGCAAGAAGTAAAGAAAAGAAAAAAAAATTAAGGAAAGAAGGGAAAAAGAAAAGTACAGTCATAATGGCAACCATCTGTCCAATAAACTTCAACACTGCATCTTGTTGTATCTTGATGATGGTTGCATCTTTTTGTAACTTGATAATTTTGTAGTTGTCAGCTCGCCTCCCATCTGACCCCGATCTTCCATCTCCTTTTCCACACTGTAGACATCTGTCTGGCTCTGCCAATCATTTAAATTTTGTAAATCTGTTTCGATTTGAAGAGGAAGGGATGGCTTTCCCTCCTCCTCCTCTTTTGTTTTCATACATCTTTCCTCTGGAATCTTGGATATATCAGCCTTTAAGACGTTGACATAAAATTCAGTAGCTTTCTTTGTTGTATTAAGCCGATATCTTTTTCCCAGAAATTTCACTGCAACTCCTGTTGGTGCTTCCCATTTGTAATGTAAATTTAACCTTTTAAATTCATCAATCAGAAAGGTATAATCTTTTCTGGCTTTGAGCATTTTAGAGGGAATTTCTTTCCATATCATCAGTTCCTGGCCATTCACCTGCAGGTTATTTTTAAACGTCGCCTGTATAATCCTATTCCGTAAGGCTCTTGTAGTAAAGTATATTACAATATCCCTTGGTAGGTGTTTTTGTTTTGCATACCAGGAGTTGATTCTATATATTTTATCAATTTGCCTGGCTAGTTCTTCTTTAGACAGTCCAGACACCTGCTCCAAAGCTTCCACCATCCTTCCTTTCAAATCTTCATATAATCCTTCTTTCAACCCCCTGACCCTTATGGCAAATTCCATGGATCTGAATTGCGTCATTAACACCTCTGTTTCAAAATTTGCAATGTCATTTTGTATTTTATCTATGTATTCTACTGAAGTTGTCAAAACTTGTTTGTTTTCTTCAATGCGGTTTGCCAAAACTTCAATATTTGTTGCTAGACCTTTACATACCTCCAACACATCATTTCTAATTTGTTGGTCAATATTCTTTAAAGCAGCCTGCATTTTATTATCTATTTCACTAATTTTTTGGTTAAATTCAACAATAAGTTCATCTTTCATAATCTTTAAGGTACTTATTAAATTTTCAGGTGTTAAAGACTTTGGGGGTGTTAACTCAGTGGTAAGTTGCATTTTAGAAATATAACCAGATGAATAATCCATTCTTTTATTCAAAACAATCTTTCCAGATTTTGAAGCCATTTTAGTATTTCCAGTGGTGAACAAAGAAAAAGCCAAGCCTCTAGTTAAAGTTCTTTTAAATTTCTTTTAAAATTCTTTCAAATTCCAAAGCCAGATAGAATTTTATTTTTAAAAAATTGTCAGTTATTATTTAATCCAGAATCGGGAGACAGAGAGAGTAAAGCCAACTTTCAAAATCAAAAATTTCCATAAGAAAAAAAGCTGCTAGGGAAACGAAAGTTACTTTCACTTCTCCTCCCACTTTCTCCGATCGCCATGTTGTAGCCTAATAACTGTTACTTAGTTTCTTCCGAAGTGAAAATCAGCAGTGGAGTTGAAAGAAAAAAAAAATCTGTACTTGCCCTTTAAAATCCTGTCTCTCTCTGTCTGCTTGTTTAAACAATTAAGTAGTTGTAATCCCATTCACGAAGCAGCGGGTGGTCACGGCATCTTGCTCCGCAAAAGCGGAGGTTTCCAAGTCCCCGGAGCAAGAGACAGGCTGGCTGGGGAGCCCTCACCTTTCGCGCCCCTAGCTGACACTTGGGGCACTAGGGGGGGCTCTACCCCACCTGTCCGGCTCTCATCTCTCCCCTTTGCCCGGGGCAGAGACTTTCAAGCCGCCAGACAGCTGTTCTGGCGGCTTTAACGGGGAAAAGGAAAGGCGCTCAACGAGGAGCGTCCGCGATGCAGCGATCCGGAACCGGAAGTCAATGTGCAAAACTTTTCATTGCAGTCAGGCCTAAAGTTATGTGGCTGATCTTTGACCAAAGCTTATGAGATACCTCCTTCTTAAAAGTTATCACACTGCTGTATTTTGAACATATGACCAACCCAGTAGTGAAACTAGCTATTGCAAATGTACCCAGGGAGTTATCTATTATTCTGCTGGAAAAACTTTAGTTTTCATGGAAAAAAGAAGCCTCTACTATCATCCACTGGCAGGTGTATCTGTGTTGCAATTGACAAGAATAGCAGAGCCAAGATTGATCATTCATTCATTCATTCATTCATTCATTCATTCATTCATATGAAATTGCTAAATCATGAGGCATCTAATGTTATAGGACAATCTGAGACAATCTGACTTTCATTATTTAGAACAGTTTAACAGGTGTTTTTTTTTAAAAAAAAACTGTTTCACAGCTGAAATTTACTTCTTATCTTATTGCAAGAGCCGTGGTGGCTCAGTGGTTAGAATGCAGTATTTTAAGCTAATTCTGCCGACTGTCAGCAGTTCGATTCTCATCGGCTCTAGGTTGACTCAGCCTTCCATCCTTCCAAGGTCGGTAACATGAGGACCCAGATTGTCAGGGGAAATATGCTGTAAACCACTTAGAGAGGGCTGTTTCACACTATGAATAGTCTAAGCGCTATTGATGTTGCTATCTAGGATAATATTTCATTTTCAAGCATAGCTTATGTTCTCCAGGCAAGAGCCTTCCTAATACGACACTATATTTTATATTTTAAAAAACAAACTCACTCCAGTGCTATAATCAGAGGCCTTCTTTATCCAGTATAATATTTTATTTTCAAAACTCTTATCCTTCCACAAAACATCAATAGAAATTAACATTAAAGATGACAAAACCTCAAAGGGAAAATATTTTATAAAAAAATGCTGAGAAAAGAAATATGTACCGTGGTATCTTGGTACTCAACTGCTTTTGAAACTCATCGAATTTGGCCCTCAATGCATTTTGATGTGAAAATTTTGTCCCGATACTCATCGTTTGTTTGGTACTCAGCGCACAAAGTAGAAGTTGTCAGTCTCGGCTGCCTTGTGACTCACTACATTACTCCTTATGGGAAAAAATTGTTTGGTACTCATCATTTTTTGATACTCATCGCACCTCCCAGGACCAATTAACGGTGAGTACCGAGGCACCACTGCCTTTTTAAAAAATTTATGCTTGTGAATTTTAATGGCTATCACGAAGTTTGTGACATCGGTTTTCCTCATGGATGTAATTATGAGAGTTTAAGCACAGGATAAATGTGGAAAGGCAAAAAAAAAAGGGGGGGCATAATCTGGATAAGAAAAACAACATGTGATTTTGGGGCATGTGTGACTGTGCACTGCCCAATTTGCAGGGGACACTTGAAAGCAGAAATATCTATTTTTCCCCTTCTGGACCATCATGGCTGCCCCCTACAGCTGCAGGAGAACCTTCAAGTTCATCCCTCATTGGCATTCTTTTTACAAGATTGTAGCCTAAGAATTGGCACTGTAGCTTCTCATGTATCACACTATCTGGCAACAGCTGAAGTATTCAATGCTTTTGCTCATTCATGTTCGATTCTCTGCCTGGACAAGTCCCTGCAGTTTTCTTGGCAAGATTTTTTCAGAAGTGGTTTGTATTGCCTCATTCCCAGGGCTGAGAAAAAGTAACTGGCCCAAGAACACCCAGCTGGCTTTGTGCCTAAGGCAGGACTAGAACTCACAGTCTCCTGGTTCCTAGCCTGATGCCTTAAGCACTAGGCCAAACTGACTCTCCCATTCTGTGATTACATTCAGTACGTTCAGTGGTACCAACCGAAAATAGGCTTGGCAGAGAAAGTCCAATTGATGCCAGATGTCGATCTGACTGTACTTTTAAAAATACCATTAATTCTTTATAACATCCTTAACCTTTACAGTATTAACTTTGTTCTAAAGTGGTAAAAGGGCTTTGTGCATACATGCTTTTAACCACAGAGAATGGTTTAAATTTTGGAGTATGTCATTAAAATCACACATTACTCATGCAGCTCCATGCCTCCACCCCGTAACAGAATAATCTTACCTCTGACAGTTTATCATGCATTTTATGTGTTGCTGAGGTTTTGGCACTTTAACAAGGTTTGGTTAATGAGATGCAGGTGATATTTTAGAAGTAACAATGGGGAGCAGAAACACAAGATGGTCATTTTGCCTCTTGGGTTTGTAAAACTCTTTTACATTGTTTTGGCTACATTGTAGATGGATAACTTTTTATACAGCTTCCCTTGAGTTCCTCCATGCACACTGTGAATCCATCTGGTCTGAATATGGACTCCTGGCCCAGAGCAGCAAATGTGTCTGCTGCATAGTGTAATATGAAGGTTAGCCATGGAGTAAGGCGGAAAAGTAATATGAGGGAACATAAATTGTTTCCTTAAAAGCACCATCATTCAAAACAGTTGATGATTTCCAACTTAATAAATCTTTACTGTCAGTGCCTCCAGCTACCCCACGCAACCTTCCCATAAAATGTCATGCCGTGGGTGTGCACCTGTAAAAATTCTGGTTGGTGTCCATTTGGAAGAGGCAAATTTGTAGCTGCAGGCTGCTCCTGATCATTGCAATAAAATGTAAATCCAGATTGAAAAGTAGGGAAAGAATTGCCAGTGTTATTACAGCAAACAAAGAATGAAGAAAAACAAAGA
The DNA here is from genome assembly GCA_023053685.1 of Diadophis punctatus similis. Lineage (NCBI taxonomy): Eukaryota > Metazoa > Chordata > Lepidosauria > Squamata > Dipsadidae > Diadophis > Diadophis punctatus. The sequence goes on from JALIGW010000001.1 coordinate 152,439,883, forward strand.
TTTGGTGACTGTAAAGGTAAAAAAATAAATAAAAATGATCTAAGGATTAAAATGAACATTTTAAGACATTTCATGAAGAACAATTTTTCAAACATTCCGCAAGTTATTGATAAATGCCTGGGTACAACAATCCTTAGAATGTTGACCTGAAGAAACCCCCGAAACTATCAATAAACTTTTTATTGTTGACTCTGCTTAATTCAATATACAGCAAAGTAACAAATGTGTTTTCTTTGCTTGGATTTTGCTCCCCATGCCAATTTGTCTATCCTACATCATACTGGGAAGAGTTTCCACTGCAAGCCATTACACAGTTCTCAATTTATGACTGTTCTTTTAGAAAAGGTTCAGAGTTATGACTGATTCCCAAAAAGCTACTTATAACCCTGTTCCAAAGTTCTGACAGCCAGTCCCCCTCCCCCAGTCACATGACTGCATTTTGGGCATTCGGCAACTGGCCCACATTTACAGATGCTTGCAGCATCCCGCAAGTCCCACGATAATATTTTATAATGTTCTTGCCAGAAACTGGTGTTTACTTTGTGTTTCCATCAAAACAAAAAACAAAAAACACCCCCTAGCAAACAAGGCGTTTTGCTTAATGACTGCTCCATTCACTCAACAGCCATTGCAAAAAAAGTCATAAAATTGGGTTGGTCATTTATTATTTATTTATTTATTTGTGATATTTATATACCGCCTCACAGTGCAAGCACTCTCTAAGCGGTTTACACCAGTAAGCAATGTATATTTATATTGCCCCCAACAATCTGGGTCCTCATTTTACCCACCTCGGAAGGATGGAAGGCTGAGTCAACCTTGAGCCGGTGAGATTTGAACCGCTGACCTGTGGATCACAGTCAGCTAAAGTGGCCTGCAATACTGCTTCTAACCGCTGAGCCACCTCGGTCATGTGATGGCCACCCTTACAACTGTCACAACTTATGCCATAATTGCCAGACTCAATTACTGTTGTAAGTGGAAGACTCCTTGTATTGGTGAGATGTTGAAGAAGCATGGTAGTAGTATATCTGTGGACGAGAAGAAGCTGTTTCAAGTTAGTAAATGTCATTTCAGAAAGGGCAATTGATGTGTGTATTAATGCAATGGCTTGCCCTGCCTCCTCCTTTTGAAACCCTATCATAGTAGTCTGTTGACTTAATTAGGTACAGGAGCCCAAATAGAAAATTACTTGTATGCTAGAATTGAAAGAGAATGAAACTTTACCAGCAGGATGAGTTCAGAGTTCAGAACAAATAGCAGCAATTTTCTTTTAAATTTATGATAATAAAATGTATGCTTAGGCATTGGCCTCAAGAGGTAAGGCACTCATTTATTGGCTAGCAAGTGAACAATGATGGACAGACAGTGCAAAAAGAGCATAGATCATTCTTTTAAAGTTGGTGCCATAGTCTTGATTCAAGAGTGTCAACTGCTGACTGGAAAGTTTCTTCCTGTTCAGAAAAAAAATGAAGAAAGCTCAGAATGCTTTGAAGTTTCACACTCCCAGGGATGATGTCATTTGACAAATGGAAACTTCACCTTACTCACATTGTGTTTCCACATGGAAGGGCCCCAGGATTTCTAGAAACGACCATTTATCTCATAAAACTTACAGTAATTCCAATAACAGTGAAAACACTTGATAGCTCAGGATGTATTTTATTGGATTCCAGCCCATGAAACAGTAAAAGAATAAACTATAAAAGAATAAACAGGGAGTCAAACTATTCTCCAAAGCACCTGAAGGTAGAACAAGAAGCAATGGGTGGAAACTAATCAAGGAGAGAAGCAACCTAGAACTAAGGAGAAATTTCCTGATAGTTAGAACAATTAATCCGTGGAACAGCCTGCCTCCAGAAGTTGTGAATGCTCCAACACTGGAAGTTTTTAAGAAGATGTTGGATAACCATTTGTCTGAAGTAGTGTAGGGTTTCCTGCCTAGGCAGGGGGTTGGACTAGAAGACCTCCAAGGTCCCTTCCAACTTTGTTGTTATTATTATTAAACAGGTAGTAGATAAGGCACCTATAACAAAAAACTGTGGAAAAATGACAACACAATAGTACTAATACAACATTCATTGTCAGATTGTTGCTGCTTCCACAGTACTAACAGCTATCCAAAAGAACTTTGCTCTGACTGAGGAGAGCTGCTGACAATAATATTTAGAGGAATGCACAAAATCCCACCAGTTTATTTATGAAGGAAAAATGACAATGAAATCCAAGCCGGATGAATGTTTCTTCATTCATTAAGGCAACTGGAAATGTGAAAGTTGTTTTAAGTGTACGCTGCAAGAAAGCTCTTCTAGATTATCTAGTAGTTTGTAGCTATTCTCAATGGGATCTGCTCCTCATTTTTCAGAAAATACCGGGATTTCCCAAACCATTGCTTGAAAACAGCTGGCAAGTAATATTCCGAGTAGTGTAATGATATTGCAGCTGTTGTTTAACAACTACTATAAACCTGCAAGATGGACCAGCATTATCTGTTTAATTTATTGGCATTATTTCTATCCCATTTTTCAGCTTTCTATAGGCCAATGGGGAAGTAATAAAATCTCAAATAGAACATCAATAGTTATACTGTTATACCAGAAATATTAATACAGCAGAAAGATTCCTGCAATGTCATTGAGCCCAGGCCTGAAATAAGGGGACAATCTGAAAATGCCTTAGCAATAAGTGTAGATGAAGACTCAACTATCCATTGTCTTCTCCTGCCACCTGTTTTTTGGTCACTTTAAAAAGGCCTCTTCTTAACACAGATGCCAGTGGAACAAAAACTACTCCAAATTTCCTCAAAATATTTTTTTTCTGAGAAAACTTCTGAAATTATTTTTCTCCAAGGAAATCCTCTTTGCTGAAACTTCTTCAACTGTTATCCATTGCATTATTCTGATGGCTATCATGCCCTCAACTCCTTCCCAGATTGAGGCTTAGGTCTACAGCATTGTGGAGCTTGAAAATACTAGTTAGGCTGCCATTGTTGCCCTTGTTGGTTCTTCCTGGAGGGCCAAAAGCAAAACCAGGACTCTCCTCACCCTCCTCCCTCAAAAAATAAATTTAGGAAAAAGAACCAGGAGGTCTTCCTGATTTGGCTGATGAGGAGCTCCTTCAGCCTGTGTATTTGTGTGATATCAGAATGAGGGAGATGAAAGGCAGATCTAATGGGGGCCAGGACCGTGAAGCTACATGCACTCCCCTGCCAGTTGTCCCCCCCTCCCACTCCACCCTTGTGAGGTCAGTGATCTCCAAGATTAAACAAAAAGAAGAGCGGGAGGAGAAGGAAGACCTGGGAACTCCTTTGAAAAATGCAGACTCAGCGAGAAGACAAAATCCATCTTGGTCGCTATTATGTCTGAGGTGTGGGAACAGCAGTGGAATTGTAAACTTGTTCCAGACAAGGATGCTGAGATTGGGAGGGAATGGGGGGGGAAGCCGGGGAGAGAGGGGGCGAGAAAGACAGACATACACACCACTTGCTTTCAAGCTTTTTTTTTAGGTGTGCATGTCTGTCTTTCTGACCACCACCCCCCGCTCTCCCCGGCTTTCCCCTCCCCGGTTCCCCACCCCCATTCCCTCCCAATCTCAGCGTCCTTTTCTGGAACAAATTTACAACTCCGCTGCTGTTCCCACACCTCAGACATAATACCCAGTAGTGGGTTCTAAAACCCGTTACTATTGGTTCGTGCGTGCGCTCGCATGTGCGCACACTGCCAGAAGCGTCCCGGGTGGGTGGGCGGAGCCTCCCGCCGCCAGCGCTACTGGTTCGCAAAACCGGGCCGAACCAGGAGCAACCCACCGCTGATAATAGGACCGAGATGGATCTTGCCTTCTCGCTGAGTCTGCATTTGGACACTTGTACATCCATTACTGTCAGTTATAAACAAATAATTCAATTCAATAATAATAACTCAATTCAATTTGAATAAATAATTCAAAGAATTCAATTTCAATTCAATCTGAATAAATAATTCAAAGAATTCAATTTCCAAATCAGTCAGAATTTGCTTTAAAAAATGCCATAATACATAATATATACCAATAAATATTTTCTTCCAAAATTCAGATGTATTAAAGCATTTTGCTTCAATGCCCAATTTCTAAATATATTTCTTAAGTTCCCTATATATATGAATATGGTTGCAGTTTATGAGCTAAAAAACTCAAAATAAAATTCAGGGAATGTAATTTAATTTTGTATACATGTATGTGAGTGTACATCTCAGAGACACCAGTGAGCCACGGTGGTGCTGTGGTTAAGGCACCAGGCCAGAAACTGGGAGATCCTAAGTTCTTGTTCTGTCTTAGGCACAAAGACAGCTAGGAGACCTTGAGCCAGTCATTCTCTCTCAGCCACAGGAAGAAGGCAATAGCAAACCACTTCCAAAATCTTGCCAAGTAAAGTTGTCAGTCGCCAGGAGTCAACCCTGACTAAAAGGCATAAAAAAATTATGTCTGTATTCACATACTCTCTCACACAGAGAGAGAGAAATATATATCTGTATATCGTAAAAATTTCTATTTTTGTAACAGATTTTTGTTAAAGTCTGGAATATCTTACTACTTACTAGTCTCAGCTACTAATTTTCAGAGTTTTAATTCCAACTTAACTTCTATGAACCTCATCCCACATTTAAGAGGTTCCTACGGTGGCGTGCATAAGTGCACTAACATGCCTATCGTTAGTCACATTTTAGGTTATTTTTTTTTCATTTTGTCCGTTCGAATTTGCAATTTTTGTTTGATGAATAAATAAATAAATAAAAATATATTTAAGAAGACCCTCTACAATGGAAGGGAAGCCATTACCAATGGCTTTCCTGGAACAGGAAAAAGAGAGGTCGTAGCAACATGTGAATTGTCTGGTTGAGGACATGGTGGCTGAATACCTTGTAAGCTGTTACTAAAGTATGTCAGCCTGGGAAAGATTTTCTTAAAACACTTGAAAATCAAGCTGAACCAGTTTAAAAGTAACATATGCATGTAGCTGACATTAGTCAGACAGATGTCATGCAGATTAAGTCATATCAGAATTCTTTGGCAGGCTTCCTTAATCTACACATGTGAATCTAGATTGATATCATTTTCTCTCTTTAAAAAAAAAATTGTAGCAAAATCTCTTACTATTTTGAAATGGGAAGCTCACAAAAACACCATTACAGTATAAGCCTTCTGTACAGAATCAAATCCTCTCTATAAAATCCATGAAGAAAACCCTTAATTCCACCCCACCCACTCTCACAACCAGGTATATGACCTGGCTCCATTCTTCTCCCAAAATGTCACTTCTGTTATGCTGAAAAGATACTTATTAGCAGTGGTATATAGTTCACCTGAATGTATGAGGAGAGGCTTCAGTATTTTATTGCAGTAGTTCACATAGAAGAATTCAAGATCTATCTCCAGATAACCTCTATTCCAGTTCACCATCTTACAATTTTTATTTTGTGAACAAGTGTCTATATCCTTTTTTTTATTTCCTGCCAGAATTGTTCGCCTGTCTTGTGGGAACTTGAAGATAGCTCAGCAAAACCCGGCCCAACCCTTGAACAAAGCCTTAGAATAGCTCTGCAAGACTCAATTCCAAACTCTTTAGTTCCTCTAAAGTTTAAACAAGATTTAAGCCACACCTTCAGTTTTTCTTCGATTGAAAGTCCCAGATTTCCGCAGAAAGTTTTATTGTCAAGCTCATGAAAAAAAAAATCTGTGGAGTCCTTGCTGCTCTCTGAGCTTGATCGTTTGCTTGCAGATTGCAATAGCGATAGCACTTAGACTTACCGTGTTTCCCCGAAAATAAGACCCTGTCTCATATATTTTTTGAACCCTGAAATAAGCGCTTGGCCTTATTGTCATGTACTCAAAAGCCCGATTGGGCTTATCATCAGGGGATGTCTTATTTGGGGGGAAACAGGGTAGATACCGCTTCACAGTGCTTTACAGCCCTCTCTAAGTGGTTTACAGAATCAGCATGTTGCCCCCAACAATCTGGCTCCTCATTTTACGCATCTCAGAAGGATGGAAGGATGAGTCAACCTTGAGCCTGATGAGATTTGAACTGCCAAACTGCTGGCAGACGGCAGTCAGCAGAAGTAGCCTGCAGTACTGCACTCTAACCACTGTGTCATCGCGGCTCAGATATTGTGTTATCCAACTAAGTAACATCTTCAGTGCCAGGTAATCATCCACAGTGAGCACCGATGATGCTACCTAGACAGATAATGAAACACCTGCAAGCAAACCACCAAGCCCAGAAAGCACCAAGCGCTCCATCCTGAGCTACACAGATTTTCTTCTATTGAAAGAAGTTTGTGCTTAAGAATTGGGGCAAGGAACTATTTTCATTGCCTTAAGAGTCATTACTGCATAATGAAAGATATGCACAAAGCTAACCGTATGCAATATATCTAACAACAGCCTTTTTTTCCTAACCTGACAGTTCTCCCATTTGCATTAATGCCAACACAAATTGTGCGTCTATATTCTAACTGATGAGCTTACTAAGGTGTGACCAGAATCTTCATAGAAATCTACGATTTTTCTGAGCGCAGATGTGCCTTGTAAATAAGAATGTGTTCCAATCTCTGGGGTTGGTAAAGCATAGCAAAATCAAAAGCAGCTTGTTGGGAACATTATTGTTAAGCATTATTTAAAATAAAAGATTGCTCACATATTTAGGGGTTTCGGTTATAATAGTTTCTGCTCAAACTAATCAGCTAGCATTCTGGCTAGTGATTTATTTGTTTACTTGGTTTATATAGCTGCCCTCTAGACAAACCATTCAGGGTGGCATAGGAGTAAAAATAATGAAAACACATAGAAATGAAAAAATCACAAAATACAACAAAAGCACAAAGTAAATTATCCCAGAGGCATTTCAACTATTGAACATACCGTACCAGATGGGTTAGAAAATTAAGGAGGAAAAAACAGAGTCTCAAACAGTGGTGGATTGCTGCCATACCAGTGGCGGAAATTTCCCCCCGCTCGCCAAACCGGCAGCGATGGCCGGCTGGCCACGCCCCCGAACTGGTTCTCCGGTCGCTGCTCTGTGAAAGTTGCTTTGCCAACAGAATCACAACCAATCTTCCAATATTCATTTTTTGCCCGTAATAATCAGTTTAAAGACATAAAAAAGATTTCTTGTGAAATCTAATGAGTTGCTGAACCAGAAAAGTATCACTACAGAAATTTCGGTTGGTAATTGGAGTGGGGAGCCAAACTGGGTGGATGTGGTTTAAGGAAAAAAAAAATTCAGGAACTGTTTACAAACAGTGCAGCAATTTAAAAAAACACCAAGCAAACGTGATTTTGGAGGCAATGGCAATGGAAGTTTCTTAGCGACAACTAGCTAGCTACTGACTGCTATGGATCAGGGGTGGGTTCCCCCCAGTTCTTCCTGGTTCTATAGAACCGGTAGCGACCCGCTGGTGACATCATGATGATGTCACCGAACTGGATCGGTTGGTGCCGGTCCATGGGCACCGCCATCTTTTTTTTGAATTTTTTTTCAATTTTTTTTCTTTCTGAGCATGTGCAGAAGCCGAGTTTCTGGCACTGTGCATGCGGTCGCCATCTTGTTTTTGGCTTTCTTTTTTCTTTTTTAATTTTTTTGAATTTATTTTATTTTTCTACTGAGCATGTGCAGAAGCTGAGTTTTCGGCACTGTGCATGCAGTCACCATCTTGAGGAAGCAAGCCAGCAGAGAGGTAAGTTAGAACCCACCCCTGCTTGTCCCCTAAACTTTTCAGTCCCAGAATTGGTGCAAGGCTGCAAAATAGGATAAGCCTATTTTGCAGCCAGGCACCATTTTCTTTGCCTCCTTCACATTTTTATTTGGTTTTCCCTCCCACCCTGAAAGCAAAAGGAAGCGAGGGGGGGGAGGAAGAAGGATAGCTCAGACTATTGCTATGATTTTTTGCTCCTATATTCTGTTGTTTAGGTATAAATTTTGTTAATGTAGAAATTTTACTTAGAGCCTATTAAACAATGGAGCTAGCTGCCTGCCTGCAATCAGGCTCTGTGTGTGTGTGTGTGTGTGTGTGTGTGTGTGTGTGTGTGAGAGAGAGAGAGAGAGAGAGAGAGAGAGAGAGAGAGAGAGAGAGAGAGAGAGAGAGAGAGAGAGAAAGAAAGAAAGAAAGAAAGAAAGAAAGAAAGAAAGAAAGAAAGAAAGAAAGAAAGAAAGAAAGAAAGAAAAAAGAGGAAGGGAGAAAGAAAGAAAAAGAGAAAGGAAGGAAGGAAGGTAAAATCAGGAGGGAGGATGGAAGGAAGGAAGGAATAAGGATATGAAGGGGGTTCATGTGACTGGGTAGGAGTTTTCTATGGAAAATGGGTCCAAATGGCTCTTTGAATGTCTAAGGTGATTAGGGGACTGGAGGCTAAAACATATAAAGAACAGTTGCAGGAACTGGGTATGTCTAGTTTAATGAAAAGAAGGACTAGGGGAGACATGATAGCAGTGTTCCAATATCTCAGGGGTTGCCATAAAGAAGAGGGAGTCAAACTATTCTCCAAAGCACCTGAGGGTAGAACAAGAAAGCAATGGGTGGAAACTAAACAAGGAGAGAAGCAACTTAGAACTAATGAGAAATTTCCTGACAGTTAGAACAATTAATCAGTGGAACAGCTTGCCTCCAGAAGTTGTGAATGCTCCAAACACTGGAAGTTTTTAAGAAGATGTTGGATAACCATTTGTCTGAAGTGGTGTAGGGTTTCCTGCCTAAGCAGGGGGTTGGACTAGAATACCTCCAAGGTCCCTTCCAACTCTGTTGTTATTATTGTTGTTGTTGTTGCTGATTCCTGACCTAAACTAACAAAAAAAACCCAAATGATTTAATGTGCCTCCTGCATCATTTTTATTACCTCCATGATATCAACCATTCAATTGTTAAGGTATCCAAGACTTCTAAATCCTTTGTTGGCATACTCCTTATAGTAGAGGTAGCAGATCACATGAAGATACATATGAATAAAATCCACTTATATCAATCAGTAGGGCTCATATAGGGTGTTAAGAAAGAAAGAGAGAGAGACAAGAAAGAAAAAGAGAGAGAGAGAGAGAGAGAGAGAGAGAAAGAAAGAAAAAGAAAAAGAAAAAGAAAAAGAAAAAGAAAAAGAAAAAGAAAAAGAAAAAGAAAAAGAAAAAGAAAAAGAAAAAGAAAAAGAAAAAGAAAAAGAAAAAAAAAGAAAAAGAAAAAGAAAAAGAAAAAGAAAAAGAAAAAGAAAAAGAAAAAAAAAGAAGAAGAAGAAAAAGAAAAAGAAAAAGAAAAAGAAAAAGAAAAAGAAAAAGAAAAAGAAAAAGAAAAAGAGGAAGGGAGGGGGGAAGGGAGGGAGGGAGGGAGAGAGAGACAAGAAAGAAAAAGAGAGAAAGAAAGAGAAAGAAAGAGAGAAGGAAAGAAAGACAGAGAAAGAGAGAAAGAGAAAGAAAAAGAAAAAAGAAAGAGGAAGGAAGGAAGGAAGGAAGGGAGAGAAGAGAGAGAGAGAAAGAGAAAGGAAGAAGAGGAAGGAAGTACTATAAACCCTGCCACTAGACGTGGCTTCAGAAGAAACAGCACAGCAATTTAGGGCTGGAATATATCTCGGAGGTCATCTAATCCAACCCCGTGCTGTAGCAGGAAAACTTAAATTGTCTGGATTATTTTGGTGCCTCTAACAGAGAGGAAAATTGCCAGAAAGGAGAAGGAGTTTACTAGGACAAGGCTTCCATGCAGAGGAAGGCAGAGATAGTCCTTGACTTATGACCACAATTGAGCCCAAAATTTTGGTTGCTAAGCAAGAGCGTTGTTAAGTGAGTTTCACCACATTTTACTCAATCCATTACATCTCCTGGCTCTATCAGTCATGTGCAAGCTAGGGAAGTACACCTGAAGGCATGTGTAATGTTCTAATGTACAGAAGTTATGGTTAAATGTGTGGCAGAAAGTGGACTCTGGGTGTGTTTTTCCAAATGCAGTAAGTGAGGTTGAATGTGTAGTTTTAGAAGAGCTGTGTGTGTGTGTGTGTGTGTACATACACATACAGTATATATAGTAGATAATGTATATTTTTGTGTGCCTGTGTGTAATATGTATGTACACATATGGCATATATACATAGGATTAAATAGTATATTTTGGATGTTCAGTAGTAGTAAATAGGGAAATTGTATCTCGTTGAGTCCTTTGAGGCGAGGAGAGGCCAGGTACCCTAACCCTAACCTTTGACGTGAGTGATGTCAAGTTGGCCACGCCCACCCAGTCACATGACCACCTAGTCACATGACCACCCAGCAACCCCCACCCAGTCACATGACCACAAAGCCACTCCCACTCAGTCATATGACTGCCAAACCACTCCCACCCAGTCACATGACCACGAAGCTACGCCCACCAACACATGACCATCAAACCATGCCCACAAAATAAGCCATGCCCACAGGGTGGTAGTAAAAACATTTGGAACCCACCCCTGCTATGGATACAACACTGTTGTTTTTATTTTTGCATTGGAGATATAAACAAAATCCAGGACTTTTGTCTGAAACACTGTGGTGTGTAAAAATGGGACCAGCTATGCCATGAATGCAAGCACTGGATGGAATCTATTATCCCTTTTCTCCGCAGTCAGAAATTCACAAAACAAACCTCAGTCATCCATAAAAAAATGGATCCGAAAAGAAGGTAAGTTTCTGACAGTTGTGTAAACGAGCTTAAACCAAGAGCTTAGAGAAGGGAAATGTATACAGCAGGGAAAAAAGCAAACATTAGATTAAATAGCTTAAAAAAGATTTTCTCAGAGAAAATTATGTTTAAAACTGCATAACTTAGTAGAAGTTATGGAAGATTTGTGAAACTTGTAAAGGTTGCAATATTTTTCTAGATTTAAACAAAAAACAAAAGCCATGGGAAATATATTCTGTAGAACACAAAGTTGCCTTACTACCACAAAGAGTGAAATGGACCAGAGTTTAAGGTTTTTTGAATGGGGTGGCAGTAGGAGTGGGGAAGAAGGGCTATTGTATTGAAGATACCAAAAAAGGAGGGGAAATAGGGGAGAAAGCAAAAGACAAAATGAAGAATTAAAGAAGAATTAAAACTTGGGAGTACAGGTAGACCTTGACTGAGAACAGTTCGTTTAGTGACCGTTCAAGGTTACAACATCACTGAAAAAAGTTAGGGTTGTGGTGGTTTTTCACACTTATGACCATTGCAGCATCCCATGGTTACATGATCAAAATTCAGATGTGTGCAACATGTTCATATTTATGATGGTTGCAGTGTCCCAGGATCATGTGATCACCTTTTGCGACTTTCTGACCAGCAAAGTCAATGAGGGAGACAGAGTCACTTAACAACCATGTTACTAACTTAACAACTGAAAGGAAACACTTAACAACTGTGGCAAGAAAAGTTGTAAAACGGAGCAAAACTCATTTAACAAATGTCTCATTTAACAGCATATATTATGGGCTCAATTGCGGTTGTAAGTCGAGGACTGCCTGTACAGAGGCCTGTGCATTCATGTATATATAACCAGGAATATATTTATAATCTTAAGAGAAATATAAATATTCCAAACATCCTTATCCTACACCATTTCCCAGATCATCAGTTAGGGCTCCAGGTAACCTTTCTTTTAATATCACAAGTCTAAATAACTTCATCTTCATTATAGGGATTTCGTATAAGATGTTTGTTGTTGTATTAATATTTCATCCAGAGCAATTGACATAATTACAATTATGTAACACCGTTCATTATCTAATTACACAAATGATATACATTGACACAAATGATGCTAATTACATCAATGGCTCAGACAGAGTTCGGAAATTTGTCTGACTGAGACATTGATGTAATTGTGACAGATTTGATCTGCTGCATCTGATCTGCTCAATGAGTGCACTAAATCAAGATTTCCTTGTACTACTAATTCAATAAAAGATGCATTTTTGTGTCTCCATATATTGCGCTTCGAAACCAGGCAACTAACCACAGGACTTGAACCGATTTCATATGTGGTCTTAGGAAACAGATAATGAAGCAACATCAGGCTTCACTGTGAGAAACAGTTGAGACTTTTTCCCAATTTTGTCTCCACTCACAACTTGGATAACCTAGAAACACTACAATTTGTATAGTGTAATTACATAGACTGTTGCACTTATGAATTATCTTCACTATCAATTCCTGATGATAAATAAAGGATTTATTTGCCACAACGAGTTTCAATGAGATTCATAAACCTTTCAGGAGAATCTCCCATGGTTCTTATTGAGGGTTTCATTTAATATTGATGAGGTGTCATTGCTTTTAAATGAAGCAAATGAAATCAATCAGATTCATCTAGTTTTGTTCTGCATCTGAGAAAAAAAAGAATCACAAGTCTTATTAGAAAGCAGATACGGAAAAAGCCCCAAAATGGATCTGGTTTGCAATTGCAGTCACGTAAAAATAATGGAATGGACATCATGCCCTTTTCTGGAACGATGAACTTGGGTTTACATATTTACTTTACCAAAAAAAAAGGAGGAATGTACATTTCACATTAATGTTCCTATTCTAAATTCTTGGGGGAATTGTAGAAGATAATCATTGGTGTTTTGTAATATTCACAATGGGATTCTCAAAATCTCATCGGGACAAGCTAATGGGGTGTGTCTCAAAGATAGAGGAGCAAGAATACTTTTAGAAAGCTATAAAAATCTGCAGAGAAAACAGTGGCAATGCCAAATTAGGATTTTTGCCCTCTTTTCTCTGGGGAAAATATTCACATTTGCTCTTTTTTTTTAAAGGTCCTCAGAAAACCCCTATGCACTAATGACCTCAAGTACATTGTGAGGTATGTTGTATTAAAGGCCAATCTCAATATTCAGAATAACAGAGTTGGAAGGGACTTGAAGGTCTTCTAGTCCAACCCAGGCAGGAAACCCTACACCACTTCAGACAAATGGTTGTCCAACATCATCTTAAAAACTTCCAGTGTTGGAGCATTCACAACTTCTGGAGGCAAGCTGTTCCACTGATTCATTGTTCTAACTGTCAGGAAATTTCTCCTTAGTTCTAGGTTGCTTCTGTCCTTGATTAGTTTCCATCCAATGCTTCTTGTCCTGCCTTCAGGTGCTTTGGAGAATAGCTTGACTCCCTCTTCTTTGTAGCAACCCCTGCGATATTGGAACACTGCTATCATGTCACCCGTACTCCTTCTAGACATACCCAATTCCAGCAACCATTTCATTTGCCATTCCCCTATGGCAAACAGTTCCATAGCCTGTTTGCATAGCTTATCAAAAGGTTGGGTAAAGTGTTGATGAAAAAATAAAAAGTAAAGCCAATTTGCCGCTCCTAAGTGCAATTTCTGAAAATTTTCACTTAAAATCATGGGAGACCTTTCTGCTTCGCTATTGGATAACATCTACCATAACCTCTGAACTCTTAGTTTTTGACAAAGTAATACATCTATTTAATTTGAGGGAAAATAATCAAAGAAACCCATCCATGAACTATTATTTTTTCGCAAGTCCTGTTAATGCCTAAAATCCCAAGCCATTCAGATGTGTTATGGGTTCAGTGACTAGTTCTCAACGTTGTGGTGGTCCTGCTGTTCTTTTTTATAGTAATTTTACTAAAGATTGCAATTTAAAAGATAAAATCTAATATAAACTAAGAAAAATAAAACCTGCAGAAAAGAAAAAAAGAAACAAAAATTAAAAAGGAAAAAAAGGCAAGGGTATAGTAAGAACAAACTAAAGAAGTCTATAAAGAAATGACTTCTCCTTTCATCACAACTAGTATAAACAATTTTAATAATTTATCACCTTCTCTTAAAATACAACAAACTATCTCCTCTCCCTATAATTATCTACAAATAAATCCTTAAAACTTTGTTGTTTAGTCCTGGTCAGCAACGTTCTTAAAGGGTACTGTAGATAACATATCTTTTTTAACCTTGCTCAAATAAACCAAATTTATATTCCTTCCCTTTACTTTTTACAATCTTGACTTTTAATCCTTTCACATAATACTGTATCTAGACCTTGATTTCTTTTCATTTTTTCTTTTTGAAGTCTCCTTTGTAAATCTAATAAAGGCAAGTTATTGAGGTCACTCTTTTGGTGTGTTATTGGTATATTCTTTTTAATTATGGTATTAAGGCATCAGCCAGTTTCATTTGTGTGCCAGTATAGCATATCTTTTCATATCATTCTTGTAGCCTGTCATTTTTAATTCCACTTTCAGATCAGTCTCAGTCCTATCGGTTCCTCTTGTTCTTGTTCCTTTTTTGTAATATCTTTTAAACATGGCAGACATCTTAAAATTAAATTGTGAGTCCATTGTTTACAATATCCCTTAATATGTCCAATGCTAAAATATTCTGCCCCATCTGGTATTAATAAGTAAAGTTTAAGAGTTTTTTCTACTTTAATTGTAATCTTTAGTTCCTTCTCATTCCCTCTAATGTCTAATCTTTAAAGTCACATCCTATTATATTAATTTTTAAAAATCCAAAACAACAACATTTTCCCATGGGAAGGATTTTTGTAATTCATCTCAGAATTTTATTTCAAATCCATCTGGATCCTTAGTCCATTTGTACCTTTCCAAAATTAATGTTCTAATCACCCGTTTGCTGTTTACTCCCTCCAGAAAAAAAAACTTTTAAAAAATCCTTAAAGTTGTGCTTAAAACTTATTTTGCTAAGGATTGAAGGAAACTCCCCTGGCACTATAAAAGTTGTCATTCCAAAGGTTCTTAATAGCTGAAAAGCAGTTAACAAGCAATTTCTTAAAGAAAAGGAAGTATGTGACCCCGTGTCCATAAAGATGTTGACAATGGTTTGGGTGAAGATAGTGTTTCCTCACCTCCCAGAATTTTAAACCCACTGGAGACAGCTGCCTTGTGGTCACTTTGTGAGGAAGAAGTGTCTGGAGCACTTATGATCTTGTCTGGAGAGGAATTCCAAAAAGCTGGTCCATTTGCTGGCTCTTTATTCCAGTATGGACATTGGATCCTCTCCCAGCATAGCCATCTTCAGTTCACTATTTCTTCTCCTCCAGTAAGTCTTCTAATGCAGGGGTCTCCAACCTTGGCAACTTTAAGACTTGTGGACTTCAACTCCCAGAGCTTTGCTGGCTGAGGAACTCTGGGAGTTGAAGTCCACAAGTCTTAAAGTTGCCAAGGTTGGAGACCCCTGTCTAATGAACTTAACAGATTCCCCCTAGCCAGAAAAGCATCACACTGATGGCACTGCATGTGAACTTGTCTGATTCGTAGAGAGTGGAAGGCATTACAGTAGCAACCAAGCGGATGTATGTACAAGAGATGACTATTGCCCCAAGCAATGATTGTCGAACAGGTTGGTAATTGCGGCCTTTCCCTCAGGTTTTGCAGGTTTATATTTTTTTCCTAAGTTTGAGTAAAGACAGATTGGGATAACCATGGTGGCACCGAATGGCATGCTGGGAACCATACTCCAACAAGTGGATGCGGCTTTGACCAAGTCAAATGCAATTCAACTTAAAATTAAAATAGAAGATAAACATGAATAGGAAGATCAGATTCCCCCTCGAATGAATGTTTTTTTTTAAAATAATGTTTTTACTTTTTAATGGCTATTATTGTTTTTATTGTACGTTTCTTTTTTTTCCCCAAAAAAGTTTTATTAGTACATAGTACAAACATTTTTTATTTTTCTCCCCCCTCACCCACCCCCTTCCCTCCCCCCCTCCCCCCCCCCCCCGGACTTCCCAGAGAGAATACAGGGCATAATATCAATAAGATAAATTTAAATTAGATTAAAAAAAAGAAAAAAAAAGAAAAAAAAACACTTCAACTCCAAATTGTACATTATACATTGATAAATTACACCATTAAACCTCTGTCTTTTATATTATCTATATATAAAGTAATAATAATAAAAAAGGAAAAAATAAAAATAAAAATACAAGAAAAATACAAAAAAAAACAAAGATAAGATAAAAAACAAAAATATGCAAAGGAAAAATAAAAATTTCCCTCCTCTTCCTTTCAATCGTCTGCCTTAAACAACATTTACTCAAAATTAAATAAAACTTAGATGAATATTACATGAATAATGACTAAATATAAATTACAAAAATCTTAAACTTCATCATAATATTAATAGCATAAAATTGCCATACAACAAATTATTAACTTCCAAAAAGTTCCAAATCATTAAAAAAAAACAAATATTAATAATGGTAATAATCACGAAATTAAATAAAGCTTAAATGAGTGATACTTTATAACTTAACTAAATATAAATTACAAAAATCTTAAACTTCATCATAATGTTAATGGCATAGTATTACCATACATCAAGTTATTAACTTCCAAAAAATTTTAAATCATTAAAAAGTATTAATAATAGTAATAATCTCAAAATTAAATAAAACTTGAATGAATATTACATAAATGGTAACTAAATACTAAGTAGAAAAACTTTAGACTTCATCATAATATTAATGGCATAATATTATTATACATCAACTTGTTAACTCCAAGAAAGAAAAAAAATTCTAAATCTTTAAAAAGTATTAATAATAATAATAATAAAAGGACATAGAGGGGGGAAAAAGAAAACCTAAAAAAAAGGAAAATCCTTCCTTTAAAACAAATCCTTTGCTTTGAAGAAAATTTTCAAGTCTAATTATAATACTTTATAACTTAATAATTTTAATTAAAAAATCCAAGTCTTCAAAAAATATTTTAAAAAAAGAATTAAAGAAAGAGAGGTAAAGAAAGAAGAAAGAAGGAAAAATACAATCATATTAATCTCCATCCATCCAATACATTTCAAGACTACATCTCTTTGTATCTTGATGGCTGCATCTTTTGGTATCTTGATGATTTTAAATTTATCAACTCGCCTTCCCTCTGACCCCGATCCTCCATATCCTTTTCCACATCTTTCTGACTCTGCCATTCACTTTGATTCTTCAAAACTGTTACAATTTGATCCGGTGGAGATGACTTTCCCTCCTCCTCCTCTTCTACTTTCATACGTCTTTCTTCTGGAATTTTAGATATATCAGCCTTTAAAACATTGACATAAAATTCAGTAGTTTTCTTTATCGTGTTCAACCGATATCTTTTTCCCAAAAATTTCACTGCTACTCCTGTTGGTGCTTCCCATTTATATTGTAAATTTAATCTTTTAAATTCATCGATCAAAAAATTAAAATCTTTTCTAGCTTTAAGCATTTTAAAGGGAATTTCTTTCCAAATCATAAGTTCCTGGCCATTCACCTGAAGGTTATTCTTAAACGTCGCCTGTATAATTCTGTTCCGTAGGGCTCTTGTAGTGAAATATATAACAATATCCCTTGGTAAATGTTTTTGTTTTGCATACTACGAGTTGACCCTATATATCTTATCAATTTGTGTAGCCAATTCCTCTTTAGACATTCCAGACACCTGCTCCAAGGCCTCGACCATTCTTCCTTTCAAATCGTCATGTAATCCCTCTTTCAGACCTCTCACTCTTATAGCAAATTCCATTCTTCTGAACTGCGTCATCAACACCTCTGTTTCAAAATTTACAATGTCATCTTGAATTTTATTTATATATTCCACCGAGGTTGCCAAAGCTTGTTTATTTGTTTCAATACACTCCTCCAAAACATCAATGTTCGTTGCTAATCCTTTGCAAACCTCTAACATGTCCATCCTAAGTTGTTGTTCCATATTCTTTAAAGCAGCCTGCATTTTTTTTCCTATATCATTAAGTTTTTGGTTAAATTCTATAATCAGTTCATGTTTCATAATCTTTAAAGTACTTAGTAAATTTTCAGGTGTCAAAGACTGTAAAGGTGTTAACTCAGTAATAAATTGCATTTTAGAAGTATGCCCAGAGGGGTAGTCAGGTCTTTTATTCAAAACAATCTTTCCAGCTTTTGAAGCCATTGTAGTATTTCCAGAGGAGTACAAGGAAAAAGCCAAATCTTTAATTAAAGTTCTTTCCAAATCCAAAAGCAAATAATCTTTTTTTTTTAAAGTTATCAGTTGTTATTTTAATCCAAAATCGGGAGACAGAGAGAGAAAAGCCAGTTTTCCAAGTTAAAAGTTCCCATAAGAGAAAAAGCCACTAGCAAAACGGAAATCACTTTCACTTCTCCTTCCAGCTTCTTCAAACGCCATATTGTTGCTTAATAACTGTTACTTTGTTTCCTTTCCAGAGTGAGAGTTAGAGGAGTTGAAAAAGGAAAAATTCCATACTTGCCCATCTGAGCACCTGGTTCTCTCTGTCTGCTTCTTTAAACCGTAAAATAGTTATAAATCCCATTCTGGAAGCAGCGGTGGTCCCAGCATCTTGCTCCGCAAAGGCGGAGGTTTCCGGATTCCCGGAGCTGGAGACAGGCTGCCTGGGGAGCCCTCACCCTTCGCGCCCCTAGATGGCTCCTAGGGTGCTAGGGGGGCTCTACCCCACCTGTCAGGCTCTCTTCTCCCCCCTTTACCCGGGGCAGAGATTTCCAAGCCACCAGACAGCTGTTCTGGCGGCTTTGGCAGGGAATCGGAAAGGCGCTCAGCGAGGAGCGTCCACGATACCGAGAGCCGAAACCGGAAGTCCTTTATTGTACATTTCTTATCTATGCTGTACGCCGCCCTGAGTCCTTCAGGATTGGGCGGCCTATAAGAACGTTTATTGAATTAAATGAAATGAAATGAAAAGGTAACATGCAATTTTAACAAGTTCTTAAATGCAATTAAATGTGTACCCTCTGATGAAACAGGAAACACACAAAAATGTTTTTAGGAATGCTAAAAAAAAAAAAAACCCTGTCCCTTTCTGTCCCATTAAAAAACAAATCCAGATCAGCCAGCACCTTTTGAAAGGGTCCTAAAGGTGTTTTTTTTTTCAAAAGGCAACTGTCCCCCCCACTCCCCCACCCCCACCCCCAAAAAGCCACTTTGGAACAACCATGACTTGGATGACTGAAAATCTCCATAGACATTTAGCTATGCACTTTGGAGGGGGTTATGTGGCTTTATTGAAGATTTGGGCGGCAGGTGCGGCTCTGGGGTTATTATATTTAGGAATCCATATCTGTTTCTCATTCTACCTCAGAGAATAGATGTGTATCTCAACTATAGAAAGAGCTACAAATTGATTATCTGTTAGTTAAAAACAAAATCTTTGTCACAGCTTACCATCTTCAGTTATCAAAAACTTTTGGGACATAGAGAATCCCTGCTTATTAAAGTAAATCAAAATTGGTGCACAAGCCCTTTTTACATTAATCAATAGTATTGGTTTAATCTTTTCTACCTCAAAGAGAGCAGCTGCTCTACCTTATCTTTAGAAAAAGATCAACCACTGATCTGAAAAATTATGGATCCATTGATTTACTGCCTATTAAGGGGAAGTTACAGCTCTCTGAACAGGAATCTGTCCAACTTGGAGGCAGATAGGTGATCTATTGATTTTTCTAATAGTATTTAGAGAGAATAATTGAAAAGGAAAAGGAAAGGAAAAAACCAGGGATCTTAAAGGAATAATTTCATATCGTTTATATGAAATTGAAAGTAGCTTTTCATTTTACCTTCACAACCAAGTTATAGCAATTATACAAATTATACAATATAATTCCCTCTCTAGAAAAGCAGACTGAAGAGTTACCAATCAAGACTGGATTGCTGATTCTAGTTTATTCAACTTGCATTTTGATGATCTGGTATACTGTATGTGTTTTCCCATTCCAGGTCTGAATTTAAATATCTACCAACCAACTTCTTCTATTATGGATAATTGAGTATTTTAAAACTTTATTTAGCATAGCTGACTGTAGTTTATCATTTTATAGAACTGATGTGAGATTTGTTAAAAAGTCAATAAGAGTTGAAATACTAAAAAGGACAAGAGATGATAGATAGATAACATAACATTTCTTAATATGGGATTTGTTTTATTAATAGAAAATAGAAGTAGAAATTAGAAATTGGGAAAATATTCTATGTATGCTGCTACATAATACAATACATTATTATTATTATTATGTATATGTAAATATTAGATGTTGAAAGATTATTACTATGGTAGCACTTACCCTCGTAAGGGTTGCTGGAGTCTGGGTTCTCCTGGCCCTCTTTGTCTGGCTGTCAGTCCACCCTGGTCCCTCTCTGATGCACCTCTACTTGCCAGGGTCACGTGATGGGATGGTGGTCAGCCTCCTCTCAGCAGGCATGTCATGTGATGGGGTGGTATTCAGTTGGCTGGTTAGAGCTTCTTCCTCTTTCTCTCTCTTCACTCTCTTTTGAACTGCACGCTGTGCTCTCCTTCCATGGCCTCTGCTCCTTCGTTGTTTCCTCTGCTTGCCTCCTTTCACTCAAACTCTTCTCTTCCTCAGGCTTGCATCACAGAAGCCTCTCCTATCCTATCCTATCCTCTTCTATCAGGCTTGGTCCACAGAAGCCTCTGCTATCCTATCCCTTTATTTCCTCAGGTTTGTCCCACAGAAGCCTTTGCTATCCTATCCCTTTATTTCTCTCAGGGGTGGGTTCCTCCTGGTTCGGACCAGATTGCCCGAACTGTTAGCGACCCACTGGTGATGCGACAATGGCATTACGGATCCGGTTCGGTCAGTACCGGTCCGTGGGCGCTGCCATCTTTTTTGGTGAATTTTTGGTGAATTTTTCTGTGATTGGATGGTTTCTCCTCTTCCGCGGCTTGCAAAAGAGCCCTCCCGCCCGCCCGCAGGTTAATACTCACCTTTATTTCTTCGCCTGAAGCACAGCTGATTAGCTCCTCAGCTGTGTTTCAGGCTGAATCCTGCTACTGAGCATGCGTGGAAATGAAATTGCACAGGGAGAACATGCTCGCCACACGCGCAAAACATCGCGATGCGAACCGGTGGCAAAGTTAAGTGGAACCCATCCCTGGGTTTGTCCCACAGAAACCTCTGCTATCCTATCCATTTATTTCTCTAAGGTTTGTCCCACAGAAGCCTCTGCCACCCTATTCCCTTTATTTCTCTCAGGCTTTCCCCATAGAAGCCTCTGCTATCCTATCTCTTTATTTCTCTCAAACTTTCCCCATATATTATTGTTATTGTTGTTGTTATTGTTGTTGTTGTTATTGTTGTTGTTGTTGTTGTTATTGTTATTGTTATTATTGTTGTTGTTATTATTGTTACTATTGTTATTGTTGTTGTTGTTGTAAATTGACCCGTACAATACACTGTTCACCAAGAACCTATGGATGTAAAATAAAAAAGTATAAATATTTTTTTAAAAAAGTTTCTAATAGGACTGAGGACATTTAAAAATGATTTGGAAAAAGTGCCACTTATTACATAGGAGAACAAACCCATCAGATTCAGCAGTCCATCTGCATTTAAAAGACAAAGGCCACTCTTTTGAAGATAGCAAAGTCCACATTTTGGACAGAGAGGACCGCTGGTTTAAAAGAGGAGTCAAAGAGGCCATCTATGTCAACATTGAACAGCCCTCCCTCAACAGAGAGGGAGGGATATGACATCATCTATCTCCAGTTTACAAAACAGTCCTTTCAACAGTTCCAAGAAGGCTCCACGCCCATTTGCACTACTCAGGTGACCCTGAGGACACAGGTAAACCTCCAGGTGGCCTAAACGACTCTCTAAAACTGTGATGGCGAACCTATGGCACGTATGCCAGAAGTGGCATGCAGAGCGATCTCTCCAGGCACGCGAGCCGTCGCCCGTTGCTCTTCTGGGTTCCGGGACGCCGGCCAGCTGGTCTTCAGGTATGCGGGAGCGCCGGAAACTGAAAGACCAGCCACCCGGTGTGCATGTGCGCACTGGGCGGTTGCTCTTCCAGTTTCTGGCGTGCGCATGCGCACCGGCCACCTGGTCATCCGGTTACTGCCGTGCATGTGCGCGTGAAGACCAGCTGACCGGTGCACATGCATGTGCCTGAAACTGAAAGATCATCTTCCCGGCGCGCGCATGCGCACCGGGCAGCTGCTCTTCTGGTTTCTGGCACGTGCATGTGCACCGGCCAGCGGGGCTTCACGTGCGCATGCACACCAGAAACAAGAAGACCAGGTGGCCGGTGCACATGTGCACCAGGTGGCTGCTCTTCCGGTTTCTGGCATGTGCACACACGCGCACACACGCATGTGCGCATGCTCCCGTTTTGGCACTCGGTGCTGAAAAGGTTCACCAACACAGCTCTAAAATAATGCAAATGACCAACTGTCTGCAAGGAGTATAAATCCTTCCATTCCCCACCATGCAGTCAGAGCTGAAGAAGCTTCTTGGATGAGAAGCAGAATGTCTTCTAAGAAAAACAAGAAAGTCCAGTTGCCTCTTGAAAAAGCACCTTTGGGACATGCCACTTATTAACCCATTTATTAGCCCATCACTCCAGCTAGGTGATTGTTCCATTGTTTCCTTGGTATTGATTTTAAAATAGAAACAGATCTAGGTATCATCCGGTTATTATTAATGAGCTCCAGTCCTCAAATCCTGGGCAGCTTTTCAAATGATTTAAAGAACCTAGGAGATTACCTAAAGACCTGAGGCACTCCTTTATAGCAGGGCTAGAGGGTTGATGAATCACCTTCTGAGAATATTGTAGAAGGATTAGAATCACTGTCAAATATTATCCTGATATTCTGTAGCAACAGCTGTACTTTCTTGATTATGCATACTTAGATATGCATATTCAGATGCTACAGGCAAGTCAGAATCTGCTGCAAGCCATAAACCTGTTAGACTACCAATCTATTGGGAATACAAACATATACAAGGTGTAACAAAGTGCTTCTCAGACTCTTGGCCGAGATCAACCGTAGTGTATAGATTTGTGTATTAATTTGGGTTACATCATTGAAGCAATAGGAATCTGACAGATACTATGATTCAAGTCAGAATTGGTTTCTTAACATAATACATGCTAGTATTCAAGCATTTAATTTTGGAAGAGATTTGTATTGCTGAGGCCAAAACAAATCAGGATCATCAAGAATGTGGTATTTGGAATACCATAATAAAATCCATAGCTACCGCAAATAGGTGTGCACATATGGCTAGATAAATTATAATTGCACAATTTTCTGAGCATGCAACTAGCAATCTGGAGACATGCAACCTGGGTAGAGAATCCTACTTCATTGGTTGGAGTACTCTGGCCCTGAAGATGCTGACATTTCTAATATTCTTTCTGTAATAGATCAGCAGGACAAAAACCAAGATGCCAAATGTTTGTCTTTCCATTTCCTGGACACGTTTTTAAAAAGCAAAAAAAACCAAAATGTTCCCACCCATTACACACACACTCTGGGTGGGATATAATTTAAGTCGGTGCCATGTAGCATGGGCTGAGGTTGTGGTAGGACAGCAGCAGGATTGGTTTGGAGATTGCACTTCAACATCATGTTCTGATCCCTCTGTGCCCCCTTTTCTGAGCTGTCTGGAGGACACTGGAACATTTTTTTGATAGAAGAAATGACTGTAGAAATGTTCATAAACCTTGGGAGAGAGACTTTGATGTGGGCTTTCCTATTCTGAGACTGCAGCCCTCTTTCTCCCATCTTGAAGGCTGCTATTTCCTATGGCAGTGATGGTGAACCTTTTTTGGCTCGGGTGCCACAAGGGTGCACGTGTGCACGATAGCGTGCACGCAGGTGCCCACACCCATAATACAATGCCCTCCCCCCATGCATGCGCACAACCCCCATGCTGCTCTCCCCTGCGCATGCGCACAGGCCTCACTGAAGCTGTGGAGCTGCCCTACTACTTACCTTCAGTGGAGCTGGCTTCTACTACTTACCTTCAGATAGTTGCAACCAGGCCTCCCACACCTCGGCCCATTTCTTCTGCAGCCTGCAAGGCTTTCCTGAAGGCCTCTGTAGCCTATAACAGAGCTCTGGATCAATCCAGAGCTCTGTTGTCATCTGCAGAGGCCTTTCCTATTTCCTAAAGGCCTTTCCTGAAGGCCTCTGTAGCCTATAACAGAGCTCTGGATCAATCCAGAGCTCTGTTGTCATCTGCAGAGGCCTTTCCTATTTCCTAAAGGCCTTTCCTGAAGGCCTCTCTAGCCGATAACAGAGCTCCGGATTGATCCGGATCTCTGTTATCGGCTGCAGAGGCCTTCAGGAAAGCCTTGCCAGCTGCAGAAGAAATGGGACGAGGTGTGGGAGGCCTGGCTGCAACTGTCCAAAGCCAAAGAAGTTCCTGAAGACCTCTGACAGCGAAAAGGAGGCTGGGGGTGACGCACACAAGTGAACTTCCGGTTGGGCTATTTTTCGCAGTCCCCAGGCTTCAGGAGGCTTTCAGGGGAGAGCGAAAACAACAGAAAAGAAGGCCGAAAATCAGCTGGCCAGCTGACATAGGGCAACGCCTCGCGTGCCCTCAGATATGGCTCCACGTGCCACCTGTGGCACACGTGCCATAGATTCGCCATCACTGTCCTATGGCATGGGAAAGGACAGCCCACTGACCACAGTGGGGAGGCAGGTATGCTCCTGTGGAAAGGGGTCAACCGGAGGTGGGCAAATCCCAGCCCCTTTCTAAATCTGTACTTCTGTGCTGTACTTCTAAGAAACTATCCATCTTGCAAATAACAATGCATGTGTTGGAGGAAGATGGAAACATCATTTGCATATCAGAACAGATATCTTGAAGTTATATGGCTTCAACTGAGGCAGGGGATGGGATGAAGGATGCATCAGGTGGGTGTATCCTTAAGAGACAGTAAGTGAGTCATTTTTTAAATTTTCAGACCCAGGGCCACACACAATTCTTGACTTAGTCTCATATTGTCCCTATGTCAGTGCTTCAGGGTAGATGAGACTAGGAAACCAAAGTTATGAACACTAGTACTACTTTTATTATACGATTATAGTAATAGAATCTTGCAAGTGTGAATGTGCTTCCTTTCTCTCCACCTTTATCCTAACGAGAACTAGGTAGGGGGGTCAAGCTTGAGATGTTTTCTCAAATTACACTCCTTCTTTGGACTCACATTTCTCTTATCTGACCATTGCTTTGGCTGTACCTCTTCCTCCTGCTCCACAAAGGTTATTCTCACGCACCATTACACCCTGAACCCCATTCTAATTTCAAATACCCTTTACAAAAGATCAGGTTGGAACAGTAACCATAGCCTGCATCTGTCCTGGGAAAAGAAAATGATAGAGAAATTAGGGAGTGTCAAAGGGAGCAAGAATGCTTGAAGAATTAAATAAAAATTTAAGAAGAAGCAAAAATGGTGGCTTCAACTGTTTTTTACTCAGATCCTATTCCACATTTTCCTGAAATCTTTCCATTTTAAACTTTCAGGAATGTGACTGTGGAGAAAAAGTTCTCCACCTCTGATTGTTGAGTCCAAATGGGGAGACACGAGAAGGAATCTTTTGGATAAGTAAGTGGAAAGCAGGGAGGTGAAATAAGCATGGAAAAATTGGCACCAAAGATGCTTAAATTAACTTTTAAAATATCAATCCACGAGTTTAAAATAAAACAAAAGCAAACCCCAGCAGAAAGGGAAACCCTAACAGCTGCTAATTATTGTTGACGCATCTAAAGAATTTCCATTATAGTCACAAGGAGAGTTTAGGAAAAAGGAGAATTGATTTTGATAATCTGGATTTGGCCATGTTAGAAATGTTTCTACACAAACACAGACATATACATTTTAAAAAATTTAGGTTATACTGTAAGAATTAGATCAGGCAGAATCCCTGCTTGTGAAGCCACTGTGTTTCATGAGCAAATGGCTGCAATCCTTAATAGATCACTCAAGTCACACATCTTATGGTTATGCCTACCATTGACTTATTGTGGATTCCCATCTGGATTACAAAGCACATGGATAATTGTGGTAAAAGTCATGAGACCATCCTGCCTGTAAAAAAAATCTTCCCTAGCTTCCAGCAAAGAAGATGACCTCACTCCATGCAAAATTTGTTAACAATTTCATACATTTGGTAGGGAATATTCAATATTCTATTGAGGAGAATAGCAAATACTCCATATTCAAAAGGGAATATTCCATAAACACATCAGATATATGATTGTGGGTGATCTGTTATCAGCGGTGGGTTGCTCCCGGTTCGGCCCGGTTCTTAGAACCAGTAGCGTCGGTGGCGGGAGGCTCTGCCCACCCACCCGGAACGCTTCTGCGCATGCGCAGAAGCGTTGCACGTGCACTTGCGCGCACGCAAACCAGTAGTAAAGGGTTTACCAGTAGTAAAGGGTCTGTTATGCTTATTTTGAAATACTAGGGTTGTGGTAGTTTCACCCAGTCTGTTTGGTAACAGAGTGTTTTAATAGGCAGGCCTACCATTTTGTAGAAACAAATTGGCAGGGAGGCAGACATCCTTTCATTTGATAAGAGTGCTTTAATTCAGCAAAAGGTGTCTAAAATCTCAGACTACAGTGCCCTTCCAGAACATTTTTGCATGCAGGACAGAAAATGACAGAGAAAATGCTTTTGTGTGGCCTTCCAACTATTAACTGTGCAAACATTGATTTAAAATGAGTTGGTTTAAGTTGCAATATTTGCATGGAAAAAAGTCACAAGACGACTCCAAAAATCTTTTTAAAAAAAGCTGACCTCAATTTTAGTTTACTGGTCTGGGCTACTGAGTCAGGAAAAGACAACTTTCTGCCATTGGAGGAAAACAGGGCAAAAAGTTATCATCATACTGAGATATTCTGCTTCCAGTGGACACAAAAACTTGACATAAAAAAAAAGGCAAATCGGCTGATAATAGACAGGAAGGATTAGTGTTGACACAACAGACCTGACCGCACCCCCTTCTCCCCCCAATATAACTCGGCCTGATCTACAGCTGTGTCTGTCTGAAATCACCATTCAGCTGTATGAACAGGGGGAGCACAGGCAAAGATATCGGAAATATGGCGCATTGGGATATTCTTGAGCCTAATTGGGCTGACAGCTCTGACTCCAATGGTGGGCAATGTTTATTTACTCATTGTTGTGTGATGAGCAACTAGAAAGGTATGCCGGCTTTAAACCATGCTGATCTTGGTCCAAATGCTGTCTGGCTCCAGACTCAGTAAACTCGGACAATACAGCAGAAAAACTTCCTCTTTGCCATCGCTTTTAAGTCTCTCCTGGCACAGATATGCAATGACCTCAGATCACAGTTGAAACTAATAAAGAATTCGTCTTCACAAAAATGCAATGTGCTGGCGTAAGACTACATAGATGCAAGTAACAGTAGCAAAAATACTGATAAATGTTGATATGAATAAGCAGCCTTTCTTGTGATTTAATTGCCTTTATACAGCACGCACCCCCCACCCCAAAAGAGCTACTTACATTTTATTGTTACAAATAGAAAAGATAGGAACATAATCAACATCATAATCACAGAATGCCCAACAATACTTTTGTCAAATATTCTAATAGCAAAAATATGTGTTAGGAAATTTTAAACAAAAACAACAACTGAACTTTAATGGAAAAGCAGGGTAAAATCCCGTACATTCATTTTGAATGGGAGAAAGGGGTTGTGGCTTAAATATATGTATATAATAAGCAAACGAACAAGGACAAAAATGACTCAAGTTTTTGCCAATACTAAACAGGGCAAATGCGAAAGGAAACACAAATTGTCCTCTGGAAGATGTACAAAACCACTGTCCAGACTGGGACCTGGCAAGGGATCTGCTAGAGGCCAAGAACAAGGTATAAGCCACCCAGAGCTCTCTCTTATCCTCTCTTTCTGGAAATAGACAATACACAGGCATTATACAAGACAGTCACTGCTTGTATGTCTGAGATCTATGCTGACAAAGCAATGTTCAAAAAGCTGACAAGTTCATTTGGAAAATGTGCAGGTATCGGCCAAGCGGTACCAACCCCAAAAACATATCTCCAATGAATTAAGTAAACAACCACCAACATTTAATAATAACAACAACAGAATAACAGAGTTGGAAGGGACCTTTGAGGTCTTCTAGTTGAGCTCCCTGCTGAAACAGGAGACCCTCTACCATTCCAGACAAGTGGCTTTTAAAAGCCTCTAGTGATGGAGCACCCACAACTTCTGAAAGCAAGACGTTCTACCAATGGTGCGTTTCAATTTTTTACTACCGGTTCTGTGGGCGTGGCTTGGTGGGTGTGGTGTGGCTTGGTGGGCGTGGCTTGGTGGGTATGGCAGGGGAAGGATACTGTAAAATCTCCATTCCCTCCCCTCTCCAGGGAAAGGATACTGCAAAATCCCCATTTCCTCCCAATCAGCTGGGACTAGGGAGGCAGAGAATAGATGGGGACGGGGCCAGTCAGAGGTGGTATTTACCGGTTCTCCGAACTACTCAAAATTTCCGCTACCGGTTCTCCAGAACTGGTCAGAACCTGCTGAAACTCACCTCTGCGTTCCACTAGTTAAGTGTTCTCACTGTTAGGAAATTTCTCTTTAGTTCTCTCCTTGATTAGTTTCAATCCATTGTTTCTTGTCATTTCATACACCAATTTGGTATGATGGTTGAGACCCCAGGCTGGAAACCAGGAGTCCATGAGTTCTAATCCCATCATGAACACAAAGTCAGGTGAGTGACCTAGGGTCAAAGTCACTCTTTCTCAATCGTAGGAAGAAGAAGATAATGGCAAACCACTTCTGAAAGAAAAACACATCAAGAAAATTGCAGGGACTTGTTCTGACACAGGATACCGATTGGTCTAGTGGAGAAGGGGCTAACCTAGAAACCAGGAGACGGTGAGTTCTATTCCCACCTTAGGCTTGAAAGATGGTGGGTGACTTTGGGCCAGTCATTACCCCTCAGCCCAACTCACTTCACAGGCTTGTTGTTGTGGGGTAAATAGGAGGAGGAAGTAGTATTAGGTATGTTCTCCACCTTGAGTTATTCATAAAAAATAATAAAGATAAGATATAAATAGATGCATAAAATAAATATTAGCTTAATCATGCATCCAGAAAATTATAAAAGAAAATATGTACAGTTGCTTTGAGTAGTAGTGACATTGGCAGCAACCCTTTCACTTTAGAGCACAAGTTAACTTCCTGTTTGTTTTGAGGACAGTTAGAATGTGGAGACCACATGGTGAGGACATGCACAGTTACATGAAATTGAATCTGTTACAGTTTGCAGTTGGTGAAAATCTTTCAGGACTGATGTCATTTGTTTTCTGTCCCTTGTACTAATAGGCACTTGGTCACCATATCAGGTGCATATCAGGTGCTATTTCTTCAGACTTTTAAAGGAAACCTCCACTAAAGCACATTGGAGTAATCCAGTTGAATTGTAACGCAGTGATGGATCACTCTTGCCGAATCTGACCAACTATGAAGGGTTGTATTTATGCCAACCCACTTTTCATCTGACAATCTATTGACAGCTTGGAATCAAGGAGCATTCCCAAATCTATTGTTTCTGGGTTCACATGTTTTGGTTCAGTCCCTGAATCTATTTTTTCTTCTTACCAATAGCATCTTCCTCTTCCTTTTAGCTTGTCTGCTTCATTCAGACCATTACTGAAATTGGCTCCCATTCTGTGATACGCTCCTTCGTGTAGATGTGCGAAACAACATAAGGACAATAAAGAACCCTGTGGGATACCACAGTTCTATCCTCTGTGGCAAACTGTGATCTCCCAGTGTGAAGCCCTGCAAGGCTGGCAAACTCAGGAAAGGTGAACCACATGGATTTCCAAAAATATCTTTACTGCTTAATAAGGCAATGTAACTGAAACTCAAAAGCTCATCCAAGCAGTTCTGCCACTCAACGTATATCTAGCATAATCCTTCCCCTTCCCCTTGGCTGAGGTATCTCATTTGCAATTTTCCTCCCTCTCCCCCAACTTCCCAGGGACAGCTACACATTCCATCACACCCACCAGCAACATCTGGAATATTCCAGCAGAAAGAACTGAAACCACTGTTAAACATTGCCCCAAGGGCCGACCCCACCAGACCACCCAAAAGGATATCATTCTTATTGGAGAAAATGACCTGAACCCCACATTAAGCATTAGGTAACACTACTGCAAACGTATTATTCTAGCCAAACACTATAGCCTTCAGCCAAATGAGCCATCTTCTATAATAGGAGATTAATAGATTATGAGCATGTAGATTATATAAAGAGACATAGGCCATTCATATCCAAACAATCACATTAATATTCTTGGAGGGATTAGATTAAACTGCCCAATTAATTATATAAAAAGTTGACTTACCGCATGTGTTTAAAAGTCATAGATTCTTTTTGAATGAAATTTAGAATAAAGACGAAGTTATTTACGCTTGCACTTTGGGACAAAATTCACAAATGAAGTTTCACCTCCTTGGGCTTTTGGATGAAACTACTTCAGATGCTGACTTTTTTTGTTTGGATTTTTGCATTGAAGCATAATAATTACTCATTGAAGTTCAATTGTTAGAATTATTAATCTACAAGTGTGGCTTTCCAAAAACTTCTCACCTGGCCTTTTGCATTACATAGGCACTGTTTCCATTCTAACATAAGGTGATGACTTCTACAAGGAGCCGTGGTGGTGCAGGGGTTAGCGTGCAGGACATGAAACTGCTGGGCGAGATCATCCGCAGGCATGGGGTGCGTTTCCATCAGTACGCTGACGACACCCAGCTGTACATCACCACCCCGTCTGATTTCAGAGAGGCAGTTGATGTAATGTGCCAGTGCCTGGACGACGTTAGGATCTGGATGGGGAGGAACAGACTCAGACTTAATCCCGACAAGACTGAGTGGCTTTGATATTGCCTCCTAAGGACCATGACAATTGTCCCTCCTTGACGTTCGAGGGAGCGAAACTGACCCCCTCGGATCAGGCGCGCAACTTGGGGGTCCTCCTAGATCCACAGCTAAAATTGGATCACCATCTCTCCGCTGTGGCTAGGGGGGCCTTTGCACAGGTTCGCCTTGTGCACCAGTTGCGGCCATACTTGGAGAAGGAGGCTCTACTCACGGTCACTCATGCCCTTGTCACCTCGCGCCTGGACTACTGCAACGCGCTCTACATGGGGCTACCCTTGAAGAGTATCCGGAGACTTCAGCTGGTGCAAAATGCGGCTGCGCGTGCTGTGGTGGGTGTGCCAAGGTACACCCACGTGACACCTGTACTCCGCCAGCTGCATTGGTTGCCCATTGGTCTCCGGGTCCAATTCAAGGTGTTGATCACCATCTTTAAAGCCCTTCATGGCTTAGGACCAGGTTATCTCCGGGACCGCATTCTGCCTCACACTTCCCTTCGACCGGTTAGGGCCCACAGAGTTGGCCTCCTCCAGGTCCCATCGGCTAAGCAATGTCGCCTGGCGGGCCCTAGGGGGAGAGCCTTCTCTGTGGCAGGCTCCGTGCTCTGGAACCAACTTCCCCCAGAGACCCGAACCATCCCCATCCTGCTGGCCTTCCGGAAAGCTGTTAAGACCTGGCTTTTCCTGCAGGCTGGGGTTAGAGCTTAATCCATTTGAGCTCATCCCCAAGTATGTATGAAGCTGAATGGATATTAAATGTTTTTAAGATGTTTTTAATTTTTATATCTGTTTTAATGTTTATTTATATTGGTTTCTTGTATTTTTTTCTGTTGTACGCCGCCCGGAGTCCTCCGGGAGTTGGGCGGCATATAAGAAACACCAATAAATAAATAAATAAATAAATTGCAGGCTATTTCTGCTGACTGCCAGCTGCCTGCAATTTGGCAGTTCAAATCCTACCAGGCTCAAGGTTGACTCAGACTTCCATCCTTCCGAGGTGGGTAAAATGAGCACCCAGATGGTTGGGGGCAATATGCTGATTCTGTAAACTACTTAGAGAGGGCTGTAAAGCACTATAAAGCTGTATATAAGTCTAAGTGCTATTGCTAGTGCTATTGCTACATGTTATTGGTCAAGACAAGAAATCAAATGCTTCTTCTCCAAAAGTTTTCATGGGCTGCCTGATTTCTATCCCCATAGAAATTGAAAGTTTCTTCTCAGAACTGTAATTGGTAGGAGAGTTTTGTTGATCTATGTCAAGAGTGTCAAACTCGCCACGTCACGTTGCCGTGACGTTTCGTGATGTTTTCTCCATTCGTGGAGCTGGGGTGGGCATGGCCTGCGTGTGACGCATCCAGCCCGCGAGCCGCCAGTTTGACACCCCTCTATGTGTTCAATGTGAAGAATATATCTCCCCCCTTGATTATGAATGAGAGATACTCTTTTTAATTTTTGTAGTTTTTAATTATTGTACTTTTTATATTGTGGAATGGATTTTGACATGTTGTGAGCCACCCAGAGTCCCCTGGGAGTTGGGCGGCATAGAAATCCATTTAAATAAATAAATAAATAAATAAATAGACACAATAACATCTGTCACTCTCCAGCAAAGAAAAATGACAAAGGATTTTTCCATTTCCATATATAGTCCTTTTTCTGCAAATCATCATCATCAAAGATATCATCATCATCATCATAATCTCCTGGTTTATGCTTTAGGTGACCAAGGACATGATTAAATAATTATATATTGGTTGCTATATTACACAGTTTGAACATAAGTAATGAACAAATATCCCAGCAATGAATTATTAGCTCAGGACCACCTAGACAACACTCACAGGTACTCACACATAAAGTCTGTGTTCACACAAGATGCTTAATTAGGCCATAGGCGATTCACACAAAGTATTAAGCTTGGTTAGTATTAATCGTGGTTAGTTTTCTGTGGCTATCCAGTGGCTTAGTTTATGGTTCAGTGGATTATATGGTCCTGACAAATGGTTTAATTTAATATAAAAAACCCAGAGAAATAGTTGTGTGAATGCAGCCACAGAATGCTTGTATATAAAATTTAGAAATCAGCAGATTGAAATACCCAGAGAAAGAAAACCTATATCCTTGTTGGCTGTTCTGTACAGACCAGAATAGGGTGATCCTGGAGGAAAGAATTGTCACCTCTTATATCTAAGAGACTTTCTGTACCCCAACAAGATTTACAGCCCAATAATACTTAAATAACTTTTGCTTGTCTATCTGGGTCTGTCTGTAAACATACAGCCAACAACATAAACATCTTGATAGTTGAAAGTCAGCTTTCAATCACTGAGGCTTTTACAATGGATTATATTTGGACAGGAAGTGCATGCTTCCCTGTAGAACGTCCTACCACAGATGGTTTCCTCCCGGTTTGGACCGGATAGGCCGAACCGGTAGTGATCCGCTGGCGATGTCACTGTCGGTGGCGTTCCGTGCATGCCGCCATCTTTTTTTGTGGATTTTCCCCCTTATGCGGGTGAATACCGACCTTTATTTCTTCACCCGAAGCACAGCTGATGAGCTCCTCAGCTGTGTTTTGGGCTAATTCCTGCTTCTGATCATGCATGAAAGTGAAATTGTGCGAGGGGACACGCGTGTGTGAAAAACATCACGATGTGAACCAGTGGCAAAGGTAAGTGGAACCCACTCCTGCGTCCTACTCATAGAAAATTTCAGTGATTTGCAAAGACCCTAGTCCTCATGGATGCAGCCTATTCCCAGCCCCAGTATTTTATGGCATTTAACAATTGTGTGTTGGGTGCTATCGCCATCTCTTTTCTGTTTTTCTTGATCTCTGTGTAACCCTTTTGCTGTTTTTCTGGCTGCCTTTATTTGCCCTATCTGAGACATCAGGTTGGAGTCCAGCCATCATGGAAATCCCCAACTCAGCCATTCTGAGTGAGAACAACATAGACCGGGAGCTAGGGTTTCATTTGTATGTCATAGTTTTAATACTCTTGGCGGACTTTGGGAAACCTCATTGAAGTTCTTCCTGGCTAGAGACTGTTCCTACCATTTCCCGGTTCAGAAACCATCCTTCCTAACTCTTCCCACAGTCAAGGAAGAATCTGCCACAATTCATTTGTGATACTTTCCCAAATTGGATGTGACGGGATCAAGTTCCACATACAAGGGGTCAGAGAGTGTGCTTATTAACCAAAGGGGGAAGCAATCCTATTGTGCAATCACACACTTCGACAGCAGCCAAAGTCTATTCTGTAGGAAATTTCCAATCAAAAAGGAAATGTTAATTGCTTCAGTAATGGTTGGTTCTCACACTTTCAGAGATAAGTAACAGAAATGTGATACATCAGAGTGTCTTGTTTGGTCTTGAAGATTTTCAGGTGTGCCAAAGCAAACACATCCTGAATACTTTCTAGCATTGATAAACTAGAGTCTCTCTCTCTTTTTTTAGAAAATATGCCCTGTTCAAACAGCATCTAAGGTCACTTATCAGACTCACAAAGAATAAACTAACTCCCTGGTTAGAATGGAAAGTAAAACAGAGAGTTCTTACTGATTGTGTGATACATTGATAAACAAAATTGTGTCCAGATTTGAAGAGTAACAAGAAAAGAAGATTCCCTCCTGCCAAGAATTTACAGTCTCCAATTGAAACCAGAAGATTTTCTTTTATGAAATCTTGAGGGCAGGGGAGGGTTCCTAATTTTTTTACTACCACTCTGTGGGCGTGGCTTATTTTGTGGGTGTGGCTTGCCAGCTATGTGACCGGGTGGGCGTGGGCCTCGGGAGCTTGGCAACGGCCGGAGAAGCGAAAGGGGGGCATTGCCCACCCGCAATGCAGCCCCCCGCAGTGGGAGCAGCAAGACCACAGCAGTGTCTGGCCTGAATGCTTCTCCCCATTCGATGATCCTAGGCTCCTGCCGCCTGTTCCCCCTCCCCTCAGCAGCTCAAGAAGCCTCGAACATACGAAAATGCCTAGGATCATCACCGCCGTTCGTGGCTTCTCGGACTGCTGAAGGGAGGGAAACTGAGATAGGTCCTGCCGCCCATTCTCCCTCCCCTCAGCAGCTCGAGAAGCCTCAAACATGCAAAAATGCCTAGGATCATCACTGCGCATTCGTGGTTTCTCGGACTGCTGAAGGGAGGGGAATGGAGATAGCTCCTGCCGCCCGTTCTTTCAGCATCTCACGTGCTCCTCAGCCATCCTCCCCTGCTTGGACTCACTGTGGGGTAGAAAGGCAGCGCATGCGCAGTGCCGGAAGCTCGGCTTCTAGGCATGTGCAGAAGAAAATTTAAAAAAAATTAAAAAAAGTTTTTTTAAAAAATGGCGGCGCCCAGGCACCGGCAACCGACCACACCGGTACTGTGATGTCACCAGCGGGCCGCTACCAGTGCTATAGAGTGGACCGCACCGGTAGGAACCCACCACTGCTTGAGGGGTGGGGGAGTCAGGGAACTTTGTTTGTCTACATGATAATTGCAGCAAGATTATATTATGTGCAGAAAAGACTTGATACTTCGCACAATGGATGGTGACAATGATGGAAGTTGCTGAGATGGCCAAATTGACATCTTTGATCAGAGAAAAGACATGAAGTTTAATGCTGACTGGAAATCCTTTATAGATTTTATTGGGCTTTTGGCTTTGTCTTTTCTTTCTTTTCTTTGATTCTAAATACTGGTTTCTGTTAGTTTTCATCTTTCTTGTTCAAAACGTTAATAACATTTTAAAAAGGAATTTACAGTCTCCAACACAGAAGAAGCTACTGGCAGAGGGAAGAACATGGAGTCAAGGAGAAGAAAGGGAAGAATATTTATTCACAATTCAGTTATAGATAGCGTTTAATTTCAGTAGGAAACTGGAGCTAAAGGACTGAGCCACAAGCTTTGAGGGGAATTATGCA
Source organism: Diadophis punctatus similis (assembly GCA_023053685.1). Lineage (NCBI taxonomy): Eukaryota > Metazoa > Chordata > Lepidosauria > Squamata > Dipsadidae > Diadophis > Diadophis punctatus. The sequence goes on from JALIGW010000001.1 coordinate 152,475,477, forward strand.
CTCCAAATAGTGAAGCTGCGTTTCGTGTGTCTAACTATGAAAATATAAATCACTGGGGCTTTGTAATGCTCTCTTAACATTTGAGATAAGTGTTGCAACATATGGATTATTTTCCACTTCTATTAACCCTTCACATAGAATCATTCTTTGTCATTTCCATTCCCCCACTTGAATTGAGATTCTTTCTCTGAAGGTTGTAAAGTTCTGACTTTTTCTTCAAAACATCAAGAGAATAATTAAAAGTTGAGGTTAAACATAACTAATTTTGATATGGCAAATCCAAAATGTAATCAGTTGCTTGACTTGAACTGAAAAGGAAGCTAAATGCAATCATTTTTCAGCCAGAATGGACTTTACTTTTTCAACTGAATCATCATCATCATCATCATCATCATCATCATCATCATCATCATCATCATCATCATCATCATCATCATCATCATCATCACAACAACAACAATAATAACAACAACAGCAACAATAATCATTATCATTATCATTGTCATTGTCATTGTCATTATCACCATCACCATCACCATCACCATCACCATCACCATCACCATCATCATCATTATCATCATTAATTATTATCTCTTTTATTCATTAAACATGAAATTCAGTCAACTGAACATTTAAAAATGTGTCACAAATATCATTGACTGGTGCTGATGGTTGATGGTTGCTGCCAGCGTCCTAGGTATCAACCAAGTATCTTCTTAAGATATATGATGTTCCGAGTAGTGGCGTTTTTTGCAGTTCCGCTGGTGTTATTGCAGGGAGCTGTAATTCCTTTATGTGTTTTGTAAAATTCTTGGACATGGTGCCAAGTGTCCTGATGACAATGGGTATCACTGTTACATGTTTCATCCATAGCCGTGTAGTTTCAATGGCCAGGTTGCAATATTTCGTTTTTTTCCCCCAGTTCTTTTTCTTCGACTCTGGTGTCTCCCGGTACAGTGATATTAATAAATTGTACACTTCGGTTTTCGACAACTGTGATATCTGGTGTGTTGTGTTCCAAATGACAATCCATCTGTATTCGAAAGTCCCACAAGGTCTTCACTGTCTCATTTTTGACAACTTTTTCCACTTTATGTTCCCATGACTTTTCAGATACAGGTAAGGTGTATTTTTTACATAATGACCAGTGGATTAATTTAGCAACTCAGTCGTGGCTAGCTTTGTAATCAGTTTGTGCAATTTTGCTGCATTCACATATTAAATGTGAAACAGTTTCGACTTTGTCGTTGCAAAGTCGGCAGTTTGAATTGTCAGTGGATTTTTGTATCTTTGCTTTCATGGCATTAGTTTGTAGTGCTTCTTCTTGAGCAGCGAGTATTAAACCTTCTGTGTCATCATCATCATCATCATCATCATCATCATTTCATTGCACAGTCAACCAGATGTTCAGACTGGGTTTGACATTTTCGTCTACCTATCGAGTCCTTACCAAGGACCTGGGATAGGCAAATCTGGATGTTTGATATTATTACAGATATTATCACAGGATGGAAGCTGTTCCAAGTAAAGCCGCCTTCTGCAATTGACTGATGGCAAATTTGTCAATGCCTATGGTGTTCAAGTGGTGCTCCAGTTGTTTTGAGATTATTGTTGTTGTTGTTGTTATTATTATTATTATTATTATTATTATTATTATTATTATTATTATTATTATTATTATTATTATTATTATTATTATTATTATTATTATTATTGATTTAGTCTTCAATTCAATTCATAATCTGGGACTGGTAAAAATTTAACAATTGTATTGTATTATTATTACAATATAATTATAATAATATTAATAGTAATGTATTAATATTGTTGTTGTTGTTGTTTTTATTGTTGTTGTTATTATTACAAACCAAATACAATGAATACAATCTACACAACAAAGCACAGTAGCATCTTAGTCTAATAAATGTACTATAACATAAGCTTCACAGGCATAGGACTAATATTTCTAAATGTAATGTGTTTATTGTAAATTATGCAAACAGAAATGTTTTACTATGCAGATATATTGAATCAAGGTTAAAAAGGATATCAGTTCACAGAATAACTGCAATATACTCCTAGCTCTCAAGATTTTACTTGAACTTTTCTTACAAAGTACACCAACATTATTTCTATTGTTAAACTTTGCAAAAACTTATAATAGGGAAAATGGAGAAATCAAAAAATACCCAATAATTGGATAATTTTGGATTACCTATATACATAAGAAATACATTGCTGGAGAGAGGTCCTTGATTCAAGTTAAGGAAGATCATAAGTATAAGCATAAAGAACACTAGAAATTTATTCTACAGTAGAATATTTTGAAAATTGTAAGGTTAGATGAGTTTTTGTTATTGAAAAAAAAGTCACAATCTAACAAAGGAGCCAATATCAATATTAATATTAATGTATTATTGTTGTTATTATTGTTATTATTATTATAAATAAAACTTATTTATTTACTGATAAAATTTATTTTTAGACTTGGAAACGATAAGGGGAGCAATAAGTCCCATACGGACAATATTGGAATCTGATCTAAATCCCTAACAATTTCTCATTCATTCATTCATTCATTCACTTTTTTTTTTCAAGATATAGCCTACTTTTCCCACCGATGCTACAATGACCTGGAATTTCCCAAACAGCTTATAGGTGGCAAGTTTTCCCACCTGGATCCCTATTTGAGAGAGGATGGGAGATTGGAGTGGCAGGTTTTCATTTCAGTGCATTTCAAAGAGATCAGTTCCTGCGCTGAAAGACAAGCCCAAGGCGGTGTTTTATAGAGCAGAAGATATTAGGAGGGACCAATTATCACATAAGTAGTTCTCACGGCTTTGGGTTGGCACCGCATGCCAGGTTGCACATTAACTTCTTTCACTTCATTTTGCTCCGTTTAGTCAACATTCTCAAGTGGTTGCTTTGTCAATTGTTCCCCTTGCTGATGTTTCAACAGCCGATCACTACTTGATGCCAGTACAGCCTGGCTAATAAGAAATAGACCAGTGGGAAACCTGAGACCGAAAGACAGTTGCTGCAGCATGGAGTAGTAAGAGGTTGGTGGTGGTGGGGGGGAGGAGGAGGTAAAAAGAAAGAAAGAGAGAGGAGGAAAGGATCCTTATTTTTTTTTTTTTTACTGAATCCTTCATTTCTCCTCCCCTCCTGGAATACAATATTATTCTGTTCCACTGGAAGAGTATTGCATGAGAGCAGATGTGCAGTTGGCATGGGTTGTCTCTCCTCTTCCACTATATCTGCAACACCCACTAATGTACACCAAAGGCTAGCTGGAAAAGAATGTGAGCCCCCCCCCCCAATGCATAAGAATAATATACTTGGTTCCTAAAGAAATGCATGGAGGAAGAAACTGCTTGTGGTGTCATTTTTCCCATGTACACCCTGCCAAGTCCTCCTTTTTCCCATTAACCTTAGAATAGAATAGAATAGAATAGAATAGAATAGAATAGAATAGAATAGAATAGAATAGAATAGAATAGAATAGAATAGAATAGAATAGCAGAGTTGGAAGGGACCTTGGAGGTCTTCTAGTCCAACCCCCTGCTTAGGCAGGAAACCCTACACCACTTCAGACAAATGGTTATCCAACATCTTCTTAAAAACTCCCAGTGTTGGAGCACCCACAACTTCTGGAGGCAAGCTGTTCCACTGATCAATTGTTCTAACTGTCAGCAAATTTCTCCTTAGTTCTAAGTTGCTTCTCTCTTTGATTAGTTTCCACCCATTGCTTCTTGTCCTGCCCTCAGGTGCTTTGGAGAGTAGCTTGACTCCTTCTTCTTTGTGGCAACCCCTTTCCCAGTTCCTGCAACCGTTCTTCATATGTTTTAGCCTCCAGTCCCCTAATCATCTTTGTTGCTCTTCTCTGCACTCTTTCTAGATTCAATATTGACCTTCACTATTGACCTTCAAAATCTTCAATATTGGTTGATTATTTCCATCAACTCAAGAAATGCAACAGCAAGATAAACCACGTGGGCCTCCAACAGAGGTGTGCCCTTGGTTGGACTGCAAAACCATTTCAAATATTCTGTCTACCCTAATTTATAATGCGGTGGATGGGCTCTTATACACTGAAAATACATTGGTTTACATTCCATGAATCTGTTTTAGACATTGATCCAGCTTGATCTCTTTGTTCTAGCCCTCCTACTTTTGGAAATGTCTCTCCTGGCCCATCATGTCAAATGCTCGAATTGTGCAGTCTTGTTACTTTATGGATCTCCCCACAAGTGCAAATTCAAATTTTTGCTACTCCAGGGAAGAAAAAGTTCTCTATTCAGAATAAAACTAGATACAAATTCTGCTAATCCAGGAAAAGAAATGCTATCACTCAAAATAAAAATAAAACTGCATTTCTTCAGCCCTAGTAATACATCTAGCACGATTCTTACCATCAGCACTTTCAGGGAAAGATCTGAGGGTGAAGCCTGATCTACATGAAAAATTTGTGCAGAATCTATTTGTGCAGAATCCATTTCCAGTTTTTGGTGTTTCTTTTTTATACACAAAAATCAGAAGCTGTTGTCTCTCCTACTTGCTTCACTTGAACTTCCAGAAGAACTAACTCCAATGACTGTGGAGGAATCACAACATATACGGGCCAACATGCAACAATTTTGTGGTCACCAAAATGTTGCTGGCAATGTGGGCTCTATTCTACATACTTATTTGGATATGATTTTTCATTGAGGTCAATAAATTATGCTGTTTAGAATCCAGTGGGTTAATCTGTTTCAATAAATCCAGCCACAAGGATGATTAAATAAATGTATTGGGGTGTTTACATGGACTAGAACGTCCATATTCATGGTAACAACATGATCAAGATTCCCATCGTTTTCTTCAATCTGTTTGTTTGTTTCTTTTTAATTTCCCAGTTCATTTACAGACCCCTCGCATCCTGGACATAAATTATTTCAACTCCTACCCTCAAAACGACGCTCTAGAGCACTGCACACCAAGACAACTAGACACAAGAACAGTTTTTCCCCGAACGCCATCACTCTGCTAAACAAATAATTCCCACACACTGTCAATCTATTCACTAAGGCTGCATTGCTATTACTATTAGTCTTCTCATTGTTCCTATCACCGATCTCCTCCCACTTATGACTGTATGACTGTAACTTGTTGCTTGTACCCTTACAATTTATATTAATATTGATTGTTTCCTGATTGCTTATTTGTACCCTGTGACAATCATTAAGTGTTGTACCTCATGATTCTTGACAAATGTATCTTTTCTTTTATGTACACTTAGAGCATATGTACCAAAGACAAATTCCTTGTGTGTCCAATCACACTTGGCCAATAAAGAATTCTGTCTGTCTGTCTGTCTGTCTGTCTGTCTGTCTGTCTGTCTGTCTGTCTGTCTATCTATCTATCTATCTATCTATCTATCTATCTATCTATCTATCTATCTATCTATCTATCTATCTATCTATCTATCTATCTATCTATCTATCTATCTATCTATCTATTCAGTCATCAGCCCTGGAATTTCTTAGTGATTTTCTACCTGTCCTAAGCAGACCTGACCCTGCTTAGCTTTTTTCAAGAAAAGACAAAGTTGCCACCTGGATTTCTAGGTTTATTTTCTTTAAATATTGACAAATCATCCCAATCCATGTGAACTGCTTCCTTTTGTCCCTAATTCTAGCAGAGATGGCCTCTTAAATGTGCTTTTCCCCCCCTAGTGATTTGTGGTAGAATAGACTAATATAGGACATTCTTGATCCAAGTGGCCCAGATATAAAAGTTCCTCCCTATTCTGTTTTATTTGAGTCTGAGCCCTATGAAATTTTTACCTCTCTTTAGGAGATTACAAGTTTCCCAGGCTTTTAATTTAATGTTTATGATTTTTTGTGTGCACTATTGGTTTGTGTGTGTGTGTGTGTGTGTGTGTGTGTGTGTTTTTGCCACACATTATTGGTTCAGCTATTATATACCTTCAAATATATACAATTTGTCTGACTCTAGTTATCAGTTTTAAAATTGTTCTTAACATATTTTTAATCATTTTCTGCTAGGAGATCAGTTTTAACACCATAAATACTTTTCAGAAATTGTATAAATAAATACATGCATTAATAAATAAATCTTGCGAGATTACTACTGTTCATGTCCATAGTGGTTACAATTCCACAATATATTTTTTGTAATAATTTTATTACATATTAAAATACAAAAATAAAAGGCTAAAGCAAATTAAGAAAAAAAATTAAAAGTAAAGAAGAGAAGTGTAAACAGATAGAAGAAAGAACATAAAAAATAAGGAAAAAGGGTATACAAATGTGACTCTCCCTTCAGAAAAGTATAAACAACTTCATTAACTTAATACTTTCTGTAACGTTTCAATAAAATAAAGATCTCTTCTTTCCATATCTCACCCCTTATCAATTATCCAATTATAGAAACTCATCATTCAGTCCTAATCAGCAACATTCTACCAAAAACAATCATTATATTTTAACTGTAATCAATCTATTTTGTATTCCAACTTAACACTTTATCTAAGAAATACTGTAAAGCAAATAAATACATCTCTCATTTATAAACTGATCTTTAAAGCCTAGTTGTCCAATCCTGGTCAAAGAGAAATTCCATTAATGGCTACAACATACTGGTATATATTAACCTTGATAAAATTAGTCCACTCTGAATTCCTTCTGTTTACTTTTCTTGATCTTTATTCCTGTCAAATAATGTCCTACAAGCTGATTTCTTATCAGATTCTCTTTGTCTCCTCTCACGAATAGTTTCATTAATTTAATGACTCCCTTTTATAAATCTAAGATAAGGACTTTCCAACTTCCAAGACACTTTTCTGATTTGCTATTGTATGACCCTTTTAATTATTTAGGTAGCAGCTGGTTTCATCTGTAAATCCCTTGTGGCATCTTTTTCCATATCACTCTTCTATTTTAAATACGTTTTCAGATCCACAGTATCTTTTTCCATATCACTTTTGTAATCTCACATTTTTTTCAAAATCCCAATCCACATTCAAATCAGCCTCAATCAATGTTTTATTCAATAACATCTGTTGTTCTTCTATATACTCTGTCATAGTAACAGACAATCTTATAAGTAATTTCTGAGTACATTGCTCCCAAACAGCCTTTATTTATTCTACAGTCAAATGTATTCTCTATTGTATTTAATGGGTCTCTTCTCCTTTACTTGTAATCCTTAGTTCTCTCTAGTCAACCTTCAGAGTTCCTTCTTATCATCTGTTTAGTTTCCAATCAGCAACACTTTCCCACAGGAATATTTCTTACAATTAATTTCTTTATGTGTTCTTTAATCTTCATATATTCCTTTATAAAACTTTAAACATCCCACAGGTGATATTCTTTCATCTAGCCCAGGGGTCTGCAACCTTAAACACTCAAAGAGCCATTTGGACCCATTTCCCACAGAAAAGAAAACACCGGGAGACACAAAATCTGGGTGGGCGTGGCCAACTCGATGTCACTCACTCCCACCCAGTCACAACCTAGCCACGCCTACCCAGCCGGTCATTAGGGCAGACAACTGGTTGTTAAAAACACCGGGAGCCACAAAACCCTTTGACCCTCCCTATCTTTCACTCTCTCTCTCCCCCTCCCTCTGTATCTCTCTGTGTATCTCTCTCACTCTCCCCACCTCTCTCTCCCACCTCTCTGCATCTGTGTGTGTGTGTGTGTGTGTGTGTGTGTGTGTGTGTGTGTGTGTGTGTGTGTGTGTGTGTGTGTGTATCTCCCTCTCATCCCCTGCCGTTGCCCTTACCTTCTCAGGCTAGGCAAGTGACTGGGAGGGGAGAGCAAGGGGCAGGGCCAGTCAGTAATGGGATCACCCGACAGAGAGCCACAGCAGAGGGCCCAAAGAGCCGCATGCGGCTCCGGAGCCGCAGGTTGCAGACACCTGATCTAACCCCTTAGCTTTCCAAAATCAACTTACTAGTTCCCTTTTTGCTGTGCCCCAAAAATTAAAGTTACTTATTTTAAAACTTAAACTTATATAGAACTTTTCTCACTCAAGAGAGAAAGGAATTCTCTCAGTATATTAAAATGTGTCCTTCTGAAGGTTCTTAATATCTAGAAAATCAGTAACAAGCAGCTTCCTAAAGTAAGAGAGGACATGAGCAAACCAGGGTCCAATTTGAAGGTGTAGAACCTCATCTTAGACAATATGATTTTCCCCCCTTCCCTGGCTCCCAGCAGTCTTGAGCCTGCTGGAGATTGTGATTTTACCATCTATTTCTAGGACAATTCTGGATGGATCAAAATTATGGATGATCCTTGTCCTCTCCTTAATCCCAAGAGGAGTACTGAGGAGCTCACACTTTCACTAGGTCATCATTTTGCTGCATTCATTGACTGTTTAAACCAGACCCTTCTTCAGTCTGCCATTTCTGTCCACCAGTGTCATTGTTCCATAATTTGAAGGACTCAAGAGACCATTATGAATTAAAAGTCCAAAATGCACAGGTATAGTATAAGTGGTACCTTGATCAACAGTAGTAACTGTGAGAGGGATCTTGGAGTCCTAGTGGACAACCATTTAAATATGAGCCAGCAGTGTGCAGCAGCTGCCAAAAAAGCCAACACAGTTCTAGGCTGCATTAACAGAGGGATAGAATCAAGATCACGCGAAGTGTTAATACCACTTTACAATGCCTTGGTAAGGCCACACTTGGAATACTGCATTCAGTTTTGGTCGCCACGATGCAAAAAGGATGTTGAGACTCTGGAAAGAGTGCAGAGAAGAGCAACAAAGATGATTAGGGGACTGGAGGCTAAAACATACAAAGAATGGTTGCAGGAACTGGGTATGTCTAGTTTAATGAAAAGAAGGACTAGGGGAGACATGATAGCAGTGTTCCAATATCTCAGGGGTTGCCACAAAGAAGAGGGAGTCAAGCTATTCTCCAAAGCACCTGAGGGTAGAACAAGAATCAGTGGGTGGAAACTAATCAAGGAGAGAAGCAACTTAGAACTAAGGAGAAATTTCCTGACAGTCTGTTAGAACAATTAATCAGTGGAAGAACTTGCCTCCAGAAGTTGTGAATGCTCCAACACTGGAAGTTTTTAAGAAGAGATTGGACAACCATTTGTCTGAAGTGGTGTAGGGTTTCCTGCCTAAATAGGGGGTTGGACTAGAAGACCTCCAAGTTCCCTTCCAACTCTGTTATTCTATTCTATTCTATTATGGGTGACCCCAGCTGGAATCTTCACTTCACAGTGCAATGCAAACAGAAGAGAGGCAATGTGGTAAAGCAGTTATGATGCTGAACTACAAGAGAAGACCACAGCTACAGTCCTCCCTTAGATTTAGAAGTTGAGTGGGTGACTTTGGATCAGTCATTCTCTCTCAACTCTTGATTGAAAAGTCATTAGACATACAGTATATCTACCATCTGTACCACACCAGCAAGCTAGATTGCCATCCATAACTTTCCATGAAAAGTTGTATATGTGTATAATATGTGTATAATGTGTATAACGTGTTGGGGTTTTTTTGTTGATGCACCTTTTTTAATGTTCTGATTGTTTGTTTTTTCCTTTTATGTCTTCTTGGATTTTTACTGAGTTTTGTATTTTGTATTTTAACTTTGTTCTGAATAATAATATTAATAAAGGTTCTTCATCCTAAAATGGACTGATTCAGGATGATTTTTGTGTGTGTTTGTGTGCACACACATTGGATATTATTTAGCAATAATAACCTCCGCATAGGTCTTTTCCTGGGATTAATGACAGTCTGGGGTCATCATCTCCTCCAAGTTAGTGATAAATCCTTAGGAAACACTTGGTGCCTTGATTATTATGTTTAATTAGCGTTGAGAATGTGTGTGTATGTGTTGGAAGAAAGTGGTTAGACTTCTTTTCACCTGCCCTGAGAGTAACAAAATGCCATCTTTATCTCATTAATTTGCTTTTTGTGGGGAAGAGAAGGCAGGAAGGAAAATCCAGGATTTTACGCCTAAAAGCTTCAGCATAAGGTGAAACCTATTTAAACAGTATATAAATTCCCTGTGAAAGCCTTACTAAAGCCTTGTATCTGCAGCCTATCAGGAAATGCCTTTCTCTAAAAATGTCAAATGTTTTTGTAAACAGGTCAGGGCAAGCAAGAGGTGGTGACTGGGAGCAGGAATAACTTCCCCAGGGTTTTGTGCAGCGCATAATAAGCCTTTGGGAGCTCATGAAATAACAAGCACTAGCCCGGCATGAACCAGCTTTCATAAGCAATGGTATAAATAATTGTACATCAGGAATGTTGTTCTATTTTTTTATTTTTCCAGTGTCCTAGAAAAAGAATGACAAAAAAATTATCCCAAACAATAAGGGCTCAATGGAACGTGGGAATGGAACAATTGGTTCAACTAATTCATGCATTTTACTGCAGACACTGCTAAACAGGAACTAGCTTTTAATTGGAGTGGCTGCCTCAGAAAATGAAAAAGCCATATTATCCAAAAACTCCAGAAATCCTATAATTCACGCAGTGAACTGGACAAATATTCTCCTAAATACTGAAGAATACACTTTTCAGCTTTGGGGTTAAAGGGCTGACTAATAGACTCGTCTCTGGAGAGAAACTCAAGAATTTTCTATTTGTATTTGACTTCATTCTGGTTTTCTTAACTGAAACAAATCTGGAAGCCAGATCTCTTATGATTTCCTTCACAGCCATTTTGAAAACCAATGCAGCAGGAAGTGCATCCAATGACTTAAGGGGTGCACAATCTCTTCTCAGTCAAGAAAGTAGTTGCCCTTTGAGTCATGTGCCAGGAACAAAAGTCCAGGCTTTTGAAGACAGAGGTAGGACAAAATTAAATAAGAATTAATTATTTTCCCATCTGGGTTCATTTCACTGCATTTCATTCTAACCAGTGGTGGGTTGCTGCCGGTTCAGACCGGTTCGCTCGTACTGGTGGGTGGAAATTTGTCCCCGCTTGCCGAACTGGCAGCAATGATCGGCTGGCCACGCCACCGTACCGGTTCTCCGGTTGCCGCTCCTTGAAAGCAGCTTGCAAAAAAAGCAGAGGGTCTTTTGCGCGACGTGACGGGGGCGCACTTCCGACACGATGCGAACCAGTAGGGAAGGTAAGTAGAACCCACCCCTGATTCTAACCAAATGATTATCAGTAATATGGGTTTGGCGGGTGAGCTCATAATTTCCTCTGTTACATGAAACATCAATATTTGGTCACTGTCATGCCCTCAGATATAATTTGTGTATATACTGTTGTTGTTCTCTGGTCCCATCTAGTGGCTGGGGCGAAATACCAATCTGTATTGTTTGGAAGCTGACCCAGTCCTTTAAGGGTCATCTACCCATAAACCCTCACTCCCCAAACAAGGGCATCCTGGGATACCAGACTCCATTTCCTTTGGCATTTGGAAGGAAATAGAAGCACCAGGAAAAATCCAACCTAATCCGTGGCGCATGTTCATCTGAGGACAAAAATCCACATCCCATACACATAGTATTGCTGGTGAGATTTAGATTTATCTGTATTTGCTCATTGTTATGCTTAACAGCAACTCAACACTGCTTATTTTGCATATGGGTTCTTATTGTATGTATTTCTATTTTTTTCCAGTTTCAGCCATCCTGTTTCTTTAATAAAGCATCCAGATCTATGCACATGGTCTGTTTTATTAGAGGACAAGTGGGCTTAGCTGCATGTCAAGCTGCACACAGAGTAACGTGTAGTGAGGACCAGTGGTGGGCTCCTACCGGTGCGGTCCACTCTATAGCACCGGTAGCAGCCCACTGGTGACGTCACAGTACCGGTGCAGTCGGTTGCCGGTGCCTGGGCGCCGCCATTTTTTTAAAAAAAATTTCTTCTGCGCATGCCCAGAAGCCGAGCTTCCAGCACTGTGCATGCGCTGCCTTCCTACCTCACAGTGAGTCCAAGCAGGGGAGGATGGCTGAGGGAGCGCGTGAGATGCTGAAAGAATGGGTGGCAGGAGCTATCTCCATTCCCCTCCCTTCAGCAGTCTAAGAAGCCACGAACGTGCGGTGATGATCCTAGGCATTTTTGCACGTTCGAGGCTTCTCAAGCTGCTGAGGGGAGGGGGAATGGGCAGCAGGACCTATCTCAGTTACCTTCCCTTCAGCAGTCCGAGAAGCCTCAAACGTGCGAAAATGCCTAGGATCATCACCCGGTCACATGGCCAGCAAGCCACGCCCACCCAGTCACATGGCTGGCAAGCCACACCCACAAAATAAGCCACGCCCACAGAGTGGTAGTAAAAAAATTAGGAACCCGCCTCTGGTGAGGACAGAACAGTCACAACTTTGGGACAGCTTTGGGAGCTGCACTTAAGGCTTTTCAAGCTACCTGAAACTGCACCCTCTGGAGGTGAATGCCTTTGTTGCTATGAATGATGCCACTATTTCAAGGGAAAGAACGCCATCAAAACTGTAACCGTTCTTAAATGGGAATAAGAAAGCAGCTAAGTATCTCTCTAGATAGGATGCTTAGTTTATTTTTTTTAATTTTACAATTAGCAAAAATGTAAAAAAAACCCTGTTGGATCCAACTCTTCAAATATATGTTTCCTGTCGCTACTGCTTTTGTTTTACTCCTTACATTTCAGCCAGATTTAATTTATTCTAAAAGTCATTTTGAAAAATATGACTATCATTCATTGAAATGCTTATGCAGATATATAGTTTTATGGTTTTTTAAAATCTTGGTTCCTTTTTCCCCCTTTTTTAAAATTTGTGTATTTTTTTTGGCATTTAATCAATAAAAGCAAGAAAAGTAGTTATGTAAAAGCTATCTGTAGAAAGCCATACCTATATACAGTGCAATAATATTGAGCTTGGAAATGTTTTGAATTTGAAGATGCAGATTCTTCTTTAGTTTATAAGAGGAACACATCATATTTCATTTAAAATGGCAGTAATTGCTCAACTTAGCAGAGTGCTTTTACTCTTTGTAAATCAGGATTTCCTTCCAACATCGTTTTTACAATTGTTTTTAACAGGAATGTGTACATATTATGTCTGCATCTACTGATAACAGTTCTAGGCAGCTTGCAATAGATTGACAAAGATTTCTGACTTTCAGTTAAACAACAGTAAAAAGCAGATGACCTGACCTAAACACACCACACAGAGGTGCGCGGGCGGAGAGAGGGGGGGGGGCAGAATGAGAATTTAAAAAAGATGTATGTTGAATGATAGCCAATCATGTGTTTTGGTATGGAAAAATAGTGAGTTCAGTTCTGGAACTCATAACAAAGTCCTGGGTTCCAGAACTTATTTATTTACTATTACTATTACTACTTTTTATTAATTTATACAAAACGAAACAAAAACAATTGAAAACACTCAATCCTACAGGCGGCATGAAACAATGGAACCATAATCAAATCAAACCAAACCAAATGTGGGGACTCACAATCACCACAAACCCAGGCTGTAGATCCGTGCTGAGTTTTAAGTGCTTTTCAGGATCCTGGGTGGGAGGGTGCTGCCCAAATCTTGTTCCAGAGGTTCCAGAGGTCAGGATCCATGACATTAAAGTTGTGGGGTTCTCTAGGTATCTCAGATGCTGAGGAATTCTGGGAATTGATGTCACACATCTTAAATATGCCAAGTTTCAAAAACACTACTCTTCATCAAGATAATATCAGTCAAGCAACATTAATTATTTCCTTTTCAATTTCCTTTTATTTTTTTATTCAAGAGTTAACATACAAACTCACAAAACAACAACCAAGAGCAAAAAATAAACAGGCAAAAAGCAAAAATAAGTGCATTTAAAAAAAGAAAATAGATAGACTAGACTAGACTAGACTAGAATAGACTAGAATAGACTAGAATAGAATAGAATAGAATAGAATAGAATAGAATAGAATAGAATAGAATAGAATTCTTTATTGGCCAAGTGTGATTGGACACACAAGGAATTTGTCTTTGGTGCATATGCTCTCAGTGTACATAAAAGAAAAGATACATTTGTCAAGAATCTTGTCAAGAATCATCAAAAATACACAAATATGTGGTAAATATATTACAAGATTATTAGATTTCCCCCCTTGTGAAACAGGTCTACAATATATAAGCTTCTGCAACTCTATTTACCCAAAATCATCTATCTACTGTAGAAAGAAAGTGTTAACAGGTAAGCCTAACAATAGAAACTAACTTCAAAACTCTCTGTTAATAATCCATTACTGTGTTTTACTTGCAGAAAGTCTGCAACGGCTTTAATTTCAACCTTAACCAGTACTGCCATTGTTTCTTATCCATCCAGGATCAATTATCCAGTGTTGTGCTGGCTTTTGCAGCAATCTTCTTCATATTTGGAGGCAGGGGTGGGCTGCTACGGGTTCGCCCAGGTTTGGGAGAACCCGTAGCTAATATTATGGACGGTTCGGAGAACCTCCAAATCCCACCCCTGGCTGGCCCACCCCACCCCACCCCCCCTCCCATCCCACCTCACCCCTCCCACCCCACCTTGCCCCTCCCAGGAGTCTCCACGTGGCCCATTTTGGATGTGAGGTAAGTGCAGGGCCTGCATGGAGGCTCGGGGAGGGGGGAAAACAGGCCTCCCGGAAGTTCCGGAAGGCAGGAAATGGGCCCATTTCTGGCCTCCAGAGGGCCTCCGGAGCCTGGGGGAGGCAGTTTTCGCCCTCCCAGAGGCGCGAGGAAAGCCTCTGGAGCCTGGGGAAGGTGAAAACGCCCCCTCCCCCGCCGTGGTGCAAGAGGCCAACTAGGCCACTCCCACCATGGCCACGCCCACCCAACAACCGGGTAGAGAACCCGTTGCTGAAATGTTTGGAGGGCTGCGTAGTGAATGTCTAGTAAGAAACCTCTTCTAGCTTTCACTTGTGATGGAGGACAAGGACATCAAGGGACAGAAACGAAAGGAAGAGGTTTTAAGGCAACGCAAGGAATTTCAGCAAGGCAAATTGCATCATTTCTTTTCTCCACAAAGAGAACTGCACCACCTCCTTTCCATAAAGCACATCAACAAGGCAAATATAAATTTCTTAACACAAGCCAAGAGAGATTTTTTTTTCCCTCTCAGAAAATGCAGTGTTTCAAAACCACTATGATAACAGTTTTGATTTTGTTTCAGGAAGCATAAATATTCAGAGATAACCAAGTCACGTCAGAATTTATGAAAGCTCATAATCCTCAAGCATCTGATTTACGATGTAACAGAAAGTGGCTTAATGGGTCTGGGGGTAAGGAAAGGGAAAGAGAACTTCTTTGTCTCTCTATTATAACATAGCTCAATCCTACATCTGATATTTAAATTTAATCTAAATCTAAAACAGTGGTTCCCAACCTGTGGTACGTGTACCACTAGTGGTACGCAAGGGCCTTCCAGGTGGTACGCGAACACTTTCGGGGTCATGAACGATTTTTAGTTAGTTATTTTTTACTTCACAAAAATGTTTACTGCCTAACACAACTGTTGCCACACGCCACCCACCTGGTCCCAGCGGCCCGAGAATCCAGTTGCTGGATGCGCGGGGCCAAAAAAGGAACGGTACAATTATGGAAATAAAGTGATATCTGATCGAATTTAGTTTCTCTGGAACCAGGTGGTACGCAGCAACTGTACGGGACCTCCAAGTGGTACTCGATCACAAAAAGGTTGGGAACCACTGATCTAAAAGGCTGGTCCCCATTTCTTACACTCCTAGTCTACAACTAAGGCTCCTGCAATGAACGAACCCATGAAAGGTTGACAGGCTGACTTGATTCCTAACAAGTGCCAAAGCTATGTATCCCATCATGATATGAAGAAGATACTTCCCTACTATGCATTCTTAGGCCAAAGTAGGAAATAGTCTATCTCAGGGGTGTTCAAACTCGCGACAACACGTTGCCGTCATGTGACGTATCACAACTTTTCCCCCCTTCACTAAAACAGGGGTGGGCATGGCCAGCACGTGATGCATCCGGCTCGGGGGCCGAGAGTTTGACACCCATGGTCTATCTTTTCTTACTTGTTCATAAGCTTGGAGAACTAAGAGTGGATGGTACATGGCAAATATGGAAGAGTCTAAGACAATGCAACTGCAAAGCTTAGCATCGCACTGGAACCTCCATTTAACATCCTTTAGTACTTGTGGCATTATTCCTTAATGACAACTATAGGGCAGAACTAGCTGGGCTGGGTTGCTCCATAACATGGACAGACGTTGTGTGAATTCTATTTTGATGTTCCCAAGTGTTACGGAAGGAGTTCTCCCATTGTTTGCTGCCTTCTTTTATTCACCTGCCAAAGGCAAAGTAGCAAGTCTTCCTTACCTCCCTGTCTCCTCCTTGGCACATCCAGTTTATAGGCTGAGAATACACAGAGTCCCAGGATTTTATAGAACATAATGAACAAAATAATGTTTGATTTGCATCATGTAGAGAGACCAGAGAAGACAGCTTTTCTTGGCATGCTGTTAAGAGTTTCTTGGGGTAAACCAAGGGTGGTCATTCTGAGGCAGTCAGGGATGCAGGCAGCTGCCAAACCCCTCTTCTGTGCCCCTTAGATTGTCCCTGTGACCTCAGTTGCTGAAAATCAGCAATGTAGTTTCCCACCAATTTGTGGCAGGAAGCAGATTGCATCAATAGCTTAAGTAGCTTGCCTTAGTCCAACCTCCTCTCTCTGATCAGTCCACCTACTGCAGACGCTGATTTCCACAGAAATGTTGAAAGCCCAATGCTTAACTTGCAAAATGTTGCCCATCCAATATAAGAATTTTAAGGATCATCCTTACTTACCTAAAATCACAAGTGTGCTGATACTCTTCCATTTTTACTGATGTTTTTTACCTTTTCACACAGAGACATATGTGCAGAGACATAACACACACACACACACACACACACACACACACACACACACACACACACACACACACACACACACACACACAGATGTGGGCTGCTGCCGGTTCAGACCGGTTCACCTGTACTGGTAGTTCCAACCACCGGCTGCCTGCCCACCGTCCTATATATCTCACTCTCTGGCTCGTTCGCCCTGCCACGCAGCCCAGCTAATTTCCGCGCCTCACCCGCTCTACTCACTGCGGCTGCCCAAGAAGGTGTGCTAGAAGCAGCGCACATGAAATCACCATGTGTTTGCAGCCGTGCGCAAGCCGTGATTTTCAGTTCTGCACTAGGCGAACCGGTTGTTCAGTTATGTGAAGCCCACCTCTGCACGCATACACACGCAATGCTCTGACTGGATGGTGGGGAATGGAAGGAAACATATATTTGAAGAAGCTTCTTGGATGAGAAGCGAAACATCTTCAAAGAAAAACCTGAATGTCCAGTTGCCTCTTGGAAAAAAGCACCTTTGGGACAACCATGGCCCGGATGACTGAGAATCTCCATAGACATGATTGTGGTAAGTTTCAGATCTTGATTCAACAGGAAATTATGATGGTGTACATCATGCCCAACCTTCAAGTTCTGTCCTTCCACAGAAACAAGGCTGGAGAGTGGTATGGCCTTACAGTTTTAAGGTGGGACAAGTTAAACAACATGATTGGTGGATTTCCCTGGTTTCATAAGATTGGTAGAAACGTTCTGAATACATGATCCCAATGAACAAAGGTAGCAGACCTAGAGATAATGTGGTACTTAGCATGTCTGATGGCATAAGCCACTACATAGAGTAAGCCCCATTCTTTTGAATGGGTCAGCTCATGGAGGATTGCAGCTTTCTTAACAAATTGCTGAAGACATCGCTAGAAAAAAAAGATCTTGTCATTGCTATTAAATTCGGGAACAAGAGCTCTGTCTCATGGCTGCGAGTTTTAAAGTCAACATAAACTGTGGCCGAAATAGTCTAACCATCAGTTCCTCAAAGCTAGCTGCACTTAAACCAAAATATAGTTTTATTTGGCTAACCCCAATGTAGGATGTGGTCACCAGCCTCTGGAGCCACACAATCACAATTCAATGAGACACCACCAGAGTTAAGTTGTTGTTTTAAGCACGAAAGCCATAACTGTATTATTCTCATAATTTCAATATGTTCAGCAAACAAATATCACCATAGCAACTGATTCATTGCTTTCCAGCTTTTCTTTCTAGGCTAAATTCACATAATTCTGGGTAGTGCTTAAGGTAAATTGAGAATGGCTGATCTTATTTTAATCAACAGAAGTTTTCACTGTGTTGCTCCTATGAACTGCTTCTTGCCTTCAAATACAGCAATTAAAACAGTGTAAGGATTTCATAACACCCTTTCCTTTCATCAATTGGTCATTTTAAATTAGCTTTTTTTTAGGGCTATTAGTTGTCCAGTTTTTTCCACACATAGCTAGACAGAGCCTCTCTCCTAAATGTTCTGCCCTGCTAAAGTTTGAAATGTCTCAAAATCTACAGAATTCTGCTGTGCCATAACTTGAAGACCCATTAGGAGAGAGGAGACACTGGATCAGAGAAAGCTGCTGCCACCAAGATTTGGTGTCATGCTGGCAGGGGTGGGTTTCTCCCGGTTCAGACCGGATCACACAAACCAGTAGCGACCCGCTCGTGACGTCACTGTCAGTGCCGTTCCGTGAGCCCTGTCATCTGTTTCCCCTTCCGCGGCTTGAAAAAGGGCCCACCCACCTGCCCGCCCGCCCACGGGTGAATGCTAACCTTTATTTCTTCGCCTGAAGCACAGCTGATGAGCTCCTCAGCTGTGTTTCGAGCTAATTCCTGCTTCTAAGCATGCGCGGAAGTGAAATCGCATGAGGGGACGCGCATGCGCGAAAAGTCACAATGCGAACCGGTGGCGAAGGTAAGTGGAACCCACCCCTGCATGCTGGTATATGCAGTGGGAGAAGACGGGCTGCCAAAAGTTGACCTATCTGCTTTCCAAGGACTCGGCCTACAATAGTTGAGTCAAGAAGTTCTCTTTCTCCTTACTATCCCTCATTTGTTACCCTCATGTGTTTAAGGAGAAGTGAATGGAAGTCTGGACTTCGAAATCTGAATTTCAAAGACTGAGGCTTCAGAGCCTGAACTTCAAGACTCCAGGAAGGGGAGGAGTCCACCCATCATCCAATCACCACTGTTGCCAAAAGGTTTATCTTAAAGCTGGCTTCCTCTGCCCCCCCCCCCACAGCGCCCCTCCCAGCCCCAATACAGTGAGGACTGTTGGAAAGAAAACTAGGAGAAATCAAAGCCCCAAAGGCAGATAAACAACAGCACAAACATATGATTATTGGTAGGAACTGCTGCTCTTTTTTTTTTTTACACTACCCAGAACAAAATATAAATTAATAAAAAGAAATAGTGTTAGCTATTGCTGGTTTTTATGTCTGTGGATCTAATTAGGGAGTTGTTATAACCCATCCCCAGTGAAGAAAAAAAAACCAGTATGGTTCTTCTGCCTTGATGTTGCTAAATTCAATAGTTACATTAGGAAACACTATTTTGGTGGACTCTCTCATTATTTGAACATATGTCTTGGCTTGGCTTAGGGAAGAGTGCTCTGACTGTGGTCAACTTGGCTTCTACCCATTATTCATGCCTTGAATCTATCCCATTCCTTTAGGACACGAGAGACAAGCAGACTGCCTGCGGGGAAGGGACAAACCAACATTTGTTTTCTTTAGTTCTGATTTTATTTACAGTACAGTGAAGAAGACGGGGGGGGGGGAGAGAAGTAAATACATTTTGCACACCACACAATGCACAGTATTTCGGATGCAGCAACCCTTCTCTCTCTTCTGAGAAAGTTCCAGTAATCCTTCTTAAATGAAATAAGGATGCAATTAAGTTCTACCCATGCTCTGTGACTGTCATCATACAATGGCTTTAGCATTAAAGGGGGGGGAGAACGTCATAAAACCATGTGCAAAATCTTGTTATCATACTCATCCTCCCTGAATTTGGGGGGGCTTCAGGAAGTTTAGAGAAATGCCCAATACCCAGAGACAGATGGTACAATGTAAGAATAAAGATTCCCCTCCCCCCACCAGATAATTTATTAAGAGTGATCCTTGGTAAATTAACTGTACATCAGGGGAATCATTATTGGCAAAGAAAACGGGGCAGATCTCTTTGGGTGGCATTTTTTTAATTGAAAAATCGTTCCTCTTTTAAGAACTGCCTGGTTCCATCAATTTCTGCAAAGATTTTTGTTTTGTTTTTCAGAATCCAAAGGGGGGGGGCAAAAAACCACATTCCATCTCATTCTGATGGGGGGTGGGTGGGAGGGGGGGTTAGATGGCAAAATCATTAGAGAAAACTGTGTATGGTAAGAGTTTATAAAACCGTGACTTTTTATCAGGATACTTTGAATTTCATTATGGAAGAACAAATCAATAGGCAGTAGGATTTGGAATTTGTTGTCCTGGGTCTGGTACCAAGAACAGAAAACACCTGTACAATTGAAAAGATCATTGCAAAAAAAAAAGTTTTAAAATGGCCAAAAAAAATTAAAATGAATCGAGGGTGTCATATGGTCAGAGTATAAGAGTTGTTCCCAGGGGCGGGTTCCTAATTTTTTTACTACCACTCTGTGGGCGTGGCTTATTTTGTGGGTGTGGCTTGCCAGCCATGTGACTGGGTGGGTGTGGCTTCTTGGACTGCTGAAGGGAGGGGAACTGAGATAGGTCCTGCCGCCCATTCCCCCTCCCCTCAGCAGCTCGAGAAGCCTCAAACGTGCAAAAATGCCTAGGATCATCACCGCCCGTTCATGGCTTCTCGGACTGCTGAAGGGAGGGGAATGGAGATAGCTCCTACCGCCCGTTCTTTCAGCGTCTCCCGCGCTCCCTCAGCCATCCTCCCTTCCTTGGACTCACTGTGGGATAGGAAGGCAGTGCATGAGCATTGCCGGAAACTCGGCTTCTGGGCATGCGTAGAAGAATTTTTTTAAAAAAAAATTTCAAAAAAATGGCGGCGCCCAGGCACCGGCAACCGACCGCACCGGTACTGTGACGTCACCAGCGGGCCGCTACCGGTGCTATAGAGTGGACCGCACTGGTAGGAACCCACCACTGGTTGTTCCCTTGATAAAGTGGCATCGGCTTTCAAAGAAACGTGTAAACATTTGAAAACCTGAAAATTGAAGTAAACAAATGTTTCAAGTATCCATAGAGAGAATTCAGCTGAGGGACAGAGGCTAAATTCTGGTCCTTTCCAAAACACTTTAGAGAGAATGGGAGAAGATAAGAGGCTAGATCTCACAAGCATGGCAACAGATGGCATTCTTTGCATCAATGGTCAAGATCTTTATAGATTTGGAGGAAAAAAAGTTTATTCCTCATTCAAGCTTTTAGGCGATGCTCGCGTCGATCCACTGAGACTTGATTCTTCGGCTTTTTATCACTAACCTTTGGGGAATACTTTTCATTTTCCCTAGAAGAGGAAGTCTCCACAGGCCACAAAGAAGGAAGAAAGAATGAACACAAGATAGAGTCGGCTACCTCCACTTAATGGCCAGCACTATATTCACAACCTCATTTGGTTTTGTTCCCACTGTGTGCTTGAATGCTGCCGATGAGAAGGAATTAATTTTATTGAGGGCAACTCAATGAATTAAATGGGGGGAAAGAAGCCTCGCTCAGTTGGGTGGAAACATCTTGGCAGACGGTACAGCAGCCGGTCGGATTCAAAACTCTTTATATCTCTGGCAGCATGAGGGGCCAGGAGGGGTCCGATTCCAGATAAGCTGTAGGGCAACGTATTCCAAGGCTCTTCGAAACAACAGAGGCACGCAGCGATCTCGTCTTTTGATTCTTGACCAGGCCTTTCTTTCTTATACCAAGATGCTCTAAATCTGTTCCTGAAGCCTACATCCTCTCCCCACACTTCGATTCAACAAAACACCCAATAAAAAACTAATTGTCCCATGGTGAATTGGAGAAGAAGAAAAGGTGTTCGGCATAATGTTATGGTCATGGAAAGCCTTTTTGCATTGTAACCATCTGGTGCGCTGCAGTCGCCATGAATGGAATAATAGAGTCCCAAATAAGTCCTTTTTGGGCCTACAAAACAGTTTTCTCACCCGCATTGGTATCCTTCACAGCAGAAGTGCCCCCCGTCATTTCACACTGCATCTGCACCTTCCTTTGATGGAGTGCAGAGCTACCAATAAGTTACTATATACTTAATTAAGCCCACATAATTCTCTTCAAATGAGAAGAAAAGAGGGCGAGCCGGCCAATAGAGGGAGAGAAAAGGCTTGCAAATGAGGCTTGAGGGGGCCAGCAGTGATTGAGATGGATAGCCATCCCATGCCACCATAGTTTCCTGCCACACAGAGGGAAATGCTGCAAAAGAATTAGACAGCTCAACAGCTGTTTATAATCCTGCGCAAGAAGGGGGGAAGCAGCCTTCTCCTTGAAGTGATTGCAGTCCTTTTGTGGCCTAATCTTGCTTTTCAGAAAGTGTTACAATCCATTTGCTTAGATTTCTATAAGGTGCTCTGTTTTCAAGGCCTCATTAAAAGCCCTTTAAGAAACCAGAGGATTGACTCTATGGTCTTTGTTTGCATTCTGAAGCAGGTTCAAGAGGCTTCAAATGTGTGTGAGGAGACTTTAATAGCAGACCTACAGTTGTAGGGGGGGGGGAAGGAACATTTAATTTATGTTGTAATCAAGCAATAGATACACATGGAAAAGCTAGAAGAGGAGCATAAACTGTTACTTTAGCAGCATCTCATGGCTGACATGGCCTATTAAAAACACTGAGAAACCTTCATCTCAAAATCCTTTAAAAAAAAAACCTTTAAATTCAGAAAGACTATCTTCTCCTTTTTTCAAGTTCTCCTATGTGGAATCCAGCCAAGCAGCTGCTGCTTCACCAATGAGATTTATCACTTGGTGATATATCCCACTTTAAAAAATATGCACACCCATGAATGTTTCCTAAATGAATTTTGGCAGTATTCGACCTGAATTCAACCACAGAAATTAACGGTTTAGTCGTTGCCAAAAGATTGAGTCTACACAGTAAGCAACTTTTGATAGTTTGGATGGGACATCACAGAGATTCTCACCAAAGATTAGAAAGTAGCATTTTTTTAAAAATGTCCCTGATTCACCAAAAATCAATTGGATTTTAGCTAGTCCTGGCTAAGAGCCATCTCACTGCTTTTAATGGGACTCAGCTCAGATAGCCTGATAGTCGATGTTCTATGAATACATATCACAAATATTTTTTATCAAGATACCTGGCAGGGATATGAAACTATGAAAAATTATACATATTTCTTAATAAAGCCAAAATGCATGTTAGAGATCAATCCAACATAAAGTCAAAAAACAAATAGCATAATAAGAGTGTTTTTTTGTGTTCTTTGAAGCATAAAGGTTTGCAATAGATGATATCTCTTCTCTGTAACACATGGATGGGCAATCCTTTTGCTGCTAGGTTGATGCAGCAATGGGTGGTAGATTAAGAACCATATGGTGATAATAAGCATAGATGACATCAGCCATAAATTAGGCTTGGGCTCCCACTCTCCATCTTCTATTATACAATATACGCAATACAAGCTCTCTCTTTCCCTTCCCTCACCCCATTTCTCCCGCTTACAAACATATTATTTCACATTAACTTTCAGATATACACAAAGCCCTCAATTCTCAGCATGTAGAGATGGTAAATTTTAAATCTCTTCTCCCAATGTGGGGAAATTCCATCACTCATCCAATCCCATCAATAATTGCCAGTTGATTGTCAAGAACCGGGGAAATCAGAAGATCCAGGCAATTCAAATGGGTATAAAGATTTATTGCACGCTTAAGCTCTCTACAGGAATCTGAATTACTAACGGTCCAAGCAAATTGGTGGTAGATAAGTGTTAATGGAATTCAAGGTGGGTTGGACTTAAATCTCTTGTGGGTATGAAGCAATTCATGACTGATGATGCATTTGACCCCTCCCTCGGGCTCAGATTGGTCATCTCCTACATCGATGAGCATATTGAAACAACGGAGTAATGCGGTGATTGAACACGTTTCTAATTGATTCTTAGCACTAACAATTCGGGAAGTATGTGGCATACCTTGGTTCTTTCCATCACATTGCCCAGCAAATTGAGATTGGAAGCAGAACAGCAAGATGTTAGTTGGTCCCCATTGCAACTATCTTTAGTTCTAGCCAGTTAATGACGATGGTACAAATCAGTGGTAATGGAGCTGGTTAGAAAGAAGGTCTGCAAGCCACACTAGAGTTCGCTTGTGTCCTAATTGTCCTGCATTTTGTCAATTGGTACAATATTCATTGGGGGGGATGAACATTACAAGACACCAGCAGTGTCTTGTGTCAAAGATGTTCTAGGTAATGTTGCATCCTGGACTGTGTTCTACTTTATCACTGGTAAAGGAAGCGAATATATCACTTTTGTAAAAGAACATTGCCCATTGTGGAATGCTTTCTTTGAGTCATCAGGATAGCTTCCATGTCTGTCTTTTTAATAATTCTGCATGGTAAAATTATGAAGCATGAAACTCTTACGATACTGCTTTGAGAAACCTGTCTTCTTATATATATAGGAGCCGAGGTGGCGCAGTGGTTAAAAGCAGCACTGCAACCTACTTCAGCTGATTGCTAGTTCAGCAGTTCAGCTGTTCAAATCTCACCAGGCTCAAGGTTGACTCAGCCTTCCATCCTTCTGAGGTCGGTAAAATGAGGACCCAGATTGTTGGGGGCAATATGCTGAACTCTGTAAACCGCTTAGAGAGGGCTGTAAAGCACTATAAAGCAGTATATAAGTCTAAGTGCTATTGCTATTATAGCACAGTTCAACAATAACAAATAGATCAACTAATTTTAAGAGGCAAAATGCAGGCTAGAAGTAAAGGACAAGCTATTTTCTTCTTCCTTCCTGGACTGGCATTGGTATCTTAGTTCATTGTTGGCAATAGGACAGCTCTTCCTCTTTGAATTTAACTACCGTATTTTTCGGAGTATATTTTTTTTTAAATAGTTTTTATTAAGTTATTTACATTTAAAAACAAACAAACATACAAAACAAAAAAAAGAACATTATGACATTAAGAAGTACAATATAAACATTTACAAAACATAAAAAACGCATACAGCTATAGAGCTGTTAATTTCTATAATTTGTTCTACGGCGAGTATATGTTAGCGATATATTTTTATGTATTTCCCAACTTTTATCTTGTCTTTTATGTGATAAATTTTATAAATCAATCGTGTTAATAGTAATATTAACAATAGTATTAATAATAGTACAACGATAGTGATATTGATGATAGTATTGATAATAATAATAATAGTTCATAAGAAATAAGGCACTTTCAAATTTGTAAAATCATAGTATACATATATATTATTATAATATAACTATTTTCTCTATTAATTCCTTATTCTAATTTCTATGTGTCTTATTTAACTTATATTTACATTTATTACATTGATGATATTTGTTTTCGTTTTTCGTACCAATTGTAAAATAAATTCCAAATTTCATAATAGTCGGAGTCTTCCTTTCCTTTCAATTCCATAGTTAACTTATCCGCTTCGGCACAATCCAAAATTTTTCTGATTACACTGCTTTCCTCGGGAATATCATTTAATTTCCAATTTTGTGCTATCGTTATTCTTGCCGCTGTTAGTATATGTAAAATGATATAGTAGTGTTTTTTTTTCATTTTTTGGTTGATGATTCCCAATAAGAAGATTTCCGGTTTAATATCTAAGTCTTGTTGTGTGATTTCTGTTAACCAGTTTTTGATTTTATTCCAGAAGAGTTTGATTTTTGGACAGGTCCACCACATATGATAATAGGATCCAGTTTTGCACTGACATCTCCAACAATTTGGTGGTAGATTTTTATACATTCTTGCCAATCTCGCTGGAGGGAGGTGCCATCTATACAATAGTTTATAATAATTTTCTTTGTATGAGACTGATTTTGTGATTTTGTAGTTCTGATTCCATATTTTTTCCCATTGATTAATTGGTATTTCATGTCCAAAATTTTTCGTCCAGCTTATCATATTTCCCTTTATTATATCTTTCTGTGTTTTGTTTTTTAGAAGAAATTTATATATTTTAGTTATTGCTTTTTGTTCCTGGTCTAATAAGATTTTATCTAATTCTGATTTAGTTTTTTGTATTCCATATTTTCTCTTGTCGTTTTCTAATCTGTTCTTAATTTGAAAGTATGGCCACCAGTCAATCTTAATTCCTCCCTGTTCTAATTTTGATATAGATTTTAAGGCTCCTCCTTCTTCCAGTATTTCTTCGTATGTAACCATTTTTTCCAGGTTTGTTGTGTTTGGGTAAGTAATGGCTTCCATGCCAGAGAACCAGGGTGGTATCTTAGTATAATATTGTTTTTTGATTCTAAGCCAGATTCCTAATAGGGAGTCTCTGATTTTATGTCTTTTAAAATATGAGTGTGTTTTATGTTTATCATCCCAGAGGAATCCATGCCACCCTACATGTAAGTCATAACCTTCTAATACCAGTAAGCGTCTATTTTTGATTTGTATCCATTCCTTTATCCATGTTAAAGCAGATGCTTGATAATATAATTCAAAGTCTGGCAGTCCGAACCCTCCCTGATTTCTATTTTGTTGTAAATATTTTAATTTGATTCTTGGTTTTTTCCCGGCCCATATAAATTTGGTTAGTATTTTATTTAATTTTTCAAAATATTTTTTCTCTAATTTGATTGATATAGTCTGAAATAAGTATAAAATTTGAGGTAGTATTGACATTTTAATCACTGCAATTCTGCCTATTAGAGATATTTGTAATTTGTTCCAGTTATCTAGTTTCTTTTCAATTTGTTTTAAAATTCCCATATAGTTTTCTTCTTTTATTGTTGTGCATTTCGCTGACAGATTGATTCCTAAATATTTTATTTTCTTTACAATTTGTATTTCTAATTTCCTTTCTAATTCCTTATTTTGTGTATCTGTCAGATTTTTGGTTATTATTTTAGTTTTTTGTTTGTTAATTTTTAGACCTGCTACTTTCCCAAATTCATTAATTTCTTTTAGTAAAATTGATCCTACCTCTAGAGGTTCTTCTATATTGAAAACCATGTCATCTGCGAATGCCTGCAATTTTTATTCCTGTTCTTTTATCTTGAGTCCTTTTATTTCTTTGTTTTCCCTTACCTTTTGTAATAATGATTCCAATGATAATATAAATAATAAAGGGGAGAGAGGACAGCCTTGTCGAACTCCCTTTTCTATATTAAAATTTTTTGTAGTTTCTCCATTGATGAGGATTTTTGCAGTTTGTTTTGAATATATTGCTTTAATTGTTCTTATGTAGTTTTCTCCAAAATTCATTTTATCTAATTGATTTGTTATGAAGTCCCAGTTTAAATTATCAAATGCCTTTTGGGCATCTAGGAATATGAGTGCCATGGATTCCCCTGGATGAGTCTCGTAATATTCTAAAATGTTTATAATTGTTCTGATATTGTTTTTGATATGTCTATTTGGTAAAAAACCATTTTGATCTGAGTGTATAATTTTAGTAAGCGTTTTTTTAAGTCTTTCCGCCATTATGGAGGCAAAGATTTTATAATCTGAGTTCAACAGCGAGATTGGCCTGTAACTCTGGATCTTATGTTTCGTATTGGTGTCTTTGGGGATGATTGTTATTAGTGCCTCTGTCCATGAGTCTGGAATTGCTCCTTTTTTAGTACTTCATTGTATGTAATTAATTGTATACTTTTTAAAATCGTTTGTAATTCTTTATAATACTCTGCTGGAATGCCATCCGGTCCTGGGGTTTTGTTATTTTTTTGGTTCTTTATTGCTTTTTCTAATTCAATCAGTGTTATTTCTTCGTCCATCTTATTTTTAATATCCTCTGGTAATTGCGCTATACTAGAGTTTTTTAAATAGTCTTGTATATTTTGGATTTGTATAGTATCTTTGCTGTATAGTTCTCTATAATATTCTCGTGCTATTTCTTTTTTTTCTTCTATTGCCAACTGCATTTTACCTAGCGAATCCTCTAGTTGTTGTATTGTTTTTTTTTCCTTTTCTTTTCTTAATTTATAAGCCAGCCATCTACCTGGTTTGTTAGCATGTTCAAAATGGTTCTGTTTGGCTGACTTAATTTTTAATGCGATTTCTTCTTGTGTTATCAGGTTTATTTTGTGTTTAATTAATTCCTTTTCTTCTTTTATTTCCTTATCTTGTGGTGTCTCTTGTAATTTGTGTTCTAATTCCCCTATCCTGTTTTGTAAATCCTTAATCTGTTTATTTTTATTTTTATTTTTTTTAATAGAGTAAGCAATAGATAGTCCTCTTACATATGCTTTCATAGTGTCCCAAATGTTTTGTATAGATGTATCTTCGTTCCAATTCTCCTGTAGAAAGAAAGTTAGTTCTTTCTCCATATATTGTTTAAATTCTTTTTCTTTTATTATTTTCTGGTTCATCATCCATCTCCTTCTTGTCTTATTTATTCCTCTCATTGTAATTACTATGGGATTGTGGTCCGCCCACGTATTTGGTTCTATTTCTACACTCTCTATTTTAATAATTGGTTCTATATTTGACCAGGCCATATCAAGTCTGGACCAGGATTGATGTGGGTTTGAAAAGTATGTATATTGGTTTTGTTTCTGGTGTCTTTCTCTCCATATATCTTTTATTTTAAATTCATTCACGATTTCAAAGAAATTTTTGGGTAAAAATTTTCTTTCAGAATTTTTTTTTGATCCCGATTTATAATCTTCTTTGGCATCTACTACTGCATTGAAGTCACCAATTATACAGATGTTTTCTCTCTCTAATTTTATAATTTGTTGATATAATTTAGTATAGAATTCTTTTTGTCCATTATTAGGAGCGTATATGGCTATTAATAATATTTTAGTTTTATCAATTGTGATTTCTACCATAAGTATTCTTCCTTCTGTGTCTCTATATATTTGTTTGGGGCTTAACCAGTTTTTGATATATAGTGCTATTCCTTTTTTCCTTGAGTCAGCTAAGGATGTGAAAAGATTACCTATCTTGGGCTGCTGTAATAACTTATACTCTTCTTTTTTAATGTGAACTTCTTGTAAACATGTGATATCTGAACCTTGTTTCTGTAGTCTATTGAGTATTTGTCTTCTTTTTATTGGTGAATTGATTCCATTTATGTTAACTGAAAATATTTTGATTTGATTTTGCATTTTATTTTTTACTTGTTGCTCTTGTTTGTCTCACAGTTCTTATTTCTTTTGTTTTCATTCTCTTATCTCCCTCTCTCTCTTGTCTTTTCATTCTCTCCATTTCTTCCAACATTTCTTTTTCTTCCTGACTTTGTCCCTCACCCTCTACACTGCTCTTTCCTTCTTTTTCTAAATATGTTTCAATAAATTGGTCTGCCTCTTCCATTGTTTCTATCTTTATTTTTTTCCCTTTCCAAGTCACCAGGATTCCTTCCGGAATCAACCATCTAAAAGGAATTTCTTGTCTTATTAGTTTTGCAGTGCAGTATTGTAGGTCCCTTCTCTTTTCTCTTATTCGCTTGGGAATTTGTTTTAATACATTAATTTCTCTTTCCTTATGTAGTATTTGTTCTGTTCTCGTAGTTTTATAGATTTCATCTCTTATTGCTTTTTTTGTGAATCGTACATGTACCTCCCTGGGTAACTTGTGTCTTTTGGCAAAGTTTGTTTGTACTCTGTAAATTTCATCTATATGTCTATTTATTTCTTCTTTTTCTACCTGTAGAGCTTCTGCTAGTATTTCTGCTACCTGATCACGCAACTCCTCCTCTTTCACCTCTGGTATATTTTGGAACCTAAGGTAGAATGCTGATTTCTCCATTTCGAGAAGGGCAATGGCCCCTTCCAATTCTTTGTTTTTGGTTTTTAGTGATTCTTCCGTTTCCTCTATTTTTTTATCAGTTATGTCGGTTTTTTCCTCTAAATATTTTATTTGTTGTTCATGTTTTGCTACTACTCTCTGAATTACCTCCATTCTATTATCTAATTTTTTGATGTTTCCCTTAACTTCTTCAAAATTTTCATTAGTCTGCTCCTGATTATTAAATATTGTTTGTTGCATTTTTACCATTGTTTCTTGCTGTGTCATCATGAATTCTTGTATTCTGTCTAGTGTGGCCTGCATGGTATGTAGTGATGGTGTTTGTCCTTGTTTTTCAGTAGTTGCCATTTCTGTGATCAGTTTTTGCCCTGTCACTGAAGGTGTTACTGGGATTGGTTTCTTAGTTGGTTTGGTTACAGTAGTTGTTGTTGACATGATCACTCTGCTGAAAAAGTTATTCCACACTTTCATATATTTTTCCCTCTTCTTATCGTTATACTTTCTCTATAATCGGTATACTTAGAGTAAGAAGTAGAGGGTAAAAAATTAAACTAGCTATTAAAGAGTGAGAAAGGGGGGTATAAAATGGAGTAAAGGATTCTAGAGTTTAAGAAAATCCAAGGGAGGTCAGAAATTCATTAAGGTACAATAAAGGAAAGTATTGGAGAATATTATTCGTATTTTGAGATAGGGAGATAAGAAAGAAGGATTAATTGTTAATCATTTGAACGTCAATTTTCTGTTTTTGAAAAAAAAAACTGTCAAGAGCTTATTATTATTGTTATTGTTATTATATTCCCTCCCCTTCTTTTTTTTTTAACTTATCTTATCAAAAATATTTACTAACAATTTCTATCTTTGTAAGTTCACAATCTAAACAGTCTAAATAGTTTAGTATTCAGTAATCATAGGAAAAGAAAAAAGAAGAGAAGAGAGAAAAAAAAAATATCTATATAAATATATAAGTTCACTTAATTCAGTATCATAATATAAATTGTTATTAATATCTTTAAGAATCTTATTTCTTACTTTCCGTAAAAAAGAAAACTAATATATAATAATAACAGTGATAGTTAATTATTTAGGTATCCACGTATTACTATTTTTAACTTTCATAATTTTGATAACTATATGTTAAAGTTTAAATATCAGTATATTACTAAATCAATATTACTAAATCAATATATAAATTAAAGTTTTCAATTTCAAGTTGATCTGGTATCGTATATTATATCTTACAAGTGTCTTTTTGGGAAGGAGTCTTCAATCTTCTATTTCTGTTTTACAATCTATACAAGATGTCTGCGTTCAGGAAGATTGCTTTGTCACTGTTCTTTCTCCCTTTTTTTCCCCCCCTCCTCCTTTTATTTCATAGTATTTCTAATGTGATCTTCTCGTAAGTTCCTTTTTCCACTCTCAAGTGTTTTTCCCGTGGTCCTGTAGATCTGTAGCTCTTTTGGATCGTATCCCTTTAAAGCAGTCTGTTAATTTTGTTTTATTCGTCTCGCCTTTCGCTCCTTTCCGCTAAGGCGCCGCTAAGTTCTTTTTTTTGGAGGCTCAATTGTCCTTCGAGGGTGCCGATCGTTCTCTTCTATTTTAGAATGTTCTCCGAAAATCAAAAATTGTAATCCAATTTGATCCAATGTTTCCAGTGATTCACCAATATTTTGCCGTTCCTCTATCTCTCTCCTTCCTTGCTGTATGCTCAGGCGGCCATGCCTCTGGACCAGCGTGGTTTGCTGGTTTCTTCTTCGCTCAAATTTGGGGCTTCCATCTGCTTCGGCGGGGGTTTGCACCTCCTCCCGTCTCGCCCGATGTTCCCCTTCCTCGCGCTAACCCCTTCGAGGCTCCACGCTGCGAATTTTCGGCAGTCTGAGCGAAGAAAGTCGAGCTAAGTTGCAGCGGTTTGCCTCTCAGCTTCGCTCCGCCATGGCCCCGCCCCCGGAAGTCCCTGCAATATTAGGAACATACTGTGGAGACCTGCATGGTTGACCTTAACCTTTTAGAATATATGCATTCCAGAAGGTTGAAATTGAGAAAGGGACCTGATTAAGTCTCATAAAACATGTACACTAACATATTGCTTTGCAATAGCTTAAGGCTTAAGATCTTAAATATTTAAAGGATGGCAACTACCATATTTTTCGGAGTATAAGACGCACCTTTTTCCTCCCTAAAAGAGGCTGAAAATTTGGGTGCGTCTTATAATGTAGCTTTTTCGAAGCTTTTTTTCCAGCCCTAACAAGGTGCTAACGATCTCCCCCCTCCGCTTCCTATTAATTCCGAAGAAGTTTTTTTTACCAGCCCTAAGTCTTAGCAGGCTTGTTTTCATTCCTACTCCCTCTGAAAAAGATTTTTTCAGCCCTAACGAGGTGCTAACAATCTTCCCGGCTTGCAGGATTTTTTCATTGCTACTCCCTCTGAAGAAGTTTTTTTCCAGCCCTAAGTCTTTGCAGGCTTGTTTTCATTCCTACTCCCTCTGAAAAAGGTTTTTTCAGCCCTAACCAGGGGATAAAATAATGTGCTAAAGCTGAACAGACTAAGGACGCTAGCCAGATGAATACCTGGCAGGTAGATTTCCCCCCCTATTTTCCTCCCCCCAAAACTATGGTGTGTCTTATACCCCGGTGCGTCTTATACTCCGAAAAATACGGTAGTTAGTGGGGAAAGTGAGAGACAGGGAAGAACTTAAGTGATGCCTAACATTTGCTACCTGTAATGATTGCCTAGTATGACCTGCTCTCCTTGTCACCATCTTGTTTAGAGAGCCTGGAACTCAATTTCTACCTCAATGGGATGAGGTAGAAATTTAGAGGGAAATTTTAATTTGTTGGGGGTATATTTCTTGAAAGTCAACAAATTGCAGAAGATCAAAATTATTTTGATGGAAAAAACTGCAGAAGAAACACATCCTCATGATACATTCAGTTCAACCAAGGAGAATTATGAAAAGAGAAGAATGTGGGGTTTGTTTTCTCCCTTTTCAATGTTTATCTTAAAAATAAAAGAATGATATGCTGTTGTTAATATTTTACTTGCCTGAAGAACCAAAGGCCTAAATCTCAGGAGGCCTTGAACAGGGGCGGGTTGCTTACTTACCAGTGCCGGTGCACTGTGTGCACATCTCCACAATTCGGGCGCGCGCGCCCTTGCGTGATTTTGCTTCTGCGCATGTGCGGAAGCAAAATCTTGCTGAAATCTCACGCATGCGCGTGTCCCCTCATGAGATTTCAGCGAGATTTTGCTTCCGCACATGCGCAAAAGCAAAATCGGCCAAAAATTCACCGGAAAAGATGGTGACGCGCGCGCTGGACCGGGGCAGAGGGCTCCGGAGCGGTCGCGCGCAAATTGCGCAATCGGCCACTCTCTACTGGAGCTCCATACTGGACAGTTCCGGCAGGAACCCACCTCTGGCCTTGAAGATGTTTTGGGTGAACAAGTGGAGAGAAGAGATTCCAAAAGTGCTCCAGGGTTCACTTCACAGATACAACTTGCCCCTCATTTGTTTATCTAAATGCTGACAAATTGCAGCATTTGAACAACATATCTTTGGTCCTGAACTTCATTTGCATGGTCTGCCCTCTGTCATTGAGCTGATAATGAGGCTAAACATAAAGCCCTCATTCAGTATCACAAAGGAGTCTGGCAGTATGAATACCAAATGGGAGAATTAGGTGTTTTTATAGGAGAGAATGCCATTGTCTTGTGCCTTGCTTTTTTTTTTTTAAATCACTCCTTCTGCTATTTTCAGACCTTTCCAGTAATCTGTTGCTGCCACTGTCTCTTGTGATTTTTCCCTTTTTTGTGCTTCTATAGCAGTGATGAGGGAGATAAATTTGAGGAAGTGACTAGAAGCCACCCAGGCTTTTATGGCAGTGGAAAAATAGGGGAGGGGAGAGAGGAGAGAGAGAAGAGAAGAGAAGAGAAGAGAAGAGAAGAGAAGAGAAGAGAAGAGAAGAGAAGAGAAGAGAAGAGAAGAGAAGAGAAGAGAAGAGAAGAGGATTAGCACATAACATATGAAATTGCCTTCATAAATTCCTCGTAATCAATAGCCATTCACTTGTGCAAACAGAAGACTCTAATGTCACCTGAGAACTCTTTGACAGAGAAACAACAAACACTTCTCTGTATCAGAAGCATCTCATGTTCCTTCTGATTAGCATGAGTTTCAAGAAAGGTATCTTTTTAAAGGCCGCTCATGGGATGGATCAAATAAACACTTTATTTATGCTTCTGTGACAGAGGCAGTGCCTGAGAAAGGCTGGGGACTGGCTTGGCAGGATTTCCCACATGCCATTCCAATATTGTCCTCTGGCTCTGCTCTTTCCCATGTTCTCTGCTTTTCATTTTGCTATAGGAGCATGTAGCCTACCGTAATTTTCAATTCACATTTCAATTTTCATACAAACAAATGATGCCCAGTGGCACACATGCCCATTGATTAAATCATTGCAAAGGGAATAAAATGTGCTTGGGCAGCCACATCATAATTCCCAATTTGAACGATTTAAGCAGTGTGTGGAGAGGCATTATTAATATGCATTGGATATAAGAAACATTAGACATAGCATGTATTCTGAACAAACGTTGCTATTTAATAAATACTGGATAAGTTGGAATTCAGTATAGATAGATATGATAGGTGGTAGATGATAGATGACAGATGGATGATAGATGGATGATAGATAGCTAGATAGCTGGATGGATGGATCGATGGATGATGGATGGACAGACAGACATCCACTCTGAAATGTACATGTCTTATCTACATTTTTCCTGACTGAAGAGGTTTCTTTTTGAAGACAGTTAATTCATTTGTAGACATCATTGGATCTCCTATTTTCATTCTTCTGTGATACTATCAAAAATCGAGGTGAAACAGTTGATATTTTGTCCTAAGGGGAAGTGGGTGGGAAAAACAGAATCCAAGCCAAATAAAATGTTAAAGAAGGTTAAACTGGCTGAGAATATTTGTTAGGGCTTCCATTGTTGGTAGCAGCAATAGTAGGAATTTTGACTGTCATCACTTTCATAGCAATCTTGACTGCTATTTTTCTCTCTCTCAACTTCTCTGGATTTTAGATGGAAAAGAAATGGACATCAGGAAAGGGAAAGGGATGCTACAGGAAGAGATTGTTTCCTGTTACCTTTAAGGGGACAAAGGAGCATAGTCTTCAGATAAGTAGAATAGGTTGCTAATGAAAATCAATATTTTGGTGAAAAACTAAGTCCAATTTTCAATATGCAAAATCTGTCCTGAGATTCAAGAGGCTGAAAACACTGCTCATAAGATTTAAAATGTAAGATTAAGTCATGTTCAGAGTGAAACTTGAAAGCACACATTCCTCTGCAAACAGTTCTCAAAGCTGTGTTAACATGTGATATTTTATTCTTGATATACTGCAATCATAACTAAAATTCCTACTTTCATTTTGCAGTTATTCTGCATTTACAGCATCCAGCCTATTGGTTGCAGAACATATCACACCCTTGATATAATTAAAAGGAAAAAAAAATACTTCAATTTAGTACCATATTTAGTATTGTATGTTGCTTTTTAAAAAATAACAAGGAATTGATCTTTTTTTTCTTCAGTGGAATATTAGGTTTGCAGTATTTGCATTTTCCATGTGTAGAATTTTTGCAAAATATATTCTTGAATGATTTGGTTTTGCAGTATTACCTGAAGTTATTGTTTATCTGAGGAAGAGCCATGTTATTGGAAATGAATGAATGAATGAATGAATGAATGAATGAATGAATGAATGAATGAATGAATGAATTCTATTTGATTTTATTACTCTTTTTTTTTAATTGAAAAAGTTTTATTAGTACAAAGTACAAAAAAATTTTACGTTTCCCCCCCCTTCCCCCCATCCCCCTCCCTCACCCACCCTGACTTCCCAGAAAGAACACAGGATATAATCTTCAAATAACCATAAGCTAAAATATACTAAAAAAAACCATTAATTTCTGTTATATGTGTATACACTTCCCCCCCCTAAGAAAACTCCACTTTATCTAAAATCTATTAAACCATTCTAAAATTCTAACCATATATCATTGTTAAACTATATATATCTTCTTAATCTGATACTTTTTTTGAATATAATCAGTCCATCTACTCCACTCCAACTTGTATCTTTCATTTGAATGATTTTTTAAATATGATGAAATTCTTGCCATCTCCGCCAGGTGTGTAACTTTAGATGTCCATTCCTCAGTAGTAGGTATATCCTCTTTCTTCCAATATTGTGCTACCAACAATCTGGCAGCCGTTATCAAGTTCAAGATCAGCTTAGTCTCTATTACAGTACAGTCTGTAGTTATTCCCAGCAAGAAAAACTGTGGTGTAAACTTAATTTTTTTCTTCAAAATATTCTGAATAATCCACCATATTTTTATCCAAAAAGCCTTAATTTTCTTACAAGACCACCAAATATGAAAATAAGTTGCATCTTCACATTCACATCTCCAACATTTAGGTTGTAAATTTAGATACATACAGGCTAGTTTTTTTGGATCAAGATGCCATCTATAAAACATTTTATAAAAATTTTCTCTTAAATTTTGAGCTTGTGTAAATTTCACATTTCTAACCCATATATTCTCCCATGTTTCCATCATTATAGGTT
The DNA here is from genome assembly GCA_023053685.1 of Diadophis punctatus similis. Taxonomy (NCBI): domain Eukaryota; kingdom Metazoa; phylum Chordata; class Lepidosauria; order Squamata; family Dipsadidae; genus Diadophis; species Diadophis punctatus. Next base: position 152,511,865 of record JALIGW010000001.1, read on the forward strand.
CACCAATATTTTGCGCCCATTTAATCATACAATCCTTAACTAGCTCTGTTTCAGAATCTAATTCCACTAATACATTGTATAATCTCTTTATATGCATTGGTCCTTTATTCTTTATTTGGTTTATCAAATTATAATCTTGTTGCGAGATACCTGCTTTTGAATCCTCTTTCCATCTGGCCTGCAGTTGCCCATATTGAAACCAAGACTTAATTACTCCTTCTTCTTTTAATTGCTCCATTGACTTTAATTGTAACCTCATTCCCTCTGCATAAAGAAACTCTTTATATGTAATCTTGTCTAGTTTTTGCTCTATATTTATATTCTCTATCGCATGCCTGGGCACTGTCCATATAGGTAATTTGTCATTTAATTTACAATGATATTTCTTCCAGACACGTAATAGAGCATTTCTTAATATATGACTCTTAAAGGTTTTATCTACTTTTTTATTATACACTAAGTAAGCATGCCATCCATAAAACAAACCATACCCTTCTATATTTAATGACCTCTCTTCCGTCAAGTTAATCCAATCCGCAATTGCTGAGAGGGTAGCTGCTTCATAATACAATCTTAAATTAGGCATTTTTAATCCTCCCCTCTCACATGAATCTTGCATTATTTTCTGGTTTACTCTCGGGTTTTTCCCTGCCCAAATAAATTTATTAATACCCTTTTGCCACTCTTTCAGATTGTCATCCTTTTTAAGTATGGGAATTGTTTGAAAGAGAAATAAAAATCTAGGTAAAACATTCATTTTTACTACAGCTATCCTGCCCAGCAAGGACAACTGTAGCTTTTTCCAATTTTCCAAATCTTTCTGTATTTTTTGCCATAATATTTCATAATTATGTTGATAAAGTTTCGTATTTATTGACATAATATTAACCCCCAAATATTTAACCTTTTTAACTATTTCATATCCCGTAACCCTTTCTACTTTTTCCTCTTGATTTCTGGTCATGTTTTTAGCTATTATTTTAGTTTTATCTACATTTATTTTAAGACCAGATACTTGTCCGTAAGAATCAATAATATCCATCAGGCCTGTAATTGATTGATATGGCTGAGTTACAGTAACTACTAAATCATCCGCAAACACTCGTAGTTTATATTCTTCTCCTCTTATTTTAATACCTTTAACTATCTCGGATTCCCTTATTTTACTAAGTAAAATCTCCATAGACAAAATAAACAAAAGAGGTGATAAGGGACAGCCTTGTCTCGTTCCTTTCTCTATATTAAAATTATCTGTTAGTCCACCATTAACTATTATTTGAGCTGTCTGTTTCTGATATATTGCCTTAATAGATTGTGTAAAATGTTCTCCCAGCTGCATCTTTTCTATTAGTTTTAATAAAAATTTCCAATTCAATCTATCAAAAGCTTTTTCAGCATCCAAGAATACCAATGCAGCAGATACCTGGTTATTCCTCCCCAAATATTCTAGTAAATTGATTATGTGACGTACATTACTCTTCATTTGTCTACCTTCTATAAAACCAGTTTGATCTTGGTGGATCAATTGTTGCATAAGTATCATTAATCTATTAGCTAATATTTTGGCAAAAATTTTATAATCCATATTTAACAATGAAATTGGCCTATAATTTTTAGGGTCAGTATGATCTTGATTCTCTTTCGGGATCAAAGAGATAAAAGCAGTTTTCCAAGTTGGGGGTACTTCTCCTCCTTGTTGTATGGTATTAAATAACACCTTCAGAGGCTCCACCATTTCATCCTGTAAGTTCTTATAATAAACAGCTGTTAAACCATCTGTACCTGGAGCCTTACCCAATTTTAGCTGTTTAATAACCGCCAAAATTTTATTTGATTTTATTACTCTTGATGCAGATTTGCACAATCCACCAAAATAGAATCAAAATAGAGTCAAGAAGGATTCTTCTTCAGTAATTAAATATATGCGCAAAATACATGAGATTAAGACTGCATGTATTGGGAAGTCATAAACAAAAAGGAATGGTTATATTTAAAAAGTATCCTTTGAAAAGGTACAGGACACTCATACAGGCTCCCCATCTTTTTCCGTCTCTAATAGTGATCAGTTTCTTGTTTCCCTTCCTTAAGGCTATTTTGGGCTGGTGTCCTAGCCTCGAAACTGTCCAGACTGGAGAAAAACAACATTAATCCATCACTGGATACCCTTTGGATCTTGAACAACAGGTATGTTTATATTCCATTCTGTTTGTTTTCAGAACTACAGCATTTTTAGTTCTACTTCAAGAATGATAAAGATATGGCTCACTAGATACTTCTGAAACGTAACTCTCAGTGGCCCTTGTCATTAATCAGCCTGGATGAGGAGGCTAAGAAAATTAATTCACCAACATCCCAACTGCCGGAGGTTCTTCACCTCAAATCAGTGGAGAATCAACTTCGTTGATTTAAATAGAAAAAAAGAACCAAGCTCCAAAGTGGTCTGGCAATTATCTGTTGTTGTTGTGACAGCATGTTTTCTCCCTTGGATACCAGTGGTGGGTTCCTACCTGTGCGGTCCACTCTATAGCACTGGTAGCGGCCCGCTGGTGACATCACAGTACTGGTGCGGTCAGTTGCCGGTGCCTGGGCGCCGCCATTTTTTTAAAAAAAAATTAGATTTTTTTAAAAAAATTTCTTCTGCGCATGCCCAGAAGCCGAGCTTCCGGCACTGCGCATGCACTGCCTTCCTACTCCACAGTGAGTCCAAGCAGGGGAGGATGGCTGAGGGAGCGCGTGAGATGCTGAAAGAACGGGCGGCAGGAGCTATCTCCATTCCCCTCCCTTCAGCAGTCCGAGAAGCCACGAATGCGCGGTGATGATCCTAGGCATTTTCGCACGTTTGAGGCTTCTCGAGCTGCTGAGGGGAGGGGGAATGGGCGGCAGGACCTATCTCAGTTCCCCTCCCTTCAGCAGTCCGAGAAGCCATGCCCACCCGGTCACATGGCCAGCAAGCCACACCCACCCATCACATGGCTGGCAAGCCACACCCACAAAATAAGCCACGCCCACAGAGTGGTAGTAAAAAAATTAGGAACCCGCCCCTGTTGGATACCCATGGCAGTAAGTACTCAAATGAAGCGTTCACAAAACCGAACGGATTTTAAGATATCTTCCCCCATGTCTGTGTACCTTGAATTCAACAGAGTACCCTGAGATGGACATCTGACTCTGGAATGAGAAATCTAATCACTGAACTATCATGAAAAGGGCAGTTTGCTTAACGGGGAAACCTTACCTGGCTGACTCACACAAGCCATCCAAATCACAGCTTTCTTGTGAAAGAAGAATGGAAGGGGGAGAGAATAAGCTTTTTGTTTTCATGCTGCACGGGTCACAATATCTGTCTGTGGAAAGCTAGGACATAAACCAACTTATCCATAATTAAGAACACCTCAGGGCTCTTATTCAAAAACGCTCAGTAATCATTGTGAAGGCAGTACCATCAAAGTGATTTTTGATGGAGGATAATTGGATTGAGTTACGCGAGCAGGAATTTTAACTCCCTCAAGGATGCAATTTTCTTTTTGTGGGTAATAGTGGGAAGACGTTATGGAAAAAAACAAATCTTTCCTGCTTTCTTCTTTGTTTGTTTTCTCTTTTACTTTTATAAATGCCCACAAAACAAAGAATTTTCCAAGCACCTCATGTATAGATTTTATCCATTTTCTGTACTACCCATGTAAATGGGTCAAATCACCATTGTCACCCCAGGCTGTGTTATTTGGCCCACCGGTGCCAGAACAAGTTGGCGTTTTAATTAATCGGGTTTATGAGAGATCAATGAATTCCACTGTGTGCCAAGAAAAAAAAGTTGCTTTTGATGCATTTCACACCTTACTAACTAAAATGTGAAAGTTTGCCCTGTAAATGTGGGGGGTGCAACTTGATCAACTCATTTTCTAATCACAGAAAATCAGAATGAAAATACCAGTATGGCTTTGGTGTCTGTTGTTCCTCTTTATTTTCACAAAGAGACCACCAGCCTCTGCACATATGATAAGAGTTAGAATAATGTACCACTAGATGGCATTGAAGAATATCTAGAATACATCCAACCATTAAAGCTTCTTAAGTTCCCTATAGTTCATTTTCTGGAAACGATCCCAAAATATATAATTTGTTTTCTGGCCCACATCTGACTCCCATACGCCTTGTCCATGTTATAAGATGAGGTAATCCAGGCCTGATTCCAGATCCCCCCCCCCTTGATCCTAGTGATGGGGATTTAGGCCCTCCTCAGCTCCTACTGCTTAAGCGCTAAGCAGAAAAGGACAATAAGGAAAGGAGCAGAGGAAGGACAGGTTCGTCATGTTAAATTGTACAGTTGACAACAACAAAACTGATTTCCAAAATGATTCACTTAATCTGTTTGCCGACAAACTTAACCAACAGCGCTTTCTCTACAACGGTGAAACTGTTTAATTGAAGGGGGAGGTGTACTTTGGAGAGAACCGTTTCATATTTCACGACTCAGTGTGTCAGAGAGTAAATGTTGGCACAAGGCAGGGAGTGACTTCACAATCCAGCCCTGAGCTTTATAGGATAGCAGAATTCTGGCAAGTAATTGTCCTTAGAACACATGAAGAGAGAGAAAACACAGCTCCGTTATTTCACATCAGTCAGTAGAAACCCACAGATGAGTCCTCCTTATACCTCTGTGTGGCAAGAGGAAGGGAAATGTTGTCCTAAGCGGATTTTTTTTTTTAAAAAAAGAAAGCTTTATATTTTGTAAACAAATCCATCTGGAATTACTAAACTTTTCCAAGTCAGGCCAGGCGCTTGCCACCTCCACATCCCCCTGCTTGCCTGAAAAACTTCCAGCTGCAACCATTGATTTCCATTGCTCTGCAGTGTTGGGATATGATTACACACCACCTCTAGGCCAAAACAGAACACAATCACTCACTCTGAGTCACTATATAAGCTGAAGTATGTGATTTATTAAACCACAAAAAATAGGTTACGTTAACACTACGAGTCTAACTTGAAGCCACAGGAGGAGCAACATCCAGAGTTAAACTCTGCTTTCTAGATTGTGTGTTCTTCAGATTTGTAAGCTCCGAAATATCAGAACAGAACAGAATAACAGAGTTGGAAGGGACCTTGGAGGTCTTCTAGTCCAACCCCCTGCTTAGGCAGGAAACCCTACACCACTTCAGACAAATGGTTATCCAATATCTTCTTAAAAACTTCCAGTGTTGGAGCATTCACAACTTCTGAAGGCAAGTTGTTCCACTGATTAATTGTTCTAATTGTCAGGAAATTTCTCCTTAGTTCTAGGTTGCTTCTCTCCTTGATTAATTTCCACCCATTGCTTCTTGTCCTGCCCTCAGGTGCTTTGGATAATAGTTGACTCCCTCTTCTTTGTGGAAGCCCCTGAGATATCGGAACACTGCTATCATGTCACCCCTAGTGCTTCTTTTCATTAAACTAGACATACCCAGTTCCTGCAACCGTTCTTCATATGTTTTAGCCTCCAGTCCCCTAAACATCTTTGTTGCTCTTCTCTGCACTCTTTCTAGAGTCTCCACAACTTTTTTACATCGTGGCGACCAAAACTGGATGCAGTATTCCAAGTGTAGCCTTACCAAGGCATTATAAAGTGGTATTAACACTTCATGTGATCTTGATTCTATCCGTCTGTTAATGCAGCCTAAAACTGTGTTGGCTTTTTTGGCAGCTGCTGCACACTGCTGGCTCAAATTTAAATGGTTGTCCACTAGGACTCCAAAATCCCTCTCACAGTTACTATTATCGGTGCATTAGGTGGATCCCCTTAGTGTAGTAGGCTATGAAAAAGTCAGAGAGATAGTATGCTTTTTTTTAAAAAGGAAAAGGGATAATCTGCTTAATTCTTAGGATGTTTCGCTCAAACTGAAAATGCTTAATATTATTTTCCTGTAGAGATGGCCTGAGCGCCAACTCTACATTCATATCCATTTCCATAGAACAAAATCCTCAAAGTCTTACAACACCATTAGGACAGACTAATCACTTTCACTTTCTGTAACATTTCCTTTTTTAAAAAACATATCTAAAAATCTGTACTTTTTTATGCAGTGTTCCATAATATGTGACATTTGGGCAATCATTTTCCCAGCATATGGAGATTCCACACACACACACGGTATACTATATTTTCTGATATAAATATTCTGATAGGCAATTGTCCAGATAGGCAAACAACACTTTTGTATACTTAAAAAAAAAAACCAAATCAAAGATTAAAAGTTTTGTGGTTGTGGTTGTCTGTTCTTGAATTAGGAAATTTGGGAGAGTTCACAATAAATTCTGAACTGCCAAATCTTGCTTTGTGGGCCATTCCATCTTGTCTCCCAACTTCATCAGCACACTATACATTTCAGTTTGCTTGTTCTTTGATATCAGTCAAACTATGAGTTGTATATTACAGAGGCTTCTCTAGGAAATTGACAGGTATCGTTCTTTTTTCTGCCACGCATGATATATTGTTAAATATGTAGGAGATGACCAGGCTGAGCCTGAGGGCGGAGTCAAATGCATCATCAGTTTGAAGTTTCTACATCCCGGTAAGAGACCTAAGTCCAGCCGCCCTTGAAGTCCGTTGACTCTTATCTGGCGCCAGTTCACCTTGACCTTTAGTAGTTCAGATTCTTGTATACAAGTGGCATGAAATAAACTCATACTTTTGAACTCTATTCCTGGCTCCTGACTTCTTGCACCTGACAAATATGAGGTTCACACCCATTTTTTTCTTTTCTGTAAAACACACTGGGGGAGGGGGGACTTTGCAGTATCCAGTATTTGTCTGTCTGTCTGTCTGTCTGTCTGTCTTTAAACTTTTAACACATTTTTAGAAAGTTAAAGAGACAAACCCCAAAGTAAGACAAACACTTTTTCTGATTTAAAAAAAAATCAGTTTTAAGGTGCAAAGCCCATCCCTTTGCAAAACATGAACAATTGCAGAAATGAAACAGCAGGAGCAACAAACGAACAATTATACTACCTGGTATGATTTCTTCTCACCACTTAGCTATATATGCTTAAAAAATACCTCATGTAATCTATTTAGCTTTACTTTGAGGAAGCATAACTGAGAGCAGGCTGAGGCCTGCTGCATTAATTCAAACACATCCCAGCTCTGCAAATCGCAATGGTGCATTCCTTTAAGCACAGAAGGGGCCCAGAATGCCTCCATTCAAGAAGAGTGGAGCGAGAGAAGGAGGGAGGAAGAGAAAGAGAGAGACAGATGGCAATAGGGCTTTAAAAGGATCTCCTTTGGGATTTCAACAAGTGAAAAGGCTTAGCAATTTTCAGAGGGCAGCCTTTTCAAAGCCAGGTGGCCAGTTTACTCCTTCATCCCAATCTCTATTTATCAGACTTTTTGGGGGTGTTACCTGAGCCTTTTAGATAAACAAGGTTGCTTTGTGTGTGGATTGTTCCCAGCAAAGAATACAGCAGCCCTTTGAAGTTCTCCTGGCTTATTGTGTGAAGGTTCCAATAGGGCTCTTCAGTCTTTCCAGGTCCAGGAATTGCTCTTGTTGACAGTGATTCGCTTTGTATAAGTTACTCCACTCTCAGCAATAGAGCCATTGGTTTACAGTAACAGAATTTGGATAGATAGATTAAGCCTAATCAAATCAACCTTGCTGCTCTGTTGCTCCTTAAGCATGAGACTCAGAAGTTACTGGTCAGTCTAACAATAATTCTTAAGGAATTATTATGGGGTGAGGCAGAGAGGAAATCTTGAAAACAAAATGTCGCTAGAAAACTATCATCTCTGTTGCTGGAAAATTGAGTCCATTTTAAAGACTCATAAAATAATATATTTGGCATGACATTTTATATAACATCAACTCTACTGCAGAGAGTAAATTTAGGGCACTGATCATGTGATAAAAGAAAGAAAACACACATTTTAGAGCATGACAGTAAAATCAGAGAGAGGAGAAACGAAGTCTCCCAGCTTAGTGAAAAACCTGGCTTTACTCTTTCTGCAAATGCTGGAGACTGAGGATTGTGCTGCATTGCCCAGAAATCATGCAGGGGATGATGCTCTTTTGTGGTGCTGCGTGGCACCTTTCTGGTTCTTTATTGAAAACGATGTTTTAAGATGTAAAAATGTAGCAGACATCAAGTCCTTGCAGTCCCCGTGAGAGATGATGATGATGATGATGATGATGATGATGATGTTCCCAGGCACATTGTTATTCTTGGAATTCCAGAATGCTCTTCTAAATGCTCACAATTATTGTGTTCCGGGAAGCTAGGAACTCTGTGTATCTCTGCACAATCTTCATGTGTCTTATAAGCAGCTGGGTGGCCACATATTAATGTCATAAGATATGTGAGCTAAGTGGTGGGGTGGAACCTGGGTTAGAAATAGGGTTAAAAGATTAAGCAGCCAGCCCCCGGTTTGTCTTACAGTTAATGGTCTTCCAAGTAAAGAAGAACATTAAAAAGAAAAAAGAAAAAAGAATGAGGGTAGATTTTGTAGCTAGCAAGGTTGTAGGGGCTTCCTGGTCATCTGCAGACTGGAGAGGAGTGTGGGCTCAGTGGAATCAGTTCCTTCACTTTTGTGAATGAATATGTTGTAAAATCAGGATAAGGAAGGAAGAGAAGCCAAAAGAGGGACCTGCAGGTTTTGCATAATTCCAGCCATTGTGCTTCAAAAAGGATTTGATGGTATAGAGAATGGCAAACAAAGGATTGGAACCACTGTCTGGGGAGAAGTTACTGAGGCTTTTTACATAATTAAAAAGGCAAGTAATGGTGGTGTACACAATTAAGTAAGGAGGGAAGAACATAGATGGCAGAAATTTGTCCCTACATATCTCATAATAGCAGAATCCATAGCCCTGGGATGAGGAATTTGGGATGACAAGAATGACTGCTTTTTACAGCGAATAATTATACTATGATCTCAGTAGGCCTTTTAGTACTACTTGCTGGGGAATACAAGCGGGTGGATGCTATTGTGCACGTATCCTGTTTGTCAATTTCCCATGGGCATTTGGTTGGCCACAGTGGAGACATCATGCAAGCCTAGCTCAGCCTTTGTCCTACTCTGCTATGGGATTTCCAATATCTTAAGGATGCTATTAGTCATGTTAACTTGTTCTGGGAGTTTTTCAGATACACAATGTTTTGGAGACCATAATGTTCCTCCACCAAGTGATTTTCTGTTAAGCCCTGCAGATTTCTAGCCATCGCTGGCTATAATGAAGGAATTATGTGTGTACTGCCAAGGGCTGAATTTAACTATATGCCAATTAAAGACAAATTCAGCCTTTGGCAGCCACACATATAGCCCAGGGTTAGTTGCTACTATGGGAAACTGGTTGTAGGTTGTGCTAGCACATACTGTATGTTACATATTCCAGATGGAACTTGTTCAACTTCCTTATTGGCCAGCTACACAAGCTGTCAATTAAGGATGTAACCGCTTGCCAAACAGCCCTATTGGGAGTCTATGGCAAAGTCATCTTTATCATATTTCCATTCTAGCCAGGTGTGAGCTTAGTGGATGGCCTTTAATGGATGCCCCTGCATGCTTAGAGAAGGTCCTGTAATTTCCACAATTTTATTCCAGAATGATGTACAGGAAATCAAACTATTTTTGTTCAGCTAGCATGATTCTCATTCTCATTCTCATTCTCATTCTCTCTCTCTCTCTCTCTCTCTCTCTCTCTCTCTCTCTCTCTCTCTCTCTCTCTCTCTCTCTCTCTCTCTCTCTCCCTCCCCACCTCTCTCTCATATATATCCCGTGGAGGAAAATGAGAGATACCAAAGCTCTGCAAAAAAGGCTCGCTGTGTGTGTGCTTCAGAGTCAACATGTTTGTATCTCTATTACATAAGGGTTTATGGTCTTGTGGACAGAGTAATGACTTCATCAGGAAATCCCCTTTCAGGCGTCCAAAAATATAAAAATATAATCCTTTATCCAGTGGTGGATTCCTACCGGTGCGGTCCACTCTATAGCACCGGTAGCAGCCCGCTGGTGACGTCACAGTACCGGTGCGGTCAGTTGCCGGTGCCTGGGCGCTGCCATTAAAAAAAATTTTTTTTTAAATTCTTTTTAAAAAATTCTTCTGCGCATGCCCAGAAGCTGAGCTTCCGGCACTGCACATGTGCTGCCTTCCTACCCCACAGTGAGTCCAAGCAGGGGAGGATGGCTGAGGGAGACGCTGAAAGAACGGGCGGCAGGAGCTATCTCTATTCCCCTCCCTTCAGCAGTCAGAGAAGCCACACCCACCCGGTCACATGGCTGGGAAGCCACACCCACCCGGTCACATGGCTGGCAAGCCACACCCACAAAATAAGCCACGCCCACAGAGTGGTAGTAAAAAAATTAGGAACCCGCCCCTGCCTTTATCGGATACTACCGAATCAAGCAAAAGTATTTTCAATGAGAATCATAGTCCACAGTCCTATGCACATTTGACCTCATCTGTTGGATCTTCTGAAAAAACCACCCATAGGATTCTTCAATTACCTACTTCAAACCCCATCATATTAGGACGCCATCTATCCCTGTAAATGGCCCTGGCTACTTGTTCCATCCCCTGCTTCAGTAGCTGTTTAAAGCTTTATCTCACATTTTATTCTGGAGTGACAGATAAACCTTTCTTCCTTTCCCAAAGACTGGCATTCTATAATTTATATAATGGCTAATGATGTTAGGAAGGGAAACAATTTAAAAGACCTTAAAGACCCGATGTAGATTTAATATACTCAGGCAAGTAAAGGAATGTTTGGCATACTAACAGGGATCCAGTTGAATGATTAAATAAACAATCAAAGACTTTTGAAGTAGGAGAACATTCTAGAAATGCATGTGAATATGATTTGGTTAAATAATGTGGAAGTTACTTCTTAAATGGGAGAGAAGGTGCCCTTAATTGAATCTGGTTTTGAAAAGTAAAAAATGTATTATTTTGAGTCATTAGCTGGGCAGTCTGTGGCTAAGTTTTACAGTGCTGGCTTTTGACTTGGAATCTCAATGGAAAGTGCCGTTGTTTGAATTTTCAAGCCCATATCAAGGTTTGGATCCAGGGTGCCATAAGAACACATGTCAGCCTATATTAAAAAAGTAAAGGTAAAGGTTCCCCTTGCACATATGTGCTAGTCGTTCCCGACTCTAGGGGGCAGTGCTCATCTCCATTTCTAAGCCAAACAGCCAGCACTGTCTGATGACGTCTCCGTGGTCATAACTCAACTAAAGGCGCACGGAATGCTATTACCTTCCCACCAGGGTGGTCCCTATTTTTCTACTTGCATTTTTACATGCTTTCGAACTGCTAGGTTGGCAGAAGCTGGGGCTACCCCCGGAGATCCGGACCGCCTCCACCCTACTGGTCTTCTGTAAGGCAGTCAAGACCTGGCTCTTCCATCAGGCGTGGAACCGTTGAGCTTGGGAATATCAAGGTTAAGTTCCGGCCCATGAAAGTAGTATGTATGTATTTTTTAATTGGTTTTTCTGTTTTAATTTGCTTTTAACTTTTTTTTTAGATTTTGTATTTGGCATGTTGTTAGCCGCCCAAAGTCCCTCGGGAGTTGGGCGGCATACAAATCTATTAAATAAATAAACAAACAAATAAATAAAGTAACAGGAGCTCACTCTGTTACGCGGCGCTAGGGATTTGAACCGCCGAACTGCCGACCTTCTGCTCGACAAGCTCAGCGTCTTAGCCACTGAGCCACCACCTCCCCTTCATTTGTATTACATTAGTATTCCCTAATTTGCTTCTCCGCTGGATGTGTGGGGTGCACGGTCCCTAGCACCACCCAGGCTGATTCCGATGGTACCTATTTGTCCAGAATGCATGGAAAACATTTCACAGGAGAAAGAAGTTAATAGTCTTCACCTATGGCTCTTCCTAGTTGCATAGAGATTTTTTTTTAAATGACACAGAAATGTGCTTCTCCACTTTGATAAAATTACAAGTACTTCTCAACTTATGACCAAAATTAGGACCAGACTTGGGACAGTTGTTCAGTGATGAATCATTGAATTCAGTGAATCTGGCTTTCCCCCATTGGCTTTGTTTGTCAGAAGCCAGCTGGGAAGGTTTCAAAGGGTGACCATATGACACACACACACCCAGGATGCTACAACCATCATAAATACGTTGCCAATTGCCAATCGCCCAAATTTTGATCATGCGACCTTGGGGATGCCACTATCATCATAAGTGTTGTGGTCATGAGTGTTACTTTTTTTCAGTGCCATTCAGTGGTGGGTTCCTACCGGTGCGGTCCACTCTATCGCACCGGTATCGGCGGGCTGGTGACGTCACCAAGAGGCTACCGACCAGGTGTGGTTGGTTGCCGGTCCCTAGGAGCCGCCATCTTTTTTTCAGAATTTCTGGGCTTTTTTTTCTTCCTGCGCATGCGTGGAAGCAAAATCGCGCCAAAATCTCATGAGAGGACCCATGCGTGCACGAGATTATGGCAATTTTTTGCTTCCGCACATGTGCGGAAGCAAAAAAATTGCCAAAATCGCACGTGCGCATCCCCTCACAAGATTTTGGTGCGATTTTGCTTCCACGCATGCGCGGAAGCAAAATCGCACGAGGGGGCACGCATGTGTAGCGAACACACACATGCACAAAAGGTGGTGATGCGCGCGCAGTGCACCGGTAGCAAGGTAAGAGAGCAACCCGCCCCTGATGCCATTGTCATTTTGAATGCTCGCTAAATGAATGGTTGTAAGTCAAGGACAAACTTGCAAGCCAATCTCGATGATTGAGTATGCACAGTTTAATCAAAATTCTTTCTGGCTGGAATTTCCTAATGCGTCGGATTGTACATTTGTACAAATCAAAATTACAAAAATGAGCATTGATGTGGTCAGAGTACGTATATATCAAGACTGCTGTTAGGATTTATGTCTTTCCATTGCTCTCTTTACTTTTATGAACATTTTCTCTCAGTTTTAATACATTTCTTAAAGGTATTTTACGTGGCTGCAGGCCCTAACCAGATCTAAAGTCATCTTTTATTCCCAAACGTCGTTTCTTTTGGTATGTCTTAAGGGATTGAATTTCCATAAGATTCTCCATCATAGCTGATGCTGGGAATTGCAATTTCAAGGGCTGAATAAGTATGGCACCATTCGCATTCAGGCACCAACATTATGAGCTGGCAGGGAATAGCCTGGAAACATATGAGCTCCTCTTAGAATACTCCCTCTAAAGCTTTGCAAACAGCATTTTTTCCAATAAAATGCAAATAATTCACAGTTACCACACAAGTCCATGTATAGTTTAGCATGAAAGCTTTATTCCTCCCAAGAGGCTGCTTTTTAATACAACATTTAGAAGCAAATGAGACCGTGAGTTCTAGCCCTGCCTTAGCCATAAAAGCCAGCTGGGTAACTTTGGGTCTGTCTCTCTCTCTCTCTCCCCCCCCTCTCTCCCTCTTCCTCTCTCCCCCTCTCCCTCTCTCCCCCTCCCTCTTCCTCTCTCCCTCCCTCCCTCTCTTCCACTCCCCCCTCTCCCTCCCTCTCTCCCTCTTCCTCTCTCACCCTCTCCCTCTCGCCCTCTCCCTCTCCCCCCTCCCCTTCCTCTTCCCCTCCCTCCCTCCCTCTCTCCCCCTCCCCTCCCCTGTCCCCCTCTCACCCTCCCCCTCTCCCCTCTCTCCCTCCCTCTCCCCCTTTCTCCCTCCCTCCATCTCTCCCCCTCCCCTCCCTCTTCCCCTCTCTCCCTCCCTCCCTCCCCCTCTCCCCCTCCCTCTCTCCCTCTCCCTCTCTCCCTCCCTCTCCCTCTTCCTCCCTCCCTCCTTCTCCCTCCCCCCCTCTCTCAGTCCAACTCACCTCACAGAGTTCTTGTGCGGAAAATAAAAGGAAGAAGGCGTATTGGATGTATTTGCCGCCTTGAGTTATTTTTCAAAACTAATAAAGGTAGGGTATAAATAAGTAAATAAAACCAGATGCATGCATTCTGAATAAGTGGCTTTAACCGCTCACACAGCCGCTATCTTTAAACTTTTCAGATGATGCCAAGACCAGATTGCTTCTAAGATCTAACAATAAAATTGGATGGATTCTGGTGAACAGCCAAAATGCAGTTTGGTTGCACTGCTTTTTCGGTTGATAATTTGGTGATGGTCTAGGACCGTGATGGCGAACCTATGGCACGCGTGCCACAAGTGGCACACGGAGCCATATCGGTGGGCGCACCGGCCAGCTGTTTTTCAGGCCTTCTGGGCCCACTGGGAGTTGGGAAACAGCCTGTTTTCAGCCTGAGGAGGGGGTGCAGAAGGCCCATTTTTTGCTCTCCCCAAGCTCCAGAGCCTTTCTAGGAGCCCGGGGAGGGCGAAAATGGCCTTCCCCACCCCCCTGGAGGCCCTGCGGAGGCCAGAAATGACCCATTTCAAGTTGGGAAATGGGCCATTTCTGGCCTCCGGAGGGCCTCCAAAAGGTCGGGAAGACTGTTTTCGCCCTCCCAGGCTCCTAGAAAGGCTCTGGAGCTTGGGGAGAGCAAAAAAATGGAACTTCTGGTTCAACCGGAAGTTGGCAAATGGAACGTTTCCAGCCTCCAGAGGATGTCTGGGAGTGGGGTGGGGAAGGTTGTTTTCGCCCTCCCCAGGCTCCTAGAAAGGCTCTGAAGCCTGGGGAGAGCGAAAAACGGGCATGCCATCGTGTGTCGGGAGGAGGGGTGTCACGTGCGCATGCGCAAGGGGGCACATAAAATTATGGGTGTGGACACGCATGTGCGTGACCCTCCCACGCCCCCCCCCTTTTGGCACATGAACCAAAAAAGGTTCACCATCACTGGTCTAGGAGCTTTTTTTTTTAACCTTTATTAGACTTAGGTACTTGCGGCCCATCATCTAATGTCAAAGTATTCTATAAACTTTCACATCTGCTTTCACAATCTATGAAAAGAGAGAAAAAGGAAATGGGGGTGAGGGAGGCAATCCTCATATCCATTGTTGGCTTCAGCTAGCTAACCTTCGGCTAGCCTTCTGCCCCTAACCAACGACTCCATGGAATTGTAGATCTTGCAAGATTTCATAGGTAGTGGCTAGTACTTCAAAACTGTTAATCTTCATAATGTCACAGTACTTTTGCTTTGTTGCTTTTTGCTACAGCAGGTTAGATATCCTTCTCAAGTGCTGCCCAGTGACTGGTTGTTCTGCCTTTTTGTTTCTGGTTATGCTTGTTTGTGTGCTGATCTTGTTGCAGCTGCACCCTTGTGTATGCAGTGACATCTAGTGACAAACACCACAAATGAGACTCATGGAAATTTCCAGGGCACAGGATGAGCAATATCATAACAAGTAACTTCCCTCCTGCCATGCTCCCTGCATCTCAATTGTAAAATTGGCTTGCGATTTTTTTTAAAAAAGAAATCCCTTTGTTCTGAAATCCAGTGAAAAATGCAAACTTTTCAGCCTCATTGCATTGCAGTTTCAAGGTCTGATGCTTAATAATAGAGCTCCTTTGGAATGAAAGGTACTTGTAATCATTCTTCCTTATCCCTCGCAGCATCTTTGTTTCACAGAAAACAGGAATAGAAGTCTCAAAGCTCCGTTTGCCAATGTTTTTCTGCAGTAATATTTGTGGCTGAGATAGAATTTGACCTCCAGACTGATCTAATCCAGAGGACCACTTTGACACAGTCCACAGCTTTTTGTGATGATTAGGGAAACTATTAATATTGCCTTTTTTATTTTTATTTGAATGAAACACTAGGGCCTTTTTACTTTTTCTCATTCTGGGCCTCTGTGGTAATCAGCAAGTTTCATGAGATGTGAAGTGGGAGTTGCTGACACTTTTTGCACTGTCTTACACATCAGCAAAAAGAATCAGAACACAAAATACAAGCTGAGTGGACACAACCTTGTAGACAACCCTCACTCTGTCAAGGACCTTGGAGTACTCATTTCTAAAGATCTAAGTGCCAGAGCCCACTGCAACATCATCGCCAAAAAGGCATTAAGAGTTGTAAACCTAATCTTGTGTAGCTTCTTCTCTGGTAATATTACACTACTAAACAGAGCATACAAAACATTTGCTAGACCAATTCTTGAATACAGCTCATCTGTCTGGAAGCCGCACTGCATATCGGACATTAATACAATTGAGCGTGTCCAGCATGGGTGGGTTCTAACTTACCTCACTGCCGGTTCACTTCCTCCTGTGCTGTGTGGTGGCGCACGTGCTTCAAGCGCGCATGCATGCGCAGTGCCGAAAAATGAAAAACAATTAAAAACAAAAACAAAACAAAAACAATATGGCGACGCATGCAGAGTGCCGGAAACTTGGCTTGTGCGCATGCGCAGAAGAAAAAAGACCCGGAAACCCCCCCCCCCTTTTATTTCAAATAAAAAATAAAAAATCCAAAAAAATTCCCCAAAAAAGATGGCAGCATCCACAGACCGGCACTGACAGAACCGGTTCCCTGATGTCATCATGACATCACCAGCGAGTTTCTACCGGTTCAGGCGAACTGGTTCGAACCGGGAGGAACCCACCTCTGGTGTCCAGATATATTTCATGAGAAGATTCCTCCACTCCTCTGCTTGCAACAGAATACCTTATGCCACCAGACTTGAAATTCTGGGCTTAGACAACTTAGAACTATGCCACCTTCGGTATGACCTAAGCGAAGTTCATAAAATTATCTGCTACAATGTCCTACCTGTCAATGACTACTTCAGCTTCAACCACAACAATACACAAGCACACAATGGATACAAACTTAAAGTGAGCCGCTCCAAACTTGATTGCAGAAAATACGACTTCAGCCACAGAGTGGTCAATGCCTGGAATGCACTACCTCATTCTGTAGTTTCATCCCCAAACCCCCAAAATTTTAACCTTAGACTGTCCACTGTTGACCTCACCCCATTCCTAAGAGGTCTGTAATGGGTGTGCATAAGCGCACCAGCGTGCCTACCATCCCTGTCCTAATGTTCCCTTTTATTCGTATTCATTTCATGTATTCAAATCATGTTTATATTTATATATATTATCTAATACGTGCTTGACAAATAAATAAATAAACAAAGATTCATGGACTGTTAAACTCTTTTTAAGATTCTTCATCATTTTCTAGCTGTGACAGTTTCTCTGGATCCAGGACAGTCTTTTCTTCCCAAAAACAAAACCCACATTGGCTTCTCAGTCTTTTTACAGATTGTGACTGTTTTTTTGTATTTAAATTGAAATGATCAAATACTGGCACATCCAGCAGGACAGATGCTATTTTTCCTATTTTATTTGATGCCTGCAAAATGTCTGACATTTTAAGATAATATGTATGAAAACTTGATCTCACATAAATGATGTGTTCCAGCCAGTTAGAGCCAATTTCTTATCGTCAATATCAATTCCATGCCAACTGTAAGCAGGCAGGCCTCAAATACATGGAAGAAAGATACAGAACAATGATGTTCAAGATGTACAAAACCTGTATGATTATTTTCAAATTATTCCATGAAACCTCAGATGGGGGAAATCTCAGATAACCTTGCTTTCAGAAATAACTAAGTTACTTTGGGATGCAGTTATTTCATAGGGAGCTACTCTATGTCTATTTGTAAACTCCTAGGTAGAGGAGTAACTTCTTCCCACCTATAATTTTTCTGGATACTTCAAGCCAATTTGTATTTTAAGACAATCTGATACTACTAGCCCTTCGGTCACATTTTAATGCATTACTAATTGTCCAAGTGAAATGTGCTCAGCTGATCAGCCTATAAGGACAGTAGCTGCCCCTCTCATCAAAACAGAGCTGCCTAGTTCCAGTAGTACATTATCTTATGTATGACAGGGATCCTTTCTCCTCAGGGATGAGGCCTTCATAACACAAGGAAGTGGAGTGGAATAGCTCTCAACCCTGTAATGGTGGTGCAAAACAGAAGGGATTCTTATTATTATTCCATGTATTTGATTATTCCATGAATAATAATAATAATAATAATAATAATAATAATAATAATAATAATAATAATAATAATAATAATAATAATAATAATAATAATAATAATAATAATAATAATAATAATAATAATAATAATAATAATAATTTCCTTCCCCCCCATCCCTGATCCTGCCTTTTGCCATCAACAGGCAGTTAGATTGCTTCCCCCCCATCCCTGATCCTGCCTTTTGCCATCAACAGGCAGTTAGATTGCTTCCCCCCATCCCTGATCCTGCCTTTTGCCATCAACAGGCAGTTAGATTGCTTCCCCCCATCCCTGATCCTGCCTTTTGCCATCAACAGGCAGTTAGATTGCTTCCCCCCCATCCCTGATCCTGCCTTTTGCCATCAACAGGCAGTTAGATTGCTTCCCCCCCATCCCTGATCCTGCCTTTTGCCATCAACAGGCAGTTAGATTCCTTCCCCCCCCATCCCTGATCCTGCCTTTTGCCATCAACAGGCAGTTAGATTCCTTCCCCCCCATCCCTGATCCTGCCTTTTGCCATCAACAGGCAGTTAGATTGCTTCCCCCCCATCCCTGATCCTGCCTTTTGCCATCAACAGGCAGTTAGATTGCTTCCCCCCATCCCTGATCCTGCCTTTTGCCATCAACAGGCAGTTAGATTGCTTCCCCCCCCCCAATTTCCGCTGTTGCCGGTCCCAAGCCCGGATGAGAAAGGAGGAGGGTTGGGGTCAGGTTGGCAACCTGGCCTCATAAAAAAAACTCGCCAACCCATATAACATGGTGAAAGAAATGAAGAAAAATTCTATACCGCATCGGTCGTCATGCGTGTTAACAAGGGCCGCGGCGGATGTTGAGGTCCCTGGACATCCGTCGACAAGTGGGCTACAAGTGGACCAGCCAACAAAACGACAAAAATATAGTGCAGATGAAAATCGTGCCATAATGGCCTGTTATTACAACTCAGAGCCAGAAAGAAGAGGTTATTTGAAGCGAATGCATGAACTTTGGAAACAACAATATCCAGATTCAAATGTTAGCGAACAACGACTAGCAGATCAAAGGCGATTTATTATACGAAATAATGTGTTCAGTGAAATTGAACTTGAGAAAATTCAGACAAATTGCCAAATTAAAAAAATAACACCACCAGTGGAAACAACAGAAACTCACAAAACAACTGAAGACATCACACTGGAGCTTCCAACAGAAGAAACTGTTAGTGGAGAAGTAATAGCACCACTACCAGAACCAGTCATGATTGAACCAATTGATGAACTAACTGAAAAACAAAAGGAATTGAAGGACAAAATCATGGAGCATGTACTGTCTAATGAGGAAAGGCAACGTTTACCATCATTAAAAACTGTGCCTAACAAAAACTTGGCACCTATAATGAGAATGGTTAATGCAGTACTTTCAACAATTGAATCGGCATCCATCTTAGAAACAAATCAGTTAATGTACAGTGCAGCTGCAATAGTCACTAATGAACTAGGTTTTAAAAACAAAGCACCTAGTCGCAAGGCAGAAAAAGCATCAAAACCAAAGTGGAAAATTCGACTGGAACAAAAAATAAAAAAACTCAGAACAGATGCTAGCAATTTAAAAAATATGAATGAACAACGGCTAAAAAATAGCAAGATCATGGATCAATTAGCCAGAAGATACAGGCTTGATACAAGGAAAATTGAAGAAGCACTTGAAATTGTAAAACAGCAAATAACAGCAATAGCCAGAAAAATTGAAAGATATGATGCAAGAATCATTCAGTACAAGCAAAATCAGCAATTTCGATCAGATCAAAGACGTTTCTACCAAAGCCTCAATGCAAATGACAATTTCAAAAGTGAAAAACCAGAAAAGCAAGCCACAGTTGAATTCTGGAAAGAACTGTGGGAAAATGCAAAGGATTACAATAAGGAAGCAAAGTGGATACAAGACTTTGAGAAAAGTGTTGGCAAGAAGCAAATGCAAGTATTAGAAATAACAACTGAGATGGTCAAAAATCGAGTAAAAAAAGTAAAGAACTGGACATCACCTGGAAATGACCAATTACATGGTTTCTGGCTCAAATATCTGACCAGTTTGCATGCAATATTGGCCAAGCAACTGAACGAAATGCTACAAAATGGTCAAATTGATGAATGGTTGACAACTGGAAAAACATACTTGATTCAGAAAGATGCAACTAAAGGAACAACACCTGGAAACTACAGACCAATAACATGCTTGCCAACAACCTTCAAATTACTCACCGGGATAATTGCAGATAACATAATGGATTATTTGGAAACAAATAACATCTTGCCAGTAGAGCAAAAAGGCAACAAAAGAAGGAGCAGGGGCACAAAAGATCAGCTCCTAATTGACAAAATGATACTAGAAAACTGTAAGAACAGAAAAACGAACTTGAATATGGTCTGGATTGATTACAAAAAGGCGTACGACTCACTGCCACACAGCTGGATCATCAAATGCTTAGAAACTATTGGCATCAGCAAAAATATTACATCATTCACTGAAAAAGCGATGAAACAATGGAGAACTGTGTTGGCAGTAGGGAATGAGAACTATGGAATGGTTAATATCAAGAGAGGAATTTTTCAGGGAGATTCACTTTCACCCCTCCTCTTCATCATCGCAATGATCCCACTATCAGTAATCTTAAAAAAAATGAAACTTGGATACCAAATAGCCAAAGACGCTGAAAAAATTTCACATTTATTGTATATGGATGATTTGAAACTGTATGGAAAGTCAGAAATAGAAATCCAATCACTGACCAACACAATCCTAATATTCAGCACAGATATCTCAATGCAGTTTGGCATGGAAAAATGTGCCACTGTATCTATGAAAAGGGGCAAAATCACTACATGTGACGGAATTGAAATGCCCAATGGCCAATTAATTAAATGCAATCAAAATGAAGCCTATAAATATCTGGGCATTCTGCAGTTGGATAACATCAGACATGGAGAAGTGAAAACTATCATTAGAAGAGAGTACACCAACAGAGTTAGGAAAATTTTGAAATCTAAATTAAATGGTGGAAACACCATCAAGGCCATGAATACCTGGGCAATACCAGTCATAAGATACACGGCTGGTATAATTAACTGGACACAAGCTGATTTGGACATTTTGGACCGAAACACCAGAAAACTAATGACAATGCACTACAGTTTACATCCACGTAGTGACACTGATAGACTTTACCTGCCCAGAAAATCAGGTGGCAGAGGACTACTACAAGTAAAGCAAACAGTTGAAGAAGAAAAGCATGCATTGGCGGATTATTTAAAAGAAAGTCAAGAACATCTATTAATTGAAGTAAAGAACAAAAATCTACTGAAGGTCCAACAGACGAAACAAGAATACAGAAAAAATGTGATAAAATCAAGAATGGAGAGTTGGCAAAATAAAGCATTACATGGCCAATTTCTGGAAAAAATAAAAGACAAAGTGGACAGTGAAAAAACTTGGTTATGGTTAACATCTGGTACTTTAAAGAAAGAAACAGAATCATTGATCCTGGCTGCACAAGAACAGGCAATTCGTACAAATGCCATAAAGGCCAAAATTGATAAATCTTCAAATGATGCTAAATGCAGATTATGCAAGGAAGCTGATGAAACTGTAGCCCATGTGCTCAGCTGCTGCAAGAAAATCGCACAGACTGATTACAAATTACGACACAACTCTGTTGCACAAATGATCCACTGGAATTTATGCAAAAATTATAACATCCATACTGCTACAAACTGGTGGGAACACAAGCCTGAAAAAGTCACTGAAAATCAGATGGTCAAGATCTTGTGGGATTTTCGTATACAAACAGACAAGGTACTGGCGCATAATACACCAGACATCACGTTGGTCGAGAACAACAAGGTGACTATAATTGACATTGCAATACCAGGAGATAGCAAGGTCGATGAAAAGGAACACGAAAAAATTGCAAAATACCAGGACTTAAAAATTGAAATCCAACGATTATGGCACAAACCAGCAGTGGTAATTCCAGTAGTGATTGGAACACTGGGTGCTATCCCAAAAGCACTGGAATTACATTTAAAACAGCTCAAAATTGACAAAATCACCATCAGTCAAATGCAGAAAGCCGCACTGCTCGGTTCCGCACATATACTTCGAAAATACATTACGACTTCCTAGGCCCCTGGGTGGGGCTCGACTAGTAATCAATGCCAAATCCGGCGAAACAACTGGCCGCTGTGATACAATTGTATAATAATAATAATAATAATAATAATAATAATAATAATAATAATAATAATAATAATAATAATAATAATAATAATAATAATAACAACAACAACAACAACAACAACAACAACAACAATAACAACAACAACAACAACAACAACAATAATAATAATAATAATAATAATAATAATAATAATAATAATAATAATAATAATAATAATAATAATAATCCATGTATTATTATTATTATAGATTCTTCTTCTTTGGAGAGAGCAGCAATGAAAAAGCCTGCAAGCTGGGAAGAGCCGGGAAGATCCTTAGCACCTCGTTAGGGCTGGAAAAAACATTCTTTGTAGCAAGTAGCAATGAAAAAAAGCCTGCAAAGACTTAGGGCTGGAAAAAAACTTCTTAGGAGAGAGCAGCAATGAAAAAATCCTGCAAGCCTGGAAGATCGTTAGCACCTCGTTAGGGCTGAAAAAACCTTTTTCGGAGGGAGTAGCAATGAAAGCAAGCCGGGAGGAGCCGGGAATATCATTAGCACCTCGTTAGGGCTGGAAAAAAAAGCTTTGAAAAAGCTACATTCGGAGTATAAGACGCACCCAAATTTTCAGCCTCCTTTAGGGGGGGGGAAGGTACATCTTATACTCCGAAAAATACGGTAATTAAATAAGCATTTATAATTTTGTTATATTAAATAGGTGCATTTCATATTAATAAAATGGAAGCTCTCTGATCATTATTTTACAAATGTATTTATCTTTTCAAAAAAATCATATTAATGGTCTGCGGTACTTAAAATTATGAATTAGGGTCCGTGGGATTTAAAATTATGACCTTGGTGGTCCCTGAGGTCCAAAAGGTTGGGGACCCCTGCTTTAGGTGATTCAGAATTAGGGGAGGAGGCTCCAAACTTTTCCACTGATATGTTTTGTTCAATAAGGATTAAAATCAGAAGTCAAATGAAAAACAAATCTGCCTATGAATGGAACTAAACACAGAAAACAAAAACTACTATCATAGTAAGAAGAAAACTGTTTTTCTGCAATATGTTTGAAAGCACCCAATAAAGTCATCAGTTCAGGAAGAAGATCATGTAGGTTCTTACCTGATTTCCTGTTTGTAGCAACATCTTCCCTGCACCTCATAGGAGCAGAAGAATCTTTTTTTTTAGCCTTAACAAGAGAAATGTCAAAGAATTATGCCAAGATCCTGCTGGGAGTAAATTTTATTATCAGCACATACAAAACAAGGAAGATGTTTGCCAGAACAAAGTGTGACTAGTTTTTGGAACAAAATCCTGAGGGTGGGGAGAGAATCAGGTTTGAATTTACAGTGGTGCCTTGGTACTCAAATGCTTTGAAACTCATTGAATTTGGTACTTAGCACATTTTGATGCAAAAATGTTGTCCTGGTATTCATCATTTGTTTTGCACTCAATGCACAGGCTAGAACTTGTCAGTGTTGGCTGCCTTGTGACTGACTACATGGGAAAAATTTGTTTGGTACTCATTTTTAGTATTCATAGTGCCTCCCAGGAACCAATTGACGATGAGTACTAAGGTACCACTGCAGTTTTTTATTAAATGTCCAAGAGTGTGGCTGTGTTTCATGTCTTTCTTGAAGACCTCAATGAACCCTTGAAATGGGATGATTGTACGACTATCCCAAAAGACCCATTTCAGTAGAGCCCGGAATTAGTGAAAGCACATTGGGAATTTCAGGAGACAAAGAAAAGTAGCCCTCATCTACCCAAGCTAGAAAAAAAATGTTTAACACTTATCTGCTGAACAAAGTGAATCTGATAAACGTGTTTATGGATAATAGTAATAGTAACAACGAGAAAGGAAGTGGAAGAAACAACAAAAATGTAAAAAAAAATCCCTCTCCAGTTCAGACTGTTAAATGACCAGATCAGCCATTCATCTCTATGCATCAGCATTCCTTAATGTTCATCAATTTTAGTTTTCAGCACCACGTGGTTACTTATGTACAAAGCATCAGATAAAACTCTAGCTTTCCTTGGAAATGATGACATCTACTCAAGTATCAAAAAAATAATCTCTTGAACACTTAAGGTCATCGGTAAATACATTTCATTAAGGGCTCAATCAAGCTATTAAAAATTATGGTGGATGCCTCTTAGGTTAAAATCTATGACATGATTACAAATCTAAAATGGGATTTTCATGGTGTTCAAAACAAATGGGGACTAAATCAAGAGGCTTTGATGCATAAAGCCTGAAGTGGCAATTGGGCAGTAATATAATTGCAAAAATCACCTATTCCATGGTACTCAGCTCCCTTATTATATGCTTCTTTTTCAGAGACTCTTCCAAATTAGCAGTCCTATATTCAGAAATAATGAGAGGCTCAAAGGTCATTGAAGCTTCGTGTATGAAAACTTACAAAGAATGAAACAGTGCATTTTTTTTAAAGTGGGGAAGTCATTGTTCCTTATTTCCTAATGATTACTGAAGAGGTTCATACAGTGGTGGGTTGCTCCCGGTTCAGACCGGTTCTAAGAACTGGTAGCGCCGGTGGTGGGAGACTCCGCCCACCTGCCCGGGACACTTCTGCGCATGCACAGCTTCTGCGCATGTGCAGAAGCTGCGCGCGTGCAAGCACACACACAAACCAGTAGTAAAGGCTTTTAGAACCCACTACTGGATTCATAGTTAAAAAGATACAATTACCTGGGAGCACTTTTACATATTAATAGGATATCTAGGATTGAATAGAGATGGCAGAAGCTCCTCCTGCTTCCCATTCCCAATTGTCCTAGATTAGAATGACAATTGCTAAATGATGGCAACTGGATGGAGTTTTTCGGGTGGCCCAATTCTCACTTTTATTGATCACCATAATCTTTTTACATTGCATGAAATCAAGGATGTGGAATAATCCACCGGAAATTAGAGAAGTAAACAGAATTTTAAAATCAAAATAATTGTTGGAGTTGTCATGTCTGTGAAAGCCTTTCTCTCCCCCTCCCTCCCTCCCTCCCTCTCCCTCCCTCCCTCCCACCCTCTCTCTCTTTCTCATAAAGTTAAGCTTAAATTAAAGTTAAGTTACTTAGGATTATTCCTAAAAAGAATGGGTAACATCAGATCTGTTTTGTCTACAAATATATTCTGTGTGGATGCATAGAAAATGGTATCACTTGACAGTAAGATTGGTGACATATAAATGTAATGAATTAAGTGAAAAATAACCAGCGGTGGGTTCTGATTTTCTTCACTGCCGGTTTGCTTCCTGATGCACTGCGCGGGCGTGTTGCGCACCACACGGGCATGCCGCATGGGCGCAGTGCTAAAAACCCAGCTTCTGCGCGTGTGCGTGCACAGAAGCAAAAAACAAAAAACAGCTTCTGCGCCTGCGCAGAAGCAAAAAACAAGATGGAGAGAGCCAGAGAGCCGGTTCAGGGGTGTGGCAGGCCTGGGTCGCTGCCGGTTGCAGCGGCCCAGGCCGTCAAGTTACTACCGGTTCCATAGAACCAGTCCGAACTGGGAGGAACCCACCTCTGAAAATAACTAAATAAATATAAGTTAAATTAGAATCACAAGTTTAATAAGTCTAGAATTGTTAATAGCTTATTTAAGTAGAAAGCTTATTTTCCAATAAGTTCACTGAATATACTGTAGTATTAATTGAGGTTCCATTTCCTCTGAACTCAGTGGAATTTAATTCTGAGACGGCATGCCTAGGATTGCACAGTAAATTAACTGATTTTCCTAAGAACCAGGAAAGCAGGCTAAAAGTATTGTTGACATTGAAAAATTAATTGGGCTACATTTTTTGTTGCTCATAATTTATATTGGCTGTAGCATCTCAATGGGGAGGGGGCCGTGCAGAATATGATGAAAGCAGAAAGGATGGAAAACACTTTAGCTAGGTTCACCTTCCCAAATTTTACTTGGATATCTTCAAAGCCATTCACTGAAATAAACTTTCCCATGCATCCCTTTTAAGGTAGAAAGAAGACAGATGAGGAAAGGACAATGTAGAGCCCAAGTGGAGCTGAAGCAATGCAGTAGAAAGTAGAAAGCAGCAGAAGATATATCTATGATCTTACTTTTCCACATGCCTTTTTGGGGTGCCGGATTAGACAGAACCCTGAAGAATGAACCCTGACTTGTTTTTGTAGAATGGTGCAGCATTGTTGCCTCTGATTATGGCTTTTCCAGAGTATCAAAATGATGTATGTAACTAGCTGGCAAGCCTTGTTCAACTGGAGCAGGAATCCAGATTCAGTGATGGTGTCAAGTTGTACTGTATTTCTCGGAGTATAAGACGCACCTTCCCTCCCCCTAAAAGAGGCTGAAAATTTGGGTGCGTCTTATACTCCTAATGTAGCTTTTTCAAAGCTTTTTTCCCCAGCCCTAACAAGGTGCAAACTATCTTCCTGGCTCTTCCCTGCTTGCAGGCTTCTTTTCATTGCTACTCCCTCCGAAAAAGGTTTTTTCAGCCCTAACGAGATGCTAACAATCTTCCCCGCTTGCAGGATTTTTTCATTGCTACTCCCTCCGAAGAAGGTTTTTTCCAGCCCTAAGTCTTTGCAGGCTTGTTTTCATTGCTATTCCCTCTGAAAAAGGTTTTTTTCAGCCCTAACCAGGGGATAAAATAATGTGCTGAAGCTGACCAGACTAAGGACGCTAGCCAGATGAATACCTGGTAGGTAGATTTTTTTCCCTATTTTCCTCCCCCAAAACTAAGGTGCGTCTTATACTCCAAAAATATGGCAGTTTGTTGGTAATACTCTGTGATGGTTGGTGAGGAAGGGCAGCAGAAGCAGAATGGCAGAATGAGTTGTAATGCCCCAGAGAAAGACGCTGGCAAAAAGAAAATGCCCTTCCTAATGTTACCCATCCATCCACTCGCCCACAGTAAACATTTGGACCAATACCTGTAAGCATTCGCCTGGCACCTACTCACTAATTGTAAAAGATATAAAGCTAGTCCAATGATCCAAATCTTGAAAAGAAGATTTGACCCAAGGATTAACACAAGACTGTCAGATCTGAAGCCAGTTCAACAACAACAACAATCTTTATTTCAGTCCTAGGCCAATATAAGATAACAGACACTGCAAATATTTAATCTTACAAACATAATACTGTACAGGTATTCCTTGTTTAGTGACTGCCTCATTTGGCAACCATTTGCAGTTTACAGCAATGATGAAAAGTAAATTTGCAACCAATCTACCAATTTATGTCCCTTGCGGGTCTGTAAAACAAAGCAATGCTGAAGTAAGATCATAAGTGCAGTCATGGTTTCCCTTGTTTATTAGTGGCCAGGTTCTTTGTCCGAGTTGTGGTTGTTAAACAAGAACTCACTATAAAATATTTCAGCTCCAAACAGGGTTAATACTATCAAAATGGTAGCCACAACCAGAGGGTCAGAGCTCTGCTCTTTTTATGTGCATGTGAGTTGCATGCTAGATTGCATTGTTCTGATGCCCATTGTTTTAACATAATTGACTCCTCTCAGCTGCCTTTGGCTCCATGTTTTGTGAATGAAGTTGTGTCTATGGAGATTCTCAGTCATCCAGGTCATGGTTGTCCCAAAGATGCTTTTTCAAAAGGCAACTGGACTTTCAAGGTGAAAAACCAGGCAAATGAAGTTGTATTATTGATTCTAGCAATAGCAATAGCATTTAGACTTATATACCGCTTCACAGGGCTTTATCGCCCTCTCTAAGCGGTTTACAGAGTCAGCCTATTGCCCCCAACAATCTGGGTCCTCACTTTATCCACCTCCGAAGGATGGAAGGCTGAGTCAACCTTGAGCGTGGTGAGACTCGAACTGCCAAACTGCAGGCAGTAGAAGTAT
Organism: Diadophis punctatus similis; assembly: GCA_023053685.1. Classification (NCBI taxonomy): domain Eukaryota; kingdom Metazoa; phylum Chordata; class Lepidosauria; order Squamata; family Dipsadidae; genus Diadophis; species Diadophis punctatus. The sequence goes on from JALIGW010000001.1 coordinate 152,539,801, forward strand.
ACATATACTGTATACATATATACATATATACATATATATGTAGGATTTTTTGCTGATAAATGAAAATAAAGGGAGACTATTATAGATCTATTTCGAGCTTATTTTGCTCTCGTCAGATAGCCATACCCCTTACTGGGATTTGAACCCAGGCCAGCTGCCTTGTGAGGCAACAACTTAATCACTAGGCCATAGACTCTGTTCCCAATCAGCTCTTTTACCAGGCAAGGGTTATATATGTTTTTCTGTCGTGTTATCCTGGTGTACCCAAATATGGGAGAGAAAGCATCACAGCTTCCTTTTTGCCTTTCAGACCCTCACTGGGACCATCCAGGCTGTTTTTTATATTTATATTTATATTTATATTTATATTTATATTTATATTTATATTTATATTTATATTTATATTTATATTTATATTTATATTTATATTTATATTTATATTTATATTTATATTTATATTTATATTTATATTTGCTGTATCTATATATACAGTGTATATATATATATATATATATATATATATATATATATATATATATATATATATATATATATACACTGTATATATATATACAGCATATATATATATATATATATATATATATATATATATATATAGATAGATAGATAGATAGATAGATAGATAGATAGATACAGCATATATATATATATATATATATATATATATATATATATATATATATATATATATACACATACACATACACATACACATACACATACACATACACATACACATACAGTATATATAGATATATATACAGTATAGATATATAGATATAGATATAGATATACAGTATAGATATAGATATAGATAGATAGATATAGATATAGATATAGATATAGATATAGATATAGATAGATAGATAGATAGATAGATAGATAGATAGATAGATAGATAGATAGATAGATAGATAGATAGATAGATAGATAGATAGATAGATAGATAGATAGATAGATAGATAGATATATTTAATGTATAAATTGAGATTTTATACACACACAACACGTACTGTATATACACACTGTGTAATGTTGTGGTAAAACTTACTTTAAGGAATGTAAAAAACAGAGATTATCCAACAATATTTTTATTAGTTTCAAAGCTACAGGTTAGTGAGTCATGGCCTCATGCATTCAAGCAAGTCAAGGACAAGAACTCCAAACTTACCTGGGTTTTGTGTAACATATTGATATCATAAGGACAGTAAGAACATGAGCTTGTACTTGCAAAAAAGAAAAAAAAAGGACTTGCAGAGCCAAAATATGGAGAGAACACATTTCCAACTGATAAGGGAGTAAGATAACAAAATTGGAGAAATTGGTTTCACTGAGACTGTGAAGACACTAGAGACACTGTATAATCCTTGAAAGGTGACATATATGATAAATGATATATGATAAATGATAAATGAGAGGTACCAAGTCTCTATTATTCTGTCAAGCTCTCTCTGTATTTACTGCAAAAGGAGGAAAGAAATAATAGGACTACACCACTTCTCCTTGAATCTGCTGCTTAGCATTTACTATAAGCACTTGAACCACAAAACACACACAGTGGTAGTAAAATTCCACACTTAAAAAAGCAAATAGGAGGAGGAAGGAATATTATGTATATTCACTGCCTTGAGTTACTTATGAAGTAATAAAGGTGGGACAAAAATCTATTTAGAAATTAAATAAATGAAATCTATAAAAATACAATGAAAAATACACAAAGGCATGAATAAGAGTGTACAGTCTGTATAAAAGGAATCTATAGAAAGGCATAAGCAAATCTTGTTAAATTCTTACAGATAGTACTAACTTTACAGCCATAATGGAATCCAGAATTTCTGTCATAAGTCATTGTTAAGCAGGTCACCGTGTTTTTATGGCAGTCATAAAGCAAGCCATTGGGGCCAATAAGCAAATCACATGATCATTAAGAAAACCACATGATCATGGCAAAAACATTACAAACTGGGCTTGTGTGACTCCGATTGTTGCAACAGGTGATAAATGTTAGCTGGTTGCTAAGTGCTCCAAGATCACCGCAGATGGGGACTGCAGCCAAGAAATTAAAAGACGCTTGCTCCTGGGGATGAAAGCTATGACAAATCTAGACAGCATATTAAAAAGCAGAGACATCACCCTGCCAACAAAAGTGTGTATAGTCAAGGCTATGGTTTTCCCAGTTGCAATGTATGGCTGTGAAAGTTGGACCATAAGAAAGGCTGAGTGCCAAAGAATTGAGGTCTTTGAACTATGGTGCTGGAGAAGACTCCTGCGACTCCCTTGGACTGCAAGGCGATCAAACCGGTGAGTCCTAGAGGAGATCAACCCTGACTACTCTTTAGAAGGCCAGATCCTAAAGATGAAACTCAAAAATTTTGGCTACCTAATGAGAAGGAAGGACTCGCTGGAGAAGAGCCTAATGCTGGGAAAGATTGAGGGCAAAAGAAGAAGCGGACGACAGAGAATGAGGTGGCTGGATGGAGTCACCGAAGCAGTAGGCATGAGCTTAAATGGACTCCAGAGGATGGTAGAGGATAGGAAGTCCTGGAGGAACGTTGTCCATGGGGTCGCGATGGGTCGGACACGACTTCGCAACTAACAAAAACGCGTGCCTCATGTGCCATCATGGGTGACCATGGATGAGGGGGTGCAGCTATTGTAACTTTGAGAGCAGGTCATAAATAACTTTTTGGTTGCCCATCGTAACTTCAAACTGTCGTTAAACAAAGATTACCTGTATTTCAGTTCTCCAGAAATATAAAACCAATCATTAGAGTTCATGAACTGTATGTCCAAAACCTCATCAAATATTCAATATCAGTTGAGCCCAAATTTATGAAATGTATAAGGCTGTGTAAATTTATTGCAAACATTTCAGAGTTAACTCATTCATAATCAGTTCCTGGTGAATTTTATAAGAAAGCAATAGTGTGTTATTGAAGGATTGTAAGCCACCAAGGACATTTGCAAACAGGTCTGATTGGTGTGCTTTGACAGTCTTGGAGAAATAAAAATATTATGGATACAGTGGACTTGCTCAGAAGTTTCAACTTGCTCCCTCCTGCAAAGTTTTTCCTTGTATAGGATCTTATATCTCCCTTCTGAGACCTTAGAGGAGAAAGCACTCAAAGGCATCAATATGTAAGCCAGTGCATACATTGATATGTCTAATTGCATGAATCTGGTTCATTGCTGCAGCACACTACACATCCCCAAGAGAAAAGATAATCACTCCTTGGTTTTATTTCAGCTTAATTTCAAGATTAATATATTTTACCATGTAGACTGGAAACCAAGGTGAAGAACCGAGGTGACTAAGTTCTTCCATTGCTTTCTTATAATAGAACACCTTTTGCCAGTGTGTAAAAATAATGATCCAACTCTAACCTTGATTCACCATGCCTTCCTGCAATATTAGGAACATACTGTGGAGACCTGCATGGTTGATCTTAACCTTTTAGAATATATGCATTCCAGAAGGTTGAAATTGAGAAAGGGACCCGATTAAGTCTCATAAAACATGTACACTAACATATTGCTTTGCAATAGCTTAAGGCTTAAGATCTTAAATATTTAAAGGATGGCAACTACCATATTTTTCGGAGTATAAGACGCACCTTTTTCCTCCCTAAAAGAGGCTGAAACTTTGGGTGCGTCTTATACTTCGAATGTAGCTTTTTCGAAGATTTTTTTTCCAGCCTTAACAAGGTGCTAACGATCTTCCCGGCTTCCTATTCCCTCCAAATGTTTTTTCCAGCCCTAAGTCTTTGCAGGCTTGTTTTCATTCCTACTCCTTCTGAAAAAGCGGTGCTTTTCAGCCCTAACGGGGTGCTAACGATCTTCCTGGCTTGCAGCATTTTTTTTTATTCCTACTCCCTCCGAAGCAGTTTTTCCTACCCTGTCTTTGCAGCCTTGTTTTCATTCCTACTCCCTCTGAAAAAGACTTTTTCAGCCCTAACCAGAGGATAAAATAATGTGCTGAAGCTGAACAGACTAAGGACGCTAGCCAGATGAATACCTGGTAGGTAGATTTCCCCCCCCCCTATTTTCCTCTCCCAAAACTAAGGTGCGTCTTATACTCCAGTGCGTTGTATACTCTGAAAAATACGGTACATTCCACTCTTGTGTCAGGAAAACATATACAGCATACAGTATTGCTATATACATTTCCTGACACAAGAGTAGAATGCTACCCAGATACTGTATTTAAACCAGTGGTGGGTTCCTACCAGTGCGGTCCACTCTATAGCACCGGTAGCGGCCCGCTGGTGACGTCACAGTACCGGTGCGGTCGGTTGCCGGTGCCTGGGCGCCGCCATTTTAAAAAAATAATAATTTTTTTTTTTAAATTTCTTCTGTGCATGCCCAGAAGCCGAGCTTCCGGCACTGCGCATGCGCTGCCTTCCTATCCCACAGTGAGTCCAAGCAGGGGAGGATGGCTGAGGGAGCGCGTGAGATGCTGAAAGAATGGGTGGCAGGAGCTATCTCCATTCCCCTCCCTTCAGCAGTCCGAGAAGCCACAAACCCGCGGTGATGATCCTAGGCATTTTCGCACGTTCAAGGCTTCTCGAGCTGCTGAGGGGAGGGGGAACGGGTGGCAGGAGCTAGGATCTTCAAATGGGGAGAAGCATTCAGGCCGGACGGAGCCTCCTAGAAGAACTGTTGCCGCAGTGTTGCTGCTCCCGCTGCGGGGGGCTGCGTTGCGGGTGGGCAATGCCCCCCCCCGCTTCTCCGGCCGCTGCCAAGCTCCTGAGGTCCATGCCCACCCGGTCACATGGCTGGCAAGCCACACCCACAAAATAAGCCACGCCCACAGAGTGGTAGTAAAAAAATTAGGAACCCGCCCCTGATTTAAACCACATTATTGACTCAACTCATCTCTTTCTTGGGTTTGTCTTTTAGATCTACTGGCAAAATTCATCATTAAAAATAAAATAAAATCCAATTTCCCTTCCATACACAATTAGTTAAAGGCATAAATAGCCCAGGTCGGAATGCCTGAGATCTGAGTTGCTATCAGAAGAGTTGGTGGGATCGATGCAGATGTATAACAACCATTATCAAAAGAAGGAGTGAAGTTCAGGCATGTAGCTATGTAGCACATGAAAGAAGTTGAGAGATAGCAATATCACTTAGACTTATATACCACTTCATAGTGCTTTATAGCCCTCTCTAAGCAGTTTACATTGTCAGCATATTGCCCTCAACAATCTGGGTCCTCATTTTTTTAAAACAAATAATTTTTATTAAATATTTTCAACATTAAAAAACAAAACACAAATTTTCACTCATTACAGCATTTCCATATCGGTATCAATATCATCCATAACATTCATATTTACATAAGTTCTATTTCTATGGTTCACTATCCTATATTATACAGTCATTTGAATTATAATAATATTTACACGTATATATGATATAATATATATAATCATATTGTCATCAATATTCTATAATTCCTATTCTTATACAATAATTTTACTCCTATTATCTAGCCAGGTATACCATCTACTCCAAACTTGATAATACTCTGATTCTTCTCTTTCAACCATAGTGAACCTATCAGTCTCTGCACACTCAAGTACCTTTCTTATTATCATTGCCTCTGAAGGGATATTGCCTCTGGGTCCTCGTTTTACTGACCTCAGAAGGATGGAAGGCTGAATCAACCTTGAGCCAGTGAGAATTGAACTCTGCAGTCAGCAGAATTAGCCTGCAATATTACATTCTGACCACCGTAGCACCACAGATGAGAAAATGAATGAAGTCCCAAATAATGTTTAGCCTCACAATCACAAATGAGTTCTGATTCGCAGATTAAATTTAAAGAGTTGATAAAATTAATTGCTTATTAGACCTCCACAAAAATATTCATAGACTAAACAAGGGGAAAATGCTTTAGAACAGTGATGGCGAACCTTTTTTGGTTCGTGTGCTAAAAGGGGAGGTCTGGGGGGGGCATGCGTGTTCGTGCCTCACCCATAATTCCATGTGGCCCCCCGGGCATGCCCATTTTTTGCTCTCCCCAGGCTTCAGAGCCTTTCTAGGAGCCTGGGGAGGGCAAAAACAACCTCCCCCCCCCGAAGGCCCTCCAGAGGCAGAAAATGACCCATTTGCCAAGTTCCAGTTGAACCGGAAGGCCCGTTTTTTTGCTCTCCCCAAGCTCCAGAGCCTTTCTAGGAACCTGGAGAGAGCAAAAATGGCCTTCCCCCCGAAAGGCCCTCCGGAGGCAGAAAATGGCCCATTTGCCAAGTTCTGGTTGAACTGGAAATTCTGCTTTTTTGCCTGTGCGGTGCATCAGGAAGCAAACCAGCAGTGAAGAAAAAAACTCAAGTTGGGAAACAGGGCATTTCTGACCTCTGGAGGGCCTCCGGGGGGGGGAAGGCAGTTTTCGCCCTCCCCAGGCTCCTAGAAAGGCTCTGAAGCCTGGGGAGAGCAAAAAAAATGGTTCAACCGGAAGTCGGCAAACGGAATGTTTCCAGTGGGCCCAGAAGGCCAGAAAATCAGCTGGAAAAAATCAGACCTGAACTCATGTCCCCACCGTGTGCCATAGGTTCGCCATCACGGCTATAGAAGGACACAAAAAAGAGGCAGAGGCCAGAGAACCTGGTATGGGCCCAGGCAGTTGGCATTAAAGCATAGGGCAACTACTTTGAAGAGGTGAATTATTTCCCCCTTCCTAAATGGTGCCTCTGAAAAGAGGAGGGAAGAACTTAGATACCCATAGAGTGATAACTGAGTTGGGATTGGTGACTTTTAAAGTCTGAGGTGGATGGAAGGAGATAGAATAGAACCTCTCATCTATAAAAGAATTACAATATTATCAGTTTAATAATAGATTTATATTCCATCTTCAGTAGTGGGTTCTAAAACCTGTTGCTATCAGTTCGCCTGCTTGCGTGCACGTGCAATGTTTCTACGCATGCGCAGAACTGTCCCAAGTGGGTGGGCGTAGCCTCCCACCGCTGCCGCTACCGGTTCACCAAACCAGGCTGAACCAGGAGCAACCCACTGCTGCCCATCTTTCTTCTAGGACAGGGGTGTCAAACTCACGGTCCACAGGCCGGATGCGTCACGTGCTGGCCCCGCCCAGTTTAGCGAAGGGGAAAAAACTCCGGATAGGTCACATGATGCTGCCATGACGACGCGAGTTTTACACCCCTGTTCTAGGAGATGAAAGCAGAACAGAGTTAAGTTTCCTCTCATTTTATTTTTTTTAGAATGACCGGTTTGAGGTAAGATTGGCTGAAAAATAGTAAGTGATTCAGACTCATCCACTTTGTCCCTAATGTTGGGTAAGGATTGGAACCTGGATGACCTTATATTACTTCAATCCCTTAACCAGTAAACAAGATTGGCTTCCTAGAAAATGCAATAAAATTTAACAGTTCATCTTGCCCATTAGCCATAAAATTGCTGAGTGTGCATTCTACCCACTTGGCTATTTAAAAAAATGTAAATAAGCATATGGATTTGTATTAGATTTTTCTCCAAAATCACTTTAAATATATATAAAGATACTTATTAAACAACCCCCCTTTAAGGCATAATTGAAGTGAGAAGTACCTTCCTTTGTGGATGTAGTATGAGTGCCGCCTACATTCTTGGCTCCAGATAAACACTGCTTTTATTAACTACAATTAAATGAAATTGCTTCTTAATTATTTTGGAGATTAGATGAATCTAAAAGAGATTGCATTCCTACCAAGCTAAAGATGAAAATCAGCTTTTTCCCCCCCTCCTTGTATTTATTTTACTTTTTTTTTTTTGCGGTCTGTTGAAATATATTTCTTATGTTCAAAGTAATTATCAGTACTAAAATCACAAGAGACATTATCAAATGGACTAATCTGGAGGTCTGTAGCATGGGGCAGGCCTTAAAGTACATGCAGTTGTTTTTAAATAATTTAACCGCTTCCTTGACCTGGGTGCCTTCTAGATCTGTGGACTTTTGGTCTCAGGAGTAGATGGCCTGGCCAGGAAGCTTTTGCCTACTGACAATAGGTGCATGGAGGTAAGCAGCAACAAAGATGATTAGGGGACTGGAGGCTAAAACTTGCAAAGAACAGTTGCAAGAATTGGGTATGTCTAATCTAGAGAAAAGAAAGACTCGGGGTGACATGATAGCAGTGTTCCAGTATTTGAGGAGCTGCCACAAAGAAGAGGGAATCAACCTATTTTCCAAAGTACAAGAAGGCAAGACAAGAAGCAATGTATGGAAGCTAATAAAGGAGAGAAGCAACCTGGGATTAAGGAGAAACTTCCTAACAGTGAGAATAATTACCATATTTTTCGGAGTATAAGATGCACCGGAGTATAAGACGCACCTTAGTTTTGGGGGAGGAAAACAAGGAAAAAAGACCTCTGCCTCCAAGCAATTTGCCAAACAGCAAACAGCAAACAGCACAGATGATATACACTGTTTGCTGTGCATTTCTGTGCATTTGTGCCTGACCCATAGAAATAGCAAAGAATTGGAGAAATGTACATTATGCCAGAAAGTTTTCTTAAATGTAGTCACACTAACTCCTCCCAATTATTTAAATAGATCTACTCCAAGGTAAGTCAGGATTTAACTCTAATACTAAACAGGACACTGTTACATTTCAGACTATACTTGCACAGAGCTGTTAAAATTAATTAAAATTTCGGGAAGTATACATTATTCTCTATTATTTAAAAGAAGATACAATAGCACTGGGCCTCTTCAGAGCAAGCATTTATTTTAAAAAAGCTTCTTTATTTTGTTAAGTTGTCTAGATTTACAGAGGTCTCCAATCTTGGCAACTTTAAGACTTGTGGACTTCAACTCCCAGAATTCCACAGCCAGCAAAGCTAACAAAGCTGGCTGTGGAATTCTGGGAGTTGAAGTCCACAAGTCTTAAAATTGCCAAGGTTGGAGACCCCTGGCTCTAGAACAATAATAAAGCAGTCTTTAAAAAATAAGTCTAATAATTTGAACATTCTACAGACATTTATAGTTATTCACTTATCCCCTTCCATCCAGTTCAGCAGAAAATAAAAATCTGCGTGTCTCTCCCAGCTACTTGCCTCTGCAGCTAGTTTCACTTTCATTTTAGCATGTGGCAAATCAGCTGTAGGTCGGGAAGCTGCTAGTGACTTGCTTGGCTTTACAGGCTCTTCCCTCTTTGCTTCAAACAGGTAAATTGCTGGAAGACAGAGGCCAAAGGGTGGGGGTGGCTGGGTGGCTGGGGCTACATTCGGTGTATAAGACGCACCCAAGTTTTCACCCTCTTTTGGGGGGTAAAAAGGTGCGTCTTATACTCCGAAAAATATGGTAACCAGTGGAATGGCTTACCTTCAGAAATTGTGGGTGCTCCATCACTGGAAGCTTTTAAGATGAGACTGGTCAGTCATTTGTCTGAAATGGTATAGGTTCTCCTGCTTGTGCAGGGGGTTGGACTAGAAGACCTCCAAGGTCCCTTCCAACTCTATTGTTATTCTGTTAAATTCATCCACATGTATGCTATAATGTATGGCAGCCACAGATTTTATTAGTCAAACTTTCCCCAGTATTCCCATGAACTAAAATCTGACAAAGTTGAATTGCACAGGTATCAGATACTTTTCATGCCATTTATCTCTACGGCCCTGAGGGCATCTAAAATACTGGATCAATTTAGCACTACAACAAGCCATATTCACCAAATCAACTCAATTGCTTTCTGTCATGAGAAGCAACTGTTTAATACTAACACAAAGTGCTTCATTTGTTAATGGCAGAATGCTGCTCATTTTCAGGCAGATGTTTTCAATAAAAGTGACCATCCCTTGCGGATAATGGTGTATTCCTCGCAGGATATGTTTTTGGAGGAAAGAAAAAGGCAGATTAAGAGCAGCTTTGTTCATTCGCTTGTTCCTTCTTGAAAGCGCTAAAAAAATCAATTATGTTGAGACTCCAGCTAAAAATCTTTTTGCCAGAATACAAAACCCAGTTCCCATAAGCCTTAGATGGCAAATTGGGACCTGCAAAGCGAACTACTTTGCTTCTTAATTTCCCCCTTTTGCCACCCCTGTGGCAATATTAAGATATATTGTTTCATCTTCATTAATCCTGGCAAAGCCAGACCACTAGCCCAAAGGATTATTACTTAACTCCTTGGTGCCACTTCTCTAAAGTTTTTTAGTCTGCTTGGCAAGGAGCCATTTTTTCAGATGCAAACGTGGTTTCTGCTTGTAAGCAGCATTAAGACAGTGCAAAAGAAATGTGTTTATCCTGACTGCACCATCACTGGTCGCAAAAGGGATTTAAAAAGCTTTCCCAACAAAAGGCATCTAAGAATCTTCTCTCTGGTGCCTTCTTGAATAGACGCATTGTGTAAGAAAAAAAAAATCACAGCCCCTTTTTGCAATCTATTTTTTAACCCATGATGGTGTTTTTAATCAGTTGGTTTACTTCCCCAGGGAAGAAAAATGTAATCCTTATGCTTTCCCCAACTCCTATACTTGTAGTGGGATCTGATACTGACAGCTCAGGTTTTATGTTCAATTGGAGATCCCAGGATATAGACAGCCAGCGTTTACCAGGTCAGTCTTTTAACACTTGTTTACAGTGTGTCTTGGTTTGAGTTTTCAAAGGAAATGAGACCGAATTTTTTGATTTAGCAAAATCTAGAAGAACTTTGCAATTGGCCAGGTTTAATGTCACATCGCCACATCTTCAGTGGTTCTAAAAGAGCATAATGAAGATATTTTATCTGACCAGATACTATGTCTTGCTAGGTCTGGCAGTTGTTAAACCCGTGATAAATATATTGTTGCACTGCAGTTTTTATAATGGTGTTCAAGAAAAAAAAAACATTGCAATGCTACAAAATAATCTGATGATTAGCTTGACTTTAGTTATGTGCTTGTCCATCAATCAGGTAAGTAGGTCCATATATGTGTCAATGCTTTGCCTTCTACTTCCCTCCCAGGACATTTCCCAAATCTATGACATAAGATCCCCTGCCTCTCCAGGTCATATTGTACAGGTGTGTGGAGAAAAATTTATATTTAATTAATGCAGGGGTGAAATGCTCCCGGTTCGCTTTTACCTGTCTGTCGTCGGTGAGCCGATTGCGCAGGTAGCGCGGCGCTCCGCCCACCCGCCGGGACACCGCCATTTGAGTTCTTTTACCCTCTGCACATGCACAAAACGTTCTGTGCATGCGCAGAGGGTAAAAGGACTCAAATGGCGGTGTCCCGGCGGGTGGGCGGAGCACCGCGCTACCTGTGCGATCGGCTCACCGACGACAGACAGGTAAAAGCGAACCGGGAGCATTTCACCCCTGAATTAATGGTGTTCATTTCGTTGGCACATAGACACCATAGGATTTCATCCAAATTGACATTGGCACTTAGATCAAGGATATGCAACTTTATGAAATGAAGATGGTCAACTCAGGAGAAAAAGAGTAATTTAACTTCGTCCACCGATATGTAACTTAAATTAAATTTAAATGTAGTTAATATAATTCCTCTACAGCCATTTATTTAAACTTTTTTTTCCTGTATAGTTCCATTAAAGATGACAGTTTGGAAAGTCTCCAAGGATTATACCCCAAGGCTTTGATGTGAGAAGAACATCTAAAACAGCAATGGAAGGAATGTAAATTCAGAATTGCAAGATTCTGTTAAGGTAACCTTATAATAAAGGAGAATTCACCTGGGTGCATTTCTGTCTGAACTGTCTTGCAAGGCTGACCTCAATCTTGCAAATCTCAAAGTACATTTCTCCCCCATCACCTTTTCACCTCAAGAAACTAGAGAAGATTCTTTCTGAAACATTTGCTATGTCCACATTATTGCTGTGGGTTAAGCTTCCTCTTACCAGGGGTGGGCTGCTGGGGGTTCGCAGGGGTTCAGGAGAACCTCTAGCTAAGATTCTGTGCAGTTCGGAGAACCCCCAAATCCCACTCCTGGCTAGCCCTGCCCACTCTGCCACGCCCCTCCCAGGAGTCCCCACATGGCCTGTTTTGGATGCAGGTAAGTGCAGGGCACATGCAGATGCTAGGGGAGGGTGAAAAACAGGCCTGTTTCTGGCCTCCAGAGGGCCTCCGGAGCCTGGGGAGGCCGTTTTTGCCCTCCTAGAGGCTCGAGGAAAGCCTCCGGAGCCCAGGGAGGGCAAAAAGCCCCCACCACCATGGTGCAGGAGGCCGAGTAGGACACGCCCACCATGGCCATGCCCACTCAGCAACCTAGTAGAGAACCCCTTGCTAAAAATTTTGAAGCCCACCCCTGCCTTTTACCCAACTGTTGACATGGCTGCAGCTCTTCCCCCTGTCTCCCAAGGCCGTTCTCACATACCATTACAGAGGCAAAGTTTTCTCATCCATCTCCAGACCTACATACAAACACACACACATGTAAAATGTTCTGAAAGCTTCAAGCTGTGAATAATAGTCATCATTACTATTGTTTTAGCAATTAATCCTCTCTGGGTTATTCTAATTTATTCCATTTCCCATGGACATTGACATGGAATATAGAATTCCGGTTGCAGAATTTAAAGATTCCAAAAACCGAGTGGAAATGCAAGAATAATGAATTAATCCTAAGGTTTTATGATTTAACCCTAATGAACACTATGGAACTGCTGAACTTCACTGTGGAACTGGAGTTGAAATGGCCCAAGCTGGAAAACTTGAACTTCTCTTCCCTGGGTTACCTTACCTTTGTGGGTTTATGGCCACCATGAGATAGCCTTATAATATGTCACAGTTCAATGCTATAGGATCAAATGTGTGCATTGAGCCACTGTGGGGTGAGAGTAATATCGGTCCCTTTCCACTAGAAGAAAACCCTCATCTCTCATCTCAAACCTTTTAAAAGCAAGAGGTGGAGTTGATACTATTAGCGGAATGCCCGATGACTCTACCATAGGATAGTAGCTGTGGATAGTGATTGGATCCTTATTTGAAATGTCTATTGCTCTACTGTATTATTTTCTATACTTTATTGATCTTTAAAAAATAATAATAAAAGATCAATGTATTGATGCACTTTTAAGTAGTGTTATAGGAGCATGGTGGCTCACGTGGTTAGGATGCTCAGCAAGGATTTGAGACCCAAGTGCTGCTGTGTGACAGGGCGAGCTCCCATCATTTGCTCCAGCTCCTGCTGACTTAGCAGTTCAAAAGTGGGCAATCACAAATAGCTAGATAGATTCCACTTTGGTGGGCACATTAACAGGGACATTAAAGGAGCCCCCAACTCGGGGTCCCCTGGGCAATGATGATATCATCGGCTAATCCTTTCAACCCAGAAGCACCTTGGTGCTTCCAACACAAACACGAGAAAGGGTGATGTTTGTCTTCAAAAACTAAAGGATGGACACCTCTGTGCAAAAAAATAAACAACCTATAGAAGAGAATATTTGTAGCTCGGGTTTGAACTGCGGGGTCCTTGGTGCTCTCTGAGCTTGGTTGTTTTCTTGCAGATGTTTCATTTCTGAACTGAGTAACATCTTGAGTGGTAGAATGCGAGTAGGCTTTGCTCTCCTTTTATATAGTAGTGGCTTGCCCTGACAGTGTTGGTAGAAGTGTTCCTTAAGTGGGCTATTTTTAATGTTAGCTTTAGTAACCAACCTGTGCTGTCAATACCTAGAGCTGGCTTTGAAGCTAGAGCTATCTTTGGGACCAACATTGAGTTATTTCGTTAATTTGATTGATTAAAAACTATCAGAAGGGTGGGAATGAAAGCTTTATCTTTTAATAAACAAGCAAGCCCTTCCTAGAAATATAGATTGTTTTTTTTTTACATTTGCTTTCTGCAAATCTTTTATTTAAAGAGCTGCTGAACTAAAATGAAAAGTGCGATTTCATAGGAAAATCCAGCTTTCCTCTTCCAACTTCTGAATAATTCACCTGCCACAACACTATTAGCTGTCATTAGGCAGTGCTGTGAGAAAAAGCAGGCCATGTGTAGATTTCCCCTGGGACTAGCACTTTTTTCTTTCTTTCCCCAGTCTTTTGCTTGATTGTTTGTCAAAGAGAAGCATTTTATTGCTGTCCAAAACATTAAGTCTTTGAAACATATAGATGGTTGATCAAGTTTATGTTACAGAAGAAATTGGGAATATGGATTTTTGCACAGAGAAGTTGCTTTATGATCAGAGATTTTCCCTGTTGATTTTTGAGAAACTAGAAATTACATCTATCTTTATCTTCTAAGAGAGGCTGCAGTTCAGAAGTAGATCCTATATATTACCTGCATAAGGGACAATGTTGGACAATTTTTTAACAATAGGTTGCTGGGCCGGGCATTGGATCTTTGCCTAGATATGGATTAGGTCAGGGGTGGGTTCTTCCCAGTTTGGACTGGATCATCCGAACTGGTAGCGACCCGCTAGTGACATCACTGTCGGTGCCAGTCCGTGGGCGCCGCCATCTTTTTTTTGTTTTTGTGCGAATTTTTCCCCTTCTGCAGCTTGAAAAAGGGCCATCCCGCCTGCCTGCAGGTGAATTCTGACCTTTATTTCTTCACCCGAAGCACAGCTGATGAGCTCCTCAGCTGTGTTTCGGGCTCATTCCTGCTTCTGAGCATGCGCGGAAGTCTAATCGCACGAGGGGACGCGCGAAACGTTGCAATGCGAACCGGTGGTGAAGGTAAGTGGAACCCATCCCTGGATTAGGTATATTATTCAAGGTGGCTGGTCTCTGATTCCATATATTGTCCTTTCCAGTCTTATTCTTAAAGATCCTTTTTAGACCTAAGGATAAAAGTATCTTCTCCCCCATGTCGGCCATTCATATTCTGTTTGATAGAAGAATAATACCTTTGAAAAGTTAGCTCAAAGGACAGAAATATTTTGGAGAACTTCTTGTAGAATGGTTATGGTTCTCTCTTCCACTTGCCTTACCTACAGGACAGCTGAGCAGTATGTTATAGCTATTAGGCCTACGCAATCATTTCTCCAATGAACAGCAGCCTCACTGACTTGCCCATGCTTCAGTTAAGCCACAAATGAAACTGTCCCATGGAAACTCAGCCCATTTTGGCTCAAAAATACTAGAAATAGATATTTTCAAAGAAGTTTTTTAGTTCCCAGAGAATGAAGTAGAAAAACAGAAGGCTTTTTGACAAGGGGAGAAAATACCTGGGAAACTGGAGAAGTGGTTTCAGTTTAGCATTAATCCACACAATATTTGTGGACACAAATCCTGAAGGAAGTTATATCAGTGTTTTCATCCTGTTGCTGGAGAAAACACAATCCCATTAGTGTAATAGTTGGCTGGATGCCCACCCTTCCCACTTGTCAGACATTCTGAGTTAATCTAATCTGATGCTCCAAAGCAAAGGATGATGACCCTGTGCTGGCACATCACAACTAACAACTAGACCAGGGGTCTGCAACCTTAAACACTCAAAGAGCCATTTGGACCTATTTCCCACAGAAAAGAAAACACTGGGAGTCACAAAACCTGGGTGGGCGTGGCCAACTCAATATCACTTATTCCCACCCAGTCACATGACCACCCCTAGCCACGCCTACCCAGCCGGTCATTAGGGCAGACAACTCGTTGTTAAAAAACACCGGGAGCCACAAACACCTTTGACCCCCTCCCCCTCTCTCCCTCTCTCTCTGTTTATCTCTCTCCCTCTCCCCACCTCTCTCCTGCCTCTCTCTCTCTCTCTCTCTCTCTCTCTCTCTCTCTCTCTCTCTCTCTCTCTCTCTCTCTCTCTCTCTCTCTCCCTCTCACCCCCCCACCGTTGCCCTTACCTTCTCAGGCTAGGCAAGGAGTGACTGGGAGGGGAGGGCCATGGCCAGGGCCAGTCAGTGATGGGATCACTCAACAGGGAGCCACAGCAAAGGGCCCAAAGAGCCGCATGTGGCTCCAGAGCCGCAGGTTGCAGACCCCTGAACTAGACCATGGCTCCTCAATCTGGTGGAGGAGAAAGCAAGCCTGTGCCATAACTCCATAGTCTCAGAGTTACTTAATCTCTTACAGAGAAGATTGCTGAGGGTGAACTGAATTGGATGAACCCTGAAGCTCAGGGTTGGCAATCTGAGAAGCTTGGCACATAGGTGTTATAGCCTATGATATTGGGCAAGTAGACTCCTCTTAATCTAGCATTGCCTGGATGGTTTGTGTTTGCCTTGTGATTATTTCAAGGCTAAATCCTAGCAAGGATGGACAAGAGTGTCTTTCTGAGTCTTGGCTTACTTCAGGGAACTGGATGGCAACTGTCAGGGAGTTACCCCCATCAGTTTTCAGTCACAATCCATTCTGCAGAAAGAAAGATCATTTAAGCCAGCAATGTGCAGCAGCAACCAAACAAGCCAATACAATCCTGGGTTGTATAAACAGAGGCATAGAATCAAGATCATGTGAAGTATTAGTGCTGCTTTACAAAACCCTAGTAGTAAGATCACATCTGGAATATTGCAACCAATTTTGGTCACCATACTACAAAAAAGATGTTGAGACTTTGGAAAAAGTTCAGAGAAGAGTAACTAAGATGATCAAAGGCCTGGAGACTAAACCATACGAAGAATGGCTGCAGGTTTGGGGTCTGTCTAGTCTAAAGAAAAGAAGAATTTGGGGTGACATGATAGCAGTATTTCAGTATTTGAGGGGCTGCCACAAAGAAGACAGGGTCAAATTATTCTCCAAAGCACCAGAAGGCAGGATAAGAAATAATAGTTGGAAATTGATCAAAGAGAGAAGCAACCTGGAATTAAGGAGAAACTTCCTAACAGGAAGGACAATTGACCAGTGGAATAGCTTGCCTTCAGAAATCATGGGCGCTCCATCACTGGAGGTTTTTAAGAAGAGACTGGACAGTCACTTGTCTGAGATGGTATAGGTTCTCCAGTTTGAGCAAGGGGCTGGACTAGAAGACCTCCAAGGTCCATTCTATTCTATTCTATTCTATTCTATTCTATTCTATTCTATTCTATTCTATTCTATTCTATTCTATTCTATTCTATTCTATTTCCATATATCTTTTAGTTAAAGAGCTTGATAGACTAAATTGAATGACAACTTTGAGAAGTGATTTTTTAAGAATTTCCAGTTCATTCATTTCTCAGTGTCTGAAATCTCTGGATGCCGGTCTGCCCACTCTATATGGCTAAATCAAATCAAATAGGGTGGGCACGCTCCTAGTCCCTTTCCCTAAATATTGCCGTCTGATGGGAGCTGGGAAGCGTGCCTTTTCTGTGCCTGCCCCTGCCCTATAGAACTTTCTTCGCCCAGTTCCTCAGGCATCTACCCTCCTAGCCTTATCTAATGCTGTGATAAGAGACTATATGACATGGCACCAGGTTTTTCTTGTATTTAATGCTTCTAATGTGTTTAGTTTTATAGTTTTATTATGGCTTTTATATTGCTTTTACTTTTGATTGGAAGTCACCCAGAGCTGTTTATAAGATGGGTGGCTATACAAATCTTTTGAATAATTAAATAAAGGTCTAGAAACATATTAGATCCTATCACATACATACACACACATCATAAAGCATAATTGCCTAGTTTTTCCATGAAATATCAATCAGTGTGGTGCCCATATACAGGTACTGAATGTAAAAGAGTTAAGTTGTTATATAAAGTTAAAGTATTGTTAAAAGGAATTGTATAAACAAATAAGTATGGAGCCAAACAGCTTTTAAATGTATGGTAAGTAGAAAGGGGGAGGTGTTTATCCCAGTGCTCCAGAAGGGAGGGGGGATAGATCATAAGGAGACAGCCAATCGGATCTTAGATAGCAGGGCCAGGAACTATAAAAGGCCTAGTTGGAAGAGCTAAGGAGATCTCTCTGTTTGTGGTAACTTCCAAGTGGGAAGGTTTATAAGGAAACTCTGCCTGAGTTTAACTGTCCAAGAGGGCAGTTAACAGGAGAGAAAGATAGGCTCTAGGCAGTTCTGTGGGAAGCAGGTGCCAGGGTCAGAAGAGCTCTGTTTGTGATAACTTCCAAGAGGGAAGGTTTAGTGGGAAGAGCTGAGGAAAGCTCTGTGTGTGTGTGTGTAACTTCCAAGAGGGAAGGTTTATAGGTATTCCCTGCCTGAGTTTAACTGTCCATGAGGGAAGTTAACAGGAGGGAAGATAGGCTCTAGGCAGTTCTGTGGGAAGCAGATGCCAGGGTCATGGAACTTTATTGATTGATATATTGTGTTATTTGTAGATAGAGATAAACGGTGAAACGTGCTCTTATCTATAGGCCTTTATTCAAAGAAGAACTGGGTTTTCTTAGATTTAGTCAGGAAAGCTAGTAAAGTCTCTGAGGGGAAGAAAAGAAGAAAAAGAATTGAATAGCTGGTTGTGGCTGTAACAAATTCATTTGACATTTACTGAGAAGTTGTGTTTAAATAAACTGTTTTCTTGTTTGTTCAAGAAACGTGTCAACGTCTTTCTATTTCTCACATAAAGCATATCTTAAGCATTTCTGCAGAGCATAGAGATATTGAAAAAGTAAAATCAAGCCTCTAAAGAGAGAGAGAAGTGAAACAGAGGGCTCGACCCTTGGTCAGGGAGATATAAAAAATTAATTAATTAAACATAAATCGCTACCAAGACATAACAAACAATAAACCTGACTGAGGGGGATGGACGGGACCCTCGCAATCAGTCTGTCTTCATGTTGGCTATACAGTTATAGACTATAACTATAGACAGCTCAACACATGGAAGCATTAAACCAGGGCCAGCCAATAGGTTCAAGTTTTGCACTGTTTATATATTTGCTTATAGCCATATAACGTACAAATACTGCACAGAAGATCTAAATAGAACAAGTGGAAAATTGCTCAGATAGGGACAATGCTGGTAATAGAAGATTTAGATTTAGACTTTTACCCTGCCAAATAAATGGAGGAGGAACATTTAGTTTGGATTTTCCATATTAGTTAATTTCTATTATTAATGGTTGCAGTTTCTATTAAGATGTTTATTTTTAAAATCAAGGTGGTATTAATAACAGAACTAACCTTTGCTTAAGCAAATGAAGCAGGTGTTTGAAGTATTATTGCTGTCACTGTAATCGGTACAAAACCAAAGGAGAAAAGGAATGGGTAGAGAAGAAGGAAAAGAAAGGAAGGAAAAGAAAATATTACTATGATTACACAATAATGTGACATGGGAACAAATCAAAGATGAAAAGTATATTATTACTCACTGTGAAACAAAAAACACATACCCACATCCTAGATTTTGGATGTGCAGCTGACAAGTAGGTTTTATAAGAAATATGTGAAAAGAAATATATGTACACAACAAAGCTTGGCTTCCTGTAATGTAAACCAATATTGGGAATTCAAAGATGGTTCTGGAAAAACTGTTTGGGTGGACTGAAGGGGTGATTAAAAAAGAAAAAGACCAGGAGGACAGGTATTTTGGTATATACATTAAATTAGGGCCTGGCATGTAACAACACTTTCTATTTGGGGCAGGCCCTGCACCCCTCCTCAAGATCCCACTACAGAATTTGGTAGCAACTTGCTGGAAAAAGGCAGTACAATTTTGGACTTAAACAACAACAACAATGCTATATAAAGTAGTTGTGGTGAGCTTCATATCTCTATCTTAATAGGCCCACTTCAGTGCCCATCTCCTTCTGCACACTACAGAGAGAAATGGATCTGAATAAATCTTTGCTTCTTTTCTGGGTTCTTCTGAACTATTCTGTTTCATTGGTCCAATATCCCTTGCATCTTGAAAGTGAGGATGCTCTAATCCAGAGGTCTTCAAACTTGGCAACTTTAAGACTTGTGGACTTCAACTCCCAGAATTCTCCAGCCAGCATAGCTGGCTGGAGAATTCTGGGAGTTGAAGTCCACAAGTCTTAAAGTTGCCAAGTTTGGGGACCCCTGCTCTAATCAGACAGAGGGAGCCTGCAAGGAAGCAGGCAACCACAGAGGACAGTGACAGGGGGGTTAGAAATGTTTCTTTGTGCAGCTGGCACAATGCATTTCTCTCTGCCAGGCAAAAGGGCTGGGTGACTCCAAATAGAAGACTTTCCAAAATGCTTGCTCATTCATCAGTCAGCTGAGGAGATGGCACCAAGGTCTATGAGGTTGAGGAAACAACCCTGCTCAAGCACAGCTTCACAACTGGAGCCAGCTGGCAGGACTTGCAAGCCCCAATGTCACAACTGTTGCCAACATATCCCCTACCTGTTTGAAATCCAGCCCATGTTTTGTCTCTTGATCGGGCTCTTGTTATGTCGAATTCAAGAATCTGGGCCAGCTTTCAGAGATACAGACAAGAAAAGGGGGAATTGGAGTCATTTTTTTTCAAGCGAGGGAGCGGTGTTTCTCATCAGATTTGACTCACCCGGTGTATGCATTCCAAGCTAGTTGCAAGGGGAGGAGAGGGTGTCAGACAAATGTCCCAGCCAAGCCACATCAAATAGCTCTCTAGCAAAAAGCTTTGGATCCAACTAACATTTCAACACTCAAATTAAAGATTATCTTTGAAAACCAGTACAGGTCAAAGCTAGATCCAGAACCAGTATTTCAAATGCTAGCTTGCTCCAATGCTCAAATGTACCGTATTTTTCGGAGTATAAGACGCACCGGAGTATAAGACGCACCTTAGTTTTTGGGGAGGAAAATAGGGGAAAACAATCTGCCTACCAGGTATTCATCTGGCTAGCATCCTTAGTCTGGTCAGCTTCAGCACATTATTTTATCTCCTGGTTAGGACTTAAAAAAACCTTCTTCTGAGAGAGTAACAATGAAAAAGCCTGCAAGCCAGTAAGAACTGGGAAGATAGTTAGCACCTGGTTAGGGCTAGAAAAAAACTTACTCGGAGCAAGTAGAGCAATGAAAAAAATTCTGCAAAGACTTAGGGCTGGAAAAACATTCTTTGGAGAGAGTAACAATGAAAAAGCCTGTAAGGTAAGAGCTGGGAAGATCTGTTAGCACCTAGTTAGGGCTGGAAAAAAAAGCTACATTCGAAGTATAAGACGCACCCAAATTTTCAGCCACTTTTAGGGAGGAAAAAGGTGCGTCTTATACTCCGAAAAATACGGTATGCTTCTGTAACTGGCATTTTCAAAATGGGAAACCGTGTCCATATGCATTTAGAATTCCAACAATTCTATTTCTGCCTAATCCAACATTTCTCAACCATACTGGCTATGGAATTCTGGGAGCTGAAGTCCACATATCTTAAGGTTGCCAAGATGTAGAGACACTGGCCTAATCTGAAGGGAGGGCAACTATGGAGTTACCAGGGACCAAACTAAACATTTCTGGCTGGGGTTCAGGCACCTGAGCGGTGCAGTGTGCAATGGTGGGAGATGATGATGATGATGAAAGTGGGAGGGTTTCTTCAAATATCTAAGCAGGGCCAAATTTGTTTTTCCCACTTCACATTTGTGCAGTTGGGTAGTGGATTGGCATGTTTTCTTTTTCTTTCACCATGTTACCTTAAATCTATATTGAATGAATAAATGCTGAGAAAGGGAAATCTATTTACCATATTTTTCGGAGTATAAGACGCACAGGAGTATAAGACGCACCTTAGTTTTGGGGGAGGAAAATAGGGGAGGGGAATCTACCTACCAGGTATTCATCTGGCTAGCGTCCTTAGTCTGTTCAGCTTCAGCACATTATTTTATCCCCTGGTTAGGGCTGAAAAAAACCTTTTTCAGAGGGAGTAGCAATGAAAACAAGCCTGCAAAGACTTAGGGCTGGAAAAAAACTTCTTCGGAGGGAGTAGCAATGAAAAAATCCTGCAAGCCGGGAAGATTGTTAGCACCTTGTTAGGGCTGAAAAAACCTTTTTCGGAGGGAGTAGCAATGAAAACAAGAAAAAAAGAAGAGCCGGGAAGATCATTAGCACCTCATTAGGGCTGGAGGGGAAAGCTTCGAAAAAGCTACATTCGGAGTATAAGACGCACCCAAATTTTCAGCCTCTTTTAGGGGGGGAAGGTGCGTCTTATACTCTGAAAAATACGGTATCCATCCATCCACACACATAATAAGAAAGCATCCTGACAACTTTTGGCAACTGTGTCAAAATTTTGTATAGGTTGCTTTAAAAAGTGGTTGGGATGGCGGGAGAGACTTGGGTCTAGTTAGAGCCTGGTGATTTGCCCTTTCCTGCTTGAGACAGTGAAATGCTCACAACCTGAGATAAAGAAATCTGTTTACTCAGAACGGAACTGAAATTAATGCATGCATGAAGCCCAAGTTTTGCTCTCCCTTTGCAAACCAGGGTCTTTGATTGATTACTTTATGTTTCAGGAGGCATCATTCTTCTTGTTTGAATTGGGAAAGTCTATGAATGCTGACACCCTGAGTGGATCATGGAGACAGATGTAGGCAAGCACAGACACTCAGCAAAGTGTACTTGTGAAATGTGATTGTTGTGGCGAGGACAAGTGAGGAGAAGCCATGTAAGAAAAAAAAAGCACATCCACACTGGTTGAAGAGCCATCCTTAGATTTTAGCCGCCTGTTTTGCCTGAGAAAAATTGAATGCAGAAGATATTCTTTATGGAGGCAATATCTTGGCACAGAGCAAAAATTACAAATATGAAGTAGAGGAAAACTACTATACAACACCCTCCCAGATGTGCTGTTTAGTTCTGGAGAGGAAGCCAAGGGTTTTCTTATTCACTCAAAGGTTTGAGTTGGCATCATGATTAACCCCAAAAGTTGATATATTGCTTTATTTTATTCTATGATTTTCAAGGCCACAGTCTTGCACATACCAGTGTAGAAAATGAACCAGAATCTCATAGATTTCTTGGTAGTGCTTCTTAAATTCCATAAGGTTATGGAATGACAACCTTTTTTAAAAAAGTGAAAACATATATTTCAATGTTTTTGCCTAACGGAAAAGCATGACTCCTGATGCTAAAACCTGACATTATACCTGGACATGAGTGGCTTTCTAAAGGGAATGTTATGGACAGATGAAAGCTCTGGCTTTTGTCCTCTGATTAAGCCTCCAGCCACCAGCCAAAATGAACATCGTAAACAATAGTAAGCAACCAAAGTTTGCAATCATGTTGAAGAGCTAGCCAAAGTCTACTGTAAACAAGGGTATATTTGGGGCTGCCCTTGAAGACTAATTGGAAACTTCATCTGGCTCAGAATGCAACAGTCCATCTAGAGGTGGGCTTCAAAAATTTTAATAAGGGATTCTCTGCCCGGTTGCTGGGTGGGCATGGCCATGGTGGGCGTGGCCTAGTCAGGGGGTGTTTTTGCCCTCCCTGGGCTCCGGAGGCTTTCCTCGAGCCTCCAGGAGGGCAAAACCGATCTCCCCAGGTTCCGGAGGCCCTCTGGAGGCCAGAAACAGGCCCGTTTCTGGCCTTCCTAAACTACCGGTAGGCCTGTTTTTCACCCTCCCCGAGCCTCCGCACACGCCCTGCACTTACCTGCATCCAAAACGGGCCATGTGGGGACTCCTGGGAGGGGCAGGGCAGGGTCGGCGGGGCCAGCCAGGAGTGGAATTTGGGGGTTCTCCGAACTGCACAGAATCTTAGCTAGAGGTTCTCCCGAACTAGAGGTGGGTTCCTCCCGGTTCGGACTGGTTCGCCCGAACCGGTAGCAAGCCACTGGTGATGTCATGATGATGTCACGGAACCGGTGCCGGTCCGTGGACACAGCCATCTTTTTTGGGGGGAATTTTTTTGGAATTTTTTTTTTGGGGGGAGATTTTTTTCCCAGGTTTTTTTTTCTTCTATTCATGCTCAGAAGCCGAGTTTCCGGCACTGTGCATGTGTCACCAGCTTGTTTTTTGGCTTATTTTTTTTACTTTTTTAAAAAAATTTCGGCACTGCAGATGCACGCGCAAAGGAGAGGAGAGGAGAGGAGAGGAGAGGAGAGGAAAGGCAGAATGTCTCAGTTGGCCATACTGAATGGCCATTTAGTCCATTTAGTTCCATAACTAAACTAGAGCTGGCCACCACCTTCTCTAACATCAAAACAGGGGACTTCACTTATTTTGCTCTCCTCCCTTTCTTTTTCTGACATGACTCTTTGATGGGGGATCTGAAACAATCTTATTTTTATTGATTTTGCATAAACTTGTTTGGCAGCCTCTTCAGTGGACAGCTAGACCAAAAGGCTTCCAAATAAATATTGATAATAATCGGTAGGACATTGAAAGCTGAGATGCCATCGTATTCCCACTCTCTTAGAAGAATCTTTTTTCAGTTAGGAATGTAGGCCCACAAAACCCCACAAGCTAACCCATAGCCGAATGAAATCACAACCTAGTTCCTTCAGTTTCCTAAATGCTGGGAGAGTGACATACTCAGGATTTTAGAATTCCACTCTTTGTCCCCCGCTCCTCCCAGTTTGGCCAGTTTTTGTATTGTACTGCTGGTATTTCTCCTATGCAAAGCTGAATGTCCAATCTATACCTCACCCAAAATATATGCTAGACCCGTGATGGCGAACCTATGGCACATGTGCCACAAGTGGCACACGCAGCCATATCGGTGGGCATGCGAGCTCAGGTCTGGCGCACATGCGTGCGCCGGCCAGCTGATTTTCGGGCCTTCTGGGCTCACTGGGAGTTGGGAAACAGGCTGTTTCCAGCCTTTGGAGGGGATGGGGAAGTCCCATTTTTTGCTCTCCCCCAAGCTCCAGAGCCTTTCTAGGAGCCTGGGGAGGGCGAAAATGACCTTTCCCCCGCCGGAGGCCCTCTGGAGGCCAGAAATGGCCCATTTGCCGACTTCCGGTTCGACCGGAAGGCCCATTTTTTTTGCTCTCCCCAGGCTTCAGAGTCTTTCTAGGAGCCTGGGGAGGGCGAAAACGCCACCCCCATTTCAAGTTGGGAAATAGGCCATTTCTGGCCTCTGGAGGGCCTCCGGGGGGGAGGCCATTTTCACCCTCCCCAGGCTCCTAAAACGGCTCTGAAGCCTGGGGAGAGCAAAAAACAGGCGTGCCATCGAGTGCTGGGAGCGGGGGGGGTCACATGCACATGCACGGGTGGGCACATGGAATTATGGGTGTGGGCACATGCGCGCACTCCCCCCTGCGCTCCCCCCTTTTAGCACGCAAACCAAAAAAGGTTCGCCATCACTGTGCTAGACGCTCTTAGAAACTTTAGATGTGTGAGGAAAACCAAAAAGAATCTTCAGCTCATGATGCCGAACTCCAACCATCTCCTACTAAATACTAGAAAGAAATCCAGTCTACTGGAATAACCTAACAATGACAGAAGATTGGCTGCTGATTTTATTTGCATTTATTCCAGTGATTACTTCACTTGCAAAGCTACACCCTCACTAAATGTTCGGTATAGCCTGGCTGGTGTAAAGGAAACTTTGTTCTCACTTTGCCCCTGGAGCTTGGATTCTAGAGCATGATTTTCAAGGCAAGCTGGGTTGCAATGTTTTTGCCAAGCTTGATGAAGCATGTTTAAAAGAGCAACGAGTGTCGAAGCACCAGGGACCAGCTCAGGAATTCTGGGAGTTGAAGTCCACAGGTCCTCAAAGAGCCATAGTTTGCCCACCCCTGCACTAGGTTCTTATAAACATGTGGTCTTGTGAACGGAGTGGGGTACGATCCCTCCTTGTTCAAACAGTATCATTACCAGGGTCTTGCAGTTATGAGCAGCTCTAATATTTCAGTGCCATCAAAATTGTACAGGTTTGATATGATCTTAAAATAGCCCAAGTAGCTCAGTTCAATCTAGGTGCATTTAAAGTAGATTCAGAATGGATGGGAGAAAGCAAGGAAGGCCATCTGGAAAAGTTCGGTGCATGTATTGTATCTGCATTTATCAAACTCTCCCTTAATTCTCTGTTGGTTTTTATTTTAATACACCATTCCCATCTTTTTTTCTTTTTTCTCGTCATCTCTGAAACTTGTCTTAAATGTTCATATTGGAGAACCAAATTTCCCCAGCAAAGTCCAATTCGCACAGGAGTTCTAAAATACACTGTATTTATTTGTTTGTTTGTTTGTTTGTTTGTTTGTTTGTTTGTTTGTTTGTTTGTTTGTTTGTTTGTTTGTTTGTTTATTTATTTATTTATTTATTTATTTATTTATTTATTTATTTATTTATTTATTTATTTATTTATTTATTTATTTATTTATTTATTTATTTATTTTATTAGTGAGACTTTTATACAGCCTCAAAGTGCAAGCACTCTCTAAGCAGTTTACACCAGTAAGCAATGTATATATTTACATTGCCCCCAACAATCTGGGCCCTCATTTTACCTACCTCGGAAGGATGGAAGGCTGAGTCAACCTTGAGATTTGAACAGCTGAACTCAAATGATCACATTCAGCTAAAGTAGCCTGCAGTACTGCTCTCTAACCACTGTGCCACCTCGGCTCTCTATATTAATTCTGAGACATTTTAGCTTTGCCGTATTAATCTTTTATACACCCTGTTATATCCCTTTGAAGGAACAGCTGAGAGAAAAATACCATTTTGTGACTTTTGCAGGAGAAAGATACTTTAGAAAAATGCCATGATTCCTGCGGTAGTTTGGCTCCTGTAAACCACGAGGAAGGAATCTATGACTTGCTTCTTGCTGGAATGCAGTTGTGCTAGTATCTTTTATTATTATATCGGTCATGGTATGCAGGCTGTTGGGAGCCATGAGTTGACCACCTTAGGAGCCGAGGTGGCGCAGTGGTTAAAAGCAGCACTGCAACCTATTTCAGCGACTGCTAGTTCAGCAGTCCAGCTGTTCGAATCTCACCAGGCTCAAGGTTGACTCAGCCTTCCATCCTTCCGAGGTGGGTAAAATGAGCACCCAGATTGTTGGGGACAATATGCTGAACTCTGTAAACCGCTTAGAGAGGGCTGTAAAGCACTATGAAGCGGTATATAAGTCTAAGTGCTATTGCTATTACCTTTAGGCAGAAGCTTCTGATTAGATGAGTCAGACCAAGCAGTGTATCTTGGGTGCTTTTTTGGGTGAAGTCTCTTTCCAGGGAAACTCTGGTTCGTATGTAAGCTTGTGGGTGCCTGCTTTCCAGTAGAACAATAGCTGGGGAAACAGCCATTTTAAGGAAGAATTGCAAAATTGCCTTAATGTAATCGTGCAACCTTTACCTTAGCCATGAATTTCTACTGTTGTTGGGATAATATATATTGTGGATGTGTGTGCAAGAGAGAGAGAAATCAGGCATAGAAAGTACATTTCAGTCAATGCAGATAGAATACAAGGGGAAAAGAAAACAGAAATAAAAAAATTACAGTTAGAAATTAATAATCAGCAATGAGGTTGGTCGTGGCACTATATCAATGACTGACCCAATATCTTTCACAGAATGAAACAAACCACTAACCTCCTTAAAGCTATCACAATCAAACTAAACCCTGGTTTCTAATAGGAAGATGTCTTTTTTGATTCAAGAATCCCTCTGCTACAGAGGTGGGTTCCTCCCGGTTCTGACCAGATTGTCTGAACTGGTGGCAACCTGCTGGTGACATCACTGTTGGTGGCGGTCCGTGCACACCACCATCTTTTTTTTTTTTTTTTTTTTGCGAATTTTTCCCTGTTTGGATGGCTTCTCCTCTTCTGCTGCTTGAAAAATGGCCCTCCCGCCTGCCCCCAGGTTAATATTGACCTTTATTTCTTCGCCCAAAGCACAGCTGATCAGCTCCTCAGCTGTGTTTCAGGCTGATTCCTGCTACTGAGCATGCGCAGAAGCCAAATTGCACAAGGGCACGCACGCACGCATGCAAAACGTCGCAATGCGAACCGATGGGGAAGGTAAGTGGAACCCACCTCTGCTCTGCTACATCTTTTGGGCAGGAGACAAAGATCTAGCAGAAGGATTCTTAGGCCAAGATACCAAATTAGATAGAAGAGGTACCACAATACAGTAAAGAGACTTGGAGGCGCCCCTCAAAAAGGGGCAAAGGTGGTCTTACAAGAAATATTATTGTATCTTCTGTTTTCAAGCATCCAGAGCAGAACATTAAATATGTCCATGGATAAAGCTCTCCTGTGCTGAGCAGATGAAAAAATACCATTATAATAATAATATTAGGAAAGCCTGCCAATCTTTCCGAATTTTAGATCATGGATGCATTTTTTAAACTTGAATTTGACTCTCCTCTAATCTGGTGAGAGCAGCTATTGAGTAGCAGTCATAAAATCTCTCTCTCTCTCTCTCTCTCTCTCTCTCTCTCTCTCTCTCTCTCTCTCTCTCTCTCTCTCTCTCCCTCCCTCCCTCCCTCCCTCCCTCCCTCTCTCTCTCTCTCTCTCCCTCCCTCCCTCCCTCCCTCCCCCTCCCCCCCTCTCCCTCTGTGTGCTATCATGTATGAGGAAAGAATAGGATACCATTCTTTTAATTCCTAATTAAAAAGGAAAGTTAATAGTTATAATTCTGGCAATAATGCTACTTTACAGCCTTGATGTCAGAAATGAGGTATTTTAAAAACATTAAAACTAGAGATATCAGTTGGAATTACGTAGCAGCCATGTTTTGCTTTTGGCTAAGCAACAGCTTCTTAGGATCTCACACTGCACATATACAAACCTACAAAGGCTGGATTCATACAACACATTAGCACAAAGCCAAATGAAATACATTGTGGTTTGGTGTGCTGTGTAATCCAACTGGTAGGCTGCAATTACTGATAGTTCTGCAGTGGGAAGAATGTTCCTATCATGATTTGTGCTTAAGGACCACTCAAATATTTATTAGAATTTAGACCAACAGGGTACAATCTATGGCTCCCAGCATGTTATAAACCTATGAAAGCCTCTGGTGAGGTCTTTTGAGATCTCCAAAATTGTTCAATTACAAATCTTAATATGATAGAAGAAGGGAATTATTAAATGTGTGAGGAGGAATCAATCATATTTATGTGCAGTTTAATTATATTTAATTGTAAATTAAATAAATTCAAATATTATGCACTACCCACTACTTTTGGGAATGCATCTTCTTGGCACATCACTCAAAAGTTAAGTGTAGCATTTTTTCTCTGTCAGAAGCTGCACATTCCTAGCCTAAACCCTGGTAAGATGTTACTGCAACTACCAAGGAAGTAGTGGCCATATTTGCAACTGGTTGAGAATTTAATTCTCTCTCTCTCTCTCTCTCTCTCTCTCTCTCTCTCTCTCTCTCTCTCTCTCTCTCTCTCTCTCTCTCTCTCTCTCTCTCTCTCTCTCAGAGAGAAGAAGAAGAAGAAGAAGAAGAAGAAGAAGAAGAAGAAGAAGAAGAAGAAGAAGAAGAAGAAGAAGAAGAACAACAACAACAACAACAACAACAACAACAACAACAACAACAACAACAACAACAACAACAACAATATTCTCTTTATTACAACTGATCACTTGGAGGGAGAAAGGTAAAAGATCTTGACAGCCAAAAATACTTTGTAGGGACTGCTGCAGGATAGCAGAAAAATTAGCTACCACACAGTAACCATGGTTCACCCTAGAATTAAAAATATAAGCGCTTATGTAATTTAATGATTGGCCAGCAATTAGATAGTTGTAAATATATGAGCACTGACTGTTGTTGAAATAGCAAATTTGGCTTGTAAAACAGGAGGTCACCAATTTGAAACATTCAGGCAATTTGACATGTCCATCAATGAGCACCAGTGAGACAAAGAAAGCGCAGATGACACTTAAAAAGCTGCATCCCAATGTTGGATCTAAGAATATGAGTCATGGATATTGCGTTGTGACATCACAATGCATGTTTTTCACTCTCCCCTCCCCCTCCATCCTTGTCAGGCTACTTTGTAGATCAAACCAGAAACAACTAGAAGCCTACTTTTTAAAGAGAGGGTATAATAATGGAATCCTGGAAACAGCTGGAAAAATTTGAATGAATTATGTCTGTGGATTGCTTTTCTTAATTTTGAAAAGGTGAACATATGGATCCCCATTTGGGAACAGATGCATTTGAGCACCAAGTTTGCTTAGTTTTGTTGGCTTTTGGAAAAGGCAAATTTTGATCTCAAGCACCAAATGACAAAAAGAAAGCATAGCCCATTTCCCATACACAGATACAGTATGAATACAAAACATTTGTTCTCATGTGTTTTAAAATTATGAGCTCTGCTACAGATGGATTTGTTTGATGATGAGAAATTATGATTTGGCTGAAAAATAGTCATCCCTCCAAAGGAAGGAGAATTTTGGGATGGTGGGAAGAAAAGAAAAAAGACATAAATAAGCCCCCTTATCACATTTTTTCATTATTAATCATATTTTGGATGCAATGTATAGACAATAAGCAGAGTAATAACTCTTATTTGCATAAGCAAGTGACAAATAAAGAGTGGTAATTGCTTTTTGTCTCTTTAATCTGAAGTTACCATGTTGAAAAATGAAATGGTTTTAAATCTGAGACTGGCTTTGTTCCAGTTAATGGGTTATCATCTGGGTAAGTGCAAATATAATTTCACAACTCAGCAAAGCCGTGGCCATAGAATTTCCATGGACATTATTTCTGGTGGTTCGAAACTAGAACTTCCGTTCTTTGTAATAAATAATCAGTTCTCCAGCTGCAATCAGGATTGTATCAAAACCTCTCTGCAAGGCAAATTATTAGAACTGCTTATGAACTGTTCCATACCAAACTTTCCTCAAATGCCAAGATTCCCCTTTATTTAGTCTTGTTTGTTAAGCTACGTAGGATCACAGAGGAGGAGGAGTTCGATGGGAGACCATCACAGATACATGAATTGTGGTGTAGCCTGGGAAGTCAAAACAAAACAAAACAGCCTGAAATAAGGATTTGGCAGCTACTTTGCTATTATAGCCAAGAAAAGAACATGTGAATCTATCTGATCACCAAGTATTTAGCTCAACTCAGCAGTGCTTTATCTTTAAAAAAAAATGGTGGACAACATTCCTCCCTACATTTTCAGTGACATAAGTTTGCAGGAACTTGCCTTAAAGTGGCTTTAAGAAGACTCTGAGAATTCAGGACTTGATGATGGATGAAGGTTCCGATTTCTCTAATCAGGGAGGGGGGGGGAAGAATCTAAAGTCTCTCCTCAGTCAGGATCAAGACTCGAGAGTTAGGATGTGGGCAATAAATTGCCAAGTCCTCCAAAAGAGTTGAGGAAGACTAAGAAATCTTGGTTCCTTTCCAGGATCCCTTTGTAAAGCTTTAAGAGTTGCATGCCTGCAGTGGGGCTCCAGATTGAGGAGAAATGTCAATTTATTTATTTTATCTATCTGTCTATCTGTCTATCTGTCTATCTGTCTATCTGTCTATCTGTCTATCTATCTATCTATCTATCTATCTATCTATCTATCTATCTATCTATCTATCTATCTATCTACAGTATCTATCTATCTATCTATCTATCTATCTATCTATCTATCTATCTATCTATCTATCTATCTATCTATCTATCTATCTATCTATCTATCTATCTATCTATCTATCTATCTATCTACAGTATCTATCTATCTATCTATCTATCTATCTATCTATCTATCTATCTATCTATCTATCTATCTATCTATCTATCTATCTATCTATCTATCATCTATCTATTTATTTATTTATTTTGTCAATTACGTGTTAGTAATATACATAGATGTAACATTGTTTATGTACATAAGATTGGTACTGATAAGAGGGAACATTAGGACAGGGACGGTAGGCACGCTGGTGCACTTATGCACGCCCCTTGCAATTTCAAACTATTATCTGGAAACACGCCTACTGATGCATTGTTGTGAAATATTAATCCCAAGAGATTAAAAACAGCAGGAAGAATGTCAATAATATGGAAGTTACAGGGTTAAACTACTTGCTTGGGATCCAGGAATCTGGTCTGGCAAAAGAAGATTTCTTTTTTTTTTCAACTCTGCCAAATCTCAGATGATTACCCTTGAGCCCCATCTTGTGTTTCACCTTCTAACTACCCTCAATCGTTCTGTTTTGAAAGCAAAGGACTTCAAGTACAATCGACAAAGGAGCTTTTTCCCATTGATGAATACAGAAGGGGAAGTTTGAATGAATGATGAACTGAATGAATGGCTGGCTATTTTTCTCTACTTTAAAACATAAAGTTGGTTTTTTTTTTTAAATAAAGGATTCCAACATCAGTCCTTCAGTCTAGGCTTCTTTTATTAATTCCTATTAGCCCCGCAATTATAAATACCTGGAAAATTTCTCCCTTTGATCTGACCTGCATGTCACTCAGTGGTCTTTTAAATGTTGAATTTCCTCTCTCTTTGACATTTCTTATTGTCTCTACCTTGAATACCTTTCCTGTGATTCTCAAAAGATGGCCAAAACCCCACAAAGAAGTGAGATTGTGGTATCAGGTACCATGGCTTGGGGGCTGGAGCAGCTGCCACATCCTAAAAAGCTTCTTTTATTCTACCCGGGCAACAGCTTTCCAGTTCCTCAAACGACAAATATTCATTTCGCTCCCCTTTGACCAAGAACCGTGGGGAGGGGGAAATGGAGAGAGACAAATTCTCCATCCTTCTTTGTAGGCAGGCCTGGTCAATGCTGAACATCTCATAATTGCTTGGCTATATTGACTTTGATTTCCCAATCTTCTCCCCCCCTTACACACACATACACACACACACACATTTCTCACGCCCCTCCCTTGAGGTGTTCACTCCTTTGAGCCCTGAAATTTAAGTCCTGCTAACAAACAAAGGAGGCCCACACTTGGCCATTCATGACAAATTAAAGGGCTCCTTTAAAGGGGAAGGTGGGTGGCACCTGCTTGAGCATTTCAACACAACAGCAATAATCTCCATCACCAGTCTGAGATAACGGTGAAAAAGGAACAGAAAAAGAAAACGCCAGGACTAAAGTTCAAGGATAGACTCAGTTGGAAGGTTAACCACTTGGAAAAGTGTAAAGGGATATAAGTCTATTCACATAGACATGTGGTGACCACAAAAGGGTTGTTGTTGTTGTTTTTAGCCTCTGGTGCTTGTTATTTATCCTGTCACAAAAGGGCTAATTCTGCAATTGATTCATTGCAGTTCATGACATTATGCTCCTCAACCACACCCAAAGTTTAAAACAAGGCAGGGAGAAATGAGGACTTGAACTTTTGGGTTTATAAAAAAGCTTAATAAGGTTTAACAATAAGACTCAGCCTTGGAACGATGAACTTATTTCTCATCCTTATTTCAAGCTTTTCCTCTGCCTTTATACAACCACTGTTTCTCCTATGGAGAAAAATCTCTCAGTCCCCTTATAATGGATAGCTGAATTTTATTGAAGGGGAAAACTGCTTTCTCAAGCACAGGTGTATGTATAAAATAGCATCAAAACAGTTACAGCAAGCACTTCTGGCTGGAGCATTTACAGTACCTCTAAATCTTTGCCCTCTTCTCTGCCTGGCTCCCTCCTTCTCCAGGTACAACTTTCTGGAGGTTCTCAGAGACTGCTATAAACTAAGGCAAGGCCTGACTCCTCCTTAGATTAAATTCTAAGGTTGCTCTGCTACTGTATATCTCAACCAGCCTTGCCATCCCACTGTTGTTTTTCATGTTTTTTTAAAAAAGGAGGGGTTAACAGGGATCTCCCACATCACATCTATCTATTCTCCATGTGAATCATGGTCCTGTTTTCCTTAATTTGAGACAGTGGTGGGCTGCCGCTGGTTCGGGCCGGTTCAGGCGAACCGGTAGTTGTGACCTGCGCAATCACATCGTATATTACTGTGGGGTTTTTTTATGCTGCACGTATGCGCGGATGGCGCGTGCTCACATTTCTGGTGCTGGGCGAACCGGTTGTTACGGTACGTGACGCCCACCTCTGATTTGAAATTGCTAGCTTACAGGGACTTGTAACAGGGCATTACATGTTTATCAATAGCTATGCTCCTTATATATTCATAATGTGTATATATGTATGCATACAAAGATATAATAAGTTCCATATACACACATACACACACACACACACGTGTGTGTGTGTGTGTGTATGTATGTATGTATGTATGTATGTATGTATGTATGTATGTATGTATTTGTATATATATACACGTGAGCTGATAGGGAAGAGAACCTTGTAGCCTAGAGGTTAAACTTCTGCCTTACAAGCAGACTGCCCAGGTTCAATTCCCACTACGGGTATGGCTATCTGACGAGAGCAAAATAGCTCGAAATAGATCTATAATAGTCTCCCTTTATTTTCATTTATCAGCAAAAAATGTTACACACACACACACACGTGTGTGTGTGTGTGTGTAGCATTTTTTGCTGATAAATGAATGTGTGTGTGTGTGTGTGTGTGTGTGTGTGTGTGTGTGTGTGCTCAGAATAACAGAATAAAAAGTTGGAAGGGGACATTGGAGATCTTCTAGTCCAATCCCTTGCTCAAGCAGGAGACCCTATACCATTTCAGACAAATGGCTGTCCAATCTCTTCTTAAAGACTTCCAGTGATGGACCATCCTCAATTTCTAAAGGCAAGTTGTTCTACCAATAAATTGTTCTAACTATCAGGAAATTTCTCCTTATTTCTCAGTTGGCCCTTTCCTTGATTAGTTTCCATCCATTGCTTCTTGTTCTGCCTTTGGGTGCTTTGGAGGATAGGTTGACCCCCTCTTTCTTGTGGCAGCCTCTTGGGGCACCTTATATTATAGATCACAGGTGTCAAACTCGATAGAGTCACGTGATGTATCGTGATGTATCATGATGTTTTTTGCCTTTGCGGAGCCGGGGTGGGCATGGCCTGCGCATGACGCATCTGGCCCGCGGGCTGCCATTTTGACAGCCCTGTTATAATAGACACATCCCTACTATTTCAAAAGTTATATCTGATATTAAACACTTAGGACTGTGCTGCCACAAATTCAGATTTCCTAGGCCAGTGATGGCGAACCTATGGCACGCGTGCCACAGGTGGCACGCGGAGCCATATCTGCCGGCACGCAGCTCAGCTCAGCTCCAGTGCGCACATGCGCACCGGCCAGCTGATTTTCGGCTGGCGTAGAGGCTCTGGGAGGGCATTTTAGGTTTCCGGAGGGCCTCCGGGGGGCGTTTTCATCCTCCCCAGGCTCCAGGGAAGCCTCTGGAGACTAGGGAGGGCGAAAAGCGGGCCTACCGGGCCCACCGGAAGTCTGGAAACAGGCCGTTTCTGGCCTCCAGAGGGCCTCTGCAGGGGCTGGGGAGGCCATTTTCACCATCCCCAGACATTGAATTATGGGTGTGGGCACTCACACGTGCGTGATAGCGTGCGCGCACGCACTTTTGGCACCCCAGGGGAAAAAGGTTCGCCATCACTGTCCTAGGCGAAAGGCACTTCTTCACATCCTATATTTTATCTATAAGACATAGGCACAGGTCCTCAGGTTACAGTGATTGAACATTCTATTGCAAACTCTCTGAGAGATCAGTCTTTTATGCAATTCTAAGGTGTTAAGGGATTGACTACATCATATACCCTGTTCTTCTATGGAAGTATTTCTGTTGAAAAAAATTCAAGAAATTTGCACAGGATTGTTCCACATATCACCCAAGCATGACCTCTGAAGGTTTAGTGGTTTAGTACTATGTGTAAACCACACTGTGGTTTAGTACTATGTGCTGAAAGAATTTCCCTATAATAAAAATAAGACTTCTGGGTTCATATAGCACACCAAATTATGGCTTGTTCTAATGTGATTTGTTGAATAAATCATAGTGAACTGTACTAAGTCATAAACTAGGAGTAGGTAAACCCTGATATGTAGACTGCATGTGACCACTAAAAGCATATTTGCTTTTTACTTATTTAATGTATATATAAATTTTAAAATACATCCAGTTCCCAACAACTCTGCACATTTTATGAAAAGTTAGAACAATTTAAAAAAAGTGTTTTCTATCAAGAGGAAGAAAAACGAAACAAAACTTAATGGCCTGTCTGTGGCAAAATGTCAATTATTTTTATTTTAAATAAAGGTTGTAGAGGATCTGATGCTCTTCAATCTCATTTACCATTTTAGAGCTGTGTCAGCAAAAGTAGATCAGCCTACTTGAAGCCCCATTGGCCAGAAGTGAACATAAGGTGCTCTTTCTCAGGAGACCAGCAGCTTCAACGGATGTAGATAGAAGCCCTGGATTAACCATTAAGAAAAACAAACCATTAAGAAAAATAAGCATGCACTTAGAGCAACAAAGGTAGGGGAATACCACAGAGTCTATTCCCCGATCTATCATGCCCTTAATCCCTTCACTGTTGTTTTCCACCTTTATTAGGTTTTGACAGTTAAGCAATGGAAGGGTTGTTCAAGAAGAATCAGTTGATCTTAAACCGGCCCTGATAGAAGCAATTAGACATACTATTGTTTCTATGCCTTAATATGAATGTGAACATGGATTTTACAGATTGTACTTGAAGATATTATTGCTGTGCCACATCATGATTCAATATGGAATTTTACTTTTTTTTATTTTGCAGAGCAATTTAATAAGGCCATGGTCTTCAGAGAGAATGAAGAAATGTAATAAATGATGGGCCTGTGTAAAGTGGTGTCAGCTACAAGAAGCCCGGACACAGGATAGAGTTCAAAAGTACTATGAGTTTATTTCATACTACCTATACACAAGAATCTGAATTACTAATGATCAGGGTGAATTGGCACCAGCCAAGAGACAACAGACTTCAAGGGCGTCTGGACTAGAGGTGGGTTCCTACCGGTTCTAACCGGTTCTTTAGAACCGTTAGTAACTCGGCGATGACATCACGGAGCCAGTTCTGTCGGTGTCTCCGTGGGCGCCGTCATCTTGGATACTTTTTTGCTTTTTTTGCTAATTTTTGCTTCTGCACATGCGCAGAAGCTATTTTTTTATTGCTGCGGGTGCGGGTGCGAGGGAGCTGCTCCAGATGAGCCATTCCCCCCTCGCCCTGCCCGAACATACAGCCGCCGCACCCGCCTCTCGCCTGCCCCGCTCCCTCACACCCGGGGGCAGCAGGGACAAACTGCATGCTCAGCTACAGGGGAGCAGCTCCAGACAAGCCATTCCCCCCTTGCCCTGCCTGAACATACAGCCGCCACACCCGCCTCTTGCCTATTGCAGCTTCCTTTCCTTAAGGTTATTCTCATGTCTTATTAGACTTTTAGA
This sequence comes from Diadophis punctatus similis, assembly GCA_023053685.1. NCBI lineage: Eukaryota > Metazoa > Chordata > Lepidosauria > Squamata > Dipsadidae > Diadophis > Diadophis punctatus. Next base: position 152,576,764 of record JALIGW010000001.1, read on the forward strand.
GACCACTTTCCAGAGTTGGCCATACCCAAATTCCGCCTCCCCCGTTTTTTTATAAATAAGATCAGTTCACTAAAGGGGGATTCATAAAAGGCCTTCTATAGATTTTAAAATAAGGGAAACCTAGTTTAAAAAAGAAGAAATTTCCTCAGATATTTGGTTCCCCAGAACTGTGAATTATTCTGTACTATATTTCTAAGAGAATGGCATGCGAAGCCATATCTGAGGGCACGCGAGGCGTTGCCCTATGTCAACTCCAGCGCCAGCTGATTTTCAGCCTTCCGGAGGGCGGGGGAGGCCATTTTCACCCTCCCCAGGCTTTAGGAAAGCCTCCAGAGCCTGTGGATGGCAAAAAACGGACCCAATGGGTTTACCAGAGGTTCAGGAGGCTTTCCTGAAGCCTGGGGAGGGCAAAAAACGGCACAACAGGCCTACTGGAAGTTTGTTTCGAACTTCCAGTAGGCCCGTTGGGCCCATTTTTCGCCATCCACAGGCTCTGAAGGCCTTCCTGAAGCCTGGGGAGGGCGAAAAACGGCACAACGGGCCTACCAGAAGTCCGGAGTCTTTAGTGAGGTCTGCACGCATGCATGGGGGGGGGCAGCACGGGGGGTTGTGCGTGCATGCGTGGGGGAAGGGTATTGCATTATGGGTGTGGGTACGCATGCACGCGCTATCGCGCACGCCCTTTTGGCACCCAAGCAAAAAAAGGTTTGCCGTCACTGATATATGCCATCAAGCCATTTCCAACTCCGAGCAAGCACAAAGATAGATTTCCTCCATGATAATCTGTCTCTAACCTGATCCTTGAAGCCTTCCAAAGATGCACCCTTTACTACTGTAACTAGGTATGTCCATCTTGCAGCTGATCAATCTTTTTTCCTTTTTCCTTTCACCCAAGATTAGAGATTTTTCCAGAGAGCTGGGTCTTCACTTAAGGTATGTGAAGTAAATAATTTGTCCCTGTGCATTTGTGCCTTGGGTGAGAATTCTGGGTTGATTTGTTCAATTATCAATTTGTTGTTGTTGTTGTTTCACTGTCTATATATTCTCAGGAGTCTTCTACAACACCAAAGTTCAAAAGTACCAATATTCTTCCTATCTGTTTCCTCAAAGTCCATCTTTCACTTCCATAGACTTTCACAGGAAATATCATGATTTGCACAATTCTGATCTTTCTGTAACCTTGTAATAAAAATAATATTAGCATTCCTAACTTTGGGTTTCTTGGTCTGAATTACCTCAAAGGGTTAACATAAAATGGTCTGTCTGGTCCTGATATTAATCAACCTTCTATACCAAGTAAAGATCTTCCTTCCTTCCTTCCTTCCTTCCTTCCTTCCTTCCTTCCTTCCTTCCTTCCTTCCTTCCTTCCTTCCTTCCTTCCTCCTTCCTTCCTTTCCTTCCTTCCTTCCCTCCTTCCTTCCTTCCCACTTTTTAAAAAATTCTCATTTCTTTTGATTTTCTGTAATTACATATGTGTTGGGATTTAGAATTAAATTGTAATTATGGCTTTGTGCAAGTAGTGATATTTACACCGTACCTTAATGCTGAAATTTTTCAATAAAGGGCATTCAGCAAGGTTTAAGCAACAAGAAAATGAAGGCATCAGTTCTAACATTTGTGTTAGAAACAGTAGCCCAATATCTGGGAACACCTACTTAGATATCTTATAAATACCCAAATAAATCCCAGATATATCAGCTTGGGGAGATGCTAACTTTGTGTTGGTGCAAACCAAGTAAGGCCTAATATCAGAATGAGAAAAGAACGTGAGTATTTCTTTTTAATAAAGAAATACAAGAATTAAATAAAATAAGATAGAGAATTGTCATAACATGCTTTCAATTGCTTACAGTAGCTGCTCACTGTCTACCCAGGGTGGAGTGGCATTTCAAGTTGCATAACCACTTTCCATTTTCCCACGGTGTTGTTCAAGTTGTACAGCTGGGCTGTAATTAAAAGGTTACACAAATAAGGCATTGGGAAACAAATTAATTGATTCCCTTGCTGGAGAGTCCAGGGTCATTTGCTTTCCTTTTGAACATAGTGACCTGTTTTTGCCTCCTCCTTCCTCTCTTCCCCACAATCTTGTACAGTGTTTTCAAATAATTTCAAAGAGTGTGAAAAGAATGCAGATGTCCTAGAAATACCACTGCCGCTCCTCCATGGGAATGCAAGCTAGAAAGGAAAACAGTAAGAGCAGAGCCTGGTGCCTTAAAAGATTTTAGTTGTATGGGGTGCTGAATTACCTACCAGAAATAGCACTAGGGTTGATTCAACCCCATTATCAACAGGGTTAGAAGGGTGTCTTCTTTGCAGACAAACTGTCTTTGCAGCAGGGGTAGGTTCCTACTTACCTCGCTGCCGGTTTGCTTCCTCCCACGCTGCGTGGGCGCGCCTCATGGGCGCGCACACGCTTTGTGCACACATGCATGCACAGTGCCAAAAAATTTTAAAAAGCCAAAAACAAGATGGCGACCGCATGCACAGTGCCAGAAACTCGGCTTCTGCGCATGCTCAGAAGAAATTTTTTTTAAAAGAAAATTTTAAAAAAATTCAAAAAAATTCAAAAAAATTCAAAAAATTCAAAAAATTCAAAAAAATATAAAAACAAATTCAAAACAAATTCAAAAAAAGATGGCGGTGCCCACGTCATCGTGACATCACTAGCGGGTTGCTACCAGTTCAGGTGAACCGGTCCAAACCGGTCCAAACCCACCCCTGCTTTGCAGCTATTCTTGAACAATTGATACTCTCTTTGTATTATTTCAGGAATGCTGATTCATGCTTTACCATTCTGAGTGTTCAAATCTATTTTCGACTCCTAGCAACTGCCTGGACAAGTTTTCAGATTTTGGAAGCGCCTCCCTCCTAGAAACTGAGAAACAGAAACTGAGAGACAGCCCAAAGTCACCTAGCTGGCTTTCGTGTCTAAGGCTGGACTGGAACTCACAGTCTCCCTGTTTCTAGTCTGCACAAAACTGTTCTCTCTGTTGCCATTGGGAGTGTGGCCATCTATGATGCTATTTCATCAGTATATTTCTCAAACCAATTCACCCCCCCCCATAATAATGCTTTAAGATCTACTAAATTGTAGCAGGAAGAAAACTTGAGGTAAAAGTGCTGTATTACATGGATATCATAACTGAGGTGTTCACCACCAATAATACAATCTGAGTTTGCTGCTTGCTTGCTTGCTTGCTTGCTTGCTTGCTTGCTTGCCTGCCTGCCTACTTAGGAAGAGTTATTGAAAACTCAATTTAAGCAATTGGACTCCAATGTGGTCCTTTAATACTCTCCTGAAGTATAAAACCGGACACAATTTTCTAAAGGCAGAGAATGTTAACTTTGCAGTAGTGCTTAAAAGTTTGTGAACCCTTTTGAATTTTCAATATTTCTGCATAAGTATGAGCTACAGGGTGATCTATTCTTCACACAACCCCTAAAAGTAGATATTATGTAAGTATTCTCTAAAGTAGGAGCTACTCCACGTGGCATCAGGAAGGGCATCCGGCCAGTAAATGCTCAGCTCCATCCAATTGCCCAAACTCTACCCTGACTTATAGGATTACATGATCATAAAAACACCTCTAAAGTAGGGCCTACAACAATAAAATCCCTGTTCTCATGAGATTTATCTAAAGCTGAAGATCTGAAAAGCCAAGGTAAGCATTTACACTGGGAGATGTCTCTTTGAAGGATGGTTTTTATAGTCAGACCTAGCTATGTTTTATATGACTTACATTCATTTTCATAAAAAGGGAGGGTTGATTAGGTTTTAATAAAATATTTAATGGTTTGGCTTAATTTAGATGAATGTGAAAATAAACCCATTTGAATGTTTATTTTGCAGATAGCTATTTTGCGTCTAGCTAGGCCCTCAGTTTGTTGCTTATTTAACATGTATTTGGCTATTTGAATTACTTTAATTGGGGGATTGTCTTGATTTTCATTCTGCAAATTTAAAATAGCTCTTGACTATCAGAGGTGGGTTCCTGCCAGTTTGGACCAGTTCTATAGAACCGGTAGGGGAGATTTCCCCCCCGCTCACCGAACCGGCAGTGATGGCCGGCTGGACACGCCCCCAAACCGGCTCTCTTGGCACCATCTTGTTTTTTGCTTTGCACATGTCAGAAGCTGTTTTTTTGCTTCTGCGCATGTGCAGAAGCTGGGTTTTTAGCACTGTCATGCACATGCGCATGCGCACGGAAGGCTGCATGGCATGGCCGCACGGCATGTGAGGAAACGAACCGGCAGCGAGGTAAGTCAGAACCCACCCCTGTTGACTATTTGCACTAAATCGTATTCTAGAATATCCCAAAGGCTTTGAGGATACGTTGTTTTGTGGTAAAGTGTCATTGCTGGCCTCCAAACCTCTGCACAGAAGATGTCACAAAAATAGCTATCATATTATAATTAATCTTTCTATTATTATTATTATTATTTGGGAATTTCTTGCAAATGAAGAGTCTGGAATGTTTCTGGGCAGATTTATTTAATGGCTTTAGATAAAAGTTGTCATACGTTGGAACTGCATGTTTGCTATATTATCCACCTCATAAATCACCATTCAGGACATTTTTGATAAACACATACTTAAATAGTTTTGATTTATATGTTGTCTTTACATTCAGACACACAACACTCACCTTACACTCACGCTACATTTGCAAGCATTTGTAGAACTGTGCACAAATTCAGTCTTTACTCGTTCTAACATGATAGATTTTATAGGTCCTCATTCAAAGTCAAATTGGGAAATACTTTTGCCTCTTGTTTTGCTAATTTTCAATATAAGTCCTTCTGAGCTTGTGAAACAGAAAGATGTGAAACAGAATAGCAAATGTGGGCATTGAAAAAAAAAGCTTAAAAGAATTTATATCAGCACAAATGCTATTAAATTCCATTTTTTATATTGCAAACATAGGCTGTTTTGCTCAGAAATAACACCCAGTGAATTTAGGAGTAGGGGATAATGATTACAGGAATCAAGAGTTTAATTGCTTTGATTGATGGATACCCTAAAGTAGTGGTTCTCAACCTGAGGTCCACGGACCCCTGTGGGGGCCATGATGCCATCACGGGGGTCCATGAAGGCTTGAAGAAATGCTATGATTTAAATTTTGAGTTAAGTCTTGGTGGTCCGTGGCCATGGTGGTTCCAAAGGTATTTGTCCCTAGTGAAGAAAAAGTTCAGAACCACTGCCCTAGAGCAGTGTTTTTCAAATTCATCAACTTTAAGAATTCCCAGAATTCTGCAATCACATGAGAATAGTTACTCCTTTCTTATCTTCAAAGCCTGCTGAAGTCATGGCAATGATTCAGTGCCATCACCAAACCTGGGGTAGAGATCTGGGATCTGGGCTTCAGAGCCTAAGTTTGGACAAAGTCATCTCCTTTTCCAATTTATTTAATTAAAGGGCCTTTTTAGAAGAATGTGCCATTAAAGATAGCTATTTTGCTGCCGCATTTTAAATCTGGTGAGCTGAGTAAGCTTTGGGCATCCTAGAAACTGGCTGAAAGAAATTATACACGCGGTTCAAACTAGTTCAAATGTGATGTGGTTTAAGATTATTTATCAACCTAAGGGAATAAAGCAATGCCTTTTACCTGAAAAATGAATTGCTTAAATGTTGTCAGCCCTTCAAGGTTGATCAGACCAGGAAACCACCATCATGTAAGCCAATGCCACTTTTATTGTAGCAGCTATAGTAGCAGTATCTTTCAAGTCTGAATGTGCTTCCCTCCTCCCTCCCTTTATCTTCATGTATACTAGGTAGGGGCTTGTCTGAAATGTTTACTCACATTATATTTTTGATGTAAACCAGGGGTGTCAAACTCACGTCGTCACGGCGGCATCACGTGATGTATCAGGACTTTTTCCCCCTTCGCTAAACCAGGCATGGGCGTGGTCAGCACGTGGCGCATCCGGCCCACTGGCCGGGAGTTTGACAGCGCTAATTTAAACTCAGGCCACTTTTACCTCTTACCTTGGTAGCAGTTCACCCTTTCCCTCCTTCATCTCCCACCCTGCCCCTCAAAACCGTTTGTTTGTTTGTTTGTTTGTTTGTTTGTTTGTTTGTTTATTTGTTTATTTGTTTATTATTTTATTTGTTTATTATTTTATTTGTTTATTATTTTAGTGTTCTTATATGCCACCCTACTCCCTGGGGACTCAGGGCGGCGTACAACATTTAAAGAACTAAACAATATAATAATTTAATAACAGTTTAAAATGAATTTAAAAAAACCATACAAAATCATACATACGTGGGGGAGACCTAAGATGTGAAATTGTCTCAAAGCCCCGCCTGCAGGAAGAGCCATGTCTTAATGGCTTTTCGGAAGGCCAGCAAGGTGGGGATAATTCGTATCTCTGGGGGTAGTTGGTTCCAGAGAACAGGGGCCCCCACAGAGAAGGCCCTCCCCCTAGGCCCCGCCAGCCATTCCCTTTTCCCTCTACAGATTACAGTCCTAAGGTTTAGTCCTAAGTATAGTTCTTTGTTATGATATGTAATAAAGTTGTTACCAGCTAAATAATGTCTCAATTAAAAAAACAGCTTCCTTCCTCTTACCAGTTTCTTTTATCCATCCCTTTAGGATCACATACAGTAGCTACTTAGCACTTGTTCTTTGGCTGAAGACAGGCCCTTCTGTCTTGTTGAATGAGTCAGATGTATCAAGGATTAGCAAATCCAGTATTTAACCTGATGACCTAAGATTAAATTGCTCCATAGCTCCTAAGCTCCAAAGGTATCCATACCTGGGGGAAAATAATTAAATATGTGGATGATAATATGATATTTCTGCACTGAATTAGTTAAGCTTATTAAATCGTATTATGAAAGTAAATTTAAACAGGTTCCCTTGGCCCTGAGTCAAGTTCTGCTTCTTTCTTTCTTTCTGGAATCCATTGCTTGACCTGCCCTTCCGAAGCCAAGAGTGACTCTCCTCACATCTCACACACCTGCTCTAATATGAATGTTTGTCACCCTGTCAGCAAAACTAAAAGCTTTAGAAACAGAATGACCTTATTTCCTCATAACACAAAAGAATATAATTACTTGCACAATCATTTCCTTCTTGTGATGAGGCAAAAATCAAACCAGCCTCTAAAGCAGTGTTTCTCAACCTTGGCAGTTTGAAGATGTGTGGACTTCAACTCCCAGAATTCCACAGCCAGCTTTGCTGGCTGTGGAATTCTGGGAGTTGAAGTCCACACATCTTCAAACTGCCAAGGTTGAGAAACACTGCTCTAAAAGATGTGATCAGCAAGACAAGAATCAGCAGTTCACAGGCTAGATAGGGCCAATATATGAACTTATCTCAACCATCTCCCAAGGCTAATAAGATAAATATGTGTTAATCCTGAAGGGTGGAAAGTTCCTCATCTGGACCTCAGTTATATGAAGCCTGACTTCTGCAACTTCTAACAGGCAACCAAGGTTGTGAAATACAGTGGATGTGATAGGCTCAAGATGAGCTCCTGACTGAATGAGGCCTTGCACTATGGTCTCCCTCATCAATCCTACATCAGATCCACTTTAAGATGCTATCAAAATCTTGTAATTTTTCATGTTGTGGAAATATCAAAAATCCCCAAGATAATTTACAGCTTATGTTGTAATTAGAGGACTATTAGCAATCATTAAAATAAAGCAACCATGCTCAATAAATACATAATCCTATCAAAAGATTAGAGACTTCTAAACCCTTGAAGTACTTTCTGCAAAATCAGATAATTCTTTATTCACAATTCTTCATAGCATAAAATCCCGTATTTATTCTGCATTATTGTGAGGGACTTTATTATAGCTATTATTTTTGTCTCCAGTGAATGTATTTTATTTTTAGTGTTATTAATGTTGCCTTTGTCCTTTAGAAAATCTATTGTTTTCATTTTATAGTCCCTATCTCCCCAAAATATTTTTCATTCTTCTATATAAAGTCTCTATGGCTGCATATTAATTCAAACTACAGTATATAGCATCACCTTGCTGAATTTGATTAATCTGAAAAATGCTAAGCAGGGTTTGGGCTAATTAGGAAGTGGATAGAGACCTAGGAACTCCCAGGAATATAGATTAAATTTGGAAATAAATAAAAATCCCAGAAGAAGATAATAGCAAACAATTTTCCTGTTGTGGCCAAGAATATTAGATGGACATGACCATGTTGTCCCTAGGAGCCAAAGGTCTTTACTCAGACCTTTGAAACTTTCATGTAGACAAATATAGATTTCACAGTTTCGCCAAAAATAAGCTCTTATGGTAGAACCACATTTTGCATCTACAAATGGTAACGTCATGTTCTATTATGCTATCCTATATCCCATCTTAGCACTTAGCAATAGCACTTAGACTTATATACCGCTTCATAGTGCTTTACAGCCCTCTCTAAGCGGTTTACAGAGTTCAGCATATTGCCCCCAACAATCTGGGTCCTCATTTTACCCACCTCAGAAGGATGGAAGGCTGAGTCAACCTTGAGCCGGTGAGATTTAAACTGCTGAACTGCAGTGCTGCAGTGCTGCACTTTAACCACTGCATCACCTTGGCTCTTATTAATGTTATCCCACAATTTTAGAGATCTGCTGCCTCCTATCATTTTGCATTTAGAGCACAGAAAACATACTGGCTTGCAGCTTTTTTGCTAAAGTGTGATCGAAATTCCTTTGAAATAGGAGGTGCTTAATCATCCAAATACCTGCGAAATTCTGTGTGGAAGGTGATTGATTTTTCTTATGGAACACTTTTATTTAGTTCTTTGGCCCAAAGATCAAAGAATACCAGCTTTACAGCTCTGCATCCAATATTTCATTTCCTGTATTCTTAACAACAAAGAAAGGGAATGTTGCCTTCCTAGGCATGCATTTTCTAATTCCAACAAATCTGAGAGTAAGGATAAAGGGTAATTTAAAAAGATAATGCTTTGATGTCATCCATTTTTCCCCCATTTTAGAGAGTGGGAATTATGGCATTAACCCTGAAGAATGCCAGATCATATCTGCATGAAACAGAGACTGATTCTGCCTGAAAAATAGCTGGAAAATATAATCCACTGCTTTTGTCACTAAAGGCAGATGATCTGTGAGAAACCTTTCCTCTGACAAAAGCAAATTAGTTGAGGTGTAAGCTAATTTGATCCTTGCATAGCATGTGGGTTAAATAGATGTTTCACAAAGCTACACTAAATACAGACAGTCCTAGAAAAGGGTGCACTGAAGATGGGGCACTTTTTATCCCTGCCAACAAGCAGCTGTTTTTGTTGCCAAAGCTGGCAGTGCACACCCCCAGATTTGAATGGGAGTAACTAGGAGAGTTACATTAAATTCAGATTGGTTCTCTCTGTTTTTCATCTGTACATCATGTTCAAAAGTTGTTGTTTTTTTATCTTGACAAACATAAGCAAACTGGGAAGGATGCAGGTGAAGATCTTCAGGTTTCACAAAGCTTAGGATGTTTTGGGTAGCTGAGGGCTTGCAATTTGAATTCAAAGATCCAGGAATGATTGGGAGCAGCCTAAGAGATTTTTGTGTATAATAAATATGTAGGAGGATTATGTATTAGTTATAAAGAGATTTAAGTGCCAGGTTTGCCTGAATAATCATAAAATTAAACTATATTTTATGTAGTCTACATACTTACTATAAGAGAAATTCAAATATTATATGTTTGTTTATTCGTGACTGCATTACCATTGTCTTATACCAGGGTCATCATATGTTAGAACTATCAGTAACTGTTTTCATTGCTAAGATTATTTCTTTCTTGGCATCTGGTACAACAGTTTAAGCTCCTGCTATTACAGATGAATTTGATAGAAACCTACACTGTGGGCTGTTCCGTGTACTAGACAGTTCAATATTGAGACTTGAAATACATTTCTTTTTTTAACAAAGCACACAAAACGTTTTATATAGACTCTTACAAACTGTATTTTTATACATTGATTGATTGATCAAGTTTGTATTATCTTATTTACATGATGTACTATCATAATACTATGATAGACTCCAACTAACTTACAATATAAACATAAAACAGAATAAAATTGCACAATAAATACCCTCAGAACAGTACCATGACATCTTGACCCACCAAGCCAAAAACCATTGTTTCGCCCTTATTCTCCAAAAACTCTTTGAGACAATTCAGATTTAAGCAGCTACTAGTAGGTTTCGCAAAACAGAGGAAAAAAAATAAAGGAGTTAGAGATAAGAGAAAGCTAGCAAGGTAGAAAGGTAGAAATTTATAAGATGCTGGCCAGCAAAAGAGTTACATTAGCATTTACTATTTATAGTTGCTATTTGAGACCTCGTGAAAAACCCCCACAAAGAATCACCTCCAAAGATAGGTTCTCAGATTATATACAGTATATTCACAGAAGATCATTATAACATCTGCTCCATAGCCTTAAATATGCATGCTTAAAATTGGTCTATTGAATTCCCTATTTATTTTATTTATATTCCTGCACATTCTGTGAAACTGTCATCAACGAGCACAAGAACATGTTTCTATTAGAAGCGAAATTCTGCTGAAGTTGTTTGGATCATCTGTACTGCAGATCCTTTCCAATCTGCTAGGAGAGAGTGGTACTTTTTTTTACAAACCAAAGTGTCTCTAAATATCCATTTCCAATTCTTCAGGAAAGATAGTGATGGGTGCAAATTACAAGCCACACGCCTACATCACTGCATTTTGGGAATTGCCTAAGTTGTGGGAAGATGGAGGTATAGAAGCTGAGGTAATTGGGCTCAGGTTGAAGGAAAATGTATTCCCAAGGCATTCTGGGACAAATATTTATAGGAGGAGGATCTAACACTAGAACAAGTGCCATTCATGAAACAGTGCTGTCCAGGAAGAATGTCCTATTTGTGTGAGGGATAATTCTGCGGCAGTCAGTTATCTGTGTCATTCTAATCAGCAAGAGAAAGCTGAACAATTTGATAAATCTACAAAAAAAATCAACTCAATATGTTATTGATGTGTATCATATTGCAGAAAAAAATGGTCATTTGCTTACATCTGTTTTAGGAAAGGCTCTAATGCATCACACTGTTGGGACACCAAATCATTACATACTTTCATAACATGTTCAGAGATAGTCATTTTTAATTAGTTTATTTGTGAGTTTGTTACATTCTGGAGAGAAAGAACGTGAGAACATTAATAGGAAGTCAGTGGAAATTATTATTAATATACTACTGAGAGTAGACAGTATTTATTATACAGTATTTAAAGTCCTATATCCAATACTGAGGCCATTTTGATTTTAGCCCTTGGTGAAGAAATTTCTTTGTCTTTAAAGGCCTTAGGTAAGATATAGATGATTTGTATAAGGTTACAGTGGATGATATTCACAAGTGAAACATGAAAACTCTGGCATGTGTGTGGACTATAGAGCATTTTAATTGCTGAGCCCAGGCTTCCCTCAGGTCCTCAGCTGAAGCCGGGCTGCTGCTGCAAGCTGATTGGTCGCAGCCGTTCTGGCTTGACTATATAAGGAGCTGTCAAGGGTACTGACTTTGCCGCTCTCTGTTAGCCTGAGCGTGCCACGCTAAGCAGACAGGCTAGCGCTTTCACTGTTAGCATTTACCTTGAGCTGAATAAACTTGTTAGCCTTTCGAACGTGTCTGCCACAGTTTGTATGTCTTCTAAGACCTATAATTAATATGTATTTGGGGAGGCTCCTATTTGCATTACAGATTGATCACAAAGCATTCTCCACTTGCTTCAACTATATCTCTTCTGTTTCCATTATGTATATGTGTTTGGATTATCTGGAGATAGGCTTTTCAATTTATTGATCTTCTCAATGAAGTAGCAGATGTCACATGAGCTGCTTGGAAGGTTTCCAAAGTGTGATAGTGAGTATGCATGACAAATTAGAGCAGTAGATTTCATCATGCCCTTAAGAATATACGGTACCACATGTCATAAACCAAGATAACACAGAGAATAACAAATACCTACGTTTCTGTACTGACTGGAAGAAACTTTGGGGATATTTATAAATTAACAAAATTACTAAACATAGACCAAAGTGAACAAAAGAACTATTGTTGAGAAAGAAAGTATTGTTTTATTGTATCGATAATTGAATATAATATACTATACTAATAGAATTGAATAAGAAGGACATCATTGTAAATAATAATTACATAGGATAAATATAAAGATATTGTATCAATAGGCTGTAAAAGAAAAGTGTCAATGGGATAGTTGACATTTATGTTCAATGTTACTTTTCAAAGACATCTGATATTATATATATATATATATATATATATATATATATATATATATATATATATATATATATATATATATATATATATATATATATATATATATATATATATATATAATAAACGTCGCCAAGACACTTCCAATTTCACGTGGGAGAAAACCCGAATACCCAAAGACCTACATACAAACACCCACGAAAATCTCAGAAAACATATATATACATATATACATATGTAGGATTTTTTGCTGATAAATGAAAATAAAGGGAGACTATTATAGATCTATTTCGAGCTTATTTTGCTCTCGTCATATACACATACATACATACATACATACATACATACATACATATATATATGCTTATATATGTTCATGTATATGTTTATATAAGTTTATATGTTTGTTTTTTAAATATAACTAATAAAGTTTATTATTTTTTAAAAAAAGAATATACGGTACTTGGTTTGTGTGGGGGCGTGCATATTCATTATTTATGAATCATACTTATATGGTCGCCCATCTCACAAAGGAGTGCCTCTGAGCAGTGTACAACCATCAATAAAACAATACATACATAGCAATTGCAATAGCATTTAGACATATATACCGCTTCACGGTGCTTTACAGCCCACTCTAAATGGTTTACAGAGTCAGCATATTGCCCCAAACAATCTGGGTCCTCATTTTACCAACCTAGGAAGGATGGAAGGCTGAGTCAACCTTGAGTCTGGTGAGAATCGAACTGCCTGGGAGTCAGGAGAATTAGCCTGCAATACAGCATTCTAACCACTACACCACCACAGCTATACAAAACAATCATTATAAGAATATTAAAATATTTTTCACATTATTAAAAATGAAAAACAGTATAAAATGTAAAATATACAACCACTAGTGGAGCAATCTAAGAATGCCTCTGCTTCCTTGGAACCCCCAGATCTGATGGCATAAACAGCTCTTGAGAGACTTCCAAAATGATAAAGGGATGGAGTTATCATGTAATGTATGCATTAATTACTGTAGGTAAAATATTCTTAAGGGCACGAAGAACCCTACCGATTTAACATATTAAAAAGGCTAGCCGAGTACCTGGGACAGACTCCTGGGAATAAAGATTGGCTTCTGCAGTGTTTGTTTACACTGCCTATGTGGAACGGCCTTGACTCCCAACGCTGAGCAGATGTGCACCGAAGTTTTCCTTCCCATCCGATCAACAGATTTCTGTTGAACAAATGTGGCTTTTTCTATGAAAGCTGGAAGCTTTTGTAAAGGGAGTTGTGTGCTCACCAGCACACTCTGCTGTATTCATGGTCATTGCCCATCTGCACAACAGTTCACAGTGAAGCAACAGCAGCAAAGCAGAGATTTGCATCTATGGAAAAAACATCTGAAGAGTCCCAGTGGGCAGATGTGAAAGCAGTTGCTCTCCTTGCCTGAACAGAGGGCAAGAGCTGATGCTCTTGGAGATGGAGCTTCAATAATTACATAGAAAATAAAATATTAAAAACCTTGTTACCATGAACGCTCGACTCCCAACATTCCAGAAAAATAACATAGATTTCTTACCTACTTAATGAGCCAAGCACACAGATGAAATCAATCAAAAGTAAATATATTCACCAAAGGGTGGTGTCTCCATGGTAGCAATGTAACTACTTTGATTAATTTCTCTTTTGCAGTAACCTTTCCATTTCTGTAAGGTGGGGGTTTTTTTTGAAGGTTTTGGCTTATCAGAAGAATTTTCCATAAATCAGAAAGTGGACAGATAAGGAGAAAAGTCAAATTTATCTTACTTAAAACATTAATATGACTACAGGTAGGTCTCGATTAGTGCACGTTCAAAATAGCACAATATTCGATTTAGTGTGAATTATAAATTCATACCAGCTCGTGTTTAATGTGAGTGAAAATTAAATTAATGAGAGGCTAGTGCTTCCACACTGTTGAGGTCAGTGCATGCACAGTTGCCATTGGGTTTTAGATGCTAATTTTCATGTGTGCAAGATGCAAAAAGGGAAGGTTTTGTCTGAAAATAGCTCAAAAATAGAAAGCGACTCATTTTGAAGAATTACAGCAGAATACAGGAAATAGCAGATCTACTTTGGCTTGTTCTTTGTTCACTTAATTTATTTATATTAAATGTTTATGATCTCTAACTATCTAGAAGATAGAAAGGAACAAAATTTAGAGTTATTTATTTTTTTGTTTTTATTTTGCTTTCTATAACCACGATGTTAAATTTAAGTTGCAAGTATATTTTTAATATTTTACCGTCATATTTAATTAACAAACATGTTGTTAATAGTTAACAATTTTAAAACTTTTTTAAAAAAATTCATTGTTGAGCTTAAACCTCTCACCCCGTTTTCCATAAAAATAACCCTTTGAATAATGCAACTTTCCATAATCTGCACTCATTGAGACTTATCTGTACCTGTTTTAATAACTTTGTATTATGTTGCATTATAATTTCTAATTTGGTGGTGATTTTTGGAAGAACTTTGAAGGCTGTATTCAAGATTTAGGGTCTTTGCCATAAGATAAAGTTATGATTTTTGCTGATCTTGAAGTCTATGGAGATTCTTAATTGTCCAGGTCATGGTTGTCCTAAATGTGCTTTTTCCAAAAGGCAACTGGACTTCCTTCATTTTTTTTTCTTTAATGACATTTCATTTCTCATCCAAGAAGTTTCTTCCTTCCATTCACCACCAGTCAGTTGGAACTGAAGAAGCTTCTTGGATGAGAAGTGAAACATTTTCAAAGAAAAAACCCAACAAAGTCCAGTTGCCTTCTGGGATAACAATAGCAGTAGCAGTTAGACTTATATACTACTTCATAGTGCTTTACAGCATTCTCTAAGTGGTTTACAGAATTCGCATACAGTGCTCAACAATCTGGGTCCTCATTTTACTGACCTTGGAAGGATGGAAGGCTGAATCAACCTTGAGCCGGTCAGGATCGAACTCCTGGCTGTGGGCAGAGTTTGCCTGCAATACTGCATTCTAATTGCTGTACCACGACAGCTTGGAAAAGCACTTTTGGGACTCATCTTGAAGCACTACAGAATTATATGGACTCTTATTCTGAGCTTCTTGAAAACATGACTAAAATCCAAGATACCTTGACAAAAAATATATACTTCTATAAAAATGTAAACTGGATTACATTTGATGCCTGGGACTGCAAATTCTGTTATACCGAAGTTGACTTTTCAGTTACATTGTCCTTCCAATTCTAACTATAGTAATGGGTTAATTTGCTGGGTTCCAATAATACCACAGATGTCATGGCTCTGCCTAACTCCCTGCATGACTGAGGTGTTTGAATTATATTTAACCCTTTAAGGCTAAGTTGACTAAATCAATTGGTCCCGTTAAGCATGTTATGCGAACAGGGCCAATAGGTTTTGATCGGGGGTGGGAGACAGGGGCGGGTTGCTTACTTAATGATACCAGTGTGCTGCGCGCGCATTTGCATGTTTCGTGCGCTCACTCGCTACGTGCACGTGCCCCGTCGTGCGATTTTGGCAAGATTTTGCTTCTGTGCATGCGCGGAAGCAAAATCTCGCCAAAATCTCGCAAGGGGACACGTGCGCGTGATTTTGGCGAGATTTTGCTTCTGCGCATGCGCAGAAGCAAAATCTCGGCGAGATTTCTCTCGCGCGCGCATCCCCTCATGAGATTTCGGCGAGATTTTGTTTTTGCGCATGCGCAGAAGCAAAAAAGCAAAAAAATTCTTTAAAAAAGATGGCGATGCGCGCGACTATCTAGCGAAGACGGCACCGGTGCAGTCGCATACAAATTGCATAATCGGCGTGTCCCTACCGGAGCTGCGCACTGGACCGCACCGGTAGGAACCCACCCCTGGGGGGGGGAGAAATAATTACTGTAGCTATTCCCCTTTTTTGGAAAAGATTTACTCCACAGATCAAAATGGCTCTGACTGTGCTAAAATTTAGGAAGATCATTATGGATCACATGTGTTCTTTCCCTTCTGGAAAACGGGGTTTGAACAGATTGTAGCTAATCTACCTTCAGTACTAATTTCGTTATATTGTATTTACAGGCCTATGTTTTTAATCTTTTTTAAAAAAATGTATCCTGGAGGTGCAAGTGCTCAGAACTGTTTTCAATTGGAGCGGCTTATAAACTTTAGTGAACAAAATACAGTAGAACCTCTGGTCACGAACACTTCTGAAGGGTTCTGACCCAAAAATTCAAATTTTTTTTAACGGCCAATTTCCCCTTCCATGCCATTTTTTTTGTAAGTGGCAAATTTCCAAAATTAGGTTCGGGTCATGACCAAATCGGTTTGCGACCAAAGTCATGGAACGAATTATGGTTGTGACCATAAAGAAATCAATAAATTGATAGTTCTGCCTAATAGTTATCTATTTTATGTATGTCACCATCTGAGGACTTGACTCTGAATAGTAACTATAAGCTTTCCAAAATATACCAGGCAAAGTAAGAAATGCAAGATAGGCCTAAAACTACTTTTATTAGAATGGCTACTGCATATTAACAGAATCTTACAAGTCTGAATTCCCCTCATCCCTTCCCTTTAATCTTCCTGAGAATTAGACGAGTGCCAGTTTGAGATGTTTTCATAAATTTCTCCATGTGGGCTTCAGCCTTGTTTACAGTATGGGTTCATTGCCTTGTTAACACATCTTCCCTTGGTCTGTCAAGATCATCCTCTCCACTCTCAGTAGGAATGGATGAATGAATGAATGAATGAATGAATGAATGAATGAATGAATGAGAAAACTGCATATTAAAAACTAAAATGAAAAATGAAAGATTTGAACTATGTCTTCTGGCATTTTTAATTATTTTTTAAACATTTAATCACATCATTTCACTATTCCTATCCTACAATATAATTATTTAATCTCCAGAAACCTGCATTATCTGTTGTTTTCCCTAAAGTTATGCCTTCAGTTCTCCGATGTTCTGTTTTTCCCGTAAATGATCAATATTAAGCACGTGTAGAAAGTTAAAATTGCCTTTTGCAATAAACTCAGTTTGGTAAATACCAGCTTGGCATATTTGGTTGAGTCTATTATATTAGAAATGTCTTCAGACATGCTGACTGGATTCTTGAATAGTTTAGCCCTGTAATGGAGACCATCAGTTCAATTTATTATTTTATTTTTATTTTATTAATGGTTCTTATAGGCCGCCCACCTCCCATGGGACTCAGGGCAGCATGCAGCATAATATAAGAACAATATAAAACCATAAAATGATTAAAAATTACAAAAAATTAAAAACACATCAACATTTATACATGGGGGATTGATCTCAATATCACCCCGCCTGCCGGAAGAGCCATGTTTTAATGGCTTTACAGAAGGCCAGCAGGGTGGGAATAGTCCTGATCTCCGGCGGGCGTTGGTTCCAGAGAGCCGGAGCTCCCACAGAGAAGGCTCTCCCCTGTGGGCCTGCCAGCCGATATTGCTTGGCTGAAGGGACCCGGAGGAGACCAACTCTGTGGGACCTAACTGGTCATAGGGATGTATGTGGTAGGATGCGGTCCCGCAGGTATCCTGCCCCTGAGCCATGTAGGGCTTTAAAGGTCAAAACCAACACCTTAAATTGCATCCGGAGACTAATGGGCAACCAATGCAGCTGGCGGAGAATAGGTGTTACGTGGGTGTACCTTGGGACACCCACTACGGCTGGCGCAGCTGCATTTTGCACCAATTGCAGTCTCTGGATGCTCTTCAAGGGTAGCCCCATGTAGAACGCATTACAGTAATCCAGAGAACATTACAGTAATACAGTAATTAATGTCTTTTGGAATTTACACAATAAAGACAATTTAAATAATTGTTTCAAGGTTTATATAATTCTTCTACACCCTCAGGACATGGATTGAAACCTTGGCTCATGCTACCATTTGTTAAAAGTGGCATTCCTGTTTTATAGCTTCATACTAACATTCTACTCAGAAAAAAAATTAACAAGAACAAGACAGTGGCTACCTTGAATCAATGCTAACCTTACCGAATGTCAGCTCTTTTAATATTACTTTGGAAGTTCCTATGGCCAAACCAGCTCTGCGGGCCTTTCTTGTGAAAATTTATAGATAGTCTTTCTCTCACTAGGTCAATAGGTGACAAATTTGTTTCAAATGCTGCTAAGAAGTTAGCAATGGTACATTTCTGTGTTTGTAAAGAAGAACTCATTTATATGATCCTAGACTTTCAAATTCAAGGTCTGGCCATTTGTTCAAAAAGCTGACACTGGAAATACATCATTTGCCAGAAGGCATTCGTGATGTTAAATATAAATTAGCACATTATCTTCACAATTCCACTTGCCGTTACGTTTTACTCGAAGAATATTTTTCATTTGCTTTGTAATGCTTTTGTAAGTCTGCCCTTCGTGTATGGAAATCATGAGCCAGATTTTAGATATAGCCTCCCTTTTCTCATTTAGACAGGGGTCCCCAACCTGTGGGTTGCGACCCACTACCGGGCCATGGCCTAATCACCACCGGGCTGCGTGAGTGGCTGGCTGGTGCGTGTACATCTGCGTGCATGACCCCACTTGCATGAGCATCACTGCGAGTGTCACAGGCAGCCGCAGCCCCACATGCATGAGTGTCGCCACAAGCAGTTGAAGCCCCACTCGCACGAGTGTCATCGTGTGCGTTTGTGGCACCACTCACTCAGGCATCGTCGCAGGCACTTGCAGTCCAACTCATGCAAGCCTCCTTGCAGGTGCTTGCAGTCCCACTTGTATGAGCCTCGTTGCGGGCGTTTGCAGCAGAGGTGGGTTCCTCCTGGTTTGGACCGGTTCTATAGAACTGATAGTAACTTGGCCGCCTGCATCACTAGAACTGGCAGCAACCCAGGCCTGCCATACCCCTGAGCCAGTTCTCCCTGTGGCGCCATAGGCACCACCATAGGCGCCGCCATCTTGTTTTTTTAAAGTACTGTGCATGCGTGCGTGTGCAGTGGGCCATGCATGCGCACCCCTGCAGCACGCCCCTGAGTGAACCAGCAGCAAAGAAAATTGGAACTCACCCCTGGTTTGCAGCCCCACTCACGTGACCCTTGTTGTGGGCACTTGCAGCCCCACTCATGCAAACGTCGCTGTGAATGATGCGGGGGTTCACACATGCGCACACGCACATGTGCCTGCCCCTCACACAAAATCATCACTTCTTTCCCTCCTCCCCCCACTCCGGGCTGCCAACCTGGAAAGGTTGGGGAACTCTAATTTAGGTAGGGGATGAAAGATGGGATGTATTTTTTTAAAGAAATTTTAATGTGTACAATGTTGCTGTTAATGGACGTGGAGGGTAGGGGTAGAAGTGAGTAATTTTAATGAAATGTATTGGCTTCATTGTTTTAAGAAAATGCTGAAAAACATTGGAAACCATGCTCGAAAGCAGAAGTCTCCAAGAATGGTTAAACAATCCATAACTACCTAATAAAATGTGGACAGAGTTTTTACAGCCTATTCTGTGTGCAGCGTTCTCTACTGTTTGTAATTAGGTTGGGAAAATATATTTATGGTGATTCCATTTAACTGTGTTTTTTGCTCTCATTAAAAACATAAAGATTTTCCCTACACCAGATGGTCTTTGGAAAGAGAATTTTCTCTCTGTCTCACATGTAATTAAAAGTTTGCATTAATCTCAAGATTGATCGGACAGCTTCAAAACCAAACGAGGGAAATGTTTAAATCATGCAGTCTGCACCCATCGTATGGAATTCATTCTCACAAGATGGATCAATGGTCAGTAGTTTGGGCTATATGCCAAGAGCACATCGTGAAGATGTATGATGCAGCAACCTTGTTGGACATGGGTAGGTCTCAGTTTGTCATACTCTGTGTTCTAAGATCACATTCTTGGTAGTATTGTTGGAAGTAATAGTCTTCTGGGTTCAGTTCCAAGTGGGGGAAAAGAACACTGGATTCATGAACGTTGCTTGGAAAGAAGGTTTTAATGGAGAGCAAAGGAACAGGAGCACATGGCATGAGCTCCTGAACGGAAAAGGTGGATCACATGTTTTCAGGTGTTGGGTCCAGAGAAAGGAAGGGGCAAAATGCTGGGAGTTCCTTGCTTTATACTCTCTCTTGGGCCCCACCTCTTAGTTTCCTGTTCCTGTGTATGTAATGCACTCCAATTGGTGGTCAGACCCCCAGGGGCATGCTGGGGCGACTCTTGTGGGCTGTCCTGAATCCCAGGGGCATGGTTGATGGAATCTTACCAGGTCCCATGTGGTGAATGAAAGGGCTTTGGGATTCCTATTATGGTTCTTCCTGTAAGGTGCTTGTTATGTAAAATACTGTTTCAGACTAGGTGGGGGGAATGAGCTGGGCTAGGCCATTCCTTGATGGCCCATTGGCAAGGGTGGGAGGAATGGGTGAGCTGGCACATTGACAACAGTGGGGGCTAGTAAGATGAGTCTTTTGTCTGCTTAAAAGCATGTTTCCAGGGATATTCTACTGTATATAATATTCTGCATTTTAATATTTCCTAGGATATTTCATTTTTCTAGGAGGGGGTGGGTGCTAACTTCCTACAGTATGTATGTTCTTGGAATGAACAGGTGAGTTCCCTCCTGGGAAACGTGTCTATGCCATCCTGCAATAACTCAGACTAAAAGATTTTTAAAAATAGATAAAATAAATAAAGCAATGATGCAAGACTTCACGAGCCACTTCCTTATGATATAGTAGGGGTTAATTAATAGGGCAAGAGTATGGATGAGATACATGCGTCTTCTCTAATAATTGTTGTCATATTTGGGCTGCAAGGAGGACCATTTTGAAAGCAAAATCGTATTGACAATTCTAGCTCTCTGCTCCCATCTAATGGACATCTATGGTTTGCAGTTCTGGTATGGAATGTACCTTGTAATGTGACACTGAGAATGGGCAGTATTTGTGTGTGGGGGGGGGGGGGAAGACATCATATAAATTATGCCCCAAGCAATGGTTTCCTCCCATATTGCAGAAGCTGTTTGAACTTACGCCATATGGATGCAATCATCACAGAATTAACATATGAAAGGGTAGCTGATTACTTTAAAAAGCCCTCTCCCCAATTCTATATTGTTAGATATATTTTCACAAACAAGGAAACACAAAAGAAAAGGAGAATCACGTTAGTTCCAGAAATGATGTTAAGTGAAGAATGTATTTCAGGGCAGTGGATTTAGAGGGTTCTTAACTCAGCCAGTTCATATTTTCTGTGGGGTTGATTTTTATTTTTTTTACTCTTTAACGATTGCCAGCCTATGGAGGCAGAAACTAAGGAAGACAAATGGTAATCCTCGAGTTATGACCATTCTTTTAGTGACTGTTCAAAGTGATGACAACACTGAAACCAGTCCTTGCACTTACGACTACAGGGTCACATGAGGAAAATGCAGGTGCATGGCAACTGGCATGTATTTACAAAGGTTGCAGTGTCCAGGTGGCATGTCATTTGTGACATGACCTCTTGTGAAGTTTTGGTGACATTGCACATTTGCGACCTTCTCGACTTTCTTCTGACAAGCAAAATCAATGGGGAAAACTGGATTCCTTTAACAGCCACATAATTCACTTAACAACCACAGCAAAAGCATTGTAAAATCAGGTGCAACTCACTTAATGACTGCCATGCTTAGCAGTAGAGGTTCCAGTCCAAATTGTGGTTATAAGTCTCAGATATCAGATTAACAGAGTTGGAAGGGATCTTGCAGGTCATCTAGTCCAACCCCCTGCCCAAGCAGGAGACCCTACATCTGCCTCTACCTAGGATTGAATTCACAACCTCCTGATTGTGAGGCAAGAGCTCCACCTCTAGGCCACAGCAGCTGGGTCAAGAACTACCTGTATACATTATGTCAGTTGTGCACAGTACATCATGAAGACTCATATGGATGCCTGTGAATACCTCTTATGTGTAGATCTAGCCTCAGGTTATTTGGTTCAAGTGTCTTAATTCCCAAGTACGGTTAAACTTCTTGAGAGAAAAATCCTGCATGTGAGCACTGGGTTTCTACTAGCACTGCTCTAAACCTATTGGATATTATCCCTCTAATCTCTTGGACTGCAAGGCGATCAAACTGGTCAGTCCTAGAAGAGATCAACCCTGACTGCTCTTTAGAAGGCCAGATCCTGAAGATGAAACTGAAATACTTTGGCCACCTAATGAGAAGGAAGGACTCACTGGAGAAGAGCCTAATGCTGGGAAAGATTGCGGGCAAAAGAAGAATGGGATGGCAGAGAATGAGGTGGCTGAATGTAGTCACTGAAGCAGTCGGCGTGAGCTTAACTGGACTCCAGAGGATGGTAGAGGACAGGAAGACCTGGAGGAACTTTGTCCATGGGGTTGCGATGGGTCAGACATGACTTCACAACTAACAACAACAAAATTAAAATGAGGGAAAACTGGAGTCATTTATTTAAATGCTTATTCCTTCTGCTCCATTCCATTCAGATTTAAGATGAATCGAGGCATCTCCATGTTTAACAACAAGCAGTAGCAACTTTGTTGTCTCCCCCAGATGGAATGTTCTCAACAGGGAGCAGCTACACCCAGATTCCCCATACGGAACAAGAGGTTGAGGGGGGGGTGTCACGTCCCAGGAAATGATTTGACAAGCTTGTGTCATCTGTTTCTGGCAGGAACCCATTTAAAAATTCAAAAGCTTTTAAAGATACGGAGATACAAATAGTCTTCAATTAACAATGGTAACTGGGACTGGCATTTCCATCGCTAAGTGATGCAGTTGCGAAGAGCAATGTCACATGACACCTGCAGTTCCTGGTTACCATTGTTAAGTGAATTACCAAAGGTTATTAAATGAAGATTTCGTGTGATTCTGATTTCTGGCTTCCTCGTTGTTTGTGGAAAGCTGGCAGGGAAGGTTGAAATCATGATCACATGACAGTAAGAAGCTGCAACAATCAGAAATGTGGGCCAGTTGCCGAATGCCTGGATTGTGATCATGTGACCATGGAAGTGCTGCAATGGCCAGAACTGGTTAGAACTATCACTCATTTACCGTTGTTGTATTTTTGAATGGTCCGTGAACAAGGGGTTATTAACCTAAGACCATTTCTATTAAAATGTTCTTTATGACTCAGTCTCATGTTCAATCCATAGCAGATATAAGGAGCAAACAGCCCATGTTTTAATTCTCTGAAATTCAAATGGCTTATAAGTGTCTACCTTTGGCTGATTTACGCACAGTGCACAGAGGCTTCTTAACCTAATAAACCCACAACAAGGATAACAACATGCAGAGTGTTTTAGGACAAAGATTTATTCAGTGCAGTATGCTCAGAATGATTTATAATGTTACTTACTCAGGTACCCAGAAAAAAGCAAATCACTTTTAGTGCAATAACTTCCTACTTAAGTAGCTGAAACTTTCGATTCTAGTGTTAGGGAACAGCAAAAAGTCCTCAGAATATAAGACAAGAAATGTTTTTTTTAAAAAAGAAGAAATGTTGCATACAGAAATTTAAAAAAAAAACCCAGAACCAAATATGTCAAAGAAGCAAAGGTTTAATAGACCCCACCACTCTCCCCCAAAGACACTGTGTGGTATAAGAGTTAAGGTATTGGATAAGGAGTGAGGTAATCCACGTTTGCTGATTTGCTAAAGTCAGTGGGTGACTGGGTGATTTTGGGCTATTGTTGTGTGACAAAAATTGGAGAAAGATGTGCTACACTGCCTTGACCTCCTGAAGAAAAGGACAGATATAAATCTAGCAAATACATAATAAATTCAGCAATTTGCCATCATAGACTCATTTGGGGTTTCCAAGCTCTGTTTCTCTGGTTCGTGAATTCTACCATGGCAGCCACAGATCAGCAGCATGATTTTTTGAGGAAGGAAATAAATAGAAATGATAAAAAGGTTAACAACAAAAAGATGCATCCCAAGTCTAATTTTAAAAAATTGAAAATTCTAGCTCCTGTTGATTCAGCAACCTTCTTCTACCTATATGAAGAATGGTTGCAGGAACTAGGTATGTCTAGTTTAATGAAAAGAAGGACCAGGGGTGACATGATAGCAGTGTTCCAATATCTCAGGGGTCGCCACAAAGAAGAGGGAGTCAAACTTTTCTCCAAGGCACCTGGGGGTAGAACAAGAAGCAATGGGTGGAAACTAATCAAGGAGAGAAGCAACCTAGAACTAAGGAGAAATTTCCTGACAGTTAGAACAATTAATCCGTGGAACAGCTTACCTCCAGAAGTTGTGAATGCTCCAACACTAGACATTTTTAAGAAGATGTTGGATAACCATCTGTCTGAAGTAGTGTAGGGTTTCCTGCGTAAGCAGGGGGTTGGACTAGAAGACCTCCAAGGTCCCTTCCAACTCTGTTGTTGTTGTTGTTGTTGTTGTTGTTATTATTATTATTATTATTATTATTATTATTATTATTATTATTATTATTATTATTATTATTATTATTATTATTATTATTATTATTATTATTACCTTCTGAGACCATCTTCCACCTCTCAAATTTTAACTGCAGCCCTTGGCAGAAGTGTCCAAAAAGTTAAGGGTGTGATTAAAAACGAGTGATCAAAATTCTGCCACCTTTTTTTACATGTGTCATATGCATGGGTATATATTAAAAGAAAGACAGGATTTTGCTTGTGTGGTTGTGGACGTCATCTTGATGTTTATTGACTTTCAGCCCTTGTCACTGAAACATTGTCCAGTATTCAATCCTACACAACTTTTCTCAGGTGCACTGAGGTCAAAGGGAGTTACTGCCAAAAAAGCGATAAGCTTATAGTCTCTGAAGAAATCAAGGCAGGATACAATATTTAAACACAATTATAACCTCTAGAAGCATTTGAAATGTGGATTTACAAGCAGCTGTTACATATAAGTTGGGTTGACAAAAATCAGAAAAGAGGAGATGATAAGCCACCTGGGAAAGCCAAGAGAAATCATCAAAACCATAAAAAAGCAAAAGTTAGAATATTTTGGACATGTGATGCGACACCCAGAAAAATACGGCATACTTCACTTAATCTTCCAGGGAAAGATTGAAGGCAAATGAGGTCCAAGCTGTAGGAAGTTAGCAGCCACCCCCTCCTGGAAAAATGAAATATCCTAGGAAATATTAAAAGGCAGAATATTATATATAGTAGAATATCCCTGGAAACATGCTTTTAAGCAGACAAAAGACTCATCTTACTAGCCCCCACCCGTTGTCAATGTGCCAGCTCCCGCCCACCCTTGCCAATGGGCCATCAAGGAATGGCCTAGCCCAGCTCATCCCCCCCCCCCGCCGCCTAGCCTGAAACAGTATTTTACATAACAAGCATCTACAGGAAGAACCATAATAGGAATCCCAAAGCCTTTTCATTACACCACATGGGACCTGGGAAGACTTGGGATAGCCCACAAGAGTTGCCCCAGCATGCCCCTGGGAATCTGACAGCCAATGGAATACATTTCTATATAGGAACAGGAAACAGTTAGGGGGGGCAAGAGAGAGTATAAAGCAAGGAACTCCCAGCATCTTGCCCCTTCCTTTCTCTGGACCCAACACCTAAAAACATGTGATCCACCTTTTCTGTTCAGGAGCTCATGCCATGTGCTCCTGTTCCTTTGTTCTCCATTAAAACCTTCTTTCCAAGCAACTTCCATGAATCCAGTGTTCTTTTTCCCCACTTGGAACTGAACCCAGAAGAGTATTACTTCCAACAAAGCAGAAAACTCAACAGCACTTTTTCATGCGGCTGTTGATTAAAAATAGGATCGCCAACATGATAGCCAACATCTGATGACGGATATGGCACAAGAAGAAGAAGAATTATAACCTCACCTATTCTCATATAGTTTCCCGCTGTGGTATGAATTTGCAGTTCTTAATATAAACTATAAAAATATCTGTTTTCCTTTTTGAGTGCTGACATTCAAACTTGACAAGGATCTCTACAATTTCCCAGCATGGCTGCATCATTGCCATGAGGAAATGTCAGTCATAGCACATATTCTTAAGAGAAGAAAAAACAGCCTACCTAATTATATATCTAAAATTGCTTTTCTCATCTATGCATCTCATTGACTAAGCATGGATGCTTCTCACCACACTCATACATATCATTTTGGGGTTGTTGGGGGTTTTTTAAACAAAAAATGTATCTCCTGGTCTTCTGCTATAATCCCTGTTTTCTGTTCCTTTTTATTCACACCACAGAAAAGGCTATGAGTAATTGGTTTTTACTGTACTTTATTACCTACAAAAGCCAAGATAGTAAATAGATTCACTCTATAGATCAGAGGGCAGGATATGTTCTGGACTGAGGACAGTCTGGGAGAGAGGCCCGAGGGGCAATTCTGCAAAAAGAAAACAGGATCAAGACAAAATAATTCTGGTTACATGTCAATTTATTTTAAATTGATCACATTGGATTAATAGGACCACTTCCCATAAATATAATAATGACCTACTGCAAAACACAATCTACTGTTTGCAGAGACTACATATAAGACAGGAGCCTCAACTTATTAACTTCCTGCCTCACCATCCATCATCTATTGAAATTCAAACATATATTTGATATTTACTTATTTATTTATCAATCAAATTTATCTGGCTGGCCCTCTCATAGAAGATGGAGTACAATAAAAAATAGTCGTACCACAAACAACTGCAACAATCTAACACAAATCAATTTTACAGAAGATAATGTTGGAAAAGCATTATGCAACCTAAAACCATCTCTATCCATTGGATGTACTATGTGCATATTTCTTAAAAAAGCTCTCCACATCCATAGCTGAACCTCTAAGCATAATTTCTGAAAAATCCTTCAGGACTAGCCTCTTACCCAACTTATGGTCACTAGCCACAGTCATCCCTATCTTCAAAAAAGGAGATCCAAGTAACGTTGAAAATTACAGACCAATCTCTTTATGTTGCATCACCTGCAAAGTCATGGAATCAATCATAAATCAATCCATTACCCTCCACCTAGAAACTAACAACCTACTCTCTAGCAAACAATTTGGTTTCAGAAAAAAATTATCCTGTAACCTGCAACTCCTACACTGCAAAATCATATGGACTACACAACTCGATCAAGGTAAATCAATAGATGCAATTTACATAGACTTTTGTAAAGCCTTTGATTCAGTAGTACACGACAAACTACTTTGGAAACTAAAATCTTATGGCATCTCTGGTCCCCTTCATGATTGGATAACTGCGTTCTTGTCAAACAGACAACAAATGGTTAAAATAGGGAGTGCCCTATCAAATCCTGCACCTGTCAACAGTGGTGTCCCTCAAGGCAGCATTCTAGGACCAACACTATTCATTCTTTATATAAACGACCTTTGTGATCATATTATAAGCAACTGCATTCTCTTTGCTGATGATGTTAAACTATTCAACACCACCGACAATACTTTTACCCTTCAAAAAGACCTAGGCCATGTATCACAATGGTC
The DNA here is from genome assembly GCA_023053685.1 of Diadophis punctatus similis. Taxonomy (NCBI): domain Eukaryota; kingdom Metazoa; phylum Chordata; class Lepidosauria; order Squamata; family Dipsadidae; genus Diadophis; species Diadophis punctatus. The sequence goes on from JALIGW010000001.1 coordinate 152,604,459, forward strand.
TGATAACTGGCAACCAAATCTCAACCAACAAATGCTCTGTTTTACACATTGGCAAAAAGAATCAGAACACAAAATACAAGCTTGGAGGACACGACCTTGTAGACGACCCTCACTCTGTCAAGGAACTTGGAGTACTCATATCTAATGACCTAAGTGCCAGAGTCCATTGTAACAACATTGCCAAAAAGGCACTAAGACTTGTTAACCTAATCTTGCGTAGCTTCTTCTCTGGCAATATTACACTGCTAACCAGAGCATACAAAACATTTTCCAGACCAATTCTTGAATACAGTTCACCTGTCTGGAACCCGCACTGCATATTGGACATTAATACAATTGAGAGAGTCCAGAAATATTTCGCAAGAAGAGTCCTCCACTCCTCTGCACTCAACAGAATACCTTATTCCACCAGACTTGAAATTTTGGGCTTAGATAGCTTAGAGCTACGTCGCCTTCGATCTGATCTAAATGTAGTTCATAAAATCATCTGCCACAATGTCCTACCTGTCAATGAATACTTCAGCTTCAACCGCAACAATACACGCGCATACAATAGATTCAAACTCAATGTAAACCACTCGAAACTCGACTGCAGAAAATATGACTTCAGCAATAGAGTGATCAATGCCTGGAATGCACTACCTGACTCTGTGGTTTCTTCCCCAAACCCCAAAAACTTTAACCTTAGACTGTCTACAGTCTACCTCACCCCATTCCTAAGAGGTCTGTAAGGGGCGTGCATAAGCGCACCATTGTGCCTACCATCCCTGCCTTACTATCCTATTGTTCAAATTTACCTGTACCTACTTTGCTTTTGTTTGTGTTTATACCACACCTGCTATCTTGTACATGTTTTGACAAATAAATAAAATAAATAAATAAAAATAAACACAATCTACTATTTGTAGAGGCTACATATAAGACAGGAGCCTCAGCTTATTAACTTCCTGCCCCACCATCCATCATCTATTGAAATTCAAACATGTTTTTGATATTTACTTATTTATTTATCAATCAAATTTATCTGGCTGGCCCTCTCATAGAAGATGGAGTACAATAAAATCTTGATGCTAGATTTGTTTCTTGTTTGTTTCTTTTGCACGAACATGCTGAGTCTCCAACGGAGATGAAGAAAGAGGAAGACGGCAACAACAAACAAAAATGACAACATGCCTTGGCCAGTTGCATCTAAGGAAAAAGGAGAAAAAAAAATTTCAACTGCAAATCTCTTCTCTTAATAGCGGAGTGGAGAGGTTTTCTCTGTGGGTGAAAACACACCTTAGGGACAAGAAGCTGCACTGAACCTGAAAAGGGTGCAGAAGTAAAAATAAAATAAAATTCCACAGTTCCTCTCTCTCTATATTCTTCCCTCACTCCTTTTACAATATCCGCAGGCTGCTTTCAATTTAAAAAAAAACTGTCAAGGACAATTCTGCATAACATGGAAGTTAACACACCTCAAATTATATCAACTGAATGCAGATCTAATAGAGACTAGGTCTACCTCCTTCCTCTGGGATATCTCTTTACTGTCAGTTACACATGAGTGGTCTCTTTGCCTAGCTTGGGAGATGTTTAAAATATGGCTTCAGGCACTTTTGGATATTTTCACTATCACGTTTGTGTGAGAGAGAGGGGGGGAGAGGGAGGGGGGGAGAGAGGTGCCCTTCTACATCTCTCCTGAGTTGCTAATAACTTTCAAAAGCTTTTTCCACCTCATTGCTTAAAGTTGCTTGTCAACAATTAGCAAGACCTTAGGGATAGGAATTTTAAATTCTTTGACAAGAACACTAACATCCTATTTTTTCCACATTTTTTTTCCTTTTCAAATGTCACTACTTTCAGAGAAGAATAATGTTCCTATATGCAAGAACAAGTAGGAACTAGAAGCCACAAAACATACTTCTGGAAGACACATCTTATTGTCTTGGAATTATCTTATTCCAAGTTGGCTCAAAGCCAAATTTGCAGACATCGGTCGGCATTGTACTTTCTTATGAAAGACTGTTCATGAGAAGCTCCTATCAACTAGGTCTTCAAAAGAACTCGCCCTTGATGTCCTGGGACATCTTAAATTTGTTTGTAATTTTTCTATAGTCTGTGAAAAAAAAAAGACCAAAGATCTACCAACCTCTCCAAAATGATAAACCAGTTATTTTTCATCTGGAAATTATCAAAGAAGGCTTTCTTTCACTACGCGTTGGAGTGTGTGTGTGTGTGTGTGTGCTTGGGTGTGTGTGTGACATGCCAATAAGGAAGATATTTTCTATTGTTTTAAGCATATATATTTTAAGCCTTATTACAAAATTAACTAGTCCTCTTGGAGCCAAAGGTTACACCCATGTGTGCAAACAAGGAAGGAGCTCCTGCCAAAGTAGGCTTCCAGAAGCATTTCCTCCTTCCTCGCCAAGGCAGCTGCACTCCGTAGTAGTAGTCCTTGCAGGATTCCCATAAGGCCTGGATGAAATCCATCAAGTTTTGATTTATCTCAGTTTTCTAGCCTGAAATTAGTTTAATCCAATTTGAGCATCTGTTTGCAAAAGCTCCCACCCAATAAATAAATAAACGATGTGGTTCTGAAAAAAAGATAGGCTTTAATAAATGGGGTAGACTGTATATGAATGCGTATGCATATGCATATGCGTATGCGTATGTATATGTATGTGTGTTAATACATACCACTACATATATCTTGGCCAATGGATCTCAATGGAAGGTAATGCAATAAATGAAACTGAACGGCATGTTAAATGTAGTTGTCAGGCATTTGGCAAGCTAAACATAATTTTCAAGAGCAACTTCCCCCTATGCCTGAGGAGAAAAGTTTTCAATCAGTGTGTGCTACCTGCTCTAACATATGCCGGTGAAACATGGACACTAACCTCACAATCGATACAAAAGCTACGAGTGGCACAAAGAGCCATGGAAAGATATGTGCTTGGCATTACAAGACAAGATAGAAAGACCTGCACATGGGTTAGAGAACATACAAAAGTATATGATATTATCAAACGAGTAAAAGAATTGAAATGGAAATGGGAGGGTCACATAGCAAGAAGAACTGATGGCAGGTGGACCAAGGCAGTCATAGAATGGATCCCACTTGATAAAAAGCATCCATGAAAGAGACCTAAAACAAGATGGACTGATGGCATCAACAAGTATTGCGGGCCCAATTGGCAAAAGAAAGCTCAGGACCGTATTGGTTGGAAACATGCAGAAGAGGCCTTCATCCTGCAATGGATAGACAATGGCGATGATGATGATGATGATGATGATGATGATGATGATGATGATGATGATGATGATGATGATGATATGTATATGTACAGTGTATGAATTTGTATATTATGGCATCAGAATTTATCTAATGTAATATACTGCATCTTTATTTTCATGAATACATACCGTATTTTTCGGAGTATAAGATGCACCGGAGTATAAGATGCACCTTAGTTTTTGGGGAGGAAAATAGGGGGAAACAATCTGCCTACCAGGTATTCATCTGGCTAGCGTCCTTAGTCTGATCAACTTCAGCACATTATTTTATCCCCTGGTTAGGACTTAAAAAAACCTTCTTCTGAGAGAGTAACAATGAAAGAGCCTGCAAACCAGTAAGAGCTGGGAAGATCGTTAGCACCTAGTTAGGGCTAGAAAAAAACTTATTCAGAGCAAGTAGAGCAATGAAAAAAACCCTGCAAAGACTTAGGGCTGGAAAAACATTCTTCTGAGAGAGTAACAATGAAAAAGCCTGCAAGGTAAGAGCTGGGAAGATCTGTTAGCACCTAGTTAGGGCTGGGGAAAAAAAGCTACATTCGAAGTATAAGACGCACCCAAATTTTCAGCCACTTTTAGGGAGGAAAAAGGTGCGTCTTATACTCCGAAAAATACGGTACGTTTTCCTCTCCGTGTTCTGACCATTTAAACATTTCTGATTGGAGAACTCCCATGCCAAATTTGGAAAAGTATCTTTGGAAGCTAACCGTGCTTTAGTTTGCATATAGTTATGGATGGGTGGATGGATGCATGGGTGGATGAATGGAAAGAGAGAGCGAGAGTGAGAAAAAGAGAAAGAGAGAGATGACAATTTGCTTCAAAAACCACAAACTAAATAATTATAAACTTAAAAGCAACATAATTTTCTTCCATCCATATTTCCCATAAGCAGTGCAATTCTTGTTCTCAGATATCATATTGCAATAACAAATTTAATATCCACGAAGAAATAAAATCAGTGTCCTCAGTGACAAACTGGAGTATGAAAATTGTTTGTTAGTGTATGTATACAAATAAATGGAACAGTTTATATGCTGTTTAATAACATTCTCACTGTTTTACTGGTATGCATTAGTGTCTTCTCTCCATGATAAACTTACTTTATTCTCTATCCTAGGGATAGCCCTAAGGACATTGGAAGATGTTCTCTGCTGTCTTATTAAATAGAAAGGGATTGATTCACTGGCAACGAATCTGTTCATTCCTCATTTGCAACAGTGGCAGTATCCTTACTATTCCTGCTATACAACTCAGCCCAGAGTTGTACATGTCACAACCCCTCAACTAGTCTGCTGCCTAAAATAGAGGAGTCGCTGCAAGCCCAGCACCAAAGCTGAAAGAAAATCCAATTCCTAGACAGTTACTTTCTTTACCCAAAATTGAAGAGACCTCTTATCCTTTACAGTGTCCATTAATGATGCTACCTGCACCTTCTATTATTGTTGCTCTTGTTCTCACTGGGCAGCTGAAGCAAGCCACCATTTTAATTTCCCCACTTTGCATACTATTAAGGGAAAGAAACAACTTTCTCTCTACTAGTTAGAGACAGATGCATGATGGTATTTGGAACACTGCTATGGTAGCCATTGTAGCCAACTATGACATGCTGATAGATGTGAGGATCCAGCAGAAGAACTAGTCCTGTTCTTTAAGTTTCACACAGGTCACTGATTTTTAAGCTTTGTCCTCACTTTGGACAACATGTATTAGACATAAACGGCATCTACATACCATTCAAAAGAAACAATCAACAAGCCAAAAAGGGAACAAAACCACCCAAACACCTCTCCACCAGCAATCAACACCCAGATGAGCAGAGATTGACACTAAGGTTAACATCAGACCAACAATCAAGAAGTAAATAATACCCCAATCAAGGAACTGTTGAACAAGCCAAGACCATGATGGCGAACCTATGCCACGCATGCCAGAGGTGGCACACATAGCCCTCTATGTGGGCACATGCACCATTGCCAGCTGCTCTTCCGGGTTCCGGCATGCGCATGCGCACCAGCCAGCTGCTCTCTTCTGGGTTCCATGCACGCGCCAGAACTCAGAAGAGAGCAGCTGGCTGTCGCGCACATGCACACCAGCCATCTGCTCTCTTCCAGAATCCAGTGTGCACACACACGCACACATGCTCCAGTTTCAGCACTTGGTGCCAAAAAGGTTAACCATCACTGAGCTAAGAGTAAACAGCCCAGCCAAAGAACCACCAAGATCATTCCCACTAACACTGACATGGCAAGCCACTAGAATACAAATTAAGAGCAAACCCCCACTCCCAACCAGCACTGATGATGCTACTTTGGGTGATCATGCCACCCCTCTCAGCCCCAGAGCAGCAGCAGCAGCTCCACCAAGCATGGTAGGGCTGCAGCCCGCTTGCCTTCCCCTCCACCTCAGGTCCCGCTCCCTGCATCCAGGGACAACTGTTATTGCATTCTTTGACAAAGTGACAAAATTAGTGGACAAGCGAAATGCTGTGAATATAATTTACTTGGACTTCAGTTAAGTATTTGATAAAGTAGACCACAATCTACTACTTGATAAGATAGAAAAATGTGGGTTAGACAGCATCACCACCAGATGGATTTCAAAATTGACTGACCAACCACACTCAACCTTAGGCCTTAATGGAACTGCATATACATGGCGGGAAGTAGGCAGTGGGGTACCTCAAGACTCTGTCTTAAGCACAGTACTCTTCAACATCTTTATCAATGATTTAGACAAGGAACTTATCAAATTTGCTGACAACACCAAACTTGCAGGAATAGCCAATGCTCCAAAAGATAGGCTTATGATTCAGAAGGATCTTGACAGACTTGAACACTGGGCCCTATCTAACAAAATGAAATTCAATGTAGAGAAAAGTATGGTTCTACATTTAGGCAAGAAAATCCAAATGCACAGGTATAAAATAAGTGGTCGCTGAATCAACAGTAGTAATTGTGAGTGGGATCTTGGAGTTCTAGTGGATAATCACTTAAGATGATCCAGCATCTGCTGCAGCTACCAAAAAAGCCAATGCAGTCCTGAGCTACATTAACAGAGGAATAGAATCAAGATCACATGAAACATTACTACCACTTTATAATTCCTTAGGAAGACCATACTTGGAATATTGCACCTAGTTTTGGTTGCCATGATATTAAAAAAAAAAGTCAAGATTCTAGAAAGAGTGCAGAGAAGAACAAAGATTATGAGACTGGAAGCTAACACATATGAAAAATGGCTGCAGGAGTTGGGGATGTCTAGTTTAATGAAAAGAAGGACCAAGGGTGACATGATAACAGTGTTCCAATATTTGAGGGGCTTCCACAAAGAAGAGGGGCCAACCGGGGTGAAATGCTACCGTTTCGGACCAGTTCAGGTGAACCGTTAGCGGACATGTGGCGTGGTTTGCTGAACCGGTAGCAATGGCTGGCTGGCCACGCCCACGAACTGGTCCCCCAGTTGCTGTTCGCTCGCCCTGCCCCACCCCGCCCAGTCTCTGCTCTGCAGCTTGCCTGCCTGAAGCACTGTGCGCCTGATCTGCCTGCCAGGTAAGCCTGCGAAGTCACGGCCTACCTAGCTGCCCTTGCCCCCCCACCATCCCAGCCTGCCTTCCCTACTCCATTTCCTGTGGCCCGCGGCCCTGACATGCTCGCCTGCCTTCCATGCAGCCTTCCCAGTGTCCCTGTGGCCAGCTTGCGAAGGCAGGCAAGCGGAAGGCCACATGGAAGGCAGGCAAGCATGTCGGGGCCAGCCGGCTGTGGGGAAGGGAGTTAGCAGCCTTCCTGGTGGTCCCCCATTCCCGCTTGCCTTCCAAGGTCGGCATCCAGCCCAGCCTGGCCAGTGGGTGGGCGGGTGGCCCTTGGTGGAGATGCAGCTGCTGCTGCTCTGGGGTTGAGAGGGGCAGGGGTGGTGGTGGTGCTCTGAGATGGCAAGCAGATGTCCTGGGGCTGCACATGTGGTGCGCATGTGCAGCAGCCCCGGGACATCTGCCCGCCATCTCAGAGCACCGCCACCGCCACTGCCCCTCTCAGCCCCAAAGCATCAGCTGCATCTCCACCAAGGGCTGCCTGCTGCTGCTCTGGGGCTGAGAGGGGCAGCAGCGGCTGTCCCAGGGCTGCACATGCAGTGCACATGTGCAGCAGCCCTGGGAAATCTGCATGCCGTCCCGGAGAACTGCTGCTGCCGCCTCTTTCAGCCCCAGAGCAGCAGCAGCAGCTCCACCAAGCATGGCAGGGCTGTGGCCACTTGCCTTCCCCTCCACCTCGGGTCCCGCCTCCTGCATCCAGCCCATGACAGGGGACGCGCCGCTGCCGGGCTGGGGCGGGGCGGGCCGCCCGCCCTCCTAGAGCACTTTCTTCATTTTCCTGCCACCAAGAGAAAGAAGAAAGAAAGAAAGAAAGAAAGAAAGAAAGAAAGAAAGAAAGAAAGAAAGAAAGAAAGAAAGAAAGAAAGAAAGAAAGAAAGAAAGAAAGAGGAAGGAAACGCGCACTTCCGTCACGATCAGAACCAGTATGGAAGGTAAGTGGAACCCATTTCTGGGCCAATCTATTTTCCAAAGCACCTGAAGGCAGGACAAAAAGCAATGGATGGAAACTAATCGAGGAGAGAACCAACTTAGAGGCAAAATTTCCTGACAGTCAGAACAATGAATCATTGGAATGAATTGCCTCCAGAAATTGTGGGTGCACCAACACTGGAGGTTTTTAAGAAGAGATTGGACAAACCTTTGTCTGAAATGGTATAAGATTTTCTGCTTGACCAGGGGGTTGGACTAGATGACCTCCAAGGTCCCGTCCAACTCCATTATTCTGTCACTCTGGACTTCATCTGGATTTCATCCCTGGACTTACAAATATTTTCCTCTCATGATTTCTCATTGCTTTTGTTTCTGCATGTTTTTCTTCTGCGACTGTGTATATGCATCTCTGGGTATATTTTTTTAGCTAGCCAATCCTGGGAATTTCCATCTAAATTTAAATCAAAAATGAGAGAGCACTGGTAATGTCAGTGCTGGAAAGGCTATAAATTTTTGTGGCACTTAGAGCACTGCTATTTCAGCAGCAAGAGCACCTGCTATGGTTTCTGCAGGTCTATTAACAAGAGCAATGAGGGTGTCAAGATAGCAGTCACAGCCTAGGTATCAAGGCCCCGTTTTTACACACGTTGTTAAAGCAAAAAAAGTGTCAGGATTTTGCATGCTTTTGGTTGCCACTTTGATTCTGTGGGCTGCTTGGTGGGCACCCCTGGATGTATAGCAATGAAAGAATTATGATCCTCATTTATGTCATGAGGTGATTCAGATGAGGAGGCCAGATGGTGCGTGGGCTAGATTCATTAGGCTCATTTTACCGAGCATTCATTCAATATAGCAAAGGGAAACTTTGCATTATATGAAGGAAAAAGATAAAAATGCTTTGCTTATCCCTCTAAAACAGAGGCACTTCAGAAAGATTGCAGCAATCATTTAAAATGTTTCTTCAGTGCTGAAAAAAATTAAAACGGGCAAGCAATCGTTGATGAATTGTGAAAAGCAGAACTTTAATTTTAGTAATCTGAGGAAGATGTTTATTTGTCCAGTTAGGCAGGAATTTAACTAGCAAAGACTCGTTGATTAAAAAAAAATGGCTTGGGGAGACAGGCATTTTGAAGGGAGAGTGTTGTATTTAAAGGGGAAAATGATGTTTGCTTTTGGAGATTCCACAGAAGCCGCTCCCCCCCCTTTTTTAAAATGCCTCCAAATATGTTAAAATTATTTTGAAACTTTAAATTGTAAAGAAACATCCTCTTATTATGAGTTTGCCAGACTGATCTATTTACAGCTTTCATAAGTTTGCCCAGTGGGTGGAAATTACCAGCCCATTTCTCCTACAGGTTGGGGGCACGTTGGGGAGTCAGTTCCAATTTTTTAGTTATTAAAACTGAGCCATCCTGATTTGGTAAGCTGTTTTATGGCTCAACATGGTGCTTCGCTTTTCAGCGAGAGTTAACTGTACTAAGCTCCTAATGGGTATATGAGTGTGTGTGTGTGTGTGTGTGTGTGTGTGTGTGTGTGTGTGTGTGTCCAAAACACACACACACACATATATATACATCTGAAAACATTACAGCTCCTTTTTAGGAGAGGAACATCTTAAGACCTTTGCTCTGTTCATCTTTTTCATATAATAGAGTTCATGCTTCATGTAATGCAGTGAAGGATCCCAGAATTTAACAGCTTACTCCTCAACCCATTTATCTTTCTGATCAGTCCGTAAATAGATCTTACAAACACTCAACATTTATCATATCAGCCCATAAACCAGAGCAAACAGAGCTGATAACTGAACTCGGCTAATCTCCTCCTAACTCTGAAGATAAGGGTGCAATTTTTCCCTCCTTGCTTTTGCTTGACCGAGCAAAGGTTACAAGGAAGGAAAGGATCTCCAGTAGGCTATGTAACAGCTCTTAAACTACATCAGTCTCCTTTCAGACATCTTTTCCCTCAGAATATGGTATGTATCAGGAATTGGCAGCTCACCCCCACCCAGGGGTGGGTTCCACTTACCTTCGCCACTGGTTCGCATCGCGACGTTTCCCCAGTGCAATTTCACTTCCGCGCATGCTCAGTAGCAGGATTCAGCCCGAAACACAGCTGAGGAGCTGATCAGCTGTGCTTCGGGAAAAGAAATAAAGGTGAGTATTAAACTGGGGGCGGGCGGGAGGGCTCTTTTTCAAGCCGTAGAAGAGGAGAAGCCATCCAAACACCGAAAAATTCACCAAAAATTCCCCCCCAAAAGATAGCGGCACCCACGGACCAGCACCGACTGAACCAGATCCGTGACGCCATCGTCACATTGCCAGCAGGTTGCTAACGGTTCAGGCAATCTGGTCCGAACCGGGAGAAACCAACCCCTGCCCCCACCACATGCCAGTACTTCTGTGAGTTCCCCAAAATGTCTGCAGATCACCCATATTAAACACATTAAATCATATGTTAAATACAGATAGTCCTCAACTTACAACAATTCACTTAGTGGCCGTTCAAAGCTACAACGGCACTGAAGGAAGTGACTTATGACCATTTTTCACACTTACGACTGTTCCAGCATGCCCATGGTCGCATGATCGCATTTTGGATGCTTGGCAACTGGCACATATTTATGACCATTGCAGTGTCCCGGGCTTATATGATAATGTTTTGCAACCTTTTGACAAGCAAAGTCAATGGGGAAGCCAAATTCACTTAACAACCAGTGGTGGTATTCAGCAGGTTCTGACCAGTTCTGGAGAACCGGTAGTGGAAATTTTGAGTAGTTCAGAGAACCGGTAAATACCACCTCTGACTGGCCCCACCCAGGGGTGAAATGCTCCCGGTTCACTTGTGCCTGTCGGTCGTTGGAGAGCTGGTCGCGAAGGCAACGCGAGGCTCCGCTCACCCGCCGGGACACCACCATTTGAGTTCTTTTACCCTCTGCGCATGTGCAAAGCATTCTGTGCATGCGTAAAGGGTAAAATAACTCAAATGGCGGCATCTGGCAGGTGGGCGGAGCCTTGCGCTGCTTTCGCGATCGGCTCTCCGACGACCAACAGGCACGAGCGAACTGAGAGTATTTCACCCCTGGCCCCACTCCCATCTATTCTCTGCCTCCCGAGTTCCAGCTGATCAGGAGGAAATGGGGATTTTGCAGTATCTTTCCCCTGGAGTGGGGAAGGAATGGAGATTTTACAGTATCTTTTCCCTGGAATGAGGAGGGAATGGGGATTTTAGAGTATCCTTCCCCTGCTACGCCCACCAAGCCACACCACAGCCACAGAACCGGTAGTAAAAAAAATTGAATCCCACCACTGTAAAACAACCATGTTCCTAACTAAACAACTGCAGTGGTTCACTTAACAGCTGTGGCAAGAAAGGTTGTAAAATGGGGCAAAACTCAAATATCTCACTTAGGAACAGAAATTTTAGGTTCAATTGCAGTAAGTCGAGGACTACCTGTTCAAATGAAACAACAAAATGCTAAAAAGTGATGATATTTATGTAGATACTTAGCAAGCACATCTAAATTATATTAAAGTAACCAAAATATCTTTACAATCCCCAAGGCATGTTACACCTTTTGAGCACCCCTAATGTTTGGAAACTGAAAGTTGAAAAATTTGACACACCTCTTGCTAAGATCTTGCATGAGATTCTGAAGTGAGAATTGACATGCTTGCATAATTTATCATCTTTGTCCATCCCTTGGGTTGTTTGTATCAAAAAAATAGAATGGGTAAGGATCGTCTGGGTATCATAATATCCCCTACCACTTCAAAAAGTCAGCTGCTGGTATATGTTTTGGTTCTCATGACAGGAATGCATAGTGTTGCCCTTTGGTGATGGATAAACACAATTCCATTAGGTTTCCTCAAATCTCTATTAACCTTAAGTTTGTCATGCCAAAGATGGGCATGCCACCCAAATCTCAAATCATGCCCTTCCAACTCCAATAACTACCTGTTTCTCAAAGTCACTGAAGTTTTGGAATAGATATAAACCAAGATTAACTTCCCACAACTGTTTTATGGCTGTCAGCCCAAGAAGAAAAATGATAGCCACACAAACTTGGTTGATTTATGCAGACTTACTGACTTTTTGTGAAGGAGACTTTAAATTAAAAACAAGGGAAGAACATCAGATCTCCTTCAGTTTGTTATTTTAGCCCTGCAGTACTGAACTTGTGTTTAATCTCTACAATGGCTATTTGTGTTTAGGGCCTGAAGGGGTTTGTTTGTTTTTTTCTATATGTCACTGTGTCATGAATTGAACTGAATTTGTTAAGTTTATTGTTGGGATGTCTACATTATTAACTTGGTCATTTTAAATCAATTTTGTACCAAACCTGAAGAAGCTGAACAGATTTATTTCTGGCTCAATCAAGATATAGGCCAAGTGGAAAAACATCATCATCATCATCATCATCATCATCATCATCATCATCATCATCATCATCATCATCATCATCATCATCATCATCCAGCCTGTAGTGCTAAAGCCTTGTAGAATCTGTACCAGAGGTGGGTTGCTCCCAGTTCGGACTGGTTCTATAGAATCAATAGCAGGAATTTTCCCCTGTTCGCCAAACCAAAAGCGATCACCGGTCGACCATGCCCCTGAACTGGCTCTAATGGCAGCACCATAGGCACCACCATCTTGTTTTTTGCTTCTGCGCATGCGCAGAAGCTTGGTTTTTGGCACTGCGCATGTGCGGGTGGCCATGCGGCACAGGAGGAAGTGAACCGGCGGTGAGGTAAGTTAGAACCCATCCCTGATCTGTACGTTATGGCCTTACCTCAGTTCCTTGCTTGAGCGCCATTAACATTTTTCTCATAAGACTTGGAATTATAAGATGGGTTGACAGATTTTGGGCTCCCCTCATGGTAACTTCTCTTTTTGCTTTTTTGTTTTTCATATGTTCAGACAAATATCATGCTGAATCATAAAACATACGTTTGATGGATCGGGACTGCTCTAATTCTAGAATGCAATTCTTCTCACTAGCACAGTGGTCCAGGCAAATAGTGCTGAAATTGACAAGAGTTCTGTTTTCTCTTTTTCTTCCATCTGATTGCGAAGTGTTGCTCTGTTTGACTGAGAATGAGAAGGCCGTCTTGCTCCAAGATTGTCTTTCCCACCCACAAAGAAACCTATTCCTACTGCCTATCTGTAAGCGTTGTTTATAAAGTAATTGTTCATATCCTTGGGTTACAGCAATAGGGGAAAGAGTCCCCTTTCAAAATGACCAGTTTTGTCTTTTCACCATCACAAATGCCAAGCATCTTTTAATACTAATGAGGAATGGTGACTTTGTGGTTTTGCAGCCCTTCCTTATAGCAATTACTCTGATTTTGCTTTTTTAAAGGTTTTTTTTGTTTTTTTTTGCAAAATATTAGACAGGCTCATGAGTTATGATTTGAAAACACGCATGATTGGCAAATGGCATCAGGTCCGCTTCAAGCTAGGCTGGAACTTGAAAATATGTAAAGATGTTGAGTTCTTGGCTTTCTTTTTGCGACCCTTTCACTACCATACTCAGTACAGGTAATTCTCAACTTAACAACCATGCATTTAGTGACTGTTTGAAGTTATAACAGCACTGAAAAAAGTGACATGATTGTTTTTCACACCTACGATTGTCGCAACATCCCCATGGTCATAGTAATCAAAATTTGGACACTTAGCAATGGGCATGTATTTAGTTCAGAGGTGGGCTGCCCTTTCTTTAACAAAGGGTTTGCTGGTTGTGAGTGCATGCACCCCTTTGGGAGAGAAATGGAGCTTCAAACAGGCTCCTAATCAGCTCAGGCAGCTTCGGTGAGCAGAGGCGGCGTGGAACACAGCTGGGCCAGCCAACGAGCCAGAAAGTAAGTTATAAATGGATAACATAGAACAGGGGCGGGTGGATGGGCCCAACAGCAATCGGAGCTAAGGGTTTGCCCGAACCCTTGCGACCATGCAGCAGCCCACCACTGGTTTAGTTCCAGTGTTCTGAGGTCATGTGACCACTGTTGTGATTTTTCCAACAAGCAAAGTCAATGGGGAAGTCAGATTCACTTAACATCCCTGTTACTCACTTAACAACTGCCATGATTCATCTAACAATTGTGACAAGAAAGGTTCATAAAATGGGGTAAAAGTCTCTTAACAGCTTATCTTGCTTGGCAACAGAAATTTGGGGCTGAATTATGGTCGTAAGTCAAGGACTACCTGTAACACCAGTAGTGGTCTCAGGTGGGAAATAGGGTTTGGTGGCTGTTTGTTTATCACATTTTGCCTTAACCGCTTTGGCAAGGATCTTTTTTTTCTTAGATTGTTCTTGCTTATTACTGATTAACTGATGTGATGTAAGCAGGATGTGCTCAGCTGTTTGCCTCTTCCTTTGACCTTTAGTTGATCTTTTTGAGTGGTTTATAAATGTGGCTTATTTCTGTAGGCCTATAGATGGCTAATTTGTCAAAGAATCAATGTAATTTGCTTCTATTCTTTAGACCTGGCTTGATCTAAAATGTATAGTTTCCCAGATGAAGTTGTATTTGAGCTTAGAAGTTTATGAAAGTAAAGAATTTTCAGTATGTCTTCTGACTGGCAATAGATGTTCATGGATGGCATCTACCAATATTTTCCCTAAGAAAACCCAAAGACCGAATAGTCAAAAAGGACCCCACAGAAGTCATTTACAATAGGTAATATAAGGATAAGAAATATAATATATTGTTTTCACAGTCCTTATATACTACAAATAAGTCCTATTTGGTTTTCTTTGACTACTGGGCCTTTGGGTTTGCTCAGGATCTCTTGAAGACATTTTGTTGCTTAATTTTACCTACAGATTAACAGAGTTGGAAGGGACCTTGCAGATCATCTAGTCCAACCCCCTGCCCAAACAGGAAACCCTAACATCTGCCTCAACCTAGGATTGAACTCGCAATCTCCTGATCGTGAGGCAAGATCTCCACCTCTAGGCCACAGAACAGAACAGAACAGAACAGAACAGAACAGAACAGAACAGAACAGAATAGAATAGAATAGAATAGAATAGAATAGTGGTTCTTAACCTGGGTTGCGTGCACCCCTGAGGGTGCGAGAGAGCATTTCCAGGCGTGCAAGAGAAATTTCAAAAATTTAAAAAAAATACGAATGAGGCAACCATGTTTTTATGTTATATAGTAATATAATATAATAAAAATAATAAAAATATTAATATAATATAATATAATATAATATAATATAATATAATATAATATAATATAATATAATATAATATAATATAATATAATATAATATAATATAATATAATATAATATAATATAATATAATATAATATAATATAATATAATATAATATAACATAACATAACATAACATAACATAACATAACATAATAATATTATAATATAATATAATATAATATAATATAATATAATATAATATAATATAATATAATATAATATAATATAATATAATATAATACAATACAATACAATACAATACAATACAATACAATACAATACAATACAATACAATACAATACAATACAATACAATACAATACAATACAATACAATATAATATAATATAATATAATATAATAATGTTATATAGTAATATATATTGTAAATAAACACGGCATTTGTTTATGCAATAAATGTTTTTTCTTAAATAAAAAATATACACACATTTTTAAGGGGGTGCAAGAGCTTATTTTCAGATTCAAGGGGGTGCGGACCACTAAAAAGATTAAGTACCACTGGAATAGAATAACAGAGTTGGAAGGTACCTTAGAGGTCTTCTAGTCCAACCCCCTGCTTAGGCAGGAAACCCTACACCACTTCAGAGAAATGGTTAATTAAGTTGGATAAAGAAGTGCCTGCAAGCAAACATCCAAGCTCAGAGAGCACCAAAAACTCCACAGTTCAACTCTTCTATATCTTCTTCTATTGTTGCTTAATTTGCTACGGAGATGCCAAGCAGTTAAAATGACCTGTTGTAGTTTCAGAGATACTTTTGCTGTATGGAACAGTTATCTTTTTTGTGAGTTGTGATTCTTGTGCTGTGATTGATTGATTGATTGAATTTTTTTTAAATTTAGATTATAGGTATCTGTTGCATTGGAAAATATTAGTTTCCCCCCCCCCCTGGTTTCAGGAATACCGCTGTGTCTTTAGCTGTATTCCTATCAGTGGTGGGATTCAACCGGTGTAACAACCGGTTTGCTGAGCGTGTGCTTTGCGCGCGGTGCATTTGAAAACAGCTATAAAACTTACCTTCTAGTGCAGCCCCGGTGAGAAAAACAGCTGAGGCGCAGCAATCCGCTCTGCCGTGGCTCTCAGCTGGGCTTCAAACAAAGAAAATATAGGTCAGTATAGTGCCAGGGCGGGCAGGCGGGCCCACCTGATTGTCGGAGTGAACCGGTTCGCTCTCAACTGATCGTTGGAACTACCGGCTCGCCCGAACCGGTCCGAATAGGCTGAATCCCACCTCTGATTCCTATGCAGCTTATTTTGTATGTTTTGGGATTGTTATAGCAGTTTGAGTACTTGGTTAGTGAGGGCTGTTTTATGATGCACTTGGGTTTGCAATTGGCCATTGTTTTCTCTGCTGATGAGAATGCTCAGGAAGGATAATCTTTTATTATTCTCTTCACCTTTTGTCAGTTTGATTCCATTAAAGGTGTTGTTAATTATTGCATATTCTCCAGCAGTTCTTTCTTATTACTGTATGATGAAAAATGACATCCAATGACAATTCCATTTTTTGGCTTGCATAAGCAGGGGCACTGTTGCTTCTAGGTGTTTGGCCTTTATTTATTTTTATTTTTATTTATTTATTTATTTATTTGTCAAACATGTACAGGATAGTAGTTGTTTGTATAAACATAACATAAGTAAAAAGTACCGATAATAGAGGACAATAGGACAGTAGGACAGGGACGGTAGGCACAGTAGTGCGCTTAAGCACGCCCCTTACAGACCTCTTAGAAACGGGGAGAGGTCGACTGTAGACAGTCTAAGGTCTTCAAATAAAATTATTGAGGTCATTGCAAAACACCGAGCAGTAATTTAGGAGAAGATGTAACATCATTTTTCATGGAATAAATAAAGATCAAGTTTTATCACATCGTACAGGCTAATGGTGTATGAAAGGCAAGAACGTTTATGCCATACCTAACTCCTCTTTGATGTTTGTAACTTCTAAAGTAGTTCTGTTACTTTCATTATTTCTCCACCCACCCACCTTTTTTTGTACACAATAATAGATGTGTTAAGTCTCTCAGGTGCCACAGACTGTGGGTTCCCCCCCCCTATCAAATCCAATGGATAGAGGGTACAGTTAAGGTGAATGTTTAACAGGTTTCTTTAGTCTGATTAAACACCACAGAGAAAATGACAAAGCAAGATTTATATATATATCCAAATAAGCTCAAAATAGATCTATAATAGTCTCCCTTTATTTTCATTTATCAGCAAAAAATCCTACACACACACACATACACACACACACACACAGATATATATATATATATATATATATATATATATATATATATATATATATATATATATATATATATATATATATATATATATATATATATACACACACACACACACACACACACATACATATATATACAGTGTGTGTGTGTGTGTGTGTGTGTGTGTGTGTGTATATATATATATATATAAAATTTTTATTGAACATTTTTTAAAGTTAAAAACAAACACAGAAATTTATACAATTTCCTTCTTTTCAACAATTTTGCGTTGCTAAACATTTTAAATTTTACAATTTTTTCCTCTTCAATTTTTCATTTCATTTTATATATATATTTCACAATTCCATTTGTATACATCATATAATAGTGCACTCTATTTCTACTTTATTCTCTATTTACCTTCTACTTATTTATATTTAATATCACCTGTTAACTCCATTATCCCCTTTCATGTGTTATTCTCTTATCCTTTGACCCTCTTCTCTAACCACTCATACCACTTCTCCCATACTTTGTAATATTCTGTTTCCTCTTTTTCTTGTAATTCCTTTGTAAGTTTATCCATTTCAGCACACTCTAAAACCTTTCTAATCAAATTTTCTTCTGATGGTGTATATTTATTTTTCCAGTTTTGAGCATATATTATGCTTGCAGCTGTTATCACATGTATTATTAGGTATTGTATTTCTTTTTTATAGGTTTCTGGCAATATTCCCAATAAAAATATTTCAGGTTTCATCTCTAATTGTTCTTTGGTGATCTCTTCTAATTGTATTTTAATTTTATTCCAATATTGTTTTGCTTTTGGGCAGGTCCACCACATGTGGTAATATGTTCCTTAGCTTTGATTGCATTTTCAACAATTTGACGTTGTGTTTGGGAACATCTTAGCCAACCGTGCAAGTTAAAGATGCCACTTGTAAAACATTTTGTACATGTTTTCCTTATAGGCTACAGACATTGTTAGTTTATAATTTTTATTCCATAATTTCTCCCATTTATCTAAATCTATATTATAACCGAAATTTTTGGCCCAAATTATCATATTTTCTTTAACTACTTCCTCTTCCAATTTGTATCTCAATAGATAATTATAAATCTTGGTTATCAATTTATCTTCTGTACCTTGTAAAATTTTATCTAATTCATATTTTTCTTTTTGAAATCCGTATTTTTCCAAATCCGTTTTATATCTAGACTGTATTTGCATGTATGGCCACCAATCCATGTCTGTACCCTGTTCTTGGAGCTCTTGTCTTATTTTCAGTTCCCCTTGACCGTCTAATAAATCTTTGTATCTCTTGATTTTATCAATATTCAATGTATTTGGATATATTTGTGCCTCCATGGGTGATAACCATTCTGGGATTTTTCCATAATGATTATTCTTTATTGTTAACCATGTTTGTAATAGGGCATCTCTAATTAGGTGTCTCCGAAAATAACTATGTTGTTTATGTTTTTCATCCCATAGAAGGATTGGATAGAATTAAAGAATAAAAGAACCTTAATATTAGAGGGGCATGACCACCCTATTTGGAGGTCATGCCCCTCTAATATTAAGGTTCTTTTATTCTTTAATTCTATCCAATCCTTAATCCAAATTAGTATTGATGCCTGGTAATATAACTCCCAATCCGGGAGTCCAAATCCTCCTCTAACTCTGCTATCTTGTAGTGTAGCAAGATTTCAAATGTCAGTGCAAAAGACTTGCTTTGCCTGGTTGCTTTAAGAGCTAAAATTCTTTCCCTGTGTTTTTTCAAGCTTGGCAACTTTAAGATGTGTGGACTCCAACTTCCAGACTCCCCAGCCAGAAAGAATTCTGGGAGTTGAAGTCCACATGTCCTTAAATTGTCAAAGATGAAAAACACTGATTTAGGTCTATGTAAGTCACCAAGAGCAATTTTTGATTGCAGAGAGATAGAAGGATGTTGAATATATAAATCAAGGTGTTTCACCTCTCTTAGTTTTATACCCCTATAAGACATTTATGTAACTTTTTCTATAAAATCTCTTAAGATTTCTATTACGTACTTTCTGGCAAGTGATTAAAATATTTAACAGATCCCCAAAGCACTCTTTAAACTGTCAGGTTCTAAAAAAAACATCTGGAGGTGATTTATTTTTCCTTTCATGGATTCTTGGAAGAGAATATATGTTTACTTTCTTCCCCATCCTTATTAAGGTAGCATCAAAAGAAAGAAGAAGATAACCCCAATAAAATGCTAAAATTGTACAGTCCATTTATTGCCCATATTTATTATTTAAATACTAAAACATTCAGGAACAAAGGTAAGTACAATTGTGTGTCGTTCTAATTGAATCTGCTGTAATGGAAATCTTGTTGATGTATTCCGCATGTTATCCGTTTCAATGAAGGTGTACTATATGTTTGACTCAATGGATATTTACTATTAGTGTTAATGAAGGGTATTTCAGGGATATACTGTATTTCTTATTTTGCCATAAGAGTGTTTAATTCTGTCTTGCAGTTTAGGGTGGAATCAGACTGGCTCAATTCAATTTCATGCTGTCTAGATATTTGGGGTGTGGCTAAGAGAGGGGTCCTGTGGAGGGATCCTAAGGACAGACAGAATTTGTTTCTCTCAAAGACTCCTGCAAAGCAAGGCAGATCAATTTACACCAGAAAATAAGATACTAATCCTTATTCTGAATATTTTCACAAAAATAATTTGCCATATTTATACTGTAAGTTCAGGAAGGGAGGAAAAGACAAGGGCAGGAAACAAAAACAGCATTCATAGACTGCACTAAGGCAAATCAAACAAACCACATCATTATTTTGTAAACTATGGTTTATGGTTTAATTGCCTAGAATAAGACAGAGTAGTTGCCAACCATCCCATTTGGCACATCGAAAAAAAGAAATTCCTGGCACGTAGGCACTGCCAAGAGTAAAACTTTATTGAAAGATTCATTTAGACACAGCAGAAGAAAAGTGAGCTCTGAGGTTTTCCCATGAAAACCCACATAGATTAAAAAAAAACCTTTTCACCCCTGGGCTGCCCACAGTTCATTGCTCACCAATCACACTCAATACTTTTGTTTTGGGAAAGCATACTGCGCCGGATGATAGCTCCGAGAACTTGGCCTTGGTGGGTATCTCCTCTTTGGCAGCAGAAGGCTCTCATGCATTCCTTAGCCTCCTCCCTAGGAATTTACCAAAAAAAACCCTCCCATTTTTGTTTGGCAAACTGCGAGCTGAAAATTGATGCAGGCAACAAAGAAAGCGAGTCAGTTCTGACAGTAGTTGTGCTTTTTCAACTAATCTTAGCCGATCAATATTACATACCTTTCTTCTATCAAATGCAACAGGCTCTCTTAAACATAAGATACTTTTGAACATGAAATGTAGAATTTATTTTAAATACATTTTATCGAGCATTCAAAAGTCAACCATAAACATAATCCATAACGTATCTCTACACTGCTAAAATGACATTGTATGAGTTGCAATCTTCCTAGACTATGTTGGTGGCATTATCTGCAAATCTGTAACATTATCATCATTTCTAGCAATGCCCAATCAATCATTCACCATTGTCAAAGTTTTGGAAGAAATCAATGAAATCACCCAACAACCTTTGATAATAAACTCTATAATTGGTTTACATGCTTTTTTTTCTAAGATCAATGCAACATGAAAAATTGAATGTATGTGCACAGGGCCCACAGAAGGAAAAGGGTATGAGAAGTGTCTCAGAAGGAACCTTCCTTAGTTTTAGGGAGAGTAAAAGTAAGACAAGGGAAACGTGTTTTCAGACTTGCAAGATTCTGTTACTGTAACCTTACAATAGTGTTAGTATTCAGGTTTTGTGCTATTTTGTTAGAATATTCATGAACTGGGAGAGCCATGTTAACAAGGTCAGCCAATGAATAGGCATAGCAACTAAATCAGCCAATGGGAGCTCAAACACTTCTGAGTCTATGCAGAGAATCGAAATTGAAACTTAAGCTTGATGCTGGGCGTGGCTCAGCCCACTCTGTATACTCTGTCTCTCTCTGAACTCTGAACTAGAAGCTGCTTGTATTTTGCTTGTAACTGCTACTATGTTGAAGAAGAACTCTGCTATTGGTATTGTAAATATATATATATATATATATATATATATATATATATATATATATATATATATATATATATATATATATATATATATATATATATATATATATATATATATATATAGTCTTGTATATAAAGAAGTTTCTTATTTAAATCAATCCTGCTGTATCTGCCTGTGTGTGCTTTCTGGATTTAATTTTCTGCAACAAACTCTGATAATTTTGTCTGGACTACCTCAAAGGGCTGACACTTCTTAATACTATCTCACTTCCCAGACTTAAGAAATTTCTCTTTTTGTTTACATAACAGCTTCTAACTATTTACTTCAAGTTCATCTCCCGGACTTTCTATGCTTAGTTGTTTTTCAGGAAGAATAGATTATGATGGAGATAATACATTTAAGCATGGAACACAAATAAATAATAATAATTTCTGTAGGTTGTTATCAATCTTTGCCAAAGAATGTGGAATGCCTGTCTTGGTAAATATTGACTGAGCATCCTACTTATTTACTCAGCTCTCTGTCCTGCTTAATGTAAAGATTATTTACTCAGCTTTCTGTTTATCTAAGGTAAAAGTTAATTAAAAACTCTTCTGTTTGTCTAGGGTAAAAGTTAATTAAACACACTTCTGTTTATTTAGCAATCACACTTTGATATGATCTGTCTGTATAATATATATTATATATTAACCATTTATCCATTGTAACTAAATTAGTTAAGTTAATCTTTTGCACTTGTGTGCACAAAGAAATTTGCTATAAAAAATAAACGCAGCTCTGAGCAGAGACAGGTCTCTGAACATACCCAGAGAGAAGAGATTTCTGAACGTCATACCCAGAGAGAACAGGTCTCTGAACAACAGAGGCTTTGTCCCCAGAGAGAGATTTTCCTAGCTCGGAACAGCTTTGCTCAGAAAACCATGTCTCCGTGTTTATGATTCCTACAATTTCAGCAAAAGAAATTGGTTGAGAAAAGGGTTTGTTTCTCCCCTTTCAAAAACCTCTCAAAAATAAAGGGTAATCCTTCCAAACAATCCTACTTTACATCAGTAAGAAAAAAAATAAGAATGGAAATGCAAAAGTGTGTAGCAAAATTCATTCATTTTTTAGGATAGGATAGGATAGGATTGTACCTTCCCTAATCCCATCTTTGTTCATTTAGTCACAGAAATGTTGCATTGCTTAGCGCATTAAATAAAGATATAGTGTAAATAAATATGTTATTAAATATGAGCATTTGTCAATATGCAAAATTTAAATGAATGGCGGGGAGCAGTGGTGGGTTCCTACCGGTGCGGTCCGGTGCGTAGCTCCGGTAGGGAGCAGCCGATTGCACAATTTGCGTGCGACCGCTCCGGTGCCGTTTTCGCCGGTCCGTCGCGCGCATCACCATCTTTTTAAAAGAATTTTTGGGCTTTTTTGCTTCTGCGCATGTGCGGAAGCAAAATCTCGCCGAAATCTTGCCGAAATCTCGCCGAAATCTTGCCAAAATCTCGCACGTCCCCTTGTTTTGTTCTGATTTCGGCGATTTCGGTTTGTTCTAATTTTGGCAAGATTTTGCTTCCATGCATGCGCAGAAGCAAAATCGCGTGAGCGGGCGCACATGTGTAGCGAGCGCGTGTGCACATGAAACATGGAGATAGTGAAGGAGGAGCATAGTGACAGAGGAGCAACCCGCCCCTGGTGGTGAGGTAGTGGTGGGGGAACTAGCTAGTTTAGATTTTGATTTTATTCACAGAGTATTTGGCTAAAGAGCCAGTTTGGTGTCATGGTTAAAGAATGCTACAAACTGGGAGACACTATATTTTAGTCCTTCCTTAGACACAAAGCCAGCTGGTTCACCTTTAGCCAGTTACACTCTATCAAGCTTGGGAAGAAGGTAATAGCAACTCACTTCTGAAATCTAGCCAAGGAAACTGCAGATACTTTCCGGAATGGAAAAGGATGGAACAGAATGGAACGGACTAGAACGGAACAAAATGGAACAGAATAGAACAGAATAGAAAGTGGAAGGGAACTTGGAGATCTTCTAGAATCTAGACCAACCACCTGCTCAAGCAGGAGACCCTATACCAGTGATGGTGAACCTTTTTTTCCTCGGGTGCTGAAAGCACACGCACGCATGTGATAGAGCGCATGCACATACCCATACCCATAATTCAATGCCCACCATGCCCCCACGCCCCCCTGCGCATGTGTTTTTTGCCCTCTCCAGGCTCAAGAGGCTTTCTTGGAGCCTGTGGAGGGCGAAAACGGCCTCCCTGCCCACCCCCCCCGGAGGCCCTCTGGAGGCCAGAAATGCCCTCCCAGAACCTCCACGTGAGCCCTGTACTTACCTGGCATCCAAAACGGGCCATGTGGAGACTCATGGGAGGGGAGGGATGGCATGGGCGGGGCCAGCTGAAAATCAGCTGGCTGGTGCTCGCATGCGCACTGGAGCTGAGCTAGGGCAACAGCTCACGTGCCCGCAGATGTGGCTCCATGTGCCACCTGTGGCACGCGTGCGATAAGTTCGCCATCACGGCCCTATACCATTTCAGACAAGTGACTGTCCAGTCTCTTCTTAAAAACCTCCAGTGAGGAAACCTCCACAACCTCTGAAGGCAAGCCATTCCACTGGTTAATTGTCTTCACTGTTAGGAAGTTTCTCCTTAATTCCAGGTTGCTTCTCTCTTTTATTAGTTTCCATTCATTGTTCCTTGTCCTGCCCCCTGGTGCTGTCTAGGTGGTCATCAGGAGTCAAGTGACTTGAAGAAGGGAGGAGGGAGAGAGGGGGGAGGGAGGGGGAGGGGAGAGAGAGAGTGCAGTGTAGCAGTGTTTTTCTATTTAGTACATTTATATCTAATGGCATCCTATGTTATTCTTTGTTTTCTTCAAATTTCACTCACTAGAAACTGATATATCAATGTAATGAAAAGACTTCAGCATTGCAACCCTCAGGCTAATGAACTATTCCTGATACGCCCTTTCAGCCATTTCAGTTTGTAACTTCTGATGTATAATAATCACACTGCTAATGTTGATACATGAGCTAGAAAAACAAGTGTTGTTGTTTTTTCCTCATCCAGGGCATTCATTTTACCTCAGGCTATTGTATCTAGGTACGATCAGGCTGAGGATCATGTTTATATTTTTTTAAAAGTTTTTTAATTGGTGCTAAAATGTTGGTTTAAAATATTGATACTGAAATATGACTTACAGTACACACATTACAGTTGTGATGTGTGCACAGTTGGAAGACCTGAAATGTTAAGTTAGGAGCATATCCTCCTAGAGAAAATCTGTCTTGTTGCTAAGAGATTAAACCTACTTGATGGCATATAATCTATCTATCAATTGAAATATGTAAAACTTTAATTTTTCTAATATATACTGATTAAAATAATAATGTGCTGCATTTCTCAAACTTACAGTTTTAGACTCTGTCCTTCCTCCAAATCCTAAAAACATTTTCAAATATCCTTTATATAATTTATTGATTTTAATGCAAAAAACAAAAAAGTACTAGTGAATTACCTATTCTCTGTCCTGCCATGATTACATATTGCCTGTCATGTACATTACAGCTTGTACAGAGGAAACAATTACCTGCTTCCTGTCAAAAGTTAGAACTTAGTAGTTATGCATGGCTCCAATAGAAGAGAAATGCTTAAGTAGCATTTGAACTGCTAGCTTGCAGGCAACCCCCATGTTTCTATGCGCCAATCTGACCTGCTAACCTCCATATGCAGCAGCTTCAGAGATCAATGAGTCTCAGATGTGACTTAATTTTATCACAGAACTGTGAACCCCAGACCACTTCCCACATCAATTTGCAAATCTAGAACTGCAAGTTCAAATTGAATCAGATACTCTCCTATCTTCTATTTTATTTAGTTGGGGGCTGATTTACACAGGCCTATCATACATCTTCTGATTGATATGTCTCTTGGTGGCTATTGACCTCTACTCCCCATAATGGTTAATTGCGGCTTTCATGTCAGGGTTTTAAATAAGATGGAGGAAGATAAAAGACTAGATTATCTACCTTACTCATATGAGCACAACATATGCATCACTCTTGCTAGCTTTTTAAAATGAGAGCTGTTAGAGAAATTTAAATTTAAATTTAGAATACCCGATCATGCCTGGTATGAACTAGTTGATTACAAGGCAGAAATGCTAGATATATATTTATGTTATATGCTAGGTACATGCACCATGATAATTACACATGAGTTTCCCACTTTGAATTTATGTTTCTTACTCAAGCTAACATTCTCTATTCATACTCTCCTATTCAATCATATATATAGTAGCAGGGGTGGGTTCCTACCGGTGCGGACCAGTATGTGCGCACCGGTAGCAGCCCGCTGGTGACGTAATCCTGTCTGTGCCAGTCCATATTTTTTGGGAATTTTCGGCGATTGTTTTGGGTTTGGATGGCTTCTCCTTGTCCTCTGCTTTGAAAAAAAAAGCCCCCCCGCCTGCCCCCGGGTTAATACCGACCTTTATTTCTTCATCCAAAGCACAGCTGAGCAGCTCCTCAGCTGTGTTTCGGACTGAAACATCCTTCTGAGCATGCGCGGAAGTAAAATTGCACAATGGGATGTCGCGATGTGCACCGGTAGCAAAGATAACTGGAACTCGCCCCTGTATAGTAGATACTGTATGTCAGATGGGGCTGAAAACAATCAACATGACCACTAAGGGTCACGGGGAAGAGGGGAAAGAAACATATAAACACATTACTGCCATCTAGTTTTTGAAACTTGCAGCTCATACCCTGTTCTTCTATTGGATGTTTTGTTATACAGAGTTAGCAGGCTATACAGAGTTAGCAGTCTTCATGTAATATTGAGGGGAAGAGGGGTTGTATATTTTTCCCCAATCTAAAAGGAACCAGGAGAATAATAATGCTAAAATAAAAATGTGATGGGAGCAGGTACCATAAACATTTCCAATGACTTCTAATCATGAGGGTATTGTAGAGATTTGTGTGGGGATATGGCAACAATTGAAATTGAAACAAATGCTATAAACGTTAATGTTCAAGGGAAAAATGATGGAAAATAACAAATGTTGTGAGATTATTATTTAACAACAGTAAGGTTGCAGGTGTCATGCCCCAGCATATAACTTTTATATACTGTTGTTGCTCTCTAGCCCCATCTAGTGGCCAGAGAGACAAAATACCAAGTATATTATTTGAAGCTGACCCAATTCATTTTACCCATTAGCCCGCACTCTCAAACCAAGTGTACGCTGGGAAGCCAGACTCCATTTCCTTTAGCATTTGGAGAAGGCAGAAGCACAAGAAGAATCCATCTTAATCTGTGGCACATGGTCATCCAAGAACAAACCCACATCCCACACACAGAGCATCGCTGATGAGATTTACATTGCTTGTATTTATTAATTGTTATGTTCAGCAGTAACTCAATACTGTCTATCTTGTATTTGGTTCTCATTGTAAGTATTCCTATTTTCCCCCGTTTCACCATATCCTTTTCTTTCAAAAAAGCATCCAGATCTACCCACATGGTCTGTTTTATTGGAGGATAGGTGGGTTTAGCTGCATGTCAAGCTGCACACAGACTAACGTGTAGTGAGGACAGAACAGCAGGTATAGATGGAACAATGGGACAATGGTGAGATGGGACAAATATGAGCCAAGGTGGCGCAGCGGTTAGAGGCAGTACTGCAGGCCACTTTAGCTGACTGTGATCCGCAGGTCAGCGGTTCAAATCTCACCGGCTCAAGGTTGACTCAGCCTTCCATCCTTCCGAGGTAAGTAAAATGGGGACCCAGATTGTTGGGGGCAATATAAATATACATTGCTTACTGGTGTAAACCGCTTAGAGAGTGCTTGCACTGTGGGGCGGTATATAAATCTCACAAATAAATAAATAAATAAATAAATAAATAAATAAACAAACAAACAAACAAACAAACAAATAAATAAATAAATAAATAAATAAATAAATAAATAAATAAATAAATAAATAAATAAATAAATAAATGGCAGAGGTGTGCTTACAGGGTGACTGTTTATTAACATGGGTATGAAAACAGGATTTGTGACTGATGATTGGAAAAAATATTGTTCCCTTTTAAGAAAATAATAATAATATAAAAACTACAGGGTGATTAATGCAGTTCTTTGTTGAAAACGATGGAATGTCAACCATGGTTTATGCAATCATTACTGTTTCTTTGTTCTTCACCAATAAAAAAGTATGTTTTTATGTTTCTCAGTGCAGTCCTACTGTGCCAAAAGAGTTAGCTGAAGCCTGGACATTTACTAGCCAGTGACGTTTCTGTTGGTGGTAATCCTCCAAATGGAGTGTGCTCTAAGCATAAGAGATCTTGGATTGTTGGATTCAAAGCTTCATGGTTCCCAAAGAGGCCTTAGGATTGGGTCCATCAATTTTCTTAATTTAGTGAGTTAATCTCAGCCCGCTTGCCCACACATTATTTTCACTGAAGCAATTCAAAACAAGTGCAGTCTTTTTTTTGCTGAAATCCAGTGCTCATTTTCATCTCTTTTTCCAACTCCTCTCGTTTTTTTTCTTCTTCTTTTGGCTTAAAAGGAGGAGGAAAAGGAGGAAGATTTCTATCTTATCTATGAGCACTCAGGAGACTGGCATAAAAGGAACAGCTTGAAAAACGAAAATAGTATTAGGAATGTCCTTAGCTACCCAAGGGATAGCACATATTTGAATTCTGGGCCAATGCAAGTTCAGCAGGCCATAAAAGTCCTTGAAAAGGGAATACGGGGAATGAATCAAATCAGAGACTGTTTGCCTAATAAACTCTAAATGAAAGATCTCTCTGGAGGGCCCTGGGAAGTGTGCCTCGATTATAACCTCAAATAAAATGGTCAAAATACAGACCTTGATGCACAAATTTCTTTTAATCTTAAACCTTCAAGTTTTCCAGCTGGCCATTAATTCTTAGGAAATACCTTTTGCCTTCATCTTTACTGCTGAAATAATCCATTCTGTTTTTAATGCCAATGACCGCTGACAGAGTGCACAGCCCTCTAAATGCAATCCAAAGGAAAACTTTGAAGACAATAGTAAGTAGCAGGGCATATTTACTATTCAACATGGTGCCTCCCACAGCTACGGCGGTAACTTAAAGCCCGACTGATCGTTTTATAACCCTGACACTTATTGTTTCACTTCCACTAAGACGTTCTGCTTTTGTTTATCAAAATTTTCACTTTCAGATATGCAATTGCCATTCCCAAAGCTGTCACACAACGAGAATGTGGATATCTTGTTCTTGGCTACTGTTTATGAACTAGCTTTAGCCAGAATGACAGATTACACATTGGCAAAAAAAAATCAGAATACAAAATACAAACTTGGAGGAAACGAACTTGTAGATGACCCTCACTCTGTCAAAGACCTTGGAGTACTCATATCCAACGACCTAAGTGCTAGAGTCCACTGTAACAACATTGCCAAAACTGAGAGTTGTTAATCTAATCTTGCGTAGCTTCTTCTCTGGCAATATTACACTACTAACCAGAGCATACAAAACATTTGTTAGACCAATTCTGGAATACAGCTCACCTGTCTGGAACCCGCACTGCATATCAGACATAAATACAATCGAGAGAGTCTAGAAATATTTCACAAGAAGAGTCCTTCACTCCTCCGCTCACAACAAAATACCTTATTCCACCAGACTTGAAATACTAGGATTAGACAATTTACAACTACGTCGCCTCCGATCTGATCTAAATGTAGTTCATAAAATCATATACCAAAATGTCCTTCCTGTTAATGACTACTTCAGCTTCAACCGCAGCAATACACGAGCACGTAATAGATTCAAACTAAATGTAAACCACTCCAAACTCGAGTGCAGAAAATACAACTTCAGCAACAGAGTGATCAATGCCTGGAATGCACTACCTGACTCTGTGGTTTCTTCCCCAAACCCCAAAAACTTTAACCTTAGACTGTCTACAGTCGACCTCACCCCGTTTCTAAGAGGTCTGTAAGGGGCGTGCATAAGTGCACCACTGTGCCTATCGTCCTTGTCCTACTGTCCTATTGTCCTCTTTTATCATTACTTTTTACTTATGTTTATACAAACTACTACTATCCTATACATGTTTGACAAATAAATAAATAAATAAAAAGAAATAAATAAATTACTTCATTCATTCGATTTATAAAGCTGCCCATCTCACTTGAATATAACACTAAGTGACATACACAATTAAAACAAAAACTACACATTCCACCTAACTTATCCATAAAACAAATTGAAAACATATTTTGTTTTTAAAAAAAACCCAATAATAAAAACATAGAGAAGAATGCAGTCTAAATGCATACCAGCCATTTAACAGGGATAATATGATTTCGATAAAGGAGAATATTTGTAGTTCAGGGTTGAAATGAGTGGTCTTTGGTGTTCTCTGAGCTTGGTTGTTTTCTTGCAAACATGTAATGAAACTTCTGCAAGAAAACAACAAGCTCAAAGAGCACCAAGAACCCCCTCATAGTATGGTTTCTTTTCTCTCTGGCCAACAAAATAGTTTACCCCTATTCTCTCTTCTGTACAGTATTGCAGGATGTCATCTCCAATACTTCCTTTCATCCTGTTCTTTAGTCAACAATTTGTCCTAGGCTTCTTAACTTTTGGTTGTGTTCTTTTGGGTTCATGCACACACACTGATTGACAAATAAACCATATTTTTAGTTGAGGAACTGAGACCATGATTCGAGGTTCCAGTACTTCTGGATAGGATACAGAAACCAAGAAAAATGGGACAGTTCCATAAACTGAGATTAAATTAACTATGTTTTAGCATGCCATGTGACTTAGATTCCACCATCTTTCAGCCCGAAGCCATTTTATTGGGATCTTTGGCCTGCCACACTTTATATTATTCTACTATGCATTTTCTACTGTGGGAAAATGGGAGGGGGGATTGTATGAGGTTGTTAGTATATAGCCATAACAAATTATTTCTAGAAAGCTAAGGTCATCCTTTGTCTCTGCACCTCTGCACCTGCACGGAAGGAGATGGGTGGATTCTGCCAGCATGGCAAATGGAGATTGGATAACGTGATGGATTTGTGGGTGTTGGGGCAAAGGCTTGAACTTTCAACTGGGTGGTGAAACCCAGAGGACTTCAGATTCGGGTTTCACCCTGATGTGCCAACATGGCTCTATTAATAAATTGGGACTTTGAGGAATACTTTGACTTGGATTCTGATTTAATTTTGGATGCTATTTGGAACCCTGACAATTTTATTCACTTGTAATCTAGATGTCAAGACAAAATCTTTCAGAGGCGATGTAGGATATGAGTAAAGATCAACAACAAAATAATAGTATTAAATCAGAGATACCACAGAGAATGTACTGTACTCTATAAGCAGATTTTTTTAAAAAAAAAATCAGATCAACAATCTCTTAGGAAAACCTTTAAAAGGTTTCAGCTACCTTATGTAATAACTTTACACTGAATACTTACATATATGGAGAATATTTCCCACTAAGTTCAAACTGCAGCAGATTTATTTCTTCTTGAATGATGTTTTTAGTCTCACTCTCCCATATAGGCTTCATTCGAAGTCTACCTCTTGTACTTTTGATTCGCAAACTCCTTTGTTGGAGATAAGAAAGTGACAATCATCACTTAAGGTCTTTACAGTTAATGTACATTTTAACAGTTAATTTTACATTTTTCCCCTATTCAATAAATGCATGAGTTTAGGTCCTCATTAATCTGTTACATAACATCCACTTTGTGTCCAAGTGGCTGGACATATGTGATAATGAATATTATGTTGTCTTGTGACATTGTCCAATATGAATTTTTAAAAAATCTGCATCAGAAGTTCTGGTATTCTGAAGAAAAGGGAATGTCGGAAAGAATACCGAAGCCAAGATAGTCAGTCAATCCTTTGTTACAGTAAATGACCATTTCAAAGCAACCAGGATAGGAAGACTAGAAACACCTTAATATTAACCAACATCCCCGAGAATAATGCATGATCTGAAATGGATTCAACGTATTCTGAATTTTGCGGCCCATGCTCTGATTTTTTTAAAAAAAACACTACGTAAAGGCATTACAAAAAAAAATGGAATGTAAAATGTTAAGGGAGATTCCCCCCCCCCTAAAAAAGGTGTTCATATAGCAGGGACAGAATGCATTTTGGGGAGGGGAAAATATGTGTTCTTGTCTAGGAAAGAAATCCGAAGAGGATCTCAAAGGGTGGGGATAGGGGTTAGAAATTATGAATGTGGAAATCATGCTGTTGCCATTTCCTTAGATTTACACGGTTGGAAACATGGTTTCAATCAAAAAGCCATTTGTCTTGCTGATATTGGAAGGAAGGCAGAAATCATCTATCATAGATTAACAGGACATTATCCCCCCCCCCCTGTTCTGTATTCAGTTGCCAGCATAATCTGAAAGGCTTTGCAAGACATATCCTTGTATAACGTTAAGATAGATGGCGGTGATCTACAATTCATTTTTGATACAATAGTTATTCCAGCAATAGATCCTACATAAAACACACAAACCTGGTGTGGGAAGCCCCCTCCCCTAGAAGAATGAAGTATTTTGAGGAATATTTTAAAAAGGCAGAATATTATATTTCCCTAAATGAGAAATGGAGAAACATGTTTTTTTAGAGGCAGGAAGCAGACTCAGTCTTTCTTAATAGCCCCCAGCAGATCTTTTGTGCCCATTAAGAAAGACTGGGCTACCCTATCTGCAAAACAAAAGACCATCAGCTTCAGGGTTATGGGATTAAGAACAGGACATGATCCTTCAGGACATAATAGGATTAACCCACTACCATTTAGCAGAAGACACAGAGCTTATTGCATTGCACAATCTCCTAAGGGCATTTCAAACATTGCACAACTCCAACAGCCTCTCTGAAATTTATAAAAATCCAATTGGTTACTCATCAAACCAATTGGTCAGCTGCACCAGAACCATAAATGCTGGTGGTTCTGTTCATCATTAAACCATCTTTCCAATCAGCCTCCATGTTTCTAGTGTCTTTCTTCCGGCTTCGAACTGAACCAGATGGATATTTCTTCCAACACTGGGATGGTTGCTGCAAGCTGTGGGTGTGCCTGCAGTAGAAAGACCTTCCAATTTCATTGCAGGACTAAGGAATGAAAATCTCAAGCAGGCTCAGATACAATCCTTAGGAAAGTTAATATGTTAATGAGAAAATCCACAGTTCACAAATAATTTCATGCAAAAAATATATATAGTGAAATCCATTCTTCGAAGGATGGCATATTCCTTGAAATGTTCTCATGAAAAATCCATATCCTGTTTTTATGGGTTTATAATAGCATCTAAAAGCATTCTGTAACTGTCCGTCCTTTGAGGTAGACTATCTAGGAAACAGATACTATAAGAATTACTATAATTCTCCTTTAGGATATAATAACAGAATCTTGAAAGCCTGACATTTTCTCTTTCCCTATACAAAGAGAATAAAGGTAGGGAAATCTTTAATTTCTTCCTTACCCTTTCTTCTATTTCTGGGTTGATATTTTTTTATCACATTCCTTCTTCAATGCTATCTCCAAACTCCTCTAGTAATGCTGCCTGAAACATTAATGATGTCATACACAGTTAAGAAAAATGTGGTAAAATTTCTTATAAGATTGGGGGTTTTTTAGATGAATTCATAGAACGTTGTTTCTCTCAACAGTCCTAAAAAATAAAGGCCAGAATTTCTTTTCCTTTTTGATGACAATCTCTCTCTCTCTCTCTCTCTCTCTCTCTCTCTCTCTCTCTCTCTCTCTCTCTCTCTCTCTCTCTCCCCACCCCCACCCTCTCTCTCCCCCCCACTCTCTCTCTTTCTCTCTCCCCCCCACCCTCTCTCTCTCTCTCTCTCTCTCCCCACCCCCACCCTCTCTCTCTCTCCCCCCACCCCCACCGCTCTCTCTCTCTCTCTCTCTCTCTCTCTCTCTCTCTCTCTCTCTCTCTCTCTCTCTCTCTCTCTCTCTCTCTCTCTCTCACACACACACACACACACACACACACACACACACACACACGGGTTCCTACTGGTGCAGCCCTCTCTACATTACTGGTAGCGGCCAGCAGATGGTGCCATTTGAGCCTGGCCGTACTAGTGCCGAATTTTTGGGCTTTTTTGCTTCTGCGCATGCGCGGAAGCAAAATCTTGCTGAAATCTCATGAGGGGATGCGCGCGCGCGATTTCGATGAGATTTTGCTTCCGCGCATGCACGGAAGCAAAATCGCGCAAGGGGGCACGCGCGTGTAGCGAGCACGCGCATGCACCAAACATGGCGATGCACGTGCAGAGCTCCGGTAGCAAGGTAAGCGAGCAAACCGCCCCTGACACACACACACACTCCACCAGAAAACCTATAAGCTTGGGGTACTGTGAGTGATGCAACAAATAATTTGAGATACATTGCCGTGCTAAAATTATCTGGAGAATTGTTAGATGACACAACCTCCTTGAATGTAAGCAAAGGCAAAGAAAAAAGCGAAGGTAATTAAAGCAGAAAGTCTCCAGGATAATTAAGTATACGTTTTCCCTAAACCCTGATATCTGTTATTCATTAATTGATGTCTTTATATTCTATCCCCACTGCACAACCTATCCAATCTAAACACTCACAAATTTAATTTTAAAGGAGCAAAGATCAGAGTGTAATCTATTATCAAGAAGAAAGAGGCATATGTCAAGACAAGCTCCCATCAGAAATGGTACAACGAATTGTTATATAGCACATTCAAAGCAGTTGGGGGAAAAAAGTCTAATTAGATGAATTTCAATGGACAGTCCAAACTAATTAATTAAAAATAATAACAAGTTAGTATTGTGGTTTATAGTAGTAGTAGAATTTCCAAGCATTCATTATTAAGAAATCTGATAGTATATATAAAAATTCATAGATGATTTGTTGTGTACATTTTCTTATCTTACTCACAGTATTTTATGATAGGGTATGGACATTGCATTCCATGTACAATCCATTGAGAAAAAATAAAACAAGTGGACCTCTACCTTTTTTCCCTTTAACTGGTAAAATTAGGAGCTGTTTCTAGAATCAGTCTGAAGGTATGAAGAAAAGTCTTTCAACTTAATAAATGAAATCTAGTGACTCTTCTAGTTAATTTCTTTACTGTCTTTCTGATTTCACCTTAACTATTTAGTAAAGATGCAGATTCTATGCAGTACTTCTTCATCAGGTGGGGATGAAGGGAGTCTAGCCATTAGTTATGCTAAGTGAATGGGTATTATACATACATCACTGCTCAACCTATTTTTTTCTTTTTTTAACTTTTAATGATCCTTCCATAATAAAATCTCAACCTAGCTAGACTTTCAGAGTGCAACTTATGAAAATTTACTAGATTTCCCCTTAGATATTTATTATTATTTAATATTCCACCTTTATAAAAATAATAAAACAGCTCTAAGTGGTGAACATATCTAATACTCCTTCCTTTTCCTATTTCCCTCACAACCTCAATCCTGTGAGGTGGGTTGGGCTAGTGCAGTGTTTGTCAAATAGTGGGGCGGCCTCCCCTGGGGGGGGCAGAGCGATGCCAGGGGGCGCGTGTGACCCCGGGGAACATGTATGGTCCCTCTCGATCGATTCCCCCAGACGGGGAGTTTTTTCCCAGTTGCATGCTGCTCTGAGCCCAGAAGAGAAGGTGGCCAGGCGGGGCGGGGCGGCTGCGTGGGTTCTTGTTGTTCTATGTGGGCTCCGCAATAGCCATGAACGGTGTAGCAAACCTGCTGCTGGACAAGGAGGAGCATCCTCTGCAGCTGGGCAAAAGCTTCGAATGGCACCCTAAAGCCTCCTTCCACACCATTTGCTGTGAGTGCCTGGCAGAGGCGGCGCTTATGGGCCAGGCCGGCGACCCCAAAACATCGGCTTGATAAAGTTGGCCTGGCCCCATGTCAAAAGAGGGCCCTAACCACAGTAGCCTATGCCTGCCTAACCGAAAACAGGCTCCACTGAGTTCAGTGTGACTTACTCCCAGGTAAGTGGGTAGAGCAGCCTTCCCCAGCCAATAGTTTTCTTGCAGCTTATAATAAGTAAAATAATAAATATTAACACTAAAATTCCATTGGGGCCCAGATTGGAGAGTTGGGGGCGCGCGCAAAATGCTTACTTCTTCCTGGGGGGAGGAGTAACAGAAAATAATTGAGAAGCACTGGGCTAGTGGGAGAACGACACGGCAAACACACACACACACACACACACACACACACACACACACACACGAAAGCAAGCAATTAAATTCAACTTGGAATTCCTGTTAAATAGCTGATGATTAGTCACCAAGAACATTTCATCCAGATCCAGAATAAGTTACCTGAAGTGGTTGTTTCGTTCATCTCAATGGTTTTGGTAGGGGATATTCAATGGATAGATAAAGAGATAGTAAAGGGATATTCAAGTCACAAGATAGTACAGAAGAAGATGGATACAAAGGGCTAATCCGCATAAAGTCTCAAAGAAATGTGATCTGCTGTTGCCCTCTGCTGGAAACCTCACAATAGTTTCAAATAACCCACAAGCAGATCCTTTGTGTAGCTTCCATAAATATATTGCAAATAAAGTAGCTTATTTCCAGTTGCTTGGTTATTAATTTCAAGTGGGCATTCTACACGTAATGACCTGCAGCCATAGTATTTTAAAAAAAGTATGAAACTGCATTAACCACTTGCCAAACGATTAATTTTTCTGCTTTACTCCAATGTCAAAATCATATGAATCAAAATATCATATTTTCCCATCTAATGGAGAGAGGGAGCTGGCAACAATGAGGGGATCAACAAACTTCGTATTTTAACCCCAAGGCATCCTTGAAAAAGAGTAGCCAATATTATTTGAATTTTTTTAAAATTTATTTTCTGCATAGGCAATACTTGTTATGCATCTTCTCTAGCAACATTTGTATAGTTTACAGGTAGTCCTCAACTTACAACCGGTTACCTAGCAACTATTCAAAGTTACAGAGCCCCCACTCCCTAAAGCTACCCTGTTTCCCCGAAAATAAGACCCAACTGGAAAATAAGCCCTAGCATGATTTTTCAGGAAGCTTGTAATATAAGCCCTATCCCAAAATAAGCCCCAGTTAAGATTGTCAGCCAGACGGATGCATTTAATACCGTATTTTCCTGAAAATAAGACCTAATCAGAAAATAAGCCCTAATGTGTCTTTTGGAGCAAAAATTAATATAAAACCAGGTCTTATTTTTGGGAAAACACAGATACTTACTATGCAGTCCCAAAGTTATGACTGCTGCAGCACCCCCATAGATGTTTGCTCTTACAACTGACTGCAGAGATGCTGCAGCACCCACCCACTACTTTTCTATCCCCCCCATCCCTCCCCCTCAGTCCCTACAAGATTTGGAGCCTGCTTCCCACCTCACCAGGCCCCACTCCCTCCTCATCACCCCATGTCACCCATCATGCACTTACCTTTTGAAGATCTCCGGAGCTCCAAAGCTCGGCTTAGGGAAGCAAAGCTGTGCAGCATTATCCTGGAAGTGGCTGCCATTTTCCAAGTGGCCTCACTGAATTGTGGCCGCTCAGAGAAATGATGGCCACTTCCAGGATTGCACCACACAGCCCAACAACAAAGCAGTGTGCTTTGCTTCACTAACCCAAGCTCTGGAGCTTAGGAAATATTTGAAAGGTGTGCGATGGGTGATGCAGGGTGAGGAGCAGGGTGTGGAGTGGGAAGCAGGCCCAAGGCATGAGGGGACTCGGGAGGTGGGGAGTTAAGTACAGAATGCTCCACTTAACAACCCATGTATTCCTTTAACAACTGCATTGGAAAGAGCATGTATGAGAGGGTCGCATGTGACGTGATCACTTGGATAATGTTTGATTTGTGGTTCCAATATATACCAGCCCATGCTGTCTACCGCACACTGTTTCCTTAAAGCATCTACTTGGTTTTTGGTAAAAAGAACTCAATAAATTAAGTTCAAATGAATAGAATAGAATAGAATAGAATAGAATAGAATAGAATAGAATAGAATAGAATAGAATAGAATAGAATTTTTTATTGGCCAAGTGTGATTGGACACACAAGGAATTTGTCTCCGGTGTATAATATCCACCCAAATATTCAATTTATAATGGAAGAGGAGAAAAGCTGCCAGAAGTCAAACTCTGATGAAAAAGATGCCCCTACAGATGGGAGCAAACTCAAGTTTTAGCCTACAGGAAGTTGGCTTGTGATGAAATGTTTAAAATAACATTCTGGAATTAGGGAACAATTTGAGCAGGCACCTGTTGCAGTTCTAATGCTCTACCACCAGGTGGAGAGTAGATATCTGTTAGTTCAGAATTAAAACCAGGCCACTTAATCTAATACACAGTATGAATTCAAGGATTTCAATGGGAATGACTGCTTTTTATTGTAAATCACCCAAATGAGTGGCACCAAGAATTAATTTGTTTTTATTATGCCTCTGTGTGTATGAGAAATTAGCATATTCTGCTCGACTATAACAGTTTGGAGGAATGAGACCATAGTACTCCATACTCTAAAATTAAGAACAGTTCAAAGAAAATATTCATTAAACTTTAAAAATATACCTGTTTGTTTGTAAACAAGGCACAGAATGTTTTTGCTGCCAGAATACAGCTGGTTTTGTACAGAGTATGTTTTGTGCCATATGCACATTCAATTTAAATGAAAAGGAAATTCCAAATAAAGTTACAACTAAAGTTTGAAGAAAACATTTTTTTTCCAGGGTTCAAAGCTATTGGAAAGGAAAAGGAAATCAAATGCCATGTGTACATGGAATTACTGAATGACCAGCTCAACAGTATGAAGTAAAAGGGAAAGAGCTTATTAACATTGACTGATCAAAAGGTCAGAGGGTGTACAATGTCATTGGATCAGGGGTGGGTTCCTACCGGTGCAGTCTGGTGCACCATTCCGATAGGGACCCACCAATTACGCAATTTGCACGTGACGGCTCTGGTGCCGTCTTTGCCGGTTCGTTGTGCGCCACCATCTTTTTTCGACAATTTTTCGGCTTCTTTTGCTTCCTGAGCATGCGTGGAAGCAAAATCTTGCCAAAATCTCACGAGGGGACGCGCACATGCATGAGATTTTGGTGAGATTTTGCTTCCGCGCATGTGCGGAAGCAAAATCGCGTGAGAGGGGCACGTGGGTGCACAACATGGCGATCCGTGAGCAGCGCACCGGTAGCGAGGTAAGAGCAACCCGCCCCTGCATTGGATGACCTGTTTGAAGGCAATATAAATCCAGAAAGGTTGAGAGCCAGTTTGTCCTAGGCACTAGGCTGAAACTAGGAGATTGTGAATTGTAGTTCTACTTTAGTCATAAAAACTGGCTGGGTGACTTTGGACCAGACCCTCTCTCTCAACCAGGCATGTCAGGCTTGGGCGACAACCTGGTTGGTCAAATCCTGTCACATCCCATGAAGCAACACTTGGTTGATTTGGAAAAACAAAGTGGACCCACTTGTCAATATATTTGGGCAAATTACATATTTCACTCTAAGCATCCAATGAAGTCGGCTGCAGCTTATGAAAAATTATGCTTTTTAATAAAAATGTGTTAGTCAGAAAAGGGGCTACAAGACACCACCTGATTTTTTTGCCCCCATCAGTTAATACATTTCTTCTTCTACAAAGCAAAGGATTCTATTGAAAGCTGGAATTTCCCAAACCAGGAATCAACAAGTACCTGCCATTTGGCGCTGTGCCCGGAAGCTCAAAAAAGGCTTCTGATAAGCGGTGGGAAAGACCAATAAAAGAAATATATGGTAAGTTTATATAAATATATAAGAAGAAATATTGGCAGAGCATATGGAACAATAAAGAATTCTATTCTATTCTATTCTATTCTATTCTATTCTATTCTATTCTATTCTTTCGTTCGTTATTTATTTATTCATTCATTCATTCATTCATTCATTCATTCATTCATTCAAATGTCACTTTAGTGCAATAAAGATTCTTATCTCCCCATCTTTTGCTGGCACTGCTCTTCTTTTGTTTTTAAATCAGCCTTGCAGAATCTACTGATCCACAAACTGGTCATTCTCCCATTCATATGCAAGTACAGTGATACATCACCTTCCCACCCACCCCCACCCCAAAGAAATATAGCAATAAAGGCATATTCTTATTTGGATGCCTGTTAAGAGATAAGGGCTATAATTTACATTGAAGTGCTAAATAAATACCTTCCAATATGTAATATTACTACAGTAGCCTTTTTAAATTCCTTTTTAATTCTTATTGTTAAGTAGCCTATCAAGACAGAAGCCGCTGAAGAACATTCTGCTAACAGAAGCACCGACATTAACTGTGGGAGCTGAGGGCAAGGAAACTGATTGTGCTAGTTTGAAGAAAGCTGCAGTGGATGGACAGTTACCAATTATTTTTAAATTACAAGGACACTATATGACATTGCAATTGTGAACTGATAACATACTTGTAATCTGATAAGATATTCATGTAACTTATATGTGCATAGCCACCTCTCTTCTCTCTTCATTAACCCTAAGTCCTAGGTTAATATAGCCACTCCAGGCATCCTATGAAGTGAACTACAGTTCACAAAAGATGATGCTTTTTAAGGTGGAAAAGGTAGCAGACTCTCTCTCTCTCTCTCTCTCTCTCTCTCTCTCTCTCTCTCTCTCTCTCTCTCTCTCTCTCTCTCTCTCCCTGCTATCAATAGACATGCTGCTCCTCTTGCGATGTTCAATTAGACATCTTTATTGATTGCTTTTCAATTGCAAAGCTATTGGAGACTATAGCATCTCGGTGCATTTGGGTTTTATTCTATATATTTTGGAAATAATATCTCATTAAAAGCACGCAAAAAATCACACCAGGGATTTCTGCGGTCAAAATTCATTGCAGCAGAAATAGATCTGCAAGATGTTCACAACACAGGTTGGGAACCAGAATGTACAGAACACAAAAAAGATATTTATAAAGTGGAAAGATTTGAAGTAGATCAGAATTGTCCATGGTAGCAGAGTCATCTTAATCTCCAACAATTTTTGGAATTTTTCCAGGGAGTATCTTCTGTTGTAAATTAGTAAATGAGAAAAGCAGAGTAAATTCACACTTTCTTCATTACTTTAGTGGCATAAAGGATGGAAATATTTATTTATTTCTATTTACATCCTGTGTTTCTTTAGGAATTCAAGATAGTTTTGGTGAGGATGACTTTTCTTCACAATAACCATTCTGTGAGGTCGGCTAACCAGAGAGAGGGCAACTGGAAGCACATGAAACCGTGGTTAACTCCATTGTACAGAATTGTACTGAATAAACCAAAACTGAATGTGTCGCTGCAAACTATCATATTTTTCAGACTGTTAGATGCACTGGACTATAAGACACACCTAAATTTACAGGAAAAAAAGAAGAAAAAAACAGTTTTTGGCCTCTGCGCGTCGTGCTTTTGCCCTCCCCGGCCCCCAGAAGCACTCTGCAGTGCTCTGCACGGCCCGTTTTTGCCAAAAAATGGGCCTGTTTTTGGCCTCCCAAATCCTCCGCGTGTCACGATTTCACTCTCCCAGGCCCCCAGAAGCGCACTGCAGTGCTCCGCATTTCACCAAAAATGGGCCATGCGGAGCACTGCAGAGTGCTTCTGGGGGCTGGGGAGGGAGAAAATGTGACGTGCGGAGGGCTTGGGAGTCCCAAAATGGGTCCATTTTTTGTGAAAACGGGTCATGCAGAGTACTGCAGTGTGCTTCTGGGGGCTAGGGAGGGTGAAAATGCAACTCACAGAGGGTTCGGGAGGCCTAAAATACATGTATTTGGTCTATAAGGCGCACCTAAATTTTCACCCACTTTGGGGGGGGGGGGGAAGGTGCGTCTTATACTCCGAAAAATATGGTATGTATCAGGAATTGGCAACATTTTTACTCTAGAGCTGTAAATAAGTGTCATGAGCTCAGCTCACAGGATGGCTGAACCCAAGATTCCTCCTACGCCTATTTTTCTATGGGGTTAGAGAATTAAGGGAGAAGTTAATAGTGAAATTGGGAGGATTTCAATTTTTAAA
This sequence comes from Diadophis punctatus similis, assembly GCA_023053685.1. Classification (NCBI taxonomy): domain Eukaryota; kingdom Metazoa; phylum Chordata; class Lepidosauria; order Squamata; family Dipsadidae; genus Diadophis; species Diadophis punctatus. The sequence continues at coordinate 152,645,895 of JALIGW010000001.1, forward strand.
AAATGTTTTAAGTGGCATACCAAGAGCAATTATACAACAGAATGCAACAGTAGGATAAAAAAGCATAAATTGAAGGTTTTTAATGACCTGTCACCAAAAAAAACCCTGGCTGCCCCAGTTCTGATATACAGTATATGTATACAGCAACTGAGTTATGGTGGGTTATTTCATATTTTAAATAACAAACTACCACAAGTTTTAAGGTTGATAACTGATATCCTGAGGAGAGGGCATATTAAACCCATCTGAATTGTTAAAAATCATATTTATAACTGACTTCATCTGAACTATAACTGAAGCATTGCAATAAAGCTCTAACCTTTCACAGTTCTTCAGCAATCTGATTTTCATCAGATTCAGTAGATTTTCCATCAGCGCTATTCTATATCTGTTACATCAATGGCAGCTCTGCGTCATCAACTGCCATTTTGTAAGACAGTCTCTCCTAGAATAAAATTACCGCTGGACACTACTAGCTGTCCAAGAATGACTGGATATGGTTTAAGAAACTACTGCATGTTCGGAGTCCAATTTCTCTTCAGAAATATAATGGGGGGGAAACAAGGCATGTTTTGCTCAATTCCAAATAAACAGCACTGAAGGAGAAGTCCAGGCCACATTTCCCTCAGCTGTCTTTTTGGTCTCGGCCTGAACTATTAAATCAGAACAAATGAATTGAACTAGTATATCAACTCAGCATTCAGTCTATTTTCATCTGGTTCTGACAGATTGTATTTTAGAACATATTCCTGCTGATTGTGTGCCAGAAGCAAAGTCAGAGAAGCATCTTGTTTTTTTTCAAGTGTAAAATAATGGGATTTGTTACACATCGGGGAAAAGCTGAATTTTTTTTTCCTTATAGATTGTATCCAGAGGTGAGGGATCAGTTTGAGAACTGATGCTTGCCATGGCACAGAAGCATTTTTTTTTCTTTTTTCAGTGGGCTGATCAAGGCTTTGGCTGTCAGCAACACCCGTTCTGTCTGAACTGCATTGTCTCCAAATAGATTTCCAAGCCAAATTCAAGGTGGTTATTATTCTATTAATCAATCCCTAGGCAGTTTGGATCCTACCTATATGAAGGAATCACTACTTCATGTAGTGGCTCGGGAGTTACCCAGCCCTTTGAGGTAAACCAGCTCAGGAAATAAATGTAGCAAGAACTACCAAAATTCTTACTTCATTGTTATAGGAGGACAGAGTAACAGAATTGGGTTCATCTGATTTGACATTGTATTTTGCAGCTTGCTGTTTAGTTTGGATGAAAAAGTGGAGGCTGCTGAGAAATAGACTTTTGCGGTAAGAACATGACCTGAGATGTGGATGGCATGGATATTTGTGGTATGACGAAGTCGAAGTTAAAAAAGATTTTAAAAATCATTATGATTTTTAAATGATTTATGGTTTATGAAGAATATGGAAGTGATACAAATCCAGCTTGTGCCTGAAAATACCGTTATGGCTCTCAGCCAAAGAAGCATTTTATAGATGAGAAATTCTAGGCAAACACAAATGGCTAATTTACCATGAGATACTAGAATTCTGTCAAGGGCAATAGAAAATTAAATCAAGAGAAGAACTGGTGACAGAAGGGCAAAGTTGCCAACACTGCACGTTATGCTCGTATCACTTTTGTAATATACTATTCTTTGGCCTGTAGTGTTCCAGTAGTTTCAAGAAGCAAACATGTCTTCACCATTCCAAGAAAAACACGTAAAGTTGTTATTACCAATACAGTATAAAAAATAAATTACAAGGGAAGGAATTTTTACCATTTACCTTACAACACTTGAAACTTTTAAGCACATATTTAAGAAGTATAGCAGGTGTCAAACTTCCTTCTCCAGTAGAACTGTATATAAAAAATAAACATCCGTTGCAGTTTACTAGGTGTGGTAAGCAGCAACGTTGATATTGTACTTTCATCTTTGCAAAAGTCATTCAGGTTGTCATTGAAAAAGATCAGACTTGAACTAAAGTTAGCAGCAAATATAATTGCACAAATAATGACCCAATGCCAATAAATATACAGTAAAAACTCTTACCTATTTAACGATTTCCATTGAGAACAGGACATGATCCTTCGGGACATAATAAGATTAACCCACTACCATTTAGCAGAAGACACAGAGCTTATTGCATTGCACAATCTCCTAAGGGCATTTCAAACATTGCACAACCCCAACAGCCTCTCTGAAATTTATAAAAATCCAGTTGGTTACTCATCAAACCAATTGGTCAGCTGCACCAGAACCATAAACGCTGGTGGTTCTGTTCATCATTAAACCATCTTTCCAATCAGCCTCCATGTTTCCAGTGTCTTTCTTCCGGCTTCGAACTGAACCAGATGGATTTTCCTTCCAACAATTACCAAGCACATCTAAATTATATTAAAGTAACCAAAATACCTTTACAATCCCCAAGGCATGTCACAACTTTTGAGTACCTCTGTTTGGAAATTGAAAGTTGAAAAATTTGACATGCCCTTTAAAAATTTGACATGCCAATTCAATGGATTGCAGTCATGGGGGGGGGGGATTTATTTATTATTTTTATTTTATTTTGTGAGATTTATATACCGCCTCACAGTGCAAACAATCTCTAAGCGGTTTACACCAGTAAGCAATGTATATTTACTTTTTTATTTTTTATTTTTAACTAATTTTTTTTATTATTTTTCTTCATTAAACATCTCAATATTTTGATACAGATCTATACCCGTTTTTACAACATTGTTATATCTCGATTATGCACATTAAATCATAAATTTACAGTCTCTTCTGTCTTCATTTTCTTCTCACGTTGTCACACAGTCTTTCCACTTTTTTTTAGTCCAGTTGTACCATCTAGTCCATGTTTTGTAGTATTTGAGTTGCATTGTCCTTTGAGTTGAATAGTCAGCATGTCCATTTCAGCACATCTATATATTTTGTCCATTTGTATATTTTCTGGTGGGGTTTGATTGTCTTTCCAATATTGTGCATATGTTATTCTTGCCGCAGTTGTAATATGTAGTATTAAATATTGTATGTTTTTTGGATGTTGTTTTTCCATTATCCCCAACAGAAAAAATTCTGGGGTGAATTCCATTGTTCTCTCTGTAATTTCTTGTAACCAAGCATGCACTTTTTTCCAATAGCCCTTTGCTTCGGGACACAACCACCACGCATGAAAGAAGGTACCTACGTCTTTTTTACATTTCCAGCAAGCCGAATTCATTTTTGGGTATATTTTGGCCAATCTTGATGGAGCTAAATGCCATCTATAAAACATTTTATAATAATTCTCTTTGTATGCTGTTGACTTAGTTATTTTGCAGTTTATATTCCATGTTCTCTCCCAGTCAGCCAAGTGTATGTTGTGACCTACGTTTTTTGCCCATGCTATCATGGGTTCTTTAACAATTTCCTACATTTTATCAAATTCAGCAGATATTTATATAGTTTTGATATTATTTTTTTGTCCGGGCCAATCAAAATTTTATCCAGTTTTTGCACTTCCATATCTATACCCATACCCTCAGTATCTTTTTTGTGTCGAGTTTTTAATTGTAAGTAAGTCAACCAATCAATATTTATATTTTGTTCCGCCAATTGTTCTCTACTTTTTAATTTCCCTGTCGAATCTAATATGTTGCTATATTTTGCTGCTTTGGTTATATCAATTAAGTTCGGGTAGGTCATGGCTTCTATAATTGAAAGCCATTTGGGGATTTTCATGTAGTTCTTTTTAGTTTCGTACCATGTTTTTAGCAAAGATTTTCTAATTAGTTGTTGGTTGAAGTTAAGTTGTGGCTTAGTTCCATCTCTCCATATGTAAACATGCCATCCCATTTGTAGGTCGTGGCCCTCTAACGTTAGTATTCTTTTGTTGGTTAAATTTATCCATTCTTTTATCCACGCCAAGGATGCTGCTTTGTAGTAAAGTTTCCAGTCAGGGAGTCCTAGGCACTGTTCCCTCTAAGCTGCGCTGGTGCGCGGGCGCGCAGGCAACAACAAACTTCAGCGCAGCACTTTTCAAGTGCAGCGCACCACCCTGCGAGCACGCCCATCACCCAGCCTGCTTATGATCGCTCTATCTATTGAATGAATGTCAGCCTTTGAATGCTGTCTGGCTTTAAATTGAATGGGGTCTTAGTTCTGCGGTGGGCGGTCTCCTAATGTGTATGTGTGTGTGTGTGTAGGGGGGGAGTATAAGAGAAGGAGGGAGGAGGAGGGTGTGTGTATGTGCGCGTGCGTGCTCGGGTGGTGGGGGGAGATTTTAAAAACTTCCGGTGTGAAGCTTCTAATCCAGCACGGAGCCGTCCCCTGTGCCTCACTTGCCCCCGGGCGCCCTGCGAACGGGCTGCCTCCCTCCCCTCAGCTAGCCTTCACACCCCCGCTCCCCACCCAAATGTTGTGGCTACTCCTCGTAAATCTCCAACCTTCACACCTCCAAACAGTAGTTAAGTGTCTGGAGCGCCTGCATCTCCCTCTCTGGGACTAGTCAAAAATAGAAGGGGAGGGGGAGGAGGAGAAGAGGAGGAGGAAGAAGGCGAGGAAGAAGACGTTACCAACAGGCAACAGACTGCAAATTATGCAGACAGAAATTCTTGCCTATTGCCAGGTCACGACTCACAGTGCTTTCTTTCTCCTGGAGTCCGGGTGACCACCCCCCTCCTTCCCCTTCCCATTCAACCCGGTCTGGCCCCACCCCTGCTTTCCTTACTCCGGTCTCCCCAGTGTCTCTCTCCTCACCCCCCCCCTCAAACACCCAGCCTTGCAACTGCAAATAACTCAGTGATAAAAGATTTTTTTCCACCAACTGCAGGAGATAGTGCTAATCTTTTAATAAAAGATCCCATTACAATAGGATCTGTCTGATCTAGATCTAGAAATACAGCCATGCTAATATTAGAAGACACTAATCATGCTGAATGTAGCTGTTGGGAATCGTTCAGCATTCATGGAGGAACATTGTTTCCCATCCCTGATACAGAATTTTAACAAATGAACTTCTGTCTGCTGGAATGCAACTTTTAAAATAGTAATGTCAATCTTGCAAAGTAGAGTTATCATTTAGGAATGGAATTGGAATTGGAATAATAAATAGGAGCTGCTTCATGGCTTTACTTGATTCTTTTGTTCATTTTTTAATTTCGCTATGGCAGTCTGTCACAAACAATATTAAAACTTGAAAGCCTGTTTAACATTTCAGTCATTAACTTAGGCAAGGCAAATTTGCAAATTCCAGCAGGTGAAATTGGAGTTTGTGCTCTGAAAAAGGCCCTAAATCTGCCTTTTCCCACATTCCTTATATCCTTATACCACTGTTGGTCAGCTTTTGATCCAGTTCTACAAGGACCCTTTACCTTCTTATGTTCATATGGACAAACGGAAAAACAATAAAGAGCCATCATGGCCCACAGAAAATAAGACCTCTTTGCACATTCCAGTTTTTAGCCTGGTGCTTTAAACCTCTACACCAAACTGATTTTATTGTTATAGGGGAAGGGAAGGGAAGGAAGAAAGGGAGGGAGGGAGGAAAGGGGAAGGGAAGAAGCAAGAAGGGAGGAGGGAGGTAGGAGTAAAGGGAAAGGGAAGGGAAGGGAAGGGAAGGGAGGAAGAAGGGAGGAGGGAGGGAGGGAGGGAGGAGGAAAGGGAAAGGAAAGGGAAGGCAGCAAGAAGGGAGGAGGAAAGGGAAAGGAAGGAAGGGAGGAGGGAGGGAGGAAGGAGGAAAAGGGAAGGGAAAGGGAAGGGAAGGCAGCAAGAAGGGAGGAGGAAAGGGAAAGGAAAGGAAAGGGAAGGAAGGGAGGAGGGAGGGAGGGAGGAGGAAAGGGAAGGGAGGAGGGAGGGAGGAGGAAAGGGGAAGGAAAGGAAGGAAGGAGAAAGGAAGGAAGGGGAAGGGAAGGAAGAAAGGGAGGGAGGGAGGAAAGGGAAAGGAAAGGAAAGAAGCTTTTTCTCTAACATATTGAACATCACAATAGTGCGGGGTCCTTGGTGCTCTCTGAACTTGGTTGTTTTCTTACAGACTTTTCATTATCCAAACTAGGTAACATCATCAGTGCTAGTGGGAGTGATGATATCATATTATCTAGTTTGGGTAATGAAACGTCTGCAAGAAAACAACCGAGCGCAGAGAGCACCAAGGACCCCTCATTTCAACTCTGAGCTACAAATATTCTCCTTTATTGTAATATATTCTAGAAAAACCAGAAAGATGAAGATCTGGATGTCTGTTTTAGACCAGAGTGAAAGTTTGCATAACTGAATATTCCTTCACGTATAATATTCCCTTAAGACAGAAAACACTGATTTCGTTGTCCTCTTGGGTGACATCTGTGAAAAAAATTCAGGTGCTCAGGCATGAAAAATGTGCCGCTCAGACCATATACTTTTCCGCTCACACTGAAAAAAAATTAGAGGGAACATTGGTCCTAGGCCACCTCTGCTCTTATCATCCTGTAGATTCGTTAATTTGATTCTTGGCTTTTTGTTTTGCCATATAAATTTAGATATAATTTTATTCAAATTAGTAAAAAATTTAGTCTCTAATTCAATCGGAACTGTTTGAAATAGGTATAAAAATTTTGGCAGTAAACTCATTTTAATCGCAGCTATACGTCCTAATAATGATAACTGTAATTTTTTCCATTTTTTAAATTCTAATCTTGTTTGGTTTACTAATTTGTCATAATTGTCTTTTTTAATGGATGAACATCTGTTCGTTAGTATTATCCCTAAATGTTTAATTGTTTTGGTTGTTTGTAAGCCTAATTTCCCTTCCAATTCATCTTTTTGTTTTATTGTCATATTTTTTGTTAATAATTTAGTTTTTTGTTTATTGATTTTCAATCCTGCCGATTCTCCGTATTCCTCTATCTCTTTAATCAGTTTTTGTCCTGTTTCAATTGGTTCTTCTATAAAAAATATGAGATCATCGGCAAATGCCTGTAATTTATACTTCTGGTTTCTAATCTTTGTTCCCTTAATATCCTTATTATTTCAAATTTTGTTTAGTAGTGTTTCTAATGTTAAGATAAAGAGCAGAGGTGACATCGGACATCCCTGACATACTCCTTTAAAGATCTGGAATGATTGTGTCATGTCCCCATTTATCATAATCTTGACTGACTGGAAGGTGTAGATTGTTTCTATAATTTTTTTCAAATTTGTCACCAAATTTCATCTCTTTGATCAAACCTATCATATACTGCCAATTTACGTTGTCGAACGCTTTTTGCGCATCCATGAAAGCTAGGGCGACCTGCTTTTCTGGATGCGCTTCATAATATTCCAATATATCTAAAATGATTCTTGTATTGTTTTTTATCTGCCGCATTGGTAAAAATCCATTTTGATCCGAATAAATAATTTTATTTAGTATTTTTTTTGGTTCTTTCTGCCATAATTGTCATGAAAATTTTATCATCTGTGTTCAACAACGAAATTGGCCTGTAGTTTTGTATATGATTTTTCTCGGTACCTTCTTTCATGATCGTGGTGATATGTTTCCCTCCACGTATTTGGTATCCTAGCTCCTGTTAATGCTTCATTATATAGCTCTAATAAAATATCCTCTAGTATTGTACTCAGTTTTTTGTAATATTCCCCTGGAAACCCATCCGGTCCTGGTGTTTTATTGTTGTTTTATTTTTGAATTGCATTTTGGATTTCTTGCGTTGTAATATCCGTGTTTAACATTTCCTTTTCAATTTGCTCTATTTGCGGCATACTAATTTCCTTTAAATATTGTTATTTTATTTAATTCCACTGGGTCCTGTCTGTATAAGTCTCTATAATATTCTGTGGCAATTTCTTTTATTTTTTCATCTGAGTGTTGTATTTCCCCATTTGACATGCCCTTTAAAAATTTGACATGCCAATTCAATGGATTGCAGTCATGGGGGGGGGATTTATTTATTATTTTTATTTTATTTTGTGATATTTATATACCGCCTCACAGTGCAAGCACTCTCTAAGCGGTTTACACCAGTAAGCAATGTATATTTACATTGCCTCCAACAATCTGGGTCCTCATTTTACCTACCTCGGAAGGTTGGAACCCTGAGCCGGTGAGATTTGAACCACTGAACTGTTGATCACAGTCAGCTAAAGTAGCCTTGTAGTACTGCACTCTAACCGCTGTGCCACCTTGGCTCAATCATGATGATAAAATGGTAAGATTCCTGCTTCAAATGAACAGATGAAAGCCTAACAAACATATCTAAACAGTTATTTCTCCAGCCACAATCTTTGAAATGGAATTATTCATATATTCAGAGATCCAATCATGTTAACTGCCAGATATGAATACAGCCTCCAAACACTTAAGTGAGCCAGATTTAAGGAAGTCTGGGTATATAAATTTAAGGGAATTCTGCAGGTGCACCATTTGTTAATGCAGAACATGCAGATTCATCTATGAACATCACCCACATGACACATAATTAACACATCTCCTTTCATTCTCACCACTTCCTTCTCCTTTCAAAAGCTTAACTTCCAAACAGCAGTTTACTTCCATTAAGCCTCCTAGTACAGGTAGTCCTTGACTTATGATCACAATTGGGACCAGAATTTCTGGTTGCCAAGATCCCAAATTCTGATCACATGACCATGTGGATGCTGTGACAGTTGTAAGTGCAAGGACTGGTTGTAACTCATGTATATATGTAACTCATGTAACTATAACTTCAAACAGTGGCTAAATGAATGGTTGGAAGTTGAGGTCTACCTGTATAGAGCAAGGCATTAAATCAGGGGCCCCCAAACTTGGCAACTTTAAGACTTGTGGACTTCATCTGCCAGAATTCTGAGAGTTGAAGTTCACAAGTCTTAAAGTTGCCAAGGTTGAAGACCTCTGCATCAAATAAGTATATAAAAAAGGGGGAATTAAGTGCCCTTAATATGGAACACAAGCTAGAATTCATTTATTTATACTGAACTTTTCTAAAGATCTAGTAGTTTTTGTTGTACCAAATACTGGGAACACAATTAGTGTCAATTTTCCTTCTGTAATTTTGTTTTGAAAAGAAAGATCACTACAATTACTTCCAAAGTCAACAACATGGCAGTACAAAACTTCATTAAAAATGTATTAGCTGCAATTAAAGTGCCTGCTTTGTCATTGGCTGGACCTTAGATGTGAAGCATTCTAATTTCCTATCACAAATAGAATGTCTATAATTCTATAATTAGCTGCAGAATCTTACTGAGTTCTTAAAACTGGACTAATTAAGCAGTTTGCAACAGAAAAATCTCAAAACTCTACAGAATAAAGAAACGTGGAAATTTATGTTCAGCATCTCTTTTCTCCAGTAAGAACTGGAGGATTGACTTACATGAAAGTCAATCCTTATGAAAGGATTGACTTACAACAGTGAAAGATAACTTTTTATATCAATGGTGCTTTACTACTTATAATAGCATACTCATCATTTACCAAGATGGAAAAAGAAACTGGAGTTATCCATTATTCTCAAGGAAAAATGTTTTTTTATATATAGCAGAGATAAACCAAAAATGATTTTTGAAGTCTTACTAGATTTTTACAGCATATTGCAGAAAACTCAACTACCAGCTAAGAATGAAGCACTAATCCATGAAGGCTTTTCCTAGCATCCACATTAATAGAGCATCTTTCTTTCATGCTGATAAGAATCAATGAATGGTAACATGTATATGGGAGGACCATTTTCTCACTTCTTTTAAACATTTAGCTTGTGGTCAAGTAATTTATTTTTCTTTAGATTTATTTCTATTATATGCAGTCATTCAGGAGGCTCGAAATTCGGAGCAGGTGGCATTTTTAATCAAGTGGCATATTTATTTATTTAGCATATGGCAATGTTACATTAGCCAGGAAACTACAGTGCTATTTCAAAGTAGTTGTTTGGCTGCCAATTGCCAGTCCGTTCAAGTTCAAGCACTATCCAGAGTGCACCATAGGGGGCAGACTAACTCCACACTCATAAGACGTGATGGCATTCGGCAGCGTCATCTGGGGCTTTTCCACCACCAATGTCACTTCACATTTGGGCGTCGCATTCGGGCAGGTCCAGTACCAGTTGAATTCATACTTCCGCTTGAAGTGCCATTTTTTCCCACCGAAGATATCTATTTATCTACTTGCATGTAGCATGCTTTAAAACTGGGTTGGGTTGGCAGAAGCTGAGGCAAGTAACGGGAGCTCACTCTGCCATGCGGAGCTAGAACACGAACCACTGGACTACAGACCTTCTCCAGTATCATTAAGCCACTGAGCAACCGCACCTCTCTAGTGCCATGATTAAGAGATAATTCAACTGTCACTGGCTCAATATAATCACTTCGGCTAGATAGATATATTGCAAGAGTTTACAAAACATTATGAATTCAAACTTCAAATGTGAAACATCTCATTTTAAGTTTAAAATAGCTACTTCAAATTTGAAATGAGCTGTTTCAACATTACAGGAATTATTTCTGATGGTGTTCTGGTTACTCCAAAAGTGTTCCAAACTAAAAACCACCATTTTGGTATCAATTAGTGTCAAGCTTGAAATACTTCCAGTAGTGTATGATAGAAACAATACTTCTTGAGAAGAGACTATTGTGAATTTGAAATATTTTGTACAATTACATAGTACTGTCTCTAATCCAGCATGGGATAATTTCATTATTCAGTATTGTAGCGTTTTGTGCAATTGAATACAGTAAATAAAACAGTAACTTACCTTATTCACAAGGCACATTTACTACCAAAAATTCAACCTCCCATTCACCCCAATATCTGAACTTTCAAACAATCTGAAGGTTAAAGGTGTTTCAGGAGTATTTATATACACGTTTTAAATACATGTTTGTGTACAAACCTGTACAATTCAAAGCTCTTTTACACCTGAAATGTCAGTTTTGCTAAATCAAATTATGTCATTCAAAATATACCGTATTTAAATATATTACTGTATTTGTAAGTCATTACTGTCAATGTAACACAGAATTACATAGTAAATTCTGTGCTAATAAAGAACAGAATTACACCAGCACTCACCAGTTAACACTTCTAGAAATAGAAGCCTGACAATATTATCTAGTATACAACACTTTGCTGAGTGTAAAACATAAAGTGAACAGTGAGGTAATTCGGTTACCTTGCTTCTGTTATTACAATCTAACACTGCCATATGGACATTTTCTCCACATGAACATTCTATGCAGTTGAAGGAATAAGGTAGTCATTCCATCTTGTTTTGTTGCACTTGTAATATTTATCAGTTTAGCTACAACATATTTGCAGCACTTAAAGTGGTTTAACTACAAATTCATGGTTTGCAGAACCTCTGTGCTTCAGCAGCAAAGAAGAGAGACAAAAGGAAATTAAGGACAGCATACAGCAAAAGGAACTGCAAAGTAACTATTGTCCAGAACAATCTGTGAATGTGGTCACCATGTTTCCTCGGCGCTGTGTCACAGTTCTGCAGTGCTTACTAGAGCCATGAAATTGGTTTCCAGTCTGCATTGTTTGCCGCTGTGTGTTATCAAACCCATTAAATGAAAACATATTTTCCATATCTTCAAACATGTCATCAAACAGTCCCCCTCCAAAATTAAATTCTGGAAAAGCATGTCTTTGTCTGCTCTCAGCCTCCTGTTGACTATGAAAATGATTTTCAAAATCTTTCTTTGCATTGGGATTATCACCAAAGAAATCAAAGTCTTTAAGGAAGCGATCAAAGTCAAAGTTAAATGAGTGCTGAAAGGGGTTTCCGTTCATCCGTCGTCCATCTGTATTTCCAAACTGGTCATATTCTCTGCGTTTATTTTCATCAGATAAAACTTCATATGCTGTAAAAATAAAGCAAGAAGTTGTTTTAAAATCATGTAAAGACATACTGTACATGACAGGTCTTTACATACATAATGGTGCCTTGGTCAATTCAACTTTAAGAATTCTCAGGTAAAAGAGGCAGAGCTAAGGATTTGAAAGAATAGATCAACCTTTCTCAACTCAAAATATGTGACAGATCATGACTGAAATTTCTTTTTAGCTTCTTTCGCTGCGGGATGCTAGCCCTTGCAGTGGTGGGAATTCTTATGTGCTGAAACTTAGCTGCCCATCTTCTATGAACTATAGATACAATCTTCTTATGCAGGGCTTTTCTGAGATCTGAGGCTTTATTTCCAGGGTTCCTCCAGAGTAAAAAAAGAATGAGAAAGGGTGGACTGGATAGTTGCTATACTGTATGCTCATCAATAATAATAGAATTATCAAAGAGCCAGAATCAGATCAATTGGTCTACCTTTACAGTAATGTCTATTGGCTAGCAAGGGTCCTCCATAGTACAGAATATATTTTTTCCGTACTACTTGCAGAATTTTTCTATGAAATAAAACTGGAATGGCTAAACTCTTCTTGTAACCTTAGTGGTTAAGGCAGTGATGGCGAATTTATGACATGCGTGCCACAGGTGGCACATGGAGCCATATCTGAGGGCACGTGAGGCGTTGCCCTATGTCAGCTCCAGCGCGCATATGCGTGCTGTCCAGCTGATTTTTGATCTTCTTTTCGGCCGTTTTCGCTCTCCCCACGGCGAAAACGGGCCAACCAGAAGTTCACTTGTGTGCTTACCCTCAGCTTCCTTTTCGCTGTCAGAGGTCTTCAGGAACTTCTTCGGCTTTGGACAGTTGCAGCCAGGCCTCGCAAACCTTGGCCCATTTCTTCTGCAGCCGGGAAGGCTTTCCTGAAGGCCTCTGTAGCCGATAACAGAGCTCTGGATCGATCTGGAGCTCTGTTATCAGCTACAGAGGCCTTCAGGAAAGCCTTCCCGGCTGCAGAAGAAATGGGCCAAAATGTGCGAGGCCTGGTTGCAACTATCTGAAAGTAAATAGTAGGGCAGCTCCACTTCCTTTCGTTTCCGAACTTCCAATTCCATTTTTCGCCGTCCCCAGGCTTCAGGAGGCTTTCCTGAACCCTGGGGAAAGCGAAAAACAGCCCAACGGGCCTACTGGAAGTCAGGAGGCTTCAGTGAGGCCTGTGCGCATGCGTGGGGGGGCAGCGTGGGGGGTTTGTGCGCATGCACAGGGCATTGCATTATGGGTGTGGGCTCATGCACGCCTGCTATTGCACGCACGCATACCCTTTTGGCACCCGAGTCGAAAAAGGTTGGCCATCACTGGGTTAAGGTATTAGATTAGGAGTGGTGACAGCTAGGTTCAAACACAAGTTTAGTTTACACCGTCATATTCTCCCAATCCAATCTACTTCAGAGGATTGTTGCTATGAGGAAAAATAGGCCTTGTACTGCATTTGTGTCTAAGCAAACAATAAAATACTCTTGAGTTTTCAAAATATTCAAAGCTTCTCTAAATTTTTATGTTTAACTCTCCCTGCGACCATTCTCATTTTACATACATATTTTTATTGCAATGGTTTTTATCTATGGCTATAACAATTTGTGGAAATAGTTCTAAAAAGAATATCCACAATAGAAACATATGCAAAGTATATTCCAAATATAATTAGAGTGATAATGATGGTGTGAAGTACCTTTATTCCTAAAAGAGGAAATTAAGATTTATGTTCATCTATTGCTACCTTTGAATAGGAAAAGGATGCAGATCCTGCATAAGTAGCAACGTTACCTAAACCAGGGAATTTCTACAAATAAAATAAATATATCTAATCCTATTCTTCTACTCTATAGAAGAAAAGGATAGTTAATTTTTAGCAGAACTTAACTTACCTTCTGCAATTTCCCGGAATTTTGCTTCTGCTTCAGGACTTTTATTTTTGTCTGGATGATATTTCATTGCTAGTTTATGAAATGCTTTTTTAATCTGGCGCTCAGATGCACTTTTCGGAACTCCTAGAATGTCATAATAACTCTCCGCAGCCAGTATTATTTCTGTTATCATTAAAATGCTGAGTGCAAATAAGAAAATTGATTGTGTAGTAGCCATTGTAGGACTCCTAAAGAAAAAGAAAATATCAGAATGATTCTTCTGTTTTAACTTCTTATCCAACTATTTCTCTATCATGTGTTGGAAGGAATTCATTCCTGATTCCTTATTTTCTGCTAATATTTTAGACATTACGGAGTTCAAAGGACTGACATATTTGTTTTCACAAAAACAGGGAAGCTTTTTCATCATCATACTTACTTCTCATAAGCTCAAATTTCAGAATGATTTTTAAAAATTGTTAAAAATAATTATTTCCCAAACATTGCCATTAAAATAAGTCAACTTTCACTATGATAGGATTATTTTACTTATAGCCTAAATGGAATGAACATATTTTAACTTTCTTGATGTCTATAATAGTTTCTCAATAACTAAAAGATTTCCTATAATTTTTCCATTCCTATTAAAAACAATTATCTTAAAAGTATTTTCACATAAGAAGCAGAGTCAAAGAAATACCATATGACTTCAGCATATTAACTTAGAACATGTAACACTACTTTAATTAAAAATCAGAGACAGAAAGAGCTGATAAAAGTTATTGTCAATCTTCTGGCTTTGTTGTAAGAAGAAATGCTGCTACTTCAATAGAAATGTGAGATAACTGATTTTACAATTATCTTTACCTCTCTCTATATGTACTCTATGATATTCCAGCAGCATCTTTTTCCTTAAATTAACAGAATTAAACTTGTAAAAGTTTAAAGGGGGAATTCTAGAATTTTACTTTTTAGTCATTTATTTCTAATCTACAAATTAGAAGTTCTCAAATACTGCTTTGTTGAGTTTAATTTTAAGACAAAAATATTATTTTTCCTCCCAGTATTGTTATGTTTTGCTTTCTTATACAAATAGACTCCCTTTATCAAAGCAGCATATTTTTGAATTGCCACACAACTAATCTGAGTTTATGGAATAAAGCAGAACAATGATATAAATCACTGATATAAAAATGAAGCTGTTTTAACTGTTTTGTTCTTTAGAATTGTCAACATGCTTTGAGGTAAAGACTTGTTAATTACAACTTTAATCTGTACACAGGCACGTATCTTCATCAATACCATGCTTATTTACAATACATGCAAATTACTGCATATGCCTACACATGTCTGTTTTTTAATTTTGTTGCCAGTAAGGAGACCTCAGTTGGCAAGACTGAAGCAAACAAGTTGCCTCTTTATCAGTGTTTCCCTCCTCCTTTCTACCAGGGCCCTCTTGAGACAAAGTACTGAATGCACAAATTAGAGAAGAACTCTAGTTATAAAGATACCATGGTCTATTGAAATTCTTTTCACACTTTTCCATTGTTAATGTTCTGCCATTTAATGCGAATGGATGATGCCAACCTAATAGTAGACAGAACTACTGAACATCTTATTCATATAAAACATGGAATTAAGACTGTGATTTCTTTGAGTATCCATGTGATTACTTTACACTGAGTAATAATGAAAGCAGGCAACCTGTTTCAATTAAATATAACATAAAATCTGCTTGGATTTAGAAATATACATTTTGGAGACAGCAAATAATTATGGTCATCGTGTCCTTAGGAATGAGTGATAACAGCTGAGTTGTCTTAATACTCCAATCAGGTTCAATCAAATATTGAGGTTGCAATGATTTTGAGTAATTATCATTACAACAAAGATAGGGTTGGGGATTGTTTTTGTGGTGAGAGATAACTTTTTTTGGTTATCTATACCCTACATTAAAACATACATAAGTAAAACCCTGCATGTTTCTTATTTCAAAAGATCAAGCATTCTAATTTTATACACTTTATGGAGGAGCTTCTATACTGCTTCTATACAGCATCTTTCTATCAAAGGATTCTTGGGGACATATTTATGCATTTTTGTCTGCAATTATTTGTTAGATACGAGATTCTTAAAATGTTCTAAAACAACCTAAAGCTTTGTGTCTATGGAGATTCTCAGTCATCCAGGTCACAGTTGTCCCAAAGGTGCTTTTTCAAGAGGCAACTGGACTTTCTGGTTTTTCTTTGAAGACCTTTCGCTTCTCATGCAAGAAGCTTCTTCAGCTCTGAAGCAAAACATCTTCAAAGAAAAACCAGAAAGTCCAGTTGCCTCTTGAAAAAACACCTTTGGGACAAGCTAAAGCTTTGTTATCAAGTCAACAAGAAAAAGAGGATCACAAGGAAAGAGGAAATCAAGCATATTCAAGAACTTTTTAAAGTTTCAAATCTTGGGAATGTTAACAAATATACAATAGTATACATACACATATGGAAATTGGCCTCTGAAGAGAGAAGCCAAGGGAGGGTTGAATGATGCAAGTAGTGTTGTAACACATGTCCTATCTCTTTTTCACACCACAACACTGAATACATGCCCCAAAGGGGCAGGGCCTACAGTACAATGCTGTTGCACATCACACTTTAGTAATCTAGGCAAAATACACAGCATCTGTTCACTTCCACCAATGGAAGACTAGACTAGTGTGATTCATCTGAAAACAGTTTAATCAGCAAAAGCATAATGGCTCTAGATACCTATGAGGACTGACAGAGCAAGCAACAATCAGAACATCAGAGTTCAATATTTTAAATATAATGCAATATTCAGGATAAACATAAACTGAATCACTATTTTGACTGTCTTATCTATAAAACTCAAACTACCAAGATCTCAAAATTGTTCATTGAATCAAATAAAGATCATACACCATCATGAAAAATGTTTCATACCATAGTTCAAAGTTTAAACCTATACAGCATTCTATTTTTTAAAAAAACAGAATATTAAAGCAACTGAAGTTGCAAGAAAGCTTTCCCAGTCTTATTTATAACAGAAACAAGAACTCAATGGACAGTTTAGTGTAAGCGTATCTATGAACTTCCAGAAATCCATATATAATATGGAGCTGGCAGACAAATGATTATAAAGGTGGCATCACTCCAGCTTTCCTAGGTCATAAAAGGCTCATAAAGAACAGAAAAGTTCAAAGGACAATGTATATACATCATGTAATAGATGAAAATACATGCCGCTGAAGACCTTCTACATTCCAAATCACTGATCTCATTATTTTTACTACTGGCTCAACCTGTGGCTTAAACAAAACTACTGATTTAATTACATTTATTTGATGTGATGCATTACATTACCTGTGAACTTTTAAAGTAATATTTTAAAAGAAAGCATTTTCCTCTTACCTTTAACTAGCTTTAACTAGTTAGCCATCATCTGTCCCCATAGACAGAATATGTGGGAAAACTTGACTTGAGAGACCAAAATGCTATTTCTTCCTCCCCACCAAAAAGAAAAAGAAAAGAAACCGAAACCGAGCCTGAAAAACGAAGCATTTTCTGCCAGAGAGAAAGCTAGTTTCGATAGCTTCTCTTGGTCGGGTATTGAGTTTTAGCCTAAAGCTCTTGGTAACACCATTTTTCCTTTAACCTTCGTGCCTTAATATATATATATATATATTAAGTGCATATATAGTGCATATATAGTGCATATATATATATATATATATATATATATATATGTATAGGAATTTTTTTTGCTGATATATATATATATATATATATATATATATATATATATATATATATATATATATATATATATATATATATATATATATATATATATATATATATATATATATATATATATATATATATATATATATATATATATATATATATATATATATATATTACCGTAGGTTAAAGGAAAAATGGTGTTACCAAGAGATCTAGGCTAAAACTCCATACCCGACCAAGAGAAGCTTATATATACTTAATTATATATACTTAACACCAGCCATCAGTCCCGAGGTAGGAGATAGATAGGATAGATAAGATAGATTAGATAAAATAGATAAGATGGGATAGATAAGGGATAGATAAGATAGATAGGATAGATAAGATGGATAAGAGGATAGATTAGATAGGATAAGATAGATAGGATGGACAGGATAGATAGGATAGATAGAGTTAAGTATGACTAGCAATATAGGCAGCGGACTCTGAGCACATACAGAGTTCCTTTTCCTCACCCCCTAACTGACGGCGTTTCCCTTCCTCACGTATTTATAAGGAGAGAGAAAGACAAAGGACACATCAAGAAGAGGTATTGTGACGTGTCGGCTGCCGAAATGAGCCCAGAGGTCGGGAAACTCGGGTTCAAATCCCCATTTAGCAAGCGTCTCTCCGCTGCTTGGCCCGCTGCGAGGGGCGAAAGATGAAGAAGCGCCCAAACCCCGGTAACCCCCAGCAAGCTGCCCTCCCCCCGACTGCCCCGTCATCTCTTCAACTCACCGGCCGCCGGTCTCGCCCCGCAATCCCTGAGTCGAACCCGTCCGGGCTGCCTTATAACCTCGGCGCGCCAAGCCAAGAACGACGGTCCTACACGAAGCGCTTTCCGATTGGCCGCCGGCCGTCACGTGTCCCGCCCGCTTTGATGCACGTGGAAGGCTGTTGTGGCCTCGCGCAACTGACGGATTCCCCGCCCCCCGCCGAACGCTCGCCCTTTCCGGCTGGAAAGAGAAAGGGGCACAAAATGGAAGGAGGAGGGCCATAAAAATCCCGGAAACGGAAGTGCAAGAGAATTACTCTAAGGGAGGGTGAGCAATCGCAGGAGGCACCGTCAGCAGGGACCGTCTGGGACGGTTAATTGCTGGCCGCCGCGGAGTCTTTGCCATGCCTCGGTACTGTGCGGCTACTTGTTGCAGGAACCGAGCGGGACACAGCGCCCGAGATCAGCGAAAGCTCAGCTTTTACCCGTGAGTGCCGCGGCCAGGGAGACTGGAGGGAATCTCTCGCATCCCCGACATAAATACTCCCATGTTGGCATGGAAATAGGTTCCACGAATAAGGTGGAGGGGCATTTTTCAATGGTGTTTCCTTGGAAGTAAAGCTTACTGATTTAGGGAGTGTGCATCGTAGCAATTGTTGGGGGAAGACACAGCAGTACAAGCGTGTGCTACTTCAAAATTTGTCAATAAGCAGATTCCTTTAATCATAGCAAATAGTTACTGTCAACACCTACCCATAGCGCCAGTAAGGTTATATTTGCTTTAAAAAAAAAATTCTATCCCAATCTGATGGCTTCCAAATGCCTTATAATTTCTGTAACTCCCTAGCAGACAGTTTCAGAATATATACTGAGTTAGTAAACTTCTGTTCTTTGGGATATGGGGTAAGAGTATTCAATTGAAGCGTCAACTAACTGAAGGAGGGCAGAACGTCTCTAATTCACCCTGTTTCTGATTAAAAATCCCTACAAATTTCTACCTCTGATATTTAATTTGGGAGCTTGATTATGTGCCATCAAATTGGTGCCGACTGGTTAGTGACCATGTAAATTTTCTGTAGGAGAATCTGTCCCCAACCTGTCCTTCAAGACCTTCCAATAGTTTCTCCGGTGCCTCTGAATCCCTCCACTTTGTTCATCTTCCTCTTCCCCCCCCCCATCTTTTCCAGTGTTGGAGCCTTTTCCAAAGAGCTCCATATTCATGTAATGTATCCAAATTCATTTGTGCCTTGAATGAGAACTCTGGGATCATCCATTTGTTTGTTTTCTTAACTATCCTCAGCAGTCCTATCCACAACCAACATTAAAAGGTGTCGTTACTGTTTCTCGCTTCTTCATTGACTAACTTTCTTTTCACAGGGAGAACCATTCCCTGTACAATTATTTATAGGTATAGACATGGCAAATGAATATTTTTTCCAAGGCCGCCATTGCTGCTCTCCAAAATGCTAATGTCCAATTCCAGCCCATTTCAATCCTTAGATCTCAGGGTATACAGGTAATCCTTGACTTACGGTCACAATTGAGCCCAAAATTTCTGTTGCTAACCGAAACATTTGTTAAATGAATTATGCCCCATTTTACAGCCTTTGTTGCCACAGTTGTTAAGTGAATCACTGCAGTTTTTAAGTTTGTGTCACAGTTGTTGAGTAGATTTGGCTTCCCCATTGACTTTGCTTGTCAGAAGGTTGCAGAAGTGATCACATGACCCAGGGAATCTGCAACCGTCATAAATATGAGTCAGTTGCCAAGCATTTGAATTTTGATCATGTGACCATGGGGATGCTGCAATGGTCATGAGTGTGAAAAATGGTCATAAGTCACTTTTTTCAGTACTGTTCTAACTTTGAACAGTCATTAAATGAACTGTTGTAAGTCGAGGACTACCTGTAATTGGTTCATTTCATCCTTCACTCTGCTGAGATTTCCCATGTTTGTGCTGCTTATTTTTCATCTTTCCACTATGATTTTGTTGTTGCAGCTTCATATTTTATTTTATTTTTGCATGGCAGCATCCTCATATTATTTGTTTAACCAACTTTTCATTCTGCTTCTTTGTCCCTTCCCTTTCTTTCACAAAATCTTTCAGTTTATATAAAAAAATTTTCATATTTTTTTATATTTTTCAGTTGGACTAGTATTACTTAGCCTTCCTCCCTTGTTTATTTATCCCTGCTACAAATCATTCGTTTGGTTTATTGCATCAGATAATTGTAAGTGATGTAGTTGTGCAGGTCTCTCTTTTATCTTGGCAAGCCTTATTTGTCTCCCCATTGTCCAAGATCTATTTTGATAGATTTTATTACTGTTTGCTAATGTCACAGACTGAGGATGAACAAACAGGATCTCAGCCAAACTTGAATTCCTACAAGCTTTCTAAAGGTATTGGAAGTGTCTAACTGCTACAGTCAGAGCTACAGTAACAGCTACAGTCAGAGAACCATAAGACTTCAAAACTGCATTATGAAATTTGGCATGCTTAATTTCCCTCTGGTTGTTTGTAGATGTTATCCTTTCTAGTGAAAAGCAAAAATGTTTTGCCCTCTTTAAAAAAACTATGCTTTAAAATAGTATAATGTACTATATCCTTTTGTGTTCTGCTATATCCAGTATCAGTGTTAAGCTACATAGTGGGAAGACAAAGCTGTTATCACACTTGAATTGGGAATGAGAGTTGAAGTAAGATGTTTTTAGATGCAGCTCCCTGTCTGATGTTGCACAATTTTCACATAAATGATTGGAAGGGTCATAAGTTTATTTATTGTGTGTAGAACAGAAGAAGAATCTGTTTGGTAAAGCAAATACAAGCTGAGAAAACACTCAACTAAGTATTCTTACTTGGAACAGCTAAACTAATGTAGAAGAAATATATTATCACAACACTAGAAATATTAAAGAGCTATCACCTGTTACTTGAACCAGAGTCAACCATTAGTGTTGGGGAGAAGGGGATACAAAAGCAACTTTGCAATCTCACAGGGTCCACTTTCTGAATTTCATACATGTGTACTTGACCGAATGCCAATCAAAAGAAGTGGAGTTTATGGTACAATGTTGTTTCCACTTTGAAACAATATTAGATCCTACCTGTTTCCCCCCAAATAAGACATCCCCTGATAATAAGCCCAATTGGGCTTTTGAGTGCATGGCAATAAGCCAAGCACTTATTTCAGGGTTCAAAACAATATAAGACAGGGTCTTATTTTCGGGGAAACATGGTATAGATGCCTCTACTTGGAATACTTGCTCCCAGACTTATTTATGTTTGTTCTGCTTACAGTACGAATGCAAATTAAATTCTAGCAATGCATTTCTTGTACAAGAGCCTATTCATGAAAACAGTGTCTTAACCACATAATATGACAGACATGTCTGCTTATGTAACATGTTTAGCAAGTAGTGGAGCAAGAGAGGATATAGAGAAGTAGTTGTAAGGGCTGGCAGTCTAAAAGACTCCTCCCCACCACAATAATTAAGTGCAATAAACAGTCAATTGTTAGATAATATTAAATATATTCATTTATATCAGCAGATAGAAGCTTGTAAATTACTGTCATAGATTATATAATCTTGATTATCTGTATATAAATTAAATAATAACTGTGTAACTAATAATTACCATAGATATATCTAGTTAACATATTTGTTTTGTTCAGTAAACAAATGCGGCACATTAATTCATAGCTGTGCCATTGAAATTAATTCCTTGTGGGGGGGAAATAAACTAGCTAAGACAAGTTAAAATTAGTTAAGAAAGCTAACAGACTAGTTTATTATGAGCAAAAAAAAATATTGAACTGTATCATACTTCAGAATAATTGGTGAAGTAAGTTGAAATTTTGATTGGTTGGCTTGCTATAATACTAGATACCATATTTTTCGGACTATAAGATGCACTTTTTTGTCTCCCAAAAGGGAGTGAAAATGTCTGTACGTCTTATAGACCAAATATTGCCAAAGCCCTGGCCACCCACCGGCCATTTTTGAGCCTCCACATGCCCCATTTTGGGGCCTTTTTCGGCCTTTTTTCAGCCCTTTTTGGGGGGCTTTTTTTTGGTTCATTTTTAAGGCTTTTTCGGCCTGTTTTTGAGGCTTTTTTCGGCCCATTTTTTCCAAAACAACTGGACTGAAAAAAAGCCTCAAAAACGGGCTGGAGAAAGCCTCAAAAATGGGCCAAAAGCCTTGAAAACGGACTGGAAAAAGCCTCAAAATCAGGCCAAACAAATCCTCAAAATCAGGCTGAAAAAAGCCTTGAAAACGGGCCAAAAAAATGGGCTGAAAAACACCTCAAAAATGAGCTGGAAAAAGCCTCAAAATTGGGCCGGAAAAAGCCTTGAAAACGGCCTGGAAAAAAGCCTCAAAAACAGCCCGGGAAAAGCCTCAGAAATGGCCCGGAAAAAGCCTCAAAAACAGCCTGGAAAAAGCCTCAAAAATGGATCAGAAAAAGTCACAAAATCGGGCCAAAAAGCCTCGAAAACGGGCAGAAAAAGGCTGGAAAAGGCCCCCAAAATGGGGCACACGGAGGCCAAAAACTTTTTGTTGTTTTCCTCTTCAAAATTTAGGTGTGTCTTATAGTCTGAAAAATACGGTATATATGTATAATTTTGTAGTAAACAAAGAAAAAAGGAGAGGGGGGGGCTATACAAGAGATTTCATAAAGTATGTAAATGCAAAGGAAGCAACTGTTTCCAAGGCATCAAAATAGGCACATCTTTTTCAAGGCTTGCACAGCTGCTTTGAAAATTATTCCCAGTGGGCAGTGTCTGCACATGCATCTACAGACAATATTTATTCTGGGCCTTCTAGCATAGTGAAGTGATCCATGGTCAGTTTTCAGACAAGCTTCATGAGCCTTTGAAAAATCACGGCTAATTAAAACTAATTTAACTTTTTCTTAAAAGCAAATAAAAACCATACATTCCCCTTATTAACATAAATGATACATTAAAGTTTGTTATTCCAAACATAGCATTAATAACAGTTGTCTGATCTAGAGCCTTCTATGATTTATAAAATGGGGTACCAGTTTACGTAACAGTGCCGCATTTCATATTTCCAAAATTCCAACAAATATGTACCGTAATTCTAACAAATATGTAATTTCAATTGCACTAACAGCATCAAAATCTAAGTAATGCACTGACTAAATTGACAGTAAATTTCCCCACTATCTGGGTAAGTTCAGTTTAAAATCTACAAAGATTTATTTAATTTAATACTCATATTTTCAAAGGCCCAGTTTAACCAGAAAATTACCTTTTAAATTTTGCATTATTCTCTCCTGTAAAATGGCTGAAAAAGTATCCCAATCTTTAGTATTAAATGAAGGTATTAACAAGAGCCCTTATTACTTGGCTAAGTGTTCACTGGGTTCAGTTAGTAACTTTTAAGCTGAGCTGAGCAGGAACTGAATTCTGAAATTCATTGTTACAGTCAGTAATCAGAATTGAATGCTGTGTGTGTGATTTAAAATAGTAAGATCTGGTAAAATATAAACCAGCCTTGAAATTAAATGCAGATGAATCACATTTATCTCATTGAAATAAATATTGAAAGAAGTTCCGGACAATCTGTTAAAGTCTTTTTTCATATGTGTCAGAATGGATGAGTTTATACTTACTGCTTGAAAAAAAGCTTTCTAGGAAACTTAAACTGCAATAAGCAAAGAAATGAAAACATAACATTGACCTCCAGTGTCTCCGAAGAAGCTTCTCGGATGAGAAGCAAAATGTCTTCAAAGAAAAAACAAGAAAGTCCAGTTGCCTCTTATTTATTTGTGAGTTTTTATTTGTGAGTTTTTTGAAAAAAAAAAACCGGCTTTGGGATTGACCCCCAGTCACTAAATATGTTAAAAATATTGATGAGGAGCCGAGGTGGCGCAGTGGTTAAAAGCAGCACTGCAACCTTCAGCTGATTGCTAGTTCAGCAGTTCAGCTGTTCAAATCTCACCAGGCTCAAGGTTGACTCAGCCTTCCATCCGTCCGAGGTGGGTAAAATGAGGACCCAGATTGTTGGGGGCAATATGCTGAACTCTGTAAACCGCTTAAATAGGGCTGTAAAGCACTATGAAGCGGTATATAAGTCTAAGTGCTATTGCTATGAGGTCCAATGGCATCTGACTTATTCCAATTTATGAGCAACCAGACAGAATGCAACTCTGTCATATAACAAATCAGGGGCTTTATAGATTTTGATTGATTTCCCCATGATGACTTTATAGCCTAGAGAAAGATATAAAGGCTTGAGAGGCCGTAATATTTTTTTTAGTTAAAATGGCTTTCCTGTGAATTTCAGAGGAGAATGTTCTTGCATCTTGAATACAGAAGTTTGTTTTCTCCAATCTTCGGTAAATTGGAACGAATCAGATTTGATGCCTTTGAGTTCTAGTAATAATCTCAATGTATATAAGATTGAAATTTTAAGTGATTCTTTTCTTCATCAAAGCATGCCTGTTACAGGAATTGTTCTCAGTTGGTAGTGGCAGTGAAGCAGCTGTGTGTGTTCATAACTGACAATGGGGAAAGTCTTCAAACCAAGTGCATGAAGCCTTCCAGAGGACATGGCTGTTTTAAGGGCTGCTTTGTTTTGAACCACATGCTTGTCATGTACTCTTTCCCAGGGCTTTAGTGCTAAGTATGACATGCTTTATAATTTAGCCTCAATAAAAGATATCACTTAATTGAAGCATTCTCTCTCTCTCTCTCTCTTTCTCTCTCTCATATTCTTTGAAGCAGATTTCCTCTTCATGATAAAGAAAGATTAGAGAAATGGTTACGGAATATGAAGCGTGACACTTGGACTCCTAGTAAGCATCAGGTCCTCTGCAGTGACCATTTTACATCAGATTCTCTAGATGTGCGATGGGGTATTCGATATTTGAAGACAACTGCAGTGCCAACTATTTTTTCATCCTCTCAAAACCAGGTAAAATGTTAAATTGCATGTGAAAAATAACACAAAGGATGAGTAAATGCAATTGGTTTGAGTTGTAAGTAAAATGAACAGTGCTAAACCAAAAAAGAAAACAGAACATAACTTGTGTCAGTGGCAATTAGAATATATCTTCTATTTTAATATTGTCCAAATTCTTAATTCATTTGTACATTTTCTGTTTACTATTGAGAAGAAGGATTTATGGCATGCCATTATGATTGTTTGAAGCCTCTGCAGTCTACTCATGCAATTAAATTGAGTTTTGTACTGATCAACCGTGGGTTAACAAAAAACCCTCCACTATAAGTTTATGGAACATAAACCATAATATGCTTCATTTCCATTAGACAAACAAATGGTATAGTACGTTGTACAAAAACCCAGAGAGTTTTTCTATTAGTTGATCTGAATAGAAGAAAAATCAATACATTCAAATTTTAATTTAAACATCATTTGCTTTAGAATATATCTAACCATTAAGACATGATTACTAAAAATAGCATATAGTTCACTGAAATGAAAGCTATTTATGTGCTAATCTTAACATACCAGTAGAGGTGGCTAAACAAATGGGCTCTTTATACATTGGCATCTGGAAAAAATAATTACAATTTCAAATTTGATTGATAATATGTTACCGATATGCTGAGTTGCTCACTTAATGCTTCATTTTCTATGGTAGTGGGACAACTTATACAATTCACAAAAGTATCTGATTGGTCTAGGTTGGGTGTCTGCAACCTACAGCTCCGGAGACGCATGTGGCTCTTTTGTCCCCCTGCTGTGGCTCCCTGTCAGCTGAACCCACCACTGGCTGGCCCCTCCCCTCCCAGTCACTCCTCGCCTGGCCTGAGAAGGGCAATGGCGGGGGATGGAGACTTGCTCCATATTCCAGAGCGGGAGCAAAGCACCCTTGTACTTGCCATATCTCACGGGTGCTTCTTCGAGCCCTTGTTGGTGCTGCGCGCACCTCAGTCGCTCGGGGAGATGTGCGACTTGCTCTCTGCCCCGAGACACTGGCCCGATCCAGCTGCGGCTGATGCTCCGCGTCGTAATGGGTTCCAGGAGGAGGAGGGGACGGCATCTTCCCCATTGTAAAGCATGCTAAATTTAACTGCGAGAGCTGTGGGCAGGCTATGGAGGTGGCAACAGCAGCGGTGTCAGCCACAGCCAGGCCAGTGTCTTGGAGCAGAAAGCAAGTCATGAGTCTCCCCGAGCTACCGAGGTGCACGCAGCACCAACAAGGGCCGGAAGATGCGCCTGCAAGATATGGCAAGTACAGGGGTGCTTCGCTCCCATTCTGGAATATGGAGCGAGTCTCTATCACCCGCCGTCGCCCTTACCTTCTCAGGCCAGGCGAAGAGTGACTGGGAGGGCGAGGGGTGGGGCCAGCCAGTGGTGGGTTCAGCCTACAAGGAGCCACAGCAGGGAGACGAAAGAGCTTCATTTATCTGGGAACCTACAATGACTCTTGATTTAAATCATATGGTAAAAAGCACCCAAAGAAGAAGAAAGAACATCATCAGCAAAAAGCAAAAAAAAAAAAAAAAAAAAAACCCCACCCCAACCTCACCTGTTTTTGGAAATGGTTCAAGAGGGAACACACACACACATATGAGAGAGAGAGAGAGAGAGAGACAGACAGACAGACAGACAGACAGACAGAGAGAAACAGGGAGGGAGAAAGAGAGAGAGAGTGAAAGAGAGAGAGAGACAGAGGGAGACACAGAGAGAATGATACCTGTTTCCCACAGAAAAGAAAACTCCAGGAGCCACAAAACCTGGGTAGGTGTGGCTGGGGCGTCATGTGGGAGTGAGTGACATCGAGTTGGCCACACCCATTCAGCTTTTTTGGCTCCCGGTGTTTTCTTTTCTGTGGGAAACGGGTCCAAATGGCTCTTTGAGTCTTTAAGGTTGCAGACCCCTAGTCTAGGTGCAACTGCCCAGGTCTGTGACGCTTCAAAGAGAAGTTTTAGTCCAGACTTCATTGAAGCAAAACACTTCTTTAAAACTCTTCATACTTTTTGCCATCCAGATCTATTTTGCATGAAGCTCAATTATAGCGGGGTGGTGGGGGTGGGGAGCGACGATGACATGCTGCAGAACTGGCAGATTTTGTTGTGAATAGAAAAAAAAGCATCTTGGAAACTTTCCTATCATGCGGCATTGTTTGCAAAAACCATCTGGATCTCACACTCAGTTAACTGAACCTCACCATCATGGTACAAAGTTTAAAGTGTGACACATTCATATACACTCATAGCAATGGTTCAATTCCTCTTGACATTCACAATATCGTTTTCAAACATGCTTATGCACAGCATGTTATCTGTAGCCACCACTTAGGAAAGACACATGTTCACATAACTGATAACGATTATTGCATTACTGCCTTTCTCCCATGAATTCTTGAGTAGGAAAGAGCAACCGTGCTTGTTGTGACTTCTCTATTGTGATAGTATGTGTTAACTGGGGGAAATAAAAAATCTTTCCCAAGCTAGGGCTGCAATTCTACATCCACTTACCGGGACTTAAGGTCTAATTTTTAAAGGAGTTGCTCATGTTTTCTCAGAGATCAGATAGCGCTGAAATACCCTCATCACCCAGAGTCTGCCTATCATAGAAAGCATATCTAGACAAAAAGTCCTGCTCTTTAAGAAACTTACTTGCTTGGAAATCACATTCCAGGAAAGGGGTCATTAACATGAAGCAGTAATTTGATCAGCTCTATCAGGAGTGGCTCTCAGTCTTTGTGTATTGTAACAGTTGTTAATTCTAAAGCAGGGGTCCTCAAACTTGGCAACTTTAAAACTTGTGGACTTCAACTCCCAGTATTCTCCAGCCAGTTATGCTGGCTGGAGAATTCTGGGAGTTGAAGTCCACAAGTCTTAAAGTTGCCAAGTTTGAAGACCTCTGTTCTAACGTGAGCTTTCAAAAATGTTAAAGCTATGTGAATCCAGGCTACATTTGAGCTAATCTTTTTTGCATTTTTTAAAAAAAATTGTAATGTGTATTCATTAACCATTTTAATAAAATAATTCAAGATTGGTATCTTAATTTCTTGAATAAACCATGGCAGAGAAGAGGCTGTTTATTGGCATTATTTGCACTCTTTTTTTGAAGACCAATATTAAAAAAAGAATAAATAAAAGGTAGTCCTCAACTTGCAACAGTTTGTGTAGTGACTGAGGGGGAAGTTACAACGGCACTGAAAAAAGTGACTTATGACCATTTTTCACACTTAACAATTGTTGCAGCATCCTCATGGTCGTGTGGTCAAAATTCAGATGCTTGGCAGCCGACTCGTATTTACGACAATTGCAGTATCTCGGTATCATGTTGTCCCCTCACAAGTAAAGTCAATGGGGAAGCCATATTCACTTAAGAGCTGTGTTACTAACTTAACAACTGCAGTAATCCGCTTAACAACTGTGGCAAGGAAGTTCCTAAAATGGGGTGAAGGTCACTTAACGGCTGTCTCATTTAGCAATGGAATTTTTGGGCTCAGTTGTGGTTGTTAAGTCGAGGACTGCCTGTATAGGACTGAAATCCTGTGTTCTTTGGTTAGGGAATAAGGCCACCGATCATGGTAGGACATGAATAGGCCCAGCATTACACTATAAAGAACCATAAGAAAAGGAATCATTGTGTGGTATTTCATAATAACAACTGAATCAAGCGGGATGTTTTTTCTTCTTAAGGAAAAAGGAATATCCCAGAAGAAAACGCAAGTGGAAAGAATAGAAGGTATCAAAGAAATGAGCACTTGCCTAACAGGATCATCTCTTAAATCTTGTTCACCAAAGAGAAATACCTTACCTGAAGGAGGCCTATATCGAAAAACCCTTGAAACAAATCCAGACTGCCCAGCAAGAACGGAAGGACTAACGCAGAATATTGTGAAAGATGGCACTGCCTATTCAGGTAACTGTGTTAAACAAAATAAGCAGCAAGCAAACCAAATAATAGCAACATCTGATATGGAAAACACAGGAGCCATCCGTTCCAATACTCCAGGAAATAGTTGGACCATCAAAAACATTTTTAATGCTGCTGCTACAGATTTGCACGTTTCAGTTCGTGACCTCCAGTCATGTTTTGAGCATGGCTCAGATTCTAAAGCCACAGTTTTGCAGGCCACACATCCAGAACATGGAGATTCATCTCTGGAATTCACTAAGGTCCCCGTACCCATGAGCGAACTTAAATCTGATCAGTTTGATTCTCATGTTGCAAATTGCTCAATAGAAGTACAAACGGATGAAAGTTCTGTGTTGCTTCAGTCCATGTCACACACTTTGGAACAGCTCAGTGGAAATAAGGAGTCTGTCATCACCATTATCGTTCCTTCAGAGGTCTCAAGAACCCCCTTGCTATTAGAGGGCTCCTTTATATCAGCAGAAGAGGTGTTAACGCATCTGGAAGCAGAAAACTCGCTTGTCATCGGCAGCTGCAGCAGCCTTGAAGTGCTACAAACTGAGCATTCATACTGCAGGCAAGACACAGACCGGGAACAACTCTGGCAAAAAATTACAAAGCTGCACTCAAAAATAGCCCTTTTAGAAGTCCAGGAGAGGAAAACCCTAAGCAGACTTAAAGCTATAGAAGCACTTATTGCAAAACTGAAGCAAGACAATCTCCTTTCGGAGGAGAAACTTAAGATCGTAGAAAACTGTTTTACAACCTTTGAAGTTACCATGATACAATAAAAGCTTTAAAAGAAGGGATTGCAACTTGTTCTGCAAATTGTTTTCTGGGGTATCTTTTTGTTGGTTGGCTTGCGAGAGAGGGATTTTGTGTTTGTTTATTTATAAGTAGAAATGGAATAAAACCAGGTCCATCACTTTCCACCCTGTCCTCTGTTCTCAGTATCTTCCCAAATTCTTTTATGGAATATTGGGAATAGGGATATCTTGTGGAACTGCTTGGCAGATTGGGGATCCTTTGGGGGATATAGGAAGGAAGAAGAAATTAGTAGTACATACGCCATACATACAGCTTAAATTCAAAAACCTCTATTGAGTCTCAATCACTTCAGAAAATAGAAACTACTCTAGAGCCATAAGGTCCATCAATCCAAAGCCATAACAAAAGCATCCTGGTATATTACAACTGTACAACATGCTTGAGGGGGGGGGGAATATAAACCAATTTTAAAACATGTTTATTCTAAGATAGAGAGGCAGTTTGGTGCAGTAGTTAAGGCATCAGGCCAGAAACTGGGAAACAGTTCAAGTCCCGCCTTGGGTATGAAGCCAACTGGATATCCTTGGGCCAGTCCTTTTTTCATAGCCTTAGGAATGAGGTTTTTGGCAAACCACTTTTGAAAAACCTTGCCCAAAAAACTATAGGAACTTGTGACTGAGAATTAGACCCAATTGAACAGAAGGGGAAAAAAATAAGATAAGCCCAAACTATTCTCAAGTAAGTTTGTATGGGAATGCAGCATTGAAGTCTATAACCGTGCGGGTAAATAAAATGTATTCATGAACGCTTACTCCCACAAGGGCACATAACAGCTGCAGTGCTTTCACTTTGAGCCATTGCCTTCAAGGTCTACCTCACTTGCCAAGCTAATGTTATTCATGAATAATGCAATTCTAAGCATGCACAGGAAGTTCCATTGATGTGTATAGGGTTTATTTTCTAATTTGCTGCCTTAAAAGTATAGCCCATCTCTCTTAAAATTAATGGAAGATGGGATGGGATGGATGGACAGGATGGGACGGAACACACTCTAATAACGGACTAACTCCTGAGTCCCTCGGGAGTTGGGCAGTTTGAAGGAAGGAAGGAAGGAAGGAAGGAAGGAAGGAAGGAAGGAATAAATAAATAAATAAATAAATAAATAAATAAATAAATAAATAAATAAATAAATAAATAAATAAATAAATAATAAAGGAGAACATGTGTAGCTCAGGGTTGTATTGAGGGGTCCTTGGTGCTCTCTGAGCTTGGTTGTTTTCTTGCAGCTGTTCATTACCCAGAATGGGTAACATCATCAGAACTAGTCTAGCACTGACTAGCACTGATGTTGATCTTACCTAGTGCTGTTACCTAGTTTGATAATGAAATGTCTGCAACCTGTCAGGGTTCCAAATAGCATCCAAACTTAAATCAGAGTCCGAGTCCAAGTCTTCCTCAAAGCTCCAATTTATTAATAGAGCCATGTTGGCACATCTGGGGAAAACCCGAATCTAAAGCTACCGGGGTTTTCCCACCCAGTTTAAAGTTCATTCCCTTGTACCACACCCCCAAGTCATCACGTTGCCCACTCATCTTCTGCCAATGTGTCCGTTCTTCCCCTCAGCTTCCAGCCAGGTGCTGTACAAAGGATGACCTTGAGAATCTAGAAGGAATTTGTTATGGCTACATACCTACAATGCTCATGCAGTCACCCCTCCCAAATTCCCATAGCAAGAATACATTCTAAGCATAGTGTGGCAGGCCAATGTTTCCAACAAAAGATGGCTTCGGCCTGACACAACCAAGCTCAGAGAGCACCCAAGAACCTCTCAGGATGAACTCTTTCCTGGAAATAATGTGGAAAACTGCATTTGCATTAATGTCAGGAGTGTGTTCGTGGAGTCAGAAACCGTAATTAAGGATTTAATTTTCTTCCTGGCAGGACAAGAGAAGCATTTGAAGCAAAGGGAGTTAAGAGCTGCTGAAGGTGGTGATGGCTGGAGGGAGAAGAAAAACATGATAGGAGTAGGGACATATCTTTCCAATGCAGAGGCCTGCTCATTCATTCCCACTAAGAGAAAGGACTGTGACAATAGTTAACTCTAGAGAAGAGACTGAAATTGGTCAGTCACATTATATCTTTCATTGTGGGGGGAGTTTATTTTCTCAGACTAATTTTGTCCGTAAAAGCATTCCACTTTGAAATGAATGCTTTCTAGATGCTTGGATCCAATTCTTGTGAACCGGTTGTTGCTCTTTCCCCCAAGTACCCAATTGAGGGTGGCAATGAGCCACCATTTTTAAATGCCTAACAAGCAGAAACTGGCTAGGCCCAGAACTGGGTGCTGTGCAAAGATACAGTACTTCTGCATTTGGTCTTTATGTGGTTAGAAAAAATCAGTGAAATGGCCCTGCTGAAGGTGCTTGGTAATGCCAATCCAGAAGCACCAGGAATAATGCAAAAGGCCGGACATCATCACCCAAAGACTCAAATGGGAGAAGAGGCCGCCCGACCCCCCTTTCAGAAAGCTGTCATGGATTCTACCAACCCCATTCTCTGAAGTTCAGAAATCGGCAGTTTCTTGATTTAGATAACCCTCGCGACTTAGGTGAATGTCAGCATTTTATATGGTAGTTGAATTTCAAAGGTTTTTGAGAGTATCCTTTACCAAAGGCTACAAGTAAGTACTTACCTGCCAGCTAAGAATGTGGGGGCTTAATAGAATGCCATGAGCAATTTTGCCAAAATTATCTTTAAAAACCGGATGTACGAGAAGTGGCAAGCTGCTACAGTATTATGTCCATACTTAGAGCATTACCAGCCTTCATCATCGTTCCATATTTTATATTGCAATAAATGCTCAGATTTGCAGCTTAAAGATCATAATGGACATAATACAGCAAGAGGGCATTTGTGCTTCCCTTGTTCCTCATACTTCTCCATACTGACTGGATATGCACTACACTGCACTAAACTTTGGCTTTCTCAATTATGATTTATGGATACAACAAACGAAGCTAACAAACAAACTTTTTATTATAGCTTAATAACTTGCGTGGACCCAAGCACATACTGTATGTATGCCCTCCTGCCAGGACTGATTAGTAGCACTGCAAGCTTTCTCTTCCTGGTTGGTTGGTTTCATTTGCTGTGAAAATTTCCATAATTAAGGGGAAATTTTGTGTGAAAAATAATTGACTTTTTGCAAGGCTGATGACTGCTTAATGAAAGATCTGTATAATCAAATAAAAATTAAAATATAGATTAGTTTCGGTGAGTTGACAAAAAGTATCCACATCTGTTCATCTCTTATTTATATGCATTTTAAAATGTGAGTTTTTAATGCTTTCTATATGTGTATCTGTCTGTAATTGTATATACTAATTGAACAATGAAATAAAAATGGCTTTATTTATTTATTTTTTTATTTTTATACTTCTCGTCTTTCTGTCCCCACACTAGCAATGATACACAATAATAAAAATGTTAAGTATAACAGAAAATTAAAATAATTCAAATCAAAATGAAAATCAGCAGTTAAAATAATTAACAATAAAAAATAATTTGGTTTTGTGCAAGACTCTTTCAAATAAGTTGGCCTGAGTAAAACTATCCCAATATTTGTATAATTAAATAAGGAGCTCTGTAGGGACTAAAATGTACTGGGTTTTTTTCCTAGTCAACAGTTTTGTTTTTGTGCCATGCATATTAATTTTGTTGCCCTCAGGCCAACATTTAAGAATAAGGAAAACAAAATAAACTTGTGACAATAACATTGCATCAGTTCCAAGCAAGAAAACAAGAAAATGTATGTTCTTTAATGAATTAAGAACTCCTGCAAGATACTTCATTTGCTCACAATTTTTTTTTATAATAACTTCACACTAGAATATTTTTCTTGGTTCCCTCTTCTGACTTACATAGTGCACCATTTTATTAGTTGTCAGATTGACAGGAATTCAAATTATACAATTTACTACTTTTTCTATTTTGGGGTACAATTTCATTTCTAATTGCTAGCAGATGTTGCCAATTTATATATTGTGATCCATGACTAAAATCTATTTTAATAGATTTGTGGGAAAGAGGTACAATTGGAAAAGTGAATGCACCATTTGTGAATCTTCTATTCTTATTCATTGAAAATCCTAAGCTTTTAAACACAAATGAACATATCTCAAAATAAAGCTAAAAGTAAAGAATACAAAACAACGAGGCTTATAACAATTTTTTCACTGTGATGGGGTCCTAATTTGGTTGAAACATTTATAGTGATTAATAGCATTTTGAAAAATGAAAATTATCTACTGCATTTATTCAGTAGGAAGGAAGAAAAGAATCTTTTAGGTATGTTTTGCCAAATCACATAGAATTTTATTCTTCCCAAAAGTACCATGTATGTCACTGTAAATGAATTACTTTTTAAGCAACTGGATTCAGGCAAAATTTGTAGGGAAGAATCAAACGTACACTGAAGGTTCACATATCGTAATTTTGATATGTCCTCGGTGTTTGATACTTCATTATAAGATCCCATCAACAGCCCTGTGGATTGACTATAACTGTGACTTACACAGATTTTAAAGATGCAAAAGTTTATGTGTGTGTGTGTGTGTGTGTGTGTGTGTGTGTGTGTGTGTGTGTGTGTGTGTGAGAGAGAGAGAGAGAGAGAGAGAGAGAGAGAGAGAGAGAGAGAGATAAACAATGCAAATTTACATTGGCAATGAGCATTCTCTCATCATCAATAATAATAAAAAAGGATCCATCCTCAATCACAAATCAAAAGTGCTGTCAGAAATTAGGTTTGTTTGGTGATTGACTAGTGACATCTTGTTTGAAGATGTCCATGGCCTTCAAAGGTCCCCCAAAAGTTTGGACTGTTTATCTCTTAAATGATGCTACCCCAATAAACACTATTGACTTTGTGATTAAGGCAAATCCAACCCTCAGGAAGGCAATTAAGCCTTGTTTGCTCTAGGAAGCCTTCAGGGACCAATATGGAGTTATAAATCAGAGGGATTTGCCTCTATAAAAATAGATAAGAAAAATTGCCTTTGTTGATCCACAAGGTCTTATATGTGGAATTTGCAACAAGAACCAGTGGTATCCCTCAGAATTATTTGACACCACAGAATATTAGCAGTGCACTTCAGGTGTAAAGCTTCACAATTCAAAGAAACCATAGGTGAATAGAACATGGTAGATAATGTGTCAGCAGGAAACAGAACAGCATAAGTATGCTGAAGATTACGGAGTCCAATCTTGGTTACTGCAGCATTTTTCTTTCTTAATTCTTGAAATATTTTTTCTACTTCAGTTTGGCTGGCTCACATGTACATGACTACAAATGATTGTGCCCTAGTATTCTTTCTTTAAAAATAACCCTTTTCTTTCTGCAAATGTGGCTGACTTCCAGGATAGTGATGTGCTACACAAAGAAGTGATGCATGTCCATCTAAGGGAGTTTCCAAGTTGAGAGTTAAAAAAGAAAAAAATCTTGTTGTCACAGCATATTTTGAAAAAAAAAATAAATCACAAAACTTTCAAACTTCCCCAGGCT
Source organism: Diadophis punctatus similis (assembly GCA_023053685.1). Lineage (NCBI taxonomy): Eukaryota > Metazoa > Chordata > Lepidosauria > Squamata > Dipsadidae > Diadophis > Diadophis punctatus. The sequence goes on from JALIGW010000001.1 coordinate 152,681,285, forward strand.
CTTCCTCGGGGATTGAGATTTATTCAAAAATAAAACACCTGTCACAAGTCAGGCAGATATCAGATTGTTTGGTAGGAAGAGCAAATTCCTCCATCTATGTAAGATACATTGATGTTCTTATTAACATAGAAAGCACCAAAACAGAAGAAGTGCCAGAATTGGCTGCACAAATGACTTTCTCAGGTGTCTATTGCCTTTAAAAGGGCTCTTCACTTTTAACAGAAAGACATGCTTCGATTAGTGTTTTTTCCCCTTCTCCTTCAGTCAAAGCAGCATGTGGTAAGCAAGCTACTGACATCCTGGTAATTCAAAAGCAAGAGTTCTGTATTCCCACTGTGGTCTGAATGACAGCCTAATGCTGTTATTAAAGAAAGTGCTTATCCTCAACTTTCCTACTCTTAATGCTTCTTGACAACTTCCATTTCTGTCAAGATGATGCTGGCACTTCAAATTACCTTGAATCTCCAAAGCAGTGCTCAGTGCTGAAAAAGGTTTGGACATCTGCACATTTCATATTTCCCCACCACGTTCCAATATAAACTGGGTCTTGTGCACAATTATATACGTGTGAAAATGTGGAATGTACGAGGGTGAGTCAAAAAGTAATGCCATTTTTTTTTAGTACAGGTATAATTACCAACACAGGAACATGTAGAATACATCAAAATGAAGCTGGTCCTCTGTGGATCACATCCCTACTTCTCGACATAGTCACCGTTTCTCTCAATAGCAATGTTCCACCTTCGAATGAGAGCACGTATCCCTGCCTCGTAAGATTTTGTTGACTGTTCTTTGAGCCACTTCTTCACTGCGAGTTTTCACTTCCTCGTCACTGGAATAATGTTTGCCTCTCAAACCCTCTTTCATGGGGCTATAATCTAAAGTATTGTCCTCAAACACATTTTGTAATCGTCTGCGAATGTTCGCAGGGGTTTCCCCCTCAGCAACAAGGAATTCAATCACTGCTCTTTGTTTTTGACGCAACTCTAAGGGGGCAGCCATTTTGAATTTTCCTTGCGAGTCTACAAACCTGAAAAGTAAGAAACAAAATATTTCAGAATGTAAATGATATAATCATTTATAAATGGGGAAAAAATTTCAGGTATTTTTATCAAAAAACTTCACCTGAAATAAAGACAATGGCATTACTTTTTGACTTGCCCTCGTACATGGAAACAGCAGTGTTATTATAAACTCAAAAGGATGGGAGAGTTTGGAAGACTCATCATTTATTTGTTTCTATTCTAGGGTGGTCAAGAAACTTAATGAACTGGCTGAACCTTGTATATTAACTTTGAGGAATACTGAAGAATGATAAAGGCTGGGCTACCAGAGGAGCATAAATGTTGTTCCTATCTTCTAAAGGGATGGGGGGAGTAGGAAACTGCAATCAGCCTGAAATAGGCAGCAAGAACTATTATCAAGCAGATCATAAGACAATTGATCTGTAAGCATCTTGAAAACAATATACAGGTAGCAGGGGTGGGTTTCACTTACCTTTGCCACCAGTTCGGATCGATTTCATTTCCGCGCATGCTCAGAAGGTGGATTCAGCCCAAAACACAGCTGAGGAGCTCATCAGCTGTGCTTCGGGCAAAGAAATAAAGGTCAGTATTAACCCGGGGGCAGCCGGGAAGGCTTTTTTCAAAGCACAGAACGCTGTGAAGCCATCCAAACACAGGAAAATTGGCCGAAAATTCAGAAAAAAAGATGGCGGCGAGCACGGACCGGCAACAAACAGAACCGGATCCGTGATGCCAAAATTACATCACCAGCGGGTCGCTAATGGTTCGGGCGATCTGGTCTGAACCGGGAGGAACCCACCCCTGACAGGTAGTCCTCAACTTACAGCAGTTCATTTAGTGACCCAAGTTACCGCCGCACCGAAAAAAGTGACTTATGACCATTTTTCACAGTTATGACCTTTGCAGCATGTCCATGGGATCAACATTCGGATGCTTGGCAACTGGTTCATATTTATCACGGTTGCAGTGTCCCAAGGTCATGTGATCCCATTTTGCGACCTTCTGACAAGCCAAGTCAATGGGGAAGCCAGATTCACTTAACAATCAGGTTACTAACTTATCAACTGCAGCGATTCACTTAACAACTGAGGCAAGGAAGCTCGTACAACGGGGCAAAACGCACTTAACAAATATCTCTCGACTTCAACATCGCATTTAACAGACCACCAGTTGCTTATTCATTGGTAAGCATACAATAACATTGATCCCCGTGGTTAACCTGGACAGGATTAGACTGCCCCTGAAAGATACGACTCTCATAACTTGGGAATCCTTCAAGACTCATAGGCTCCTGCTTAAGCAGCAGAAGGAAGGCATAAAACTAGCATGGACTTTTGCCCTCATTCAGACTGTTGTGTGAGTTACAACCCTACCTGTACTAAATTATTCTGACAAAAATAACTTCTGCTCTGATTACCACTTCCCTAGACAACTGTAGAACACACTTCATCAGACTGACTTCGGAAACAAGATGGCCAGATTATTGCTAATACAACTTTGCCACATTATAATGACATTGCTTCTTTAATTATTATTATTGCATGGGTTCTGGTAGGCTTCCATGTCCAGTTGAAAGATCTGGTCATTTCCTTTAAAGCCTTACATGGTACAGTTCCAGGGCACGTTAGGCATTGCCTTGTCAAAACGAAATCTGCCTCTGTCTATGGAGATCTCAGTCATCCATGTCATGGTTGTCCCAAAGGTGTTTTTCCCCAAATATCAACTGGACTTTCTTTTATTTTTAGCAGTCCCAATGAGGTTCCACACTTGTTTTCACTCTGATTCAGGTGATCTGAGGACACAGATTAACCCCCAGGTGGTTTCAACAACTCTTTGAGTGTTAATGACTGCTGACTGAAAAGAGTATACATCCTTTCCTTTCCCCACCAATTAATTAGAACTGAAGAAGTTCTTGGATGAGAAGTGAAACAGATTCAAGAAAATCAAGAAAGTCCAGTTGTTGTTTGGAGAAAGCACCTCTGGGATAAATCTGCCCATCCAGCCCAAACATCTAGTGAAGGCTTCCTCATGAACTACATTAGAAGCAGGCTAGGTAGCAGAACTTCTCAGTCACCCTGCTATGAAACACTTTCCCCCTGAAGATATACCACTTGGCTCCATTATTACATCTCCAGCATTAATAGGACAAAAACTGGCCATTTTAAAACATTTGTGGAAGAGTCTAGTACAAGGGTCTCTAACCTTGGCAACTTTAAGACTTGTGGACTTCAATTCCCAGAGTTCCTCAGACAGCTTTGCTGTCTGAGGAACTCTGGGAGTTGAGGTCCACAAGTCCTAAAGTTGTCAAGATTGGAGACCCTAGTAGACCTGAGAAAAATGGTTTTTGTTAGCCTAATCTCTTTTTTAAATGATAACTTTAAATCCTCTTCAAACATTCTTTTTGCCTGAATAATTCTGGGCACTTTCATGTGTCTTAATCTTAGATATCACACACTCAAAGGGTGAGACTTTGAATGTACTACTGCAACCAACATCTTGACTTTTTTGAGCTCTTCCCTTGCAAAGGCTGAATGTGTTGAAGCAGAGAATGACTATTTGTCGGGAATTTGTCCTTTTGGATTCCAATCCCTGATCTAAGGGTTGGATTCAGTGGCATAAATAACTCCTTCCATATCTATGATTTAGCGTCAAGTCGCAATTGTCACACTGAACTTGGTCAAAATCTGTAGATGACAGTCCAAAGAGCAAAGACAAGTCATGATGTTTCTTAGCCCAGCCTTTATATACTGCAGCATTTGGAGATGAGATTCCTTAGTTCTCAGAATATACCGGCATTTGTGTGGTGGAAGAGAATGTCTATTATTAGACCATTGGATGATCTATATTATTCAACAATGTCTCTTGGTCTCACTTGGTTACGTTCTAAGGTAACCTGAGACGAGAACAATGCAATCACATGTGATGAAACAACAGCTTCCTGTCTTAGCAGCTGTTGACTGTATCCCCCTAATAGCATTTCCTCAGAGGATGCTGACAGATTCCCGCAATCCATTTTATGAATAAAGTTGTGGAAGTTGTAGAATTGATTATCAACATGGAGTCTGTGAACATTGTAGTCCTAAACTCACACCATGGTCTAAAATTGACATTTCAACCGCAAATGGAACATATCTAAGCATTAAGCCATGGTAATAGCATCATGTATTAGGACTATGCATACTTCAAAAATGCTCCCAAAGAGCATCTCTGGACCAATTCAGATGTGAGCACAGCATCTCTCAGCTAGTTATTAAAACAGCCCTACATTTTTCAGTCTTTCATAGAAGCCTGGAAAAAAATTGCTTCTGCTATAATTGGCTGCATTGGGTCTCTCTGGAATCCTTTAGAGGCAGTAAAACTAGTCAAGGGTGAAGAATAAGGACAATAACAAAATGCTATGTAACTGCTAAAAAAAACCCTCTATAAAACCCTCTATAAACACTGAATGTATGTTTGTATGTGTTTGAATCATTGTTGTCTCCTGATGATTGTTTGGACAAGTCTCTTCATTTTCCTAGCAAGATTTCAGAAGTGGTTTGCTCTTGCCTGCTTCCTAGGCCACAGAGAGAGAGAGAGAAAGAAAGAGAGAGCTGACCTTGTGCCTAACATAGCACTAGAATTCTCCCAGTTTCTAGCCTGATCCTTTAATTACTATACAAAGTAATTACTTTAATTACTTACAAATATAGTGGCTTAAATTTAAAATTAATATGCTCAAATTGTTAAAAATTGCGTTCCCTCAGAATGCAGCAAACAATATTAGAAGAGTGTTGTTTGTTGAATATTTCTGAATCTTCTTTGATCAGGGGTTTTCAAATTCTTTCATGCCTTGAAACTTGTTAAGTCTTTTTTTTTTAAATAATAATCCCAGAAACCCTGATAAAATGACCAAACTCTTGTGATAGACAATTGGCTGCATTCAAATGAAGGTTGGTTGGTTGGTTTGTTGTGGGTCCTGGTTTCTAATAGACCCTTATCAAATTTTCATAGAACCCTAGGATTAGGTGGAACCCAATTTGAACAACAGTTCTAGAACATTTTCTAGGGCCCTGGGTTGGTTTCTTCCCCCCCCACCTCGCAATTGAGTTGATGGAATGTGAGGAAGATTTTGGAAGGGGGAGTGAGGGAAGGGATGCTTCCTAGGGAGGATTCAGATAAAAGGGGCAGGAGCCTGCACCTGAGTAAAGGGCAGAGAAAGAAACTTAGAAAGTAGCGGTCAGTGATTATAAGTCAGTAAAAAAGGAACAGTGGGACATTTGTACTTTCAGATTTGCAAAATTGTATTAATGTAGCCTTATAATAAAGTAGAATTAGTTCATTCTTTTGTGTTTCCTGTCTGTTTACTTAGGAGACTGACAGCTTTGCACACCACTTATTTCTGCTGTCTTGCAATCCCTCCCATCTCTCAGGTTAGTGTTAGGATTATCAACTGAAGGTTGACAGTTACTTCTGATCATTTATATATCTATCAATAGTGCAGGGGTGGGTTCTAACTTACCTCCCGCCGGTTCGTTTCCTCCCGCGCCGCATGGCTGCACACGCATTGCACGCTGCATGGCCACGCCGCGTGGGCGCAAGTGCTGAAAAACAAGCAAAAAAAGCAAAAACAAGCCAAAAACAAGATGGCGGTGCATGCACAGTGCCGAAAACTCAGCTTTTGCGCATGCGCAGAAGCAAACACCAGCCAAAAATTCCCCTAAAAAAATCCCGCCAATTTTTTTTTCAAAAAAAGATGGTGGCGTCCACAGACCGGCACCGACAGAACCGGCTCCATGACATTACCACCAGTTTGCTACCAGTTCTATAGAACCGGTGTGAGCAGGGAGGAACCCACCTCTGCAGTGGTGGTATTCAGCCGGTTCTCTCCGGATCGTACGAACCAGTAGCGGCGACTGCGGGAGGCTCCGCCCACCCACCCCGACATAATGCGCAAGCACTGCACATGTGCAGAAGGTCATGCGCATGCACAGATGAGGTGCATGCGAGCGCGCTCACATTTGCAAACCGGTAGGGAATATAAGTGAATCCCACCTCTGATGTCTATGCTGTAACCACAAGGATATTACACCAATCAGTTATGTTTGCAGTGGATAAAAGCTTTTCAAAAATAAAGTTTTACAACTAGGGTAGGCAAAAAAAGAAATAAGAGCCTTTTCCAGATTTGATAGGAAAAAATTTTGTATTTGCAACCTCTTCCTTTGAAAACAGTAACATGCTATATGGCACTTCTGGCTGGAATTTAAAGTATCTTCTCTCCTTCCCTGTGGTTCTTTGTAAGAGGTTGTTTCTTTGCTGCTATTGGGTTAGAGAGAGATACATACAAATGAGAAATGTCTTTATGTGTTTTCTGATGCAAAAAAATAGGAACTCAGAATAAGAGAGTTTGGAATGGACCTTGGAGGTCTTCTAGTTCAGTGATGGTGAACCTTTTTTGGTTTGCATGCCAAAAGGGTGTGTGTGTGCACACGCTAGCATGCGTGCATGTGCCCACACCCATTCCCTCCCCCCACACATGCGCCCCCCATGCTGCCCCCTGCGCATGCGCACAGGCCTCACTGAAGCCTTGGACAGTGAAAAAACGGCTAAACGGGAAAACCGGAAGTTCGGAAAAATGGACTTCCGGCTTGCCTGTTGTGGTGTTTTTCGCACTCCAGAGGCTTCAGGGAAGCTTCCTGAACCCCCAGAGTATGAAAAACAGCACAATGGGCAAACCGGAAGTCCGTTTTTCCGAACTTCCGGTTTGCCCGTTGGGCTGTTTTTCACACTCCGGGGCTTCAGGGAAGCTTCCCTGAAGCCTCCGGAGGACTAAATGGCCCTCCCCAAGGCCGAACATCAGCTGGCAGAGCTGACATAGGACAACGCCTTGCGTGCCCTCCGATATGGCTCCGCATGTCACCTGTGGCACGTGTGTCATAGGTTCACCATCAACAGGAGACCCTATACTAGGGGTGTCAAACTGGTGGCCACACCTACCCCAGCTCTGTAAATGGGAAAAATATTGCAAAACATCACGTGACAGCAACATTACATGGTGAGTTTGACACCCGTGCCCTACACAATTCTGGACAAATGGCTAGCCAATCTTTTCTTAAAATTCTTCACTAATGGAGCATCCACAACTTCTGGAGGCATGTCATTCCACTGATTAATTGTTCTAACTGTCAGGAAATTTCTCCTTAGTTCTAGGTTGCTTCTCTCCTTGATTAGTTTCCACCCATTGTTTCTTGTCCTGCCTACAGTGTTTTGGAGAATAGGTTGACTTCCTCTTCTTTGTGGCAGCCCCTCAAATATTGGAACACTGCTAACAAGTCACCCCTGGTCCTTCTTTTCACTAGACTAGACATACCCAATTCCAGCAACAATTTTTTATATGTTTTAGCCTCCAGTCACCTAATCATCTTTGTTGCTCTTCTGTTAACAATGGAACTGTCTGCTTCCTGGAATTGTGGATGTATCATCATTGTTGGTTTTCAGACAAAAACAGAATAGCCATTTGTCTGAGATGGTAATGATGATTCAGACCTGGATGGTAGGAGGGGCCTGCTAGAAGACCTCCAAAGCCCCTTTCATCTCTAGGATTCTACATCCTTCAGTTATAAAACTCAGCATTAAGAATATTCATGGAAAAGGAGATTGAGAAAATAAATAAAATGAAAGCAAATATAAACATTTTATATGACATTCATTCAAATCTCTTCAAAGTTCTGAAAGCCCAAAAATTGGGAAGAAAACCAGCATATTTTGGAAAGTTGTTTTACTGTCAAATTGCATTCAAATTGCTCATTTAAAGCTGATAAAAACGTTTGGATCCTTCACATATGTTATATACAGTACTGGTAATACTATATATACCGTATTTTCCGGAGTATAAGACGCACCTTTTTACCCCCAAAAAGAGGGTCAAAAACTGGGTGCGTCTTCTACACCAGATGTTGCAGCCGCCACTGGCCGCCGCCGCTGGGCGCCGATGCTTTCCGCCGCCGATGCCCGCTGCCGATGCCCGCCGCCGCTTTCCACTGCCGCTGCCCGCCGCCGCTGCCCGCCGCCGCTTTCTGCCGCCGCTGCCCGCCGCCGCTTTCTGCCGCCAATGCCCGCCACCGCTTTCCGCCACCGATGCCCCCCGCCGCTGCCCGCTGCCGCTTCTCGCTGCCGCTGCCCGCTACCGCTTTCCACTGCTGCTTTCCGCCGCTGATGCCCCCTGCCGCTTTCCGCCGCTGATGCCTGCCGCCGCTTTCCACCGCCGATGCCCGCCGCCGCTTTCCACCGCCGATGCCCGCCGCTGATGCCCACTGCCGCTTTCCACCGCCGATGCCCCCCGCCGCTTTCCACCACCGCTTTCCGCCGCCGATGCCCACCGCTTCTTTCCGCCGCCGATGCCCGCCGCCACTTTCCGCCGCCCGATGCCCACCGCCGCTTCCCGCTGCCATTGCCCACCACCGCTTTCCACCGCCGATGCCCACTGCCGCTTCCCGCCACCGATGCCCACCGCAGCCGGACCAAGGGAAAGCTGCCACCGCCACTGCCGCTGGACCACAGGAAAGTCCCTGCCGCCAATGCTGGCCGAAGCCTGCTCCTCAGGCAGCTAAGGAGCCACTGCCGCTGCTGCTGCCCAAAGCAAGCCCACGGCTTTGAAGACCAACTTCCAAGTTTGAAGACCCCTGCGTTAGGAGTTAGAGGTGCAAGGGTCTTCAAACCTGGCAAGTTTAAGACTTGTGGACTTCAACTCCCAGAATTCTTCCTCCAGTCATGCTAGCTCAGGAATGACTGGAGGAGGAATTCTGGGAGTTGAAGTCCACAAGTCTTAAACTTGCCAAGTTTGAAGACCCTTGCCACCCCTAACCCAGGGCTCTTCAAACTTGGCAACTTTAAGACTTGTGGACTTTAACTCCCATTCCTGAGCTAGCATGACTGGAGGAGGAATTCTGGGAGTTGAAGTCCACAAGTCTTAAAGCTGTCAAGTTTGAAGTTTGTAAAAAGTGTATATGGTTGTAAAAAGTGTACATGGTTGTAAAAAGTGTACATGGTTGTAAAAAGTATTCTGCTACACTGGTATTTTATTAAATAATATATTACTACACCATTTGGTTCAGAATACTTTTTTTCTTGTTTTCCTCCTCTAAAATCTAGGTGCGTCTTATACTCCGGTGCGTCTTATACTCCGGTGCGTCTTATACTCCGAAAAATACGGTAACCTGTTTTCCCCCAGATTTGGCAACTTCAACTGTATAAACAATATTTGGCTAATTATCCCAAACCAGAGATTAGAAATAGGGAAGTTTCTGTAAATAGTATATTAAAGTTCTCCCATCCCAACACTTTCCCATATTTACTGCAATTGGAAAAGATTAAGCTTATTCCATCATGGTTAACAACTTTGCCAAAAAAAATATCCAACCCTTTCCTACCTCTTTTTTAGTATGGGAAGTGAAAGTGTAGGGAAAAACCTGCTTATTTTAAAGTTATAAAAGTTTCTTTACACATTTTAAAAGGAATTTTCCAAAAGTCCCAATTGCTCATGGCACTCCCCCACCCCACTCCTGCAACAATTATATTGATTACTTTTTAGCTAATCTCTATAAAAATTAAAGAATAAAATTAAAAAGAATTTAACATTTGTGCTATTAAAGCTATAACTTGGCAGACAATCTGAATAAGCCCTACACTAATTAGACTAACCTATGTATTATTTACTAGCAATGGCTTGAGGAAAAATGATGCTTCTTTGCTGAGGAAGAAAAAATCCCCACTTATTCCAAAATAGTTATCATGAATTAATAATGATAAACTGTTTCGTGCTTATTGCCTAGCTAAGAGGTTGGGTTTTTGAACCAAACACTTCTCTCAAATTTCCTTATTTTCAGCATACAAATTATTTGTCCTGTGCCTCAGAAAAATAATAAATAAATTAGCCAGGAAAAGATGGTGCAGACATAACAAGCTGGTACATGAAAGTTTAACTGCACAGGAACAATTAGAGATGCTGAATATTCTCTAGGGGAAAAAAAAGCAAAAGTCATGAAGCTATTGACTCGATTTTGAAATGGTTGCATGGTGTTACTTTGATCAGAACTAATTTAGCCCACCAAGAAGGTCATACAGAAAAAAAGAACAAGGATTCATTTGAAGGAAGCAACCAGGGGTGGGTTCCTTCCGGTTCAGACCAGATCGCTCGAACCGTTAGTGACCCGCTGGTGATGTAATTTTGGCGTCACAGATCCGTTTCTGTTTGTGCCGGTCCGTGCTCACCACAATCTTTTTTTTCTGAATTTTCAGCCGATTTTTTTGTGTATGGATGGCTTCACAGTGTTCTATGTTTTGAAAAAAGCCCTCCCGCCCGCTCCTGGGTTAATACTGACCTTTATTTCTTCACCCAAAGCACAGCTGATGAGCTTCTCAGCTGTGTTTCGGGCTAAATCCACCTTTTGAGCATGCCCGGAAGTGAAATCGTGCGAGGGGACGTCACGATTTGAAACGAAACGACGTGAACCGGTGGCAAAGGTAAATGAAACCCACCCCTAGGAGCAACCCTCATAAGGTTACCCATAGCTCTTCTCCCAACCAGCTCATTGGACCAGTAGCCCCCAACCTTTTGGGCACCAGAGACTGGTTCTGTGGAGAGAGGTTTTTCCATGGACTAGTGGAGGTATGGTTTATTTAAGTTAATTGTTAAGTACCAGGTTTGTTTCAGTTACTACCATTTCAGCATTCCACAATGAGAAATTATTTAACCTCTTCCTATTTCCTCACATCTATGACTTTTACTTGCCAGGACTTCTTAACACCAGTAGATTCATGACTTCTTACCAGGAAAGCCTCTGTTTAGTTTTCATCCAAAGTAAACATGTATACAACTAAGCTGAGCCAAATTGTGATTTGGTTTTTGCTTAGTGTGTTAAATGAAACCAGCTGGTGGGCTCTGTAAACCAAGACCTATGGGTGAATGCATTGAGTGAACTTAGCCAAACAACCCAAAGTTTAACATTGATTGGATGACTGTGTTTATCTATTACAAAACTATTTAAAAAGAACCCTCCTAGTATTTACAACATAAAACATAAAAACACAAATCTACGGTAAAACCAACAGGCAACTTGGTGAGTGTTCACTCACCAAAGACCTCCAGAAGAATTTTGTCTTTAATCGTTTCTGGAAGGCTAACTGTGAGGGCATCAGCATGATCTTCAGAAAGAGGCTGTTTCAATATGGGGTTGGCATCCAAAAAACACTATTTGAGAATTCCCCCTCCTTCACGAGCCAGGGTTGTTAAGTGAATCACTACAGTGGTTAAGATACTAACATGTTGTTAAATGAATCTGGCTTCCCCATTGACTTTGCTTGTCAGAAGTTCGCAAAACCCTGGGATATGCAACCATCATCAATATGAGTCAGGTGTCAAAACATCTGAATTATGTCCAATCAGAGGTGGGTTCCTGCCGGAGCTGTCCAATGCATAGCTCCGGTAGGAAGCGGCTGATTGCGCAATTTGCGCGCGACCGCTCCGGAGCCCTCTCCGCCGGTCCGTCGCGCACATCACCATCTTTTTCGGTGAATTTTTGGGTGATTTTGCTTCTGCGCATGCAGAAGGGGGGGGACGTGCGTGCTCAAGATTTTGGCACGATTTTGCTTCCGCGCATGCGCAGAAGCAAAATCGCACAAGGGGGCGCATGCACATAGTGCGCGCGTGTGCACCCAAAACATGGAGATGCACGCGCAGCGCACCAGCACCAGTAAGCAAGCAACCCGCCCCTGGTCCACATGACCATGAAGATGCTTCAACTGTCATAAGGGTGAAAAACGGTCATAAATCACTTTTTTCCTTTCCATTGTAACTATGAGTGGTCACTAAACAAATTGTTGTAATTTTGTCTGCTTATAGACAAATAAACAGCATGTTATATAGGAAACGTTCAGATTGCCATGCATATTTCCAGTTTACAGCCAGCCCTTCACTACCAAATCTATTTTTATAGCCAGGCTGTAAATTGCATTCTGACCAACTTGGCAGACGCTCATCTGATGGAATTAAATCAGGCATTCATGAAATTGAACTACCCACCCAATAAACAAATCAATAGAATTAGATCAATTCCCTGGGAAGGCTTATTAAAAGACAAACCATACAAAGAGAACAACATAACATAATAAGCTTCAGCCTTTAATATCCATAGGTTTTTTTCTATTATGAAATACATAAAATACATAAAAATGGGAGTTTTCCATTTATGAGGATTTTTTTTTTTGCAATATAACAGGATACACCAAAAATCTATGTTCATATTTTTACTTATTTTATTACTAAGTTTTATTATCCTAACCGTGGTTCCAAAGTGGACTATGTTCTGAGAAGTAATCCAAATCTATATATATAAAAGCGAAAACCACTCACACATTAATCACGAAATCTCCAGAACCATAAAGCCTACAAACTTGAAATTTGCCACGTATGTTCCTCTTGCCTTCTAGGTGCTCACTAAGAAAGGATTTTTCAAAATGACCATCAGAGCATGAGTATTTCTTATATTATTATTAACAAGCTCTGATGCTAGGGAGTTCTACTCCCCGCTCCCCACCTGAAAAGAAATCTGATCCAAATGCAAAACACAAGCAGAGGAGTTTCAGTTTCGCTTTTGTTTTCACAGCAACAAGCAGCTTTACTACAGAACAGTTGAGCTAAGCCACGCACAGACTCCTTCCTGTCTCCTTCTTGCTCACACAGCAAATACTGTTTGAGTTTCCAAACACCCCTCAACTCTCTCACACACTAACAGGATGCTAGCCAGATGAATACCAATGGATGCTAGTAGGCAGAGACAGATTCCCCCCCCTTATTTTCCTCCTCAGTTCAGATGAATCTGTTCATTCTACTGTAACACCAGTTAAAGGGAAAAGAGGCAAAAAACACAGGAAAACATTTACAGATGCAATTAGGAAAACACAAGTAAGGGAAGCTGCCTGTTTCTCCCATGGCCAGTTCTATGTGGCATGCTCCAGAGTCAGTTCACCTGACAGCTTGGTCATCCTCCAGCCAGAGAGCAAAACCAGGAATGTTGTTTACAGAGAGGTCCTGAGCAATTCATCTGAGGGACGAATTGAAAGTCTATGCTATGCAAATAATGTCTTCATCTGTAACAGAAACTTAGCTTACCATCTCTAACAAAATAATAGTCCCTTTTTTAACTACTCATTAATTTTCAAGCTTTAAGTGTCAATTTATCAAGCCCCATCACATAGTTTCATAGAGAAGCATGGGTATTTAGCTAATAGGTTTATAGTGCAACATATAGACATCTTAATTTTGCAGAGAAATGGTTCATTCTTTTTTTTTTAAGAATAAAATAAAATAATGTTATTCTGGAAGAAGGTGACCATGTACTGAAATGAGCATTATATTTTCTGAATGTAAAATCTTTTTACTATCCATTTTGAAATTGAGAGAGAGAGAGAAATATGAAAAAAGTTCTATATTGCTTTAGGCTATTGCTCATACTTATGTAATTTGAATAAGGAATAAATCATACATTCAACTCACTCCACAGAATATCAGTGTTAAAAATGTCCCTTTTTTATATTCTTAAGTTAATTGGCCACTTTGATCATTATAACTATGATCTTTTGCTCCAGACAGACAAATTAATCTCTGCTTGAGGGTGCAGAATATTGCTTATTTCAGACCAAGACCTGTAGTGAAGCAAAATAATATAAATAAATATGGTTTCTTTTATTAGGCATTTTCCCACTAATTACCAAGGCCTCTCAATATCACACACACACACACACACACACAGAGAGAGAGAGAGAGAGAGAGAGAGAGAGAGAGAGAGAGAGAGAGAGAGAGAGAGAGAGAGAGAGAGAGAGAGAAAATCCTATAGCCTAAAATCAAGTTAAAGTAGAAATGGGGGGGAGGGAGAAATGCTGTTAATTACCGGTAATCAACTGATAAAACCCTATCTGTAGGGGTGTATGTTAAGCCTTTCAGAAGCAAACAAAAGAGACAGTCCCCACCCCAAACCCTGTAGAGGATTATTCTAAAAGATGGCTTAAACCTGAGAGTTTAAATGAGACTAGAGCAACTGTTGGTAAATACCTTTCTGAGACACTCATTGATGATATATCAAAAATATTTTTTTAAAAAACCACAACTTTAAAACTAATACCTGGCACTTCACATCTCATCTGGAAACAAAATGGCAGCCAATATAAAATCTTCAGTGCAGGTGTCTCTATGATCTTTATTAGTTCTTCCAGAGATTCAGCCTTGCTTCTCATTGCTAAACTCCCTTATTCATTCCCAAGAGTGATGGGGGTGAAGGAAGAGAGAATTGTCGTGCATTCCCTGAGAATACAGGCTTAAAAGAAGCTGGTGTTGAAAGCAAGTAAGTCAGTGGTGGGTTCTGAATTACTTTGCCACTGGTTTGCGCACGTGCTTCTGCACGTGCGCAGAAGCGTCCCGGGCGGGTGGGCAGAGCCTCCCGCCGTTACCGCCGCCGCCACTGGTTTTAAGAACCGGCCTGAACCCACCACTGAAGTAAGTTGACAGAGGAGGGAACCATGAAAGTAAATTGCTAAAAAAGAGCCTGCCCTCCTTTTTCATTTTCTAAGTCTAGAGCCGGGGTGTTCAACATTGGTAACTTTAAGACTTGTGGACCAACTGGAAAATTCTGGCAGTTGAGGTCCACAAATCTTAAAGTTGCCAAAGTTGGATACCTCTGCTCTCAAGGATCAGAATCTACAAGAGAAAACCTCCTCTTCACTGAATGGGGGCTCTGGAGAATCAGGCTCCTTGAATGGTGGAGAATATAACCCAGGGCTGTCACTCCGGGCCCGTGGGCCAGATGCGTCACACGCTGGCCACGCCCCCGCCCAGTTTAGCGAAGGGGGAAAAAGTCCTGATACGTAATGCTGCCGTGATTATGCGAGTTTGACACCCCTGATATAACTCCATGCTCTGAATCAACTGCTTCCATTGTGAACTGTGACAGGCACATACACACACACTCACAAGTATTTCCATGTTGGGTTTATATTAAATTCATTATCTCTCATTTAACTCACTGTGACTCCTGGCAGGCATGTAAGAGAGCCAGCCTATTACGTGGTGATATTACAGAGAAACAGATTTGGATGTCATCAGCATATTGTTATCAGGTTTCTTCTCAGGTCTCCTGATGATCTCCCCCAGTGGCTTCACGTAGTTATTAGAAAGCACCGGAGACCAGATTGAGCCCTGAGAAACAGTATACAATGCCACCTGTTTCAAACAGCAGAACAATAGGTGATACAGTTAGTAGCTTTGAGATACAAACTAGTGAGAGAGAAGAATACAGTTACAGTACTACAAAGTCCCCTGTACAAGTTCTCCCAGATGATCCAAAAGGATCTCTTGGCCAATATCTGGAGCTATTCTAAACAGAACAAAATATTATAAAGCAGCATGTTTTTTTTTCAGAAGGCAGCTTACAAAATACGCTACACAAATAAAACATCCTCTACCAGGCCCATGAAATGAACGTAACAACCCTGATGGCAGTATTTTTAATCCAGATCAGTGGAGCAAAAAGTCGAGTGGAGGTACTGTAGCAGACACAAAAATAAAACAGGAACATCTTCGCTACACAGAGTTGCAAACAAGGAACTTAACCAACAAAGATGATGGGAATACATGGATTCTGTTGTTTCACAAGTAATTCTGTAGCATCATATTCAGATCTCTTTTCATTCTGTATCTAAAAGTTGACATGTCTTGTTATCAACAAGGTAACAGGGAAACCAAAACTATAATAGATTTCTAACTGTTTGTTATAATGGGGCTACCATCCTCTTAAAATTCTCTGGAATAACCCAAGTAGAAGCTGTTATGCTATGAATCTTCTATACAGACAAGGCAGCTCCCAAGAGGGAGTGATTTCAAATACGTGTCAATGGGGAAGAAATTTCAGATTGAATATACAGTATGCTCTGCTTCTGTGGTGGTGCATATGAAAATGATCCATGGGGACAAAGCCTCCTTCCTTGTAGTCTGTAAAGTAACAAGAATGGAGACCAGGTTGTCTTAAACTGGACTCTAACATTAGAGCTCTAAAGCGCATGCATATGTATGATCAGATAACTGTCTGGTCTGTTTCACCAACTCTGTGGAGCTGAATGGGGGTATTGGCTCAACTAATTTAGAGATGGAAGATTACCTGCCTGCCAACATAATATTGTATTTTAAGTAAATATGTCAATGAACTGCAATACATGAAAAGTGCTGGTTTAGTCACCAGGTGTCCAGATGTGGAAGTTATATATGGAAGGATGTCCCTTCACCTCAATGTTTCTATCTCCATTTCATCTGTGCCCAATTCCTTTTTTCTTTTACATTATGAGTTAATGATTCTAAACATAGCAATTGTTTGACAGCCCATTTTCTGGATTATAATAACATTTTTCATTAAATAAGTACATTGTTAAGGTTCCGACTGACAAACCCAACCAAAGCAAGCATGATCGAGACACTTCAATCTCTTTATGCAAAACTTTATTGAGTACATCATTTCCCCACATTTGAAGCCAAAACCAGATATAGATTTTTCCCATGCTAACCCCTATAGTTCACATTCTACCACCTCCCAATTAGCTCAGGTCACATTGTCCAATGCAGTCTCCGGATATTGTTGTGGGAAAGTCTTTTGTGGCTTCTGTAAACACGTGCCGAAATGTTCTTGTTCTCACACCGACATTTGATGTCTGGGCCATGTTCTATCTCCCTCTCCCCATAGTTCGCTGGCAAGCTGAGATATGATAATATTTGCAACAGCAAAAGTCTTTTGAAGCTTGACATACATGCTTTGGCATCAGTTTCCATGTTTTGGAAAGCAAGAGTCATTTTCAAATGTCCTAAAAGAACAATTTTGTAGAAAAAGTGCATTGTACAGAAATGTGTATCTGACAGAAAAGTGCAGCTTGAAGGAATATGCTAAATGAGCTCCATGTTACTGTTTAACACAGCAAATCTATGAGTAGTCTGCGGATGACAGCATTTCAGAAATGACTGAAAAAATGAAAATGTTCTAAGCGCAAATTATATTAACGTTTATGTTAGGGAAGACTGTACGCTGGGAGTGCTTCCAACGTATGCTTAGTGAATAAAAAAATATGTCTCCTTTTTATGGTTGTTTTTGTACAATTTTAAATAAATGGTTTCCTCTGGAATTGAAATTAGGAGTTGGGCTACTGTGCCGTGAATGAATATAGACTATAGAATATAGACCCCTGCCACAAAGCCATGCCTGCCCAGTCACATGACCATCAAGCCATGCCCACCATCACATGACCATCAAGCCACACCCACAAAATAAGCCACGCCCACAGAACCTGCAGTAACAATTTTTAGAATCCACCCCTGGCCTATTGAATATGTTTAAATACATATCAAGCTAACAAAAAGACTGTAAATATTTAGTATTGATATTATGATATGGCAGCAAACGTCTGGAAAGAAAAAAAGAATAAACTATAATACGTAAACAAATCTAGAAAATTCATGTTTTATGCTTAGCTTTCACTCTCATGCAGCTGGATGATATTAAAAAATATCTGATATCAGTCTTTCATTAATTTGTTTCTTAATTATATTGTAAAAAAATAATACACCTAATCATTCTCGCTTCTGAGATATATAAACTGACATTTGAGAATTAGTGTGCAGTCATTCTACTGTAAATTATGAAAATTCTGCTACTATTAACATCTTGACCTTTCTTACTGCCAGTTTAATTTCACCAAATGTTTAATGCTTGTTCTAGGCTGGGTGGACAGAGGTGTATTATAATGGAATAATTTTCCTTTCTAGTTTTCTGTGTAAAATACCAAACTATTTTTGCCTCTAAACTTTAACACATTGTCCTAATTTTTGTGTGCATTTTAAATTTGTGCTTCTCTAAAATTACTCCATAATCCCTAAGAGGGTGGAGGTGATGCTGTGCTCTCTCATATGTATAATACACACTTTAGACAATGATACATCTGATTTAATAGAGAAAATGAGAATCTCATTGTTTTTAGCCAAGTCAGTCTTCGAAGAAGAATGACATATTCGTGTGATTAATAGAGTTATTCAAGCATACATTTCATAAATCACAGCCTAGTTCATCAGCCATAATAATTTTTTGTTAGTATTTACAAAGCTACAAAATTTGGTTGGTTTGGGGTCTCAAGGAGCATTAAATTTTATGTGTGACTAGCTAAATACCCGTGCTTCGCTACAAAACTATGTGATGGGGCTTGATAAATTGACATTTAAAGCTTGAAAATTAATGAGTAGTTTAAAAAGGGACTGCATTATTTCATTAGAGATGGTAAGCTAAGTTTCTGTTACAGATGAAGACATTATTTGAATAGCATAGACCAGTGATGGCGAACCTATGGCACGCGTGCCACAGGTGGCACGCGGAGCCGTATCAGAGGGCACGCGAGGCATTGCCCTGTCAGCTCCATGGGCAAACTGGAAGTTTGGAAAAATGCATGTCCGGTTTGCCGTTGGGCTGTTTTTTGCACTCCGGGAGGGTTTAGGAAAGCTTCCTGAAGCCCCGGAATGCGAAAAATGTTGAAACAGGCAAACCGGAAGTTCGGAAAAAGCACTTCCGGTTTGCCATTGGGCTGTTTTTAGCACTCCAGAGGGTTCAGGGAAGCTTCCTGAAGCCCCGGAGTGCAAAAAACAGCCCAACGGGCAAACCGGAAGTGCGTTTTTCCGAACTTCCAGTTTGTCCGTTTTGCCATTTTTCACCGTCCCAGGCTTCGGTAAGGCCTTTGCACGGGGGTGGGGGTGCGCATGCACAGGGGGGCAGCGTGGGGGGGTTGTGCGCATGCGTGCGGGGAGAGGGAATGGGTGTGGGCACGCGTGCATGCGCTAGCGCGCACACACCCCCCCTTTTGGCACGCGAACCAAAAAACGTTTGCCATCACTGGCATAGACTTTCAATTCATCCCTCAGATGAATTGCTCAGGACCTCCCTGTAAACAACATTCCTGGTTTTGCTCTCTGGCTGGAGGATGACCAGGTTATCAGGTGAACTGACTCTGGAGAATGCCACATAGAACTGGCCATGGGAGAAACAGGCAGCTTCCCTTACTTGTGTTTTCCTAATCGCATCTGTAAATTTTTTCCTGCATTTTTTGCCTCTTTTCTCTTTAACTGGTGTTACAGTTGAATGAACAGATTCGTCTGAACTGAGGAGGAAAATAAGGGGGGGGGGGGAATCTGTCTCTGCCTACCAGCATCCATTGGTATTCATCTGGCTAGCATCCTGTTAGTGTGTGAGAGAGTCGTGGGTGTTTGGAAACTCAAACAGTATTTGCTGTGTGAGCAAGAAGGAGACAGGAAGGAGTCTGTGCGTGGCTTAGCTCAACTGTTCTATAATAAAGCTGCTTGCTGATGTGGAAGCAAAAGCGAAACTGAAACTCC
Source organism: Diadophis punctatus similis (assembly GCA_023053685.1). Taxonomy (NCBI): domain Eukaryota; kingdom Metazoa; phylum Chordata; class Lepidosauria; order Squamata; family Dipsadidae; genus Diadophis; species Diadophis punctatus. The sequence continues at coordinate 152,700,752 of JALIGW010000001.1, forward strand.
TCTACTTGTGTTTTGCATTTGGATCAGATTTCTTTTCAGGTGGGGAGGGGGGGAGTAGAACTCCTTAGCATCAGAGCTTGTTAATAATAACATAAAAAATACTCATGCTCCGATGGCCATTTTGAAAAATCCTTTCTTAGTGAGCACCTAGAAGGCAAGAGGAACATATGTGGCAAATTTCAAGTTTGTAGGCTTTACGGTTCTGGAGATTTAATGATTAATGTGTGAGTGGTTTTCGCTTTTATATATATAGATAAACCTCATACACCATTTGGATATTTCACTGGGATTTACTTTAGTAGCATTTTTCCTTTCATTCAGAATGCAGTTGAAAATTTATGCAAGTGAACTGACAACCTAAAAAGATAGAGAACTAATAATTGAATCTTAAACATATTTATTAATTTTATTAATTAAAGTGAGTTTAGCATGACATTGAGCGCTATAATATCTGAGAGAATGGTGTTATAGTAAACAAACATAATATAGAGATGATGCAAAACCTGTAGTTTATGTACAGGTACTTAATCATTTTCATGAAATGTTTTCATCATATCTAGTAGTTCCAAAATAACTATCATACATTCTGGAAAATTCTTCTTCCAATAGAGATGTAGACCACATCCTCCTAAAGCCAAAAAAACCCCCAGGCCCTATAACTGTGAGGCTGATTAGGAACTTCTCCTGTTTTAACAATAGCAATAGCACTTAGACTTATATACCGCTTCATAGTGCTTTACAGCCCTCTCTAAGCGGTTTACAGAGTTCAGCATATTGCCCCCAACAATCTGGGTGCTCATTTTACCCACCTCGGAAGGATGGAAGGCTGAGTCAACCTTGAGCCTGGTGAGATTTGAACAGCTGAACTGCAGCTAGCAGTCAGCTGAAGTAACCTGCACTCTAACCACTGCTCCACCTTGGCTCGTATATGAGTCCTTTAAAAATCAGTCCTTTAAAAAAAATTAACACTTTTTTAAAAAATAACATCTTTATTAAAACAAATTTAAAGTGACAAAAATTATACATCACACAAATTTATAACAAAAATGACCAACTTTTTTAAAATACAGGGATAATAACAAAACCACCTCTAAATTTGTATAAATAACGCCAATCTACAATAACATAAAATATTTATAAACAACATACTAAAACCCATATTCATAAAATATTCTTCTCTTAATTTTATCTAAGATATAGTAAATTATCTAATGTTGATAGTCTTATATTTAAAAAGCTACTATTTCTCTAGTCCATTTCAGTCTAATCTTCAAATCCAAAAAGTCCAAAGTTGATTTTTCTCCTAACATTTTAACCATTCTGAATCCTGCAGTAAACAGCCGACAATTTAACTAGGTGTTGAATTCTTTTAATAGGGAGTTTTAAAAAAAAAACCTTGGACTTTGCAGGTGGCGTATAGTTTCCTGAACTTTTTGAAAAGTGCAATCTGCGGATTAAACATTCCAACTGGTTGTTTGCAAAAAAATATTTTTTCTACTTGTTAGAAGATATAGAGAAAACAAAGAGTAAAAAACAGATGGCTACAAATGGAAGGTATTTGACCCCATGAATAAGGTGGGAAGTATTAATTACCATGAGAAATAAACTAATCTGACATTTTTGTACAACAAAATTGCAAACTTTGAGCAAATCAAAATGTACTTAAGTTCAAATCTGCTTACACATTTCTATTCTCAGAAAATCTTTCTGGCTGCAGGGAAAATTCATATCTCCCATAATATAGTACTTTTCTAATTTTGGTCTTTTCCAAACATACTTTGAAGTGCCTGCCTCTTTTTGCTTCCATTTGATCAATCCACACTCAAAATTTACTTTGAGCCTGGATTGCTTGTCACAATTTATTTCCCCAGGAACAGAAGTCCCCTCCCCCACCCATGAAATCAAGTTACTTAGCTCAACTGCTGAACTATCCTCAGCTACTTAGTTCACAAAACATGCACAATTAATTCTGGCTGTCTATGCCATCATGCAAATTGATGGACATTATCCCATCAGCTGTATATCAGCTGAAACCTACCCATCATTTATAAAATAGACCACTGCTATTGCTGGATTTAATGGTGCTAGAAGAGCTGCCATTATCGCTGGAAGAGATGTCAGTGTCAGACTGCTGGATGTCACAATATGTCTGGTTGTAGATGTACATCCTCACAATTTTTCATTGATTCCTGCTTTGCCATTATGGCAGTCTGCTCAATTTGATGCAAATTGCTAGCATCTTTAGCCTGTGGGAAAGAATCCAATGTTTGCTTCTCCACTTAAAGGTATGTATGTGTTTGGGGGGTGAATTCAACATGGCAGCAAGTTGCATTTGCAATGCCTCAACAACACAGAGGGGGGAAAAACAGTAGCTCTATAAAACAGAGTCACATGTCAGGCATTTGACTCAGACAGATAATCCTTACATTCTTTGGAAGATACTGTTATTTCTATTTAGTAACTGTTCTTGTAATGGCAGTATTTTACAGTAAAGCTTTGTTGTGTCTTTTCCTCCTATTAGGCTTAGGACATTATAAGGTCAATAACCTTTCTAGGATGCCAACATTGTCATCAACCAAAGTTGTTTTTTTTTTTTAATGGTGAGTTCCAAGTGAAAAAGAGATGCAGTTAATATTATTCTGAAGTAATGAACTTCATGAGTATACACACTGCTTTACAAACAAAGAAGTAATTAAAATAGAATTTCTAAAACCTGATAATCTCTAGCTCTGCTGTTGCTTCTCTATTGACTTTGTAAACTACACAAAAACGTCAAGCTAAAAATTAAAGTTCTCAAAAATAGGGTTAGTAAAAATAAACTGCATATATATGGAGGTATATTGAAGCAATGTAATGGAAACTTGCATAAAACAAACTTTTTCAGGATAGAGAATAGAGAACAATGTAGCTTATAGTCAACAGGTAGTCTACCTTAATATGATGGTCTTCAAAAATTTTTTGATTAAAATTCCCAGAAATACAGTTGAAAGTGCCGACTAGTCAACACTTTGGGAAGGCACAACGTTGAGGAAGGAAGGCCTAAGTACAATGCTGAAAGTCCAGTCAAAAAGGTCAAGAATACTTTAAAAAATTTAAATATATAGAAATGGACAAAAATGCTTACTACCCTAAAACATGAATCATCTAACTAAAAAGTTAGGCAGCCATATTTTTAAAGATGTGATAAATCCTACCGTAGACATTATCTCCATCAAGTGACATCTTGTATTTGCTAGAAAACAAGAGTAGGCCTCCCCTCCCCTTCCCTTCAACATACTTTGGAGAAGTGACAGGAGAGAATGGAGTAATTCCTAGCCACCAGCCCTCTTTCAATCTCCCACATGGTTGACTGTGGCTAAAAAGTTGGAAGTTCCTCTTATCAGCAATCCTCATCAATCAGTTCAGGCAGGCAGTAGCCTGTCTGCAGTTCACCTGTGCTGGGTTTCCAAGGGGCAGGCAACATCTTTGCACATGTTCTCCACCTGTGGAGTTTGCTCCATGTGCAAAGATGCAACCATTGCTGTGCAAATCTTCAGAAAATGCCATTTACTGACAACCCCTGCTGATTGAGTTGGCACTAAATGGTTCGCCCAGCCTTCACTTACAGTGATTAAACTTCAGGCAGAGAAAAGTTTTGTTTCTTTTCATGTCAAGAAGAGTAATTTCCCATCACTTTATGAGCCAAATAGAACATTGACGTCTTTCATCCTTCCTCTAATTTAGTAGCAGCATTGGAAGCCTAAAATAATGTTCCATATGGTGTGCATCAGTTTTTTTCTTCTTTCTCTCATCGCTAATTCTTTTCCAACTGGAAATTTTGCCCTAGGGGGGAAAACTCATTAAAGGATCACTTAAGGTTAGTACACCTACAATTCATTTTCAAAGGAAACTTACTACCTTTGAGTGTTTATGAGATAGTGCCAAGTTGAATTTCAGCCTACCAAATCTGGTTTGTTTGTTTTTTTAAGGTTAATTAACTATTTCAATGATAATCAGAATATCTCCTTGAGATACCAATGGATTTGAAGCACATGCCTTCCTATTGGAAGCACGCAGGACTTCAAAGTTCATATGTCTGACCAAATCAGTGGCCTCAAGAATTTTATTTTCCTAGACTGGCAACCACTGGAGGGTGTCTTGAGCCAAGGAACTTTGTATTATGTGCATTACTCTTTTTAAGATTCTATGGAGTTCTTTGCTGATTTTGTAAAGGCTGGTAAACCTGTCTACCTTTTAATATAGCATAGCCAGTATGGAGTAGGGGTTAAGGTGCTGGAAATCAGGAAAAGGCAGAATCTAATCCATCCTTAGCCACAGAATCTCACTGAAGTGACTTTGGCCAAATCCCACTCTTACACTGAACCTACCTCACAGGATTTTTATTGTTATTGGAAAAAATAGATAGTGGGAGCATTATGTATGCTTGTCTTCATCTCCTGAGCAAAAAAGGCAACATATCAATCAAATTAAACATGCATTCTGTTTTATTCCAGGATGCTTGGATAGTGGAAATATGAAAGACCCAATACTCCATTTCAGATTGGATTCTTTTGGAAGAAGGATCCAATACAAGATGACAAAATGTAATTTTTCTGTTCTTTTTAACTGAATGAGCTTGTGGTGCCCACATACAGGTACTGAATGTAAAATTGTAAGTTGTTGTTTAAAGTTAAAATGTTGTTAAAAGGAACTGTTTAAGCAAGTAAGTATAGAGCCAGACAGCTTTAAAATACAAGGTAAGTAGGAAGGGGGAGGTGTTTATCCCAGTGCTCCAGAAGGGAGGGGGATAGATGACATCATAAGAGACAGCCAATAGGAGCATAGACAGCAGGGCCAGGAACTATAAAAGGCCTGGCTGAGAGAAAAGTAGAGCTCTCTGTAATGTTATGAAGTAATTGTCAAAGGAGGAAAGCTCTGTTATGTTATGAGGTAACTTCCAATAGAAGAAAGAGCTAGTGAGAAGAGCTAGAAGAAGAGCTCTCTCTGATATGTGGTAACTTCCAGTAAGGAAGGATTTAGTAAGAAGAGCTAGAAGAAAGCTCTCTGTCTGTATTAGTGAGAAGAGCTGAGGAGCTCTGTGTGTGACTTCCAAAACAGGGAAGATTTATAGAGAAGTTAGGCCTTAGGCAGTTCTGTGGGAAGCAGGTGCCAGGGTCGGGGAACAAGAGTGATTGATATATATTGAATAATCTGTGGATAGAGATAAACGGTGAAACGTGCTCTTATCTATAGACCTAGAAACAAAGAAGAATTAGATTTGCTTAGGGTTAGTCAGGAAAGCAAAGAGAGTCTCAGTGAAGAAAAGTAAAAGAAAGAATTGAAGAGCTGATGTCTGTAACAAATTCACTTGACAATTACTGAGAAGTTGTATTTAAATAAACTGTTTAATAGTTTGTTCAAGAAACGTGTCAACGTCTGTCTATTCCTCACATAAAGCTAATCTTAAACAATCCTGCAGAGCTTAGAGATATTCCAAAAGAAGAAGCAAGCCTCTAAAGTGAGAGAAAAGTGAAGCAGGGGGTGCAACCCTTGGTCAGGGAGATATAAAAGGACAATCAAACAAAAACGCTACCAAGACACATATCAAACGAATAAAACCTGTGACAGGGAGGGGGCTGGAGTCGTACCCCCCCCACAGAGCTATTTAGTATGAGTCAGATAATAACTAGGAAAAATGGATTGGTGAGACACAAGAAAGTGTCATCTTATCGTTTTGGAAGGAACAGCAAAACACACTCTAAAATATCACAAAAATCCTAGAACCAAAACTTTTCTCTGAGAAAAAGTTGGCAGTTTTGATAACAGTCTATTATCTTTGAACTTTCTCAGGTTCAATTAGAATTCAGCCAAGTCTACATTCTTCTTCTAATATCTATTTATTAATGAAAGACAAAGTACAAGATGATACTTTGGATGGTACAATGACAGGTCTCTGGTCCAATGTAACCTTCTTGATTCTAGACTCATTGACATTGCTTTGAAATCTATTTAGAGACTTCCAATTACCAAGATCTATTTCAATAGAAAACTGCTCTTTTCCATCAATGCCAATGTCATCCTCTGTAGGCTTTCTTAGTCATGTATAGTAGAATATTTTCTTGGGGGAAAAATAAAGTCTTACAGTTGATTCTTTTGTAGCCGTAAACATTTTTTTTGTGTAATTTCAAATGTCTCAAATGATGCACTTACATAGAAGATATCTAGTGTTCGTCAATTTTCTTCCCTCATTCTGATTGGCTACAGTTCTCTAGATGCCTGGAGGGGATAGTCTAGTGAGAAGATGTGTACAAGTAGTCCTCACCTTAACAACTACAATTGCTCCTAGAACTCCCATCACTAAGCAAAGTAGTTGCTAAGTGAATCACACTTGATTTTAAGACCTTTTTTGCTGTAGCTATTAACGAAGCACGTTGGGGGTCACCGACTTTGCTTGTTGGAAACCAATTGAGAAAGTTACAAATGGCAATCACGTGACCCTGTGACATTGCAACCGTTGTAAAAATAATATGCCGGTTGCGAAACACTTGAATTTTGATCTTGTGATCGCAGGGATAGTATGGCCATTGTAAGTGCGAGGACTAATTGAAAATTGCTTTTTTTCCCCCCAGCACTGTTATAGCCTTAAATGGTCACTAAACAAATGGGCAACCCGTGTCCTGTGACTTCCATTTGACCAACCACATGGTTCAGTGATCGTATTTGCAGTCTCTTATCACCTTCTTCCTGGTACTCAGGAATTGTATGGCCTGGATTCTGCTCAGCTGTTGAGATGTCAGGGCAGGGCAGACCTGACTCTGACAGTTTGAAAGAGAAGAGCTGGGTTGTTGTGGTTCCATTCTCTCAATCAATTCCCATCATATTTTATGTTGTTCTTTAACCAGCAAAGATTAAACTCTTCTCCTATAGAGACAAAATAAATGTGTTGATACGGTACTGAATACTACCAGGGAAACTTATTACAATGTATGGCCAGGGAGATAACTTCTTCATGCATGTAGCCTGACTGAACATTGCATATCTTTGAAAATCTTTTCATAGCTGTATGGCTTACTTTAATATCCATTCCCTTTACATCAAGATAAGCCATGCAATTTTGCTAGCCGGTTTAAAATGAACAAACATCACAAAGGTATTATCACTGAATAAATTTGAAATGAAAAAGGTGATGCAAAGGAGTATGGCATTGTGCTAAAACCACTTTACTGTCTGATGATACACTATGGCTGACAAAATCATGACAGTACTCTTTTTTTATTGGCCCTAATTAAAGAAATTTAGGATCATGGATCAAATTCTGCTAGTTCATTTTTGTCCCAACTACACTGTGGCTGTTTTCCATTTTTAATCTTCGTGAAATCAAAGACTGTATCTGCTGGTTTGTAAAAATGAGGTGAAAAAGGTATCTTCTATTTTTAAATTTAAGGTTTGTTTTGATTAATTCACATTCATATTATCTCAGTACACAGATCCAACATCACAAAAAGTAGAGTTATCATCTTTAAAGCCCTACATGGCTTAGGACCAGGTTATCTTCGGGACCGCATCCTACCTCATACATCCCTACGGCCAGTTAGGTCCCACAGAGTCGGTCTCCTCCAGGTCCCTTCAACCAAACAATGTCGGTTGGCAGGCCCTAGGGGGAGAGCCTTCTCTGTGGGGGCCCCTTTTCTCTGGAACCAACTCCCCCCAGAGATCTGAACCATTCCCATCTTGCTGGCCATTAAGACAGGGCTCTTCCTGCAGGCGGGATGATTGAGACTGTTGCTTGTGCTGTTTTCATCCTTTTAATCACTATTTTATTATTGTTGTTTTTATAGTATTTTTTTATAGTATACAGCTGTTCTTATATATGTTGTACGCCGCCCTGAGTCCCCAGGGAGTTGGGCGGCCTATAAGAATCGCAAATAAATAAATAAAAATAAATAAAAAATAAAATAATTTTTCCAGTGGTTAAAAGTGACAGCAGGAAGTTTGCATCTTGAGGCTTATAGTCTAACAATAAAGTAGAATTAGCTCATTTAGTCTGTTTCCTTGTCTGGCTTACCTGGGAGAGGTAACACATACCTTGATACTAGAAACTGGTTATCAGTTGTTCCTTCTGTGTGCTTTGTTTTTTAATATACTTAAACAAGTCAAGGCCTTTTGACAGTTGAAAAGCCTTCAACATTAACTTTCATTCAAGCTCTCAAAGGAAATCCACAAAAAAGATTCAGTCTTATCTTAACTATATTCTCTTACTATCTTTAAAATTGTGTAATAAATTTAGCAGCAGTTAGTAGTTATACAGGTATACAGGTATACAGGATATCTGAGCTTATAGGTAGAAAGATGGAGGAATATAATTTCTTCTCTTGGAAACCCCCTGGGTCTTCATTCCTTGACCTGTACTTTTTCTTCTTCTGAGGATGGGGCTTAGTTACCAATTATTAACAAGCAGTGTGCTGCAGCTGCCAAAAAAGCCAACACAGTTCTAGGCTGCATTAACAGAGGGATAGAATCAGGATCACATGAAGTCTTAATACCACTTTATAATGCCTTGGTAAGACCACACTTGGAATACTGCATCCAGTTTTGGTTACCACAATGTAAAAAAAGATGTTGAGATTCTAGAAAGAGTGCAGAGCAGAGCAACAAAGATGATTAGGGGACGGGAGGCTAAAATATATAAAGAATGGTTGCTGGAATTGGGTATGTCTAGTTTAATGAAAAGAAAGATTAGGGGTGACATAATAGCAGTGTTCCAATATCTAAGGAGTTACTTTACAGGGGTGAAATTCAGCAGGTTCTGACAGGTTCTGGAGAACCGGTAGCAGAAATTTTGAGTAGTTCAGAGAACTGGCAAATGCCACCTCTGGCTGGCCCCAGAGTGGGGAGGGAATGGGGATTTTGCAGTATCCTTCCCTTGGAGTGGGGAGGGAATGGAGATTTTGCAGTATCCTTCCCCTGCCATGCCCACCAAGCCACGCCCACAGAACCGGTAGGGAAAAATTTTGAATTTCACCCCTGGGTTACTATAAAGAAGAGGGAGTCAAATTATTCTAGACAAGACAAGAAACAATGGATAGAAATTAATCAAGGAGATAAGCAACCTAGAACAAAGGAGAAATTTCCTGAGAGTTAGAACAATTAATCAATGGAATGACTTGCCTCCAGAAGTTGTGGGTGTTCCAATATTGGAAGTTTTAAAAAAGAAATTGGACAACCATAAGTCTGAAAGGGTATAGGGTTATCTGCCTGAGAGGGGATTGGACTAGAAGATCTCCAATGTCCCTTCCAACTCTGTCATTCTGCATCTACATCCTAACTCTGCTGTGTGAGAGAGATGAGACTCTCCTACCATGTGCTGTCTTTCTGCTGATTAAACATCAAACAGTGAAATAATGGTAAACATTGAAGCAAGGCCCTCTAGATGATTCAGACCTTCCTCTCCTTTTTAAGAGATAGACCAATCTTACACGAAAGAAACAAAATAAATAAATAATGTTAGAAAAAGAAATGCAAATTATATTTTAATTATTAAGAAGCGAAAATTTAATCTTGAGGGAGATGAATTACAGAGCTGCTCAAATCATAGCATACAGAAGTTGCAAATTTGTTAAATGAAACCAAAAGAAAACATAAAGCTTTGGCTAGACTACAAGACGGCAATGGTCTGATACAAATGAAGATTTATCTGATGGAATCTCTGAAAAGATACTGGATAAGTTTCAAATTGATATTTCAGATTTTGGAAGATAATACAGAAATAATAACTTAATGAACATAGCCCAAAGGATGGATGAAAGTTGGATATTAAACACCCATTTCTTTAACATTTACAGAGAGATCTAGAAAATGAGACTGGTGGAAATACCTGGCTGAACATTTGGCTTTTGTCTACAGAAATACAAAACCTTCTGAAACAGTTGTTTTGTGTGCTTCATATATCTGGGCTTCTGCCAGCTAGGGAGGAAGATTCCACTTTAATTAAAGGCTGCTGGGGAGATAGTAAATCACACTCAGCTTTTGTCTATGAATTTCTATATTTCGCTTTAATGTGGCCCTTTATTTTTTTCCTGCACTAATTTGTGTATGTGACAAAAAAAAACCCAGAAAATTGTGGGGATACGTATGATTATTAGAGCATACTACTTTAGTTTGACAAGCAGGCTCTATCCACAGTGGTTATTTAAAATAAAGAAAAAAGGAAACCTTTGATTTCCAGGTCAACGTCATAGAAGCTCCTATTGTATTCCATGGTAAACTACACGGATGATGATAATATTGCAAATGCATTTAGAAACATCTGTCAGCTTCAGGACATCTTAAATAATTGTATGTTTTGCCTCAGACAATGCCTCAAGAATGATTAGCAAACAGAAGAAAATATTGGCAAAAATTATGATGCAGGCTGTGCATGCTGTTTTATTTTATCTACCAGCAATATATATGGGCATGAGAGATTGAATGGATCAGTTGTGTGTAATGTTCTGAATAAAAAAGTAAAAAAAACTGAACATCCCCTTTTTTCATCATGGCATGTTGGCCAGCACTATATGTATATTTATACCTCACCTTTCATAAAAACAGTACAGGTAGCCCTTCACTTACGATCACAATCAATCCCAAAATTCCTGTTGCTAAGTGTGAGATTTGCCAAGTGAATTTTGCTCCATTTTACGACCTTTCTTGCCATGGTTGTTAAGTGAACCACTGCAATTATTAAGTTAGCAACAGGGTTGTTAAGTGAATCTGGCTCTCCCATTGACTTTGCATGTCCGAAAGTTGCAAAAGGAGATCACATGACCCCGGGACACTGTAACCATCATAACCATCAAGTGCCAGTTGCCAAGCTGCTGAATTTTGATCATGTGGTCATGGGGATGCTTTAATGGTCATAAGTTGAAAAATGGTCGTAAGTCACTTTTTCGGTGCCTTTGTAACTTTGAACGGTCACTGAATGAACTGTCACAAGTCAAGGAGTACCTGTACAAGCAATGGTTTAATGTTCACAATGTTATTTTTAAACAATATTCTGGGATTCTTTTCACATAGCATTACTATTACGGTATTTATTAATTATTATAGTATGGTCATAAAAGTTCGGGGTGCTTGAGGGAAACCTCCAGCTAAGAAAGCCTCTCTTGACTTAGACAAATCTGTCTTAATCTTTTTGAGGGGAAAGGTCATCTGCAATTGGGGGCAAATACAGTCCTTGCTGAGAGTTAATGTCTCGGGACATATATCTCTGCATGTAAAACTTTTATAGTTAAGTGAAATATTACAAAAATGCTTTCAGTTTCCAATGCTCTCTGTTGTTTAAGAATAAAGCCACCGATCACACATCTCTCAATTGCAGTATGACTGCTAATTATGGTTTTAAAAACTCTGAAATCGATCCTTAGTCCTGACCTCATTTTAGCAAGAGGACCGGCTGTTCTAGTAAAGCATAATCTCCAGGATCTTGTTTCTATTTCCTTCCTTTATTGATTGCTATAGCTCAGGTCATTCCTGGAAATCTTTTATTTAGAGAATATTTCCCTGATGGTGGCAACCCATTAGCGTTTTCTGTGGGTGATGGTGGTGTTAAGGGGCTACCCAAAAGATGCAAATAGCATTGCAGTGTCACAACACAATCCCACTCTTTTTCTATGCAAATTGTGTCATCACCTGCATACTCAAAAAGGTGGCTTGCCGTATGACACTGCAAGGCCCTATAGATGCTGTTGTACCACTTTGAAGGACAAGTCTTGATTGACTAAAAGGACTAGGTGAGTAAGAAAGCCAGGAGAAGGCTGGAGGTATGTCACTCTATTTTCTACATCTTAAGAAATTTAGCTCTGGTAGACACTACATTAAGATATAAGGGAATGATCTTCACACTGTTGAACATAAATGGATGGGGTGTCAGAGAAACCACTGAGCATTCACAAACTATAGTTATCTTCAGAAGTTACAGCTCAGTTTTAAATATGTTTATTGGGAAATGTATCCTAATTAGTTCAGTTACACTTGCAGCCTCTGCCTAATAAGTAGCTTAGGATTACAGCCTGACAGAGACAAGGCAATCATGAATTGATCTGTCCAAGTTATCTGCAACTCTCATTTGCAGGCTTTGAAATACTAATGAGGATGTGTCCTTATGCTGCAGGAATAAATCAGACAGGCTTCTTTGACACAGAAAAAAAATGCAAAGCCTAGGCAATGCTGGCATTCACTTTCCTAAAAGGGAGTGTTGTGATTGTTGCCATCCCACATAAATGACAACATGAGCCTTAGCAACATTGTTAATACATAGTGTTACTTACATATTTAAATTTAGAATGCTGTGCATGTGGAAAACAACTACGTTATTGAATCTATCATCATGATTAGCGTGTATAGGTACATGTAGGTATATACTATGTATATATCATATGTATGTATATAGATGATTATAGACTAAGACAGTCCAACATAAGAGTCAAGATTGGCTTAGTTAGCTCTATGTATTTTCCACTAAGTTGTCTGCTGAGCATTGTATTTATTCAGCATAGAATAAAGAATCCCAATTGGAAGATATGTGGGAGAGACAAATGACATGTGGGGATGGCATATGACACAAATGATGCAACTTATGTAATTTTGTCAGATCTAAGATACATGTACTACCGTAAGTTATGTCCTTTGTGCTATTACCTCAGCATACATCACTATCTCAATGTCATCCCAGTGTGTTATGATCACATACGGACAACCAAGAATTTTATTTATATATTCACAAGAAGAAAAATGCTAACACAAACTAATAAAAAGTAAGGAAGAAATAAGTAAAAAATAATAATCAAAGAAAAAAATACAAGAAAAGAAAAAAAAGTTGAAGAAAAATAGAAAAGAAAGAAAATATAAAGAAGTGGCTTTTGATATTCACAGCATTATAACTACAAATACATTCTGACATTTCTCTCTAAAGTTACAATGTATTACTTTTCTTTCTATAATCTATCTGATATAATCATCAAAACCATAAATAACCATTTCATTTTTCTTAATTTTTATGCAAAAAGTTTGTAAGATGCTTCCAATCACCAATAAACGTAGATATTTATTTATCACCGGAGCCACAGTGGCGCAGTTAGAATGCAGTACTGCAGGCTACTTCTGCTAACTGCCGACTGCCTGCAATTTGACCGAATCTCACTAGGCTCAAGGTTGACTCAATCTTCCATCCAGAGGTGGGTTTCAGTCAGTTCGGACTGGTTTGGGCAAACCGGTTATTAAAATTCTTCCCAGTTTGGCAAATCAGCTAATCCTACCAAGGGCTGGCCCTGCCCCCGCCTGTTTTTCGGGCAATTTTTCAGCCGCTTTTCAGCTGCTTTTCAGCCATTTTCGGCCGAAATTGAGTCAAATGTCTCAACAAGGTACAATTTCCCTCTCTATTTATTTACTACTACTGAACATCCAAAACGGCCCCAAAATGGGCTGAAAAACGCCCAAAAGCAGCCCAAAAAGCGGCCCAAAAAGCGGCCCAAAACTCGGCCTGAAAACGGCCGAAAAATGAAGATTTCAATTACCTTTCTTGAAGCTGTACAACAATCTGGATTTGAAAGGGGAAGAGGAATTCATAACTTGTGTGGGCACACACTTCAGACCAGTGGTGGGTTGCTACCGGTTTGCCCCGGATCGAGCGAACCATTAGCGGTGGTGGCAGGAGGCTCTTCCCACCCGCCCAGACGTCTCTGCGCAAGTGCAGAAGCACCGTGCATGCGTGCACATGCTCCCAATAGTGAACCGGTAGCAAAGGTAATTGAAACCCACTACTGCTTCAGACCTTTCAATACCTCACATCCATTGTGCTTTTTCCTGCCCCGCTGCAGAAATCTTTTAAACATTTGCTGGCAAACACAAAGTGAACCTTCACCCCAAAGCGTATTCCCCCTTCTGAATTTGGATTATTACACAACCATATGAAATAGTATAAAATTGCACTACTAAGCACACTAACACCTGGACTATAGCAAAACTTTGTGGGAAAAAATTGATATAAGTTCCCATACTCCATATATAGATTATGTTGAACAAATGTAATGTCTTTGGGTTGATTTAAAGCCAAGATATGAAAATAAGGAAAACAAGAAAACTTCATGAAAAACCTGAATTGCCATGTTGACTTCCCAAAGCCCCCTGCTTCCTTCTTTGCTCCAGTTATAATTTCTGTACTAATAAACTTTACGTCCAGTTTTAGAACCAATTCTGAGAAAATAAGCTTGAAAGAGGGTCAAAAATCCTTCGACCTACAGTACTTGGACCTTTCTCTCATATCAGTACATCTCTTTGCAAAACAGGTCGTGCTTTAAAACACACATCTGTCTCTAGCACATTTAGTTGGACAACAAGCAGACTCTTTGGAAAGAAATCAAGGAAAGGAGGGAGGAAAACCAAGAGACCCCCCCCCCAAGTAATGGGGTGGGGTAGGGAAGGAATCTTAAGTATCAGTGTAAAAGTCCCTTTTTCCCAGTGATAACAGTTCTTGGATAAATCAGATCAATAATAATGTCTGTCCATGTATCTTTCCTGCTCAGCTTTTCCTCATTATCTGACTATTCCAGAATATAAATAAAGACAGAGGAGGACAGTTTTATGATTGGGAGAACTTTGTGTCTATTTTTAGGGTCCCATACTATAAATAAAGAGAATGGAGGACATTTCTTGTGATGGAGAGAACTTTGTGTCTATTTTTAGGGCCAGAATGATCACAACTCAATGACATTAGATCAGGGGTCCCCAAACTTGGCAACTTTAAGACTTGTGGTCTTCAATTCTCAGAATTCTCCAGCCAGCTATGGGAGTTGAAGCCCACAAGTTTTAAAGTTGCCAAGTTTGAAGACCTCTGGCATAGATATTGCATATTCAGGCAAAGCATAGCTGAGGAAAACCTCTGTTGAGATCATTGCAAGCTTCTCATAAATTATGGTCCATGAAGGTGGGGAGATTAGTGATCCTTAGATGCCTTTCTATATTTTTATGTATAAAGCATGTTTCTATTAAAGTCTTCCTTCATAGATATGCTGCACAGGATAATCTGTAATACGTTGTTTTTTTTTAAAGCACAGATCCCTAAAAAGGATCTTAATTTGCCCATTTTTGACAGGGTTTTTCAAACTTGCAATTCTAAGATGTGTGGACTTCCAGAATTGCCCAGACAGCATTCTGGAAGTTGAAGTCTACACATCTTAAAAGTTGCCAAATTTGAAAAACATTGATCTATCAGAACATCTAGCTCAGGGGTATCCAATCTTGGCAACTTTAAGACTTGTGGATTTCAAAACGGGCCAAAAAATGGATGGGGGCAGGGCCAGCCAGTGGTGGGATTAGCCCGAACTGCTCCAAACCGGCTGAATCCCACCTCTGCCTTTGAGGCGAGTGGCTGGGAGGCAGAGCTGGGTGTGATGAGTGATGTCAAGTTGGCCACACCCACCCAGTCACATGACTATCTGGCCATGCCTACCCAGCCAGTCATTAGGGCAGAGAACCATTTGTTAAATTATTTGAATCCCACCACTGCTTCCATCCTTCCGAGGTCGGTAAAATGAGGACCCAGATTGTTGGGGGCAATATGCTGACTCTGTAAACCGCTTAGAGAGGGCTGTGAAGCACTGTGAAGCGGTATATAAGTCTAAGTGCTATTGCTATAGGTAGTCCTTGACTTATGATCATTTGTTCAGCAAGGAACCTATGTTCTGTACCCGAAGTTATGGCACCTGAATCACCTCCATGGTCATGTGATCACAATTTGGGTGCTTGGCAACTGCCTACCCTTATGATTGGCTGTAGGAATGTTGCAACTCTCCCCAGCCATCTTTCCTCATCATTCTACCCCATTGGGTTCCTTGGGTGTATTTCCCACCTGGCTGGGTTCCTACAGGCCTTGACAAAGGCAATCCAAACACCTATACTAATATTACCCAACTTGGACTTTTACACTTACTGTATATTGAAATGGAAGAAGAAATACTAAGCTATTTCACTTGCTATTCTACATTCTCTGATTCCTCCCACACAATCATCATATCTTCACTGGAATACCAATCAGCAGTGCAGAGTTAATGCTGCAGGAGGATAAGTAAGAATAAAATGATTAAAAATGCTTAGAATACAGCTAAACATATAGTACCTCATGTGTAGGTATCCTGTGGTTCATAGGCTTGAAAATCAATTTGTTCAGCTGTTGACAAAACTGCATATATGTCTACAGTAGTTTCCCTCTCCTCTAAAGTGTCTCCCCCCCTTCCCCAAAATCTGGAGACCCACCTGGAACATATTCTGTCCATATGGCTGTGGGATAACTGAGAGAAGCAATAAAAGGCTCAAGAAGCAATCCTGTTAAAATTATGTCTATGATATAGCCTAATAAAAAAGTAAGCATTTAATATTTCAGATGTATGTATATCCTATGATTTAATAAGAAATTCATCTGGCATCTACTATTAACAAGATACTCCTGCTGTGATTTCGACTTTTAAAATAATGCTTTTAAATTTCAATAAGAAAATAAGACAAAATTGCAGTAGTTATCTTAAGCAAGCAATTTAAATTCACTTCAAACAATGAATATTTTGTTAGCTAGCCAGCCTTCAATTAAACTATCATTTTCACTCTGTAATTCAAAACATGTACTCGGCTTGTAAGGAGGCTTAATAGCTATAAAATGTGAGTGTGTGGTATAGTTTTGATGGTTTCTGTTTAACGTAACTTGATTCTAAATAAAACTGACAAGATAAAACAAAAAAAACCCTATTAATTCAACACAGTACAGTATGATTCTACAATAGTAAAACTATCCACTAATATGTGTATGTGTAATATGGGTGAATGACTGCCAATTGTAATTTAAATTGAGAGGGCTATTCATTGTAGAAATAAATGCTTCTCCAAAATGAATCCACAAGCCAATCATTTTGCCATGTGTTTCAACATAAGTTGCCAGCAGAATGTTTTAATTTCCCTTGTGTTTAGACAGCATCAGCAATTTTAAAAATTGGTGTGTTTTTAAAAAAGTGAATAAACCAGGAACTGAATCCTGGTTATTGAAAAATGGGTCTTGATATTTTAGTAGGCTGAAAATGGGTTTTGATATTTCAGTAGGCTGAATTGATTTTTTTGACTATATCTAATTCCCCAGAAATCAAATAAATAAATAAATAAATAAATTTTTTTTTTGGCAACAGCATATATATTGAAATTGAAGACAACATATTTTCAAGAAAAAAGTAGTGCTTTATTTTTAAAAGTCTCTGACATTTCTGGTGCAAAGGGCAAACTTGTATTTAAACTAGTGTTTATATTATACGCATACAGCATAGGAATTGATGTTGCTTTGATTTCAATTATAATCTTAACTGTGGTCTGTAAATAATGGATGTCTATGGATATTCTCAGTCATCCAGATCATGGTTGTCCCAAAAGTGCATTCAAAAGGCAACTGGATTTTTTTTCCCTTGAAATTTTTTAGCTTCTCATCCAAGAAGCTTCTTCAGGTACAATTGAAGAAGTTTCTTGGATGACAAGCGAAACATTTTCAAGGAAAAAACCCCCCAAGAAAGCCCAGTTGCCTTTTGAACAGCACCTTTGGGTAAATAATGGATATGTCATTCTTTAAAAATACCTGTTTCCAAACCTGATTATGTTCTGTATGGTATTTTTAACACAGAGTTGCATGTGTAAAATGCCTTACGTAAGCAAACCTTTACTTACAATGGGAGTTTTCCTTATTCTCTTCTGTTTTTGAGCACTTCCCTACATATGCCCCAAATTGAGGCTTTCTGCAAATACCACAGCTTTGGGGGGAGTTGCAAGTAAAGAGGAGTAAAGAGAAAGCATATTACAGTACTACCAGATGCTAATCCATCAGTGGATAGATGGATCCAATCTATGTCACACTCTCCACTGAGAGATTGCTAACAAAGATTTGTCCTTACGACTACAGCTGGAACATCTGGAGTGGTTTAATGATGTGGATGTACAATTTCCAGCTCAATCTCAGCAAGTCTTGCTTTTCTTTTGAGTTAACGATAACTCACAGGGTTCTCCTTTTCCTATCTGACCTATTCTGTATTATCTCCATTGTAAACAGGTGAAATAAATAGTTTATGATGTACTGAGAGATCTCAACTCCTCCAGTGCATAACTGTGGGGATATGATCCAGGGTCTCCCCAATCCTACTTCTGTTACACCATAACAGTGTCAAAACTTAGGTTTAAATAATCATTAATAATAACTATTGCTGTTTAGATAGGGATTGCTGATGCTTGTGTATCCCAACTAACACCACGTGCGTGTACACAAGAGTCAGCAAGCACAGAAAGTCCTATACTGTGCCAGAGGCTAAAACTTTGGAAGGAACAAGTATATTTCATCCTGAACTCAGAAAAGTGATTGTGGGAGGAAAGGCCAGGAGCCCAAGTTGAAGAAGAAACTGAATTGTTGACTGGAACTGTGAGGAGGGTTACCTGTAACATTTTCTTGTTGATGCACATTTTCTATTCATCTTGCACATGCCTCTTTTTGTATTACACTTCAAACATTTTCTTTATAAAATTTCCATTGATGGATTTGCCACCATTTCATAGTAGTTTTTTTTTGTTCTAGAAGTTGTGTAGGATTAACGTCAAACTCAGGCTGATTTTTAGACAGCCTGATTTATGAACATGCATTTTGCACATTTTCCTTTAAAGCATCGTTCATACCTAATTATGATGGTTTCATCTACGAGTTTAGTTGCCTTATAAAGCACACTGGCGTGCAGGTAGTCCTCGACTTATGGCCATAATTGAGCCCAACATTTTTGTTTCTAAATGAGATATTTGCTAAGTGGATTCTGCCCCATTTTGTGACCTTTCTTGCCACCATTGTTAAGTGAATCACTGCATCTGTGGTTTCTTTACCACAGTTTAACCTTAGACTGTCTACTGTCGACCTCATCCCATTCCTAAGAGGTCTGTAAAGGACGTGCATAAGCGCACCATTGTGCCTACCGTCCCTGTCCAAATGTTCCCTTTTTATTCGTATCCATTTCATGTATTCAGTTATGTTTATACTTATATGTTATCTAATTCATGCTTGACGAAATAAATACAATAAATAAATAATTAATAAATAAATTTGTTAAGTGTTGTTAAGGGAATCTGACTTTCCCATTGACTTTGCTTGTCAGGTTACAAAAGGTGGTCACATGATCCCAGGACACTGTAACCATCATAAATACGATCCAGTTGCCAAAGTTTCCGAGTTTGGATCATGTGGCCATGGGGATGACACGACTTTGAATGGTCATTAAATGAACTGCTGTAAGTCAAGGACCACCTTTATTCAGGAACGACGTTACAGAACCGCAGGCGGTGCGTCCATACAGTCAACCAACCTCTTTGCCAAACGGAATCGCCCAAGGCTGATAACGGGAACGGCGCCCGGAGGGAAAGAACCGGCAGCGCATAACATTGAACCAAAAAATGAAGCGAAATCGCGTCTGCCGAACAAGACACCCGCACCCTGAGGGACCGAGAGCGCCTGCTTTACCGCCAAGAGCCCGCTGGAGAGCAAAGGAAAGGCGGGGATGGGATGTGCATTAGCCCCGGTGTTCCCCCCCATCCCAACCCTCAGGTTAGGTCAGCGGCCACGGCAAAAAAAAAAACCCCAAAACCTGCCCTAGCTTCGCAAGGTCTTCCTCGTTCCGAATCGGCTCGTAAAACTCTCCCGCGCTCCGTCCCGCTTTCCTCCTTCCTCACTTCCAGCAACGGGAGCGGGCACGTGCAGATGGCGGGCGCGCTCCCGCGGCCGAATCCAGCC
The DNA here is from genome assembly GCA_023053685.1 of Diadophis punctatus similis. Classification (NCBI taxonomy): domain Eukaryota; kingdom Metazoa; phylum Chordata; class Lepidosauria; order Squamata; family Dipsadidae; genus Diadophis; species Diadophis punctatus. The sequence continues at coordinate 152,720,556 of JALIGW010000001.1, forward strand.
AGCCAGCCAGTCCTTCCCCACCCCCACCCCCTCCCTCCGCCCGGGGAAGGGACCCGCCGCCGTCTGCGGGGAAAGAGGAGGAGGAGGAGGAGGACGGCGGGGCAGCGAGATGGTAGGTTGCGGAGGCGGGCTGGCATGCGCCGCGGTCCCGTCCCCCCCCCCCCCCCGCTTGCCCTTGGCTTCAGGGAAGTCTCGGGCGGCGGCGGCTGCAGTAGTGAGGAGGCGAGGCCTTGGCTCGGCCGGAAAATGGCGGGTCCTGGGATGCCTTCGGCGGAGGGGGCAGATTGATCCGGACAGGACGGAGGAAGGGGGAGTGAAGGCTGAAGAGCAGCTCCTTTGGGGAGCAGGAGGCCTCGCTGCCTTCCCTTCCCTTGGGGGATTTTTTTGTCCGCCAAAGGGCCTAGTTTTCCTTTAGCCAGGCTCCTCTTTGGTGAGGCTGCAGGTGGGAAGTCCCGTGCAGGTCTACCGGATTGGGTCTGCCGCACAGGGACAAGCTGCTGCGGTTTTTTTTTCCGCATCATAGGTAGGAGTTTGAATGAGACCAGATTGGGGGAAATTTAAAAAAAAATGCGTGGGAGGTAGCCTGCAATACTGATGGATAACCTGCCGTTCCCAGCATGCACTGCCCCTGGCTATGCTTTCTGGGCATTGCAGGTAGCCCTGATTTAAGGCTGGAGCTCTGGTGGCGCAGCAGTTGGAATGCAGTGTTGCAGGCTAATTCTGCCAACCGTCAGCAATTCGATCCTTACCTGCTCAAGGTTGACTCAGCCTTCTGTCCTTCCGATGTCGTTAAAATGAGGACCCAGATTATTGGGGGTGGGGGCAATATGCTGATTCTATAAAACTGCTTAGAGAGGGCTGTAAAACACGGTGAAGCGGTATATGAGTCTAAATGCTATTGCTAGTAACAGCGGTGATTGGGGCTGGCAAATCTATTGTAAAGCACAACATCATGTGACCCTGCCAAAGTGTAGTGGCAGCTGCAGCCATTCCAGCGGCCATCATTAAGTGAGTCCTAGGCAAACCAGCATCCGGTAGTCACACAGTCGCTATTTGCAACCTCCCGCTGGCTTCCCCATTGATTTTGCTTTTCAAAAATTGGCAGTGAAGATGGCAGATGGTGATCACGTGACCATGGGTTGCCTCAACTGTTGCAGTTGCAAGCTGGCAACCTCGGGGATGCTGTGACTGTTGTAGTTATGATGACCAGTTATAAGACCACCTCAATTTAGCGCCATTGTAACTTTGAATGGATGCTGAAAGAATGGTGTGTTCAATGAGGACTACCTGTATAATCAGCAAGACCATCAGGGCCATCCTGCAGTATGTTCCAGTACTTTTCTCCCAAAACTGTACATAAAGCGAGACACAAAAGTAGTGGGAAAAATGATGTTTCAAGGTGTAGCGTCATTCGTTATTCAGGTGCATTGACATGTGTTCGTACATTTTTAAAGCCTTATTTTAAGCACTAGGCTGATAAACATGTTTTCTTCCTTGTCTCGTTTTCTGTTTTCATTAAAAGTTTCTCAATCTTTTTCAAAGTTCTATTTCTAGTATGAAAGCCTGTTTGACATAGTGCTTAAGGCACTGAGCCAGAAACTGGGAGACTCTGAGTTCTTGTCCTACCTTTGGTGACCTTGGACCAGTCGTTCTTTTTTAGCCGTAGGAAGGAGTCCATTGCAAACCGCTTCCAAAATCTTGCCAAAAAAACCGCAGGGACTAGTCCAGGAAATGGCCACCATTTATATACTAGCATTTTTATGATATTGGCCACAATAGATACACCCAAATTAAAACCTTGCCCTAGGGATGAGGATCGTTCACCAATTTTAGTGCAGTTTTATATGGCCAACTTCATTCCTATTTATTTTGGGTAAGGGGGTTAGGCAATAGTTGATGACAACTTTGACCAAGAGTAATGGCTATTGCAAGTACCGTAATAAGTGGAAGGTAGGATGCACAACTAGAATAACTACAAACTCTACAGTAAGTATGAAAGCATAAAGGAGTTTGGTCGGAAAATTTTCAAGCACTTATGATGGGAAGAAACCTTAGCATGTTTCCAGACCTTTGATGCAAATTAACTGCAGTATGACAGCACAAATCTCATACTAGCATCTGTTTTTTCACATAAAGTGAATACACACGAAGCAAGGAAAACCTATGTATCAGTACCAGTAGTGACTTACTTTAATCTTTCCTGCACATAAAAGCCAGCATGTTAAGGAAAAAGATACCATAAAATCCTTTTCTCATATTGGTATTTGGTTATTTGGTATGTAGATATAATTATTAGGAGCAATAGTAATTGACTCACTATTTTCAGCTCCAGTATAGGTTGAACATATTCGTGAAGGCTAGGCCATGAAAATTAATATTTGTATTTGTATTTGTTTATTTGTCAAGCATATATGATTATAAGCAAAGTACAAACAGTAAGACATGATTAAATATATATGTAATATTACAATCATGAATAAGAGTAAAAGAGGTATGAATATATGGGTACATTAGGACAGGAACGGTAGGCACGATTGTGCGCTTATGCACGCCCCTTACTGACCTCTTAGGAATGGGGTGAGGTCAATGGTAGATAATAAGAGGTTGAAGTTTTTGGGGTTTGGGGAAGAAACTACTGAGTCATTTAAAGTGTTCCAGGCGTTGACAACTCTGTTGTTGAAGTCGAATTTTTTGCAATCAACTCTGGAGCGGTTTACATTAAGTTTGTATCTATTATGAGCTTGTGTATTATTGCGGTTGAAGCTGAAATAGTCGTTAACGGGTAGGACATTGAGGCGGATAATTTTGTGAGCTACACTAAGGTCAGATCGAAGGCGGCGGAGTTCTAAATTTTGAAGTCCCAAAATTTCAAGTCTGGTTTGGAAAAGCTAGGTCAATCCTACTAGCATTGGGCTGCAAAAACCCAGGTGGATCACTAAGAGTTACGAGTTTTCTATATCTCTTTTCTGGCATGTGGTATTTTTTCCAGTGTTGTGTAATCCAGATCTGGCAGCACTAATCAGAATGGAATTATATTGGCATTGTCACATGTACTGGGCATTGTAATTCAACAACTTTTGTAGGGTCAATTATATATATATATATATATATATATATATGTGTGTGTGTGTGTGTGTGTGTGTGTGTGTGTGTGTGTGTGTGTGTGTGTGTGTGTGTGTGTATATATATATATATATATATATATATATATATATATATATATATATATATATATATATATATATATATATGTCACCAGAAAGAGTATGTAGCCTTGTCTCCCTCCTTTGCCAACCTATAGTCAGTCTATTTTATAATGTTTTCCCTATACAGTGACTTCCTGGCCTATGTATAGATTTAAGATGAGGATAATGAGTTGTATCTTCCCATACTAAAGTTTATTGTAAGCAAGGAATATCTTTTGAGATACCTTGGACGCTGACATCTCTTATGTACAGAATCTCAGTGTACCCCTGCCATCTTTGTTTTATCTTTTTAGAATCAATCAGTTATTATATGTCCATTGGCATCCTTCAATATATCAGTTTGAAGATTCCCCCCCCCCTTTTTTTCATGTCTCGTTTGCATCTTCGGTATCTTTTCAGATATTCTAATACCGGTTTTTTGTCTTTTTTAACAACTCTTTGAAACTCTTTGTTATATTTGTTCCAGAGATCTGTATATTTATTGACTTTGGCTTTTCTTCTTGGCAGTTTCTACTTTGTTTTGAAATCAGTTTGCATTCTTCTGTTTTTTGGCTGTTTCTCTTCACGTTCATCCTTATTTCATTGATTTAATTCCACAATTTATCTGGTTCCCTATCAATTAAGTTCAGGACTTCCAATGTGATTCCTGATGTTTTCCCTGAAAATAGTTGAATGTCATGGAAATTGGTTGGCTTTCTTCTGCAGCTTTAGCTTGAATTGGAACTTACCAATGGAACATGACCAGTGCATGATTGGTTTACAGTTGTTATAAGTGAGCTCTCCCATTTCTTTGTACTGATAATTACAGTCACCTTGATTTCTTTGTACTGTATCTGGTTATGTCCACGCATAGTAAATATCATTTAGTTTTTGAAAGATTTTGAAATCCATCATTGGATTGGCAAAAATTGAGAAGTCATTCTCCTACTTCATTTCAATTTCCTAGCCATGCAATCTAACAGTTTTTCTTCCATATTACTTCCAACTTTGTATTTTTATTTCCAGCCACAAGAGGCACATCTTATTTGCATGTTCTGTTGGTTTCAAATTGAACTGTATCATAAGAGTCATCAACTTTCTCTTCTTCTGCATCAGAGGCCAAACAACAAACTTGAATAATTGTCATATTAAAGGATAATTCGTGAAGACAAGAAAAACCAAATGCAGAGGTGTAGAATAGGTGATATGTGGCTCAACAGCAGTAACTGTGAGAGGGATCTAGGAGTCCTAGTGGTGAACACTGAAATATGAGCCAGCAGTGTGCTGTAGCTGCCAAAAAAAGCCAATGCAGCTCTAGCTGCATCAACAGAGGGATAGTATTAAGGTCATGTGAAGTGTTAATACCTCTATACTGTTTTGGTAAGACCACACTTGGAATACTGCATCTAGTTTTGGTTATCACAATACAAAAAAGATGTTGGAACTCTAGAAAGGATGAAGAGAAGTGCAAAAAAGATTATTAAGGGGCTGTGGACTAAAACGGGGTATATTTAATCTGACAAAGAGAAGGTCTTCCAATATTTGAGAGTCTGTCCTAAAGAAAAGAGGGTCAACCTATTCTTCAAAATACCTAAGGGCAGAACAGGAAATTATGGATGGAAACCTATCAAGGAGAGATGCAACCCAGAACTAAGGAGAAATTTCCTGACAGAACAGATAACCAAAGTTGTGAGTGCTTTATCATAGAGGTTTTTAAAGAAAAGATTACAGAATAAGGAAGAGTTGGAAGGGACCTTGGAGGTTGTCTAGTCCAACCTCCTGCTCAGGCAGGAAACCCTATACCAGTGATGGCGAACCTATGGCACGCGTGCCACAGGTGACACACGGAGCCATATCGGAGGGCAGGCGAGGTGTTGCCCTATTTCAGCTCCACGGGGAAACCGGAAGTTCGGGAAAACGCACTTCCAGTTTGCCGTTGGGCTGTTTTTTGCTCTCCAGAGGGTTCAGGGAAGCTTCCTGAAGCCCCGGAATGCGAAAAACGGCAAAATGGGCAAACCAGAAGTTCAGAAAACGCACTTCCGGTTTGCCGTTGGGCTGTTTTTTCGCACTCCGGAGGGTTCAGGGAAGCTTCCTGAAGACCCGGAATGTGAAAAACAGTCCAACGGGCAAACCGGAAATGCATTTTTCTGAACTTCCAGTTTGCCCGTTTTGCTGTTTTTCACCATCCCATGCTTCGGTAAGGCTTTTGCGTGGGGGTGGGGGTGTGTGCGCATGCGCAGGGGGCAGTGTGGGGGGTTGTGCACATGTGTGTGGGGGAGGGAATGGGTGTGGGCATGTGTGCCTGCGCTAGCACCCGCACACACCCCCTTTTGGCACGCGAACCAAAAAAGTTTTGCCATCACTGCCCTGTACCATTTCAGACAAATGGTTGTCCAATCTCTTCTTAAAAATTTCCAGTGTTGGAGCACCCACAACATCTGGAGACAAGCTGTTCCACTGATTAATTGTTCTAACTGTCAGGAAATTTCTCCTTAATTCTAGGTTGCTTCTCTCCTTGATTAGTTTCCACCCATTGCTTCTTGTCCTGCCTTCAGGTGCTTTGGAAAGTAGCTTGACTCTCTCTCCTTTGTGGCAACCCCTGAGATATTAGAACACTGCTATCATGTCACCCCTAGTCCTTCTTAATTCCTCTATACTACATGCTCACTTTCTTTCCAGGTTCCACTATACGTGAAGTCATAATGTTGGCTTCTCTGTGTCTATGAGGAAAGAATATTAGGCATGTTCACTGCCTTGAGTTATTTATAAAAACAATAACGGCAGAATCAAAGAAATAAAATTAATTTTATATTAAATGTACTTAGGATTGAAACACTTAAAATTATAAAAAAGATACAAATGCTTACACTGAAATTATGATTTTGTATACTAGTTAAGAAAAAAAAATCCCATAAAATTTGAAGTTAATAAAGTGACTAACCAGAAGAGACACAAGTAATATTTAACATTGGGGTGTTCACACAGTCAAAAACAACTTTTTGTAGAGCTTTTGAATTAGCAGTATTCCAAAATAACAAAACTTGAAATAACTCAATTGAAGAAAACATGAACACATGTGATTGAAGCAGGAAAAAAAAGATCTTGAAAGCAACCCATTGCTGGAAATGTTGGGGAGGCCCAAAAAGGGGACAAATGATGAAAGCAGTATTATGCAGTACCATAGTTTCTACTGTTTTGTATGTGCATTGTGATACGTTATTGCGTGCAAGTTACACAAGGGGTGGAATTTGCGTTGCAATGCCTTTTTTGGCGTTTTTATTAAAGCAGTGAATCCCATAGATACTCTGTGCCCATTGTTTCCTTGTTTTTTTCTTGAATACTATAAGAACGTGTAGATTGACAGTCTACATTTACTACTACCTACACTCTGACTTGCATAAAAATGGGCAACAATGTTTATTTTTAAAACATTAAACAAATTATAATAAAAAACAATGGGAAACCAGCCCTGCGGTCACCTACTAAAATTAGTCAATTTAAATTAGAACGTGTCATTGGAAACATATCTTCTGTGCTTTAAAAAAAAACTTTTGAGGTGTTGATCCAGTAAATTAATAGAGCAGGTGGCAATCTCATTCATATCCCTTTCAATTAACACCTCTCCCAAACCTGAAGATAAACAATACAATTGGGTTCATGATGTACTATCTTCCATTTCTATGTGACTATCTTTGTTGTTGTTCAAATTTCTTTAATTTTTCTCTAGGAATTGCCACTACCTTGTCTAGCAACAACAAGCAATACCTTTTTTTGCAGCTTGTAAACAGACACAAGTGTATTTCTCTTTGGGATTTATTTGCTGTTCTAAACCTACGGGTGCAGAGCTGCAAAAAGGGAGGGGATGACTTAGTCTTGAATTTTAACATTTTAACATAAGACACAACAACATATACATGCATATAACAATATGCATACAGTAGAATTTAACAAACCAGCCCAAGCTATCAGCCTTAGTATTTTTAGTGCATACGGAATATCAAGATAATGATATTCAACAAAATATTAAGAATTATGATAATAAAGGGGCAGTCACATTAGTGTACAGGGAAGACAAATTTGCTGTATCACCTTCAAAACACACCAAGAAAAACAACAAAGATTTGTCTAATAATGATGCATTGTAGGCTTGCCTAATCAGAAGAAATTACATTGAGCTGAGTGATTTACTCCTAGATTTAGGATTGCATAAAGATCTACAGCATCAGAAAGTAAAAGAATTCCACTGTACAAAGCTTTAATTAAAATAGCAGCACAACAGTCTTGAGACAGTTTGAAAACACTTTTGTGTTTATGCCTCTGAATTATGTGAATTGAAGTGTTATGTGAATTTCGTTGTATGGGTGTACTGTGTATATACGTACAATGACAATAAATTATTATTATTAGTGTTGACTCCTAGTAACTACCAAGACTGCCCGCAGTTTTTGTGATAGATTTCAACTGTGGTTTGTCCTTATCTTCTTAGCGCTGGGAAAGAGTGATTTGCCCAAATTTACTCAAATTTGGGCCTCAGGCAAGACTAAGTTCATAGTCTCCCATTTTCTATCCTGATGCCTTAAGTACCACACCAAACTGGCTCAGTTAATTTTACACACTCTTATTTGGTTGAAAATACTAAATACACTATATTTTACTGTATTCCAGATGCCTCCTGAAAAATGTTAGCATTTTTTTTGCATCTATTGCAATGCTAATAATATAAGTATTGGTGCAGGGAATGAACAGTCCTCTAGTTTATGCAATTTAAATAGTGCAGTACTGGAAGTACTGTCAAGTCCAGCAGGTTGAAAGTAAATGTATATTAGAATAGAATAGAATAGAACAGAACAGAACAGAACAGAACAGAACAGAACAGAACAGAACAGAACAGAATAGAATAGAATAGAATAGAATAGAATTCTTTATTGGCCAAGTGTGATTGGACACACAAGGAATTTATCTTGGTGCATATGCTCTCAGTGTACATAAAAGACATAAAAGAAAAGATATATTCGTCAAGAATCATAAGGTACAACACTTAATATAATCATAGGGTACAAATAAGCAATCAAATCACATTAGGAACCAGTCAATATAAACCGTAAGGATACAGGCAACAAAGTTACAGTCATGCAGTCATAAGTGGGAGGAGATGGGTGATGGGAACGACGAGAAGATTAATAGTAGTGCAGACTTAGTAAATAGTTTGACAGTGTTGAGGGAATTATTTGTTTAGCAGAGTGATGGCGTTTGGGAAAAAACTGTTCTTGTGTCTAGTTGTTCTGGTATGCAGTGCTCAAATAGTTGGTTTTTTTTAAATAAAAACTCTAGCTTTATTTTTGCAGTCCCCCTTCAGCTTATTAACAGTTCCAGCCAGAGGCACAAGCTCTAAAAGTTGCTTTAATATAATGCAAAGAGGGTAGGAGTTGAAACAATTTATGTCCAGGATGTGAGGTGTCTGTAAATATTTTCACAGTCCTCTTTTTGACTGGTGCAGTATACAAGTCCTCAATGGAAGGCAGATTGGTAGCAATTGTTTTTTCTGCAGTTCTGATTATCCTCTGAAGTCTGTGTCTGTCTTGTTGGGTTGCAGAACCGAACCAGACAGTTATAGAGGTGCAGATGACAGACTCAATAATTCCTCTGTAGAACTGTAACGGCAGCTCCTTGGGCAGTTTGAGCTTTCTGAGTTGGCGCAGAAAGAACATTATTTGTTGTGCTTAAATCTCAATACTTATTAAATCTCAATACTAGAACTGAAATCTTAAATAAAAGTGGAACTTCTGTCTTCCTCAGAGATGTTATTTCCTTGCATAATGAGAGAGTGGTGTCCCCATGTGCATGGCAGGTTCTTTTGTTTCTTTAACTGGGTTTTGTGTCAAGGAATGATTTGTTGAATGTAAGAGAACCCTTGATCATTGAATATTGCCCTGCTTCCCTTAAGACAGCTTCCCCAAATTTGTGATTAACAATTACCCTGGAGTGCAGCTTGCAGAATTTCCATCAAAAAGAGAGTTTTAGCATATTATGAACTGTATTGTGAAATTTACAATTTACTACATTGATAAGGCAGTTAGTAAGATAAAGCTGTTGTATCATTTAGGAAACTTGTGAATCTATATTTGTTGGTCATTAGATAGCTATAGGAACCTGGTCACTATGTAAAAAATAATCTTACCACTCATCTCTGAAATTTGTTTTTTTATAAATTGTCATGTGTTGATTTGCCGTGAAGACTGTATTCATAAGGGCTTTATTACTTCTACAGCAATGTTCACATACTTTGTGTTAAGAAAACTGTACCTTATCTTTGGTAAGTTGTGAATATGGAGTGAACAATTATGTGATGCGAAGAGATGTTGTAATAAAAATGTTGCCTTAATAGACAAGATTGTGACTAAAACATTAACATGTACAATAATAGGCTAAAAAAATACCATTTCAGGTGAAAATTCTGTTTGATACAATATTCTGTGTTGCTTGGAAGTATTCAGTGAGAACAAAGTATGCACAGAGAAGATTTATACAAATTGGAATCTTGATAATTTCCTAAAATTATGAAATTAATATTAAACAAACAATTTAAGTGCATTTCATAGATGGCAAATTGATTCCTTTATGTTGTGTTGTGGCATTTTAAAGCTAGTTTTGTGAGAATTTCCATGATTAAATTAAAAATTCAAGATCAAATAGGCTAAAGTTTTCTATGATTGCAAAAGGCATTTAGAATTTCTCAGATTGTCTATATTCTTTACCTAAAGAAACCCAAATATAGATTTGTATAGAAATGCCTTGTGTGTAGTAGTAGTTGCCTAGTTTATATCTGGCACAGGATACATGTTATCCTGCTGCCTTTTAGTGCAAACTTTTACATAACTTACTTAACTCTGGACTCTTTCATTTTTCCCAAGAATTTCAGGAAATTCCCTACTTATAAGCTTTCTCTTATAAGCTTTTTTTTTTAACATGCCATCATTATTTGAAAGTTTAGGTAAAAGTGTAAACTGAATCTAGTGCTGTGATCTTAGTTTTAGTGTGTGACCTTAATTTTTCTAGGGATAACAGCTTTTGTTGTTAGTTGCGAAGTCGTGTCCGACCCATCGCGAACCTATGGACAACGTTCCTGCAAGCCTTCCTGTCCTCTACCATCCTCTGGAGTCCATTTAAGCTCACACTGAAGCCGACTGCTTCAGTGACTCCATCCAGCCACCTCATTCTCTGCCGTCCCATTCTTCTTTTGCCCTCAATCGTTCCCAGCATTAGGCTCTTCTCCAGTGAGTCCTTCCTTCTCATTAGGTGGCCAAAGTATTTGAGTTTCATCTTCAGGATCTGGCCTTCTAAAGAGCAGTCAGGGTTGATCTCCTCTAGGATTGACCGGTTTGATCGCCTTGCAGTCCAAGGGACTCGCAGGAGTCTTCTCCAGCACCATAGTTCAAAGGCCTCAATTCTTTGGCGCTCAGCCTTCCTAGCTAGCTAGGGTGATGCAAAAGAAGAAATCCTAATGCTTGTGCAGTTACAAGCAGATAGCATCGTAAACCTGCCTTCTCCATCCAAAAAAGCTCCCAAAATGGCTTTGAAAACAACTCTCTCTTCCTTATACTCAAAAATACAAACCCAGCGGGAACTGAGTTCAGAAAAAGAAAAACCAGACAGAATTGATTGGTATTTCAGCAGAACTAATAGAACAGTGCAATTCTCCTCCCTCTGCTGGAGCTTGAAGGAAGAACAGTTGCCATTCAATTCAGACTCCAAAATGACTCTGCGTGGTTCACAATTTAAAACACTGTAATGTATACAAAAAAGTAAACATCCATATTGGTAACGCATTAAATGTAGAAAACAATTCTAACAAGGGGACCACATCCATCTTATCACACAAAGATTTCTCATTAGAAGTATTGGTATATTTGCTTATCCAAAGGAGTTAAAAATATGACAGGCCAGAATAAGAGTCATAGTTAGAAGCTTTCAGCCAATGTTTAGTTCTGAAATGGTAGACCTAATTTTAGCATGGTAATACCTGATAATATCCCTTTAGTAATCTGGTTAGTTGTGTATTATGCATGCCGGCTAAGCATTGTCTGAAACTTAAAATTAGCACTGGCAATTTTGCGATTAATTTCTAAACATTTCTGTATTAATATACGGCTTAATAAATATACAATTCCTTTTTTCTCATCCAGATCTGGATTCTGTTACATTGCAGTATTCTGTTGGAAATGAACATAACATTTTGATGTTATTGATCAAAATAATAATGGCAGAGGCTATGTATAAAAGCTATCTATAAAGGCAAAACACGGTAATATTTTGAGGATTTTTGAAAGATTATCCCATTCATTGCTCCCACTAGCTTGGGCTATATGCAGTTCTTTACTACCACTACCCTCATTGAACTTAGGCTCACAACAGAATAAGACCTCCCACGCTTAATTTCAATACTGTGCATTGCATTACACTTAATCAAATGGTCGTCAACTTCTGATAGGGATCAAAAAATTCATTGTTAAGCAGTCATTAAGTGAAGCATCATGTGACCGCATCTGATTTTACAATCTTTTTGCCACCATCGTTCAGTGAATCACCCACATGTGCTTAGAGCTCAAAGCATTGTTAGAGAACCCATACACACACTTTACGATCTGTTTCTGTTGCTCCCCTCTGGGAGGAGGTTTCGAAGTATCTATAGCTGGACTACCAGATTCTGTATCAGCTTTCTTCCCTATGCCATCCGTCTGGTAAACTCGCAAGATTATTTTTTCTCACCATGTACATGAATATATCGGAACTAGACACTGTTGTTTCTCTGTGTCATATAATGTATGTGGGTATATGCATAATTTTGTATCTGTCTATCTATCTAGTCGTGTTTATGTAGTGTATATTGGAGGTAAATTACCTTTTGAGAGCTGTATGCAACGAAATTTCATTTTAAGGTATGCTGATTAGTGTACATTCAAAGTGAGAATAAAGTTATTCTAGCTCTAAGTCTAAGTCACAGTTGTTAAACGAGACATCGTGCGACTGCAGCTTGTTACCACTTGCCAGCTTTGCATGTTGGAAATTGGCTGGAAAGGTTGCAAATGGGTGATCACATTCCTGCAGGATGCTGCAGCTGTTCATAAGTTATCAGCCAGTTAAAAAGTACCCAGATTGCAGTCACATGATGTTGCAGCGGTCATAAATGCAAGGGCTTAAGGCACATCTTAAGTCAGGATTTAAAAGTGATGAACTTCCGGTTCCGGATCGCTGCATCGCGGACGCTCCTCGTTGAGCGCCTTTCCTTTTCCCCGTTAAAGCCGCCAGAACAGCTGTCTGGCGGCTTGAAAGTCTCTGCCCCGGGCAAAGGGGAGAGATGAGAGCCGGACAGGTGGGGTAGAGCCCCCCCTAGTGCCCCAAGTGTCAGCTAGGGGCGCGAAAGGTGAGGGCTCCCCAGCCAGCCTGTCTCTTGCTCCGGGGACTTGGAAACCTCCGCTTTTGCGGAGCAAGATGCTGTGACCACCCGCTGCTTCGTGAATGGGATTACAACTACTTAATTGTTTAAACAAGCAGACAGAGAGAGACAGGATTTTAAAGGGCAAGTACAGATTTTTTTTTTCTTTCAACTCCACTGCTGATTTTCACTTCAGAAGAAACTAAGTAACAGTTATTAGGCTACAACATGGCGATCGGAGAAAGTGGGAGGAGAAGTGAAAGTAACTTTCGTTTCCCTAGCAGCTTTTTTTCTTATGGAAATTTTTGATTTTGAAAGTTGGCTTTACCCTCTCTGTCTCCCGATTCTGGATTAAATAATAACTGACAATTTTTTAAAAATAAAATTCTATCTGGCTTTGGAATTTGAAAGAATTTTAAAAGAAATTTAAAAGAACTTTAACTAGAGGCTTGGCTTTTTCTTTGTTCACCACTGGAAATACTAAAATGGCTTCAAAATCTGGAAAGATTGTTTTGAATAAAAGAATGGATTATTCATCTGGTTATATTTCTAAAATGCAACTTACCACTGAGTTAACACCCCCAAAGTCTTTAACACCTGAAAATTTAATAAGTACCTTAAAGATTATGAAAGATGAACTTATTGTTGAATTTAACCAAAAAATTAGTGAAATAGATAATAAAATGCAGGCTGCTTTAAAGAATATTGACCAACAAATTAGAAATGATGTGTTGGAGGTATGTAAAGGTCTAGCAACAAATATTGAAGTTTTGGCAAACCGCATTGAAGAAAACAAACAAGTTTTGACAACTTCAGTAGAATATATAGATAAAATACAAAATGACATTGCAAATTTTGAAACAGAGGTGTTAATGACGCAATTCAGATCCATGGAATTTGCCATAAGGGTCAGGGGGTTGAAAGAAGGATTATATGAAGATTTGAAAGGAAGGATGGTGGAAGCTTTGGAGCAGGTGTCTGGACTGTCTAAAGAAGAACTAGCCAGGCAAATTGATAAAATATATAGAATCAACTCCTGGTATGCAAAACAAAAACACCTACCAAGGGATATTGTAATATACTTTACTACAAGAGCCTTACGGAATAGGATTATACAGGCGACGTTTAAAAATAACCTGCAGGTGAATGGCCAGGAACTGATGATATGGAAAGAAATTCCCTCTAAAATGCTCAAAGCCAGAAAAGATTATACCTTTCTGATTGATGAATTTAAAAGGTTAAATTTACATTACAAATGGGAAGCACCAACAGGAGTTGCAGTGAAATTTCTGGGAAAAAGATATCGGCTTAATACAACAAAGAAAGCTACTGAATTTTATGTCAACGTCTTAAAGGCTGATATATCCAAGATTCCAGAGGAAAGATGTATGAAAACAAAAGAGGAGGAGGAGGGAAAGCCATCCCTTCCTCTTCAAATCGAAACAGATTTACAAAATTTAAATGATTGGCAGAGCCAGACAGATGTCTACAGTCTGGAAAAGGAGATGGAAGATCGGGGTCAGATGGGAGGCGAGCTGACAACTACAAAATTATCAAGTTACAAAAAGATGCAACCATCATCAAGATACAACAAGATGCAGTGTTGAAGTTTATTGGACAGATGGTTGCCATTATGACTGTACTTTTCTTTTTCCCTTCTTTCCTTAATTTTTTTTTCTTTTCTTTACTTCTTGCATTCTTTTTTTTTCTTTTGTTTTTTTTGGGGGGCTTATTCAAAGTATTATTAATTCTTTTTAAAGATTTAGAACTTTTTTGAACCTAATAATTTAATACATAGTAACATTTTGTTACTAATAGAGTGGTAGAATTTATGATGAAGTTTAAGGTTTTTGTATTATTATTTAGTTATTTTTTGTGTAATATCAATTTAAGTTTTATTTAATTGTGAGAAAGATTTGGAATTGTTATCTATCCAGTTATAAAATATTACAATTAGATTTAACATTTTTTTTTTGGGAGGAAGGTTATTTAAAGTTTGGAATTAGTGCTTATAATCTGATATATAGTAATAGTAAGTTATTTATATACTGATTGATTTTATGATGAAGTTTAAGGTTTTTGTATTTAATACTTAGTCATCATTTATGTAATAATCATTTAATTCTTAGTTAACAGTGAAGAAATGTTGTGAAGGGTAGATGATTGAAAGGAGGAGGAAGGAATTTTTATTAGTGTACAATTTGGAGTTGAAGTTTTAAAAAAATAAGGTGGAAGTCAAAATTTTTTAATTTAATTTAAATTTATTTTATTGATATTATGCCCTGTACTCTCTCTGGGAAGTCCGGGGGGGAGGGGGGAGGGAAAGGGGTGGGTTAGGGGGGAGAAAAATTAAAAAAAATGTTTGTACTTTCTATTTAATGTTTAGCTATTATCTATGTAATTTTGTACTAATAAAACTTTTTGGAAAAAAAAAAAAAAAAAGTGATGTAAGTTGCTTTTTTCAGGACTATCATAATTTTGAACCACCGCTAGATAAATGGTCGTAGGTCAAGGATTTTAGGTATCTTTAGTGTCATAAGGATCCTTTCAAATTTAATTGATATTTTGCACCTGTTAAGATTTAAAAGTAGCATGTCTGAACAGTCTTTTCCTAAAATAATACATTGATATTATTTTGAATACGATAAATTCAATTGATTGCAGTGTAGTGTAAAGGCTTGTGGCATGAAAAATGACTCTTTTATCTAACAGTGCAATCCTATGTACACCTACTGAGAAGCTAATTCCATGGACTTGGCTGGATCTTAACACACCTGAAGTGAAGGCGATGAGTGCTGCTGCTTTAAAAATGTCTATGGACTTTAATGAAAATAATTCTTGAGTTATATAGTGCTAAATCTGTTTTGTTCCAGTATTTGTTTCTGAAATTAATAGTTGTCTTTCCCCTTAATTGTATTGTCAGGAAACAAATTATGCATAACTAGCACTATAAGTGTTTTCTGGCAATTTTGTCAAATACACAATGGAAAGATAAGTATATTCTTATTCTGGTAGAATCATGCAGCATAATAATGAGACTTAAAAATATTATTCTATTCCAGTTGGCGCTGTCTTGTGGAACAGGATGATTGTAAGCTAATTAGTCCATGAGCAGTTTCAATTCTGAAAGTTTCATATTTGTGCCACTCAAGTTTTCCAAGTGTGACATGGATATTTCTAAAGGAGGCACCCCAGACTATTACTAGGAGAGGCACGGAGTGTTCAGAAGAAAGGGAACAGTGTGGGAACTAATATAGAACAACGCTAGATGAATAGTCAGGTTGAATAGCGGGAACTTTAACGTATCATATAAACTGAGGTTATTTTAGATGTCAGACTGAAATACAGAATTAAGAAAAATATCGATGGAGATTCTCAGTCATCCAGGTCATGGTTGTCCCAAAGGTGCTTTTTCAACAGGAACTTGTTTTTCTTAGAAGACGTTTCGCTTCCCATCCAAGAAGCTTCTTCAGCTCTGACTGGATGGTGGAAAATTGGAAGGATTTATGTACCTTGCAAACAGCTGATGCAAATGACCAGCTGTCTGCAAGGAGTATAAATCCTTCCATTCCCCACCATCCAGTCAGAGCTGAAGAAGCTTCTTGGATGAGAAGCAGAATGTCTTCTAAGAAAAACAAGAAAGTCCAGTTGCCTCTGGAAAAAGCACCTTTGGGAGAATGAAGAAAGAAAGCATCCATGCTGGTTGGGAACATATAAAGAGTAGAAACACATCAAAAGATATTGATTAGAGAAGTCAGTAGAAAGTTATTTTACAATTAGTATGCAAAGCCTTTTGGAAATATATCATCTTTTTAATATAGAAGAATATATATAAGATGAAAGTTCTGAAAGTAGTTGAAGTTAAATGATTGAAAAAATAGGGGGATCAATAAAACACACTTAGTGAATCTTAAATATACTACTAATGGGAAAACAAATCTATTTTAAAAAATATTCACACTCTGCTTCCAAAAGAAAATAAATTCTGAACAGAAAGATCATAAGCCTGTGATGGCAGAAATTCAAAAAAGGAAGGACAGACTTTCAGATACGGAATTGTAGAGTTTTGACAGCACCAACAAAAAGCAATTTTTTTGTTGCGACATGTGGCCTTATAATCATTTTGAAATCCTCTTAATATTTGGCAGGGTCATATGCGAAAAATGGCCCTTCAAGGTCCTTCATCTTGAAACGTGAGGTTTCAAAGGTCATAACTAGCACTTTCAATTGGGCCTGGAAAAAGATAGATTACTGACATGTTCCTGAGACCCCACACCAATCAATAAAACACATTGCGCTGAATTTTAAAATGAATCAATGTAGCATTTACAACCTTGATATGTAGCTTGTGCATGTTCTACCATAGGAAGATCTGCCCCTCCCTATATGTGTAATGACTGAAGTGTTTCTGACATTGGGTGTCACCTAAGTGTCAAAGCTGAATCCAAGAGTATCCCGAGTGAAAAATCCATGTTCTCAAGGGGGAATATCCTCTTATTATTTCTAGATTGGTTACTCTGCTATCTGGAAGAATGTCTTATCTTAGCAGGATCAAATTTCAGTTTAGAAGAGAGACTGACTCTGTTACGATTTCATTCACTGTTTGCAATCTTACTTATTTATTAGATTTTTATCCCACCTTTATTGCTTTATAAATAACTCAAGGGGGTGAGCATACCCTTCCTCCTCCTATTTTCCCTGCAACAACAGTCCACTAAAACAATATTATAACCACGACAGATGTACATTTTCTTAATCTTCCATCAATCCATCCATCAAAAGGATTTAATTTAATAAATGAATGTTTTATATTTATGGATTGGATAGTGATACCAATTGCTAACAAAATATGTCCAATCTATATTCTGTTCTAAATGTGGTACAGATAGTCTTCAACTAACAACTATTTGTTTATTGACCATTTGAAGTTATGTCACTGAGGAAAGTGACTTATGACCATTTTTCACACTTAACGACCATTACAGCATCCCCATGGTCATGTGATTTACATTTGGATGCTTGACAACTGACTCACATTTATGACGTTGCAGCGTTCCTGGGGGGGAGTCAACGTGATCCCCTTTTGTGACCTTCGGAGAAGCAAAGTCAGTGGGAAATGATACACTTAATAACCATGTTAACTAATTTAACAACTGGAGTGATTCACTTAACAAATGGGGCAAGAAATGTTGTAAAAATGGGGCAAAACTCACTTAACAAATCTCTCACAGCGACAAATTTTGGGCTCCATTGTGGTCGTATGTTGAGGATTACCTGTATTTAGGATAGTTGTAGTGTCCCAGGGGCACATGATCCCCTTTTGTGACCTACTGACAAGCAAAGTCAATGGGGAAGCCAGATTCACTTAATGACCATGTTACTAACTTAACAACTGCAGTGATTCACTTAACAACCGTGTCTTGCAAAGTTGTAAAACGGGGCAAAATTCAGAAATCTTGTCAAATTTGGGCTCCATTGTGGTCGTAAGTCGAGGCCCACCTGTATACGTTTTTGTAGTTAGAACTGCAGATAGAAGCCCCCCCCCCAAATACAACTTCCATTACTAACACACATATAGTGTACACTAATTTTAAATACCCACAATTAAATTAAATTAAATTGTTTGCTTTTGTATCCATCTAAATAGAGATATAACATATAAGCATATACAATATCTAATTTACATGCCTTCCCAAAATATGTGGAGGATATTTCTTATTGTGGGAATGTCATTATTGCTCTCTCACACACATAATATAACTGATCTTTTAAGAATATAAGGATATTGTCCAAAATCTTGAACTCTATAGTTAGAGGAGTCTGTTAATGAAAACAGACATCCCACGCTATTACCCATTGCTTAGTATATTCTGCACAGGAAGGTAGGTTTGCATTCTAATATTATGTAAATCTGTAGGATTATGGATAATTGTATTTGCAATCTATATGTAGTGATGCATTATGTCCTTGCTTTTGTTCTCTAATTTAAATTCTTGAAGTGATTAATGAAATACATACTTAAAAAACACTACAGCAATAATAGGCAAGACATCTTGTTGCTTGACATTATAACTAGCAAACAAATGGTACTTTTCCCATTTAATTTGTATGACATTTTGATATTGAGTTGACCCTCATGTATCCAGGTAGATCATTATATTAACTAGGTAGTTACAGCTCTTGGCCAGGATGGCTTATAGGATTGTCCAAGCACATAATACAGGTAGTCCTCGACTTAATGACCACAACTGAGCCCAAAATTCCTGTTGCTAAATGAGACAGCTGTTAAGTGAGTTTTGCCCCATTTACATCATTACTTGCCACAGATGTTAAGTGATTCATTGCAGTTGTTAAGTTAGTAGCACAGTTGTTAAGTGAATCTGACCTCCCCATTGACTTTTGTCAGAAGGTCGCAAAAGGGGATCACATGACCTCGGGACACTGCAACCATCAGAAATAAGAGTCAGTTGCCAAGCATCTAAATTTTGATCACATGATCATGGGGACGCTGCAGTGGTCATAGGTATGAAAAACAGAAGTCACTTTTTTCAGTGCCGTTGCAACTTTGGACGGTCACTAAATGAGCTGTTGTAAGTCGCGGACTACCTGTACAGGTTCATACTTGAAATGTAGGGTATTGTATTTATGTAAATAAGTACCGTAGCATTAAGATGCTAAAAGTAAAGCAGCTAGCCCTTATGGAAGCCAAGGGGCTGTTTGTTCAAACGCCATTCCTCCAGCTAGTTTTTCCCCTCTTCTATTTTTAATTCCATACAGCAAAGCTTATTATTTAACAATAGCGTTTTATCTCTTTGTATGCTTCCTTCATTCAGTGATACATTACAGAGAGAAATTAAAATACGATGAAGCATATGCTGCAATGAGAATCCAACTCCTGTGTCTAGGACTCATTGGTTGCAGAAACAGAACCTGACCTTAACTTAGCCACATGGCTTCCTCTGGTCTGATTGTGTGACATCCTGTTATATGTGGAGGTGCTGTCCTTCTGCCTCGGCTTGAACACTCACAGTAGCTCTTTCCAGAGTTCAAATCTTACAGTGTTAAGCTGCCGTTATTTGAGGGAAGCGAAATAATTAAAAGTGTGGGGCATCTGTGCAGATCCTGTAATTTGTTCAGTGGTTATATAATTTCCTTACTGCTCTCTGTGTTCTCGACCACTTTAGCAATTACATTCCAATGGAAGTGTAATTATATTAGTTCAAAAATATGGTCTGTTTGCATGTACTGTACATGAAATATTTTTTCTTCTCCAAACAATTTATATACAAATAATTTGATTTATTTGTATTCGGTCTACACTTGTAGATACTTTTCAATAGAAGCTTTGCAATTATCTTTGGCATAGTTTTGTCTAATTAGCCTGTACTTAGTGATTTGAGATGTCTGTCAAAGACTGTTAGCAGAAAACATAGTGAGTTAAAAACTAATGTGGTGACCTCATCTCTGTTCGGTAAGGCTCTGGAATACAAACTACGTTTGAAGAAAGAGCGTTGAAATTGTATCAGTCCATTTTATCCTGCAAATTAATTGGCTTTCACATGGATACCAATTTCATGTAACCATTTTAATTATGGGGGGAAACGCAAGGGGGGGGGAATCAGCACTGCATTATTTGGCTTATCGCATCTGCTTGAAAATATTTTTCTGGTGTTTTTTTTAAAACAAAAAACAAAAAAACCCCATAGAATCCTGCTGTTCTCTGAAATTATTTTCCTCCCTACTCAAATGCGAGGCATGAAGTCACATTCATTAGTTTAGCACTTACATAAAAATGCACATTGCATTTGCATGTGCTGTCGCTTCTTCACTTTTCAAAGCGATGCGAAGTGCGACTGCGATAGCTGGCTCTTTAATATTTGGGCACTGCACGTCTACAATAGGTGTCACTGTGCTGCTAGTCCAATTGTTACTGGTGACTTCAGCGATTGGGCTAGGATGCTGCTCGTCTGGCTCCATCTGCAGGGCTCTAATGCCTCCTGTGTGCAGATCCCTTCAGCACACAAGTTGAGGCAGCTGACTGAGCAGAGGCAGCAGCACGCGTCTTTTGCTCTTCTACTTGCTTTGCCACAGCCTAGCGGTTTCAGGTGATTCAGCCTCCAGACCTTTGGAGGGGGGAGAGAGAGAGAGAGAGAGAGAGAGAGGGAAAAAAAAAAGCTCTGGCGAGCAAATGAAAAAGGGAATCACAATGGGGAGAAGCTTAACCAGTCAAGCCCTGGATCAAACTTAAAAGCCGGATCTCTTATTCAGCACCCTGGAAAAGGTCACCTTGTCTTTGCTGGGGGGGAAAGAAAAAAAGAAAAAAAAAGGAAGAAGAAGCACACACTCTCAGCTTTGCTGCTCTTTTATTTGTACCTCCTGCGCCCTCTGTTTACCAAGTAAGGCTCTCTGCTTACACAGACAGAGATACTCATGGTAGATGACAAGGGAAAGAACATGAAATGTCTCACCTTCTTCTTGATGCTTCCAGAGACTGTTAAGAACAGGTCCAGGAAAAGCTCAAAGAAGGTAAACAGTAGCAGCAGCAGCAGCAGCAGCAGTAGCAGCGTCGGCGGAGGCTGCGGCGGTAGCAGCAGCAGCAGCAACAGCAAATTACCTCCAGTGTGCTATGAAATCATTACCTTGAAGACTAAAAAGAAGAAAAAGATGGCTGCTGATATTTTCCCCCGAAAGAAACCGGCTAACAGTAACACAACTGCTGTCCAGCAGTATCACCAGCAAAATATCAATAACAACAATATTATTCCGGCTCCCAACTGGCAAGGGCTTTATCCCACCATCCGAGAAAGGTAAGGAAGTTTGGCTCTAATTTCTTTCTTGAGTTTACAAGTCCTGGAGCAGCATGCAATGAAATGTTTTATTAGCACAGGATCGTTCATTAAAACTGAGAAAAGGGGAAATGTTTCTCCTTTCCAACAGTGCAGTTCTTGTCTTTAGATAATAAGAATTATATTTTCATGCAAGCCCTTTTAACCTCATAATTGTTTCCGCTCATAAAAAAAAGTATTTTCTATGTATTAACTCTCAGATGTTTGCAGAGCTTGGCACATTCACTTTGATGAAAGTTTTTCCCAAAGTTTTTTTGTAATGGTATCCTTATTTTAAAAGCACTGAACCTTGGAATATTTAATTATTATTGCTGTCTGTTTTAATTTTCTCGGTTTGATTTTTAATGAAATCCTTTAAAGAGCCTCCAAGAAAATGAATTGCGTGTGTTGGGAGGTAAAGCTTGATGCTAAACACTCCCAATTAATATATTGCTTCTGTTTATAGAAATGCAGTGATGTTCAACAACGACTTGATGGCAGATGTTCATTTTGTGGTTGGGCCACCAGGTGGGACCCAGCGATTACCAGGACACAAAGTAAGCAAGAACTGCAGTAGCAGGTCTGACATGGGAGTATGAGGGGAATATCTACAGTTCCTACTTCAAATTCATATAAATGGCTTGAATCCTGGAACTGGTATACTTAGAAATACTGTTAAATAACTTTGCCTGTGAAATGTTCTAATAATTTCCTTTCTAGTTAACACATTTTTGCAATACTGGTAGAAGATCTGTTGCAGAATTTTATGTGTGATTTGTGACACTATCCCGATGTTCTTCCAGATTGCTACCATCTTTTCCCCCACAACTAGTTCTAATTCTTACAAAAATCCTATGATATAGTCTGAGATATAGTCTTACCCAAGGTTGCTGCAAGAGTGGGGTTTGATAAGCCTACTTTGCCCA
Organism: Diadophis punctatus similis; assembly: GCA_023053685.1. Lineage (NCBI taxonomy): Eukaryota > Metazoa > Chordata > Lepidosauria > Squamata > Dipsadidae > Diadophis > Diadophis punctatus. The sequence goes on from JALIGW010000001.1 coordinate 152,742,925, forward strand.
AGCACCTTCTAAGTGCTGTAAGATGGACTTCAATTCTAATAATAGTAATTGATAATGGGGGCTAGAGGTGAGTGCAATCATAGTCCATCAGATAAGGAGGGCACAAGATGTGGAAGCCTGTTCCAAAATGCCACAGCTGCTTGGCTCTCGGCATGAATTTCTTAAGCCCTTTTAGGAAAGCAATAGATATATTGAAAAACTAAGAAAAACCCAGCATCCCCCTACTTAGTTTTGAATGGTGAAAACCTTCATTGCCTTCAACTAGGCCTTCTAGTGTGACTCTAGTATATATATATATATATTTAAATAGCATGAACTAATATTTTCTTTTTGTTGAAAAAAAAACCCCAGTATGTCTTAGCCGTTGGAAGCTCTGTGTTCCACGCAATGTTTTACGGAGAGCTTGCTGAGGATAAAGATGAAATCCGTATCCCAGATGTGGAGCCTCCTGCTTTCCTCGCTATGCTAAAGTAAGCAAGCATCTTCCTTCAGTTGGTGGAAATGAATTAGAAATGAATTAGTTTTTTCTGCTCTAGAAATGCCAGTGTTAAAAAGTTGTGTATTGTTATAAAAAGAAATATCTCCATCTTTGCTCCAAAAAAATGGTCCCTGTGTTAGTTTTAAAACTTTTAATTTGCAAATTTTATATTTTCCCTGTCTCCCCCGCTACATTTTGCATGTCACTTACAACTTTGGGGCAAACTGTTAATATATTATACACTAAAGGAGAGATATGATAAGTTTAAAAACATGAAAAGAAAATTCAGATCAATAATTTCATATATATCTTGATAAAAATGTTTGCATTACTTCTTTTGGTAAAGCCCACAGTGCTTTCCCATTCCTCTTTAGTGCAATTTTCATTACATAAATCTGTCAAATGAATTCATCATGATAGTATTTTTTTTCCTATTGGCTGCATAAAATCTAAAATGTTAATAACAATTGGTTTCTCCAAATATATTTGAGGCATTTTAATATGGAACTGAAGATAGAACATGCATTTTTTTCTTTTTTTAGCGATTCTTCACTCCATCTGGCTTGCTTCTCTTGTGTGATGAGTGGGATGTAAAGAAAAACAAGTTGCTTTCTTACTGTGCTTTCCATAAATTCAATTAGAAGGTGTATCTGAAAAGATTTATTATTATTTAGAAACATTTATCGATTTGTGCTATGGTTCATCTTTAAAAAAATCATATTACGTCTTAACAATGTGGGAGTTGGTTCCCCCCCCCCCCACTTTGGATAGCTGTCTCTTAGCTATTAATGTCTTAATTAAATTGTCTGGATGATAATAAAACAAGTACTTTGTAACTTCCTTAAAATCAAGTGCATTGCCAGTTACCAGGCAGTGTGTGAGGAGCTTGAAAGGAAGTTATACAAAGCAGAATAACCAGCAATAAGATGTCATTGTGTCATGACATGTGGCTCGACATTGAGAATTCTCAAAGTTGATTGTGATTGTAATATTTAAATGTAAGTGCTAGAGGTTTAATTACTAAGATTGCCAGCATTACCATATATTTAGATAATAAACATGAACTTTAGCTAAATATCTTTAGGTAAACTTTTTGATAGTTATCGTATTTTTCAAACTATAAGACGCACCGGAGTATAAGACGCACCTTAGTTTTTGGGGAGGCAAATAAGAAAAATGCTGATTGGCGGGTGGATCAGCCTCCCGGAATACCCCCAATCAGTTGTTCCCAGAGGTGAATTTTAGCAACAGGTTCATTGGTTGTGAGCTCAGCCTTGCACTTTTTTCTGCCTCTGAAACCTCCGTTTCAGAGGCTTTTCTTCTGAAGCTCCGTTTCAGAGGCTTTTTTCAGCCTCTGGAACCTCCATTTGAGAGGCTGGGCGGAGCTACATTTGGAGTATAAGACGCACCCAGATTTTCACCCTCTTTTTTTGGGGGGGGGGAAGGTGCATCTTCTACTCTGAAAAATACGGTATGTTTTCAGTAAAACTGAAGTACTGCTTGATTGACTTCAACAACACCATAATGCTCTATGTTGCAAGTATTAGGAAATGTATTTGGTGAGATACCATTGGTATGTGCCTAGTGTACTGTACTTCTATAGTAGATTTCAGGATTTTTCTGGAATCTTCAGCAGTGCTTTTGATTACCGTATATACTCGAGTATAGGCCGACCCGAATATAAGCCGAGGCACCTAATTTTACCACAAAAAACTGGAAAAGTTATTGACTCGAGTATAAGCCTAGGGTGGGAAATGCAGCAGCTACCAGTAAATTTCAAAAATAAAAATAGATACCAATAATGTTTTTGAATATTTATTTCAAAGAAAAACAGTAAACTAGCTCTGTAAGTGGAAAAGAGGGTCAATAAAAACAATATGGTATCAACAATAACTTTAAAAGTACAAAAACCTTAGCTCATTGAGCAACCAAGCTAAAACACATTCAGGCTAATAGGAAAAGGTGTCTTGCACTCAAGAGCAACAAGAGATAAATTTGTATATTTTGGTCTTTGGAGGAAAACCATTCCTCTGGCTAAGAAAAAGGAGAATGCCTTGTTTAAACTTGTGTTTATCATTTTATAAGCATGAATTAAATATTAAAGAGCATCTATAAATGTTCCACCAATTAATCATGACATTTTTTCAGTTGATTAATTTTATTGTTTATCTGACTGATCAATCAGATGTCACCATCATTGAAATCATATTTTTGGAGCTATAAGCTTGATGCACTTCCTTACATATTGCCAAATGTTAAAAAAACAAAGCTAGTAATCTCTTCAGAAACAGCCTGACTGTCAAATCATAGTACAGGTAGTCCTCAACTTACAACCATCCATTTAGTGATCTTTCAGTCACAATGGCACTGAAAAAAGTGACTTATGACTGTTTTTCACACTTATGACTGTTGCAGCAACCCCATGGTCACATGATTTACATTCATATACTTGACAAGTGGTTCATATTTATGACAGTTGCCATATCCCAGGGTCAGGTGATCCCCTTTTGCTACCTTCTGACAAGCAAAGTCCATGGGGAAGCCAGATTCCCTTAACAACCATGTTGCTAATTTAACAAGTGCAGTGATTCACTTAACAACTAGGACAAGAAAAGTCATAAAATGGGGTGAAACTCCCTTAACAAATTTCTCACTTAGCAACGTAAATTTGGGGCTCAACAGAGATCATTAAGTCAAGGACTACCGGTACCTCTAAAGAAGAAGAGTTGCACCAAACAGGAATATTGGGGGGCTGTCATTTCACCTCACACAACCTGCTGCAAATATAATGTGACAGGGGGCAGAACACCCAATTCCAAGTGTTCACCCCCAACATAGCAGGGCTCCATGTTGAGGAAAGTGATTGATGATTGAAACAAGCCCAAGTCCCACATTAAACCAGTCAGGACAGCGTCAGTCAGTGGCCTAGTTCTACTGGTAGAATTACAATTAGCCAGGAAGGGAAAACGGGTTTAGGCCAGAATGCTTTTTTATCACCTCAAGCCCTGCAGAATAACATAATTTGATCGGGGGGGGGGCATCTGGTTTTCTGCCTTCTGACTGACCCGAGGAACTATTTTTCCATTTAAAAGTACGCTGGAAGACAACGAATTCCACACAAGTTATTTTGGAACTGGGATAGTCTTGGGAACATTTCAAAGGCGCTGGGTTTGAACACGAGGCCAGGCATCTCTGCATTATTTCGTGGCAGAAGCAGCAGCAACCGGGCATACCGCATCTACTCGGGCTTCCCACTTTTCAGCAGCCCTGCCTACTCACCTGCAGGCCGTCGTCCTGCAGCCGGCAGGCTCTCTGCCATTTCCCAGCCTTCACCCCCTGCTTAGCTCGGTGCTGCTTGCGCGGCAGCAATCGCTCCGCGCGGCGTTTCCCAGCCTTCATCCCCTGCTTAGCTCGGTGCTGCTTACGCGGCAGCAATCGCTCCGCGCGGCGTTTCCCAGCCTTCACCCGCTGCTTAGCTCGGTGCTGCTTGCAAGCCCGAGACAAACCACGCCGCACGGAGACAAACGCAAGCCCGAGACAAACCACGCCGCGCGGAGAAAAGCGCTTGCACGTTGAGGACGCCGGAGAAAGCGGCTGGGATGGTTGGGATTTGTCCCGCGCTTTGCTAAAACTCCCTGCATCGATGGCTGGCTTGAGGTTTACTGGCGCCTGAATTTGAGGGATAAAACGCGTCTTGGGGGGAGGTGGAAAGGAGCTGTAACAGCTGCGCTCAGTAAACCTCGCTGATCTTTTGAGAGCAATAAGATAATGTACTAACGTCAGCAGAAAGATTTCGCCGAGGAAAGGAGGAGGCAGCAGCAGCGGCGGCAGAGCCGAAAAGCGGGGGGAGCCGAAGGGGAGGCTCCGTCGCTGCAACAGCCCCAGACCTCCGACCCTGAAGCTCTGCTGGCCGCCTCCTTTCCTCGCCTCCCGCCTCCCCTTTTTCATTGACTCGAGTATAAGCCGAGGTGGCTTTTTTCAGCCCAAAAAGTGGGCTGAAAAATTCGGCTTATACTCGAGTATATATGGTATATTTCTTATGTGTACTGTACTAAAAACCTGCAGTTTATACATTTTTTTTCGTCCAATAAAACACAATTCCACAAGTTGGAATTGCACGTTAACAGTTTTTCCAAACCAGGATCCCACAACTATTAGTGAACCACAACTTTCAAAATTCTTGGCCATCATGAGACTGATTTTGTATAAGAGCAGTTTTGCTAGGCTTCAGCTTGGCAAACTTTTTTTAAAAAAATTACTATTTTCCATCATTGGGGGTAACGGAGAGGGACTCTCAGCTCTCTGCAGGCATAACCTAGGTATACCCATATTACACCTATTCTCCGCGAGCTGCACTGGCTTCCCATTGGTCTCCGGGCATAATTCAAGTGTTGGTTATCACCTTTAAAGCCCTACATGGCTCAGGACCAGGTTACCTCCGAGACCACCTCCTACCGCACAACTCCCTTCGACCAATGAGATCCCACAGAGTCGGTCTTCTCCGGGTCCCGTCAGCCAGACAATGTCGGCTGGCGGGTCCACAGGGGAGAGCCTTTTCTGTGGCAGCTCCGGTCCTCTGGAACCAGCTACCCCCGGAGATCCAGACTGCCTCCACCCTACTGGTCTTCCGTAAGGCAATTAAGACCTGGCTCTTCCGTCAGGCATGGGACCGTTGAGTTTGGGAATATCAGGGATAAGCTCCGGCCCATGAAAGTAGTATGCATGTGTTTTTTAATGATTTTTTAATTGTTTTTAACCGTTTTTTAAGATTTTGTATTTCACATGCTGTTAGCCGCCCAGAGTCCTTTGGGAGTTGGGCGGCATACAAATCTATTAAAATAAAATAAATAAATAAAAATAAATAACTGAGGGGCCTGAATCAAGCCTGCCTTGGAGAAACAGATGCTGAATGCCTCATTTCATGGTCTTATGCTTGCTATAGTGGGTTCTTTCTGCAGATGCAGTGGGAGATTTCCCAGTAGCAGAGCTCTCCCCATCAGCAAAAGCTAGCAAAGAGGCATCCTCACTACATTCTAATAATCTTTAGCAGATAATAATCCATGTTTAGGGATGTTCAACTGAAAGCCCCACTTTCTACTCAGGTGAATTTTCTCTCTTACCAGGCTTTTACTTCATTGACTTTGTGTTCTGGAAAAGCCTTAGGTTGGTGGTATAGGTTACAGCAACGTCAGTATTCAATGGAGCTTAGGACTGCCCTAGAAATAAACAGTCAGTGCCCAGTAGCAGAAAAAAAAGGCATACGAGTGGAACTCTTTTTAATAAGAGCTTACCTGAAATTGGCATTTCTTCTTTGAAGCTTTTCCCACTTCCAGATAGCAAAGTAATGTTTAAAAGGTTGCATGGTTGTCTTCATTTTTCCCCACTAGGAAATCACTAGTGCTCAAGCAAATTCAACACCAGATTTTCCTATCTGTTTCTGTAACTATTAATAATGGAATGGAATGGAATGGAATGGAATGGAATGGAATGGAATAGAATAGAATAGAATAGAATAGAATAGAATAGAATAGAATAGAATAGAATAGAATAGAATAGAATAGAATAGAATAGAATAGAATAGAATAATTTATTGGCCGAGTGTGATTGGACACACAAGAAATTTGTCTTCGGTGCTTTATATAAATCATATTTATATAAATATGATTTATATTCTAATCTGCAGAACTTGTAGAGAATGCCAATTTTAAATCTGTGCAACCTGGCCATGTTTCACTTCCAACGATGGATTGCGTAAGATTGTGCAAAGCTAAGATCAAAACTGTTGCAAGAGAAGAATCCTCTCTCTCTGTTCACATCTTCCAAACAAATTGCCACGTTCCTGTTAGCTTCATGGCTGGATTTGGAAGTCAGAAAATGACAAGCGCCAGAAAAAGTGTACTTTAGAGCAAGCATTTTGAAGCACAGCTCACTAGGGAATACCCTCCCCCCCCCAATCTCTTCAAGTCTAGCTACTTCCCCTGGGAGGGCAAATTGGAGCATTTCTCATAAATGTGCATGTAGACAGTGATAGAACAAGGTCTCTGAAGCACTTGAATTCACAAGGAAGAAAAGCCGGTTAGGGTAGAAACAGCCTAATACTGTTCCTTGAGTGTTCTGAAATTTTATTTATTTATTTTATTTATTTATTTTTCAAACATGTATAGGATAGTAGTTTGTATAAACATAAGTAAAAAGGAACGATAAAAGAGGACAATAGGACAGGGATGGTAGGCACAGTGGTGCGCTTATGCACGCCCCTTAAAATTGTGATAATTGTGATAAGGGCTATAAGAACTCTATTAGATTAAACACCTAATGGGGGAGGAGAAGAAATTAATTGAGTGTCTTGCCAATTTTGACAGTCACTCAGGAAATTATTGTTGCCTTCCCACTCCTCCTGGAATTCAGAAGTATTAATAGAGTAAGCTTCCACTAAATCAACTAAGAATGCAGAAAGGCATTGAATACCTGTTTACTCTTTTTAAAGCCACCTAAGCCAGAGGTCTTTGCATTGTCTTGTGGCAGAACAATCCATATGACTGAGTGGCTGAAGTATCTTTTGTTGGGGGTGAACATTGCTATCAATTCCCTTCACCACCACCACCACCCTCCCCCAGTGTAACTTTCACAGTAATTTACCATAGTGGAAAATTTATGGAGCTGCCAGAGCTTTAGTTTATTAATTGGTTGAGCAGGGAATTAAAGCTGCAGTTTTTATTAGGTTGTTTCTGTCATGGTGGCTGCATTCGTAAGAAAGTTTAACTCTGTGTTTCTATTAACTGTGATCCACCGAAGAAACCAAATCTGTCTCTCTCATGAGCAAAACCGAGTCCAATCTTGATTTGTATTGTCCTTTGACAGGATCGATCTTATAACCTGGACTGGCATAACTTTGCTGTATGTTCAGCTCTTTTACCATTAGCAGGTTGCAAAGATGGGTCTGTGCATCACTGTGCTGTCCTTGAGAGGTTTTGGTTGCAAATAAAAACAAACCTTTTTTCTTCTCTTCTTCCCCTCCTTGGGATATCCAGCAGCAACTTAATTGAGAAGCGAAAAAGGCAGGAGAATGTTTCTCTGATGGACTTTGTACCATCCAAGCAGATTTGTCATGTTTTTTTTTCTTTCAAATAATTAAATCTGTGAATTGGGATGCATATTAAGAATATAAAAATATACTGAAAAACTAAATAATTAGTATGAGGTACAAGTAATCCAGACATCACCTGGAGGTGCTGCTTTGGAAAGATTGTTTCCTTAGTAAATTTAGCCGTTTTGGAACAATTAGACAAGAGTTCTCTCCTTTCTTGATTGAATGGCCTCATCCCACATTTCTTCTTTCCATCCAGTTTTGTTGCTTTCTTTCTCCATCCCTTCTGACTACAATGACTTTTTCTTCTTACCCGATCTCCATCCTGAATTTTCCTCTTTTGTATGTCCTTTTGTGAGAACAGTTTGCATGAGACAGTGTTCATATATGCAGATTTTGGAAATGGCGCATCTTATTTGACAGGCAATTGAGCTTAATTAGCAGTTTTTACAAGTAGTCCTTGGCTAACATCCATTCAACAATTATTCAAAATTACAGCAGTACTGAAAAAAAATGATGTATGACTGTTCCTCTGAGTTCTCGGGGGTTTTCTGCACTCCTGCAGTCACATGATTGCAATCTGGGCACTTGGCTGCCTGGCTCACAATAACAACCTTGCAGGAATCATGGTTATCGCCATTTGCAACCTTCCCTGCTGGCTTCCCCACAAGCAAAGTCAATGGGGAAGCTGGCGGGAAAAGTCACAAGTCATTCTGGTAAGTTCCCCTGGGTTTTCCTACATTCATGCTACATCACCTCATGGCCTCCACCCCATGGCCTTTTTATACTTGCGCATCCTACTTCCTGCACTCTGCTGCACTATGGCTTCCATCCCATGGCCTTTCTGCACTTGTGCTGCGCCCTCTACCCCATTTTCTTCCTGCACTTGCATGGTGCCACAACATCCTCCTCCCCCTACTGGGCTTCCCCACTCCCTGTAGCACTGCTTCCCACTTAATGAACCCCCACGCATCTTGGGGTTGCGATAGCAACTGGGACTACTGGGATTGTCACTAAGTGATGCAGTCACTTGATGTGCTTTACATCCACCTTTCTTAGTGATGCCAATCCCAAGCCCACCTGTAGTTCATTTAATGCAATTTTATTTTTTATCCTATTTAGGTTATGTAGATTTGGGCAGGTATATTTCCATACATACGTATGTGTATATAAGAGTATCACATGCCCAGACTTATGGCAGAGGGATTGGTGTCAACTGGAATTGGTAACTAAGGTTAACAAAGGGAGAAATTCAGCACTGCAAAAGTTCTTTTTTTAAACCATCTAAATAGTTGTTTATTGTTAGGTAGGTAGGGGATTTTCTTAAACCCATATTGTCATTGGGGGGTGGGTGGGTCAAATAGCGTATTACTATGACCATGGACTATTATATGGAGATTTACACAGAGCAAGTTACAAAACCATGGCATTGTTCACCAAATTGATGCAAAAGATTCGTGATATTAAATTGGAGAATCCTTTTTTCCAGTCAGTTGCTATGGTCTTCAAATGGTTGGCTCACAACCACCTTTATTGGCTGACATACAAAAGAAGCCGTGCATGGGGAGATTTGTGAACAACATCTTAAAACATGTTGTTCCTATCAGAATTTATAAATCTTACATGTTATTAAAAAAAATCCCACATAAATCACCATAAATCCTCTCTTTTTTACTATTAGCTAGTGCATCCATGTAAGCATGCAACACTATAAATATATGTGGGTTTTTTGTTTTTGTTTTTTAAATCTGACAGGTTCTTAACTATCCTGAGAATTATATGCTCATTTGTAAGGCATATAAAATAGGCTCTGCAAAAATCTGCTGTATATGATATAACTGGCCACAATGACATTTTAACATTGTGGTCACTGCCAAACTATTTCGCCAAAAATAATAGCTGCTATGGTGGATCAAGTTATATACTGTATGCAGTAAATATACCAATTAGGTGTTCCCTTTAAATTTTCCACCATTCAAAGCTAGGGAGATGGGCTTGTCAAATAAACTAGGTTAGCTCAGTCAGAATTATACAGGAGATTAGTTTCGTTTTCTAACTGCATTTGTTTCATTCCTCTGTGTGCCTAAGCTCAATGCGAGGGTGAGGTGCAAAGAAAGCAGGATCGGATTGTGGCTAAGGATGTAATGAGAAGCTGCTGTTAACTCACACTTGGATTTGTGAAACAATGTCAGATTAATTTAAATTCATTATGTCATGGCTTAAACAAGTCATGGCTGCTGCCTAAATGAATTTAGCCATATAAAAGAATCATCACTCAAATGTATGCAAGCCAACAATGTATTACAGTATTGTGGAAGAAAAAAAAGAAAACATTAAAGTTTGCCTTCTACTGGTGATTTGCAGCATAGATTGTAAATTGTCCTACACTTACAGACAAGTTTTGAGGATAAAGAATTTGTTAAATAGGGAGGATGTTATTTGGTCAGCAACCTAAATTGTTGTGTACAAGTTGCGACTGAGGGAATACATTAGTGTTTCCCAGACATGTTCTTTCTATTTTCAGTTTTGTAGAAAAATGTTATCCCCCCTCCCATCTGCTAAAATTTTAGAATGACGTGTATATTTATTTATTACAGATACATTTATTGTGATGAAATTGACCTGGCTGCTGATACGGTTCTGGCAACTCTTTATGCTGCCAAGAAGTACATCGTTCCTCATCTCGCCCGGGCCTGTGTGAATTTCCTAGAGACGAGCCTGAGTGCAAAAAACGCTTGTGTGCTGCTTTCCCAGAGCTGCTTATTTGAGGAACCGGACTTGACTGAGCGTTGCTGGGAGGTAATCGATGCCCAGGCCGAGCTGGCTCTGAAATCGGAAGGCTTCTGTGACATTGACTTCCAAACCCTTGAAAGCATTCTCCAAAGGGAGACCCTGAACGCCAAAGAGATTGTGGTTTTTGAAGCTGCCCTCAATTGGGCTGAAATGGAGTGTCAACGGCAAGAGTTGCCTCCTAGCATTGAAAATAAGCGCAAAGTGCTTGGGAAGGCGCTCTATCTCATTCGCATACCCACCATGGCCCTGGATGACTTCGCCAATGGGGCTGCTCAGTCTGGTCTTCTGACCCTCAGTGAAACAAACGATATCTTCCTTTGGTACACAGCTGCCAAGAAACCAGAGCTGCAGTTTGTGAGCAATGCCCGCAAAGGCCTGGTCCCTCAGCGCTGTCATCGCTTCCAGTCATGTGCCTACCGCAGCAACCAGTGGCGCTACAGGGGTCGGTGCGACAGCATCCAGTTTGCTGTTGACAAGAGAGTTTTCATTGCTGGGTTTGGACTCTATGGTTCCAGCTGCGGATCAGCAGAATACAGTGCTAAGATTGAACTCAAGCGGCAAGGCGTTATCCTTGGACAAAACTTAAGCAAGTATTTCTCAGATGGATCTAGCAATACTTTCCCCGTGTGGTTTGAGTATCCAGTGCAAATCGAACCAGATACATTTTATACGGCTAGTGTGATTTTGGATGGTAATGAACTCAGCTATTTTGGGCAAGAAGGAATGACAGAAGTCCAATGTGGCAAAGTGACTGTGCAATTCCAGTGTTCTTCAGACAGCACCAATGGCACTGGGGTTCAGGGAGGGCAAATTCCTGAACTTATTTTTTATGCTTGAAGGAAAAGGTGGGTTCACAGAACACTCTGTGATTCCATGATGTATTGTGTCTGGTTCAGGCCAATTTCATGCTTAGCTTGTTGTCTGCAGATATATATATATGGTCGGTTCAAGTAGGACACTCCTAAATGCAGTGAACAGTTTAAACTCTTGCTGTACTTTTTATTGTCTACATGTATTTCTTCTACTACATGCTCCCAAGATAAAGCTAGCAAATTAAGTGTTAAAGATTTTCGGCTTTAGCACAGATGGAATGCCTTATTAGTGAAGAAAGTTGTCATTTTTTTCCCCATGCAGTGTGTGTCAAGGGACATAACTTGTCTGGTCTCTACTTTGCTGCTATTTCCTGTCATTTTGATTTATGATTTATTTATTTTTGCTCCTCCATGCTGTAGGCTTCTTGAACACCTCAGAATTAAAAGCGTCTTTAGTCTTTTGCCATTTGGATGCGAGACAAACTTAGAATTGAGCCTGGTTTGGCTGCAGCATCACCATGCCTGGGCTGTGGTTTTCTAGAGGGAACGTAGGAGGTCTTCAAAATGCCAACCGTTTGAAGGCCATAGCAACTGATTGGAAAATATATAAAGTGTGATTTGCCCTGAATTGCTTTGCAAATACTGGCATTTCGTATTTAGTTTATGTCATGGAAGACAACAGCAAAAAAAAAAAACACCCAAGGTCTTTGAGGACAGTTGCTTTTTAATTAACCTTAACCTTTTTTAAAAAGAAAGCTCTTTTTCAAGGAAACTGTTGATATTTAAAATACATTCATGCATTTTTACTTGCCCAGGATTACTTCTGGGAAGTGTTCCCTAGTTGGTAGCCTTCCAGATGTACAAGTGCAGTTCCTACTATCGTCAGACTACATGCAGGACGGGAATGAAGGCAACTGATGCCTTTCATACAAGGAGATCCTACTCTGAAGTATTACATAATGGCATTTAGACTATTACAAAATCTCTCTTGATAGTTACTTTTCTTTTCAAGGGATTAAATACATTTCATTTAATCAAGTCTAATAGCCATTATTCCGGCTGCCTTTCATGCATCATCTGTGTTTTTTCCAGTGTCAGAAAATGTGTAGCAAAAAGCAAATGATGAGTTTTATTTGCCCAAATACCATTTTAAAGATACGTGTTTTTTTCCCCAAGTAGTAAAAATACAGATGTTTGGAGCATTTTAATTGTTAGAAATTGCCATGGAATGTATTTGTTCAGTGTACCATACAATGACATTTTTTTCCCCATAGAACTCAAAGCTAAATATTTTAATGCTTCACATATTAAAATAACTAGTGGGACATTTAAACAGTAGAAGCAAGTAAGTTTGAAAGCTCTGTTTTTGAATGAGCAAGTAGACTGGACATTATGCAGTTTGGTTAGAATATGAATATTCACTCAATTATAAATTTTGAAACATCTCCCAAATTTTTAGATGTAAATTTTTTTTCCTCATCTGATTCCCTCCACATCCTATAGTTTTCACTATCTCTAGCCAGTCCAACAAAGGGATTCCTGGTATTTGTAATTTAACACAGGTTGCAGCAAAATTATTGAAGGGATTTGAAATTTGCCAGGCTCATACAAAATAATATTTGTTTAACTTATCAGACACTATGACTTCAACAAACTATACTTTAAAGTTTTTTTAGTTTATCATTAAGTGTAAATGTGACCATTAAGATTGCTTGTGAATCTGCTTGTAGTTTTTTTTTTCTCTTTTGACTACAGAAGTATACTTTTTAGCACAAGTATAAACTACTGCTTTGTTATGTGCAGATGACAATAAGGCTATCAAATTTCGGCTGCAAAATGCCATGCGGTAGCAAACAAAAAATACCAAGTGGAATTTTTGCAACATGGAACTGGGAACCCTGCAGAATCTGGAATATTTGTGACAAATATTTCTTATCTAACTTTTGGAGATTTTTCAATTGTGAGTCAAGCTTTCCTTTTCCAGATTCTTTTTAAATTGGTTGGAATATCTGCATTTCTAACAAGAAAAGGTTCAGGTTGACAGGTAGCTTTTTAAAAAAAGAGAGTTGATAAAAGTATAGGTGAATACCATGTTTGTGAAATAAAAGACAGTGCCTCAAAAGAGCAACCCCTATGTGTTTCAGTCTAGAAAATAACTTAAGTATTAGTCTGAAATAGATTTGTCCCAGTTTTCTGTTTACAACGCAATTTTTTTAAAAATGAAGTAAATACAAGTGCATCTCACTATAGTGTTGCTCCTTAGCACAACATTGTCCTAGCTGTTAGAATAGTGGCTTTAACTCTGAGGCATCCAGAGAATCTGAAGTTTTCAGTGAAATAACAAAAACACTATCACATTGCAAGTTCTCCTACTTTTGTATAGGTAACAACATGTGGGGCTTCCAGCATGATGATTCAACACTGCTTTCATCATTCTGCCCCCCCCCCCCCCCCGGTCCCATGCCACCAAATATCCTTGTGGATGCCTCCAGGCTCCAACCTATATCAGCTTTCCCTAATTTGTGGTTTCTTGTTGAATTCAAACCACAATGTCCAAAATTCTCTGGCAAGCATAACCATTGGGAGTCCTAAAACATTTTGGGACTTGAAATCCTGATTCTTGGTTTCGTTAAATACCTGTGGTGCCCCAAATAATACTTGGAACACGAGAACATTTAGCAGCAACAGTTTCAGTAACAGAGCATCCTATTAAAAATATACCCACAACACAGAAGCTGCTCTTAAGAGCAAATGCTACTCCTGTGTCTCCTACATTTTTATCATCACAAATAATATTTTTTTAAAAACCCACTTATTTACATTTCTCAGAGGTATGGGGTTGCTTTTCAAAGAAATGTAAAGGATTACATTCTCACAACTTTAAGTATGATTCAAGTACTGGATTTAGACTAGAGTGAGCAGAAGTCAAAGCTCTCTTCAGTCATAAAATTTGCTCCATATTCCTGATTTCTTTTGAAAAGAGCTAGTCTCAATCTAACTCTCATCATAACATCAACGTGAGGCTATAGTTGGGTAGACCATACATATTGCCCGAGGTCCTTATAGGAAGTGCTAGATAAAAGTATCTGGATAATTTGGGAGAAAATGCTGCTCTCTTAGGTTGTTTTTGTTCCTAACCCGATTAATTTTACATGTTTCAGATATACCAAATAAAAACACCATGATTGACATGATTTAAGGAAGACTGATGGCATTACCTTAAGGTGAATTGAATCCAGTTTCCAAACATAGGTCACATCAGTTGCCCTGTGCCCTTTCGGCCTCTAGATGGCAGATGTACACTGCTACTTTTAGCTTTACCCCACTGAAGCACATGGCGTTTGAAAGGTCTCAGTTTTATTCTGGAAAATATGTATTTATATGGTAAATATTTGTGGACGGTGAACAATGAAACTGGAATTAATATAATCACAATCATTCCTGAAGAGAGAAATGAATTGTCTCTGACACCAGATTGCTCAGCTTCCTTTTTTAGGGCCACAGACCCATGTACTGAATTTTTCCTTCTTTGTTTTTTTTCCATAATGGGTTACGAGTAGGCCAGGGGCGGGTTGCTCACTTACCTCGCTACCGGAGCGCTGCGCGCGCATCGCCATGTTTGGTGCATGTGCGCGCTCGCTACGTGTGCGCGCCCCTCGCGTGATTTTGCTTCTGCTTCTGCGTGGAAGCAAAATCTTGCCGAAATCTTGTGAGGGGACGCGTGTGCGTGTGCAATTTCGCCGACATTTTGCTTCTGCGCATGCGCATAATTCCTTGGTAAGTGTGCTGAGCTGCAACTTTAAGCAGTCAGCTATAGAGTGTGTATTGCATGAGGTGGGTTTTTTTTTTTTTTTTTTGCAGTTATAACACCTTTTAGTTGAATCTGGAATGACTTCTAATGTTAGCTCATTATTTTCAGCATACATAATCTGCCTTTCTAAATTCTAAAAGAGCATATATTAAATATTAGAAAATATTGAGAAAATCAGAATTTAAAAAACCCAAAAGGCAGTAGCTGCAGCTAATGACAGTTTTAAAGAGGTATTTTGTAAAAGCTTGGAATAAAAATTGACTTCACTACCAGTCTAATAGCAAGGCATAATAGGGCCAAGCAGATCTCCTTTGGGAGGCTGTTAAGATAAATGTATCTGTCAAATCAGAAGGAAGAGTCTGAGTACTAATATATTGATCAGGAAAAAGCTACCTGGAATGAGCTGTGTGTGTGTGTGTGTGTGTGTGTGTGTGTGTGTGTGTGTGTGTGTGTGTGTGTGTGTGTGTGTGTGTGTGAACTCTCAAAAAGCAGATGGAAGAGAACATTTTCTTTGCATGTTACAAATGAAGAAACTTTCAAATTTTGTTCTGTAGCTATACAGTGAAATTTAAAAGACGATTCAATTATTTAAATAGCAATGTTATTATGAAGGTGATATATGACTTTTAGGACTCTATTTATCCAGCCTTTGGTCTGTTGTTCCCTCCCAGGGAGCAACTTGGAAAGAGCTTTGAGTAACTTACATTTTCCTTGCCAAATAGAATAAAACAAATATAGTTACCTGTACTTCACTCAATTTAGTATTCTTCTGAATGCAGGATACGTTTCTGAACTGGAGAGTTTTTATTTTTATTGAACTGGATGTTCCTTTATAGGTTTTCATCATCTGGTGTTTTGCTAGCAGCAGTGGATCAGGCATATTAACTTTGACCCTCTACTCTGTTAATATCCAAGCTAATTTTGATTCAGTAAACTCAAATTATGTTACCTTATGTAAATTGTGGACAGAATGAGAAGATTTGCAGCAAATCAAACTGTACTTCAGAAATAACTCGGCAGATTTACAGAATTGTCCCCAAATTAGGGCTTTGCCCCTTAATAGAAAGTTCATATCCTAAATTCTTAGGATAATATATTTATAATACAGGTAGTCTTCAACTTACAATCACAATTGGGGGCTGGAATTTCTGTCCTTAAGCAATGGGGTTGTTAAGTGAGCCATGCCAATTTTATGATCTCTTTTGCCATGGTTGTTAAGTGAATTGCAAAACCATTAAGTGAATTTGGCTCCCCCCCCCATTGATTTTGCTTGTTGGAAGCCCCTGGTAAGGTCACAAATGGGGATCACACGATCCTGGGACACACTTCAAGATATGCTGGTTGCCAAGTGCCTGAATTCTGGTCATGTGACTGCAGGGATGCCACCACGTTCATAAGTACCGGGACCGATTATAAGTCACTTTTTTCAGTGCTGTCGTAACTTAAGATAATCATTAAACAAATGGTTGTAAGTCATGGACTACCTGCTTTAGTCTTCTGGAGCCATCCAATATATTTGCCTATAAAGAGCCAGAGATCTAGAAAAAATATAGACAACATTGAAATTATTCTGAATATCATCTTGCAGAGCTGAACTGAACGGGGAAAGAAAGTTATTACTGGATTTCTAAGTGTAATATATTTTGATCTGATCTGCATATAATTTAAACTAATAATTCTAATTTCTACAGTACCTACTGCACTGTTTATTTTCCAAAAATGAAAAATGTAAACTCCGTTATTTCAGACACGATTGGATCTAGTTGTGTTTGGAACACAGTGCTTGTCTATAGCAACTGATGGCATTATTTATGAAGGACGTTTATAAATTTTAAGTACCTCAAATCGAATGTTACCGTACTGTATCTTTAATGTAACAGTGCAGAATTTTAGTAGACACATGAATGTGTATAATCACATTTGAGAGAAAAATAAAAATGAAACTGGTTCTTAACACTCTTCAGCATGCTTCTGAATCTTCTTAAATGAATAAATTGAATTTTGAATAGGGAAAACTCCCCCCACCCTCCAAGTTTTTCGTTTGGTTTGATTTTGAATTCCTTCTTTTTGAGGGGTGATCCCAACACACACACACACACACACACACACACCCCCCAGTGCACAAGGGGACATTTCAGGTTCAAGAAATACTAAAACGCTTTCTGATGTGGTACATTACAAATTTTCTACACAAGATCCATTTCATGAACAGCCCAAGGAGAGAAAGACTTAAAGCCTATGTAGGAGCAGAGGATGATAATAGCAATAATATTTAGACTTTTATACTGCTTCACAGTGCTTTACAGCCCTCTCTTAAGCAGTTTATAGAGTCAGCATATTGCCCCCAACAATCTAGGTCCTCATTTTACCCACCTCAGAAGGATGGAAGGCTGAGTCAACCTTCAACACGCACACACCTTAGTGGCTCTCACTTGCATATCTTTGGGGTGCATCCTTGGGTTGTTTTAAGTAGAGCAACAATTTGAAGTCAGTGGCATTCTGCTTCTGACAAACTGGTTGTATCTGTTAACAAAGTTTAGGTCCACCTGTTAGTAGCAAAGTATAGGGATTTTAGTGTAGATTGTTTGACCTCATGAGAAAGGAAGAAACGAGTTCAAACCTCATTTTAAAATGTACTGTTTTAATTTACAATAATGTCACTTTCAATATTTGTATCATAGAAAAAAGCTTCAGCATCTTTAATCTTTTTCAAGGTATTTTCATTCATGGTATCATATTTGGCATTGAATATGCACCAGATCTTAAGGTCTTTTTTTTAAAAAAAAAAATTCAGGTTTGCATATAATCCCTTTCTGAGCAAATGCTTGGGGACAATTTAAATTCAACATATCACAGTAGGAATGAGCAATCTGCAAACCCTGGACCGTTTTATAACTACTCCACTGAATGTCGGTTTCCTATCATATTGAGACAGGAAGCAAGCATGAAACTGAAAACGGGTGATAATAGGGGGATTGGGGTAGGAATGGTGTTTTTGTTTTTTAAAGAAGACATTCTTACCAAGCCCCAGAAATTCCAAGTGCTGCCCAGAAGCACAATTTCCAATCCATTTTGCATCATCACAAAAGTCCTTGCTCTCCTGCCAAAATAATTTACTATTTTTGCCTATCACAAGCCTAATAGATCTACCCCTTACTGTTTACCCTTTATTATAAAAGTTGGGATTTGTGACTTAGTCTCCTGACTATTAGCAGATCACTGAACAACTTCCAGTTATTTGGTAGCATCTCTGGAACCTGGCACTGCCACATTTTGGCCTCTTTATTGATGAACATGAAACATCATAAGATTTAAGGATGGAAACTGAAGGATTTCACAGTCCAGATAGTTTGCATTTCCATTTTTCTATCCTGACCCAAAAATTATGTTATCAAAATTCTGCTACTTTCTGATAAAATTTCAATGATTTGGGGATGTTAAGACACGACATGGTTTATTGCTGCTCTATTTGCTTGTTTCCAACAATGGTGCAAAAAATAGCTCTTCTAATCAAAACAATGGAGAATATGGTTTACAAAATTGTCAAAATCTGGAACTAGAAGTGCTTTTGTAAGATACTCAAGGGAATAACAGAAAGGCATTAAGATCTCTTCAGAGGAAGTTTTATTGAGGCACTAGGAAAAATAACAACATAAAGTTTCATTATGGAAAATGTCCCCAAAAGGGAAAGGGGAGGGAAGGGCTCATCCTGACATTCTGCTATCTGGCAACACAAAAGGTTCATACTAACTTTTTTAACAGATATGTCATGGTGATGTTTCCTTTGTCTCGTCACCAACCTGCTCTGGGGTCAATTTAAGTTTACCTTTATAAGGATTGTTTTAAAATAATAATATTCTTGACACAACATTTATCATATGAATGAACCACAATATCTGTGATGAAAACATGAGAACAGCCCCATTCAAACAGGCTGAGGCCAGAGTAGCTTACCAATTGCATGTAGGAAGCCCACAAATAGGACATCAAAGCAGCTGTTACATTGTGGCATCAGTATTCCTATAGAGAGCCCTCAAGCTCTGAGTCATCTAGCTCAGTCATTGATAAAATTCTCCTCTTGAAACTTGTCTTTTGGGCATTATATGCCACAGGTTGATTATTTGCCATATGAAAAAAATATTTCCTCTTATTACTACTAAATCTTCTACTAGTGAATTTCATTGGGTGGCCAATTATTAATCCTTGGGTGTTCTATTATTAGGGGAGATGGAGAAAACTACCACTTTCTTTACTATGCATACTTATAAATTCAAGTTGCTTCCTAAACATCTTTCATCTAAGCTAAATAAACTCAACTGTTGCATTCTGTCTTCCAATCTTATCAGTTGCCTTGTTTTGCGGTACCTTCCATTTGATTGGATCTATCTCCTCTGTAACACAGAATGCTACGCCGTGGACTCATCCCTATCCTTTCTGTAGCTTGTATCTAGAAAACTTTCACTATTCTTAATAAATATTCCCATTTTTCCTACAATTCCTTCTGCTAGCCCACCTGTTATTCCCTTGGTCCAGTACTACTTTCCTGCCATGCACTGGTCATTATGCATATATTTATTTCCTTTAGGACCCACTGTCCCAATTCTTTTCCCTTTATCCTTAAGGGATGAGTATTCCCAAACCAGAGGAATATTCATATAGGAAGTACTAGTTGAAACCTTCTGATCGAGTGTCGCACCAAGTTCAGTATAAAAGCTGCTTTGTAACCTTTTTATTGTTAAGCACCAGAGGCCTACAGAGCTGGCATGTCCTGGAATGTTTCTAATAAATTTGAATCCTCATCCTCGTACCATCATCTCACCCAAGAATTGACAACTCTGTTTCTCCCAGACCTGACTTTTCTGATAAACAGAAAAGCATTTTTGAGAAATCCTGGACTTAATATCAGTGGTGCCAATGTGCACCACAATTGTCCTCCCCCACTACTTGACAGAGTGAGAATAAATCTCACAGAGGCAGTATTTGATCTTTTCCCGGAATTCTGACGTTAGAAATGAAACCGCAGTTTAAAGATTCTAATTAAAATATTTATTTCGGTACAAAAACAATAAATTCTAATTAACTACATGACTGATATAAAATGTAGGACTTCCCTCAATGGAAGCCAGAGCAAGAAGAGATAGAGCGGAGAATGGAATGCACACATGTGTACAAGAACATATCAATCACGTGCTCAGGAATAAACCATTATATTGAATAGGGATGCATCTCCCTGCATATACATGTAACAGGCAATAAATCACACCGTGACACTACCGTGCAAACCTATGTAGATGACTTGTGATGTCCACAGCCTTTGCACCAAACAGACAAGCTGCTGCCATAAAGTCTACACACCTGTCCAAACCAATTTTTTTAGTGATTGAATTTCTCATTACAAGAAGCCGCCCCAAGAGGAGAATTCTTGGTAGGCAAGGATATTGGAACATCCTAGTGGAGACACACGGGATGAAGCAAAAGAAAGTTCACCTGCTGTTTCACACAGCCTTTCCACCATGATAGTGATTTGGGTGGGGGGGGAGGTAAGGTGATCATTTGAAAGATTATGTCCCAAAATAGCCCAGCTGACAGGTTAATGGAGCGGATAAAGTGTGCAACGGGAAGCAGAATCCATGCTGATGCCAGCTACTCAGGAAATTTGAAAGGTGGTTAAAACCTCCAGATGTCAGGACTAAGAAGGACAGTGGAGTTACTTAAGAGTAGTTTCCTTTATTGTTTTTTTTTCACTATAGACAGAATCTTGCCTGACTAAAGCAACTGTTTGAATAACTGCAGATGCACTTTGGAAAAAGCTATTTTACCCTCTTTCTGCTGGCCAAACTTTCCAAGCTCCACTATCTCTTTGTCCTCTGGAAAGCAGCCTCTCTTCCCTGGGAATCCAGACTATATTCCACCACATCAGCTAAGCACGCTACCATAGTGATTCCAACCCATTTCACCAAGAAAGGCTGTTTTGTTTCCATATCAGGGGTGATCAGCGGAGGGTTCTGGTTATTTTCGCTACCGGTGCGCATCGCGAGCATGCACAAAAGTGAACTCGCGTTCCATCGGGCGATTTCACTTCCGCGCATGCTTAGGACGACATTACAAGCCGAAACACAGCTGAGGAGCTTCTCAGCTGTGCTTCGGAGGAAGAATAAAGGTCAGTATTGAAACAAGGGCGAGTGGGAGGGCTTTTTCCCGACAGCTCAGGACGCGGAGAAGCACCAGAAAATGACGTCATCGCCCGGCTCCTACCGGAGCTGCGCTCCACACAGCACCGGTAG
The DNA here is from genome assembly GCA_023053685.1 of Diadophis punctatus similis. Taxonomy (NCBI): domain Eukaryota; kingdom Metazoa; phylum Chordata; class Lepidosauria; order Squamata; family Dipsadidae; genus Diadophis; species Diadophis punctatus. The sequence goes on from JALIGW010000001.1 coordinate 152,764,190, forward strand.
GAACCCACCACTGGGGGTGATGCTTGATGGGGAGGGAAACACAGCCAAGGGAATCTACACACACCATTGCCTTTACAGTATCCCAGATTAAAAGTGAAAGGACTGGACTAGTCATCAGCCTTATCACTGACACTTCATCACTGTCTAGAGATCGTCCCCAGCCTTATCACTGACTGGAGATCTGATGTCAGAATAGAGCCATTTATGTTGACATAAATTTTAGACACCTCAGCCCTTGGACAAATGATATCACTAACCTACTATTGAGGAAGAGGCCAAAGAAGAAGAGGCTAACAGAGAGGCTATATATCATGCTTTATTTCACAGGCAGGAGAAAGTTGCTATGCCAATCAGGTCCCCTGTTTTGATTTATTTCAGCTTGGGCTCAGGTAGGGAAAGTACTTGCTAAAGGAAACAAATTTCACCTTTATACAAGGCACCTTGGTGTTGGAAAGCAAGGGCAATCAAGCCAGAGAAGGAAGAGAGTAATGCTTCCTGCTAGGAACAATCTCTTCCATCTAGCGGCCGCATGTCAGTGAGGTGGAAAAGGAATTATATAGAGTAACAAAATGAAATTGCTAACCAGCTTCAGCCTTGTTTCCAGCACACCTTTTGGAATCAAATTTACTGAAATGAAGCATCAAATGAAGGTGTGTGTGTGTGTGTGTGTGTGTGTGTGTGTGTGTGTGTGTGAGAGAGAGAGAGAGAGAGAGAGAGAGAGTAATTTGATCTGGGAAAGGAACCAGTAGTAATTGCACCCAGAGAACTAAAAGTGATATCTAATAGAAAAAGATACCTGGGGGAACAATGTTGAAATGGGGTAGAAATGATGGATTAATAGCTTTTCTACACCTCTAATTTCGGTGTTCCAATAGACTGAATGAGAGAAGATAAACATTTGCAGGGTGGGGAGAAGGAACATGCTCACCGGCTGATAAGGGCATGTGCTTAAATAAAAAAGAGAAATTAGCCAGCCCAACAAAGCCTCTGTGTGAGATAACAAAACAGATCTGTTTGCCCTCCTTCTGGAAAGAGAAGGCAGGTGACACCTGCTCTTTGGAAGCTCCTGCTAAGACCCAAGCAGATTAGCCAAGGAAGGGCAGAATGAAAAGCTCTTTCCTGAGGTCATTAGTGGAACCGGCCTTGTCAATGAAGCCCTTGATTGGAGAAAGGCAGCAAATTACAGAGCTTTGACAACAGACGGGAAGCTTTTAACTGCTTCTTGCTGTTTTGTCATTTGGGCCTAGTCCCAAGTGGATGCATTAAATGTGTCATGTTTCTAACAAATCACTCACTTTCAAACCAGCATTAAAAGGGGCGAATGGGAAAACCTGTTTGTCTCTCATAGATAGCAGAGGTATTACTCTAAATGTGAACGGTTCATCTGAAAGCTACCCTGGGCCAAGTTTCTTTTCTTATAAGCTATTAATAATACTTTAGGCAGCTATGATTCCTTCTGATATATTAATATTTCTAGCAATCTTAAGAAACACAGATGTGGGAGGCATCTATAACCACATTTTCATGTGGTGCTATATTTTCAACATGGAACCATATCATGAAAATAGGCAGAAAAACTGATAATTAGAGTTAGGTGAAGAGATTTTATCCCCAGTACATAGACTTCTAAACTCCGGCATTAGTTACCATTGATCATACTGTCTAGAGCTGTGCAAAGCTGTATTTCAGCGATATCTTTAGAGCAGCGGTTCCCAACCTGGGGGTAATTACCCCCAGGGGGGTAAAAACACTATTCTTTAGGGGTAAAAAAGGCATCCACTAAATTTTAGTGGATGCCTTTTTTTTGTTGGTAATAATAAAAAAATACAGTACAGTAACGCATTTGGTTCATGTGGCATATGCTCTTTCTTGCTAGCGAAACAGCAGAGTGCTTTGAGTGTGGGAACGGGGTGAAAAGGAGGCACGAGGCGGGACTGCCGCCCGCGCCGAAGGCTGAGTCCTGAGTCACGGCGTTTCACGCATGCGGAATCCGCCGCGCTCGAAAACAGTACTCGGCATGTATAAACCTGTTTGAACTGAGAGCGGTCGGGCACTTGTTCCGACGCATTATCACATTTGCGCTCCACAATCCGCATACGCCAGCGGTTCCCAACCTGGGGGTCGGGACCCCTTTGGGGGTCGAATGACCTGTTCCAAGGTGTCACCCCAGCATCCTCAGCTCCCCCTCCCACTGCCACAAGCCTGGCCATATCGCGCCCCACAACCCGCGCCCCCACCGCGCTCCACCCCGCTGCCGCCATTTGGGTTATTTTACCATCTGCGCATGCGCAGCACGCCTTGCGCATGCGCAGAGGGTAAAAGAACCCAAATGGCAGCGGCAGGGTGGGTCATGGTGGGGGCGCGGGGGCGGGGCGTGGGTCGCGGTATTAGGAAGGTTGGGAACCACTGCTTTAGAGCAACAGCTTCTTCATTCTCACAGATCTGATTCCATTGTTCTTTGTTTAAAGTCCATTGTTCTTTTTGTGCTGAGTGGGCAGTGGAAATTCCATTGAGAATGTACCAACTTGGCAAAAACTGTTAAACAGATTACAGCATGGACTCCTGAGTCCATGCTGTAATACAAAGGTAGTGTATGAGACCAAAAATTTCACATAAGACCACTTGCTGATGGTTCCCTTTAGATTAGTAGGCTTCTTACAAATGCTGGCATCCTGCCTTGGCCATTAAAGTCAATGCTCAGCTTTTGTGGTGGCAGAATGAAGCAGATTTTATAATATGATCCTGTTATGAAGCCAAAGTAGAATGGGATGGTATCTAAATCTTTCTGTTAATCATCTTAGAGCCGGACACTAAGCAAGAGGTATGTCCACATGCTCTTATTTCTTTCTCTTTCAGGATGAATGGGTGAGGGACGCTGTGTCCATGCAGACCACTGGCAAAGTTACCTCATAGTGAATCAGGTTTTTGGTTCTTTGAGCCTATACTTATCTATCTGGATTTCATAGGTCTTCAGAAAGGCATCTTTCCTAGTCAAGCAGTTGATGCTGGGGAAAGATACTTGGAATGAGCAATAGTTTGGATCCTATTAAGCCTCAGCTTTGTAAATGGTAGAGGCATCTCACAGTTCTTTTATTTTAGGGGAGGCTAGTTAATAAATCTTACTAAAGCTTTCACCACAAGGTATCACACTCAAATGCTCTGTGCTGCAGAAATATGGAGGATGAGATAAAACAAGATTTAGAGATGCTACAAAACAAGTTTATGAAGCATATTCTCAAACTCCTTCCCTAACCATTTTCCTATGGCTCAACTCAGAAGCCACTTTAATTTATCCCCCACTGAAGACAGGATGAATCTGCTTTATCTTTAATACTAGCGAAGGCTGAAGGAGACAGATGATGCCTGTCTGGGTAGGATGTGTTGGCTGGGCAAGCTTCAGCAGTGACAGTGAGCTCAGCATTTTGTGAGAAAGTATATGGGTAACATCTATGGGTTCATCTATGGCAGGGGTTGGCAACCTTAAACACTCAAAGAGCAACAAAGGTCCTAACCGGAAGCCCCCCATTCAATTCTGGAGCCGACCAGAATTCCGGTTTCCCCACCATAGAGTCTCCTCCTAGCGCCGCATCCTTTTTCCTCTACCTGTCCTAACTGAAAGCCCTATCAATTGTGGAGCCGACCAGAAAACCCACCCCTTGCCATAGAGTCTCCTCCTGGCGTGTCCTGCTTCCCCACACCCTAACCGGAAGCTCCTCTCAAAATTGTGGTGGCGACCGGCAACAGGGAGCCGCAGCCGAGGGATGAAAGAGCCACATGCGGCTCCAGAGCCACGGGTTGCTGACCCCTGATCTATGGAATATGGGTACATCTATGGAGCATCTTCTAACAGGGCTACTTAACCAGCTATTTGAGAATGATAGTAAAGGAAAGAGTTATTCTACTGTAAACATTTCCCGGAATTTTTTTTTTAATTACCTGAAGGTTCTACAATATTTTGAATACCAAACATGGAGTATGTAGTATCTAGTGTTACCTGATGTCTTGCAGTACATAGATCTCTGGAACAGACCTTTAGTTTTGTGTTCTTAAATTTTACTCAGTTGATTAAATAATCTTCCTTATTCCATAACAACATTCGCTTTAGCTGCTGGTGTTTTAAAATTACTGTATTCTGACTATTAGCATTTTAATTTGATCATAGTTTCAGATCATGCTATTTTGGAATAGAGCAGAGTTTTTCGTGATCCAGCAGATGACAAACTGGCTGAGGCCATCTTCACTCAGAAGCTGAGCAGGGTAGTGATTGGTTGGATGTACACTTCTTCAGATTAACTCTGTTCACAATGATATATACTGTGATGAGCTTCTGTCCACTTGGGGTGAATATCTATTTTAATTCACCAAAGTAATTTAATTGTAGGTTGTCAGTTCCTAGGACAAGATGTTGCTTGTAGGGTTTCACTTTTAATTATGCAGTATCATTTTACTGGAAAGTTGGGAGGGAAGAAGGACATCCTGGAAGAAGGAGCAAAGAGCAATTAAAATAGGTACTGATAGCAAAGTGTTAGAGAAGGAACAGGGGGTTGCCATGCAAGAGGTAACAGGTAGCATTCATACTTATGGAAAAGAATATGGAAAAGAATAGAACTCTGCTCTATTCCAAAATAACATGATCTGGAACTATGATCAAATTAAAATGCTAATAGTCAGAATACAGTAATTTTAAAACACCAGCAGCTAAAGTGAATGTTGTTATGGAATAAGGAAGATTATTTAATCAACATTCCTGAGTAAAATTATTTTATAATAATGGATTATAAAAACTAATGGCATTCTGCTTGTTATGCTTTATAATTGTTTTCCCCCCTCCCAAAACCCACTTGTGACAATTGCTCCTATTACGACTATAATTTCAGTGGCACTAGAAATAGAAATGGTTGTAGGCTGCTTAGAGTTGTCTCTTGGCAAGATGGACAGCATACAGATTTAATAAACAAATACATAATAAACACAAAATAGCCACAGCTTCTGTCCTTCTTCCTCCTCACGTTAGGCTTATATGCTGGCTCTTTTCCAGGAGCTCAAGATGGCTTCCACAGAGAATTCCTCTCATTTGTGAGGTAGCTCGGAATGAGGAAACACAATTGATTGGTCAGAGACACCAAGTGAATTTCCATGGTTGTAAGAGTCTTGAACGCGAGTCTCCTCTAGGTAAATCTAATAACTTTAACCACTAGGTGAGGATAACAGAACTGGAAAGGACCTTGGAAAGTTGGAAGGTCACAATCACTCATGTGTGACCAGCATCATTTTTGAGAAAACTTTATTTCCATGAGCTGGGAAGTAGATGAGGTGGACCGAAAGGCCAGGGAGGAAAAAAAATAATAAATTTAAATCTGTCTGTTTTCTACTGCTTCTTTCATGGTGACTGGGTGGCTAGCTGAGAAGCCTGGGTTTAAATGGAATCAAAAGTCTATAAATTATGCCAGTATTACTAGGATCTGTTTGATTTCTTCTACCTCCTAATTTCTCTTTCCTTCATCCTGATATTCTGCAGAACTAGCAACTCAACAATGGTTACATGAGGAAAGTTGTTTGAGGATGTTGATAGAGCAACCAATGATGCTGTTCAGTCATTCTTCTGTCATATCTGTCACTACAGTAGCAAACCATCAAAAATTCTATCCCTCAGATGTTCATTATACAAGGACACCCTCAGCAGAACATACTGGCAGTTAAGAAAAACCATAATCAAAAGACATCTCATGGGACATCTGTCAGAACAACTCTATTAATTTTCCTTCTGTCTCTAGAATGAACTCATAAATGTCTTGATATAGATATGCAGTATATCAATATATTCATATATACATGAATGAATCTCTTTAGCATGTAAGGTTCTGTTTTAAAAGGCCATCCATTTAAATGACATACATTTAGATAGATTGGTAGATAGATATTTGAGCATACACTCTCCTTAGACTCATATTTCTTCAGTTTCAGCCTATTTTATCCTCTGGAGAGGAGTAACTGGAAAAGCAATTTGTTTCATTTTAACTAAGCCAGGAACCTTTGAAAACACGGAGACTTTTGTTTCACCAAGATTCCCATTTAGTCTTGGGAGGAGGGGAGGGGGAGATGTCAGGGTGAAGCTTATCTTATTGCTAACTATTAGTGAGACTTCTGCATTATTTACAGCTCTGGCAATGTGATTTCCCTAGTCAGCAGACAGGCCACATATGAGCACATTCCCAGATATCGTTCAACACTGAATCAGTTGCTAATAGCACCGGACTGTTATCGGAAAAGAGAAGGAATCGGTAACATTTTAATGAATCAGAGTAAATTGAGGTCCTTCCTTTACTGTACCCTAACACCAGTGTTTATTAACTAATTCCACTGTTTTAAAATCATTGAATGTACATTTTTATCTTCTGTCATGCAAAGATTATATACCAGATTATATATAGTTAGTGTGTGTGTCAGAGGTGGGTTTCAGCAGGTTCTGACCAGTTCTGGAGAACCGGTAGCAGAAATTTTGAGTAGTTCTGAGTACCAGTAGCGGAAATTTTGAGTAGTTTGGAGAACCGGTAAATACCACCTCTGACTGGCCCCGCCCCATCTATTCTCTGCCTCCCGAGTCCCAGCTGATCGGGAGGAATTGGGGATTTTGCAGTAACCTTCCCCTGGAGTGGGGAGGGAATGGAGATTTTATAGTATCCTTCCCCTGGAGTGGGGAGGGAATGGAGATTTTGCAGTATCCTTCCCTTGCCATGCCCACCAAGCCACGGCCACAGAACCAGTAGTAAAAAAAATTGAATCCCACCACTGGTGTGTGTGTGTGTGTGTGTGTGTGTGTGTGTGTGTGTGTGTGTGTGTGTGAGAGAGAGAGAGAGAGAGAGACAGACAGACAGACAGACAGACAGACAGACAGACAGACAGACAGACAGACAGACTTTAGACATGTTCAGGTTTTCTTTTCAGTTATCATTGTTGCTGTCAGATGTAAAAGCTCAAAGGCAGGCCCCCATGTGTCAACTGAAGATTACAGGGTAATTTCAATCTCTTTAACTTCAAATGGCAAACAATGCACAAAACTGTCTGACTAATGTAGCTGTTGAATTTTTTGTTTGATTGGTTTTACAGATGTTTGAAACTGTCCCCAAATACTCTTTCCATTGTCTGAGTAATCACCCCACAAAATGTGATCAGTAGGCCATTCTTTTCCAATTTTGCCATTGGGATTGGAGGAACATTAATTTGCAAAAAAAAAAAAAGCCAAGATGCTGCTGTGTCACTTGGATAGGGGTTTCTTGGCCATCAATGACACTTACCAGCTAATGTTCTTGAAAGAGAAAGTTCACTAATCACAGTTTCTCCCAAAGTTTTGGTCCTGCAATTCACTAGGAAATTACCGTATTTTTCGGAGTATAAGACGCACCTTTTTCCTCCCTAAAAGTGGCTGAAAATTTGGGTGCGTCTTATACTTCGAATGTAGCTTTTTTCCAGCCCTAACTAGGTGCTAACAGATCTTCCCAGCTCTTACCTTGCAGGCTTTTTCATTATTACTCTCTCCAAAGAATGTTTTTCCAGCCCTAAGTCTTTGCAGAATTTTTTTTCATTGCTCTACTTGCTCAGAATAAGTTTTTTTCTAGCCCTAACCAGGTGCTACCAATCTTCCCAGCTCTTACTGGCTTGCAGGTTCTTTCATTGTTACTCTCTCAGAAGAAGGTTTTTTTAAGTCCTAACCAGGGGATAAAATAATGTGCTGAAGCTGACCAGACTAAGGATGCTAGCCAGATGAATACCTGGTAGGCAGATTGTTTTCCCCTATTTTCCTCCCCAAAAACTAAGGTGCGTCTTATACTCCGGTGCGTCTTATACTCCGAAAAATACGGTAAGTTCAGTATATAAATAGCTGTTATTTGTAACCTTATTCTTTTGCATGTTTTCCAACACTTTTAACAGCAAATGTAAATTCTGAAGAGTGTGGAAATTCCACTTCCATTGTTGCTTTTCCATTCATTGCCAGGAAGAAGAGGGCAACTTGAAACTTCTAATATTGAGGTACCCTATGAAATAAATCAGAATTGGCCCAAAGTCTATCAATCTTCCTTCCTTCCTTCCTCCCTCCCTCCTTCCCTCCCTCCCTCCCTCCCTCCCTTCCTTCCCTGGTTTATTACAATACCAAAAAGCCATAGAATATAATACCTTAGAAAAGGTACATATAAATTATCTGATGTTACCTAAAAAGGAAATGCAGTCAAACTTTCTTGAGCCTGTTCAAAGATCAGCAATGTGCAGTCTCTACAAATCTCCTTCATCAAGTGAAAGCTACAGAGAAAAGTACAAAGAAATACCTTTATAACTCTCCAAAGTCCTGAAATCGACATGATCAGAATATTAAAAAGGAAAATAGGAGTCCACAAACATTCATGTTGTACCCGCATTTTAAAAATCGTAAAATCTAGATGCAACATCTGTCCCTTGCAGTCTTGTAAATATTTCTACTAAATTGGCCTCAAAACAATCACCTGTGGCAAGATGGGCGCCATACGTTTAATAATAAAATAAAATAAATATAAGTATTAATTGAATAAATTGGGGAATTAAAAAGGTAACAATGTGCTCAAGTTAAACCTTAGTCATTCCTTGAACATCATCATATAATTTTCATGGCAACAGTGTAGAAGTGGCTGGCCGTTTCCTTGTTTTAGGATGCCTTTTTGCTTTACAGTTTAGCCTGCTAGCTGGAATTCTCTACTGGTGTCCTAAGCCAAGTAATAACTAGGATTGACTCTGTTTACCTTTCAAGCCCAGAAAAAGTTGGCTAGGTGCCTCAAACAATATTTGGGAAGAACAAGATGGTTTTACAACAGGATATGAAACATTACACAATTGCTTTAGCTCAGGGGTCTCCAAACTTGGCAACTTTAAGACTTGTGGACTTCAATTCCCAGAATTCTACAGCCAGCTGGCTGGAGAATTCTGGGAGTTGAAGTCCACAAGTCTTAAAGTTGCCAAGTTTGGGGACCTCTGCTTTAGCTGACCTCTCCTTCCCTGCATTTAACTTGATGGCTAGGACTAGGCTTTGGATTAAGCTAGCTTTCTTCAATACTGACTGGCTTCTTTTGATCTGTTTTGGATAAAAATGTTACATGCAAATTATAACATGCTAATGAAATTTTAATGCCACTTGAAGTTAAACAAGGATATACCATTGTAGTTGCTACTTTTTTTTGTAAATTATATTGTTTTTATTCAACTCCTTATTTCTATCTTCCAACACACATTCTTATTTTCAATTAAAATATATAAAATGAGAATTATTACTTTATCCCTACTTTTGGATTGTTCCATTAGGTTTCTTTAAATTAAAGTTTTCACCCATTTCAAAATGTTTTATGTCAAGACAAATAGAAACTAATGTGCATAATGTATCTTGACCTGTTATGGTGTCCAATAAAAATACAACTCCATAGTACTCTATTATGATAAATACTTTTGAATTTGAAAATTATTTGAAGCTGACTCCGTTGTTTTTCAGCAACCGTCTCATGATACAGTTAAAGATACAGCACATGTATTTATTAATTAAATGTATATGCTGCCCACCTCACTCTGCAAAGCAACTGTGAGTGGCTTAAAAGTAAAATCATAAATATTAAAATATTAGCAATAATAAATATAAAACTAAAAAACCAAAAGCAAGGATGGAACAGAGGTGGCATCTTCAGTATTACATAGTCCATCAACCACCTTCAGCATAGACTGCCTGTTAACTTGAGAAAGATAAATGGTAGATTGGATCTTTTGCTTTGAAAATCAATTTACAATAATATAAAACCGAGTATAAAGTCTAATAATAAAATATTTATTTCGGTACAAAAGAAATATAAAAACCTAATACTTAAAGATTACATCTTGGTAGCTAAAATATGCGTCCTTCTTAATGAAGGACTACAGCAGAAGTAAGGGAGGGGTACAAAGGAATTTCACATCTGCGCAGATCACACCCCATGTGACTGCTTCACTTTGCTAAGAACCTCTGGGTCATAGTGCCCGACATATGAATACATATGAGTACAGCTGACCATCAGAAAATCACCCCGTGACACTGCCCTTGTCAGGATCCCAAACCATCTTGCAGAGCGAAGCTTTAATACCCTTCTGGAAGGCCTGAAGCCTGGGAGCAGACCTCACCTCAGGCAGCAAGATGTTCCAGAGACAAGGGCCAATGGCAGAAAAGGTTCTTTCCCTAACTCCACCAGCCAAAATTCTTTGACCAATGGGTCCACAGCATGGCTCTTCTGCTGCTGCAAAGTGGGGGGGGGGAATCCCATTGGAGTGAGATGGTTCCATAGATAACCTGGTCCCATTAGATGAAGGGATTAAAAGTTGATAACCAATACCTTGAATCGGACCCCAATAGCACATGCCTTGATAGCAGTACTTGAGTGCTGATATGCTAGAAATTCCTTATAAGTTTTGCTTGTGCCACAAAATAAGAGAAATATAGATCATATGTCTCGCTCTCTCTTTTTGGAAATAAATGTTGTCCAATGCTTTCAAGTATAAAATATTTACCCTTTATCCTAAAAGGCAAACAAGGTTGATCCATCCAACCAATAGAAAATATATTTTCTGCCTACTTCTTTGGCTAGATTTGCTCAAAAAATTGTATTTATTGCCAACTTATTGTCAAGGTTATTGTCAAGAATTGAGTTGGTGGGTATGTGAGGTGAGGTAAGTAGAATAATAAAAATGATTTTTATGCTTTCTGGATTGGCTTAGTAAACTCAGTGATTTAATCATTATATTTAATGTTTTGTATTTGATTCTTTTTCTGGTCACTTATAAATCTGTTAGCTGGGTCACAGGTCCAGTACTGTAAGCTAGATTGAGAAATGAAATATAGCTTAGTATGAGGCTGAAGGAAACTTCTGAAAAAAATGCTGAAAAAACTGCATGAAAGTTACTTGAAGTTGAGTTTATTTTAATTTTGTTAGGCCAATGGTTAAAACATTAACACTTATTACTACTGTGTCTTTAATAGCTGAAAAATGGAAATAGAGACATGATGTAGCATTTATAGCAATGAAACTGGAGATTATTTTAAGAATTATTTATTGTTAAGATATCTTTTTTTATTATTTTATTAGACTTTTATGCCATTCCATCTGCCACTGATTTTGAGAGGCTTGTGTTTATAATTACTGGCATTTTATGACAGCATTTGTAGTGAAGTAAATCAGCATACAAGTAAATCACTGATTTAGAGGCCTTCCTTAAGTTAAACCATTTGTCTTTGAGTCAACAGATAACAATATTGGTATAAAATATGATGACACCATGGTCCTCCACATAATGTCCAAAAATGTTGTCACTCTTCTTTATGGGGAACAGGGTGTGTTAAGGACAACGATTACTTTGTTCCCTTCTCATAAAACACCATCAGTGACTAAGAAAATGTGTACCAATCACTTGCCTTATGCTGAAATAAGGCAGGGGAGGAGGACATTTTAATAGATGGCAGTATTCACAGGTTTAGCCCTTTGTCAAAATTCATGTATCAGCTGATGATAGGGAGTTTGGGGAAAAACATTGAGTGCTCTTCCACAAGAGAAATAAAAAGCTGAACATGTGCTTAGCACTACTCCAGAAGAGCCCTAAAGCCCATATTCCAAAGCAGCTCAAAGAACAGCTGGCAGATTTGGCAAGGTTCTGTGAAATGGCAGAATGATAACCAAATTTCCTTCTCTTATTTCCACCTGCATCACCTGATGCTTTCCCTTCCCATACTACCACCGCTGCTGTTGAGCTGCTGTTCAGTCTGATCCAGATCTCCAAGTTGGAGATTAGAAAGAACCAGACTTTCTGGTTGCTCAAAACAGAACACCCATGGAGGATAGCACCCAAAGAACAGAGGGGAGGAGACATATCAGTGGTGGGTTCATACCAGTGCGGTCCACTCTATAGCACCGGTAGCGGCCCGCTGGTGACGTCACAGTACCGGTGCGGTTGGTTACCGGTGCCTGGGCGCCGCTATTTTTTTTAAAAAAAAATTTAATTTTTTTTTTAAATTTTCTTCTGCGCATGCCTAGAAGCCGAGCTTACGGCACTGCACATGCACTGCCTTCCTACCTCACAGTGAGTCCAAGCAGGGGAGGATGGCTGAGGGAGCGCGTGAGACGCTGAAAGAATGGGCGGCAGGAGCTATCTCCATTCCCCTCCCTTCAGCAGTCCGAGAAGCCACGAAGGCGCGGTGATCATCCTAGGCATTTTCGCATGTTCGAGGCTTCTCGAGCTGCTGAGGGGAGGGGGAACAGGCGGCAGGAGCCTAGGGTCATCGAATGGGCAGAAGCATTCAGGCCGGACGGAGCCTCCTAGAAGAATCGCTGCCGCGGTCTTGCTGCTCCCGCTGCGGGGGGCTGCGTTGCGGGTGGGCAATGCCCTCCCTGCTTCTCCGGCCGTTGCAAAGCTTCCGAGGCCTACACCCACCCGGTCACATGGCTGGCAAGCCACACCCACAAAATAAGCCATGCCCACAGAGTGGTAGTAAAAAAATTAGGAACCCGCACCTGAGACATATGGCACTAATTTAAAGCGGCCAGTAGGAGTTTTGTTTATACCAAGAAGTCACCTGACAGAATAATTGGCAGAATAGTTGAAAAAGTACAGTGGTACCTTGGTACTCGACGACTTCAAAATTTGTCGAATTTGGGTTTCGATGCATTTTTTATGTGAACATGTTGTCCTGATACTCATTATTTGTTCAGTACTTGAAGTGCTGCGATAGGAAGAGGGGGATGGCCGCAGAGAATGGACAGGAAGTTGGCCAGGCTGGGAAGATCGCTGACATAGGAAAAGGGACAGACAGAAAGAAAGTCCTTCCTGGCCAAAACAAAGAATCATGTGGCAAATCAGATGATTTGTTTGGCACTCTTCATTTTTAGTACTCTTGTGCCTCCCAGAACCAATTAATGACCAGTACCAAGGTATCACTGTAAGATAATATCTATGGGAAAATTGATCAATATATAGAGAACACTGGCAGAACAAAAAGGAAAAAAATACATTACTTTAGAACTGAAACAGCTAAGGACAACTGAAGTCTGCCTTTGGTGTGGATCAGGGGCCAAATAATCTGGAGCACAGCAAAAACATTACTGGGGTATGTTTTTTGTGTTACAGTAGGTGCAAGTGAGAAAAGATTCATAAAAATAATAAAAGTAAAAGCACCAATACAGTTAAAAATCAATTGATGAAGCAGATAAAGCAGAAAGATATGGAGGAAAGACATGTAGGCCTTGTTTAGCAACCACATTTGGGACCTGCAACTCCGTGAAGTGAAGCGGTTGCTGAGTGAAACAATAACTGTACGTATGAGCTTGTTTCAGCTTTTCTTTGCTTTACAGATCTGCAAAAGTTCTAAAGGCTAAACAAGGCAGTTTGTAAGTAAGTATTACCTGTACATTAAATGGTGTGTGAAAACTACCCTCCCTCCTTCCTTCCTTCCTTCCTTCCTTCCTTCCTTCCCTCCCTCCCTCCCTCCCTCCCTCTTTCTTACTCCTTTCCCATGCTTTACATATGATTGTTTATTCTAAAAAGGGACTATCATGATAGGTATGTATATACTGTATATACAACTAGTCACTCAACAGCAAAATAATTGAAGCTTCTGAATCCTATTGTATTCTATAAAAGGACAGTCATCAGAAAAAAAAACCCAGAAAACGTATGGAAGGTACAAAAAAGGACAAATTATTTTTATGCTGAATTTTTGTTTACAGTAAATTAAAAGAGTTCTTTAGGAAAGACCAAGTACGGTAAGTGTCTGCCAATCTCTAAGGATTTCTGAATGTACAATTGACCAGTTTCCTGCTTTTGAAATCAAGTATGAGAACAGAATGTGCTAAAAGCTTAAGAACTTTAGCAGGTCTAATGTTTTCTACTGCTCTTTACTCCAATAAATAAAAATGTTAAAGTCTACAAGCTTGGTAAAATGACGTTTGTTAGAAGAAAGTTTGCTGTTTGTGCATTTTTACAGCCACAAGACTTCTGGCTGGCATTCCTGCTGACAGGAATGCCTTGCAGCCACTTTATAATTGCAAGTAAAAATGTCACTCCTTTGCCAAATTACTTAACTAGAAAGGTTTGCTCAAAAAAGACCTGAAAAGGAAAAAAAGAGAGTGCATTTAAATTTTCCCCTCATCCATGCTAAGAGTATATTTGTACACACTTCTCATCCTGGTTCACTTTTAAAGATTGTAATTGTATTTCAGTTTTCTATAGGAAACACCCAGTAACAAATCATCTCTGAATCATTGCTGAGAATTATTGCGTGACAGTAAGAAAGAGAGATTAGGTTTTCTTCCTCCTCCTGAATTATACTAGATCCTGTAGAGAGGATGGTCCAATAAGATGGTTTATCAGGAAATGCAGAATAAACTAAAGTAAGCACTGTTTTATTGTTTGAGTGTAACTATTTTGTTCTAAGCTTGAAACCAAACTTATCCCATTTATCTATCTATCTATCTATCTATCTATCTATCTATCTATCTATCTATCTATCTATCTATCTATCTATCTATCTATCTATCTATCTATCTATATCTATATCTATATCTATATCTATCTATCTATCTATCTATCTATCTATCTATCTATCTATCTATCTATCTATCTATCTATCTATCTATCTATCTATCTATCTTGCAACAGTGAAATCTACTTACCTTCCCTATCGGTTCAGAAGCACGTGCTTTTTCACCCACTGCGCATGCGCAGAAGGCTTTGCACATGCGCAGAGGGTTAAAAACAAGAAAATGGCGATGTCCGGGCGGATGGGCAGAGCCTCGCGCTGCTGCCGCTACCGGTTCTCTGAACCACTGGCGGCTGCCACTACCGGTACGCCCCGAACCGGGCCGAACCAATAGCATTTCACCCCTGATATAATGCAACCCTACCTCCAACCCACAGACTCCTCTGCTCATGGTATCTTCTAGAACAGGGTGCCCCATAGATCCCTCTTGGAGAGAGTAGGCAGAGTCCAAAAGGAGGTGTATAGAACGTTTGCTTTTGTATTTTAGTGTCTTTATAAAAATTAAAGTTTTAGTTTTCATTTGTGTTTATTTTGGTGTTTGGATTTTCAGGGGAGGTGTATTTAACAGGAGGAGTGATGGCAAAAAAAATTGGAATCCTTCTTCTGAGGTTGTCTGACTATAATTGTACTAATATAACATTAATGAGGATAGGCACATTGTTTTCGGATTCAGTAGGACTTAGGCTCTACTATCTGTAGAAAATCCATTCTTCTCTATAGAAGGTTGTGCCACATTAAATGTATCAGAATGTGTAATGAAAGGAAAAGTCACTTCTTGATATTGTTGTGTGTTTTTGCTATAGTAAGCGACTGCTCTTGTGAACAATATCTTTTGTACTCACCAATAATATTTTAACTGTAAAATATATTTTATTTATTTTATTCACCTTAGATGCCACCAACTGTCAATATATATATAAATAATAAAAAATAGAACATATAGCAGTAATAGGATGACGAATTTGGTCAACAGCAACAGCAAACCTGCCCTACTCCCAAGAAGAGCACCCTAGACCAAATCCTGGGCGAAGAACCAGGTTTTTAAGGCCCTCAGAACCAGTCATTGATGGGCATTTATGAGCCCTTAAATAAATCTCAGTGAGATCTACGGAATTCAGATTGGCTCTTGGTTCAACCTCCGTAAAATCAGGGCAAGGAACCACAAACAGCCTAACACTCTTGCCAATACTTTTTATCTAAGAAGGGAGCATTGTAAGAAACATTCCTAACAAGATTTATCTCTGCTATTTTATCAAAAGAAGCAGTAACAAATATATGAGATTCTTGACATGACCACAGTTGGGGGCCAGAATTTCTGTTGAAACTAAGCAACATTGATTGTTAAGTGAGTTGGGTGAGTTGCACCCAATTTTATGACCTTTTTTTGCCATGATTGTTAAGCAAATCACAGCAGTTGTTACGTGAATGATGAGGTTGTTAAGTGAATCCGGCTTCCCCTGATTGATTTTGCTCGTCATAAGCCAGCTGGGAAGGCCACAGATGGCAATTACGTGGCCCCAGGACCAGGGGCGGGTTGCTCACTAACCTTGCTGCTGGAGCCATGCGCACGCATCTCCACGCTTCGGGGGGGGGGCATGCTTGCTACATGTGCGTGCCCCCTTGTGCGATTTTGCTTCTGCGCATGTGCGGAAGCAAAATCGCGCCAAAATCTCATGAGGGGGCCCGTGCGTGCGTGAGATTTCGGCACAATTTTGCTTCCACGCATGCGCAGAAGCAAAATCGCCCAAAAATCATGGGGAAAAAATGGCGACATGCCGGGTGCACCAGCAGAGAGGGCTCCGGAGCGGTTATGAAATCCGCCGCTCCCTACCGGAGCTGCGTACTGGACAGCTCCGGCAGGAACCCACCTCTGCCCAGGACACTGCAGCTGTCATAAATACATGCTCGTTGCCAAGTCCCTGAATTTTGATCATGTGACCAGGGGGAATGCTACAAAGGTCATAACTGTGAGGACTGGTCGCAAGTCCATTTTTTCAGTGCCATTTTCACTTTGAACAGATGTTAAATGAATGATTGTAAGTCAAGGAGAACCTATAGACAAAGCTTGACTGTAGCCCTGCCCATAAAGCAGATGATGAATAAGGGTTGATATTAGGGCAAATTTCATTACCATTTATGGGTCAGTGACATTGGATGCCTTCCTATCTTTTTAAACAGTCAAGGACACTTTTTAAAAAAACTTAGTCTTATGCTAACTTCTCTGCCTGACTGTGGGTCATCAGCGTTCATTCATTCTTATCTTTTCTTATTACCTAGAGATAGGCACTTTTAGTTTCCCTTTGTATTCCGAAAGGAGATAATTAAAACCAAAGCCCATTTCTCCTTCATCGGGGCATATGTTGAAGATGAATTACACATTGAGACACTGTTGCTATGGTAACGGGGGGGCATGGGAAGCCTGCAGAAATCAAACAAAATGCACTGGCCTGTCACATCAGTAAAATATTTGAATAGAGACCCAATTTTATAGTAAGATAGAGAAATTAATCAATAGGATGCTAGTCTGGAAAAATAAGAAGGAAAAAAAAACAGGCAAAAAGAAAAGGAAAGTGAAGTTTCTTTAAGTGTTCAGACATAATTGGCTGTTAAATGAAATTTCTTTCTGACTTCAGGATGATAGGCCTAGGGCCTTGATTATTTTCAGAAAAGTAAGCTATACAGAAATATAATGGCCTGTATTCAGGTTTAAGTCAGTAATTCCAAACGCCATTATACAAGCATCCATAAGCAACGTTTGGACCCTGTTTCAACAGGAAGCACCCCATCTCACCAAATGGGTGATTTGAGAGCCGTCAACCAGTGGGACAGCTTGCCTTCAAACATTTGGGTGCTCCATCACTGGAGGCTTTCAAAGAGACTGGACAACCATTTGTCTGAAATGGCCTAGGGCAGTGATGGCGAACCTTTTAGAGACCGAGTGCCCAAACTGCAACCCCAAACCCAGTTATTTATCATAAAGTGCCAACACGGCAATTTAACCGGAATACTGAGGTTCTACTATCTAAAATAATGATAAACAAGGCAGGGTTCAGCTAATTATTCTAAGAAAAATGTGATAAATACACTTTTATGCCCCTTCATTGTTTTTCTGCTTTTGAAATATTATGCTTTGCAACAATAAAAAAGAAAAACTTTTGTAATATCATTTCTCTCTTTCCCTCCCCCCTCTCTTTCCCCCTCTCTCTTTCTCTCTCTCTTTCCCTCCCACTCTCTCTTTCCCTCCCTCTCTCTTTCTCTCTCTCCCCCTCTCTCTGTTTCTCTCTCTTTCCCTCCCTCTCTTTCCCTCCATCCCTCTCCCTCTTTTCCCCTCCCTCTTTTCCACCCTCTCTCTTTCTCTCTCTGTCTCTTTCCCTCCCTCTCTCTCTTTCCCCCCTTCTCTCTCTCTGCCTCTCTCTGTTTCTCTTTCCCTCCCTCTCCCTCTCTCTCTGCCTCTCTGTTTCTCTCTCTCTTTCTCTTTCTCTTTCCCCTCTCTCCCCCTGGGGGGGGGAAGGAACCCCTGGGGGTGGGAAATGAGGCTCAGGAGTAGCGTGCCCACAGTCAGCTGGTCTGTGGCAAGCTGAAGACCAGCTGTCTGGCAGGGAGGTGGGGCATCACAACACCAGCAGCTCTGCAGGAAAAGCAACTGACATCCGGGAGGCGAGAGCGGGCTGGTGATGATGTAGGGTCGCATTGTGGCTCCGCATTGTAATGGGTTCCAGGAGGAGGCGACCCCATCTCCCCATTGTGATGCATGCTAAATTTCACTGTGCTGCGCAAGGCGCTGTGAGAGCAGCGGGCAGGCCATGCAGGCAACAACAGCAAATGTAATGCGGCAAAGGCGGAATGCTGTTTCGCGCAAAAGCAAGTGCAGGGGCACTTCACTCCCACACTAAGGCTCCGACCATCACTACCACCGTGACAGGGCGACAGCTCTTTCATCTCTCTGCTGCGACAGGGTGACGGACCCGCAGCAGAAGGATGATTTTTAAGATGAGCCGAGGTGGCACAGCAGTTAGAGGCAGGTACTGCAGGCCACTTTAGCTGACACTGATCCGCAGGTCAGCAGTTCAAATCTCACCAGCTCAAGGTTGACTCAGCCTTCCATCCTTCCGAGGTAGGTAAAATGAGGACCCAGATTGTTGGGGGCAATATAAATATACATTGCTTACTGGTGTAAATCGCTTAGAGAGTGCTTGCACTGTGAGGCGGTATATAAATCTCACAAAATAAATAAAATGAAATAAATGAAAGAGCCGCAGGTTGCCGACACCCGCCCCAAGTATTTCTTTGTCTACCTGATTTCCAGCTCCATCGCATTTCTCTGTCGTGTTTCTCGCCATCATGTGCAGGGAAACAAAAGTTTGTGGGACTAAAAAAAAAGTTCACTCAATTAATTCCAACTTCGCAAGATCTTTTTCTTTCGCATACATCCCACAAACGCTTGTTTCCCTGCAAACGACGGTGAGAAATGCGACAGAGAAACATGATGGAGCTGTGCTGGGGCGACGGCAAACATGCCCACAGAAAGGGCTCCGAGTGCCACCTCTGGCACGCGTGCCATAGGTTTGCCACCACTGGTATAGGATCTCCTGCTCGAGCAGGGGGTTGGATTAGAAGACCTCTAAGGTCCCTTCCAGCTCTATTATTCCACGTTCTGTTAAATTAAGTACAACCTCACAAATTAAGTTGCAGCTATGTGTCTCATACCAAAGGATTTCTGCTTCACCAGATATGAGACTGAAATTAAAGAATTTCTTAGAGTTGCTTGATGTTCTGGCTTCAGCTCAGAGTAAATTTTCAAATGAGTGCATATTTCATCTATGCATATTTGACCATTTTGTAGATTGGATATGGCACATCAATTCTACTCCTATTGGTCTGCAACGGCCAAGGGAAGGAATTCGTACTTGAGCAGTTTTCATAATCAGTCAAAAGTCTTCAATAGTGAAAAAAAAATTCCAGATTTGGCAGCTATTCTCCATCTGTTTCAGCAAGGCAGGATTTTCACATTTTTCTCTTTGATCCAAAATGCAAATAGGAGTTATACATCTTATTATTTATTCATGTATTTATTATAATTGTATACTGTATCTCTTTTCATCTCTTGATCCCAAGTGCCTTACCCAAATAAAATGTCTACAAAGTTAAACACAATGAGAAAATTTCCCCTGCTTTTTTTTTAATGAAATGAAATGAAGTGAAATGCTTTTATTTGGTCAAAGACCAGCAAGATTTGAAAATGTGCAGCGTAAATGTGAAATCAAATGGATGAGACAAAATAGTGGCATAACAAGGAGTCTCTGCAATAAAAGTTCTTATAGGACCCGTAGGACTCAGGTCGGCATACAATAGGAATAAGAACAGTACAATAAAAGATGACAATTAAAACATAACATCATTTTAAAACCTACAGTCAGGGGGAATCCGATCTTCTTCTTTATTTGCTAAATAAATTCTGGCAGCCAAGCAAGGAAATATATTTTCTTTTGTATAAGGATACCAGGCTATGATAAATGCTTATGTCTTATTGTGAGAGATGAAAAAAATCTGTCTCTACTTTCGTTTCCATCAATTAACATACTTAGACCCTCCAGGATAAATGATGGCTCTAAAGGAAGGGGAAGACTAAGGTGATCTGATTTGGGTTGCAAAAATCCAACTGACCATCACCACGGAGCAGTCATCATCATCTTCAGGACTTCTTTGCTGCTATGCAGTGATGCTCAGATTTTTGCAGTGCAAGAGGTGATTCCCTTGGCCAAGCACCTAAAACCAGATGGGATTTGGTTTCTGCCAAAATACGAAACATTCTGATCAGGGGTGAAATGCTACCAGTTCGGACCGGTTTGAGAGAACCGTTAGCGGACATGTGGCCTGGTTCACCAAACCAGTACCAACGGCTGGCTGGCGACTCCCCCGAATCGGTCCCCCAGTCGCCGCTTGCTCGCCCCTCCCCTCCGAGTCTCTGCTTTGCAGCTTGACTGCCTGAAGTGCTGCACCCCTAATCTGCCTGCCAGGTAAGCCTGTGAAGTCGCGGCCTACCTAGCTGCCCTTGCCCCCTCCCACCATCCCAGCCTGCCTTCCCTACTCCATTTCCCGCGGCCCGGAGCCCTGACATGCTTGCCTGCTTTCCATGCATCCTTCCCGGTGTCCCCGTGGCCAGCTTGCGAAGGCAGGCAAGCAGAAGGCTGCGTGAAAGGCAGGCAAGCATGTTGGGGCTGGCCGGCCACGGGGAAGGAAGCTAGCAGCCTTCTGGTGGTGCCCCATGCTTGCTTGCCTTCCGAGATCGGCGTCCAGCCCGGCCCGGCCAGTGGGTGGCTGGGCGGCCCTTGGTGGAGACGCAGCTGCTGCTGCTATGGGACTGAGAGGGGTGGCAGCGGCGGTGCTCCGGGACAGCAAGCGGATGTTCTGGGGCTGCACATGTAGTGTGCATGTGCAGCAGCCCCAGGACATCTGCCTGCCGTCCTGGAGCATCACCGCCGCCCCTCTCAGCCCCAGATCAGCAGCGGGCGGCCCTTGGTGGAGATGCAGCTGCTGCTATGGGGCTGAGAAGGGCAGCAGCATGTGCAGCCCCGGAACATCCGCTTGCCAACCCAGAGTGCTGCCGCCGCCCCTCTCAGCCCCATAGCAGCAGCAGCAACTCCACCAAGCATGGCAGGGCTGCGGCCCGCGGGGAAGGGAGTAGGGGAGGCAGGCTTACCAAATATGCCGGGCGGAGGAGCTAGAAGGTAAGGCCGACGCTGGCGGTCGAGGGCGGAGGAAGACCTGCTGCACTCATCCGAGGAACTGCTTCGGAGGGACATGGCTAGGCTCGCTCGCCTTTTGGAACTGGCGCGCTTGGCTTCCGCAGGGCCTTTGGCCGCCTGCTGACTGCTTGCCTTCCCCTCCACCTCGGGTCCCACTCCCCACATCCAGCCCATGATGGGACATGCCGCTGCTGGGCCGGGTTGCCTGTCCTCCCAGAGCACTTTCTTCTTTCTCCTGCCACTGAGGGAAAGAGAGAAAGAAAGAGAAAGAAAGAAAGAAAGAAAGAAAGAAAGAAAGAAAGAAAGAAAGAAAGAAAGAAAGAAAGAAAGAGGAAGGAAAGGGAGAGAGAGAGAGAGAGAGAAAAGAGAGACAGAGACAAGAAAAAGAAAGAAAGAAAAAAGAAAGAAAGAAAAAGAAAGAAAAAGAAAGAAAGAAAGAGAGAGAGAGAGAGAGTGAGAGAGAGAGGAAGGGAGAGAGAGACACACAGAAAGAAAGAAAGAAAGAAAGAAAGAAAGAAAGAAAGAAAGAAAGAAAGAAAGAAAGAAAGAAAGAAAGAAAGAAAGAAAGAACTTATGACCACAATTGAGCCCAAAATTTTGGTTGCTGAGCAAGAGCATTGTTAAGTGAGTTTCACCACATTTTACAAGTTGGCCATGCCCACCAGGTCACATGATCACCAAGCCACGCCCACCAAGCCACGCCCACAGAACCGGTAGGGATATTTTTTTAGATTTCACCACTGATTCTGATTGTATTGAGTTTTGATTCTGCTACACTGTGAGTGATCTCAAACAGTTACATGAAACTTCCAGAGTTCAATTTGGTTTCCATTTCCAAAGAAAAGCTCACTTTCCATTTTGTGCGTATTACTTGCAATTTCCCTGAGAAATCACCTATGGTTTGGAACGTGGAAATGTAAAATTCCTTAATTTAAATAGTTTTTAAAACCTCCCCTGACTTCTGCTCACCCGTCTTGCTAACCAATACCCTTCCCCACGGAGGCTTCTTGGGAAGTGATTTACAGAGTTCTTTTCAGAGAGGAAAGTAAAACTTCGCCAGAATATTAAAGCCTTGAGTTCCAAGAGCTACTGTTAAGCTACTAGCGGGAGGGGTTTTTATGATAGAAAAAATGTTGAAAAATGATCATCGGCTAAGAAGTCTGATTACAGAGATATAGTTGCTTCTTTATGGTTAGAAATTCTGCACTCACCACCTTAAGGCAGTTTGCTCAGCCCTGGAATTCACATTAAGGCTACACAGCAACATTTCTGATGCAGTTCTGAGATTCCAAGTGCTGAATTGGCTCTCCATTAGACCATTTTAAGAAGCATGCTTGCCAAATCTTTTAAAGAAAGAATAGATTTATATCCAGCCATCTTCGGATAACTGGACATAATAGGGTTTTGTTGTTGCTGCTGCTGCTGCTAGTGTGATTTTCTCCCTAGATTATGGAACAAGATATTCCACGCCAATGCATTGTAAGTTTCTGTCTTGTTTTTTTTTGTCACGGCATTAAAAATATATGGATATACATATACTGAAATAGGAACAGGTATTCTTTGCAAATCTGCAATTCTTAAGTCCTTTCTTTTGCTAGTTGTGGAGAAAATGATGGATGCTGTAAAACAGCAACCTTGAGATAATAGGGTATGTTATTACTACATTGTCACTGGTGACTAACAGAGGCTGCCTTGCTTCATTTTTGCAGGGCCAAACTTTAGGTGGCTTGATAAGAACGAATGGTGAAAAGTAATTTTGTGTAGAACAAATGATATAAAACAAAACTGAAGTATTTCAACCAGGGCACCTTATTCACAAATGAAACATCATAGAACAGTTATAGAAATTCTAAGAGATTTCTGTGGGGGAGAAAATGTAGTCTCTACACCAGGGGTCAGTAACCCACGGCTCTGGAGCCACATGTGGCTCTTTCATCCCTCTGCTGCAGCTCCGTCGCCGGTTGGCATCACAATTTTGAGAGGAGCTTCCGGTTAGGGTGGGAGGAAGCAGGGCATGCCAGGAGGAGACGCTATGACAAGGGGCAGGTTTTCCGGTCAGCTCTACAATTGATAGGGCTTTCGGTTAGGACAGGTAGAAAAAAAAGGATGCCGCGCTAGGAAGAGACTCTATGGTGGGGAAACCGGACTTCCTGTCGGCTCCAGAATTGAACGGGGGGCTTCCAGTTAGGACCTTTGTGGCTCTTTGAGTGTTTAAGGTTGCCGACCCCTGCTCTACACCATCAGTGTAATAGATTCTAGAGCAGTGGCCCCCAACCTGATGGGCACCAGGGACCGGTTCCGCGGAGAGAGGTTTTTCCATGGACCTGAAGGGGCGTGGCTTTGTGTACTGCCTGCATGTTGCGGATGGGTCTTCGCTTGTTTGCGTAGCCCAGTCCCTGCATGCCACGGACTGGTGCCAGTTTGCAAACTGGAGTTTGGAGACCTCTGTTCTAGAGAACATGCATTCAAAATGCAACATATCTTTGGAATTCATACTGCCAAACCTGATGGCCAGAAGGGCAACTTGCAGGTAACTCCAGAGAGTCCCAAATCTTTTTCCAAAGCAATCAGCTTATACAGGAGATCCAATATAGGAAAGATTTTAAGCATATTTAGTCAACTCATTTAATAACTCATACAGAGGAAGGACATATGATTTCCCCCATATGCACATTTGAATAGAATAGAATATAATTCTTTATTGGCCAAGTATGATTGGACACACAAGGAATTTGTCTTTGGTGTATATGCTCTCAGTGTACATAAGGAGAATAAAATACATTCATGAAGAATAAAAAGATACAACACTTAGTGATAGTCAAGGTTACTAATAAGCTATCAAATCGTACTAGGAAACAAATAAAAACAATATAATTGAAAGACACAGGCAACATGGTTATAGTAATAAGTGGGAAGAGATAGATACTAGTACGGAAGAGAAGAATAATAGTAATACAGTCTTAGTAAATTATTTGACAGTGTTGTGGGAATTAGTTATTAAGCAGAGTGATGGCATTCGGGGAAAAACTGTCCTTGTGTCTAGTTGTTTTGGTGTGCAGTGCCCTATAGCATCTTTTTTTTGCAAAAAGTTTTTTATTTTTCTCCATCTTAAAAATACATACTTAATAACACATATACCATAAGTAACCATATATATATATATATATATATATATATATATATATATATATATATATATATATATATATATATATATATATATATATATATATATATATATATATATATATATATATATATATATATAATGTCCCTTTTTGACAGTAGAAGTTGAAACAATTTATGTCCAGGATGTGGAGGTCTGTAGATATTTTCACAGCCCTCTTTTTGACTCGTGCAGTATACGGATATATACACATATTCACTGAAAGCTGATAAATTTCAGCCCCTCCCTCAAAAAAATCTCTGACTTAGTACTGGATCCCCCAACTCTTATCTCCAGCATTTGTCACCTCAAGAATGGATCTTCACGGGAGACTAGGCAGGAGAGTGAGAATCATCCATTGTTTTTTCTTGTCAGCCATGGGAAAGCTTTGACTACTGAAGGAGAGTTGAAAAGCCTTAAAATTATTGCATGGTTTCATTTCTCGACAACTGGAAATCCCTCTATCCTAACTCCAGAAATGAAGGATCTTCTAATTTTGTCGTTTAATTGGGCTACTATATTTGAGCTGCAAAAAATTGAGTTGACCCCCTAGGTAGCAGCTATTCTGACATGTAGTGATCTGGATTTTTGCAGTCTGGAGTTTAGCAACCCAGATGCAGTAACCCTAACTAATCTTCCTAGCACCGTTCAATTCCTTTGCAATATTGACACTTGTCAATAGGATCTTATTTTCCCTCATTTAGTAAAGTTGTTCATTATGCTTCACGCCATAATTGGTTAAGGGGCTCAGGATTACATATTACAGATTAACAGAGTTGGAAGGGATCTTACAGGTCATCTAGTCCAACCCCTTGCCCAAGCAGGAGACTCTACATCTGCCTCTACCTAGGACTGAACTCACAACCTCCTGATTGTGAGGCAAGAGCTCTACCTCTAGGCCACAGCAGCTGGATTCATTTGGCAGCTGTTGCCTGACCAGGAACTGTGACCTCTTTCCCCCTTTTCTCCCTTTTAAGTGCTATGATGTCAAAATTCATCTGTACAGCCATTAAATGCAACTGTGTGTTGTGTCCTCCTTTCCACCTAGTAAATCTTTCATCCAGTTCTTTTTCACCTATCATAATGTCTTTAGCTGTATTCATGTTACACACTAAACTATGGTGTAAATTAGATTAACCTGTCATGCTAAGCCATAAATCATGCATTGCAGTTTATCATAGCGAATTCAGGGATCCCAGCTAATCTGTAGTGTTTTGTTTGATTTTGTTTAGCACATTGTTTGAACTGTAGCATAAAAATGATGTTTTATATGGCTTACAAGTGATGTTGGCTTATAAAATAAACTATGCTTAGGATCATGGTGCAGTGCACTATATAAATCCAGTTGTTATGACTTTATACAATGTGTGAACCCACTTAGAATACAAAATAACAGAGTTGGAAGAGACCTTGGAAGTCTTGTTGAAGCAGGAGAGCCTAAACTATTATGGACAAATGGCTGTCCAATCTCTTCTTAGAAACCTCCAGTGATGGAGCACCCACAACTTCCATAGGCAAGCCATTCCACTGATTAATTATTCTCATTGTCAGGAAATTTTAGATTGGATTTCTCCTTGATAAGTTTCTATCTGTTACTTCCTGTCCTGCCTTTATATGCTTTGGAGCAGGGGTCACCAACCTTTCGGACCTCAGGGACCACTAAATTCATAATTTTAAATCCCGCAGACCACTAATATGATCTGTCTAATGACCGGCTGGGTGGGCGTGGCTAGATTGTCATGTTACTGGGTGGGCATGGCCGACTCAATGTCACTCATGTCAAGGGGCACCTCGCCAGCCTCTACTTGCCCCTCCCCTCCCAGCCACTCCTTACCTGCCCACTCGGGTTCCTTAGGGCCCCAACAGGAAGCAGTTGTTGGAGCTAAGCAGCCACCACAAGAAAGAGTTGGCAAAACAGCTCAGTTCAAATTGGATCTGACCAAGATGGAGGCTCAGCAGAAGCAGCTCACTGAGGACTAGGAGCATAGGCTTTCCAAGCAGAGGGAAGACCTGCGGGAGTGCAAGGCCAGGTACCAGCGCCTGGAGGCTCAGCGGGCTGAGATCATGCAGTCCCACTGGAACAAGGCCCTCTGGCTCTTCGCCACCAGCGGCACTTCCCTCCAGCCTTTGCCCAAAGTCCCGCACCAGGAGGCTGAAGCAGACCCCAAGTCGGAATTTCTGCCCCCCCCTGACCCGCACAAAAAGACCCCGAAGGGGAAGACTCTGCAGCAACACAAGCATTCATTGCACATATCTGGCCCAGGGGCCGTAGTTTGAGGACCCCTGATTTAGTGCAATATAAAAAATGCAAATAATTTTTCTGCGGACCACCAAAATTTTCTCGCGGACCACCAGTGGTCCACAGACCACCAGTTGGTGACCACTGCTTTGGAGAATAGGTTGACCCCTCCTCTCTTTGATAGCCTCTCAAATACTGGGTGATTGGTATCATGTCACCCCTAGTTCTTCTCTTCGTTAGACTGGACATAGCCAGTTCCTGCAACTGTTCATCATATGTTTTAGCCTCCAAGTCCCTAATCATCTTGGTTGCTCTTCTCTGCACTCTTTCCAGAGTTTCAACATCTTAACGTGTGTTTGTGTTTTTGTGTGTATTGTATGTATGTGTTTACATGCATATGTATACACACATGTGTACATATACATATACATAAGTACACACATATTCTCCTATTCCATAATACAAAAAGTGTGATTCTCCTTGAATGGCATGAAATCCAACTACATGCCTTTTTTTTATTTTAGAACTAATAACAGTGACAAGGCTTGTTTCAAGACTATAAATGAGAAATAATGAAGCAATAATTGCAACCAAAGATAAAGTCTTATGAGACATAATTCCAAGTTTAAGTTGAGAAGCCTGTGCACAGGAGGGCCATGGGCTAAACTCCCCATTTTCTGATTGTAAGATAGTTTGTATTGCTTTTTGAATGATTGCAAATATCATTTAAATTGCAAGCAGCGAAGTTGTTGTTTTTTAGATGAATTCATTTGACGATTGGTCTTTGAAAATTAAAGCCTCCATTTCTTGATCTACTCGCTAGCTACAGTACATGGTTGCCTCTTTATACATCTGCCTGATGGTTTAATCTATGCTCTTTGATAAGTTACATTAATTTTACATGACTAAATATAGCGCTCTCTCAAATAACTTGTAAACTAAGCTATGTGCCTTTCTTTGGGATTATGTTAATTCTCAAAAGAAACCAATGTGTGATTAGTGACAGAGATGCAATTTAAATTAAGTTCATAATTTTTAACTTTTCTTTTACTCAGTGCCCTCCTAACAAAAGAATATAATCCAAAAATAAGATACTTGTAAAATGTTCCTCTTTGATGATCTCTTATGGCACTGTTGCTTAATCTAGTTGTTACAAAATGCTAAGGAAAGAACTACAGCAATTTAGGTTTGATGATTCTCAAACAGACTTGAGTTAAACCTGTGGTAGCGGAACAATTCACCGGGCAAAATAATAAAGGACAAAAAAGACAACAATCATTGCAGTGTTTTTTGTGCGAGCAAATTGGTCCTGCAAGATAGTTTCAGGACACTTACAGAACAAAGTCATAATTTTTCCAAGACAGGCAACAAAGATTTATTTTTATTTATATAAGCAATTTATATAGCCGCCCACCTCATGGTATTGATTCTGGGCACCACACAAAGGATTAAAATCCACAAAACATAAAATAAGAAAGAAAAACCTAAATTAAAGATGATAATAATCATCCATAACAGAACCTCAATTTAAAAATCCAATCTTAATCCATAGGGACCAAATAATAAACTCATTGATAGGGCTGATGTACTATAATTTCCTGGTGCATTGCCTGGGAGAACATCCAGGTCTTTAATGCCTCACAAAGGGCCATAATCAATTCATGTAAGCAGGCATGGGATTTTTTTTCTATGAGAATCTGAAAGGACGAGGATGACATAACTCTGTCTGGGTGCCCATCCACACATGTATGTGAGACCCTGTACCGCCACTCATGCAGGCCGCATTAATTTAAGGCAGTTTTTCTTACCGTTACGAACAGTGTGTGCACTTCACCCACCACATCATGCTGCCTGGGGAATTCTGGGAGTTGGCACCTCTTAAAGTTGAGAAACACTGATTTAAAGATAAGGTGGCAGGTTCTCAGCCCATACTATATACAGTACTACGTTTGTCTTTGAATTTAACTAGATATGCTTTTCCTTGAAAGCCCACAACATATGCGACTACAATCTGTGACCTGGTTCCCCTTATCGTGATTTTCACTTTATTCATTAAATACTCTTAATGGTTATAAATCATAAAAGGCATCATGTGATTGTTTCTTCGAGAGAGGATGATTGGAGAAATGCAAAAATAAAAGCTAGTTGGACATTCCATGTCGTCTTTAAAAATACGGGATTCATCTTAACAGTGCTTAACCTTCAGCGGTGTCAGTTTGTGTTTACTCCTATGCTTCTGCACCACTAGAGCCTCCTCTTTTTAGAAGATTTCTTTCGTGCTTATTCTCTCTCTTTCTACCGAAAGATAAATACTATAAAACTTGAAACAGAACAGAAATACTGCTGTTGTTCAGTTCTACAGCTGGTTTATCTATCTTCTGTTGTAATAAATAACTCTGAATTAGATAACATAAGGAGCCTTTACTATTTTCTGCTGATGTGCCTTAATTAAACTTGGAGATAATGTATAGCACCTCTCACCTTTTAGCTGGAGAAGGGTGAAGAATGCATCAGAATGAATCAGATTCCACCTACCCTCACAACCAATGTTAAACAAGGTAAACTGGCACAAGAAAGGCAACACCAAGTCATGGTTTGATTTAGATTACAGAACAAAAGGGGTACCAGTAATACCGTTTGCCCTATCTAGGCAAAGCCCAGGTTGAATCATAGCTGAGAACTACCAAAAAGGGAAAGAGAAAGGTTTCCTCTGCTAATCATGCCTGATTCTAGAGGGCGGTACTCACCCCTAATTCACAGCCAAAGACCCAGCATTATCTGAAGATCTTCTATGGTAATGTGGCTGGCATGACTGGCGCCACAGTGGCACAGTGGTTAGAGTAGTTACTGCAGACTACTTCTGCTGACTACCAGCTGCCTGCAATTTTGCAGTTCAAATCTCACCAGGGTCAAGGTTCACTCAGCCTTCCATCCTTCTGAGGTCGGTAAAATGAGGACCCAGATTGTTGGGGGCAATATGCTGACTCTGTAAATCACTTAGAGAGGGCTGTAAAGCACTCTATAAGTCTAAGTGCTATTGCTATTTAGTAATTGGACCTACTTTGGCTCCTGCTCTGTTTAGCTTCCAACTACAGATTTGGAAATAGTTTTCCAAACTACAAGAATGCACATTTAAAGCATGCCCCCCAGAATGTACAGAGATCAATGTTGTTTATTCAAGCCTTTTATACATCTGAGGCAGCAGCAATTAAATGATGTAATACTAAAGGCCGAGAACAACTGATGTATAGTGAGAGAGAGAAAACTCTTTAAAAATATCTCATTGATATAGTCCTTACTATTTAAATGACTGAGAAACACATTTTAGGCACCATGCTGTATCCCAAAGGTTGTTCACTGGTTAGAAACTTGTGTGAATAAAATTGAATCTGCATTGTGGCTTAAGTGATTAAAAACAATTTTCCGCTCCAACAGATTGGTCATTCTAATTTCTCCTGATAAATTTATTAGTATTGTAACAGAGATGTTTACAAAGTGTGCCCCTTTTTTTCATTTGATTCCTCAATTATATTCAGTACATATCATAACACACTGTTGGATGGAATTTTATAAGAATATAAAAGGGCTGTGCAATGTTTAAAATGTGATTTAGAAGCGATACTTCAGAATGAGATATACCATGTATATATATAATATTTTATTTTTTTGTCAATGTATAAAATGCAAAGAAAAATAAAAATAGGAAAAAAATTCCCTTAACTTCAGAATGCTTATGAATGCAAACCCAACATCTGTCTGTGACTCATTAAAGCATTTGTGTCTTTTCTAATTTGTGCTACAGCCATATAATTTTGGAAATAGACATGGCTGCTTTAATGAGTCACAGACAGCAGAAACAGGTGAATTTGGGTGTTAGTATTTGATATTGTCATCCTCTAATTGAATATGTTTATTTGACATAATCAGACTCAAAGTAGTGGTATTATGTATGATTCTCAGGCACCGTCTCATCCCATTACTGAAATGTGCTTAGTTTCAGCAAACTTATATAATATTACACCTTCAACCTATTCCCAAAGTAATTTTAATGTACTGCCTAATATTTGTTTTTCGTTCACTTCAAATTTACTTCTGAAGTTTTTTTTTAACACAGACATACAGAAATAGAGTCACCACAATGCATTAAAATAAATTCGGAGGCATCCATGTAAATAGCAACGCGCATTTATGGAGCTCTGAAGCAGAAACAGGTGTGTTTCTTTAAGCATTTCAAAAGCACAGCAGACACATAAATAGATTTTAAATCTTTATCACTGCTAATTCTCTCAGTGGCTTACAAATAACCATTACTTTTCATTACTGGGGAACTGCCCTGGAAATGAGAAATGAATTTCAACCACTTCAACCAGATTCTTACTCTGCAGTGCTTCCCTACCCCCAGCAGAAAATAGAGTTGTGTATATCAATTTTGTTGAAATTGCCATTTTTTGGTCTGGAAATCTCTAGCCCAGAGTCTTGTCATTTCTGTCTCATTCAGTTTATTACATCCTGCCAGCTATGTCCAGATAAACGGTAATGAAGGTGGCTTCTGCTATTCTAAACCTCATCTTCTCTAGCAACAACCTTTCACAAGCATGACCATTATGGACAGCCTTAAAACTTGATCCACCACTGGTGACAGAAGACTTTAATTTGTGCTTACCAGACAGCAGAACTGATCTCCAAAATGCACATCATAAGCCTTCTCCCTCC
Organism: Diadophis punctatus similis; assembly: GCA_023053685.1. NCBI lineage: Eukaryota > Metazoa > Chordata > Lepidosauria > Squamata > Dipsadidae > Diadophis > Diadophis punctatus. The sequence goes on from JALIGW010000001.1 coordinate 152,795,620, forward strand.
CCCCCCCCAACTTACAGGACCGTTTCAAACTCCGTTTCCTCCCCTTTAGTATGAAGGTCATTCCCTTGAAGCAGAAATTAAACTTTAAAGAGCAACATTGAGATATAACAAATAACCCCAGGAATTTTGGAGCATTTATTCAGACACTTGTCATTTGGCAAAGCATTTCATTTATCTCCATACAAAACACTATGCTCAGTCCATTTAGAGTAAGGATATAGAGTTATAGATCTGCTTCCATTTGATTTCAAATGCTACATGTTTCCATCCATAATCACTTGGATGTGGATTTATATCTAAGTGGCAAATAATTCTTCCCTGTATATTAAAAACATAACCCTCTCTCTTATTTTGGCAGATGGCTAAAAGACTCAAACAGTAGGGCTGTTTTATTAGTTTGGGATACTTTCAATCCCTTGTTTTTCAGGGGAACAGTGGAAAATCTGCCATCTAAGGGAGATCTGCAAAGTACAGATCACAGGCTGAACCCAGCCCTCAAAAAAGGCCAATGCAGGCCTCAAAACCTTAGGAATATGTTTCTTTCTCTCCAAAGTCCCACTTGTCCCTCTCTCCCCAAATCTTGATCTGTCCTCCAGATGTCTGTCTTCAGTCCCAAAGGCAAGAGACAAAACTCAGCAGCTGATTGGCAATATTTACTCCTTGCCTCACCTCTCCGTCAAATAAAGGAAGGGCTAGGACAGGGGTGCCAAATTCAATTTCATTGAGGACCGCATCAGGCTGTGATTGACCTTGGGAGGGCGGGAGGGCGTGCCCGACTGGGTGGGTGTGGCCGATTGGGTGGGTGTGGTCAACTGGGTGGGCATGGCCAGTTTGACGCCACTCCCCAAACTGCTGGCATGTTTATCTTCGCATTGGGTAAACCGGGCCGAAGCCACGCTAGCCTGATCTTTCCTCTTCGCACTAGGTAGACCGGGCCGAAGCTACGCTGGCCTGATCTTTCTTCTTCACATTGGATCCAACTGGATCCGACTGTGGGCCTTGAATTTGACACCCCTGGCTAGGAGAAGAAATAGCTAAGATTTGCTTTAAAGTCGAGTCAATGTGCATTCTCCTGGTTAAATATTAAATATGCATAATGAAACAATGGATATGCATCAGTTTTTCATTCATACGGCACATTCAACCTAACAAATGTGGTTGTGTATTAACCACATTTGTATATGAAGAACAGGGAGGGAGCTGGGTGAACAAACCATTCTCATAGGTCTGTGGATACCTTGGTGAGTTCTTGGCCTGGTGAATTGTGGCCTAAACTGGAAGGATGGCAAGGAGAAGATGGAGAAAGTGCCTTGAAAATACAAGAGTGCAATGTTAAACTCTGCTATTCAGTTGGAGCAGGGATAATTTAGGGAGATGATAACTATGCATGAGCAATTTGCACAAGATACTAAGCAGTGACAAACATTTATTACTATTATATAACATACTGTTGTATAATATAATATTACTAATAATAGAAATATACTGTTTGTGATAGGAAAGCAAATACTGCAAAATACACTACTTAGTGTATGCCAAATTCAGAGAAGCTGACAGCAGAGAAATTGGGGAATAATAGGTTGTGGTGGTAGTTGTTTTTTTAGAGGGGAAATTGGTGAGGAAATGATGCATCCTCTAAATTATAACAAATTGGCCTTTGGCGGAGGTTTCTGCAAACCAGCAGGATAGTATCCATTTCTCTGTGCAGAGAACTCTCCAAATAGCAATTGTTTGCATTTCTGTTTAAGCAGCTCGGAGACAAATATTCTGAAACAGATCGCCATCCAATTTAATTGGCTTCCAATGTGCAACCACGAATGGAAAATTCAGTCAGTGTTATGCTGCCGAATCTATTTGGGTCAAAAGCTCAGCTGGTAGAGCCCCTATCAGTCCTCTTGTGAAAAAATCATTTACACACACACACACACACACACACACACACACACACACACACACACACACACACACACACACGGGTCGGGGGGAAGGGAAAAACAGTTTTTTGCCATCACACTTTAGGAAGTGAGATAACTTTGCTTTAGCATTGCAAGTGAAACTTCTGTGCCATTTGTCACTGGTTAGATCATGAAGCAGGATTCATTTTTAAAAGAAGCTGCCAAAATGAGTAAATATACCAGTGTTTCCCGAAAATAAGACCCTGACTTATATTTTTTTGAACCCTGAAATAAGTGCTTGGCCTTATTGCCATGCACTCAAAAGCCCGGTTGGGCTTATTATCAGGGGATGTCTTATTTTGGGGGAAACAGGTAAAATTTCAGTGCTCTCCAATTATACCAACGTGAAGCCAAGCTTTTTTTTGGTCTGGGTGAAGACAAAAAAGAAGAAAACATACATCTCCTTTTTTCAGATGTTCCTTTCCCATTTAAATTAAGATCTGTGAAAGCTATAGTTTGATTTTATGTACAGATAGCTTAGGAAGTAAACATGTAATATCAAAATCAAATTAAAATGTTTCTCTGCTATCATGAGATCAGTTTGGCATTCCTAGACACAGCATAACTGAACTGTCAAATCTCTTCCAAAGCTGAGATTGGGGTCACTCAATACACCAATTTTAGAAACTGAATTTTTAAAATCATTTGTCAGCAAAAGAACCATCAAATCAAAACTGTAAAACCTGTAGCTAATAAGCAACACCAAGGGAATGATTAGTGAAGATGGCAGAATAAGGAACAAACAACACAAAGATCCAAGTACAAGTGCCCCAAGAGGCAAAAAAAAAAAAAAAACCCCAAGAAAAAACCCTGGTTCACCAAACCAGAAACAAGAACCTGGAGAGGTTTATTTGATTAGGAGTGCATAATCCTTCTGAAATTATATTGAGATAAATAAATACTGTTTAAATGTTCATTATACTAATGATAAATGTAAAAAAACCCCAAAATTCTTTTTTTTTAGATTAAAAAATTAATAGATTAACAAATGTGGGTGTAATATCTGGATGAAGAGCCGAGGTAGCACAGCGGTTAGAGGCAGGTACTGCAGGCCACTTTAGCTGACACTGATCCGCAGGTCAGAGGTTCAAATCTCACCGGCTCAAGGTTGACTCAGCCTTCCATCCTTCCGAGGTAGGGTAAAATGAGGACCCAGATTGTTGGGGGCAATATAAATATACATTGCTTACTGGTGTAAACCGCTTAGAGAGTGCTTGCACTGTGAGGCGGTATATAAATCTCACAAATAAATAAATAATAAATAAATAAATAAATGTTTTATAAGAGGATACTGGATCAAGTTTAAAGAAATTTATTGTTTATGAAGTTAATTGGAAAAGGTATTGAAAAGTAAATGGAATATTATTTTATTATAATAAATGAGAAATTAGGAATTAATTTGGGGCAAGGGCAAATGGTGATATTGTTTAAATGTTAGAAAAAGAAATAGGAGGGAAATAGAATTTAAAAAATAGAGAGAAAGAATATCATGGCAGAAATGGAAATATATAAAATTGTGTTTGGGGATGTTATAAGCTGTATAAAATCTTTGACCCGATCAATACTCAGTTCAGAGAAAATGCATTGTTTGTATGTCTGTATGTGTGTTAAAAAAAAAAAAACTTGAGCCAGTCAGGATCGAACTGCTGGCAGTTGGCAGAGTTGCCTTACAATACTGCATTCTAACCACTGTGCTACCATGACTCTAGGTCAGGGGTCGGGAACCTATGGCTCGCGAGCCAGATGTGGCTCTTTTGATGATTGCATATGGCTCGCAGCAGGGGTGAAATCCTCCCGGTTCACCCGGGCCAGTCCTTCGGCGTATAGCCGATGGAACTGGCGGCGGTTGCGGCGCGGAGCTTCTCCTGCCCGCTTTCCCGTCCCGGCTGAACACAATCACCGCTTTCCCGTCCCGGCTGACCACAATCATTTGGGTTATTTTTCCCTCTGTGCATGCGCGCGCATGCACAGAGGGAAAAATAACCCAAATGGCGGCGTTCAGCCGGGACGGGAAAGCGGGCGGGAGAAGCTCCGCGCCGCAACTGCCGCCAGTTCCATCGGCTATACGCCGAAGGACGGGCCAGGGCGAACCGGGAGGATTTCACCACTGCCATAACTTCATAAAAGGTAAAGATTTTTTTTATTTTATTTTTTTTATTTTTTTTTCCCAAAAAGTTTTATTAGTACAAAATTACATAGATAATAGCTAAACATTAAATAGAAAGTACAAACATTTTTTTTAATTTTTCTCCCCCCTAACCCACCCCTTTCCCTCCCCCCCTCCCCCCCGGACTTCCCAGAGAGAGTACAGGGCATAATATCAATAAAATAAATTTAAATTAAATTAAAAAATTTTGACTTCCACCTTATTTTTTTAAAACTTCAACTCCAAATTGTACACTAATAAAAATTCCTTCCTCCTCCTTTCAATCATCTACCCTTCACAACATTTCTTCACTGTTAACTAAGAATTAAATGATTATTACATAAATGATGACTAATTATTAAATACAAAAACCTTAAACTTCATCATAAAATCAATCAGTATATAAATAACATACTATTACTATATATCAGATTATAAGCACTAATTCCAAACTTTAAATAACCTTCCTCCCAAAAAAAAAAAATGTTAAATCTAATTGTAATATTTTATAACTGGATAGATAACAATTCCAAATCTTTCTCACAATTAAATAAAACTTAAATTGATATTACACAAAAAATAACTAAATAATAATACAAAAACCTTAAACTTCATCATAAATTCTACCACTCTATTAGTAACATAATGTTACTATGTATTAAATTATTAGGTTCAAAAAAGTTCTAAATCTTTAAAAAGAATTAATAATACTTTGAATAAGCCCCCCAAAAAAAACAAAAGAAAAAAAAAGAATGCAAGAAGTAAAGAAAAGAAAAAAAAATTAAGGAAAGAAGGGAAAAAGAAAAGTACAGTCATAATGGCAACCATCTGTCCAATAAACTTCAACACTGCATCTTGTTGTATCTTGATGATGGTTGCATCTTTTTGTAACTTGATAATTTTGTAGTTGTCAGCTCGCCTCCCATCTGACCCCGATCTTCCATCTCCTTTTCCACACTGTAGACATCTGTCTGGCTCTGCCAATCATTTAAATTTTGTAAATCTGTTTCGATTTGAAGAGGAAGGGATGGCTTTCCCTCCTCCTCCTCTTTTGTTTTCATACATCTTTCCTCTGGAATCTTGGATATATCAGCCTTTAAGACGTTGACATAAAATTCAGTAGCTTTCTTTGTTGTATTAAGCCGATATCTTTTTCCCAGAAATTTCACTGCAACTCCTGTTGGTGCTTCCCATTTGTAATGTAAATTTAACCTTTTAAATTCATCAATCAGAAAGGTATAATCTTTTCTGGCTTTGAGCATTTTAGAGGGAATTTCTTTCCATATCATCAGTTCCTGGCCATTCACCTGCAGGTTATTCTTAAACGTCGCCTGTATAATCCTATTCCGTAAGGCTCTTGTAGTAAAGTATATTACAATATCCCTTGGTAGGTGTTTTTGTTTTGCATACCAGGAGTTGATTCTATATATTTTATCAATTTGCCTGGCTAGTTCTTCTTTAGACAGTCCAGACACCTGCTCCAAAGCTTCCACCATCCTTCCTTTCAAATCTTCATATAATCCTTCTTTCAACCCCCTGACCCTTATGGCAAATTCCATGGATCTGAATTGCGTCATTAACACCTCTGTTTCAAAATTTGCAATGTCATTTTGTATTTTATCTATGTATTCTACTGAAGTGGTCAAAACTTGTTTGTTTTCTTCAATGCGGTTTGCCAAAACTTCAATATTTGTTGCTAGACCTTTACATACCTCCAACACATCATTTCTAATTTGTTGGTCAATATTCTTTAAAGCAGCCTGCATTTTATTATCTATTTCACTAATTTTTTGGTTAAATTCAACAATAAGTTCATCTTTCATAATCTTTAAGGTACTTATTAAATTTTCAGGTGTTAAAGACTTTGGGGGTGTTAACTCAGTGGTAAGTTGCATTTTAGAAATATAACCAGATGAATAATCCATTCTTTTATTCAAAACAATCTTTCCAGATTTTGAAGCCATTTTAGTATTTCCAGTGGTGAACAAAGAAAAAGCCAAGCCTCTAGTTAAAGTTCTTTTAAATTTCTTTTAAAATTCTTTCAAATTCCAAAGCCAGATAGAATTTTATTTTTAAAAAATTGTCAGTTATTATTTAATCCAGAATCGGGAGACAGAGAGAGTAAAGCCAACTTTCAAAATCAAAAATTTCCATAAGAAAAAAAGCTGCTAGGGAAACGAAAGTTACTTTCACTTCTCCTCCCACTTTCTCCGATCGCCATGTTGTAGCCTAATAACTGTTACTTAGTTTCTTCCGAAGTGAAAATCAGCAGTGGAGTTGAAAGAAAAAAAAAAAATCTGTACTTGCCCTTTAAAATCCTGTCTCTCTCTGTCTGCTTGTTTAAACAATTAAGTAGTTGTAATCCCATTCACGAAGCAGCGGGTGGTCACGGCATCTTGCTCCGCAAAAGCGGAGGTTTCCAAGTCCCCGGAGCAAGAGACAGGCTGGCTGGGGAGCCCTCACCTTTCGTGCCCCTGGCTGACACTTGGGGCACTAGGGGGGGCTCTACCCCACCTGTCCGGCTCTCATCTCTCCCCTTTGCCCGGGGCAGAGACTTTCAAGCCGCCAGACAGCTGTTCTGGCGGCTTTAACGGGGAAAAGGAAAGGCGCTCAACGAGGAGCGTCCGCGATGCAGCGATCCGGAACCGGAAGTCCAAGATTTTTTTTATTTTAGATTGCAGTTATATTTTTTGACGCTAGGATAGTGAATTCCATGCCTATAAGCTGCACCCAACCCACAAATCCTCCCCATCTACATATGAAGACCTCAACTGGGATCACTCACCTTCATTATCCATTATCCCTTCTACTCAACCTTGAAAAGCTGTTGTTTCAGGGTAAAAGGTTGATCTATGCAACTTTCTGTCCCCTCCAAGATTGTTGAAATGTCCGCAGCAAGTTCCAGAAATAGAACAGGATAGCATAATGGACAGTTTTATTTTTTTAATCTTCCTTTTATGATTCTCTACAATAATATCCTTAGGGGAAATCATAATTTGCAAAATGCTGGCTACTGTATTTAATTAGCATCACATACATACACAAAAGGGCAGAGCTGAGGCTGTGACCACACCTCTCATCATTTAAAAGAATAAATTCAGAGGCTTATTATACTGACATTTAGTTGAATTCACTTTTAAAATATATTATATGGCTCTCACTGAAATAAATTTCCAAATTTTTTGCTTTCATGGCTCTCTTAGTCAAAAAGGTTCCCGACCCCTGCTCTAGGTGCTTACACTATCTCTGCATGTTCCCCTACCTTTCTATTATCCTTGTAAATATCTACTTAATCCTTTATTTGCTTTAGTAGTATGTGTTAAGTATCATTTCATTATAGGGATATAGCTGAACTATTGGCTATGGAAGTTAAAAGTGTGCGAGATTAGAAAACTGCAATGAAGCATAATTAATTATTTGCATCTGTCCTCACTACAGAAGACATATGGTAAATTCAGAATTGAAAGGAATTAATCAAAATAGTGGTAAAATGAGGTGAAGGTCTAGATTTTGTTTGCAGAGAAATCAGAAGTGAAAGAACATCTATCCAAAAGTCCTTAAGTTATTCACATGTTCAATGGCTAATTTCCAACCAAAAATGTAAAACCTATATTCCTAAATTCTGCATCAGTGCCAGAGGACTGGAAAGCGGCCAGTGTAAAATAGATTTTTAGAAAGTCATCTACAAAATTACACTGACTTTAATTTATGCTTTGAGAAAATTGAAAGACTATTGAACCAACTGAGAAAAATCCCACAATGAAGAAATAAATAACAGATTCATCTAAGGATCTGTAAAGTGTGCCCTTAAATTTGTCTATAAGTGACCTGGAGTTAGAGCAGCGGTGGGTTGCTCCCGGCTCCGCCCGGTTTCGCCCACGCACCCGGGATGCTTCTGCGCATGCGCAGAAGCGGTGTGTGCAAGTGAGAGCGCAAACCGGTAGCAATGGGTTTTAGAACCCACTACTGAGTTAGAGGTGAGTCTCTAACTCAAGATCAAAGTACTTATGATATTGAATGTTAAGAAAAATATTTATTTAGTCAAAATAAATAGCAAAAAATTCTACACAAATATTTCCACCACCACTACCACCCCCATTATGAAGTAAATGGATGAAATTAAACAAACTGGAAAATACTGGGACAATAAATCCCAATTTTGTATATGCTGTAATGGGTCTTGAGATGGTAGTGAGTAGGAAGGCAAGGAATCTTAGTGTCAGAAAAAAGAATATATCAATCTACTGAAAATTTCACCTAGCAGATATGAATAAGCAAATTCTATTCTTGTCCAAGCAACTGAGAAAGAAAAATATGAACAGGAAATACAGTGATGAGTATCTGAACGTGTGGGCTAGAGATTGTCCTACCCTTAGGATTCAGATATTTCTGCTGAAGAACTTTGTAGAATTGTAAACTTATGCCACCTTATGACACAGAACACATACAAAATTCAATAAATAATTCTGGATTAATTTTTTGGATATAAAATTTAGTCCCGAAAGGTCTTTTAAAATGGAGGTGGGGAGGAGAAGGCATGTACAAATACAATATAACTTTCTTATTTACTCAACATGTGAATTTCCATCCTCTTATGGATGAAACATTGGAGGTATTTAACTTGATGGACTCTACACTTTCTGTATGCTTATTTGGCAATCCACAGTTGCCAAAAGTTTGAGAAATGCTGTTTTAGCATTCTGGAAAAATAAAGGTATTCATTCATTCATTCATTCATTCATTCATTCATTCATTCATTCATTCATTCATTCATTTAAATTTATTGTCCACCAATCTCCAGTGAAGTACAATGATGATTCCAACATTTGAGATGGATTTCTAATAAGACCGGGCAGAAAATAAGAACCTTCTACACTGTTGTGGAAGGGTATTTCAATCACACTAATAGATTTCCTGGTAGTGCACTTCTCTTAATGATATTTAGCTGGCATTTTGCTTAGTAGAATCCCACTTACTTAACCAAAGTACTAAAGGTGATGCCAGAACTGAACTGGTGCAAACCTCTTTATTCCCAGAGGTCATAGGGAGATCTCTTTATAGAATCACTAGCAGTTAACTTAAGGTGACCAGACGTCCCGATTTAGGCGGGACAGACCCGCTTTTTCAGCATTTGTCCCGCGTCCCGCCCGCCCTCTAAAAAGTCCCGATTTCTTGAAAGAATGCCCGACTAGGGCATTCTTTCAAAAAATCGGCCTGAAAGGCAGCAGGCCTCTCAGCTTGGGCCGGCCGTGGCCGGCGTTGGCGGCGGGCGGGCGTCCCGCGTTGTTGACTCCTCCGGCGGCAGCTGGAAGCTGGGGGGAGGGGAAGGGAGGCTGCTTCTCCTCTCCTTCCCCCGCCCCATCCCTAGCCCCGCCCTCAGAGGCGCCGCTGCTGTTGGGAGGGGTGAGGGACGAGGAGCCGTCGCTGCTTTGAATTTACGTCACGAGCGGCGCAAACAGCCCTTCCTCGTCCCCCTCCCCTTTCTTCCCCCCGTCGCCTCACTGCCGCCGTTGCCCTGGGGCCGGGCGGGCGACCGGGAGACCGCGGCGCTTGGATGCTTGGAGCAGGTAAGCTGCCGGCTGCGTCCTTTCCCCGTCTCCCGCCTCCCTTTCGTTGCTTGTCAGCCCGGCCGAAGGGAAGGCGGGAGGCGAGGAAAGGCCTTCGGGAGCCCGCCTTCCTTTCGGGAGCCTTTCCTCACCTCCCGCCTTCCCTTCGGCCGGGCTGGCAAGCAACGAACGGGAGGCGGGAGACGGGGAAAGGACACAGCCGGCAGCTTACCTGTCGCGAGCTGCAGGCATCCAAGCGCCCTCCCGCCTCCCCCCCTCTCCCCCCAACCTCACCTGGACGCCGACATTTGCTGTTTTGCCCTCTGCGCATGCGCAGCGTTCTGCGCATGCGCAGAGGGCAAAACAAATGGCGGCGCCCAGGCGCCCCCCCCGTCCCGCTTAAAAATAAAAAAATCTGGTCACTTTGAGTTAACTCAACCCTTTTCTATAACTCAACAACTAAAACAAAAACCAGAATTTGGGAAATGAAATTGCAGTAATCTCTCCTCTTAACACCATTATTTATGTGCAACTGTATTAACTGGATTTAGAAAGGATCGTCGAGACACTTACATTATTATGAGTTTTGTTTTGTTTAGACCTTGTCCTTCTTGTGAGTGAAACAGGCCAGGGGTGGGTTCCACTTACCTTTGCCACCGGTTCGCATCGTGACATTTTGCATGCGCGCGCTCGCTCCTCTCACGCGCACGCGTGCATCCCCTCGTGAAATTCTGCTTCCGCGCATGCTCAGTAGCTATAATCAGACCGAAACACAGCTGAGGAGCTGATCAGCTGTAGTTCAGGAGGGAGGGGCCTTTTTCAAGCAGCAGCAGAGGAAAAAACTTCCAAACAGTAAAAAATTCGGAAAAAATTCAAAAAAATAAATAAATGGCAGCACCCACAGATGGCACTGACCGAACCAGATCTGTGACTCCATCGTGACATCACCAGCGGGTCACTACCGGTTCAGGCGATCCGGTCCGAACCGGGAGGAACCCACCCCTGAAACAGGCTTAATAGACAGCAGCTTATTCATAATTTAAAAATAAGAAAGTCGCATTGTGAAAAGTCACATTTATCACCAAATTCCACAAATGCCAACCAATACCCAAATGTAAATTATAGTGAGGATTTAAAGTAGCATTTTAAAATGTCATGAGAGCACCAAAGAGGATTTACAAGATGCTGGATATTTCACATAACAGCAGGATCCTGCTAGTGGCAACGTATTTCCTTCTTCCCATTTTGAAAGCTGCACATTTATTCCTGTCCTGTCCTCTGCTTCTTGTTCTTTAGCTAGTTAGCGATCTACAGAATATTTGTGCTGCCCTTTGGTATAAATCCTCCATCATTGCACAAGGGATAATGGTATAATTGCTTCTTATTTTCTGTTATCATAATTTGATGAACTGTCTTCCTCTAACATTTCCAAGCCCCATATAGCAAGAAGTAAGAACCACATAGATTTCAGAAAGGGACCTTTAATACGAGTCAGAATAATACCATAATCTTGAAATCTGTAAATTAAGTTTTAGGCAGACTTATAGCAAACCAATTAAAGCAGAATCTCTTTGAAATGTTTCCTTCCTTCCTTCCTTCCTTCCCAGAGTCTCCAACTCTGGACTATGCTGCCTTTTCTTCCACTCACAGGAACTCTCTTGCTCGTTCCTGTAGATACACATAAACATAAAATTATAATCAGAAGAGAGCCAGTAATGGTTAAGGCGCCAAGCTAAAAGCTGGGAGACTCGGAGTTCTAGTCCTATCTGAGGTATAATGCCAGCTCTGTGATCTTGGGCCAGTCACTCTGTCTCAGCCATAGAAAGGAGGCAATGGCAAACCACTTCTGAAATCTTGACTAGAAAACTGTGGAGACTTGTCCAGGGAGTCTCCAGGAATCAAGACTGACTAAAAGGCACAAACAAAATAAATAAATAAAACAAGAGGAATTACCATTCACAGTTTCCAATGCCTGATGCAATCGCCAAAAGCTTTGAATGCCTTGGCCTCCAAAAAGTGGTCAACATTTATGATAGTAAAACTTAATTATTATATACACTCAGAGTAGTCATATGAAATGTATAGCACAATGTTCAGTTCCTAGTGATAGGTTCATGTTCATGCTAATTTCTTGACAATAATATGGAAGTTATATGCCTTTGCCTTCTGGGATATCATCTGTGGGTTGATTCTCCATAGCTCCCAAGAATAGGACAAGAACTCAAAGGGTGACTCAAACTCAAGGAGGAATTTCATGATGATGAGAGCTATTAAAAAGTGGTTCAGCCTGCCTCCTAGAGTTGTGAGCACTCCATTTCTAAAGGTTTTCAAGGAAGGACTGGAGAGCCATTTCTTTGGGCTGGTCTGTGGATTCCTACCATGACCAGGAGGTTGAATTAAAATATCTCTAAACTCTCTTCCAGCCCTATCATTCTATGATTTTATTATTGTATTTCTTGTCTAGCCTAAAGACCTGGGATATCCTACTGGTTCCTATCCAAGTACTGTATTAAGAGGATCAACCCTGCTTTGCTTTTTTGTGACCAGCCAAGGTTTGTTAGGTCCGCTATCAGCTCTGCTTTTCATTAAATCAAATTTAGGTTTTTTTTGTATTGGTTCCATTCACTTTTTGTTCCTGTTCTATATTTTGGAACCTAGTCTCAGCGTGCCAGCCAAATGTAACTCTTGGTCCAAAAAGCAGCATTCACCAATTACAGTAAATCTCAATAGAAACAAATCTCTCTTTAGTCAAGAGTAGATCCCCTGTTACAAACCATATTTAAAAGGCAAACCTTGAAAAAGCAAGCAATGCAACAATCATCTCTTGAATTTATTACATTGAAATGCTGCTTACTCTAAAGTTAGCTCCAAGTTGTAAAGAAATACTTATTTGGAACAAAGTTCTTGAAAGTGTACACAGAAGAGTAGTTCTGTTGTAATCTATGATGCTTGCACCTGGCACAGCTGCTTGTCGCAGCCTACTAAATAATGCATTCCTACATTTTTCAAAGGAGATTAAAACACAACTTTAAAAATTAATCCACGGAATTTATATCTTCCAGGGCCATTGAATAAATGTGTAGGGAATCAACAGAAAATAGAGTAAGCAGAATCTGTTTGCTGAACCCAGTTCCAAACATTTTGAACACTGAACTGCTGGACAGGCAGTGTCCAAAAGATAAGGCTGTGAATATAGGCAACATCTTTAGCCCTATGAGCACATCTGGAATTTCAAAAGCATGTCACAGTCAGTTTCAGAAATAGCTGCTGGGCATATTCATTAGCAAAACATCCAATGACCTGAGGCAAACTGGTGATAAAGTCCTTGGTGGCATTTTTGAGAAACCAGCCATATTTGGCAGCAAGAAGAAGAAATAAACAATGTAATAATCAGTGACAGTAAGAACTAATAAGTCATCATAAGAATGAATTCTTCCAAGGGCTTCCATCAACTATCAAATTAAGTTTTGAGATTTTAAGGCACAGGAAAAGATGGAGAAATGTCAGAGATGCACAAGCAAGTTATTATGACACGGTATATCTGTGAATCTGTCTCAAACCTATTTTACTAACAAACTTCTTACATGGGCTCAAAAGCACTGGGACTGTTGTTTAGTAAATCCAGATGGTTGCAGATAAAATATCTCATTCTTGCCTTTAGCATGTCCCAATGACTTATTAAGTGTACTTAATAAATAAATTAAGTACACGTAATAAATCCCCAGAAGGCAGATACTGCATGATTGGCTTCACTTTATTTGGGATTCGTCAGACATAGGTAGTCCAATGCTATTCTATGGGTTCAAGTCCTCTACTGGGAATTGAACTCATGGGCCTTTGCATTTTAGTTGACTATATACTATGCATTAGCTTTTGGAACCACCCAGTTCTTGGTATTCAATGGTTGTAAAAAGGATAGATAAAATCTATCAGAATGGTACCTTTGCTTAACTCCCAGGCCAGTGAAGTAGGGATGTAACATTATGCTCTGGTAACATTATGATAATGCAAAGTCACCAGGTTTCCAAGAAGAAAAACTGGAATATGTTACATTACATAAATTTAGAGATTCATTGCTATATGCTCTTGATTTAATGGAACATTATTTAATGGCCTTTGGAGCAATGGACAAAAATCTGCCTGAATGTCATATGCTTCTATGTATCATATTCACCATTTATATTTGTATAAAATACTCATGTAAAATATATAAAATGCAGATGCATACAATCCTATTCACAATTATACCTTTGTAAAATGGTGAATGGGTTTGTATGCATCTGCATTTTATATATTTTAATTGAGTATTTGATACACATATAAAATCCTATTCAGATTTAACAGGGATTCTGGCTTAATGGACACTCCTTCTCCCAGGTTAGTCCATAACTCAAATACATGTACTGCAGGGGCGGGTTCCTCTTACCTTCTGCTACCAGTGCACATCATGATGTTGTGCACACGTGCGTGTGCTACGCGTGTGCGCGTGGATCCTCTCATGCGATTTTGGCTCTCTGCGCATGCGCAGAAGGACAATTTTACTTCTGCGCATGCGCAGAGAGCCAAAAAAATGCGAAAAATTTCAAAAAAAGAGATGATAGCGTGCATGGACCAGCAAAGAAAGCACCGGAGCCTTTGTGCCAACATTGCGCAATTGGTGGGCCCCTACCGGAACGGCGCACTGGACCGCACTGGTAGGAACCCACCACTGATGTACTGTTAATACAAAACTCAGCTTCTCTGGAGTCCTTTGCAAAAAATTACAAAGAGAGTGAAAGAGACTGGGAGTTCATGTTTGAATGAGATGCTCTCTAATGAAGTTTTTTTTAGTAATTTCAAACTATTCATATTCCCCATTATGTTTCTACAGGGTGTGCGAAATGATTTCCAGGTCAAGCAACATTAATAGATGAATGGAAGTCTCGAATCATAAGAATATGGAATTGGGTCAGTTGGTCTTTTAGTTTTGAAGTTAATTTCCCTCATACATCTATCTTTTGATCTTTACCCAAAGGATGCTCTGCAGAGTAACAGAAGTCTTCATTGAGAGGGAGACCGTGCCTCCCTAACCTTTTCCACAGGTGAATGCAGGAAGATGGGAGCAGGAAAAGAATAATCAGGATATTACAGATTTGTCTCCCAAATGTTTGTACATACGTATTGTACATGCACATATAGTCTCCATCTAAAAGAGGGGTGGAAGGGTGTTTTTTTTCATCCTCAGCTGCAATTTCAGTGAAAATTTCAGCGAACACATTGGGGACAGAGAGTGCCATAAGAATGACAAAGAAGATTTCATTTCAGCAAAGTGCAAGAAGGGAGACCCGAGGGAAGAGGAGTGGGGGAGAAGCATACAGAAGAGAAAAGATGTAGTGAAGAATAGGAAAGAAGGACAAAGCAACCTACAAGAAATTGCCTGAACTGAATCCGCAGAAGTGACACGGCAGAAATAAATCTGGCATGCCTTGTTTTATTACGCCTGTGTCTTCTGCATCTTGCAGAACATTCACATTTCATGACAGGTAAGTTTCTTTTGTTGGTATTTTGAAGCTATCAGAAAAAGGAACTTAGAAATGCAAAGGTATTGTCAGTAGTGACATTACATTCCAAACTTAGGTAGGCAGCCTTCAAAAAAGAGGAGAAAGATTGGGGCATCACTGTCTAGTTCTTTTCCCCATCACAGCAAGATTGCACTATAATTAAAGTCAGAATTTCAAACACGCATAAGTGTTCTACATTCCACCTAGAAGCACCTTCCTCTAAGGGAAAAAGACTAATATCAGGGAATAAAGCTTTCACTCCTCACGTGTGAGCTCCAGTTGCATCCAGGAGAGCGGTAACAGAGAAGCTTAGAAATCTGTTTTCATTTTATTTATTTCTTTGATAACTCATCATTCTTTCCAGTCAGCATATGTACGCACAGCTCTTTCTAGCCACAGAATTTTAATCTTATATCAAAAGACAGATAAAGCTGGCTGTCACCTGCATTTTGTGGCATCTCAGCCCATTTCACCTGATACTATCCCCCAGTGATTTCATGTACTTAATGAAATACATAGGGGTTATAATAGAGCCCCGAAGAACTCCACAGCACAATGATGATGGGGCAGAAGAAGAAAAAATGCCAATGCCACCCTCTGGGATCAGCTGACTGTGTAAAAGACAAGCTGCTAAAGTTATGTACTCCAGTATTTCAAGGCAAACAGACTTAAGAAAGATATATTGATCCATCTGGAACATGAAAGTGACTGAGAGTTTCAGGAGAAGAATAGAATAGAATAGAATGGAATGGAAGGGAAGGGAAGGGAAGGGAAGGGAAGGGAAGGGAAGGGAAGGGAAGGGAAGGGAAGGGAAGGGAAGGGAAGAGAAGAGAAGAGAATATAGTCCCATCACTCATCTGTCTCCTGCAATAACTCATCCCATAAGATGTTTCCAAAGTCATACCTATAAAATGAATTGAAATTGACCAAGAAAAGAAAACCACATGCTCATTTGCCTTGTTTAATAAGGGGAATGCTAATAATTGACTTACAGTTGTTTCATCTTCCAAATGTTGGTTAGGATTTTTTTTAAGGAATGGGTCAATTATTCCCCTCCTTAAAAAGGCTGATTTCACCCCTTTTTAAAGGAGGACTTTGTAACTTTCTGAGCAGACATCCTATTCCCATAAGTACCTAACCACAAAGAGCAGGGATCAAACACACAATTAATTCAGAATATATCTTCAGGATATATGTATAAAATAAAATAAAAATCCCTGTTCACTCTTACTCTGCCACTGTGTATTGGACTATCTCTGAGGCTTCTCTGCATGGTATGCACCTCAGGTTCTGTCTAGTATGGTAGACCCCTGCTTTTATGAATCTGGTGCTTAGTGCCTGCTCTTGTGCTGCTTCAACCAGTGCCTCATTGATGAGCTTTTAGTCAGTAAGCCCTTTCCAGCCACTGATAGGATTTCTCAATGTCTACCACCTCAGCTATCAATGGTACATCCCATGCAGAGTCTTGTCATGGCACTTCTTCTGCTTGATCTTTCTCCACTTCTGCTGTTGCCTCAGGTATTCTCTCAGCAGTTCAACTTTGGATGCCATATTACTGAAGTACTCCTGGATGCTCTGGGTTTCATCCACAACAGTAGCTTTGACACTCACCAGACCCCGACTGCCCTCTTTCGAGCTGGTGTACAGTCTCAGGGCTTGGGGTGGAAACCTCCATACATTGTGAGGACCTTCACATTGGCAGATTCAGGGATGGGTTCCTCCCAGTTCGGACCAGATCTCCTGAACCAGTAGCGACCCGCTGGTGATGTCACGGATCTGATTTGGTCAGTGCCGGTCCGTGGGCACCGCCATCTTTTTTTAAAAAAATTTTTGCGAATTTTTCCCTGTTTGGATAGCTTCTCCTCTTCTGCTGCTTGAAAAGGGCCCTCCCGCCCACCCCCAAGTTAATACTGACCTTTATTTCTTCACCTGAAGCACAGCTGATCAGCTCCTCAGCTGTGTTTTGGGCTGATTCCTGCTACTAAGCATGCGTGGAAGTGAAATTGCACGAGGGGATGCCCGCAAAATGTCGCGATGCGAACCAGTGGCGAAAGTAAGTGGAACCCACCCCTGGGAAGATTCCATGTCCTTCTTTGGCCAGCTCACTATTTCAGCAGGGCATCTGATGACTGGCAGAGCAAGCATGTTGATGACATGGATCTTGATCTATTGAGTTGGCTCTTCAGGACCTGTCAGATCCTTTGGTGGTACTTGGATGTTGCTGTTTTCTTTGCCTCCTCCTCATGGTTCCAATGTGACTGTGGGATACCAAGGTACTTGTAATTGGTCTGTATGTCCACTATGTGACCCTCTGGCAGTTCCATCCCATCAGTCTTAACTGCTTTGCCTCTCTTGACTACCATCTAGCTACAGTTCTTTAGTCCAAATGACATCCTGATGTCCTCACTGTAAATCTTTGTTCATTCATTGCATAGACCTTGATGTCATCCATGTAGAGAAGGTGGCTGATGGTAGTTCCATTATCAGTATTATATTAATCACAGATTCTAACTCATGACTGTCAAAATTATTAATTTTGATAGTCATTAATATCAAAATGACTTGCAAATGAGTCAAAGGTCTCTGCACGGATATACCAATTTCTTTCTCCTGACCAAGTTGCAACAACTGTCTCCCCATTAGAATAACCCCACTGAACAAGGTACCAAGGAGACGGGAAGGATATTTCTTTGCCATCCTCAGAATCATAAAAGAGGCTCAAGAATAAACTCCTATCTGGATTCAATCAGACTTGGAATTAGGGTTCTCCACTTGAAGTATCATCCCACTTCATGGTTCTAGAGCAGGGCTGTCAAACTCACAGCCCACGAGCCGGATGCTTCACCTGCTGGCCATGCCCACGTCCATTTAGCGAAAAGGAAACAGTCCCGATATGTCACGTGATGATGCCATGATGACGCAAGTTTTACACCCCTGTTCTAGAGTATATCTGCAACTATGCGAGAGGGCATATAAGCATGATATTGTATCCCTAGGGCCGTGGTGGCGAACCTATGGCACGCGTGCCAGAGGTGGCACGCGGAGCCATAGAAGCTGGCACGCAAGGGTTGCCCACCGGCAAACCGGAAGTGCGAAAAAACGCACTTCCGGTTTGCCGGTGTGCTGTTTTTTGCACTCCGGAGGGTTCAGGGAAGCTCCCTGAAGCTCCGGAATGCAAAAAACTACAAAACGGACAAATGGGAAGTGCACTTTTCCGCACTTCCGGTTTGTCCGTTTTGTAGTTTTTTGCATTCCGGAGCTTCAGGGAGCTTCCCTGAACCCTCCGGAGTGCAAAAAACAGCATACCGGCAAACCGGAAGTGCGTTTTTTCGCACTTCCGGTTTGCCGGTTTCGTCGTTCCAGGCTCCGGTAAGCCTTTGCGCGGGGGTGGGGGTGTGTGCGCATGCGCAGGGGGCAGCAGGGGGGGTGTTGTGCGCATGCGTGGGGGGGAGGGAATGGGTGTGGGCATGCGAGCATGCGCGAGCGCGCCCCCCCCTTTTTGGCACGCGAGCCGAAAAAGGTTCGCCACCACTGCCCTAGGGAGTTGGGCGGCCTATAAATCCAATGAATGAATGAATGAATGAATGAATGAATGAATGAACGAACGAACGAACAAACAGACAGACAAACAAACAAACAAACAAACAAACAAACAAACAAACAAACAAACAAACAAACAAACAAATATTCCAAACAGTGGCCAGGGCTTTGAAGGAGCAACAATCATACCAACAAGAGAATTCTCCACAACCCTCCATTAGCATAAGTCCATTATGGTGTGTGGACCAATTTAATAAAGTCTCCTATCACTGCAGAATAAAGAAGGTTCAACAAAGAATTATCTGAGTTAAAAAATTAGAGAAATTTTGAATTTAAAATTTGTTAGTATATTTTAAGTTTATGTTTATTGAATATTATACCCTGTGCTTTTTCTGGGAAGTCAGGGGGGAGGGGGGAGGTTGGGGGGGAGAAAAAGAGAAAAATGTTTGTACTTTGTACTAATAAAACTTTTTGAATAAAAAAAGGAATTATCTGAACGTGAAAAAAAGTGAAATGATAAATTCCTTAATTCAGTTCACCAGCATCCTGCAGTCAAAGAGCATTTTGTTACATGTGTTGGAATAATTGAATATAATGTGCAACATATTTCTCCTGCACATTTCCCCAATCTTGATCATTGTAGCAAAGTACCGGTACATCTAACAAAGCCTTGCACTTTGGAAATATGGGAATATTTCATTTTGAGTTTCAAATTGCAACTGATGAACCTTCACAAAGTTTCATGCTTTGGTAATTAATCTCATACAAATGACTGTTGTCCCTTGAAGATAATTCAGAAGTTGAAATCACCTAGTTTGAGATGTGGGTTTTTAATTTTTTTTAAAAAATAATCTCTTTTGCAGATGTTGGAGTTCCGGATTTTGTAGGTATCATCTGCAGGCTTGACAATTTTAATATTAAAATCTGTATGTGGTTTAATTTGGTACCTAACCATATTTAATGTTTAATATTTGCTATTAAAAAGTTTCTATTTCATTTTATTTGATAATTACTAACCAGTAATATACATTACTAGATGTACTGATGCCATTGACATTCTATGCAATGTCAAAGTAATTTTTAAATGTTAATCTTCACTGTCAGTCTTGATGTCTGCCAAGACTTTTTGTAAGTCTTCCAGAGAACCTTCTGCATTATGGAGTATCCCCACAAGGCGATGTTAGACTTCACTTTATATGTTTATGAATTATAAAGATATCCTTAAGTACAACACAGTCATCCTTCAGTCTATAATACTGGTCAGAAAATAGCTTGAAAAAAATGTGAGAAGCTATCAGTGCATCATATATGATAATATCTACAATTGGCATGCAATGATATTTAACATGCAATAGTATTGATAAATGCTGTGATGTTTTTTATAGAATTGCATTTGAGAGACAGCAGAGTGCTTTGATAAATAACAACAGGTGGTTTCGCAGCTGAGAGCTTATTATATACCAGGATGAAAGTGCGCCAATACTCAAAATATACCACAATTCTAAGACACTTTTTTTTGTGTTGAATTGAAAGTGAATGAAATGCATTCTTAAAAAAATAATGCTGGGAAGGATAGAAATCTCAACTTTAGTCCCTGACAGTGACTGGTAAAGGAACCTGAAGAGAAGACTCAAGAAAAAAATTGATTGATATATATATTCTGCAGAATGGCTGATGGTCAGAACAGATTTACTGAATTATGGTACATGGATTAATTTTTGCAACGAAGTGAGGAAATAAAGTCATATCTACTGTGTCTAGTATTTCATTGTATCTTTCTCCTCCCCAACTTTCCAGATAAATTGGTTTGGGCCAAAATACTTGAGGGTGAGGAAGGAAAGTAATGGAGGAACCCTATTTTCTTCCCAGAGAAAGCTCTCTGGCACATTAGCAGCCTAATTCATTCAGCAACCCTGTTCCTTTTACTTTTCCAGGCTGCTCTTATCCTTTTGGGATTTACTATGTAATGGTAATTATATAATGATACTTAGGGAGTGAAAGCTAGAAAACTCTTGGAATTTTTTTTTCCAGAATTTGACCTACATTATGAATAATTTAATGGAAACTTCTCTCAACAACCTTTTTTTTTTCATTACTTTTTTTCATTACTTTTTACTGTTAGTTTTAAATGTGTTTTTTCATGTCCCTTGACTTCCTTTGATCGTTCTTTCCAATTTAATATTATTTTAAAATGTAAGGATATGTTTAATGTATTTTATCTTGTGCTGTATAAACAGGATAATGTAATATGTTATTTTAAGAGAGTGTCACGGGGAAAATATATGGGGTTGCTTAGACATAATCAGTTAATCTCACAAATAAATAAATAAAATCCATCAATCGATCAATCATTTTCATATTACTATTGAAACATTTGCCACAAAACTGCATTTATGATGCAAATTAGCAAAAGGTTCATTTTATCACATGTGGTGGCTATGCAACAAAGCAAAGATGTACTGGAACAAGGTGCAGACATGGCTAGAAGAAATACTAGGAAGAAATATAGAAAAAACACCAGAATTGTTTTTACTAGTTATAGCCCATGAAAAATATGAAAAAGGACAATTCTATCAAATTTTACATTTAATAACTGCGGCAAGGTTAATATACGCGCAATACTGGAAAAATGAAAATACACCAACTGAAGAAGAACTAATAGATAAAATAATGGCATGTGCGGAAATGGATAGATTAACAATGGAAATGAAAGATAAGGACGGGACAGAATACTATGTAATTTGGGAGAAATTTTATCATTGGTTAGAAAAGAAAAACAGTCAAAAGAATTGAAAAGTAAGGGTAGAAGGAGAAGAAGGATTGGATAAAAATAAATAGAAGTGAGGGATGCTCATGTAAGATCAAAAAGCAATGTAATGTAAATAAGAATGATATTACTTGTTATGGGTATATTATTGACTGGAATGACAAAACAGGGTGGTCACAAAGTGTCCAGTGTTTTTAAATGTTTGTTTTATGTGTGTTTATATAAATAAATAAGTTAAAAAACCTGCTTTTATGACATGGTCCCAGATCTTCTATCACTTTTGAAACAAGGACTGTGTCTTTCAGGATCAGCACGTCTTTCTTCGTGGTTAAACTTTATTCTAGTCTTGGAAAATTCCTTGGTTATTAAATCTCCTTGACATTCAGATGGACATCTCAGTTTTGGCACTTATCCCGGTTAAAGGATAATGGCCTATACGTTTCCCCGAGCAAGGCTATAAATGTAGGACTACCAGTGGAGCACAGGCAATATAATGTCTCTGATCTCTTGGCATTGCAGTAAGCAATCAATTGTTGTGTTTAAAGCTTCATTCTCATCTGCAATAAAGATTCTTTTTCTGGAAAGCTCTGAGAGATGACTTTAGGGTTAAACTTCTGGCCATGATTTACTACGGAGCTTCACTATGCAACTTGCAAACAGAAACGAGGCTGGACCAAGCAATTTTGTCAAAAAAAAACAACAACAACCAAACCCCAAACAGAATGAAAACAGATGAAAAAGAATTGGGGGGCTCTTCCCATCTTTCTTTTCTAAGTCTTAGCAAACACTGAAGAATGATAGTACAGAAAGCAAGGCGGTGTGAGCATCCAAGACAGTTGTGTTGCAGGATGAAGAGATTCCTCACACTATCAAGCAATTAGTACTAATTAATTCAGGCAATTAGTAGCACCTGGGCTTCTAGGGACACCTACACACACCAACACATGCACAGCAGTATTTAAACCTGCATCTTATTTTCAGTGCTGCCAGTATATCTGCTTCATTATTCAATTGCCCATAACTCTTGCCTTCATATATAACTTGATCAGTTTTGTATGTAACCTTGGCCAAATTCCTCGTAGGTGCATTATTTTAGCAGGACAGCAACCGATACTTGATTCTCCTTTAGATCATAAGTGCTTTCTTGCTTGTTCCAACTATGAGCAGGGCTTGTGAGGCCACAATTTAATGGGACAGCTCCTGTTGTGTATTCAGAGGTGCCAGGTTCAATCCACAGCATCTGAAAGGCTCAACCTGGTCATGAGACCCTAGAATCAGAGTTGAGAATACTGAGCTATATAAAAAGTCTCTTGGATATAGCAGGCTTATATTTCCTACATAGGATACGAAATGGCTTCTCTTTATTCAGAAATAGTGCCTCCCTTGTGTCCAAAAGATTTCTTGGCTCAATTCAGAACAGTACTCAGAAAAGTATATTCATTTCCCCCAAAGAGTACAAACAAAACAACACAAACAAAACCTCTGAACTCTTCCTACAGATTGTAGTCTCAATCACCAAAAGAATGACAAAGCCTGAATATCTGATTTCCATAATGTGTTTTCCATGATGTTTTATGTCTCAAGCAAGAAACTGGAGATTCTGCAGAACCACATTCCTCAGGGTTTTTGAGGTCAGTGTTGCATTAGCACTTAGACTTATATAGCACTTAGACTTATATGCTGCTTAATAGTGCTTTACAGCCCTCTCTAAGCCGTTTACAGAGTCAGTATATTGCCCCCAACAACCTGGGTACTCATTTTACCTACCTCGGAAGGATGGAAGGATGAGTCAACCTTGAGCCGGTGAGATTTGAACCGCCGAACTGCAGCTAGCAGTCAGCTGAAGTAGCTTGCAGTGCTGCACTCTAACCACTGCGCCACCTTGGCTCCTATCATTCAAGATACTTGGAAGGAACTGGGACTTTTTACAGAAATCCCATAGGTGCATCCTATGTCACTGCAACAGACCTGTCTTCTTATGGTTCACTGCTATCATTGGTCCTCTGTTCCTACCTTGTTTGCATACTATCTATATCTTCCAGAATCTATTGACTGACCTACATGCCTGCTCCAGTAAGACAGTTATATGGCTCTCAGTTTCTTTGCTACTTCTCTCAGTCTTGATGTCCTATTGGTCAGTGTTACCTGTCAGGGAGCCTGCATCTTCTGCCAGGAGGCATACCATCTCTCTCCTACTGGGAACTGGCTTTGTGGTCACTCTGCCTCTTCTTATTTAGAACGTTGCATTTCTTCCCGCTTCCGTCCTGCCTACGACTTGACCCAACTTTCATATCAGCTTACATCTCTGAACATTTTTTCCCTTCACAGAAGTGGCTTGCTGGATGACTGCTGAGCGATTGCTTCAGCACTTTTAGCTTCTTTGTCTGACAGCGCATAGCTATTGACCTGACACTGGATTGTTCCCAAGTGTATTAAATCAACTTGCTCTTGATCTAGCCACTAGAGTGTAAGTAGCAGAAGCTAGAATACCGCAGTCCATTTCCTAGTAGAGATTAAAAATAACTGCAACGGTTCTTCAGGGTAACCTATCCTAAACAGGCTCCCCATGAAATTCTGGGATTTACATCCTAGTAGGTATATATAGGATAGCAGTCTTAAATATCACCCTTAAGAGAGTCTTGCGATAGCCTTAAAGGGCCGGTTTCAGTATCTCCTTTCGGTGGAACAGAGTGCCCTTATCAGTGCTAACTCATTCTACGCAGTGCTGTAGTCCATCGAAAATTGCTTTCTCTGCTGGGCTTATTATTATCCTGTCCCCAATAGTGGCTAGAAGCAGATGCTTCGGAGGAAGTGTGTTTATTGCCAAGTGTACTCAGCATAGAGCAATAATGAAGTACTGAATTCTTTTCAATAGCCCCAGTTTCAGGCGGTCTAATGTTGGGAGGCAATCCAAATTGACATTTTGGTTTAAAACATGAATAGTTCAGCACATTAATATGGGAAGCTTGTAAGAGCGCTAGGATTGCCTTTGCTTATGTAAGAGGCAATGGACAGATGGAGAGTTCAAGCAAAGGAGACCCAGGTTTAAATCCCCTCCTGGACAATGAGAGCCACAAACTACTCTTGTCTGAACCCAAATTAAATACAGGTAGTCCTCAATTACGACCACAATTGAGCTCAACGTTTCTCTTTGCTAAGTGAACCATTTGTTAAGTGCGTTTTGCCCCGTTTTACGACCTTTTCTTGCCTCAGTTGTTAAGTGAATCACTGCAGCTGATAAGTCAGTAACCCGGTTGTTTAAGTGAATCTGGCTTCCCCATTGACTTTACTTGTCAGAAGGTCGGAAAAGGTGATCATGTGATCTTGGGACACAGCAATGGTCAGAAATATGAACCAGTTGCCAAGCATCTGAATGTTGATCACATGATCATGGGGATGCCAGAAAGGTTGTAACTATGAAAAATGGTCATAAATCACTTTTTCCAGTGCCGTTCTAACTTTGAATGGTCACTAAATGAACTGTTGTAAGTCAATGACTACCTGCACTACAGGGGTGGGTTCCTCCCGATTTGGACCAGATTGCCTGAACCATTAGCGACCTGCTAGTGATGTAATTTTGGCGTCACGGATCCGGTTCTGTCTGTGCCGGTCCGTGCTCGCCGCCATCTTTTTTTCTGAACTTTCGGCCAATTTTTCTGTGTTTGGATGGCTTCACAGCGTTCTGTGCTTTGAAAAAAGCCCTCTTGCCTGCCCCCGGGTTAATACTGACCTTTATTTCTTCGCCCGAAGCACAGCTGATGAGCTCCTCAGCTGTGTTTCGGGCTGAATCCACCTTCTGAGCATGCACAGGAGTGAAATCGCGCGAGGGAAATGTTGCGACGCGAACCAGTGGCGAAGGTAAGTGAAACCCACCCCTGCTGCACTACCTTTAATATACAGTCATAGAGTCACTTCAGTGTGCTGGCTAAGGCACTAGCCTAGAAACTGGGAGGCTGTAAGTTCAAGTCCCACTTTAGGCAGAAAGTTAGCTTGGTGATCTTGGGCCAGTTGTTCTCTCTAGGAAGCAGGCAATGGCAAAGCACTTCCAAAACACACTATATTTCAGGAACTTAGTGCAGAAGGTTTGGGAAAGCAGTGATATTTAAATATTTTCTTGCAATTCTGTCAAGCTACTTAGAACGGGGCGTTGTTCTTACCTGAACGCCCCTTCTCGTAGGGCGGAGCTAGCCTCCAAGATTGGGATGATACAATCCAACAGCCAATCAGGACTGAGTCTGACTATATAAAAACTGTTCCCCTTGCTGAGAACCCCCTCTTGAGACGAAGAACGAAGTCAGACCCAAAGTGTCACATTTCCCAACCAAAATTTTAATAATTGCCGTTAACAGAGCAATGAACAGCATAACAACGGGAGGGACTTGGAGGCTAGCTCCGCCCTACGAGAAGGGGCGTTCAGGTAAGAACAACGCCCCGTTCTCCATAGTGGGCGGAGCTAGCCTCCAAGATTGGGACATGCCAAAGCAGTAATCCCCATGGGAGGGAGTCAAGACAACTCATCCAGCCTTGGCGCTGAAAGCACCGTTTGCAAAACTCGCCGGCCAAATGCCGCATCCCTAGCCGCATAAGCGTCCAGCTTGTAATGTCTAACAAACGGCACGGGCGACGACCACGTCGCTGCACGACACACCTCCTCAATAGAGGCGTTGGCCGCCCATGCCGCCGTCGTGGCTGCACTACGCATCGAGTGCGCCGTAAGCCTTGCAGGCTGCGGAAGGTCTTGCTGTTCGTAAGCCGAAGCAATGACCGCCCGGATCCAACGACCGATCACCGCGGAAGACGCCTTCTTGCCCATTGACGCGGTGTGGAAGCCCAGGAAAAGCGACTTGGACCGTCGGAAAGGCGCCGTACGAGAAATGTATATTTCCAAAGCCCGTCGCACGTCGAGGCACCGACCCCGTTGGTCTGTAGACTGGTCGTCCTTGAAGGCAGGGAGAATCAACTCCTGCGCCCTGTGGAAGTATGTGTTCACCTTGGGTGAAAACCCCGGTTCCACTCGGAGGACGACCCTGTCCGGATAGAAGATGCACAGATCCGAACGCACCGAAAGAGCGGCCAGTTCTGAAATGCGCCGCGCGGATGTGATCGCCACCAGGAAAGCCACTTTCAGTGTAAGCAGTCGGAGGGAAACCGTAGACAACGGTTCATACGGCGGCCCGGCGAGCGACTGAAGGACAGTATGTAAGTTCCATGTCGGGTAGCGATGAACCACCGGCGGCGAAATGTTGGAAGCCGCCTTGAGAAACCGCCGTACCAAAGGGTGCGCTGACAGCTGCTCAGTCATCGGGCAGGAGAGCACCGTTGACAGCGCGGCCAACTGTTGGCGCAAGGTATTGGGCGCCAAACCCCTATCTAAGCCGGCCTGCAAAAACTGTAAGATGTTGATCACCGTGAGATCTACGGGACAGATCGAGGCCGCCGAACACCAGTCGCAGAAGGTCTTCCAGGTGGAAGCGTAAATGCGCGTCGTGGAGGCCCTCCGGGAGAACAACAGCGTTTGTATTATGTTCTCTGGAACCCCTCGGTGTTGTAGGGTGCGCCGCTCAAGCGCCAGGCGGTCAGTTGGTACCAGTGTGGATCTGGATGCCGCACTGACCCCTGGGAGAGCGACGACTCTGTCGGCGGGATCCGCCACGGTGGGGAGACGGACAGCGCCCGGAGATCCGCAAACCAGGGTCGCCTCGGCCAATGGGGCGCCAGCAGTATCACCTCCGCCTCCTCGGCCAAGATCTTCCGAACGACGCGAGGAATCAGCGGCAGAGGGGGAAAGGCATATAGGAGGCCCTTGGGCCAAGGGCACCGTAGGGCATCCACTCCCTCTGCCCCGTACGACCGGTAACGGCACAGGTACCGTGGCAGTTTGGCGTTGCCCGGCGTCGCAAAAAGGTCGACAATCGGGCGGCCGAAGCGGGAGGTGAGTTCCCGAAACAGGCTGTCGTCCAGGCTCCACTCCGCGGGGTCCACTTCGTGGCGACTGAGCCAGTCTGCCGTGCAGTTCGACACCCCGGAGATGTGTTCCGCACGTATGGATAGGAGATGGCGTTCCGCCCACAGGCCCAGCTCCTTGGCCTCCAACATCAGACGACGGGAGACCGTGCCCCCCTGCCGGTTGACGTGGGCCTTCGCCGTGATGTTGTCGGTCAGGAGAAGGACATGTTGACCCGTCAGAAATGGTTGAAAATGTTGGAGCGCTAGGAAGGCTGCCTTCAACTCCAGATGGTTGATGGTGAGAGCCGCCTCCGAGGCCGACCAGGTGCCCTGGGTCACATGCGACAGCGTGTGTGCCCCCCATCCCTGGAGACTGGCGTCGGTGGTCACCGTGATCCTGGGAAGATCCAGGAAGGGGCAACCCTTGGTGATCGCCGGGGATCGCCACCAGTAGAGGGAACGGCGAACGGAGGCCGGCAGAATAACCTTGATGGAAGATGCGCTCTGGTGTGCCCGCTGAAAAGGCAACATAAACCACTGTAAATCCCGTGAGTGCAGCTGGGCCCAGGGTGTGATGTGAATTGCGGATACCATCTTTCCTAGGAGTGAGGATAGCACGCTCAGAGAGATCCTGCGCTGGCAGAGGACCTGCTGAACGAGGTTGGCCAGGCCATCCTGTCGCTCCTGGGAAAGGTAGACCCTGCACTCTAGGGAATCAATGATCGCCCCCAGGTGGACGATTCTGGTAGTCGGGACCAGCTGGCTCTTCTCGAAGTTAACTGAGAAGCCATGGTCGCTGAGGGCCTCTAGGGTAACCCGGAGGTCCGTCTCTGCGTGTGCCCTTGTGGACGACTGGATGAGAATATCGTCCAAATAACATTGAACCCGAACCGGGCGGACCCGCAGCGCGGCCGCGAGGGCCGCCAGGATCTTGGTGAAGACCCGGGGGGCGGATGACAGCCCGAAGGGGAGGGCCACGTATTGGTAGTGATCGTCACGGTAACAGAATCGTAAATACTGCTGGTGAGCCGGCCGTATGGGAACGTGGAGGTAGGCCTCTGTAAGGTCAATTGAAGACATGAGGTCCCCTTCCCGGATCCCACCAAGAATAGACTGCAACGTGTGCATCTTAAATTTTTTATATTTCAAATATTTATTAAGTTGCTTGAGATTGAGGACAGCTCTCCACCCGCCCGAGGACTTCTCTACGAGAAACAAGATGGAATAGAAGCCCTGGCCCCGCTGGTCCTCCGGCACCCGCTTGATGGCATCAATGTCCAGAAGGTGCTGGATGGCGGCCCGCATGAGGGACCGCTTCCGGGGATTAGAGGACTGGGGGCACCTCAGAAAGAACCCCGGGGGGGTGGAGATGAAATCCAGGGCGAGACCAGATGACACGGTCTCGCGAACCCAAGCATCGGTGGTAGTGTCCTCCCATCGCCCGGCGAAGAAGCGCAGGCGACCCCCAATGGGAGGACCGGGCTCATCTACTTGTAGCGGCGGTAGGGGCGACCACCTGCCCCCCGAAAAGGCCGCTTAGATGTATCTCTACGCCTATCCTGCCCCTGATTTTGCCTCCCGCCGTACTGGTTCCTGCCTTGGTTGTAAGGGGGAGCCCGGTAGTTACGCCGGGAAAATGATGGCGTGGTGGCGGTGGCCGGGGCGGTAGATGTGGAAGCCTTGTTTTGCCCCTTGCGTGTACAATTGGGCAAAATCTTTCTCTTGTCCTTGGACTCCACCAGATATGGCTCCAAGGCGTCGGCAAAAAGTGACTGACCCTTAACTGGCGCGATGGCGAGGCGCCATTTGTGTCGGGTGTCGGCCGGCCAGCCTCGCAGCCAGTGCATCCGGCGCGCCACCACTGCCGAACCCATAGCCCTGGCGGCGAAGCGGGCGGCCTGCAAGGTAGCATCTGACGTGAATTGCGTTGCCGCAATTAATTTGTTTATGTCCTGCCTAGCCCGGACATCTGAGGAGGGTGTGTGGTCCTGGAGCAGGTTCAGCCAGCGGATAGATGTGCGGCAGAAAAATGACGCAGTAGCTGAGGCCTTGACCGCCCAGGCCGCCGCCTGGTGGGCTCACTGAAGCGCCTGCTCTGTCCGGCGGTCCTCTGGTCGCAGGAGCTCCTCGGAATCCCCAGGCATCTGCGCTGTAGAGTAGAGGGCCTTTATAGGTGCATCAATGGGTGGTAGTGGCATGTGTTGGGCCATGCCCTGGGCCACGTTAAAATACCTCTTATCGAGAGGGGAGGGGACCACCCCCGCCTGTGGGTTCTGCCATTGTTTCAAGACCGCCTCTACGAACAATTTCGGAGCAGGGATCACTTCTGTTTGAGAGGTGGTTTCCTCAAACAGTGGGTCCACCTCCTCTTCCTCCGTTGGTTTAGGGTCAGCGGAGGACACCTTGGCAGCGGCCTTGGCCTTATGAAGTAAGGACTTAAATAAGGCCGGGTTAAACAGACCGGAAACCACAGGGGCCTCTGGGGCGATATCTTCGTCCTCAGACAGCTCGAGCTCCTGTCCCCGGTGGCCCCCGGATTCCAGGGCGGACCCTGGTGACTCAACGATCGAGCCCTGGTCTTCCTCGAGGGATAGCAATGCCCCTCTAGGGGTAGTTAAAGGGGTGGTGCGGGCCGGTTGTTTGGAAGTCCCTGGTGTTGCCCGTCTGATTCCTGCCTCAATGCCCCTCTCAATAGCTGCCTGAATCATGGCCTGGAGTTCAGGTGAATTAAACTGGGCAGCCACAGAAGTAGAGGGCGTGGCCGGTGTCTGGCTCGAAGCCCTGCCTTCCGAGGGCCTGGTGTCCTCCCAAATGTCACCCCCCCAGCCGGAGGTCGGGGTTGTCCAGGGAGATGGCACCAGATGATTGCCGGGACCTGGGCAGGGTGGTAGCCTCCTTAGACGAACGGGACCCAGAGACCGAGCAGGGGGGGAATGGGCCCTGGACGAAGGCTTATCAGCTGCCTTGGTCCGTTGACGCTCCTCCCCCCCAGAGCCCTTCGCCGGTGCTTTAGGGAGCTCCGCTGACGCCCCTCTGTGGGGGGAACGGTCCCTGCGGTCCAAGGAAGGTGTGGCCGAACGTCTGGCCCTTCCTTCGGCCTCCTTGCCGTCCCTGTTCGATTTAGACTTGCTCTTGCCCGATTTGGCGCTTTTATCGGCCATCGGGCAAGATAGTGAGGCTCAAACGGTAATAAGAAGCCACCGAAGCTCAGAGCGGTCGGGCGGGGCGATCCTGCGCGCTCACAGGGCGTGGCTCGATCAGCTGTCGAGCGGCTCTCTTCTGCGCCTGCGCGAGGAGGTCCGTCGATGGTGGGGGCTGCTCCTGGCTCGAGGCGAGCTGTTACCAGGCAGAAGAGGCGAGCCGATAAGTGGGCGTTCCTGGTGCAGCTATAATGGCCGCCGACTCAATTTTTTGACAGGAGCCCAGCGCGGGAACAGCCTTCTCGCCCTCCGGTCCCCGCTCGATGCTCACAGCCGCTCCAAATGCCGACGGCGGGCGGCTCAACGATCCCCTGGGGCCCAGCTACTATGACAGGTCCCAGCTGGGCAACGAGAGTGGACGCCGCGCAAGCGCTAGGCTTCTGCGGTCTCTCCAACGCCGACTAGTCCACTCTCTGAAGGGCGGTAAGTGGCAAGGCCACCCTGGCAGGCGGCCACGCAAGTGCCTGGCTTCTGTGGCAATTCTTCGATGGTCAGGAAGGTTGCCAGGCCGCAAGGGGACGTTAAACAATCGACCACCCCCCCGAAAAGCCCAAGGGCCAGGGAAGGGGGCCAGCAACAGTATCCAAGGCCTCCCCAACGTAGGTGTAATTCGTGGGGAGAAAGACACTCACTCTTTAAAGATGTGGAGAAGGTAGTCTGAAAGGTTGGGGTGACACAATCCTTTTTGACACAGGACTGAGTCGAAAGAGGGGGTTCTCAGCAAGGGGAACAGTTTTTATATAGTCAGACTCAGTCCTGATTGGCTGTTGGATTGTATCATCCCAATCTTGGAGGCTAGCTCTGCCCACTATGGAGAACAATTAGGTAAACATCCCAACAAAACCCTACTGAGCCTTCTCTTGGACTGACTGTTCTCTGGCATTTCATGATAATTCGAATATTTGAAGAAACCCAGCATGTTCAGAATATATAGCATAAACAAGGTTCCCAAAATAGGAATTACTAATAATGCACATAACCAAAGCTTGGTGATACGAAGCTTGCACTTTTCAACTGTCAAATCAAGCCTAAAAGATAACATCAGAGAGATAAGAGGCAGGGTAAGATAACACGGTATTTGTTTTTCAATCTGAAAGTACATTCAGGAGAATGCCCTTCAAAAGTCACATATTCATAATCCGAGGAGGGATTACTGAAACACGCTACATTCATCCTGTTTTATAATCACGATATGTTTAAGAGACAGACTGAATCTCATTATTTAAATATTAAGTACGGACCCCATGAAATGCCACAGCAGATTATTTATGGGGAAGGATAGGAGTGAGCCAGAAATTAGTCTTTGCTAGAATTTGATCTGGTTCATTGTATATCCACTGAAAAAGGAAATATTAAGATTTGTCCTAGATTCTAGATAGAATATAGCTCAGGTAGAAGCCCAGTGGGCACACCTGGACTTTTAAAATCATGTTGAGGAAAGCTTAATAGGTGCAGTGGTGGGTTCCTACAGGTGCAGTCCACTCTATAGCACCGGTAGCGGCCCGCTGGTGATGTCACAGTACCGGTGCGGTCAGTTGCCAATGCCTGGGCGCCGCCATTTTTAAAAAATGTTTTTTAATTTTTTTTTAAAAAAATTCTTTTGTGCATGCCCAGAAGCCGAACTTCAGGCACTGCACATGTGCTGCCTTCCTACCCCACAGTGAGTCCAAGCAGGGGAGGATGGCTGTTGGAGCATGTGAGACCCTGAAAGAATGGGCGGCAGGAGCTATCTCCATTCCCCTCCCTTCAGCAGTCCGAGAAGCCACGAACGCGCGACGATGATTCTAGGCATTTTCGCACGTTTGAGGCTTCTCGAGCTGCTGAGGGGAGGGGGAATGGGCGGCAGGACCTATCTCAGTTCCCCTCCCTTCAGCAGTCTGAGAAGCCACGCCCACCCGGTCACATGGCTGGCAAACCACACCCACAGAATAAGCCACACCCACAGAGTGGTAGTAAAAAAATTAGGAACCCGCCCCTGAATAGGTGCCATAGCGTTGCTTGTTTAGAAAGTAACTGTCCTGCTGAGAAAGATTAGTCATGAAACACCCCTTTATTAGGATAAAAATGGATGAAATTGTTCTAACTTTCCAGAATGCTTCTGACCATGCCAGCTTAACTGGACAAGGTAGGCTCAACCATTAACTTCAAACATCCACCATTTCATTTTCTGAGCCCTATGTGGGGCCTAAAAACATTCTTATCAATAAAGAGAACGAAACACATGGTTTCTCATTTTTAAAAACTTAATCCTGTCCATTAAAATTGCATCCTTAAATTGAAACGGGGTGGTGGTGGTGGACTGCTCACCAAAGGACCTGCTAAGAGGTGCCAATGAATATCATGTTGCCAAAGATTGTTCTTGATTGAATGAACATTCAGCTTAAAATGTATTTTTGCAGGCGAGGAGAGTTGTAAATCCCACCAGTCCTTTTTTCTGCTGTAGAAATTACCATATGAAACAAAAGCAGCATTTCCAGGCCCTACAGTGAAATTACTATAAACATAAATGTCCACGGCATCATATTAAGTTGAACACCAACAATTAACTATATGGACATGTTTTCGTAGCCAGAAATCTGTTAGGAATCATAACTCTCCTATCTTGACTTTCTGCCCTCAAATTAGAACAACCAGCTGCAAGATACTTCGGATAATCACGGCCTATTTCATTTGCCATTTATTGCAACAGATGGCATCTGATACAATAACCTCACAAGCAAAGAAAAACTTGTGGATATGACACCTTAATACAAGACGGCCAGAGGGTGGGGGATTACATCTGAGACCCCTCCTCTTCTATAACAAAGGCTACTGTTTGGGGACATTTCATCCTGAAAGGTTCAAGAATGTCCTAATGCTTTTGCCCTTTCTTATTTGTATCAGAGCATCTAAAGAGGGGGGGGGGAAACTTGGGAGGGTTTTGCTTCAGAATAGCAGCCTTTTGTCTCATTCTCACGCTTTATTTATTTAAAGCATTTAGATAACCATTCCTGTTAAAAAAAAAATCTCCAGATGCTTTCTAGTGGGATATTACATTATACAATACAATATATAATTTATTGTAATAAAGTACCATAAGTACATAGTACATGTAAGTTTAAATAAAGATTTGAGAAAGATATTGATTGATCTAAAGCCGTCAGATAACTGAAGCAGGTGTTTGTGTGTGTGTGGGGGGGACTTTTCCAGCCCAGAGGCTATTGTTCCTTTGACTGTGTCAAGTGTCTGGCTAGGGATGTTATAAATAGAAAAAGAGATTTTTGTTGGTATGTGAAAGGGTTGCAAATATCATGTTTTAAGATCTTTATAGATTTAAGCCATCTGTATTGTGAAGCTGCCTACTCCTTATATAAAAAAGGAACACAACCAATTAGGCTTATATTCACTGAAACACTAAGGTAAGCACAACATGTTTTCTGCCATTTTTCAACAGGAATATTTCCCTCTTTGTTTGCAGGAGTACTTAGCTTGCAGTGATGTGTATATGTCTGTGTTTGTGTGTACTGTTACAATTTTAATCATGCTTAAGCCACATCCAATATTATACATGTCATTAAACCTCCACAGTATGTATGTATATATTGTATATACATTATATACAGGATGGAGACTTCATTAAAGTTATGGACCATAATCTACCAAGCTTGTCCTATATGGGTTGCTGGGTTTAGGACTGAGAGAGAATGATTGTGGCAACTACCAATCTCAATCAACAAATGCTCAGTTTTACACATTGGCAAAAATAATCAAAACACAAAATACAAACTTGATGATCATGACCTTGATGATGATCCTCACTCAGTAAAGGACCTCGGAGTACTCATCTCAAACGATCTAAGTGCCAGAGCCCACTGCAACAACATAGCTAAGAAGGCATTAAGAGTGGTTAACCTAATCTTGCATAGCTTCTTCACTGGTAACATTGTACTCTTAACCAGAGCATACAAAACATTTGCTAGACCAATTCTTGAATACAGCTCATCTGTCTGGAACCCACACTACATATCAGACATTAAGACAATTGAGAATGTCCAGAGATACTTCACAAGAAGAGTATTACATTCCTCTGTTCACAACAGAATACCTTACGAAACCAGACTTGAAATTTTGGGACTTCAAAATTTAGAACTACGCTGCCTTCGATCTGACCTAAGTGTAGCTCACAAAATTATCTGCCACAATGTCCTACCTGTTAACGACTACTTCAGCTTCAACCGCAATACTACACGAGCTCACAATAGATACAAACTTAATGTAAACCGCTCCAGACTTGGTTGCAAAAAATTCGACTTCAACAACAGAGTGGTCAATGCCTGGAACACTTTACCTGACTCAGTAGTTTCTTTCCCAAACCCCCAAAACATCAACCTCAGATTATCTACCATCGACCTCACCCCATTCCTAAGAGGTTGGTAAGGGGCGTGCATAAGTGCACAATTGTGCCTACCGTTCCTGTCCTAATGTACCCATATATTCATACCTCTTTTACTCTTATTCATGCTTGTACTATTACATATATATTCAATCATGATTTACTGTTTATATTTTGCTTATAATCATATATGCTTGACAAATAAACAAATACAAATACAAATTGGTCCAAAGGCACCAGCTGGCTTCTCATACATTTCTCATACACACACACACACACACACACTTAAGCATACAGATACATCCTTTTGGGGGTAAGTAACCATTCACATGGGACAAAAGCACATTAACAACATAAAATTATAACTTTTTAGACACAGTTATAAATTCTAGAATGAAGATGCTATTTCCCTGTATATAGCTATGGCAGCTGTAAAATGCTTTTGAAGATTTCTGATTATATTCAGGTTCCAGTCTTATAGTCTAAATCAAATAAAATTATCATCCAAATACCATATTTTTTGGAGTATAAGACTCACCGGAGTATAAGACGCATCTTAGTTTTGGGGGAGGAAAACAAGGAAAAAAGGCCTCTGCCTCCAAGCAATTTGCCAAACAGCAAACAGCAAACAGCACAGATGATATACACTGTTTGCTGTGTATTTCTGTGCATGTGTGCCTGACCCATAGAAATAGCAAAGAATTGGAGAAATGTACATTATGCCAGATAGTTTTCTTAAATGTAGTCACACTAACTCCTCCCAATTATTTAAATAGATCTACTTCAAGGTAAGTCAGGATTTAACTCTAATACTAAACAGGACACTGTTACATTTCAGACTATACTTGTACAGAGCTGTTAAAATTAATTAAAATTTCTGGAAGTATACATTATTCTCTATTATTTAAAAGAAGATACAATAGCATGTACAACGGCCAAAGCTGGCTGTGGAATTCTGGGAATTGAAGTCCACAAGTCTTAAAATTGCCAACGTTGGAGATCCCTGGCTCTAGAACAATAATAAAGCAGTCTTTAAAAAATAAGTCTAATAATTTGAACATTCTACAGCCATTTATAGTTATTCACTTACCCCCTTGCAATCCAGTTCAGCAGAAAATAAAAATCTGTGTGTCTCTCCCAGCTATTTGCCTCTTTGTAGTTTCAGTTTCAGTTTCATTTTAGCACAAATCAGCTGGGGATCGGTGTATAAGATGCACCCAAGTTTTCACCCTTTTTTGGGGGTTAAAAAGGTGCGTCTTATACTCCGAAAAATATGGTAGGTAGAACCTCTGATGATAAGTGGAGATACAGTATGAAGGTAGGAAATGAGTTGCTATAGAAAGAATATTAAAGGAGCACATGAGTTAAGAAATTCCTCTAAGTCATAAGAGTAAAGATAAGTCATAAGGGTAAAGATATAACAATAGCAAGATGTATCAGGCTATTGTTATATCTTTCTTCCAATATGATGGAAGACAAGGTATCAAAGCATGTCAAAGAGAGAATTTTACAGAGCTGGACAGACTATTTATACATAGCTTGCTGAAACGTGAAGGATTTCCTGTTTAGATCCTACTTTTGTAAATTACCTTGATCATCATGAGACACTATATTGAACTTCTATTGTCATATTAAGGCTCTAGCTCTTAATAGACCAAGGACCCACAGATCTTGACAGGAGTAATTATTAGAGAAATAGTAGTATCTTGTAGACAATGCCTGGTGTTTGCAGTTCTTAAATATAGCCAGACTTCCAGTCCTTTCTGCCTCCCATGTCTGTTCAGTCCGACAAATGGTTGAGTCTTTTTGGTTCAAATGAATTCTCACCTCCTATTCTAGAAAGGCCACCTGCTATCCTTTCCAAACTGTTTTCTTTTCCTCCTCTTCCCTCCCCTCCTCTTCCTTCCCCAACTTGCCTTCTCTAAATACACGGTTTCCCTAGCAACTGTCTCCTAGCACCAGTAGCTGAGACTTCCCTCTACCCAACATTCCAAATTCTTGGACCAATATTAAAGAGCAACTACAAGTCCATTCTCCTATAATCCAAACTTGTATATAATGTTTCAAAAATCTTCCCTCCTCCACCTCTACACCCCCCCCCAAATAACAGTCTGTGTGATAAATGCAGAACATACTTTAATAGGTAGCAAAGTCTCATCCAGTACTAGTACATTACTTTCTAGGTAATGTACTACTTTAATTTAAATTCACTTTATAGTCCGTGCACATGAGAGTAATGCTTAAAGTTTAATTTTGCTTGTTGCTGAAAGCAATAAGGTGGCTATCAACAGAGGAGGAATAGTGCCACTGTTTATGAATGCTCAGAGGCTGCATGGAAATATCCTGGGAAGCTCTAACTGTGGATCAAATAAAATCCTGTGACATTGATTCTTTTTGGTTATTTCATAGCTGTGTGTTACATTTCTATCTCTTTAAAGTGATCCTGTACATGTTTGGGCAGATTTTCAGGCTAAAAAAATAAACTATAGATGACCAGCAAAACTAATGTTGGAGGTGATATTATAAATTTTATCTATGGCTACTTTTATTTGTAACCTAGTTATTTCAACAAGCAGCTACTTATTTTGTAACCTAGTTATTTTAACAAGCAGCTCCTCCATTCCATTTGGTTTGGGAATGTTACAGTAGTACTAAAGATTAGATTTCTATTCGCTATCTCCAAACTATGAAGTTATCTGTATAACTTTTTAAATCATTTGCAGTATGTGATATACACATTTATTTATATTTCAGATTTCCGCCCAGTTTCCATCAATACCTCTTGCCTGAAATAATACAAGCAATTACAGTGAGTATAGAAACAGATAGCATATAGTGGAATAAATTGTGCACATTTTTATAAATGCATTCAACATTTGAGTGTAAATATATGCTCCATGATATAATGACTTGTAGCCCTTCGGACAGAAAAATACAACTTATTCAGATTAAATAGGATAATTATTGGGCTATTTGTTTATCTTATAGCTATGCCACAATAACAGTAAGATATCCAAAATTATCCTTGGATGCAAACCTGATCTAGTCAAGATTTATTCAAAGCTTGTCTTCCCAATGCAAAAAAAAGAGAGAAAGAAAGAGTACATTTCTACTCATCCCCTTGGGATGGGGAAAAGCAGGCTGGCAGAAGAAACACTGCCCCAACCACGTATCATCGCCATAACATAGCAACAAGGTAGGTAGTGATGCTGCCCTTTCAGGAAGCTCCATGGATTTCTTTCAGACTAGCAAGTAGTTCTTCCTTTTAAATCTGAGTTGGATTTAATGACAGCCCCATTATTCAGAGTTCTGACAGCCCCATTATTCAGAGTTCTCCTGCTGACCATTTCCAAACCCCAAATCCAAACTGGGAGGTTCTGTTACCGGAATAATTCCATTTTCTTGAGAGGTCTCAAATAAAAGCCATTTAATAAAGTGATTTTGGTTTCCAGAGGAAGAGAATTGTTGGGATGAAAGTAAACACTTTACTTGTATGATGGGGAAGAGGTGTTCCACCAGAGTCTTTCTCTATAGGCTTTTTCCATCTGTTAGGGACGCAACACTTTTTCTCATTCCATGAAGTTGTTATCATAGAAGTTGAGCAACAAAACGATAGAAGAAACTGGCTGGGCAAGTGAGATGTCTGGTTCCTCTGGCAACCATAGCAACGATGGAGTTGCAAAGCACGTCAGCCAAATGGGTAGAGCTGCAGCAGGCTAGTTGGAGCCCAGCAGATTGCCAACCAATGAAGGCTCCTCCTGCATTGACCTAGAATGCACCCATGGGAGACTTTGTGCCAACTGTAGATGGACAAACACTAGTTTAAAGCTAGAGTAACATAGTGGCCACAGTAGCAGGCTGGCAATGGACTGGAGAGTTCATTGTGAGGACATGTCTTGGGGAAAAACAGTTAGAGTCACATAGTTGCATTATGGCAACTACGACATGCAGATGAACTCATTGTCTATCCAAATTAGCAGCAGTTAATTACTTCCCAACCACTTGAACCAAAATGAAAGAGTTTGAATTTGGGATCTTCCGCAAGATTCTAACAGTTATTTCATGGGAAATTAGGATGTCCTTCTCTCAACACTACTCAGGTCAGGGAGACAAGTACGTTATGTCTATCACAGATAATAACTGTATTCCGGAATCGGAAAAGATGTTGAGAGCTAAATTTGTTTTCTGTGGAAGGTTCTGTAGTTTTGTATTCACTTAGAACAGGGGGTCCCCAACCCAGGGGCCATGGACCACTACAGGGCTGCGACCCATTTGGAACTGGGCTGTGGGAGTGGCGGATGAGCACGTTGCACGCACAGCTCCACTTACACAGTGGGCAGGCAGGCAAGTGTGCGCAAGCCATTCCATTTGTGTTTGCTGCTCGCAAGGAACCATCCCCTTTCTCCCACTCCAGTCCATAAAGCCAGAAAGATTGGAGATCACTAACTTAGAAGATCAAAATGAAAACAGAAGACTGCTAAATAATTTTGCTGTCAATCATCACCTTCTCTCTCTCTCTCTCTCTCTCTCTCTCTCTCTCTCTCTCTCTCTCTCTCTCTCTCTCTCTCTCTCTCTCTCTCTCTCTCTCTCTCTCTCTCTCTCTCTCTTGTGTTATAGGAGAACTGTATGTCATCAGGTTGTGTAGGAAAGCACTGCAACTTCTGAAAATTTTCATTGGTTGGAAACATTATAAAGACAGAGATGTAGTCATATTAAAGAAGGGAGTGAATTAGAAAATTAACATGTTATATGTTAATGACAGAAGGAAGGGAAGGGAAGGAAGGAAGGAAGGACAATAGGACTACTAGCTACAGTATATTGAAAGGAAATCCCCAGATCCATCAGGAATTTATATTATTTAGAAACAAAGGTGAAATATAAAATCTGAGGAAAATTCCAGTACTTATATCTGCTGGGGAAAAAAATCATATTTTACAGTGGCCTTTTCACTATTATTTGAATACACTGAATAGAATGGTTTTGTCTATTGAGAATTTCCTTCCATTTTAGTGGAGAAAGTCATTATGTAAGAATATAAGCATTCTTCTGCTAAAAATTCGCATCTCTCTTGACAATTAGGACATAAGCTATTTCAGAGCATCAGTTATTTGTATACAAAAGCACAGGAGCCTGAAATGACAACTTTGCAATCCTCCTCTGAACATCCATTTAACCCTCTGAATGATCTGTGTGGTTGGAAAGAATTTTAGTTGCAAATCAGTAAGGCTTCCACACAGCACTTTTGCCTTGGGGATTCTAGTATGTCTGGAAAACATTTCTGCCACTACCGTGTAGTTATAGTTACACCGTGTACTTCTGTTTTACAAGGCAGGTGGGAATTGGTGATATTCCAAAAAGTGGCTAAGAGCAATTTTGCCAAACTGCATAATTTCCTAACATACAGTATAACACTGGTCTACAAGGAGAAAGCCTCAGAAATGAAAGTAGCTTAATTTTACCAGAATTGGGTCACTAATAAAGGAAAATTAAGTCCTTAGTATTAATTGGCTCTAGTTTCCAAGATACAGCTTCAGGTCAAAATTGCATCAAAATAATTCAAAAATTACGAGGGGGATGTGCGATTATGTTCCGTAACTTTTCTGCAAAATGTGATATAGCAATGAGAATGGTGCTCACCAATCATTATAAATTTATCTTTTTATTGATACCAATAAGATAACTGTCCATTCATTTATTGGTTTTTCATGTAACATTTTCATGCTTTTTGCATGAAAAACGGACAAGCTCTAACATCGGATTAAAGGACAAGATTCCATCTTTATTTGGTATCTAAACTGCGCTTTTTGGCTTTTCTCTTGTGAACTGCAGTAGGATCATCGCTAGGGAGATTTCAACAGTAATCGGCAAGCATGGATGGACTCCATTTCCCTTGATATCTTTTCTCCAAGCCTGCGATATCCTGGAATCTCTCCCCATGCTCTCCCCATCGCTCACTGCCCCACAGTTCAAAGGGAAATAATCTAAATGTGCCAACCGAAAAGGCCATACATTACAAACAACCAAGACAACCACAACAAGAGCCAGGCCCTACCTATGAGAAACTAGAGGGATCTATTATCAAACCTGGAGGAAGAATGCGAGCCCCTACCTGCAGATGCCGGAGTCCAGCAAAGCCAACAAGGATGAAGACGCCGAGACTTCAGCCGCCATGCCTGGTGGCCGGTTCCAGATTATTCCACAAGCAGGTGAAGGAGCAGCAACAGGCATGTCCGCTCCAGTCAAAGACTCCTGAGGAACTGAATCACGCAGGCCCAGCAGGACTGTATGGCGCCCTGTTTACTTACGTGACTTTGTGACCTACGTTGATTCCTGATTGGACTTTACATGAACTAAGACGGGAGGGGTGTTACGTACTGCCATACGGAGTACAGATTTGCATGGCCGCCGCTGACTGGCTAATCTAGCGGCTGGAGAAATGAACTGCTGTCAGTGGCCAGCAGGCTACAGGGAAGCCCTTAAAAGCGGCTTCCCTGCAGCCTGCCGGCAGTTCGTATCACACTCAGCTTTGGAGAAATAGAGTTGGTGAACTGTTCCTGTGTGTCGCTCCTTCATTCCCGCGCAAATCCAACACTCAGAGTCAGTTTTTTTTTTACTAGTTCAGCTTTCAAGAAGGATTCCTGATTTCTGGGTCCCAGCATATATTTAAACTTGCCATATTCAGGCTAAGTTTTACTTAGTCGTCTTCTTCATACTTGATAAGCTTCTAGAAATGACCTAAGGCTTCATACTAAGTTTCATATTCCTAAAATGCCTTTTTTATGTTATGATTTTTTTTTCACCTTCTCTGATTGTTTTCTATAACCTAGGAATCAAATTATTTCCTCCAGTAAGTGGAAAGAGTTATATGTTTTTGAATCTGTTGTTTGTACAACCATGGTACAATAATATTGTCTGTCTCTCAGCCACATGAGCTCTTCAAGTGCTCACTAAGGACAGGATGATATTTAGTGGCTTGTTTGGAGGCAAACCTCCCGCCTCTCCAAAATAAGCAGATTGAAGATACACTTGAAAGCCGCAAAATGTCTGAACGAAAATATTGAGCATAGGCTGTTTTGCAGACCAGAAAATTGCAGTCAGGCATAGAAACTTACTGCAAGATACATTTGGGAGGAAAGAAGGAGGGGTACAGAATAATTCTATATATTTCTGCGTGTGGGTTTATTCCCTGGATTAGCATGCTTACATTATCTAATAAGCCTTGTTTTAATATTTGCATTTTCTTCTCTTTGCATTTGTAAATATTGTTGCCTTCTACTAGGGCACCAAAATGCCTTCTCTCTTTAATCATTAATTGTGTCATTCATTTCTTTTTTTTTCTTCCTGAAAACCATATTGCTCATAACATAAAAAAGAAGGCATTTTAGGAATATGAAACTTAGTATGAAGCCTTGGGTTATTTCTAGAAGCTTATCAAGCGTGGAAAAGACTAGGCGAAATTTAGCCTGAATATGGTGAGTTTAAATATATGGTATTCTGGGACCCAGAAATTAGGAATCCTACTTGAAAGCTGAGCTACTCAGGAAACCAACTCTGAGCTACGCAAACTTTCATTAAATTTGGGATAATCATGACCTGGATGACTGAGAATCTCCATAGACATTTAGACCATCCACAGTTGATCATGATAACTTAAAGAAGATTCCTCAGCTGCCAGTGTTGGATAGCCTAGACCAGGGGTCAGCAACCTTAAACACTCAAAGAGCCACAAAGGTCCTAACCGGAAGCCCCCCGTTCAATTC
This sequence comes from Diadophis punctatus similis, assembly GCA_023053685.1. NCBI lineage: Eukaryota > Metazoa > Chordata > Lepidosauria > Squamata > Dipsadidae > Diadophis > Diadophis punctatus. The sequence goes on from JALIGW010000001.1 coordinate 152,838,392, forward strand.
TGGAGCCGACCGGAAGTCCAGTTCCCCCACCATAGAGTCTCCTCCTAGCGCGGCATCCTTTTTCCTCTACCAGTCCTCTCCGGTTGGCAAAGCCAGGAGTCTCCCAGTCTACTCCTGAGCTGGTCGATGTGTCTTCGGCACACTCGGACGTCGTCAAGTTTGACTTGGTAAGACTTTGGCCTGGTGACTGCTATTATGGTGGCCTTTACCCACTTGGGATCCCCTGCAAAGTTTTCTAGGTTGCTTATTTGCAGAAATAACAACTTTTATTGTGGAACAACTTTTTTTAACATGGTTGAATATTCAAAAGGATAGTTATTTTAAACCCTTTCTTATTTAGCCCTACTCTATTTCAATAATTTGTTGTTTGAATAGTAGGGACATGGGGAAATTGTAGTATTCAACTATTCCTGAATTACAGTTCCCCAGCTTTGAAGCTTCATGTAAGAAAATGGGATTAATTATAACTTCCACTATCATGAAACATTTCAGTTCAGGGTTTTATTTGGTGGTCAGTAAAATTTTATATTCTGCAGTTAACATTCTCCTCCTCACCAAGACAGACCTTGAATCAAAATGTTTGATGATTGTAGTATTTGATACCATTTTCTTATATAAAGCTCCAAGACTTGTGGTAAACTGGACCTATTAAGTACACAATATAAAGTAATCCGGTGTTCATGCATTTACATTTCCCTCTTCGGATTATAAGATTGCCTTCCCCCATTAGTTTGCTGAAGTACAATTTCCAATAATTAATTTCATTGACATGTTGGCTGTGTTATTGTTGACAGTTGTTGTTTCTGCAATATTTAGAAGGTCATTGGTTCCCCACTGTTGGGGATACCTGTGTGCTCCTGAATTAGTAGAAACATTAATATCAGACATTGTGACCATATTAAAATATCGTATTTTTAAAATTATTGTAGCTAATAGATTAATACTTACACCCCCGGTTTAGCGAAGGGGGAAAAGTCCTGATACGTCATGTGATGCCACTGTGACGACTTGAGTTTGACACCCCTGATCTATTTTGATATGACACATTACTTCTTGGTAAATATACCGTATTTTTTGGAGTATAAGACGCACCTTTTTCCTCCCTAAAAGTGGCTGAAAATTTGGGTGCGTCTTATACTTCGAATGTAGCTTTTTTTTCCAGCCCTAACTAGGTGCTAACAGATCTTCCCAGCTCTTACCTTGCAGGCTTTTTCATTGTTACTCTCTCCAAAGAATGTTTTTCCAGCCCTAAGTCTTTGCAGGTTTTTTTTTTCCATTGCTCTACTTGCTCCAAAGAAGGTTTTTTCCAGCCCTAACCAGGTGCTAACGATCTTCCCAGCTCTTACTGGCTTGCAGACTCTTTCATTGTTATTCTCTCAGAAGAAGGTTTTTTTAAGTCCTAACCAGGAGATAAAATAATGTGCTGAAGCTGCTCCGAATAAGTTTTTTTTTAGCCCTAACCAGGTGCTAACAATCTTCCCAGCTCTTACTGGCTTGCATGCTCTTTCATTGTTACTCTCTCAGAAGAAGGTTTTTTTAAGTCCTAACCAGGGGATAAAATAATGTGCTGAAGCTGACCAGACTAAGGACGCTAGCCAGATGAATACCTAGTAGGCAGATTGTTTTCCCCTATTTTCCTCCCCAAAAATTAAGGTGCGTCTTATACTCCGGTGCGTCTTATACTCCGAAAAATACTGTAATTAGGGAGGGAATGTTTTCTGGTTTCACAAAGGTTACCAAGCTATATAATTTGGTTCAGACAACTTGCTAAATGAAAATACCAAGGAGCAGCTTGTTGTTCAATGTGTTGTACCTAATCTCTAAACAATTTGTTCTTTCCTAACCTTCCTTTTCCTAGTCTTGATTGCAGATTGCAATCTGGGGTGAAAGAGAGAGAGAGAGAGACAGAGGTAACTTGTTCTTTAAAATTCTGCAAGGGGACCTTGTATAATGAGATATACAGTATCTACATCATTGTATACATCACTTTTTTGTCAAATCATTCCTTTTGCTCTGAGAAATGGCATAATTCAACATAACTCCAAAGATTGGATTTGCACAATACCTATGCAATGGAAACGAGAATCTACTATAGAAAACTTGATGTCTGTATTGAGTAGCTGCTGTAAATGGCATGCGAGTTACTTACAGTCTAACAAATGTCAGAGTGGCATTAAGTTAACCTAGTCAGACAATTATGCCAGCATGCTGAGATTTATTTATTCTCATCGGAAGCCTAATATTTTGAGAGATGTGTTTTTCTCTTCACCCCGCCCCCGTTTTACAAACTAATATTTCATTTCCCAGGAGCACAAATATGTGTGTCCTTCTCCCTCAAAAGGATACTGGTTAATGAGGCTTCAGAGTTTTATCTTCAGCATCTTCCGAAATCCTATTAATAAGCTCCAACTTTCCATTGATTATGCATCTTTATTGCTTTTGCTAAAAGCATATAGTCAATTAAGTCCTGTTACCTCTTCAAGGACAAGTCGACTCATCATAGCCATCCAGCAATAACCCAGCTGTGTGCTCTTTTTGTGACTGAGGCAGCAATTAACTAATGGAATGAACATTCCTAGTGATAAGCACAGGATGATGATAGAATGGTTTCTCTCCTGAATGGGGTGTACAGATGGAAAAAAATATTACTACAGGTGGGTTTTTATGCCTCCTCTACCTGATGCACACTCTCACCTGAACGGAAATAATGGTATTCATGGGTGTCTGGTTATTGCATGGTTCTTTAATGAGAATACCTTTTACACTGCTGCATGCGAAAGTAAGAACATCCTAACAGTGTTTCTCAACCTTCATAATGCCGCGACCCTTTAATACAGTTTCTCATGTTGTGGTGACCCCCAACCATAAAATAATAAAATTATTAGGAAACTCAGGGGTGGGTTCTAACTTACCTCGCTGCCGGTTCGCTTCCTCCTGCACTCCGTGGCTGTGCCTCGTGGGCGCACGTGCGCTTTGCACGCGTACGCATGCCCAGTGCTGATTTTTTTTAAAAAAAAATGCAAAAAATAAAGCTGAAAACAAGATGACGACGCATGCACAGTGCCGGAAATTCAGCTTCTGCACATGCTCAGAAGTTCCCATGATACAGATTTTTTTTTTGCAGTAGTCTATTTGCATGTGGGTGGACCCGCCTGGAGACAGATAGAGGAGCGGTGTCTCGGTTCCTAAGACCATCGGAAATATGTGTTTTCCGATGGTCTTAGGCGACCCCTGTGAAAGGGTCATTTGATCCCCAAAGGGGTTGCGACCCACAGGCTGAGAACCGCTGTCTAATAGAAAGGCATTTACCAGATGTGTTGTCCAAATGCAGCTCAGATATTCCCCTGACACTTTAAATGAGACATGTAGACTTCAGAATGGTCTCTTTCCTCAACTACCTTGGCCAATAGGATGGAGCTATAACATCTTGCAAGATACACGTTCTCCATTTCGCTGTCATCGTTCCGAGTAATGAACTCATGGAAATCAGGACTCTGACTCTTTGTTCAGGTTCAAGAGATTCTTTATTGAGTACATCATATCGGCACTTAGAAAGATGAAGCTAGCTCTAAATTATTCCCACACTTAGGGATAGTTAAAAGCATAAGACCCCACCCCCCACTTTGTCTCTCAGGTCACATGGGCCAATTAGTCCAGATGTGGGTTCCCGCTCAATTTCAACAGGTGTCCATTAACATGACCTTGGTCCTCACACCAGCTGGTAGATGTTATGGCTAGCTGGCTGAGGCACCACATTCTTGAGTCCTCCCCATGCTCTCCCCCCTCCCCCTTCTATGGCAACCAAGAAACGAAGCAGAAGGAAGTACGGCTTCAGTTGAAGTCATTTTGCAGGTTCACATTCGCCTTGCAATGCTCCCAGTCTATTTCCTTATTGTTTTTCCCCACAGCCTATCAGGGGCAGGTTGCTCACTTACCTATACCGGTGCGCTGTGTGCGCATCTCCACATTTCGGGTACGCGTGCGCCCCCTCATGCAATTTTGCTTCCATGCATGCGCGGAAGCAAAATTGCACCAAAATCTCTCTTTCACGCGCGTCCCCTCACGAGATTTTGGCGAGATTTTGCTTCCGCGCATGCGCAGAAGCAAAAAAGCCTAAAAATTCTCACAAAAAGATGGTGACGCGCGCGACGGACCGGCGGAGATGGCACCGGAGCGGTTGCACGCAAATTGCGCAATCGGCCGCTCCCTACCGGAGCTACGCACTGGACAGCTCTGGTAGGAACCCACCACTGCAGCCTATGCTTACCTTCTGTGAGCTAAACTACCTACAGAAAGAGGGAGGAGGATGAGCAATTAGCACAGAAATGGAAAAGTGGTAGTTATTTTAAGCCATTTAAGGGGATTATCTCTGAACTTTCACCACATTTTACTTTCATTCATTTTCTATCCTGTTTCTTCCTTACTATGCCCTCTATAACTCTCCTTGGGAAAAGCTTGGATGCATTATTTATTTTCATTAGTGAACTCTTTTTCAGCAGATGCAAATCTCGGATGTAGTCGCTTGAACGAAGTTTACATGGAAGCCACTTCATTAGCTTCAGTAGCCTTCTCGCTAGGTACGTATAGGCAACAATCTGTACACTTACAAAGCTTAAACTCCATGGGGTTTAGATACTGGACATATTCAATTATTGGACTTGGTTTCAAAGACCACATACATTTAGTTTTGCTAATGTATTGCCCAGTGGAAAACACTTTTCTATGAAAATTGTCCTTACGTGGGAACCACTTATGTCGGTGAATATGGCGCTGTTTCTGTTGTCAGCTTTATTTATGGCTTTGCAGATGGAGCAAGCCTTCCAACACAAGTCTACTAAAATGCACTCCATTATCTCTTATTAATGGGAAATTGTCCATAAATTGCTGATGCATGACTCACTTTCTCCGACACAGCTGCAGTCTTTTTATCCTGGGATAGTCTAGCCCAGTGATGGCGAACCTTTTTTGGTTCGCGTGCCAAAAGCGGGGGGAATGTGGGGGATCACGTGTGTGCGTGCCCACACTCATAATTCCATGCACCCCCGCACATTCATGCATGACCCCCCTGCTCCCAGCATGCAATGGCAAACCCATTTTTCGCTCTCCCCAGGCTCCAGAGCCTTCCTAGGAGCCTGGGGAGGGCAAAAACGGCCTTCCCCACCCCCTCTGGAGGCTGGAAACAGCCTATTTCCCGACTCCCAGTGGGCCCAGAAGGCCCGAAAATCAGCCGGCTGGTGCACACATGCATGCCGGACCTGAGCTCGCGTGCCCACCGATATGGCTCTGCGTGCCACTTGTGGCACCCGTGCCATAGGTTCGCCATCACGGGTCTAGCCCCATGGGGATTTGAAAAGCGGGGAGGGTGGAGGAGTGAGCGATCCTGAAACAGTAGAGTTGAGCATAATGTTCTTCTATAAAATCCTCCCTTGAATCAGCATGGGAGCCAGAAAGCAGATCTTTCACAACAGTTAAAGCAGCTTCAGTCCAAGGATCAAACAAAAAAAGGAGTGGGGAAATCATTATAGATGGGAGAACTAGCAGAAAGAATGGGAAAGGAAACTGTATTTTAATATATTATTTCTTCTTAACTTTCCTTTAAATGTATGCACCGTAGAGAAAATGCAGCATAATATAAGCTTGTATTGGGTTCTTGTATCAGTAATTTTTTTCTTTTTTCTTCTTTCCCATTAGAATTCATTGGTATCTCAGGAATAGGGGAGGTTATGGCTGTTTTGAACTGGTCCTGTAAGGTTCTAAACAGAGGGAATTTAGATTTTTTAAAAATACTTTGGCTTACCTACGATCCATTTTCATTGAACACGCTTTGAAACTTGCATCTGAGATCTTCAACATTTCAAGCTACGTTCCAATACTGAGTTTTTTATGTGGCAGAAAACAAAAATTCTAACCCTGTCTGAGTTGTCCCATCTTTCAATAAAAGGAGCCTTGGCACTGTAGTAGAAACTCCGAACCACGGTCTATCCATTATGCTAACTGAAAAGAAGGTTTAAGTTGAATGGAATTCAATTGAAATATGATTCTGTTTTCCAAAATAGTCAAAGTGGAACCACGAATTGGGAATATTTTTTTCCCCTGTGACAAACCAGCTTTAAAAATGTAGTGCTTTCAAACTATATAAACTTGCACGTTTGTTCTCAAGTTTACAGAAGTGGCCAAAATTGTGGAAACTTTTTGGGAAAAGTGTACAGTATTTTTGAGGTTTGATGGCTAATAACACCACCTTTTTTTGAAGTAATACCATAAAATTATATATCCTCTGTCCAGGCAACATGGGTTTTAGCCCAGTTTAGCCTTTTCAACTTTTGTTTGAGAGATAAAAGTGGCTTTTTTCCGTGGAATTCTAGATTTTAGGCCAAATTTCTGCAGTCTGCGCCGAACAGTCAACTTCACATTGCATTGCGCCATTTCATCTTGTATACATCCAGATAATTTTCTTCTGTCACATAGGCACAGTCTCTTAATTCTTCTATCATCACTTGCTGTTGTGCACCTTTTCCTGCCTTTACCAGTGTGGTTTTGTAGTGACTGAGTCTCCTTATACCTCTTCAAAAACTTAGAAATGCCACCTTGGTTAAGTTTCCACCAATTTTTCTTCTAATTTCTTTATAATGGTAGCCTTTGTTCCCTTAATAATACTATTTTACATCGCTTTCTATGCGACCAGTCAACTCTTTGCACCATTACTTTAATTTTATTACGTTTTACAAGCTCACTAAATGAAAGAACACAAAAAAACCCTACTGTCCTATTGCCTAATTTACCTACTTTGCTAATGTTTATGTTTATACCAATACCTACTATCTTGTATATGTTTGACAAACAAATAAATAATAAAATAAATAAATAAATAAAAACTTTCACATAATCAAGATGGATCATTGGTATTGAGCTCTATCCAACCTGAAAACAGTTAGTCCTTGTTTAGTGACCATTCACAGTTGCAACAGTGATGAAAAAGTAACTTTATGACCATTCTTTGCCATTGTGACCTTCAGAGATCTGCAAAGCAAAGGAAAACTGACCTAATATCAGAAGCACAGTTGTGGTTTCACTTAGTGACCATGTCGCTTAACTACTGAGTTGCCAGTCATAAATATGTTTGCTAAATGAGGACTACCTGTAGTTATATATCCAACATTCTATACCACCCTGAGCTATGTTTGATATTTTGTCAGGACCTTACTTTGGATTATTATGGGATGAGCAAGAAGTATTTGTTATTTGTCTTTTTCCTTATTTGGAAGAAGAAAATACATCCATCTTGGAAATCAAGAGGGAACTACTTGACATTTTGCCCCACCTAAGATCTAGGAAAAGTCCATTGTTTGGTGTGGATTCACATATTATGCATCATGTTACTCTATTTCATTTCTCAATAAATCACTGAAAAAAAATCAGAAAACATACTGGTGCAATCAAAGAGACTTTTGCAGGATCCAATCTGAATCGGTCACTGATTTTAGTTCCAATCTTTCAGACTTATTCTGGAGTCCTTCCGCAGGGATTTCCCCCCCTCTCCAGAACGTGTCTGGAGAGAAAGAAGTTTCCTACAGATGGGCTCCAGCATGAGTCTGAAAGCTTCTAAGTCTAAAACTTTGGTCCTGGTGACTGACTCAGATTGGATCCTGCAACATTATCCTGGGATACGTATATTGGCTTTCTTTCAAAAGGGATTTTTGTATGCTTTTGTGTAACAAACAGATTTTTCCAGTAATTTAAATGATTACAGTCGTATAGAAGTGGCGTTGGTCTTACCTGATATGCCCTTTCTCGTGGGTTGGAGCTAGCATTCAGAGTGGGTTATCCCCATCCAATCAGATTGAGAACTGAGTCTGTCAATCAAATTTGAAGCTCCGTCTGCCATCTTGGCTCCCAGCTTAGACGAAGCCGAAGAAACAGACTCGACATGGAAAGGAACCAACAGGAACAAACAATATAGCTTATATATACAAGCAAGTCGTATAGAAAAGTATACTCAAATACATACTTTTTTGTACACAGCCATAAGATCCACTTCTTCCCTGCTCAATTCACTGCATATACATTTTAATTAAATGCAAGCTGGCTCTAATGTTTTTTTTCCTACACTGCATCCCAAATACAAATGGGCTTCTACAAGCTTTCCTCACTAAAAATGATGAGCATAGCAAACCATTCATTATTCCCCCTCCTTTTTTTGCCACAGCAATATATATGTTTTAGCAAAACATTCAGTTTGAAACTAAAATAAGTGATGGGTTACTTCTGTAGTTTAGAAATATATTTTCACACAGAAACGGGGGTGGGGGGAGAATGGCTTAGGACCAGTTTACCTCCGAGACCGCCTTCTCCAACATACCTCCCTAAGACCGATTAGAGCCCACAGAGTTGGTCTGCTGGTGGTCCCATCAGCCAAACAATGTCAGCTGGCGGGCCCATGAACGAGGGCCTTCTCTGTGGCAGCACCGGCTCTCTGGAATACACTACCTCCCGAGATCCGCATTATTCCCACCCTGCCAGCCTTCAGAAAAGCAGTAAAAACATGGCTGTGTCAACAGGCCTGGGGCCAATGATTTTAATACAACACCGATCACTCTTGGCCCCATGAATGATTTATTGTATGGGTTTTTAAATTGTGGTTTTTAATGTTTTTAAATGTTTTAATATCTATTGTTTTTAATGCTTTTTATATTTGTTGTTGCATGTGAATTTTTACTGTTGTGAGCCACCCAGAGTCTCTGTGGAGTGGGCGGCATACAAATGCAGCTAATAAATAAATAAATAAATAAATAAATAAATAAATAAATAAATAAATAAATAAATAAATAAATAAATAAATAAATAAATAAACAAACAAACAAACAAACAAACAAACAAACAAACAAACAAACAAACAAACAAACAAACAAACAAACAAACAAACAAATGCCTATGGATATTTCTTCACATTTCAAGCCTTGAGGCCTCCACTGTCCAAAGTAGTATCCTGAGAATTTCTATTTGTCCCACAGTTCCTGAAGAAATGAAGGATGAAATACAAGGAGCAACATTTTTTTTGGCCAGCAATTGGGACCCAGAGACAATATTTCCTTTTCTTCCTAAAATCTACTGTTCAAGATGAATGGTAAAAAAAAGAGCAAAATAGATTGAAAAATACTTCTGAAAAGTGTGGGAATGATCATCATCTCAAGTTATGCAAAGGGACCTAAGCAATCAAGGTCAGCCCAGTGCTTGTAGAATTGGGTGTCGGATCAAAGCATTATTGATTCACAACCCAATCATGTTGCATTTATGTCTTTTGGCAGCGGACAAGTGAAAAACCTGGCATCAGGCAAAAATCCCAAACACACTCGTGCCTTGAAAATGTTGGCAAGAGGATGAGTGATGAGGCAAATAAATAAACAAACAAGCAACATAATATCAAATCAAAAATCCCACCATCTGTTGTATTAATGGTTAAGATCTTTGCAGACCTTGGTTTGCTTTGCTCAAAATATTGTCACATAGATGCTTTAGCATCCGGAAGAAACCATTATGTGAAACTTAAAAGATTAGGGTCTAAACCAACTGCAGGTGAAGGTCAGGGGGAGGAAGAAATTTACTTTAATGTATTATACCATAACGTCAATTTCCTGGACTGATGTACAAATTGGAACGCTCTGAATTTCAAACTCTTTATTTTCCCATATTTTGAAATACAGTTCTCCAATCAAATTGTGTACACAAATTAGCCTTTTTAAGAGGAAAATTTGTACAAAAAATGCTTTAGTGTAAGCATAATAAAACAGATTTCAAAAATTGCTTGCAAGAATGTACACATTAAGAAACAATGCAATGCAATTGCATACATTAAAATAATGTGTCCAACAGTACATATGTGAGCCCTATTTTCTGCAAAGACAGATAAATGAAAGATCAAAATGAAATTGAAAGTGGGGAGCAAAGTAAACTCAGCAGATCCAAACATCTATCCTTTAAAAAAGGACTTCTGATGAGCCATAAAACAATTATGATCTACAATGTGGCCTAATTTTGCCACACTGCTACAAGAACAAGGCAACAAATATTGTCCAATAAAATGGCAATGAAAGCATATTTAGCAAACTGATAGGTATTAACTTTCACTCATCATTTGGACTTGTTTGGGTGGGGGTGGGGGTGAGGTGTAGGAAAAGACTTCTTCATTGGGGAACAATACCTCAATTTCAAATATTATACATCATCATTCCATTGAGAAAGAAAACGTCTGCTGAGGTAAAGAACTAAGAACAATTAATAAACACATTTTTGTTTTCTACATCATATGCAGCGTTTTGAATAAACCATGCATTCATTTCTGAGATATGATAGCATAAGGCAGGTGAACATAATTCCTTTGCAAGGCAATAGTATATATTTCTATGCTTTAAAAATCCCATTGAACTTGTATCCCTAAAAACCATTTAAAGATACCGAAGGGTTACATGTATTAGAATAGAATAGAATAGAATAGAATAGAATAGAATAGAATAGAATAGAATAGAATAGAATAGAATAGAATAGAATAGAATTTTTTTATTGGCCAAGTGTGATTGGACAAACAAGGAATTTGTCTTGGTGCATATGCCCTCAGTGTACATAAAAGAAAAGATACATTCATCAAGAATCATACGGTACAACACTTAATGATAGTCCGGGTACAAATAAGCAATCAAATCATATTAGGAAACAGTCAATATAAATTGTAAGGATACAAGCAACAAAGTTACAGTCATACTGTCATTAGTGGGAGGAGAGTACTCCTATCTTTTTAATTCAAGGATAACCAACTGGTTCTCTTAGACATTTTGGAGAATAGGTCATTACTCCTTATCATCCTCATGCCAACTGGAAGTGATGGGAGTTGGAATCCAAAACTTTTGGATGACCTAACAGATTGCCTATCTCTGGACAAGATTTGAAAATGCTGTATTTTGGCTAGCAACAAACTATCACAGCAAACTGAAATAAAAATCATATATGCACTATCCTAGCTTAGTAGAAGGAAACAGATTTACATAGAACCAAGCAAACGGCAAACCTTTTATCATCATTTTTCTTTCAGAAATCCATTGCAATTGCCTGGAACTAAGGAAATAGAACTGGCTGCAAAAGTTTATATAGGATTGTCAGCACTCAAACATTTATAGTTCATTGCATTAAAAATAAATAATATACCTGAATGGATTGATTATATTTCTTGTGCACCTCCACCCCACCCCTGTGAATAATTAATTCATACTGAATAACTGGATGACTTTCATAGCTTCTAATTTTTGATATTTGGGGGAAACCGTGAGAGATGGAGCCTTGTCTCCAAGTGCCAGTTAATGAAGCAAACCTATTAAAAGTTATTTCTTACAAAATATAAAATCCAATAACCTTTATTTCCTACTGTTCAGAGATCACCAGCAAATTTAAAAAGCATGCACAAAGTGCTGCATAATTTGTTCCCTTGCTTTCTACAAGTGGGGCAAGTAATTAATTTTCTTTCATCTCTGAGCTTTAATGCATTCATATTGCCTAAACAGCCATAGCATTGCAATCACAGCTATGTTTGATATTATTATCCTGTTTGGATGAAACCTTTTTTTAAATGTGGTCCCAACAGAAATATTTATGAAGTGGGGATAGGTGGATAGGAGAAACTTTACCTCCTGGTAGTTACCCTGTTTATTCAGTTTTTTTCTTCTCCTTTTTTAAAAGCACTAATTAAAAACTTGATTCTTCCTTTTGCTGGCCCACAGACATTTAAAAATAATTAATGATCACCCTCTATCCACAATTTCAAAGTCATGGATGGAAAGTTGCCATGTTTGATTATGCAAATCAAGACATGTTGCAAGGAGCTGTTTTGTGTATGTTTGCGTCAGTGCCATAATAAGATTTATGGCAGTGTTTTGAACTGAGACCAGAGCAGGAAATAAAATGGGGATTTTGTAGTAAATAGAACAGGGAGGTTTTATTTCTCAGTTCTGAGAAGTAATAACTCTCCGAATTCTAATATGTGCCTGATACCGCTGGGTGCAGCCCTAAATATGCTTAACTTCAGAATAAGCAAGGAAAATTTGATCCAACTCAACTTACATATTTGTTTGCAGGCTCTGTACTATTCTTTGGTGTTCAGAGCATATGATTTCTAGACTGAAATTTCAAATTCAAATGACAGCATTTCTAGGGAAGCTAAGAAAACCTTCCTGAAACTGAGAGATTTCCTACCAGATAACATCGAGCTTGATGGATTAATATTTTGACCCAAGAAAAGACAACTTCATATCCACATATGTCCTCTGAAACCCAAGGGTTCCAAGTTAAGGAATGTCTCAGAGAATAATTGGCCAGCCACATGGATAAGCCAGTCACACCATATCGAGCCTTTATAAGGACAGCCATGCATTTTTCTCTTCATGTTTCTGCAATACATATGTCATCCTTTTTCACTGATTCTTGGCAGTCCTTAATTTTCACTGTGTAATACATATGATGACTTGGCAACTAAAATTGGTTGCAGCTATGTGCTTTTATGGCATTCCCATGAAGCAGAGCGGATGCAACTGAACTTAGTTGTCTTCATGATTTCAACAGGCTGTCCAAAGTGCTGAAAAAACCCACTTGCCAGGAAAAGCCTCTGATATCTCAATATAGGACTGGAAACCTTTTCCTGTCAAAGAAGATAATATGAAACACCCTCCCTGTAGATGTTAGATTGTTTCCACTGTCATAGCCTTCCAGGAGCTCTTGTCATATTGTGCCTGTGGACCTATGGTGAATCAAGCTATACCCAGTTTGATTGATTGATTTTTTGATGCACATGGTTTTATGATTTTTGAATAATATAGTTTGAATTCTACCCTAGATGTTTCTTTAAATGCCTTTGTTCTTATAACTTCTGTAAACCATCAAGAGTCTTGTGACTGCAGTGGGTATAGATGGCCCAGATAGAAAAATAGAAATAGACAGGCTTCCGGTTCCGGGTCTCAGTGACATCAGTGGCATGGATCATAGCTCCGCGATCCTGCGCTGAACTCTCCCCATCGGAGGGCTCCTAAAGGAACCAAAGCCACCCTGGAGGGGAGGCGAAGGACAGAGGGATGCCCAAGAGGTTACTCTCCTGTTCCACCCAGGGAAAACTCCCTTAACCCGAAGGCAAGGAGCAGGGGCAGCCATCATGGCTGCCACAAGGCTGGGGCAGCCAAAGCAATAAAGACAGCGCAGGAGCGAGTAGAGGAGCAGTGTGAGACTAGGTGAGATTAAGCTTGAGTTTTGCCTAAAAATTATCCCCAAAGAAATGATATTGAAAAGGAAAAAAAACGTTCAAAAGACTCACATTAGTGGCTAATGGGCACTTTGAACTATTGAGACAGCCCTGGAAACGACTGGTATAAGGAAGAATAAGAGCTGTTTTTTCTGGTAAGCATTTAGAACTGGATTTTGGCTTGGCTTGGTGTTATTTTAAAAAGGCATGTTAAATGCTGGAACTGGTTATTGATTAACCTAAATGCTGGACTTGGCTTATTCAAATAATTGACTTTGTTTTGAAATAAATGGATTAATTAATAGGGGGGAGGCATCATTGAAATCTGAGAGGAGAGCGCCATCTGTTGACAACTGGAAGATAAATCACACTCCTATAATTGGACTTATTCTGAATTGGAAAGAGACTTTTTTCATTGTAGAATATTTAACATTATGATTGGAAACAGCTTTGGAAATGAGTGGGCTTTTTCACGAGGTGACTTTGATGTTTCAAAGCATTAAAGTTCTGATGGATGGTATAAATGAGAAAGTGGAAAATATTTTACAAAGAACTATAAATAAAGATCAAACTGCCCTTGAAATGGTGGAACCAATAGAAAGACAAGATGGAATAAACAGCAAATTGAATATGAACAAGGAACAAATATGGATCAGAAAAATGAGCAAATGAAGCAAATGCTCGATGAAGAAGATGACCAGACAAATGGCAAGCAAAAGGAGCGGAAAAAACCAAAGGAATTGGCCAAATCAACAAATAAATCAAGGACTGGAGCAAAAAATAGGACTGACAAATCAGCTGATAAAGGAAGAAAGATTGAAGAAAATAAAACAGATAAATCAGCAAATGAACAGACGGGAAGATATTGTTGATGAGGAGATTGGGATATGGGCAGATACGTGGGAGAAGTGGCAATATAAAAATATATTGGGAGAAGTGTCTGGATTAAATAAGAAAGACAGAGATGAAAATAGAGAAAAAGAAGAGGAGTGTGGGAAAAGAGTTAAAAAAGGGATAAGAATTCAAGCGTTAATGAGGGCAAGAGATTATGGTTAAAAAGGGTTGCTTTCTAAATATTAAGGCAGCGTAAGTGTAAATTGGATAAGTAGAAATAATCTAGATTGGGGAAATTTGTTTTTCCATAGAAAATAATAATAATAATAATAATAATAATAATAATAATAATAATAATAATAATAATAATAATAATAATAATAATAATAATAATAATAATAATAATAATAATAATAATAATAATAATAATCATCATCATCATCATCATCATCATCATCATCATCATCATCATCATCATCATCATCATCATCATCATCATCATCATCATCATGATGGGCAGGAATTGAGGGATAGTTGTAGAATATCTTTAAACCAGGAGCTGTGTGCATGAGAATTACGATAGAGGTGGAATTGAGAAATGGGGAAAATATCATTACGTATATTTTTATATTACAACAGCCAAATATTAAATGGATTAGAAAATGAAACATGATTGCATGTGTTTAAAAATAGACAATAGAAGCAAAAGATAGAAATTAAAAGGTTAAGATGATGATTAATTAAATAATGAAAAATTATTAAAACAAAGAATAATTATTATCATTATGTTACTATAATTATTATAATTATTATTGTTATTACTAATAGGAAGAGGAAAGGAAGGAGACAGGAAAAGAAGGAAGTAGAGAGGGGAAAGGAGAGAGGGAAATAGATGGGAGGAGAGGAGTAGGAGAAAGGGAAGGAGAGGGAAGTGGAGAAGAAGAGAGAGGAGAAGTGTTAGAGTGAGAATAAATCTCCATAGAGGCGATGTTTGATCTTTCTCTCGGAACTCAGACATTTAGAAATAAAGCCGAAGTTAAAAGTCTAATAAAATATTTATTTCGGTACAAAAACAATAAATTCTGAATAATTACCTTCTTACTAATTAAATGCAACCACTCCCGGTCAGAGCCAAACCACAAGAAAGAATGGAGAATCAGGAATGCACACATGCGCATAAGATCACATCACGTGGCCTGCTTGTAATGGAATGTACCATAATATTAGGATAGGGATGCATCACCCTGCATACACATACAACTGGCAATATTCACTACGTGACAAGAAGGGAGAGGAGAAAAAGGGAGGAGAGGGAAGAGAAGGAGAGAGGGGAGAGGAGAAGGAGAGAGGGAAGGAGACGGAAGTGGAGGGGAGGAGAGGAGAAGGAAAAAGGGAAGGAGAGAGAAGTAGAGGGGAGAAGGGAAGAGAGGGAAGGAGAAGGGAAGAGACGGAAAGAGATAGACCGTCGTTGTAAAATTGGGTGGAATATAGTGTATATGAGAAAGGAAAACAGACGGGTAATATTTTTTTTCTTACTTGATGGTTATATAATTGATATTATAATGGAAGATAATATATGTTATAATATGATGGTTATTATCGTATATTTGTTTATATGTTACTGTATACAGTATTTGTTTATATACATATGATTATAATGACGATGATGATGTTTGTTCGTATGTTAAAACCTTGGACACCTAGAGAGCACACTCCTCAAGATATAAAAGAAATGTATGATATAAAACAATAAAAAATATTACAACAAAAAAGAAAAATAGAGAAAGATAGGAGAGAAAGATAGGACAGGCAAAAGTTCTGAATTGGTGTGCTTCAAGTCTAGAAGCTCATTTGAAGGCAAGAATATCTTCACAATATCACAAGCTGGTTTTGGTTGAGGACAGTTCACTTCTAGAAATGCCTGAACCATGCTCTAGATTGGTTCATCAGACTGCCCTGTTCTAGAAAGAAATGGAATGTTCCATAGCCAGATAACACCAACCTAGAATATTTTGCGCATCCTTTATGGACACGATTGACGTAAGGTAGTTTCCTACCACCCGGGCAAAGCTTTGCTGCATTTTCAAACATTTTCTATAGCACAGAAAATGTGTGTCAGCCATTACTTGATTGCATTTGAAATGTATATCTATCTTTACTGTTAGTGACAGCCAGAAACAAACATTCAAAGCTATTTCATTCTTTCCCTATCTTTCTTTTCCATGTTTATGAATCCTTATTGAGGCCATTTATTTTGTGAGTGTGTGTGCCCAAGCGGCCTAATTATTGAAAACATCTTTTACAGTAGCAAGAGACACCTGTGCCGGAAAGGATATAGATTTAAATAGGAAATTATGGCACGGTGGCATATATGAGCACAGCTGTAACTATATTCAATTCTGAAAATACTGTTTTCAAGGAAGAACAAAGCTTTAAACAAGAGGCCAGAAGCTATTGCCAGAAACCTAAGGTGACCAACCGTCCTCCTTTAGGGAGGACAGTCCTTCTTTTGTAAGTTCTGTCCTCCCCCGAAAAGTGTCCTCCTACATGTCCTCCTTTTCGATATTTGAACACTAATCTGTTGCGCGTTATGTGACGTATTTGTATTTGACATGACGATTCGTCAAGGCTCGGTACAGTGCGGTATAAGACGCGATTATGTGATGCATGCGCTCCGCATGGGAGACCTTGAGAGAGAGTGCCTCATGCAAGTGGCTTTGTTTACTTCTTATGTTATGTTGATACTCTAGCTGTAGCACTTGCCGTAAAATTCAATATGAAGGATATTTCTGGTTCAGATATTTCCAATATATTGTTAGAAGATGATACGTTGACAAAAAAACATTAATTCAATGGAAAAGT
The DNA here is from genome assembly GCA_023053685.1 of Diadophis punctatus similis. Classification (NCBI taxonomy): domain Eukaryota; kingdom Metazoa; phylum Chordata; class Lepidosauria; order Squamata; family Dipsadidae; genus Diadophis; species Diadophis punctatus. Next base: position 152,855,361 of record JALIGW010000001.1, read on the forward strand.
ACTCATTTAAAAAATAATTAACAGGCATGTAAGCATAATTACAGTATAAAATGTTACAAATATTTTTATTATGCATATATCATATTATAGTGTAATATTGTTGCAATGAATAAAATGTTCCTTTTATTTACGATATTTTTTTTCAATTTATTTGTCCTCCTTTTCATTGTAAAAAAGTTGATCACCTTAAGAAACCAGAACCCTCTGTCTTCTCTGTTCTACTCTACAATGCAGCCCTTATCTCCAGATATTCCCTTGGATTACAACTCCCATCATCCCCAGCCAGAATGGCCTGCACCTATGGAAGGCAGCAGTTTGGAGAAGGCTGGTATCTCTTTTATGTCAAAATATGCCCTCATCCTTTGAATTCATTCAATTTTTAGACAGGTGGATATCTACATTTGTTAAATAAATGAATGAATTGATGCGTACATCTATGCATACTTTATCTCTGCAAGGGACTGCTGATCCAAGAAAGGAAACCAAGAGTGTGAGATTAGATTAACTACCTTTCCTAATTCATTTATTTAGGGAGAACATAAGAAAGAGCTGTGATTTTTTTTTTCCTGCCGCAAAGGAACACAACCTGAACTGGCTACAATCTAGGACTGGCTACAATCCTCAAAACCTTGGATATTTCCCCAGAAGCTCCTAAAATGTTGGCATCAAATTATTATGTTTAATATTGCAAGTAGGTGTTAAGGGTAGAATTTTTTAATACACAAGGAGCAATCATATTAATTAATTTGCTTTCAACTGAATAACATTGAAATGAAATGTGGGTTTGATCCTGGCTCATTATGACATAGCAATTGGGTCCTGAATTGGGTCCTAAAAAAAGGTAGATCTACCCCAGAGCTGTTTTAAGAGCTCTAGAGCTGTTTTAAGAGAAAAGATTCTCTTCAGAGGATCACAATGATAAATGTTCTATGCCACCAATAAAAGAAAGGGAAGGGTGTGTATAGGATCTAGCAGGTCTGTATCTAGTTTGAGCACCACCTGACCCCCTGCCGAAGACTCCATTTCAGGTCTTTCCACTGGTGAAAGATTATTAGTAGAAAATCCACTTTAAGCTATTCAATTTATACCAAGTCGAACTCCACCAATAATAGGAATTCCCCATTTCTTTGTAAGTTGAACTGTGTTGAGTATTGATTTAAGTTCAGTGGGGCTTTTTGCATACATTTTTAAGTCATCCATGTAGAGTAGATGGTTTATCTTGCCATGTTGGCTTGAGATTTGGTATCCCAGTTTTGTGTTTTGTAGAATTATTGTCAGTGGAATTAATGTGATGTTGAACAGTAGTGATGAAAGTGAGTCCCCCTGGAAGATTCTTCGTCTGATGTTGACTTTACCAATGTTCTCCCCATTTGCTGTTAGAACTGTTTTCCATTTTTGCATATGTGCTTTCAAAAATGTACAGATATTTTTGCTGATTCCAAAATTTTCCAGACAGGTGTTAATCCAGCTGTGGGGTAAAGAGTCAAATGCCTTCTTGTAATCAATCCATGCCATATTTAAATTCATTTTTCTTCGTTTTGCATTTTTTAGTATCATTTTGTCAATGAGCAGCTGATCTTTTGTTCCTCTTGATTTTTTATAATTTCCTTTTTGTTCTACTGGATACAAACAGTTTTCCATCAGATGATTGAATACTGAATTTGCCAGTATTCTTGTAAAAAGTTTGAACGTTGTTGGCAGACAAGTAATTGGGCGATAGTTGCTTAGTTCTGTGCCCTTTTCTGGATCTTTCATTATCAAGTATGTTCGGCCAACTGTTAACCATGTTGCATTTTGAAGCATTTTATCAAATTTTATCAGTTCTAATAGCAAATGGGGAGAACATTGGTGAAGTCAACATCAGACGAGGAATCTTCCAGGGGGACTCACTTTCACCTCTACTGTTCAACATCGCATTAATTCCACTGAGAACAATTCTACGAAACACAAAACTGGGATCTCAAGCCAACATGGCAAGATAAACCATCTACTCTACATGGATGACTTAAAAATGTATGCAAAAAGCCCCACTGAACTTAAATCAATACTCAACACAGTTCAATTGTTCAGCAGTGACATCAAAATGAACTTGGGAATGAATAGGCTCAAACTCAATCCTGACAAGACTGAATGGCTGTGGATATTGCCCCCCAGGGATCATGTTGACTTCCCCTCCTTGGTTCTCGGGGGAGAAAAATTGACTCCCTCGGAACGGGTTCACAATTTGGGTGTTCTCCTAGACCCACAGCTAAAATTGGAGCAACATCTGTCAGCTGTGGCTAGGGGGACCTTTGCACAGGTCCATCTCGTGCACCAATTGCAACCCTACTTGGAGAGGGAGGCTTTACTCACAGTCACTCATGCCTCATACCTCACGGCTGGACTACTGTAATGCGCTCTACATGGGGCTACCCTCAAAGAGCATCCAGAGACTGCAATTGGTACAGAATGCAGCTGCGCGAGCTGTGGTGGGTGTTTCGAGATATACCCATGTAACACCTATTCTCCGCCAGCTGCATTGGTTGCCTATTAGTCTCCGGTCGCAATTTAAGGTGTTGGTTTTGACCTTTAAAGCCCTACATGGCTCAGGACCAGGTTACCTCCGGGACCGCATCCTACCACATACCTCCCTATGACCAGTTAGGTCCCACAGAGTTGGCCTCCTCCAGGTCCCATCAGCCAAACAATGTCAGTTGGTGGGTCCACGGGGGAGAGCCTTCTCTATGGGAGCCCCATCTCACTGGAACCAACTCCCACCAGAGATCTGGACTATCCCCACTCTACTGGCCTTCCGTAAAGCTGTAAAAACATGGCTCTTCCCGCAGTCGGGGTAAAGAAGATCGGATTCCCCTATGAATTTTTAAAGTTGTGTAATGTTTTAAAATTATATATTATTTGTATTGTTCTTATTTCTGTTGTACGCCGCCCTGAGTCCTATGGGTTTGGGCAGCCTATAAGAACTTTTAATTAAATTAAATTAAATTAAACTTTGGACTTGACAAATGTGCTATATTATCCATGCAGTGAGGAAAAATGAAAAAAAAAAAGAAGGAATAGAACTGGGAAATGGAAGCATAATGAAAGCATTAGCAAAGGATGATGGTTACAAATACCTAGGCATATTGGAAGCAGCTAACATCTTGAATGTCATCAAAGTCAAAGAGTCAACACAAAAGGAATACATCAGGAGGGTCCTCAAACTATTAAAATCAAAGCTGAATGCTGGAAACATAATTAAAGCCATTAATACATGGGCAGTTCCAGTGATATGCTACTCAGCTGAAATAATCAATTGGACTTTGGCTGAACTGGAAAACTTGGACTGGAAAACGTGCAAACTTTTGAATATGTACCACACTTTACATCCGTGAAGTGACATCGACAGGTTGTACCTGCCAAGAAAAATAGGAGGCAGAGGGCTATTGCAAATCCATCAAACTGTAGAAGAAGAAAAATGAAGTTTGAATGATTATGTGAACCAAAGTATAGAAAAATTGCTGCAGGCTGTGAAAACAGAGAACATTTAAAAACAACAGAAACAAAGGCAGAATATAAGGAAAAACAGCTGGATGACAGATTAAATAGATGGAAAACCAAAGCTTTCCATGGACAACACTTGAAAAACATTGAAGGAAAATGTGATGACAACCTTACATGAACATGGCTTAAAATGGGAACCATCAAGAAAGAAATGGAAGGTTTAATACTCGCTGCTCAAGAACAAGCACTACAAACTAATGCCATGAAAGCGAAGATACAAAAATCCACTGACAATCAAAACTGCCGACTTTGCAATGACAAAGTTGAAACTGTTTCACACTTAATATGTGAGTGCAGCAAAATCCCGCAAACTGATTACAAAGCTAGACATGATCAAGTTGCTAAATTAGTCCACTGGTCATTATGTAAAATATATGACATACCTGATTCTGAAAAGTCATGGGAGCACAAAGTGGAAAAAGTTACTGAAAATGAGACGGTGAAGATCTTGCCGGACTTTCGAATACAGACAGATCGTCATTTGGAACACAACACGCCAGATATCACGGTTGTCGAGGGCCGAAGAGTACAGTTTATTGATATCGCTGTACCAGGAGATGCCAGAGTCGAAGAAAAAGAACTGGAAAAAATTACAAAATATCGCGACCTGGCCATTGAAACTGCACGGCTATGGATGAAACATGTAACAGTGATACCCATTGTCATCGGGGCACTTGGTACCATGTCCAAGAATTTCACAAAACACATCAAGAAATTGCAGCTTCCTGCAATAACACCAGCGGAACTGCAAAAAACTACTCGGAACATCATATATTTTAAGAAGATACTTGGTTGATACCTAGGACGCTGGCAGCAACCGGTATCAACCATTAGCACCAGTCAGTGGTATTTGTGACACTTTTTAAAATGTTCAGTTGACTGAGTTTCATGTTTAATGAATAAAAGAGATAATAATAATAATAATAATAATAATAATAATAACAACAACAACAACAACAACAACAACAACAACAACAACAATAATAATAATAATAATAATAATAATAATAATAATAATAATAATAATAATAATAATAATAATAATATAGGCTATTTCTATTTGATTTCAGAATAAACAGGCAGGATAGCCAGTTCTATAATTCTTCATAGTACAGATGAAGAAGAAATTAGTTTTCTTTTACAAATACACACATGCACAAACACACAGATACACTCAGATATACCTGAGAAAGAAAGAAAAAATGACAAACTGTAATGCAAAATGTGCTAAAACAACTGTTCAGCTAATTGTTCCCTTGTACACCCTGCAGAGTTATGTTCCTTTTTTATGTTTACCTAGGTTTATTCCTTCTCTTTGTCCAAGGCTGCAATTAACACCTATAATGAACACGATAACATGCTGTTGAGAATTCCCTAGTGTTAATTAAAAACATTAAGGTTGAGAGAAAAGTAGTGCTAGAAGCAGGCTAGAATGAGTGATGAGAGTGATGTGCATATATGTGTGTGTCTTTGTGTGTGTGTGTGTGTATATGAGTAGGTGTGAAAAGATATAGAAGTCTGGGCGGTCATTGTCCGCTTCGCTACTCAGACTAATGCCCTTCTCCTCTCAAACACCCCAACCCAATTGATGAAAATATTTAATTTAATTTAATTAAAAGTTCTTATAGTCCGCCCAATCCCGTAGGACTCAGGGCGGCGTACAGCAAGGAAAAGAACAATACAAATATAATAAAAAACAATTTAAAACATTACAGAAGTTAAAACAAAACCATTCATCCATGGGGGAAATCGATCTTCTTCACCCCGCCTACAGGAAGAGCCACCTCTTTACAGCTTTGCGGAAGGCCAGTAGGGTGGGGATAGTCTGAATCTCTGGTGGGAGTTGGTTCCAGAGAGATGGGGCTCCCACAGAGAAGGCTCTCCCCCTTTAGATTGATAAAGGTGATCAACAGATTAAGAACCAATCTCTGTCTTCCGGAAAACTGAAATATTCAAGAGTTGTCATAGAACTATTCTGTACAGTTAAATTTCAGTCTCGTATTCCACCACTAAGGATTTTGAGAAAGGTTCTGCAACAATTAATACAATGTTATAAGGCTACTCTACTCAATACCAGACTGATATCAGACTTCACTTAAAGGGAGATTTGAAATGAACCTAGAAATTTCCCCATGGGCAAAACAAGAGACCACAGATCAGTGATGCCCTACATGCATTGCAAGCAAAAGGCTCTAATAATACAAGCCTTGGGTTCATCATTTTCTGAAGGAACAAATGGTGTATAATAAAAAATAATCCTTCTTCTGTCCTAGTCATTCCATTCCTGGTGATCCAGGTATCTCGGCATTAGATATCGGAGAAGCAATACTGCCAAACTATGAAATAGATAGACAGTTAAGCCCTAGGGAGGTAATTCACTTGCACGTGAAAGGTACTAAAATGAGGGCAGGGGGGAAGCATTTGCTAAGTCTGTGCCTTGATATCTCTGCCCTCTTAATTATTGGTAGATATTCACGTATTTATTTGAAGACTCAGAATGCCTTATGTAATGAGCTCAGATCACTTGTAACAATCAGAACAAAACAACCTGAAGTAGACCTTGCATCCCTGCCCCAATTTAGCTTAAATCTCGTGTGAGTGAACCGCACAGGCTATAGTTTGCTATGTGCTATCTATCCTCCGCAAATGAATATTAATGTGAGGGAAATTCTACAATTCAATACAGTCAGGAAAATATGGCAAGGCTATTTTTTTTTAGTTCCTCGACAGATTGTTACAACCCAATTAAACAGTCTCTCACCTTGAGTTCCCTCTCTGTCTATTGAGAAGCTTGTTCTATGATTTTCAAGAGGAATTCTTCCCAGGTACTGGTGAACAGAACCACAGCCACAGAAATCAGAGGCATGCATAAGACAAAGCTGCCGTACCTCAAGTGTTTATCATTTAGCTTAAGTTGAGGTTATATAAAATTAATGTCTCTAACTCTCCACATTAGATGCTTGTGCCGTTTTATAATATAGAAGAGAAAGAGGAGAGAGAGAGAGAGAGAGAGAGAGAGAGAGAGAGAGAGAGAGAGAGAGAGAGAGAGAGAGAGAGAGAGAGAGAGAGAGAGAGAGAGAGAATGCTTACAAGCATCCTCCTAATATTTATTTTTAACCTCCCAAATCAAAAATTACCAGGAGGTTTAATACAAAGCAAACAGAAAAGGGAAAGGATGCTCTCTATTACTCACAGTGAGAACTAATGTGTTAATGAAGATGGAAAAGTACAGCAAATGGCCCTATTATGTATCTTTTTAGAACAGCTTGGGGGAAAAAATATTTGGGTACGAATAATAAGAATTGGCCCGAAAGGGTGAATTTATCTTCTGCTAGTCTCAGTAGCCATGGCAATCACTTGAGAAATGTCTTTTATTGACCTCAAATATATCAAGATAAATTTATGACTGCTGTGTAGCTGTCATTTCCAGAAAGGTGGGGATTGGAACATTTGAGCCACCCTGGACATATAACGATGACTTTTTTTTTCTTTTCATTTCTTTTCTATCAGGATAATAGCTCTGAACACTCGCCCCAAAAGAAATGGAAAGGGTTATAACCAACAGACAAAGCCAGCCAGCCTGCCAGCTTTCCACCAATTCTCCAAAGTCCAATCCCTGTGGATTTCTTTCACCTCCACAAGCCATTACAACAGCATTTTTAAAAATTTGTTGGGCATATCATCCAGGATATAGTGTATTTCCACAAGTAAATGTTTATAATTAAACTTTCACAGCATTCTAATGCGAGTTGGAGATTCTTATGCCACAGGAGGGATATTTTTTTAACCCAATGCTGATCTATGCCTGAAGGACAGGTAATCGGTGAAAAATGAGGTGTGAAGGTGAATTCAGTTCATAAGGGGTATAGATGCAAAGTTTAAGGAAATGTCAGCATGGTTTATAAGTTAGTAGTAGTTTGCACTTCATTCACAACACTATCAGGCTTCCCTTCAGGTAGGTCTAAAGGTTTAACCTTCTATATTTGATGGGGAAAATCCTACTGTTTCCACTATTTTGAAACAGAAAAAACAGAACACTCAAAACAAATAATACCCTTACTCTTCAACTTCTGACTTGCATTCCTGTTGCTTTTTTTCCTTGCTGTTTTTTGGAGTTTAGACTTGACATTCAGACCAAATTCGCTTGGCACTCAAGTGGCTCTTCCTTCTTCCTGCTAGCAAATTATGATGACTGAAGGTATAAAGCAGGTTACTGACATTTTGAGCTTTCTAACTCTTAAGTGTTCTTTGGCTATTCTGACTATTCTCAGAATTTTATGTGCCGATGAAGCCTTTCAGAATTTGTATTTGCCTGGCTTTCTGTTTTGTATTAGCCAGCACATGTGATGGGGTAGCTGCTACGTCCAGCACATGTGATGGAGTAGATGCTACATCCAGAGTGGGGGGGAAATGAGATATCAGCAAAAAGTTAGAATTCTTTTTCCCTTTGTTCCTATTTAGTGCTTATGCAGATACCCAAATGTGATGGCTCTAAACCAAAGGCCTGGTAAATACATTATATTAATGCTTAATTAGGTGTATTTGTTTGTTTTTCTGTTTTTGGTCTAAAATATATATTTTATTGAGTCGGACTGGTTCCATGTGTGCTAAGTGATAATTCCAATCTTACAACAAAGAGTAATAATGGAAAAGGAAATCCATTCATTAGGATTATTTTTGGGGAGACCTTCATGTGCTAACTTGTAATCGGACAGCCAAAATGATAATATCACATATATTGGACAGAGAATGACAAACTAATGCCCCTCCTTATCTAAACATCTTAAGTAGCTCTGCCACTATGGAAACAAGAGAGTTACCTGAACTGTGTGATGATGTTCGTCCATCATATTCGAAGAGGACCTTGACATCTATCAATTGGGGGGGGGGATGTCAAGACTTGCACGTGAATTGGATTAAAGTGAGGGAGAGGTGTGCATATGTACTGAACTATGTAACAACACCTACAATGGCCCATTGTGACATTTTACCTATTGCTCCAGTGGAAAGGAAATTCTGAGGAGTCCTTTACAATGATTGATTATGTTCCTTGGATAAAATGCAGTGAAATCTCTAAGCCATGTTTTATTAGATAGATAAATCTCTTCTATAGAGATATTAGGGGCAGGTACATTGCACCTCTTTTTAGTGGACTTCCGGGGATATACCTGGGACTTTCCCCCCTACATTCCACTAGTACTGACTGATTGGTATATCTCAAGCAAATTCTGCTTTGCTGCCTTTAAGATCAGAAGCCAAATTCTGACCCAGTAACAGGGGTGGGTTCCTCCCGGTTCAGACCAAATCGCCCGAACCGTTAGCGATCCGCTGGTGACGTCACGTTACTGGATCGGACGGTGCCGGTCCGTGCGTGCCACCATCTTTTTTTTTGTTCAGCAGCTCTAAAAAGGGCCCTCCCACCCTTCCCTGGGTTAATACTGACTTTTATTTCTTCGCCCGAAACACAGCTGATCAGCTCTTCAGCTGTGTTTTGGGCTGATTCCATCTCCTGAGCATGCGCGGAAGCCTAATTGCACAGGTGGACGCGCGTGCGTGCGTGAGCCAAGTGAGTGCGCGCGCAAAACGTCGCGATGCAAACCGGTGGCGATGGTAAGTGGAACCCACCCCTGCCCAGTAAGTACAGGGGTGTCAAACTGGTGTCCTGCGGGCCAGATGCATCATGCATGGGCACGCCCACCCCAGCTCCACGTATGGGGAAAATATCACAAAACGTCCCGTGACGGCAACGTGATGCCGCGAGTTTGACACCCGTGCAGTAAGAAAACAACTCTGCCTCTGAATAAAAAAAAATGTAATCCTTTCCTTTTAATCAGCTTTTAAACAAAACAAAACATATTTTTTTCTTTTTCCTTCTGTATTTTAGTCTATGTCCATAAACTGAGTAAATGACATGTAATAACCTTTAATTAGATTTGTTTGCATTTGGCTTAGGGAAGTGCAATACTACTCATTAGGACATAGAGTTATATCAACTCTGATTCTATGACTTACTTCAAAAGAACACTCATGTTAATCCTTTGCATTCTATTCATCTTTTTCTATGGAGGCCTTAGCCCAGCATTCACTGTGAGAGAAAATCATTAGTCTAATTCATTCACTTAAGTACTGGCATGATGGCAGAATAAAGTCATGCAGCAAAGAACAGTTGTTTTCCAGGAGAAAGTGAAGAGGCTTAGCTTATGGCCTCACAATGCAAACTCTGTGACTTACATTCTTGCATCTAACATTGGGTGCAAATACAAATAGAGGGGAGAAGGGTGCTGCGTTGTGGCATGTTATTGTGGCTGACAGCAGAGGCCTACGAATAAGAGTGTGAATTAAGAATGGAATCTTACTTTTCCACCTGGGTTTGTTTGAAGCTGACGACCTAGTTGATTATTACTATTGTTGTCGTTCTTGAAGCCAACTCAAACATCTATGTCTTCCTGAAATTCCTTTGAGCTGCAGTTCTACTGGGAAGCTGAGCTGTGGGGTATGACAAAGAAGCAATAAAGTGCTTTGCTAAGCTTTATACTTGCTCATAAATAATGGAAAGAGAGACAAAGAAATACACTGCTGATGAGCCAAGGCTGAGCTGAATATATTAATCTGAATGGGAAAACACAGACAGTTACTGCTTCTGATCTGCTAGCTGGTTGTTGTTGTTGTTGTTGTTTTGCAAAAGTATCCCATATGGACTTAAGGCTGATGGAGTAATTACCTTATGCTGTATTCATCCATTATTGCATGCTACATATGCTGTCCTCTTTGGAGCTCTGCAGTTCTCTTTAACATAAATATTTTACTCAAAAGCTGCTATTATTTCACTCTCTTGTTTTTATATGGTTTATCTCCTCTCATATGCATTCACCTAAATATGTCTAAACCACAGCCACAGGCCTCATGTGGCCCTCTGGAACCTTGGTCTGCCCTTAAATACTTCTAAAAGTTGTTACTCAGTTATTGTGTTGAATTTGACAAAAGATTACAACATATATGAAAGAGCCAGCAGAGAGTTTCATTGAATCATAAGGATGGAAGGTCTTCTGGCTCAACTTCCTGCCCAGGATAGGAGTCCTCAGGCCACCTCAGAAAAATGGCTGTTCACTCTTTGTTTGAAAACCTCCAATGATGATATACCCATGATTCTAGAAGGCTAGCCGTCCCACTGTTTAGTAGTTCTCACTGTCAGAAATTCCTCCTTTTTACCAGTATGAAGATGGATCTTCTTCTTCACTTGAGACTTTCAAGAAGAGATTGGACTGCCATTTGTCAGAAATGGTGTAGGGTCTCCTGCTTGAGCGGGGGCTGGGGGGGGTTGGACTAGATGACCTATAAGGTCCCTTCCAACTCTTTTAATCTGTTAAGAATCTCTCTCTGTAAAGTTTTCGTCCATAATTTCTTGTGGAGTCCTTGGTGCTCTCAGACCTTGGTTGTTTTTGAGCACATATTTCATCACCAGCTAGGTAACATCTTCACTGCTAACATCTTCAGTGCATCAGTAGTAACAACTTCTGTGTGCTGCTGGGTAAAACTGCATGAAAACAACCAAACTCACATTGTACTAAGGACTTCACATTTTAACCCTGAGCTACATACAGTATATAGCAATAGCACTTGGACTTATATCCCATATAAATAAATGAAGAACGGTTGCAGGAACTGTCTAGTCTGATTAAAAGAAGGACTAGGGGAGACATGATAGCAGTGTTCCAATATCTCAGGGGTTGCCACAAAGAAAAGGGAGTCAAACTATTCTCCAAATCACCTGAGGGCAGGACAAGAAGCAATGGGTGAAAACTAAACAAGGAGAGAAGCAACTTAGAACTAAGGAGAAATTTCCTGACAGTTAGAACAATTAATCAGTGGAACAGCTTGCCTCCAGAAGTTGTGAATGCTCCAACACTGGAAGTTTTTAAGAAGATGTTGGATAACCATTTGTCTGAAGTGGTGTAAGGTTTCCTGCCTAAGCAGGGGGTTGGATAGAAGACCTCCAAGGTCCCTTCCAACTCTGTTGTTGTTGTTGTTATTATCATTATCATTATCATTATCATTATCATCATTATTCTATACCGCTTCACAATGCTTTACAGCCCTCTCTAAGCAGTTTACAGAGTCAGCATATTGCCCCCAACAATCTGGGTCCTCATTTTACCCACCTCAGAAGGATGGAAGGCTGAATCAACCTTCAGCCAATGAGACCTGAACTGCCAAACTGCTGGGCAGAACTAGCCTGCAATATTGCATTCTAACCACTGCGCCAATTGATTCTTGCCCTACCTTCAAACATTACATAGAATTAATTAATTAAAGAGAATTGATTCTTTTCGTTTGTCATTCCTTCAGGTATTGGAAGATAGCTATCACATCTCCCTTTAATCTTGTCTTCTTTAAGCTAAACTTACCAAGTTCTTTTAAAAGTTCATCCTAAGACTGAGTCTCCAATCCCCCTCAGTGCAGTGGTGAAATCTACTTACCTTTCCTATTGGTTTGGAAGTGCATGCTTTGAGCGCGCACGAGAGCGCTTTTTCACCCCTGCTCTGCTCGCTTGTGCACTTTTTCACCCTCTGTGCATGCGCAGAACGCTTTGTGCACGCGCAGAGGGTTAAAAAAAGAAAATGGTGGCGTCCATGGAGGTGGGCGGAGCCTCATGCTGCTGCTGCTCCGGTTCTCAAAACCACCGGCGGCCGCCGCCGCTACTGGTACGCCCGAACCGGTCTGAACCGGTAGCATTTCACCCCTGCCTCAATGTTTTCATTGCTGTTCTCTGCACTCTTTCCAGTTCCTCTCAGTACTGTGGAAACCAAAACTGGACATATGATTCCAGCCTGTTCTGACCTGGCCATCATAGAATGGAACTATATGACCTCAACAATGTACCTCTGTTGCAGTATTGCATTGGCTGTTCTGGCAGCTGCAGCACATTGCTGACTCATGCTTAATCGGTCATTTACCAGGACACCCAGATCCTTCTCACAAGCACTTTTGCCGAAGCTTGTAGCGCATACCTTATATCTGTGCATTTGTTCTTTAGTACTTACTGTAAGTGTAGAACCTTACAGTCCTCACCATTAAACTGCATTTTGTTTGGCAAGGATCCAACGTTCAGGTCTATCAAGATTCTTTTGACCCCTGAGTGTCTTTTTTTGAAGAGGCAGCAATCCCTCACCCCAATTTGTGTTGTTTATTGCTGTCCTCGCTGAAATCAAGCTGAGGTTATTCTCATGACTAGAATGAATCATCTGCATGAATGGATCTAATTTAAACATTACTGTGAAAGTGGCACATTTTTTTTAAAAAAAGGTGTTCATTAATCCATGGCCATCTCTGCAAGTTTTGAATTTTATTGACTATAACAAAAGGGGAAAATAGTTCAATAGATGGGGACACAATTATTAATGTGATAATTAAATACATTTATTTATTATTTAAATTAAATTAAATTAAAAATGAATCGTATCTAGATTTGGTCTTAGTCTCATCCATTTCCCTCTCCTATCTCAACCCACTTTTTCACACACACACACACACACACACACACACACACACACACACACACACACACACACACACACACAGAGCAAATGTAGTGCTTTACAATAGCGGTTGCATGCTCTTGGCTTAGCCTGTGCAAAGGTAAGCACATCATGCAGAACAGGGGTTTAGTTAATGCCTGGATGGCAGATTGCTTAACCTTGAAAGCTTCCTTGAATTCCAAAAAGAAAGATTAAGTTATAAAGCACAAGGCAACTTCTTCTCAACTTGCCTGAACTTAATCAGATGTTCTGTGCCTCTTCCAATCAGAGGTACAGATTAACAGAGTTGGAAGGGACCTTGTAGATCATCTAGTGCAACCCCCTACCTAGGGCTCTAGCTGGTGGAGGTCTCTCTTCCAGGAATGGAAATTTCTTCCAGCTCCTCAGAGCAAGGGTGGGTTCTACTTACCTTTGCCACCGGTTCGTATTGCGACGTTGCATGTCCCCTCGTGCAATTTGGCTTCTGCGCATGCTCAGTAGCAGGATTCAGTCTGAAACACAGCTGAGGAGCTGATCAGCTGTGCTTCGGGCGAAGAAATAAAGGTCAGTATTAATCCGCAGGTGGGCGGGCGGGCCCTTTTTCAAGCAGCGGAAGAGGAAAAGCCATCCAAACAGGGGAAAAATTGCAAAAAATGACAAAAAAAGATGGCGGTGCCCATGGACCGGCACCTACCAAACCGGATCCGTGACATCACCAGCAGGTCGCTAACAGTTCGGGCGATCCGGTCCGAACCGGGAGGAACCCACTCTTGCCTCAGAGCCATAAAATTCCAATTCCCCCAGAGCCATGAAGATTCACCCACAGTGAAAACTCTTGCAGCTGCAAGCTCCTCCCCCCTTCAAGACCCCCAATTATGGAAGGGAGGAGGACCCCTCCTCTCCCAGCTTTGCAACAGGAGGTTCCTCCTCACAAGGAATGAGGAGGGGGTTCTTCCAAGGGAATGGAGATGCTTTTCCTTGAACACAATGCAGATCCCAAAGGCATATTCCAGACCAACAGGAAATGCACAAGTTGTTTCCTAAGCCAACTTCAAGTCTTTGGATATTATGCCATTTTCTCTTTCTTTCTGTTTCATCCCTAAAGCATTTCTACTTCACCAAACATCTCCTTTCCTCTTTTTACTTACTGGCTTCACCAAGGAAGTCTTTGGAGGAAGGAGTTTCATTTTATTGTGTTTTAAAATAGCTTTCAAGGAGAAACCCCCCACCCCACCCCACTTCTAATATTTGGACTCTTCCCAAGGATTTCTTAGTATACTGTATCCAAATAGGCTGGTGGTACAAATCAATCATGATTGATTCAAACTGGAGATTCAAGATCGAAAAAGACATGTTCAGATGACATTGATGGTTCAAATTTTTCAGAGCAAGTTGATTTGATTCAAGACACTTTGAAGTCTGAGATATGATTGGGGGTGGGGAATGTTCATATTCTGTAATATATGAACATCGATGTTCCTTCAGGTTAAATAGAATGGATGAAAAGAGGGAGGATAATAGAACCTGCAGAAAATATTCAATTTAGCAAGTTGTTAACAATATTTTTATTCCCCCTCCTTTATGCCCTTTATGTCTGAAAAAGTGGTTAGGAGGGAAAAAATGTTTCACCAAAAAAATCTATAGTAGGGATGTCCAACCTTGGCAATTTTAAGACTTGTGGACTTCAACTCCCATAATTGGCTGGCTGAGGAATTTGGGAGTTAAAGTTCACAGATCTTAAAGTTGCTAGAGTTAGACACACCTGGCCTATAAAGTACTTGCGTGCAGTATAGAAAGTGTCCTATTCCAATATAAACTTTCAAAACCTGTCTTAAAAAACCGAGGTCTTATCTTTCCAGGATCCAACCTTAAGATGATCTTTCTTCATGGAATGATGTGGGTTTCCTACTGTTTTGGGGGAACTCTCAGGAGCTCTGACACAGAAAGTTGGAAAGTAGTTCTCTTTTAGAAAGGACCTGGTCATCACTGGAACAATTCCATTATGACAAAATTGTAGCTTGCTGGAAGAGCTGAAGTGGTGCAGTGGTTAAATGCTGCGACTGCAGGCTGACTGCTAGTTCAGCTGTTCAAATCTCACCGGCTCAAGGTTGACTCAGCCTTCCATCCTTCCGAGGTGGGTAAAATGAGGACCCAGATTGTTGGGGGCAATATGCTGAACTCTGTAAACCGCTTAGAGAGGGCTGTAAAGCACTATGAAGCGGTATATAAGTAAAGTGCTATTGCTATTGCTATAATATATGTTTTTTATTTACAGTATTTATTTATTGATCAAATTTAGAAACTACCCATCTCCCTCAGAAAGGAACTCTGGGAGGTGTACAAATACAATGTTAAAAACATAAAAACTGAATATAAAAATTTAAAAAGAGGCAAGGATAGGTAAAACTCAACCTTAACAGTTAATGAAATATGCTATGTTAATTATTTAGTAGACACACCAAGAGCATGAAGCATAATGACATACGGTGCCACCGAGAAAGAATTGGCACTGAGGAAATGGCATTCGTAGCATTGCCACCCTACCCCATTTTTAAAGCAGTAAAAGTTTAGTCTATCCTATAAGGCAGTGATGGCGAACCTTTTTTCCCTCGGGTGCCAAAAGCGCGTGTGCCCACACCCATAATTCAATGCCCCCCACACCACGCCACCCGCACATGCATGCGTGACCCCTGCACTGCCCCGCCCCACGCATGCATGAGCAATCCCACATGCATGCATGCATGACACCCCCTGTGCCCTGTTTTGGGCCTAGCAGGACTCCCTGAAGCCTCCGGAAGGCGAAAACGGCCTTCCCCGCCTCCCTAGAGGCCCTCTGTAGGCCGGAAACAGCCCGTTTCCCGACTTCCAGTGGGCCTGGTACACCCGTTTTTCACCCTCCGGAAGCTCCAGAGGCTTTCCTGGAGCCACCGAAGGGCAGAAATGGCCTCCCCCATCCCCACGGAGGCCAAAAACGCTCTCCCAGAGCTTCCACGCAAGCCTTGTACTTACCTGGTATCCAAAACGGGCCACGTGGAGACTCCTGGGAGGGGCGGCTGGGCAGGGCCAGCCGAAAATCAGCTGGCCAGCACACGCATGCGCACTGGAGCTGAGCTAGAGCAACAGCTCTCGTGCCCGCAGATATGGCTCCACGTGTGCCATAGGTTCGCCATCACGGCTATAAGGGATTATCTTTTCAACCACTATTTATTATTTATTTATTTATTTATTTATTTATTTATTTATTTATTTATTTATTTATTTATTTATTTATTTATTTATTTATTTATTTATTTATTTATTTATTTATTTGTCAAGCATGTACAGGATATGCATGCCCCTTATGCACGCCCCTTACAGACCTCTTAGAAATGGGGAGAGGTCTACTCTTCAACCTACTTCAATCAAACAAAATTTGCAAGAGCAGCCTTGAGCCCATGTGCTGAGATCTGTCAAGCTGAGATCCAAGTTGTAGGGGTAACATTGCATTAGCAAGAGAGAGGAGGGGAGAGAAGTGGGGGGGGAGGGAGAGGGAGAAGGAGAGAGAGTTAAAAGCTTGAGACTGGCACACTAAAGAACTGACAGCTGGAAAAGCGAATGAGGCCCAAGGTATTGTTAGCCTTGCCATCCGCAAAGACTTTAATAGAGAGTTTAATGAGGCATTAAACTGATAAAATGGCTTCCTGTGTCAATCTCATACAGGCCATCCCCCCCCCCCCCCGCTCAACTTCCTCCCCGCCCCACCAGCATTTTCCTGAAAAGGAACTAAAGTTACAGCAGGGTAGATTTTCCATAACAACCCCAGAAGCAGTAGAAATGTTGCTGAATCGGTGAAGTGCCACTGATTGGATTTGCTCCTTCAAAGAAGGTCTCTCTTTTGATTCATAACTTTGCTGCAGTGGGGAGATTTGATGGAAGCTTCATCCTATTGAAGCCATCCTTTGAAGCTTTGCACAGCCAGGTGATCAAACAGTCCCAAACTTATCCTTGCTGGGTGTGATCCAGCAACCTGCTTTTGAAGTCTTCCTGATTTCAAATCAAGGGTATTATTTATTCAATATTGTATGTGGTAGAATCGATTTTCTCCCCCCTCCTCCAATTTGGGTTATTTTCTCTTTCCTATTTTCCATTACCGATTATTATTAATTTTTCCATCAAGTCATGTTTGTATACATAGCCTTTTCCTATAATGATTGCACTCAATGTGGGTTATCGGGTATACAGTAAATGCAGCAGCATCTCTTAACAATCCTGTTGATTCCAAAAATAAATAATCCGAAAGTAATACAACCACAGAATAACTTTGAGTGGATGCAATAATGCTTTATCCCTAATCCTTCATTGTCCTAGAATAAGCAAACAAAAATGATAGCATTTAATAGTGCTATCATTGATTTCTCGAAAGAAGTATTGAAGCACCGACAAAATAGCAGCAGGCTAGAAAAATATGTTACAAAAATGCCAATGCTGGATATAAAACCATTGTTGGCACGGCTAACATCTTGGTCTAAGCAGGCTGTTCAGGGGTGGGTTCCACTTACCTTTGCCACCGGTTCGCATCGCGATGTTTCGCGTGCATGTCCCCTCGTGCGATTTGGCTTCCGCGCATGCTCAGTAGCAGGAATGAGCCCGAAACACAGCTAAGGAGGTCATCAGCTGTGCTTTCGGCAAAGAAATAAAGGTCAGAGTTCACCCATGGGCTGGTGGGAGGGCCTTTTTCAAGCCACAGAAGGGGAAAAATTCACACAAAATCCCCCCCAAAAGATGGTGGTGCGCACAGAACGGTACCGACAGTCACATACCAGTGGGTAGCTACCGGTTCGGGCGATCCGGTCCAAACCGGGAGGAACCCACCCCTGAGGCTGTTCCTCCTTTTTCTAGGGGCTGCATCTGCCATCCCCTTTCCTCTGTTATATACCGTACTTTCCCAGTAACTTACTATGGGAGTAGACTTCCACTGCTGAAAGCGTCTTTTCTTACTTAAACCACTCCATATCTACCCAACTGCTAGAAAACAGTTTTTTCCCTAGGACAGATATACCATTATTCCTCATTTAATCTCTGTTCAGAAAAACATGTTCTGGTATACAGAATATTAGAAATAAATGGGACTGTCACCTTCTCTGACCACTTTGTTCATGATAATTATCTAGGAATAAGGAAAGGCAAACAAATACGATGGTTTGGTCATTTATTTATTTACAGTATTATAAACGGCCCCAAGTTTGAGCCTCTGGACAATACAGGTAGTCCTTGATTTACGATCGCAATTGAGATTAAAAAAAATTCTGTTGTCAAGTGAGTTTTGCTCCATTTTATGACCTTTCCTGCCACAGTTATTAAGTGAATCATTGCGGTTGATAGGTTAGTAAACCAGTGGTTAAGTGAACTACACTACACTACACTTCACTACAACACAACACAACACAACACAATATAATCTGAGATTGGGGAAAAACTAGTCCACAATTCTCATTTAAGATTTGTAAAGTTTTAAATTTTACTCTTAGTTTTTCTCCATTTTATATAAATCTATTAATTGCTCTTTGCCAATCCTGCAATTCTTTACCTGGGATTTGAATTAATGCCATTTGAGAGAAATTTATCTTGGGTAATCCATTCAATTCTATTGTCACAAATTGTAGCCAAGAAAATTTTAAGCTTTTCCATCTTTCAAGATTAATTTTATTTCTTTCAATAATTTGTTTGAAATATGTCTTTACTGCAAATTTTCACATAAGGTCCTGAATATTTCATGAATCTTTTATGATCTTACAGCCAATCTCTTTTCCACTCCACAACATTTCTTACTTAGAAATTATTTACCTTGTTGTTATCTTTGTTTTCTTTCCATTGATTTTGTATCCAGGAAAACAATTTGATTACTTTCATCAACTTTCATATGGATCTTTGTGATTTGATAATTGTTAATTCTTCATCATCTACATAACATTTCATCTTGCATTCCTCTCCTTGAATTTTAATCCCAATTATCTATTTATATTTTATAACTTTGTCAGCCAAAATTTCCAGACCAATTACAAAATGTAAAGGGAGAGTGGACAACTTTGCTTTGTGCCTTTGTTAACTGAAAAGTTTGCAGAGAGTGTTCCATTCACTGTCATATTTGCTGTTTGAGTTGATGTATCTCTACACCAAGGATCTGAATTCTTGTCCAAAAACATTCATTTTGTTTAATTCCTCTAATAAAAAGTCAATTCAGAAGTGCCAAAGCTTTCCCCACATCTATAAATATTATCACTGCTGCAGAGATGGGATTCAGCAGGTTCTGACCAGTTCTGAAGAACCGGTAGTGGAAATTTTGAGTAGTCGGAGAACCGGTAAATACCACCTCTGACTGGCCCCGCCGCCATCTATTCTCTGCCTCCTGAATCCCAGCTGATCGGGAGGAAATGGGGATTTTGTGGTAACCTTCCCCTGGAGTGGGGAGGAAATGGAGATTTTACAGTATCCTTCCCCTGCCATGCCCACCAAACCACACCCACCAAGCCATGCCATGCCCACCAAGCGCCCACAATAGTAAAAAAATTTGAATCCCACCACTGCACTTGTGTCTTTTTAATTTTTGAAGAATTCCATTTATAAATCTGCTGTTCAGCTGCAAAAGGTG
This sequence comes from Diadophis punctatus similis, assembly GCA_023053685.1. Classification (NCBI taxonomy): domain Eukaryota; kingdom Metazoa; phylum Chordata; class Lepidosauria; order Squamata; family Dipsadidae; genus Diadophis; species Diadophis punctatus. The sequence goes on from JALIGW010000001.1 coordinate 152,875,044, forward strand.
CTTTTCCAGGAGGCAACTGGACTTTCTGGTTTTTCTTTGAAGACATTTCGCTTCTCATCCAAGAAGCTTTCTCAGCTCTGAAGAAGCTTCTTGGATGGGAAGCGAAATGTCTTCAAAGAAAAAGCAGAAAGTCCAGTTGCCACTGGAAAAAGTATGTTTTGGGACAACCATGACCTGGTTGTCACTGAGAATCTCCATAGATATCTGCTGTTTAGCTATTTATTCTTGACCTTCTCTCTTCAAGTTTGACCACAGAGACTTAAGTTTCCTAACCCCATTGCACTGAACCCTCCTTCCATATGATAAAGTCAGCAGGCACTTGCTATTTTTTGCTTCTCTTTTTTGATGTTAATTCCTTGCAACCGATCGTAAGCTATTGATTATCATTTGACCAGCATTGGTAGATTAAAAAAAAAAATTTCTATCCATTTCCCCATCTGCCAGTGAATAGAAATGTATTCCTTTGTGTTAGTGTTCCATTACTGATATATAAATGATTCTCTCCATTTTTTCCTGTCAAACATAGCTCTCATGATCTTCGATACATTCATTTTCAGTGCCATGTCCCTCATTCATCATACAATCAAATCAAATGCTAGCTGCAAATCATGCAGGTTTGCAACAAGCACTACAGCACTATCACAGGCAAAAGTACATGGGAACACATCTCCCACAACCCAATACATTCAATGATCAAGGTGACTTTCTTATTCCCCGCTTAAGGTTGAGACATTCCCTAAGCGTTCCCTTTATTCTCATGCCTGTTTTCCTTCCATCATGTATTTCAAATATTTCTATTTCCATTTTCACATTCAGCAACCAACCTTCAGCTCCTTTCTCTGGCAAAATGTCCCATAATTCAAGTCTATTTACTTTAATCAAAATGCTTGCTCTAAATCAGCAAGATGTGTGACAGGGTTGTGCATATAAACATCTTTCATCTCCTCCTCTCTTGCTCTCTTTTAATTTTGCCAATGAAACTTTCCCCTAACGGTGGTTTGCACCATTTTATAGCGCATCAAACCCATGAAGTTATTTATAGATCCTAAAAGATAATGCATGCATGCTGGGTAAACATAATATCAAATTTATTTGAATTTTTTCCTTGCCCACAGTTTCCACCTTCCCTCGTTTATGGTTTTCACCATACATATATCTCAATCTCTTTTGCTGTCAACATGCAGGCCTGTTGAGAAGTTTTCTGTATCATTTCTTTTCTTATGTGGTTTCAGTTTCTGGAGAGAAAGATGTAAATATTATAATAGCTATGTGACTTACTTCACAATAAAGTCCTCTGATTGCAGCCTCCCCCTTCCATCTCTTTGAATTACAGTCAGTCATATCCAATTTAAATACCAAGAATAGTCAAGGACAGCAAGAAGGGTATCTGCACTTTACAGAGATGATGAAACAGTGGCCTCTCCTTGCCTCTCTCTCATCCAGGGGTGTCAAACCTGATTTCATTGAGGGCTGCATCAGGGTTGTGTTTGACCTCGGGGGGGGGCAGAGTGGGCATGGCCAAGGTGCGCATGGCCAGCTCAATGTCACTTGTGTCGGGAGGCACCTGTGGTGGCCCGAGCGCTCTGCCAGAGAAAACAGGCTCCCGAGCTTCATTTTGGCTGCGATGGCCTCCTGCAACCCTCTGCCAGTGAAAACTGAGCTTGGGAGGGCCACATGCAGCCCTCCCAAGCTCCATTTTTGCTGGCAGAGGCACTGTGGGCCAGTCCTTCACTGTTTCCAGGATGGCCATGTGGGCCAAATCCAGCCCCCGGGCCTTGAGTTTAACACTCCTGCTCTGGCCTTTTCTGGAGAGCAGGTAGTCTCGAAGTTGCCCATGGACATCCAAATGAACAGGCCAAAAGCTCAGCACTCACAATCTTTGATACAATTATATAAAGTGCTATATGTCTGAAGGTAGAATAGAATAGAATTCTTTATTGGTTAACTGTGATTGGACACACAAGGAATTTGTCTTTGGTGCATATGCTCTCAGTGTACATAAAAGAAAAGATACATTTGTCAAGAATCATGAGGTACAACACTTAATGATAGTCATAGGGTACAAATAAGCAATCAGGAAACAATCAATATTAATATAAATCGTAAGGGTACAAGCAACAAAGTTACAGTCATGCAGTCATCAGTGGGAGGAGATGGGTGATAGGAACGATGAGAAGACTAATAGTAATAGTAATGCAGCCTTAGTGAATAGTTTGACAGTGGTGAGGGGATTATTTGTTTAGCAGAGTGATGGCGTTCGGGAAAAAACTTTTCTTGTGTCTAGTTGTCTTGGTGTGCAGTGCTCTATAGTGTCGTTTTGAGGGTAGGAGTTGAAACAGTTTATGTCCAGGATGTGAGGGGTCTGTAAATATTTTCACAGCCCTCTTTTTGACTCGTGCAGTATACAGGTCTTCAATGGAAGGCAGGCTGATAGTAATCGTTTTTTCTGCAGTTCTATAATTACATCTACCAATATATGCCCTCTTGCACACCCTTAATGATATAAGAGTTTATTATTGTTGTTGTAATTCTGATTTACTAGAGCTTTCAATTATTATCTCTGAGTAAATATATTATATAAACTTTCTGGAATGCTTGTATTGCTGTCAATATTTTTTTTCTATTTTTATAGTTGCTTCAGGGTTTTTTCCTTGTTTAAATTCCCACAGTCTACATTTTTATAGCTACCCTCCTATTTTAAATACCTTGCCTGTTATATTCTATTTCTGCCCACTCACGGTATAAAGTGAAACAGTTCCAGAATGCATTGCTTGGCCTCTTTTTTTAAGCAAACAAATAGGTTTTAAAATATTTCTTTTCTGAATACTGGATGTATTTCTGAATACTGAATATGATTTTTTTTAAATTTTTTTTTGTTTTGTTTGGATTGATCTCACTGAACTATAATGAGACGTCAGCATCTGAAAATACAAATATTATTCTCATTTTTTTAAAAAAATCCTTTTTTAAAACATATTTTTTTTCATTTCACACTTGCATAAGGGCTGCCCCATATGATCTTTTGCCTTTTAACTGTCAATTTTGAGGGGGAGCGTACCTTAAACTAAAATGACTACCTATCGAAGCAATGTTGACTTTTTAGTGATCTGTTTATTTGTCTTAACTTCATGCACTGAGGATGTTACCTACTTTGGCAATGAAACATCTGCAAGCAAATAACCAAGCTCAGAGAGCATCAACGACGTCACAGTTCAATGCTGAGCTACATATATTCTCCTCTATTGATATTATCCTAAGCTTTCCTCAAACTTTTATCAACTTATTCTTTCCTTTCTTTGCATATCGTCATCTTTTTCTGTTCCTAAAACTTACAGCCATGCAAGCTGCACATTTTAGATAATTTTGTCTAATTTCACATTCTGCAAATTGGTTGGGCTAAATCAATTGGCTGCTAGTTACGGTTTTAACTGGATGATGTAATGACTCTCCTTATCTATCCATATCAAATGCTGTGCCTGTACTTTCTCTTCTATATACCCAATAACAATCTTCTTCTTGCTATATAAGACTCCTATTTAAAGTTATTGAATGTATATCATCAGTGCAGGCTTCTCACAGTGCCCAATGGTTTACATTCAATTGGTCTTCTCCACACAACCTGTGTCACTCATATTAAAGGTAAGAAATACACCGTTGTATGCTGCCAAGTCTCTTCCTCAAAACTTCCTAGTATTAGGCAGAAAATGCTATTTATCCAATACCCAGCTGTTGAACCCCAACTCATTGTGTATTTTGAGAGTCCATCATTTCTATACAAATCATTTCTCAAGATATCTATATCTGGTTTTGTTGTTGAAACGTCACATATTTAACTTTGAATTCAAGGATTCTTCCTCCATCATATGCAAGAAGCTTTGTTCTTATCCCAAGACATTTTAAAGTAATGAAGTAAAAGACAAAAGGGTGACCCTTATACTCCATTTATTAAAGCTCAGCTGCTGGTGAATATTTTTATATTAGAAGCAGTGAAGTATTAGCATTTTCAGAATTGCTCCTGGCCCAATATTCTTCACTGCATCTCAAAGCAACAAGTCATCTTATTGACTAAAGCAGGGGTCTCCAAACTTGGCAATTTTTAGACTTGTGGACTTCAGCTCCCAGAATTCCTCAGCCAGCCATTCTTCTGCCTGGAGAATTCTGGGAGTTGAAGTCCACAAGTTTTAAAGTTGCCAAGTTTGGACCCCTAGACTAGAGGGTGGGTCAAATACAGTTTTGTTTTCTAATACCTTTTTGGTACTTCCTAATACCAGCCATCAAAGTGGACAACTCCTGATAGGACTGACTTATTTATTCTACTCATGCTCATTTTATCTCTGAGCACATCTTCTGCCAGATGCCCAGTTAACTTCAGTAATGGAGAAAGCCATATGCATAAATTGATGTTCTGAGATAATGATCCATTCTTTTTATTGTGTGGCTGGTTGTAGGTACTCAAAACTGTAATCATTACAAGGAGCAAACTAAGAACTGGTAATGATCTTCTCAGGGGTGGGTTCCACTTACCTTCGCCACCGGTTCGCATCGCATCCCCCCATGCAATTTCACTTCCGCACATGCTCAGTAGCAGGATTCAGCCTGAAACACAGCTGAGGAGCTCATCAGCTGTGCTTCGGGTGAAGAAATAAAGGTCAGTATTAACCCGCGGGCGGGCAGGAGGGCTCTTTTTCAAGCTGCGGAAGAGGAGAAACCATCCAAACACGGAAAAATTCCCCAAAAAAGATGGCGGTGCCCACGGACCGGCACCAACCGAACCGGATCCTTGACGCCATCATTGCATCACCAGCGATTCGGGACATCTGGTCCGAACCGGGAGGAACCCACCCCTGGATCTACTGAATAAGTTGGGCTCTCATTTTGCTTTAATTTACAAATGTAATACATGATAAAGTGATATAACCTTGGTAACTATTTTATCTATCCAAAGTTAAATGGAATTCAGCATTTCACTGTAAGCAATCCATGGTCCATGAACCCACGAAGGTAACTGATACTTCCTAAAATTTTCTGCCCATGTGGTTTGTAATTTAAAATAATCAATAAATTCATTGGGCATATTACCTGCTTTAATAAGAATGCATTAAAAAGGCACGTCGATAATAGAACAAAAATGATGGTTCTATATTTCCCCCCCTCTATCTACTGTAGCTAGATGAGTTTAATAGCACTCTGATTACCTGAGTGCCAGTCATGGACTCTGGCAGCTAGTAGAATAGATAAATTATACTTTAAACTAAAAGGGACATGACAATTTTAGTGTGAAATGTCTTGAGGAAATGAATCAGTAATAAGCCAACATTTTTGCACATAAAAAAGACTTCCTTGTAGTAAGCTATGCAAGGTTTGACACTCTGGTACTCATCAGATTCACTAATTCTAGCAATAGTACTTAAAATGGTGTGGTATTATATCATCCCAATTATAATATACTGACAATACTCAAATGATCTAACCGTGGTTGTTTCCACTGCAATTTGTGCAGAAGTTTATGAGAAATTTATCCAATAAGGAAATGTATCTAATCTCCATTTGAAGAGGAAAGATGAGACGATATAAAGTGAACTTATTTAAAGTGTATAAAAAGGAAAGCTATGCTGTTCTATGATCAGCTCTTCCCCCAGCCAGAAGCATTTGACTGACTGAGTCACTAATTTTGAAAAGGGGGCTTGCATTCAATTAATCACTTACACTGCAAGTTCCAATTTCCATCTGAAAACCCAGACTTGCTCAGTCAAGAGTCATCTGCACCTCTATAACTGTCTGGTTCAGTTCTGCAATCCAACAAGACAGAATATTGATTGTTTCCTGATTGTTTATTTGTACCCTATGACAATCATTAAAAGCTGTACCTCATGATTCTTGACAAATGTATCTTTTCTTTTATGTACACTGAGAGCATATGCACCAAAGACAAATTCCTTGTGTGTCCAATCACACTTGGCCAATAAAGAATTCTATTCTATTCTATTGTATTGCCCTTTCCTTTACTCCTGATTCTAAGTCCTTGACTTACAATCATTTGTTTAATGATCATTCAAAATTACAAAGGCAGTGAAAAAAATTGCTTATGACTGTTTCACACTTACGAACTTTGCAGCATCCCCATGGTCACATCATCAAAATTTAGTCACTTAGCAATAGGCATGTATTTAATGATGGTTACAGTGTCCTGGGATCAGATATGATCATCAGCTTTTGCAATCTTCTGACAAGCAAATGCAATAGGGAAGTCAGGTTCACTTAACAACCATGTTACTAACTTAACAACTGCAGTGATTCACTTAACAACTGTGGCAGGAAAGGTCATAAAATGGGGCAAAGCTCACTTAACAGCTGTTGTGCTTAGGCACATACATTTTGGGCTCCATTGTGGCCATAAGTCAAGGATTACCTGTATAGTCGTATAGATCCTCCAATTGCCAGCAATACTGGGATGTATTTCTAGATCAGAAAATGTAGGTATTAAATCAGTGGTCACCAACTGGTGGTCTGCGAGAAAATTTTGGTGGTCCCCAGAAAAATTATTTGCATTTTTTATATTGCACTAAATCAGGGGTACTCAAACTACAGCCTCTGGGACAGATACGTGCAATGAACACTTGTGTTGCTGCAGAGAGTCTCCCCCTTCGGGGTCTTTTTGTGTAGGTCAGAGGGGGACAGAAATTCCGACTTGAGGTCTGCTTCAGCCTCCTGGTATGGGGCTTTGGGTGAAGGCTGGAGGGAAGTGCCACTGGTGGCGAAGAGATGAAGGACCTTGTTCCAGTGGGATTACATCATGGTCTGAAGCTGACCATCTCAGCCCGCTGAGCCTCCAGGTGCTGGTACCTGGCCTTGCACTCCCGCAGGTCTTCTCTCTGCTTGGAAAGCCTATGCTCGTAGTCCTCAGTGAGGTGCTTCTGCTGAGCCTCCTTTTCGGCCAGATCCAGTTTGAACTGAGCCAACTGTTTTGCCAACTATTTCTCATGGTGGCTGCTTAGCTCCAACAACTGCTTCCTAATGGGGCCCTAAGGAGCCTGGGTGGGAAGGCAAGGAGTGGCTGGGAGGGGAGGGGCGAGTAGAGGCCAGTGAGGTGCCCTTTGATGTGAGTGACATTGAGTTGGCTACGCCCACCCAGTCACATAACCACCTACCCACGCCCACCCAGTCAGTCATTAGGCAGATCATATTAGTGGTCCACAGGATTTAAAATTATGAATTTAATGGTCCCTGAAGTCTGAAAGGTTGGGGACCCCTGGATTAAATAATAAAAGACCCCAAATGAAGTCTCTACTTTAACTATGAAAGCCCATTGTTCATTAGAACCTATCTGTGGGGCCTATGCCAGGGGTGTCAAACTCGCGTCAGCATGGCAGCATCACATGATGTATCGTGACTTTTTTCACCTTGGCCAGTGTGTGACCTATCTGGCCTGCGGGCCACGAGTTTGACACCCCTGGCCTATGCTGATCTGGCTTCCAGAGACATTAGCACTATGAGCTGCATCTTCAGAGGAAATGGCTTCCTCTGGAGGTGTAGGACAAGCTGTAGGGCAGGACTTCCTCCTTGTCTTATCTTCTGGCTCCTGGAATTTCCCTCTTCCCTTCTGCAGGTAAGGCACTATGACATCTTGCCGCTATTTTGCCATCTTCCCTCTAAGAGGTGGACTTGCCATTTCCCCACATACCATACATTACCATTTAATAACTTTATCTCCTCACTTGCAATTACCGTACAAGGTTTTATGGGTTCTTTTTTTTTATTGAAAAAGTTTTATTAGTACAGAGTACAAACATTTTTTAATTTTTCTCCCCCCCTCCCCCTCCCCCCCCACCATCCCTCCCCCCCCAGACTTCCCAGAGAGAATACAGGGCATAATATCAGTAATTAAACAAAACAGAAAAAACCCCGAAACCCCTCAACTCCAAATTGTACATTGATAGATTACATCATTAAATTTCTATATTTTATATTATTTCCAATATAATTCTTAAAAAAAAGATATTAATAATAATAATAATCTGAGTTATGCAAAGGAAGGAAAACAATTTCTCCCTCCTCCTTTCAATCAACTTTCTAAACCTATGAAAAATATTAATAATTCTAAATCTTTAAAAAGCATTGATAATAATAATAATCTCAAAATTAACTAAAACTAAGAAAGTATTACATAACTAATATCTAAATATTAAATAATAACACCTTTAAATTTCATCATGACAACTTAATATTATTATACAACAACTTGTTAACTCATAAAAATATCCTTAAAGATAATAATAATAATAATAATAATAATAATAATAATAATAATAATAATAATAATAATAATAATAATAATAATAATAATAATAATAATAATAATAATAATAATAATAAAACCTAGAGGAGAGAGAGAAAAACAAAAACCTAAAACAAAGAAAAATCCTTTTTTAAAAACAAATTTTAAAATCTAATTATGATGATTTATAACTTAATAATTTTAATTAAAAATTCCAATTCTTACAACAATAAAAAAAGGGAAGAAGAAAAATACAATTATATTATCTCCATCCATCTAATACATATCAACACTACATCTCTTTGTATCTTATTGGTTGCCTCCTTTTGTATCTTGATGATTTTAAATTTATCAGCTCGTCTCCCATCTGATCCTAGTGCTCCATCTCCTTTTCCACATCTTTCTGGCTCTGCTGCTCACTTTGACTCTTTGAAACTGTTTCATTTTGATCCGGTAGAGATGGCTTTTTCTCCTTGTCCTCTTCTGCATTCATACGTCTTTCTTCTGGAATTTTAGATATATCAGCTTTTAAAACATTAACATAAAATTCAGTAGCTTTGTTTATCGTATTCAGTCGGTATCTTTTCTCCAAAAATTTCACCGTTACTCCTGTTGGTGCTTCCCATTTATATTGTAAATTCAATCTTTTAAGTTCATCAATCAAAAAAGTGAATTCTTTTCTAGCTTTAAGCATTTTAGAGGGAATTTCCTTCCATATCCTAAGTTCCTGACCATTCACCTGAAGATTGTTCTTGAATGTCACCTGAATAATTCTGTTCCGTAAGACTCTTGTGGTAAAATATATAACAATGTCCCTTGGTAGATGTTTTTGTTTTGCATACCACGAGTTGACCCTGTATATCTTTTCAATTTGTGTAGCCAATTCATCTTTAGAAATTCCAGAAACTTGTTCCAAGGCCTCAATCATTCTTCCTTTCAAATCATCATATAAACCTTCCTTCAACCCTCTAACTCTTATAGCAAATTCCATTCTTCTGAACTATGACATCAACACCTCTGTTTCAAAATTTACAATGTCCTTTTGAAATTTGTTTATATATTCCACCGAAGTTGCCAAAGCTTGTTTATTTGTTTCAATACAGTCCTCCAAAACATCAATATTTTTTGCTAAACCTTTACAAACCTCTAACATGTCCATCCGTAGCTGATTTTCCATATTCTTTAAAGCATCCTGCATTTTTTTTCTATTTCAGTAATTTTTTGATTAAATTCCAAAATTAAGTCTTGTTTCATAATCTTTAAAGTATTTAATACATTTTCAGATGTCAGAACTTGTGGAGGTGTTGACTCAGTAGCAAGTTGCATTTTAGAGGTATAAGCAGAGGGATAAATAGGCCTTTTATTCAAAACAATCAGTCCGGACTTTGAAGCCATTGTTGTAATTCCAAAAGATTACACTGAAAATGCCAAATCTCTATCAATTGTTTTATAATCCAAAATCAAGAATCAAAGAAAAAACAAAAACCAGTTTTCAAATTCAAAAATTTCCAAAGAACAAAAAACCACAAGCAAAACACAAATAACTTTCACTTCTTCTTTGTTATAATTCCAAAGAGGTGCAAGGAAGGGCCAGATCTTTAAAAAAAAGAAAAAAAATTCTTGCAATTTCCAAGGCAAATAGTCTTTTGTAATTTATTTATTTTATTGGAATTATCAGTTACTGTTATAATCCAAAATCAAGGAACAGAGAATAAAAGCCAATTTTCAAGATTTCCACAAGAGGAAAAGCCACAAAAAAAAAACAGAAAAACAATCTTTCCAGACTTTGAAGCCATTTTTATATTTCCAGAGAAGTACAAAGAGAAGCCATGACTCTAAATAAAGTTCTTTCCAATTTCAGAGACAGAAAGTTTTTTACTTTCCAAAATCAGGAGACTGAGAGAAAAAAAAAATCAGTTTTCAGAGTTATAATTTTCCATAAGAGAGAGAGCCACAAACAAAGCAAAAATCACCTTCACTTCTCCACATTAGTCCCAGCTTCTTCAGAACGCCTTAAAAAGCCAGATCTCTAAAAAATACTTTCCAATTTCAAAGGCAAATAGTCCTTTATTTTTTAAAAATTATCAGTTATTGTTATAATCCAAAATCGGAGAATGTAGGGAAAAAAGCCAATTTTCAGAACAAAGAGTTTCCATAAGAAAAAAAAACCACAAGCAAAACGGAAGTCACTTTCACTTCTCCTCCTTCAAACGCCATATTGTTGCATGTTAAGTGTTACTTTGACTCTTTTCCAAAGTAAAAGTTAGCCGAGGGATTAAAAAGAAAAAAAAAATGATACTTGGCCAGCAAAGCTCCTGTTTCTCTCTGTCTGCTTCATTAAACCATAAAATATTTATACATCCCCTTCTAGAAGCAGCGGTGGTTTCGGCATCTTGCTCCGCAAAAGCGGAGGTTTCCGGACTCCCGGAGCTGGAGACAGGCTGCCTGGGGAGCCTTCCCTTCGCGCCCCTGGATGGCTCCTAGGGCGCTAGGGGGCTCTACCCCACCTGTCAAGCTCTCTTCTCTCCCCTATGTCCGGGGCAGAGATTTCCAAGCCGCCAGACAGCTGTTCTGGCGGCTTGGCAGGGAGTCAGAAAGGTGCCCTAAAAAAAGAGCGTCCTCGATGTCGAACGCCAAAACCGGAAGTCGGTTTTATGGGTGCTTTAAGGGATGATGCACCTGGAGATAAAAATTGTAATTAATTTAAGTCATCAGGGTTTTTTAAACAAATGGTTTATACACTAAAATTCTGGACTTTCACTGACCTCTAAGGCTTCTGCCCTTTCTAGTTCCTCAGGAAATACTTTTTAAAAGGAATGGTACTCAATAACTATCAAATATATTGTTTCCCTCCCTAAACTTTTAGTTATTCAAGAACTAGCAGTTTTTGTTGCCTGCTCCTTAAACAGACAATAATGATAAAAACTTAAAGGTAAAATTGTTTCTTAGGCTATCAAACAGCAGTTGCAAGTCACTTGCATTGGAACCTTCCAAGAAAATTCCTCCACAATGGAGGTACTGATTTATCCAAATGTTATTGATATAGAGAACGTTACCAGATATAAAGATATTTTAAATGAAAAGGGGGAACTTAAAATTAAACAGGAACTGAGTGATCAAGGGATTGAGATAACATGGTGGTCATATGTGCAGATACAATCTAGATATGAGAAGAATGTTAAAATGTATGGTTTAAATAAAGAATTAACAGAATTAGATCAGATATTAACAGGGACAGATGAAAAATGAATAAAGAAAATATATAGCTATTTGTTAAGTATTAAGATGGAAGATGAACAAGTAAAAGAGACAATTATTTATTTATTTATTTATTTATTTATTTATTTATTTATTTATTTATTTATTTATTTATTTATTTATTTATTTATTTATTTATTTATTTATTTATTTATTTATTTATTTGGGAATTCTTCTATGCCGCCCTACTCCCTAAGGACTCAGGGCGGCATACAGCATTTTAAAGAACACCAAACAATAAAATCATTAAAAACAATTTTTAAAAAAACACACAACACCATGCATACATGGGGGAGACCTTAGATGTAAAATTGTCTCAGAACCCTGCCTGCAGGAAGAGCCATGTCTTCATGGCTTTTCAGAAGGTCAGCAAGGTGGGGATGATTTGGATCTCTGGGGGAAGTTGGTTCCAGAGAACAGGCCCCCCTACAGAGAAGGCCCTCCCCCTAGGCCCCGCCAGTCAGCATTGTTTGGCTGACGGGACCTGGAGGAGACCCACTCTGTGGGACCTGACCAGCCGAAGGGAAGTATGAGGTAGAATGCGGTCCCGGAGGTAACCTGGTCCTAAGCCATGTAGGGCTTTAAAGATGATGGTCAACACCTTGAATTGTACCCAGAGACCAATGGGCAGCCAATGCAACTGACGGAGTATGGGTGAATTATAGTATGAGCTAAAATTTTGGCTATTCAATTGAGTAAATGGCAGAATATATGGCAGAAATTATGGGATAGAAATTATAAATTAACAATGTGTACTGCATACAAAGAAAATCTTTATAAAATGTTTTATAGATGGCATTTTCCACTCTCAGGGTTAGCAAAGATGTTTAAGGACAAATCTGCAAAATGTTGGAAATGTCACCAGACACCTGGTTCATACTATCATATGTGGTGGACATGTCAAAAAGCAAAAAAAATTGGACAAAAATAATTACATGGCTGGAAAAAATGATAAAACAACATATAGATTTGAAACCAGAGACATTTCTGTTGGGCATTTTACCAGGCAAGTATAACAAAGGGAATGTATATCTGATTTTGCATGTATTGACTGCAGCGAGAATAGTATTTGCACAAAAATGGAAAAGTGAAGAGATCCCAACAGATGAAGATGCGATTAGAAAAATATTAGAATGTACAGAAATGGATAAACTAACACTTACAATTAAGGAAAAGAAAGAAACTGAATATTTTTTGACTTGGGACTTATTTTATCAATGGTTATCTGACAAAACCAGGATCTAGAAACAGGGAAATATATGGAAGGATCAGTGATATAAAGAAGATACGTTAACTTGGTTAAACAAATATTATGATTATGATTATGATAGATATTAATGCAATGAATATTGTTGTAAACACTTTGATTATTATTTCCTAAAATGATTTGTACCCAGACAACTCGCTGTTCAATTGAAATTGGAATTTGTGTATGTTATAAAATAAAATAAAAACTTATCACACACACAAAAAAGAAAATTCCTTGCGAGAGAAAACAAATTCAAGAGTGTGTTTTAGCCCATGGAGATGATTGTTTCTGTTCAATGCAAATAATAATCTATAATTGAAAATCCTCACCAATTCTTAAAATATCTAGGTGATACATTTGCAAAAAGTATGCTGTAAGCCACCCAGATACGGATATGATATGGGCGTCAAATAAATGTTCTAAATCGATCAATCAATAAGTAACACAAGTAGTACAATGAAGAACTTGGGCACTTTCAGTTACAGATGGCATATTTATTTTAGTTTCAGTTTTGGTCATGTAAGTGACAAAAGTAGCACTATCTAAGAGTCATGGTAGTACAGTCATTAGAATGCAGTACTGCAGGACTAACTCGCTGCTCACGCCAGGAGTTCGATTCTGAGCGGCTCAAGGTTGACTCAGCCTTCCATCTTTTCAAAGTCGGTAAAATGTGGATCCAGATTCTTGGGGGAAATGTGCTGTCTTGGTAAACCACTTAGAGATGGCTGTAACGCACTGTGAAGAGGTATGTAAGTCTAAGCGCTATTGCATAAAATATTGTACCCATTGAAGTTATGTTTTAATATGCTAGAAAAACATACAGAGGGATCTAAGCCAGAAAGAAATAAATGTGGTTGTGGTCCTCAATATGTCTCTAGACACCTCCCTGATCAGGTGCTGATCAGGCCACCTATGTGACCTGACCTATTCCGCAAATCACATATTACTTGTATCATTACAGGACTGCACTGAAGGTCACAATAGATCTCACTAGAGGTGATTGAAAAAGCACCTTGGAGAACTAGCTTACTTTCTGGTATAGTGAGTTTTTGACTCACTATATTCACCAGCAAAGCCATTTTGTAAATAAGGTAATCTCCCACAGCAGCTATTTTGCGAGTGTTCCCATTATGTGCTGTTAATATTGCAAATGTGCTTCTGGCTCAAAAATGTTGTTTACCTTTGCCCTTGACAGAGTAGGAATATTTAAAAGGAGAGAGGGGAAAGAAAGGAAAATGGGCCATAGCTTGGATAGGAGAATTTCAACATGAGATATTCCAGAAGAAAGGAAGAAAAATCATAGGGCACAGCCTGAGAGGAGACCAAACTTTGGAGAAAGGACAACATAAGAGATATAGAGATAGATTATAAAGCCATATATGTTGCAGTGTCAAGGAAAGCTGAACTTTTCATATTGATCTGAAGCTTTGGCTGCAAACCCTCTGGAGAACAGAGCAACTGCTGTTTCCCGATCAAAATAATCTCTTAAAAGGTCCACCAAAGAGCCATTCAATAAATCATAACAGCAACATGTGTCAAAAAATTTACAGAAGAAAGCTGACATTTTGAAAGTTCCTAACCATCTTACATTATGTTTGCAGGTTATCCTTCTCTCTGCTTTGTGGCTACATTTTTCTCTGTCCCTTTCTTTATGCGCGCGCACACACACACACACACACACACACGCATGCATTTTAAATGTTGATTCCTATATTAAGGGTAATCCTTCATTCGACTTTTATTTGAGCTTCCCACTGCTTTCATTTCACATTATTTTCTAAATAGTCTTTCTTTAAAACAATTGATTTTTTCCCCTACAGGAGTCCTTAGTGTTTTTGATTTCATAAACACCTGGAATGTTGGCTTGTAGGTTTAGTGCAGCATCAGCATAAAGAAAACATTATGATTGATGTAATGAATATAGAGTTATCTCTCCCCACCACATATAAGTTAGCAACAGTGTGCATCAAGTCTCCATAAGCATGGCCAATATTATGACACCTTTGTGTATAACCATTTCTCTCATTTCATATGTGATTTTTGAATCTTGGCAATAGGAGGATAATATCAAGGTATTAGCATTTGCCTTCTCCCCAAACTCATTAATGCAGATTAAAAATCATGGAACAGTAACAAAAGAAATAAAAACCCTTGAAGTTTAATCAAGTCTCCTCTCCCTAAAAATGAGCTCAACTCTTAGAGATACAGAGATCCATCTATGATGTTTCTTGGCAACCATAACATGCTACACCTAATGTTTTCTGTACTTTCAGGAATGTTGGTTCATTTTTCAGAAAGAAAATTTTTATTTTTATTTTATTTTATTTATTTGTTTGTCAAACAAAGATAGCAGGTATAGGTATAAACATAAACATAAGCAAAGTAAGTACAGATAAAAGAGGACAATAGGACAGTAGGACAGGGACGTTTGGCACAGTGGTGCGCTTATGCACCCCTCTTTTACTGACCTCTTAGGAATGGGGTGTGGTCGACAGTAGACAGTCTAAAGTTAAAGTGTTGAGGGTTTGGGGAAGAAACCAAGTTACAATTACAAATTACAAGATTATTGGACAGAACAACTCAAAGACTCTTGGATAAATATTCAGAATCCATCAAAAGCTCCTTTAGAAATTGAAACTATGGGTTAGTGCTGGAATGGGATGTTGCTGTCAGATTCCAAGTAATGCATCCATCACAAATTAAACTCCAAGGCATTCCGTTTTCTCAAAGTACAAATTTATTTAGAAACACCTTATTGGCACTAACTGCGAAAAGCCGGTACTGAAGTTCCTGGGCTTTTCACCCCAATATACTGTAAGTTTCAGATTCTCAACTTTCCAAAACAAACTGTCACATTGTCCAACCAAGATGGGAGCTGGTTGCTTGGTAACTTTTCTCCTCCTCCTCCAGTCACTCAGCCGTTGGAATGCACTTGACTCATCGGCTAGCTATGATGTTATGACTGAAGGCTCTATCCTCCTTCAGCTCCAAACTGTGTCAAACTGAATTCATACTAGAATACCCAAAGATACAAACAATCCCACATCCAAATCAAATCCAGGCTTGACAGTTGCAATATAACAATACTACATTTAAAAACATCCATCAACATGCCAAATCCCAAGAGTAGGCCTTTTAACTTTGCCAGGTTGGCATGAATATTTTCTCTTGCAGTGATTTTAATGAAGGAGGGTATGTGTTTTTTTTAAAAAAATTATTTATCAGAAGTGGATGGAACTTAAGAAAGAAGAGTACAAGACCAAAAATGGTTAGGCCACTCCCATTTATTTTTTTCTCCGTTTTTGCCATCTAGGGCAGAGGGCTAGTGACCCTATTCTAGGAGAGATATCTGAAACACTCACTTGCAGACAATTTCTGAAATTTAGCCAACAGACAAGGGAAATTAGGCCTAGGGTTATAGGTGGCTCTACTTTTTCTGTTTTAATTGTAGGCCTCAAAATATAACTTCACATACATGAACTGCAGTGTTTCCCAACCTTGGCAACTTGAAGATGTCTGGACTTCAACTCCCAGAATTCCCCAGCCAGCATTCGCTGGCTGGGGAATTCTGGGAGTTGAAGTCCAGACATCTTCAAGTTGCCAAGGTTGGGAAACACTGTGCTAAAGGATATTCAGTTGATTATTTTGTCTTTTAATTCTACATACACCGCAGTGCCCATAACTCTGTCAAATTAAGAAATCCTCATCACAGCTCTGAAAGTTATGCATACATCGCTACAGCTTTTCAGTAATGAAAAATGAGTGGGGGGAAATCTACAATCTAGTCTTGAAATCCTGAGAAATGCTTGTATTAGCTAATACTAAAAGTGATTTTATGTACAGCAAAATACTTTTGGGATAGAGAGAATATTAATTTAAAAAGTCAAAATAGCTAATTGCTATTTACTATTAACATTTATTTTGAAATGGTTAATGATGCCTAGATTAACATGAAACCTCTTCTTTACGAAACAAAATTAGTTCAAAGTTTTGCAATCTTACTCACAATTAAGAAAATACTTTCCACCCCGTTATTATTCATCACATATGAATATTTTCAAGATTGGCTTATAATTGAAAATGGTTATTCAATGGAGCATCATCACCATATTAAGAAACTGGTGCCACTTAACTTCTAAACGTGGTTTATTTTTCATGTTAGAATATCTTAATAAGTCAAAGAACACCACAGCGTTACAAATAATGCTTACTGCAAGTAAAACCAGGAATGAAGTCTCCTTAATTGCATTACAAAAAATGTCTTGTTAGTGCGGGGACACGGCTATTGCTAACAGAGAGGACATGGTAGGTAACAGGAAAACCCAATCCTGCTCCTCAACAGATACCCCTTCCCCATTTCTGTTGGTAGGGTTTCCCACAACGCTATTTGGTTGAACCCAGCAAACTACTCACCCAAAATAAAAGCAAAGCAGTGCTTGTGGCAAGGCATTTTCTTGTCATCTAAGGGGGAAAAAAATGGAGAGCTATTTTCAATAACATCAAACCTGAAGGCTCATATCTTCAAAGGCCACAAAGCACTAGGAGAGGAGAACTGTAAAATATCTTATAATGGTTACTCTCCCAAGCCACCCTTACTTATTTTCTCATTAGAAGTCCTAGGAGATGGTTACAGGCCACAGGCTACATCTCACCTTTCCCTTATCATTCCAGATACAAAAAGAGTGACATATACTGGAGAGGGGAATTAAATGACTAGTCTGAGGGTGACTAATGCATTTTAGGCACAGAGATGAGCTTGAGGCTTTGGGGGTTATGTGCTCAATTACCAACAGCTAACTAAAAGGCTTGGAAGCTTCTACCACCGTACCCAAAGAGAGAAGAAAAGGAAGACTGAAGAAATAATCTAGCCTGCAAGGACGTTTCGCCTAACTATGACGATCAACTCTGAATGAGGAAATAATGTCCATTAGTGCCATTTAGGCAGCAATTTGGGCAAATACGGTCTTCCGGAAAATAATTATACAGGCATAAAATGACTCTTGTTTCTGTTTTCTCTTCGACATTCAGGTTTTAAAAAGACCATACAGAACAAATCTAATGATCACTAGAGGGAAGCACTTTCTTTTTCCTTCCATCCCCACCCCCACCCCCGCCCTGCACCATAAATACCACTAAATGCATTGCAGAATTCTCAAATCATGTCAGAACGATGACTGGTTAAATGCCTTATGCAATTGAATACTCTAGCATGCAACAAATCTCCAGGGAATTGAGGGAATGGAAATGTAACACCTTGTTTGAAAGAGCCCACCCTCTCTGGAGGCCTATGGGCACAGTCTTTCTTGTTAGATGAGGGCTGACAGACTCCTCCATTGTCCAACAGTAACAAGAAAGTTACTCACTCGGCTGAGCTGTCATCACACCAAGGCTACTAAGCTGCTAGCTGTTCACCAAATTTTTCTTTATAATGATTGGCATGGAATTCTTGCTTGTTAATGTTAGAATGTGAATGTATTCCCACTAAAGTAGGAACACCTTCATTCTACAAAGATCTTCTTGGTGTTGTTACGTGGATCAGCCCATACTCAGTCCCTCTGGCATTATCCTGAGCAGGAAACTAAGGCAAACTATATAACTGAAGAACATACCAAATCATCTTCACAGAGAAATGCATAGGTGTTCTTTCTCCAACCTTTTTACCTCTTCCCTCCCGTCATTTTCTAACCACAATTGTTCTCTGTGGAAATATGAGGCATTTACATTTGGCTCTAACCTCCTTCTATTTGTGCTCCCATTTGTCCTTGGTATTTCATTTTAGATACAATGCTTTTCCTCTGTGATTCCTGTAACTTCTAAATTACAGTTAAGCAATGGAAGCACATTATGGAATAGTGTAGCCAACACTTACAACCAGTGATGGGATTCAAATAATTTAACAACTGGTTCTCTGCCCTAATGACTGGCTGGGTGGGCATGGCCATGGTGGGCATGGCCAGGGGGTGTGACAGGCAGCACTCAGCCTCCTGCACCCCCCTGGGAGCAAAAATGGGCCATGGGAGGGATGCGTTGCCCCCCCGCACCACATTTTAGGCCTAGTAGGCCTCCCTATAGCCTCCTGGGAGCGAAAACAGGCCGTGGGGAGGCGCTGCACCCCCCGTGCCCCGTTTTGGGCCTAGTAGGCCTCCCTGCACTTACCTGGGAGCCAAAATGGGGCATGTGGGGACTCCTGGAAGGGGCGGGGCAGAGCGGGGCCAGCCAGCAATTTAATTACCGGTTCGCCCGAACCAGCCCAAACCGGCTAAATCCCACCACTGCTATAACCAAGCTTTGAATATATCACATACAGTTAACATAGATCTAGCTTGCAGAAATCCAGATGACCACTAGATGAAGCAAAAAGTTATCTGTATCTCTTCCCTGCCATGTAATGATCATACAGATTTTTGCAATCCAGAACTAGTAATTGTATCCAGGGATGTTCATAGTCCACAGAGCTCTACCTTGTGCCCCCAGAATTTTCTCCAAAAGCACTAACAAATTTCGACAATTCCACTTCAGAAAATTGGCAGTTCCTCATTTTAAAATTGAACATATGTAAATATTATTGAGTGAGCTCTAAAATAGGTTGAATATATATATATATATATATATATATATATATATATATATATATATATATATATATATATATATATATATATATATATATATATATATATATATATATATATATATATATATATATATAAATGAACCACCAATTATGTATAATATCCCTACGGTGCATAATTAACTCGCACAATGCAGCTTTCTCTGCTAAAAACAAACCAAACAAAAACAAGTAGCCTCTTCTCACCCAAATTGTCCATGCTGGTGTATAAGATGCTTTACATAATGTCACCCTTCACTTTACTCTCAAAAACTCTGTGGCATGAGTTGAGAAAGTAACTAGCTTAAGCAAGTTAAGAATGTGGTGGTTCAGGCGGTGTTGGGCATGTCATTGTATGCCCATGGGATACCATAGCTGTCTGAGCTGCACTGATTGCCAGTCATTCTAGGTGATGGTTATCATGTATAAAGGCCTTAATGGCTTAGAGTTACTTGGGGGACTGTTTGTCTCCCATAACATCTGCCTGTCTGATAAGACCTGGCATAGTGCATGTGCTTCAAATCCTCTCAATTAAACAGTGTCACCTAGTGGGACACTAGAGATCTGTATGACTCCCACACTGATGACAAAATAACAGAGATGGAAGGAACCTTGGCAGCCTTCTAGTCCAAACCCCTGCTCAAGCAAGAGATGCCATACCATTCCAGGCAAATGGCTGTCCAATCTGACATTCCATAAAGGGTTGAAAACCTGGTTATTTCCCTAGGCCTTGGAGTAGGATGGTGTTGAAGAAGTGGTTTTGTTTGGCATAGTTTTGGATGCACATCTCTTTGTTCTTTCATGTTGTTGTTCTATATTTCTTTTACAGTGTAAATGACCATCAGTGGGTAATAGGTGTCTTCAAATCTATGGTTAGAATGCACTATTGCAGGCAAACTCTGCCCAAAGCATGGAGTTCGATCCTGATGTAGCTCAAGGTTGACTCAGCCTTCCACCCTACTGAGGTCAGTAGGGTAGAACAACTCCTCTACTCACAACAGAATACCTTACGCAACCAGACTTGAAATCCTGGGCTTAGAAAGCTTAGAACTATGTCGCCTTCGGCACGACCTAAGAGTAGCTCATAAAATTATCTGCTACAATGTCCTTCCTGTCAATGACTACTTCAGCTTCAACCACAACAATACACGAGCACACAACAGATACAAACTCAATGTAAACCGCTCCAAACTTGACTGTAGAAAATATGACTTTAGCAACAGAGTGGTTAATGCCTGGAACTCACTACCTGACTCTGTGGTTTCGTCACCAAACCCCCAAAACTTTACCCTTAGGCTGTCCACTGTTGACCTCACCTGATTCCTAAGAGGTCAGTAAGGGGAATGCATAAGCGCACCAGCGTGCCTACCATCCCTGTCCTAATGCTCCCTCTTATCAGGACCCATCTTATATATATAAACACTGTTATATCTATGTATATTACCAATACGTACTTGACAAAAATAAATAAATAAAATAAATAAATAAATAAAATGAGGACTCAGATTGCTGGGGGCAATGTGCTGACTCTGTAAACCGCTTAGAGAGTGCTGTAAAGCACTATGGAGTGGTATATAAGTGCTATTGTTATTGCTATGTGAATAATTAAGCAAAGTGAATTATCTATAGTAAAATGGGGGCTTGAGTTTCTGTCTCTCCAATCTCAATCTAACACTTTAACCACTGCCACACCAATTCTCATTCATGTATTCTGTTAACCTAGCAGAAAACAGAAGGATCCTACAACTGTATATAATAGCAAAAACATTATCTCATGCAGTGGGAACAATAAAACAATTACAACAAACATCAAAATGTAAACAGCGAAGTTCATCAGTTCAAACCCATTAAAAGTTTAAAGAAGCAGCAAGTTTTTGGCAACTTCTTAAGAAATAATCACCAATGAACTTCTCTTGGGAGATGCAAACTAATTATGCAGAAGGATGTTTCTTTCCAAGAAGTTAATTTGATATCACAGACAAAAATGCCACCATTCTAAAGAACGTGAAGGGTGCCCAAAATTAAATTATGAAAATTTAATTGCCACAAATAAACATCTTAAAAGAGATTGGCAGGAGGAGGTTATCTCTGAAACAAACATTTTGAAGCTTTTTCCTGTTTTAATTGGAAACAGAACAATACCCACTTCTAAATCCCATTGAATGTTATGGGACACACTTCTAAGTAGTCAAGATTGGGCTGTCAGCTTGATCTTTGAAAAACAGTTCAATATAATTATGAAGACAACAATGAAATCAGCATTTTAGTAATTAAGGAAAATAATTGGACTTTGCTTTTTCTCTCCATACTGGAACTGGTGGAACCTAGAGGGAGATGGCTAACGCAGCCTAACTTTCTCCAGGGTGCTCATTCAGAATGAAGCTTATTTCACAGCTCTTGGTGATTGATATTATGAACTGAGATAAACAACTGTAAATATTTCTAAGAAATGTGGTTCAGGTGGAATGACTGAGTTTCTGGCTTTGGTGATATACAAATTGCTCCTTAAAATTATTTTTTATATTCCAAATATTCATTGAGTTGTGCTTAGTGGTTTACAATTAATTGCTGCCTACTATTTTCTTTAAAATTTAGATATGCAGGATGAGATTGAGCAAGATTACCGTATTTTTTGGAGTATAAGACACACTTCCCCATCCCTAAAAGTGGGTGAACATTTCGGTGCATCTTATGCAGCGAATGTTGCGGCGGGGGAAGGGGGTTGGTGCGGCGCTGATCAGCTGTTCTAGAATGGGCCGAGGTGGTGGTGGTAAACAGGCCACGGCGGCAGCAAATGGGCTAAGGCAAATGGCTGTGCAGAACAGGCCGTGGTGGCAGCGAACAGACTTCAGCAAATGGGCTGCGGAAAACAGGTAGTGGCGGCAGCAAATGGGCCATGCCAAATGGGACATGGCAAATGGGCAGCAGTGAATGGGCTGCGACAAATGGGCAGTGGCAAACGGCTCATGGTGAACAGACCATGGCAGCAGCAAACGGACTGCGGCAAATGGGGTGTGGCAAATGGGTAGTAGTGACAGCAAATGGGCTGCACCAAACAGGCCATGGCAAATGGGCAGTGGTGAATGGGTCGCAGCAAATGGGTGGCAGTGAACAGGCCATGGCAAATGGGTGGCGGCGAACGGGCTGTGCTGGTGGCAAATGGGTGGCAGCGAATGGGCCATGCCGAATGGGCGGTGGCAAATGGGCTGTGGAGGCGGCAGCGAATGGGCTGTGGTGGTGGTGGTGAATGGGCCATGGTGGCTACGGCAAATGGGTGGCGGCAAATGGGCTGCGGCAAACAGGCTGCGGCAAACAGGCCAGATGAATACCAGATGGATGCTCGGAGGTAGAGGCAGATTTTTTTCTTGTTTTCCTCCCCAAAAAAGATAGGTGTGTCTTATAGTCCAGAGTGTTTAATTATTTAATTTAATTTAATTTAATTTAATTTAATTTAATTTAATTTAATTTAATTTAATTTAATTTAATTAATTTAATTTAATTTAATTTAATTTAATTTAATTTAATTTAATTTAATTTAATTTAATTTAATTTAATTTAATTTAATTTAATTTAATTTAATTTAATTTAATTTAATTTAATTTAATTTAATTTATGCTCTTCTAAGCCGCCCAATCCCGTAGGACTCAGGGTGGCGTACAGCATAGATAAGAACATAACATAAAAACATCATAATTTAAAAAACAATAATATACTCCTAAATAATAATATAATATAATTAATAAACAATAATTATACTCCTAAAAATATGGTAACTGCTCTCAGCTGCCTTACTATGTTGTTCTCTTGAAATAAGTTTCATTGAAGTCAACTAGAGTTACTTCTAATTAAACACATGAGATGTGTTTACTGAAGAGGCTCGCCAATATTAACAAAAAACCGGGAATGTGCTTAAGCAAGACTATCAGATCCAGATGATCCATACATGACAATCTCCGATCTACTGGATTTTTGCAGACCAGATCAAGTAGTCCTAAATTTACCTTCTTCATTTGAAGATATTCAAATATATTTTATTTGAGTGTATTCTTGGCTTAAACAGGAATGTATATTTTTCCAACCACATCACTAGTTCAAAATTTACCTTTGAACTTAAATATCTTAATTTCTTTTTGGAAGAGAGTGGAGATATAGCTCAGCCTAGAATACAGGGTTTCACAAAATGATGCAGATGTAGGGGATCCCATGAATCTCCTTATTGGTTTATGAATTTAGGAGAAAATATCTCTCTGGAATACAATTTTAGCAAGCGAGTAAAAGCAGACATTCAATAGAGTGCTCCAATTCATTATTGATTCAGTAGGAATTAATATTTGTAAATGTCCTTCTGCTCAAAGAATGGGCAGCTGTGGAAGATAACTAAAACCCAGCTGAAAACAACAAAGCAGGAAAACTTTCCAAATCCAACACTGCATCATATTTGAAAGCATTTAGTGCCAAACTTATATAGCCAGATTTAATTCATATCCAATGATCCATTCTCCCCAATATCACACATTCACAGCTTTCTTTGGGGAAAAATGACCCAATGAAATAGCTTTGATAAGGGAGGAAATTTTATTTTTTCTCAACTGCAATTCTGTTTCTTGTTGGATTGTTAAGAAGCTAAAATGCTGTTTGAGCTCTTCAAAGGGCCACCAATGGCATTAACGAAAAAATATCCCATAACAGCTGCAGCAAATCCTGTTGGATCATCAGTGAAAAACCAACAACACCAACAGTAACTCCTGTTCTAAAGCTTTGATTTTTCTGACAACTTCTCTGACATTAATAAAGATTTTGTACCTATATGTATTTGTTGTTTTTTCATCACTGCAGAGTGAAAAGCATAGCCAAGGAGCAACTCATCAATTGTGCTGGAACTATCAATTGTAGAATCACTTTTCCCCTATCCCTGTAGCTATAATGCTTTAAGAACTGCATATATTGGATGACTTAAAGCAGTGACATCTTTATTTTAAACTCACATATAAGCATGAAAATAGGATGGTTTAATGGATACCAAAAAGTTTCCGGGGCATATGTTATCTAATTTAATTAATTTAATTTAATTAATTTAGTTAATTTAATTTAAACGACTACTTCAGCTTCAACCACAACTATACACGAGCACACAACAGTTACAAACTCAAAGTGAACTGCTCCAAACTTGACTGTAGAAAATACGACTTTAGCAACAGAGTGGTAAATGCCTGGAACTCACTACCTGACATTGTGGTTTCGTCACCAAACCCCCAAAACTTTACCCTTACACTGTCCATTGTTGACCTCACCCAATTCCTAAGAGGTCAGTAAGGGGCGTGCATAAGTGCACCAGCGTGCCTACCGTCCCTCTCCTAATGTTCCCTCTTATCAGTACCCATCTTATGTATATAAACAATGTTATATCTATGTATATTACCAACACGTACTTGACAAAAATAAATAAATAAAATAAAATAAATAAAAATAAAATAAAAGGTCTGGGAGACAGAAAGGATATTGGAAGGAAGGAACGACAACAAAAACAACAAATCTTGCAATTCACCTCAGTTTCTGATTCTGACTTGATGGCTGATATGTTCTCCAGGTAGAACATTCCACAGAACAAGCCCTGTTGTAAAAAGGGTCAAACTCCTTATTTCTGGAGGTCAGATTTTTAGAAAATCTGGGGCAAGACCGAAAGACTGAAACCTTTCCTTCTGGAGGTCCATATGTGCGCAGCGGAGATAACAGAAAATTTGTATTACCCTCTTTCAAGCGAAGATCACAAGGGTTTGGTAGAAGAAGAAGCAGCTCAGGCCTTCTTTCTCAGAGATATTTTATGAGTCCTGTAGCTCCAACCAGGTCTTTTTCAACCTGGACATTAAATCAACATCAGAAACAATAATGAGTAAATATGATTCTGAACTTTTATTGCATCCCTCTGGTCTGTTTGTACCAAAAACATGAGACACGGCACTCACAATTCCCAAATTGTAATCGATGCTTAGCAGTGAAAGTGCAGGATGACCTCAGTGAAATCACTCAAGCCTGCAGTTCCTTGTATTCAAAATTCAAATAATAATGAGAAATGCCTTCTGGTAGTTATGGAGATGAATGGGATAGTCTCTGCAAGCAACTTACATAGTGAAATTGGAACAGAAATTATTAATATTAATTAATGAAAGGTGCATTATATACTCCAAATGATGAACAAAGAGCAACTACCGATCTCTTGAGTTATCAAATGGTAAAAACTAGTTGCCTTTCTCATAAAAAAAGAATGAGCTAATAATCCTCCGAGAAATACTATTTATTGGGCCATATTCATCTTCATAATAACACTCACATTATTAAATCCAGTTGCATTACATGAAATTATGCCCTGTGAACCTTGGATTTAATAAAAAAGCATTTCATGATATTAAAACACTTCGTTATAAACACAGCTTGCATGCTCTTCAGCTGCTGCTATCAACAGTGCAACCAAATGGTATATATAGAAAATTATCCAAGCTTCTACATAAAAAAAATAGATTTTATAATGGGACAAAAGGATTTTTCTCCTGAACAGTATTTCAGAAAACAGTAATAAACATGCTAAAGAAATGTTGCTCATAATGAGACATCATCCTGAGAACTTACTTTTTACATGTTAAATATATTTACAGAGCAAGATCACAAATCAAATTTTAAAATCACAATACTTCATATGCATCAATAAGGAATGCATTTGCAATGATAGCATTAATATTAATATCACATTTGATTTTTCAAAGCCAGTAAATCTATGCCAAAGCCAAGCATCATGATTCGTTCCTTGTTTATTGTACGCTGTTATCCAGAAATAATTCACTAGAAGTTCAGTGGGAAATGATGCATGTGTAGATGACAGTACAAAGCTGATACATTTTACTGAGATATTCCTTCCTTACAGAAGCCATTGCAACTAAAAGCCCAGATGATCAAAGATGAAGAAGAAGCTATTGGAAAAGTCCTGTGAATTTTTCTCGCTGTTGTGACCAGCTAAGTCCTCCACTAGGAACCATTATTCTATAAATGAGAGACCAACCTTCTCTTCATGGAGAAGGAGGGGGAAAATGATTTGTCCCTGTTAACTTTTCCCTCCCTATCATTCTATCTTCGTTTATTATTATTATTATTATTCAGGGACATTATAATTATGGGGTCCTTGGTGCTCTCTGAGCTTGGTTGTTTTCTTGCAGACATTTCATTACCCAACTAGGTAACTTCATCATTGATAGAAGGGAGTGGAGTTTGCTCTCTTTTTATATATCAGTGGCTTGCCCTGTCAGTGTTGATGGGAGTGTTCTTGGTGGTGCAGGTACCACTGCTATAATTGAGTAAGTACATTTATTGAATAGCCCGAAGGCCTTTTCAAAAAAAGAAAAACAGAACAAACAGAAACAACTGTACAAAAATATATATGATACATGACATCAAAATTCAATGATATCAAAATTCAATAACTAAATTTCTAAAACTAGATAACCCAAATAAAATATCTCGTCTCTTACTCAGCTCATCTTTCTTACAATCAATGAAATTCTTTACTATAATTGAGTACATCTACCTTGTTGCTAGTCATCATCTTTCCTTCCACCTTTTTCAAGCATTATAGACTTCTCAAGAGAAATAGAGCTTAACACAATGTGTCCAAGATGTGATCGTTTAAGCCTGATCACATGTGCCTTAAATGTGAACTCTTCATTTATTTGTTCTATGATCCTTTTGTTTATTTTCTTGGCTATCCACAGTATGTGCAAGAATTTTCTCTGACACCAAAATTCAAAAACATCAGTATTCAGAATAACAGAATAATGGAAGAGACCTTGTAGATCATCTAGTCCAACCCCCACCCAAGCAGGAGACCCTACACCATTTCTGACAGATGGCAGTCCAGTCGCTTCTTGAAAGTTTCCAGTGATGAAGTTCCCACAACTTCCGAAGGCAAGCTGTTCCATTGGTTGATTGTTCTCTCTGTCAGAAAATCTCTCCTTATTTCTAGGTTGAATCTGTCCTTGATCAGTTTCCATCCATTATTCCTTGTCTGGCCTTCTTGTCTGGATTCTTTCTATCCTACCTCAGTCCAACCTTCACTTCCATCAAGTATCACAGGAAAAACCATTGGCTGCACAACTCTGAACATTGTAAATATAGACACACTTCAGCATCTGAGTATATTTTCCAAAGCTTTCGTTGCCACCCTTCTTCCAATCTGTGATGTTTTTCTTTGACTGCTGGTTCCTTTACTGTTGATATCAGTCAAGAAGACAGAAGCTGTACATTACTAACATCTTCATTGTCAATTGTAAAGCAGGTTGTTCAACTTATTGTCATTATGTTCAATTTTTTAATATTTAATTCTAGTCATATTTTTTTCCACTGTGCTCCTTGGCTTTTGTTACTACTGCTTGTAGATCATTTGCATTTTCAGCTATCAGAGCAGAATCATCAACATAGGACCCTTTATTACTGTTTCCTCCTCCCATTTTAAAACCACAGTCACTTTCTTCCAATCAGGTCTCCTTCAATATATGTATGTAAACTGAATACATAAGGAGACTATGCAGCATTATCTCACTCCTTTGTTGACACAAAGTCATATCCCACCTAGATTGTGGCCTTTTATCGTATGTGTAATTTTCTCATGAGGACAATGAAATGTTCTGGAATTCTCATTTTGTTAAGGACATTCCACAGCTTGAAAGGGTTTGCACAACTGAAGACCTTTCTACAATCAATAAAGTATATATTGGCTGGAAATATATATATGCTGGAAATGCAAAAAAAAACACAGGGTACCTTCTTTCACATGTGGTGGTTGTGCTCAGAAACAAAAATAATTTGGAACATAATTCATAAATGGTTATCAGAAATATTCAATGAGATATTAGAATTCACCCCAGAATTATTTCTCCTTGGCATATTTAAAAAAGATTGCCACAAAGATATCAAGTACTTAGTCCTCCATATCACAACTGCAGCTAGGATAACCTTCGCACAATTTTGGAAGACTACAGAAATACCTCCGGAAAATGTAATAGTTAAAAAAATTTATGAGTGTGCAGAAATGGAAAGACTAACAATGCACTTAAGGGGCCAAAGTGATTCGGATTACTACAATATCTGGGGAAAATGGTACAAATGCATTAAATTAAGAAGGGAAGAGAAGAAACAGTGAAATTATAGACTGTAAAATGTAAATATGTAAATTAAATTATATGTGTAATTAAGATAAGTGATATAGAATCTAACTGTAATAAGGAATATGTGAAAATGAAAACATTGTGTATGATTGTAGAAATGCTTAAGGAAATATGGAAATCGTTATTTTAAAGAAAAATGTTGAAAATCAATAAAATTTATTAAAAAAAATAAAGTATATATTGGCTCTTTTCTGGTGTTCTTTGGCTTTCTAAATTATCCCGTATGCATCAGCAATAACATACATTTTTCCCTTGGTGTTTTCTTAAAACCAATTTGAACACCCAACATCTCCCTTTCCATGAAGGGATCTGATTTATGTGGGATGAACTTAAGAACATAAATTTAAGAATATTGTACAATAGTTTGCACAGTTTGATAAGTCTTCTTTCTTATTATGCATACATAGACAGATCTCTTCCAGTTATCCGAGTGTTGATCCAACTTCATTTTTTAATACTAGAGGTTATGGTAATTAGATCATATTTTCTATACTATTTTGGATGTTAACATCTCTACTGTACAGAATTTTAACATGCGCCCTCCTTTTGTTTGATCTACAAATTCATTATTTTCTGTCCACAATCCTGTTTTTATTCCAAAATTCCAGACGAAAATGCACTCAGGGGATGTGCATTTCTTTAATTAGTTTTCGGTGTGCTGTATTACAATAAATAATTCATAGTTTTATGCAATCTTACAAAGAAAAATCCTGTAATCAAAATAGGGATATACTATACTATAATTCCATCTATTCAGAGTTGGCACAGCCATGTAGTTAGCAGAGAGAAACAGTCTGCTTCAGTGGCAACATGGGAGCCCTAAAATAATCACTGCAACTCAGAACTGGTGTTTCAACAATGCTGCAAGATTCCTTTAAAGTCATTAGCTCATTTCAAACCAGATTATCTGATTTATTGGGTACTAATTAATTAGGCTGTGCAACACACCCAATTCAAAGAGAAAATGGTCCCACTCAGAACACCAGTTAGGAACTCATTAAAGCACTCACATTTTTCCCAGGTTTTCACAGCTGCCAAAAGATCCAGGGGAAAGACTGGTTTGGTTTAAGGAGTTGCCAATGACTACTACATGATACCTCTGTGCTCCTTAAGCACTTCTTTTCCTTTGAAAGAAAGCAATGCTCAGCTTGACATTCTGTAACTAGCTCATGTGGGTGAGTGGTTAAGCAGTAGGACTGAGTGAGAAGATCCAGGTTCTAGTATACCTTCAGCCACACAAATTCATTTGGCGATTTTGAGCTAATCATTCTTGCTCAGCCCAATCTATCTTAAAGGGTTTGGGTGGGGGGGGGGAATGGAAGAGGGAATGAGAAGCGCTCCACTTATGCTGTAGCTCCTGGAGGAAATATTGGATATAAAGAAGTAACAGAATTAAAATGATATTTGATTATGAAGATGATAAATATAGTAATAGGATAGTGACTATCGGTGCCAATGCTAGATTTTTCATCAGTCAGGAATAAAAAGCTCTCACTGGAACCTCGTAAAATTAATTTATAATTTTTCTGTTTTGATTTTCATTGCTCATTTCATTGACTAGGGGTGCTGTTCTTATTAGCCAGTTCTTTGGGACAGTTATGGTAGCCACCAAGATAGCCAACCAGAGGTGGGTTCCTCCCGGTTCGGACCGGTTTTCCCGAACCGGTAGTGACCCGCTGGTGATGTCATGATGATGTCACAGAACCGATTTGGTCAGTGCCGATCTGTGGACACCGCCATTTAATTTTTTTTTACTTTTTTACATTTTTTTTAAAAAATTAATTTTTAAATTCTTTTTAAAATTTTTTAATTTTTATTTTTTCTTCTGAGCATGCGCAGAAGCCAAGTTTCCGGCACTGTGCACATGGTCACCATCTTGTTTTTGGCTTAAAAAATATTATTATTTATTTTTTGGCACTACGTAGCACGGGAGGAAGCGAACCGGCAGCGAGGTAAGTTAGAACCCACCCCTGTAGCCAACCATATGCAAAAAAACTATGGAAACTGCAAAATCTGGCAATGGACTCCAACCTGAGTGAATATTGACAGTGGTCAGCACTCAGCACTGACCTGGAGGTCAGCACTAACTTCTCTACACACTGACTAAACAGATACATTGCTATTGAATAGTTGCTATTTTCTAAGTATTAAGAGAATCATCTGTGCAATGTTGTTGAATAATAATAGAACCGATGAAGTCAATTAAAGGTTAGGTTGGATCATAAAAAGAAGTAGCACAGCAAGTATGATGCATGGAAAGAAAATACAGGAGGTAAAGCACCTCAGGCTCAAATACAAAGTAATCAAAGAAAGATTGACCAATGGATGAAGTAGAACTGGAAGAGGCTTCAGAAGGAAGAAAGTGACCAGTATTCTATCCTAGGAAATTTAAAATGTCATCTTTTCAAAAGTAGAAAAGACTATCTGTGTAAGCGCCCTTTTTCTGAGATAGTAATTAAATCTAACACGTGACTGAAAAAAACAAAAGACAATCACATAGTTGCGTAGGCAACACATGATGGCAATGTGCAGAAGAAGAATATAAATTGTTATTGCTACAAAAAAAGTCCCCAGTCCATTTTTCCCCCAATTGAAATGTTCCCAATCCTCTCATTTTCTTCCCTCTTGGCATAAGTCCTGGTGCCGGGATAATTTTCTATCCCTAATTTTGCAGCTAATTATCCTATTACAATGTGCTATACAATAATATTATTCATGCTAATATTAGCAGTGTTATCACTTTTATAAATGCTATGTCTACCAAATAAATTAAGCTCCCAGGCTATTAACATTTTGATTACTCTTTAGCAGAACTGAAGTTCTCCTTAATATTCATCTTGGGCTGGCTTTCACACTGGTAGCTAGATTAATTGCAAGGCTAACTGGAACGTGTAGTCCATGTTCCACGTGTGTTTCTTTGGACATGCGAGCATGTCCTAAGGCAATGTTAGAAGTCAGTGACAGGGAAATAAGTTTTTGCTTCCACGCATGCGCAGAAGCAAAATTGCGTGAGGGGGCGCGTGTGCGTAGCGAGCGCATGCACACATGCACAGCGCACCAGTAGCAAGGTAAGAGAGCAACCCGCCCCTGATGATGTTGAATCATTTTCCTAAAATATAGAATCTGTCATTTTATGAAGAGATTGGCTTTACTGAGCTTGGGTTACAGCAAAGAGGATAATTTTACATATAGTAATTGAAAAGAAAGCCATTCCTATTTTAAGGAATAGATCCAGGATACGATTATGTTATCTATATTTGAAAGTCTCAGCACTAAAATGGAGTTGGCACATTATGATCTAGATTTAATAAGTTTAATGACAATTGCTTTCTTATTTATTTTTATACTCATCATATAGATTTGAGTAGCATTCACATGTGGGTGTGTATGTAAGTAAATCGTATAAATTTTAGGAAATTTTCTCACTCTATTATCAGTATATATTTTATACTTTTTCCTTTGCATTTCACTATCAAAATGGTAATTAAAAAATTGTGTGGCTTACCTCAGTAGACAGAATAGAAGTACTTTGAAAATCAGTTTGGATTATCCCACGCTATACATTTGGACTTGCAGGAGTCAGTTGTGACTGGGCAATAATCTTTTGACCATACTATTAACCATCTCAGTTACAAGATTCAAAATCTTAATCTGGATGTAGTTTATTCTATGAGAATTCGGGCTATAGATTCTGCTTAAACTTTTACTTACCGTATTTTTTGGAGTATAAGACGCACCGGAGTATAAGATGCACCTTAGTTTTTGGGGAGGAAAATAGGGGAAAATAATCTGCCTACCAAGTATTCATCTGGCTAGCATCCTTAGTCTGGTCAGCTTCAGCACATTATTTTATCCCCCGGTTTGGACTTAAAAAAACCTTCTTTGGCGAGAGTAACAATGAAAGAGCATGCAAGCCGGTAAGCGCTGGGAAGATAGTTAGCACCTGGTTAGGGCTAGAAAAAAACTTCTTCGGAGCAAGTAGAGCAATGAAAAAAAATTCTGCAAAGACTTAGGGCTGGAAAAACATTCTTTGGAGAGAGTAACAATGAAAAAGCCTGCAAGGTAAGAGCTGGGAAGATAGATAGCACCTAGTTAGGGCTGGAAAAAAAAGCTACATTCGAAATATAAGATGCACCCAAATTTTCAGCCACTTTTAGGGAGGAAAAAGGTGTGTCTTATACTCCGAAAAATACGGTACTTCCAGTGATATTTTTTCAGGAAGAGATCAATATTAGTTCAGTATATACACGGTTACCCAGCATATAAATAAACAGTTTAGCACAATCTCCACGAATGAGTAATCTGGAAACACTTTTCCTACATATTCAATCTGTTCTCTCCCTTTCTCTTCTCACCTACAGATTTAGGTGTATAAGTGTATGCCTGGATCCCTACTGTACTTCTTTCTGCAAAAAGGAATCAACAACACATGACCTGATAAATACTGTATGCATGGGGAGAGGAATAAAAATGCATTATTGTAGCTTACAATGTATATGCACACACACAAACAAATAAAAATACATATAAACACACATAAGTATTCACACACACACACAAGCACACACACACACAAGCACACAAACACCAGATGTCTGCTTATATGGACTACAGATGCAATCATACTTAAAAGAACATTAACTCTATTTCTGCAGAAAGAACACATGCAGTATTTTTAAAGTCACAACTTTCAATCAATCCCATCTAGAGGTACTGTAAGAATCACCTTATGGTGAATCAGACCCTGGGTTATATGTAGTTTGG
Source organism: Diadophis punctatus similis (assembly GCA_023053685.1). Lineage (NCBI taxonomy): Eukaryota > Metazoa > Chordata > Lepidosauria > Squamata > Dipsadidae > Diadophis > Diadophis punctatus. The sequence goes on from JALIGW010000001.1 coordinate 152,908,409, forward strand.
AATTTCTATTGAACCAATGGGTCTTTGAGGTGTTAGATGGAGATTCTACATGAAGATGGAAAGCCATGCAAAGAAAACGTACACCTTTCCCCACCGTTGAGCTGAACCCATGAGTCGGTTAAAAAAAAAGGAATACTAGCATGAAAATTGCTGATCCCTACCCTACCTCTCTCTCAAGTTACTGCAGTCACCTGATATCCCTCCAAGTTATTTATTTCATACCTGCCTTTGTTTTATATATATATATAACAAACACACACACACACACACACACACACACACACACACACACACACACACACATTTGTTTGTTTGTTTGTTTGTTTGTTTGTTTGTTTGTTTGTTTGTTTGTTTGTTTATTTATTTATTTATTTATTTATTTATTTATTTATTTATTTATTTATTTATTTATTTATTTATTTATTTATTTATTTATTTATTTATTTATTTATTTATTTATTTATAAGCAACTCAAGACAGTGAACATATCCAACACACCTTCCTCTTCCTATTTTCCCCACAACAACAACCCTGTGAGGTGGGTTGAGCTGAGTGAGAGTGACTGGCTCAAAGTCACCCATCTGGCTTTCATGGCTAAGGCCGGAATTGAACTCATGGTCTCTCTGTTTTCTAGCTTGGTGCCTTAACCACTAGATCAAACTGCTTCATGAAGGAGATTTTATACACTTTGGAGTTGTAGTCGTATGTATGTATGTATGTATGTGTGTGTGTGTGTGTGTGTGTGTGTGTGTATGGATGGATGGATGGATGGATGGATGGATGGATGGATGGATGGATGGATGAGAGAGAGAGAGAGAGAGAGAGAGAGAGAGAGAGAGAGAGAGAGAGAGAGAGAGAGAGAGATGGGGAGATGGGGAGATAAGCAGGTAGGTAGGTATGTAGGTAGATAGGTAGACAGACAGATGATAATTTGGTAGAGTAGTGTAGAGTTGAGTAGAGTAGTGGAAAGGAGGCTGAACTTTCTCACTTGCATTTCAAATAGGGGATTTGAATAATGGAAATTTAAGCTTTTCTGGTCAGGCTATTCAGATTGTCTTCATACTCCTCAATGTGTAAGGAGTGGTACATAAAGAAAGCAGGTGAGCGTCTCATGCAGGCTACAGTGGAAAGGCTGTGTAATTAAAGGATTGAGAAGACCGAATGTAATTTTCCTCACATTGATTTGTTGATCCAGGAAACGAGAATTAATTTTCTCATTTCATCTGGTGAGTACAGAGCTCGTGAAAGGTGTTTGACTGACAGCACTGGGGATTGGAGTCTTATTTATATACATTAAACAGATATATTGTGAACCTGAAAAAGTGCAGCCTCCCTGTCTCTCATTTTCCTCAATACTAGCAAATAAAAATGGACATACCTGTCCTATATTAAAGAAGAAGAATCTGCCTATAGTAATAGAATAACATAGTATACAGTACATGTGGTTTCGATATTCAAGGATTTAGGTTATATTCCAGATAATTTGAATGAAAACAAGAAAATTTGGAAAGCTGCTTCAAAATCCATTTCAGCTTGTAGCCTAATTTATAAAGCTCTCCTGAGAAGACAGGCCCGACTTGAGATGTCAAATGACAGCAAACCTAATATTCATTTCCCAAATGAGAATGAGTTAAAGTTTAGAATGGAAAATAAATACAGGTGGTCATAACTTTTATTCTGAACATTTCCATTGTTAAATATTGTTACCACGCTCTCGCCCAAACAATATAATTATTCTTGCTCACTTGGGTTAAACTGGAGCTAACCTGAAATATGGAGTGGTAGTATGAATGATGAATTTGGATTTAAGGCTTTCAGAAAGCATATGGAGGATTGTAGCATCTTTCTCATGTTCCTTGTTCTTTAGGTCTGCTTGCAAGTGCCTCCATGTAGAAGATCCATGTTGGGGTGAGATTAATATCTCATAGAGGCGATTTAGATCTTTTCTTGGAATTCAGACAGAAATAAAGCCGAGATTAAAAGTCTAATAGAAAATATTTATTTCAGTACAAAAACAATAAATCCTGAATAAACTACATTTTGCCGAGCAACACGACCGTTCAGGTCAACAGCTAAGGCAGAAGAGAATTAATGGTGGTTTAGGAATGCACACATGCGCAAAGAACATCATATCACGTGTTCTGCCTGTATTGGAATGTACCATAATATTAGATAGGGGTGTATCACCCTGCATAGACATACAACTGACAATATTCACTACGTGACAATCCAGTATGCAATTTCTTTCCAATATACTGAATCACCAACACCTTTTCATTACAGTTTCCCAGTAAAGAAACTTCAAGGCTGATTGCAGTTATAACAGTCACCTGAATTTTCTTGGGCAGAAATGTATTTCTTTTTCTCAGCAGAATTTTGCTGAACCAATAGATTATATTGGGCCTTACTGCTTCCTGTTAAATGCAAATTTAACATCATTTCACAGGCACCCACTGCAGTTTGAGCAAGATGGCTATTCCCTCATCTCTCAGAAGTCTAAACCTGTCAGATAGTGCTGGTCTCCTCATGAGGAGCAGCTATCTGTAGAACTTGTGGTTGCTCTCGTGTTCTCTCCTTATCCAGAGAACTTTCAAAGAGCCAGCCCAATAAGGAACAAAAATATCCAAGCACCTTTCCACCAGAATAAGCAGCCAGATCAATATAGATTAACTCCAAGGTTAACATCAGACCAACAATCAAGTAAACAATACCCCAATCAAGAAACTGCCAAAGAAGCCAACAGCAAACAGCCCAACCAAAGGATCTCTGACCACCCCCACCAACACTGACAGGCAAGCCACCAGAATATAAACTGACAGAAAACTACACTCCCTTACTAGCACTGATGATGTTACCTAGTTTGGGTAATGAAACCTCTGCAAGAAAACAAGTAAGATCAGAGAGTACCAAGGACCACTTATGTCAATCCTGAGCTACAAATATTCTCCTTTATTAGTTGTGAGCTCTGTTTTTCATGGTATCTTCAGCCCACAATTTCTTCCCCAAAAGCTTGGGATTTCTTGAGGGTGACATTTTTTTCAAGGATTGTGAGTACAGCAAACACCAGGTCTGACTGATAAAGAATTATCACATATATCTTTCAGAATGTCACCATTAACTAAAATTAGTAAGTATTCTTTGCCAAGGATGCAAAGTTTGTTTCAACTGAAAGGACAACTTACAGGTTATTGCCGGCTAACACTGTTCCTTTAGTAGAGGTGAAATGCTACCGGTTCGGGGGTACTGATAGCGGCGGCCACCGGTGGTTCAGAGAACTGGTAGCGGCAGCTGCATGAGGCTCCGCCCACCCACCCAGATGTCACCATTTTCTTGTTTTTAACCCTCTGCAGATGCGCAAAGCCTTCTGCACATGAGCAGAGGGTGAAAGGGACGTTGTTACTTACCTGATACGTCCTTTCTCATAGGGTGAAGCCATCCTCCAAGAATGGGTTAAATCTGCCCCCTAGCCAATCAGGACCGAGTTATATCAAAGTATAAATACCACCCCCTTGCCTTGGCACCCCCTCTTTATTCGAGGGAAGAAGGTGAAACTCTAGTGCTTAACCATCAACCAACTTTTTATTAACAAAACAAGCTAGTACGAGCAGTCAGCTGATTTCAGAAATTGAACTATGTACAGGACGTGACCGTAATCAGTCATTAGGACAGAGAATATAGAACTATGTATATGCCCGTGACAGTCCAGTCCAGTTAGCCCAGGGAGGGACTTGGAGGATGGCTTCACCCTATGAGAAAGGACGTATCAGGTAAGTAACAACGTCCCTTCTCCATAGTATGTGAAGCCATCCTCCAAGAATGGGACATACCAAAGAACCCTTGTCCCTAGGGTGGGCACTCTAAGTGCGGCTGGAACTGTCACCATCTCCCAAACCATGGCTCAATACCCTCCGGCCAAAGTCAGCCTCCTTTGAGGCGTACATATCTAGTTTGTAGTGCCGGACAAATGGGGTTGGTGAAGTCCATGTGGCCGCCCGACAGACCTCAGTGATGGACACACGAGCGTTCCAGGCCGCCGTGGTGGCAGCGCTGCGCGTAGAGTGCGCTGTGAGGCCTGGGGGTTGGGGCAAATACATGTGTTCGTAGGCCAAGGAGATGGCCGCCCGGAGCCAGCGGCCCACCGTCGAAGAGGATGCCTTGGAACCCATGGAAGACGGGCGGAAAGATACGAAGAGGGCCTCAGTTCGTCTTCGTGCGCTGTATAGGAATGTGTAAATATGCCTCGGATAGGTCAATTGAGGCGAGAAAGTCGCCGTGCCGAATACCTGCCAGGATGGATTGCAGGGTGTGCATCTTGAATTTTTTATATCGAATTGAAGCAAAAACTCACAGATACAGAGATAGAAGTTGGTGAGAACTCCAAGGATGGTTAAGCTGTCCTTCTTTGGCTGAGGACCGAGAAAAAAGAGGGGGTGCCAAGGCAAGGGGGTGGTATTTATACTTTGATATAACTCGGTCCTGATTGGCTAGGGGGCAGATTTAACCCATTCTTGGAGGATGGCTTCACATACTATGGAGAAAAGCATGCATGATGGTGGTGCGCGCACACACGCAAAGAGCGCGCTTCTGAACTGGTAGGGAAGATAAGTAGATTTCACTTTAATGTTAATGATGCTTTAATGTTAATGATTATGATTGCCACCAAATAGAGCATGCATGCACATTTTCATGGTGTCATTGGTGTTTCTTCAGTGCAAAGTATTTTACATCTAGTATAGGGGCGGGTTCCTCTTACCTTCTCCTACTGGTGCACATTGCGACGTTGTGCACGCGTGTGCTTGCTACGCACATGCATGTGTGTGTCCTCTCGCACGATATCGGCTCTCTGCGCATGCGCAGAAGAACAATTTTACTTCCACGCATGCGCAGAGAGCCAAAAACCACGAAATGTTTTTTAAAAAAGATGGCGGCACGCATGGACCAGCAAAGAAAGCAACGGAGCCATCGCGCCAACATTGCACAATCGGCAGGCCCCTTCCGGAACGGCGCACTGGACCGCACCGGTAGGAACCCACCACTGATCTAGTTCCACTAGTAGTAGATTATTTCTGTTATGTTGTAGAATTTCCCAGCCTGGGTCTCTCCAAATGAATGGGCTTCACATCACAAAATTGAAGTCTATAGATCTAGAGAAAATACAAATTGGGGAAAACTGTTATCAATCCCAGTAGGAGACAATGTGAAACTTTTAGCAGGGAACAGAATTTTCACATAGCACATGAGAGGTTGCATTTCCGTAGAAACCCTTAGAAGAGGTGAAATACATACAGTTGTGTAGGCTGAGTTTAAATTAAACCCAATATACTGCCTCAATTGCATATGGTGAATCTGGATGGCTTTTTATTTTGGGAGTGTAGATGAATTGTCAGAAGGAGATCATAGTTACATGAGAGGTTTCATTTTTTTTTCTCCCTTGAACATTAAGAAATTGAGCCTGCTGCAATATTTTTTGTTTTTACTGTAAACAAAAGTCAGCTGATGTGAGGAGGTTCTCTCTATGATTCTTTTTTGGAATGACACTGATAAACTGTCAATTTCCAGGAGGGGTCTAGTATCTAGATTCTGTATATTCCATTCTTAGACTAGAAGGGAAAGCTGGTGGAAAGTTTAAAAAATTATTATCCCTTTATTTGTCAATTCCCAAAATACACACAATGATTTATTTTGACCATAGAAATGAAGGTCCTTCTTTACTTCCATCTTTATATCAAAGTTTACCTTACTACAAGGCTTTCACTTCAGACTTATCTATATATTCCCAGGGCCTTTCCACAAAAATAGACAATTCCTATCTGCAGAATTTATGATATGGGAGCTAATTTACCAGCCCAAAGTTTAACTGACAAAATCATATTTCATGTCCCCTTCAAAGTGAAATTGGTTTCCCCCTGCCTGGAGCAAAGAAGGCCCATGTAGTACAAATAATTTTATAAGTGTTTTTAATATTTCATGCTGCGAGGAAAATAATCAGAACTTAGTGATGTATGCCATTTTCCCATGCAAGGACTATTGAAAGCAAGATAACGGTTTGTTCCTGAAAGCTAGAATCAAAGGCCAAATCCTGCATTGATTAATTGTTGTGTAATCTGTCAGTTTAGAAACAGGTGATTCAGGATTAAATTATTTGTAAGGCAATTTACTATGACCTTAATGAAATGTAAAGGTCCACAAACTTAGTCTATTAATCTTTGTAGCACTGAAAGTAACAGGCGATTCCTTTCAGCATGTCATTAAGGATTAATTTATTTCTTCCAAAATGGCCAAAGGGAAAAAAAAGTTAGAATATAGTTTGTAAGGGATATGCACAGTATGCATAGACATGAAACATAATGAAGCTGTCATATATTTAGTCAGATCAATGGTCTGCCTAGTTTATTCCATTACTTCTACTTCAGCAGCATCTGTCTCCAAACAGATGTGTATCCCAGACACTTTGAACTGAAAATGCTGAATATTGAAACCAAGGTTTCTTAAGCTTGTACTCTGAAATGCAATTTCTGCACAGTTATTCTTACTAGGTGCATTACCCAGAACTTGTGAATGCTCCAACACTAGACGTTTTTAAGAAGATGTTGGATAACCATCTGTCTGAAGTAGTGTAGGGTTTCCTGCGTAAGCAGGGGGTTGGACTAGAAGACCTCCAAGGTCCCTTCCAACTCTGTTGTTATTATTATTAAATGCATGTCTGAATTTGAAAGCATCCATGCATTCCACTTTACCAGTCAGATCAGCCAATCTGACTGGCCAATTTCAGCCAATTCATTTAAAAATTCATGTGGAACAAAACTCATCCATTCCTCATCACATTTTCCTTCCAGGATAAACCATCTCAGGCAGAGGGCTAGTTTAAACTCTTATAAATTTTGGATAGTTATTTTTAAATCAAATGTGAAGATTCTGGTGACTTTCATGCCTTTCTTTGTTTAGCAACCAGAATGGACTAACAGTCCTTCTGTTCCAATCTGGAATTAAAGAAGCAGTATTGAAGCCAGTCATATTTCAAGAGTTTCAGCATGATAGATCCTTGATCCTGTCCTTTAGATCAAGTGATATAATGTAGAACAGGGGTGTCAAACTCATGTTATCGCAGCAGCATCACGTAATTGTTGGGGTGAGAATAATATCTCATAGAGGCGATTTAGATCTTTTCTTGGAATTCAGACAGTTAGAAATAAAGCCGAGATTAAAAGTCTAATAGAAAATATTTATTGCAGTACAAAAACAATAAATCCTGAATAAACTACATTTTGCTGAGTAACACGACCGTTCAGGTCAACAGCTAAGGCAGAAGAGAATTAATGGTGGTTTAGGAATGCACACATGCGCAAAGAACATCATATCATGTGTTCTGCCTGTATTGGAATGTACCATAATATTAGATAGGGGTGCATCACCCTGCATAGACATACAACTGACAATATTCACTATGTGACAGTAATGTATCAGGACTTTTTTCCCTTCACTAAACCAAGCTGGGCGTGGCCAGCACATGACACATTCGGCCCACGGGCCGGGAGTTTGACAGCCCTGATGTAGAAGGTTCACAAGTCTCTTTCCCATATAAATCATTTGCTTTCCAAGGAGAAGTCACTTCCCTAGAAGGAAAGCAGTGGTTTGGAGGAAGTCACATAGGAATAATGTCAGTGATGCTCCTTGAACCCCAAAATAGTTTGTCTATGGGAATCAATTGGCATCTGTGGAAAAGAGTAGGGCTTCTCCTGAAAGGCATGGACCCATCCCTGTATCTCCACAATTTGTAGAATTTAAATGCCTAACCATAAGGCAAAGCATAAATCAATTTTAGAAACTTGGGAGTAGAAGGTAAAATCTTCCATTCTCCTCCACAGATCTTTACAAATATTAGCCATGAAAGAAAGGCAAGATGCCATTTTGGTAGACTCTGGGAATGTAGGGAGTTAATCTTGTGCTTCTCAAAATATTAGGATTGCTTATATCTTTAGTCAGTTACTTGTTTGAACCTACAAAACAAAGAAATGATATCAGCTAAGCAGACTATTACACTTAGGACAAAGACAGAAGTACGGTTTTATTCACAGTGTTATTAGAGAAAGGTCTAGAACAGGGGTCTGCAACCTGCGGCTCTGGAGCCACATGTGGCTCTTTCATCCCTCTGCTACGGCTCCCTGTCACTCAAAACATGCGTCACAACCACCAATGTGCGACACCCGCCGGCACACGATTTATTGAGCTTTTCGGCCATTTTTTTTTCTGAATTCAAAATGTTTTTGTTGCATGCAGAAATAAAAAATTGTTTTCCATGTAGCAGTTCATTGATTACATAAATGCAACACACTATCATTTTTTAATACATAACATAAAGGTAAAAACGATATATGCAGTGTGATCTTCATTTTAGATGTCAAAAGGTTTTTGTGGCTCCCGGTGTTTTCTTTTCTGTGGGAAACGGGTCCAAATGGCTCTTTGAGTGTTTAAGGTTGCTGACCCTTGGTCTAGAATAATAGAACTTTATAGCACAAGTGTCTTTGTGGTGGGAAGCTTTGCATAAAGCTAGATGAAGACCTGCCATATCTACAATAAAAACAAATGGGAAGACAAATTACCAAGAAGCAGAGTTGGTAGATTATTAGGCCAAGCAAGCAGTAGTACATAAATTCGTATTTATTTATTTCAGTGTGCCTCTAGTGATTGCCTACAGAACCTAGGAATTTCCTGCCAACAGGAATTCTGGGAATTGCTCTAATAATCTGAGGAAGCTGACCATAATGAAAGTTCTCAGAGATTCATGGCCATAAACCTAAAAATAAAAAAGGCAATTTTATTCTGAAAATTTGAGTTATCACCACTGGCATGTCTCAGCTTGACAGGCATAGTGATTTGCAGACCAAAATATCTTGTAAATGCAGGCTTTTATTATTCTACTGAATTGAAGCGTTACAGCTCATTCTGCATTTGGAAACTTTGTCCAAATTAAGAAGGAATAAAACCAAGTAACTCAGTAACTTTCATAATGATGGACCATTAACTCTAAATCAGTAGCAAAACAATAAAAACAGATACCAGTGTTGGGAACAAGGAAATTATGAGTTTCCCTGGTGATTGCTATAGGCAATAGCTTTACATGCATTGTACCTTCAATGATCAAATGTAACAGAGATCATGCAAAAACAGATTTCTGCTCCCAAGACTTACTGCGCATCTGAGATGTGATACATTCTCAAGTTGATACATTATGAGTTGCTCTTCAGCCGGAGTACTCTTGCATCCAAATGGAAAACAGGGCAAAAATTGGCAACCCTTTAGGTATTGTGGGATTATATCTCTCATCTCCTTTAAGCTGGGTGTTGCTTTCAACAACATCTGGAAGTCCACAGTCTAATCTAGCATGAGCAGCTGATTGATCAGTTAATTAGATGTCAGTATCATTTAGTAATCTGAGTTCTCTGCATAGTCAACAAATCAAATATTTAATATAACATAAAATAAAATAAAACATCAATAATAAATACTTACCAGGTAACCCATTCCCTGTTGGGTCATTGTATATCCTTAACTACACAGAGAAACAGAATGACCATGGATGGGCAAAAAATCAGGAGGAATGGGAATGATTTTCAGCTTCCTGTTAGCTTCCCTGTTGAATCTCCTTGTGGGAATTTGGAAGCAAGCATTCAAAATCCCTTCCTTCCTTCCTTCCTTCCTTCCTTTCTTCCTTCCTTCCTTCCTTCCTTCCTTCCTTCCTTCCTTCCTTCCTTCCTTCCTCCCTCCCTCCCTCCCTCCCTCCCTTCCCTCCCCTCCTTCCTTCCCTTCCCATTCCTTCCCAGCAATCTTGGTTTAAAAAACACCGGTTGCCCTGTGATGCATTGTTTCACCCAGTTAAAGATTACGAAACAAGAGTTTTAGTAGTATATAGTATATACATCCATCATGAAAAAACACAGTAAAAGTGACCATAAAGCAATGTGACATTCTAACTACTATGTTCTGAGTCCCTTCTACAAGAAAGTACCATCAAGAACAGGGGTCTGCAACCTTAAACACTCAAAGAGCCATTTGGACCCGTTTCCCACAGAAAAGAAAACACCGGGAGCCACAAAACCTGGTTGGGCATGGCCAACTCAACATCACTCACTTCCACCAGTCACATGATCCCCAAGCCACACCTACCCAGCTGGTCATTAGGGCAGAGAACCAGTTGTTAAAAAACCCCAAGAACCACAAAACCCTTTTGACATCTCTCTCTCTCTCTCTCTCTCTCTCTCTCTCTCTCTCTCTCTCTCTCTCTCTCTCTCTCTCTCTCTCTCTCTCTCTCTCTCTCTCTCTCTCTCTCTCTCTCTCTCTCTCTCTCTCTCTCTCTCTCTCTCTCCTCTATCCATCCCTTTCTCTCTCCCTCTCCCCCCATCTGTATCTCTCTATGACTCTCCCCCCCCCCCCCCGCTCTCTGTATCTCACTCTCTCTGCCCTGGCTGCTTCTCCATCCCCCACTGTCACCTTTACCTTCTCAGGCCAGGCGAGTAGTGACTGGGAGGGGAGGATGAAGCACGGGGCCAGTCAGTGGTAGGATCAACCGACAGGGAGCCACAGCAGAGGGCCCAAAGAGCTGCATGCAGCTCCAGGGCAACAGGTTGCTGACACCTGATCTAGAAGGATCCAGGAAGACAGCCATGGTGAACACTCTTTGGAATTACAAAATATGCCCCCCGCTTGCCCCCCCCTTCCTCCTGAGATCAGACTTGCTCCAAACTTGCTGGCCATGCTCAAGGTGTTAAAAACTTGGCTTTACTGTCAAGCCTGGGTCCTGATAATGGGAATGAGCCCACTGTTTCTTTATATTGACTAAGATGTTTGATTGGCTGCTATTTTATGCTGTGCAATGTTATTTATGTTTTTAATCACTGGCTGTATTTTTATTCTGCTGTAATTGTTATCCACCGAGAGTCATATTAATGGGATGGATGGCTATGTACAGTTATGAATTTTTTTTAAAAAATGTGTTTTTCAAAATGCCGTTCTTCATCTGACATCAAAACAATTGTACTGTAGATTTCAGGAGGCTAAGATGTGGAGGACATGAGACAGAGATTCCAGAGGCTACTAGGTTACCTCATCCAGTAGGGCATTTGGAGAAGGGCTTGAGATGGGCCATAGGTAGCTATGGGACAAGGCATTTTTTCAAATGACCTGATCCTAAGATGTTTAAAATGGGAGTGGAAAATTTTTATTCTTGATAGGAGGTGCATTAATAGATAGATAGATAGATAGATAGATAGATAGATAGATAGATAGATAGATAGATAGATAGATAGATAGACAGACAGACAGACAGACAGACAGACAGACAGACAGACAGACAAACAAACAAACAAACAAACAAACAAACAAACAAACAAACAAACAAACAAACAAATAAATAAATAAATAAATAAATAAATAAATAAATAAATAAATAAATAAATAAATAAATAAAGAAAGAAAGAAAGGCCTTGGAAGCTCATAGACAGCATCATGATGAGACATACAGTGAGACCAAAATTCTAATCCTTTTTAACAGGACAGTTAGGTTCCCAATTTGGTGCATGCAAAACTGGTGCATTAAGCCCTCATTTTGAATTTATGTGTGGAAAGGTTTAAAAAAAATGCAGAGCACCGAATTGTTATTATGCTGCCAAATTTTTGAAGCACCGTCTTGGGCTGTAAGAGCTATAAAAAAGGGGGTTGGGGCTTTGTATGTTACATTTAGTGCTCTAATGATTAAAATTTCTATACCCATTTTGAAATGGGTATAGAAATAAACTCGCACCTACTGCAGATGCAAAGCATTGTTATGTTGTTGTATTAGTCTGTCCCAGTTCCATGCAGTCTTATTTATAAGTCATTACCTGTATTCATACAAATACAGATTTAAGCAGCTCTTTCATTTTGTTATCTATAAGATAGATTCTCCAAAAATATCTCCAGTAATCATGAGTTATTCAAGTAATATACGATTTCTTTCTTTTTCCTTGAAGGGTTTTTTTTTCTTTTTGGTTCCATTGGATGTAGAAGCTAAGCCACAAATTTTCATGTCTATATTTCTAATTATTTCATTATATGTATGTTTGTGAGATTGAGTATGAAGGAGATCCTTTACCAATAATTGGGATCTAGGCTTTCCACAATGTGCCCAGACAAGTGCCTCAAAATAAATGATTGCTGGTAGTTCTAAATTTCTCAAGCAAGAAATTTAGATTATGTAGTGCATTTAGATTTCTCAAATGGTTTGTGGCAAGGGGAAAGAATGTATGACCAATTTATTTGTATATTTATTTATTTTTCCAAGCCAGCTGCCAAAACATATTTAGGAATGGTGATTAACTCAATTTTTTTTACTATGGTCTTTGATCAGCCTTTACAGTAAAAAGAAAGAAAGAAAGAAAGAAAGAAAGAAAGAAAGAAAGAAAGAAAGAAAGAAAGAAAGAAAGAAAGAAAGAAATAATTTGACACAACAATTCATTATTGGGGAAGGGGGAAAAAGAGGACAATAAAATATCATAGCTAATTAAAAGTTTTGTGCAGTTGTATAAGTTGGTGAAGTTATTTGGCCACCTGACACGTGAGTGTGGGGTTAGCATTCCTTAAAAAGTAATAAATATAAAATTTATTAGCGTGGCCTTCATATTTGGAAATGATTGGGAAGATTGGAGCAGGTCTTCGAGTCATAAAAAGGACACCATATGAGGACATGATGAAAGTTTCTACAACCCTGGTATTCACAAGGGAACACTTTCTGCAAATAAGAAGTCGCATGAAATCTTCCCACCAGTAGAGCTGATGGGAGGGCATGAAACCAGCCTCCATTTAAGAATGTTATTTTCTTTTACACCTGGGATGTTTTTGTACTGTTATTATTGCTGTTCATCTTAGATTGCTAGATATTTTATTGGATAGGCAGTGTACCTATTATCTTGGTGTCACTCTATGTGAACCAAACAAATGTCTGAGAGTTAAGAATAGGTATAAAAGACCTCAGTTCCAATGATTTTTCTGGGCTTCAAAAACTGACACAGTCCTCTAGTCACTCCGACAATGTTGCAGAGCAGTAGGAATGAGTTTTTCTTCTTAACAGTGCTCCAATAACGTGTGCTCAGAGCCTCAGCTTTAATTGATGGCATTCTCCTATATTTTCAGTGCGCTTATACCAGGCTCTGCCTGTGGGATTTGGGAGAAAGAAATCAACTGAGCTTGTCCATCAGATGGATGCTCAGGTAAAAGGAGAAAACAAAATCAATCCTTGAAAGCAAGGAAGCTGCAGCATGCATTTCAGGACCTTGGATAGCACTCTCAGTGAGCCAAAGGGGTTCATGTTTAGAACCATGTCGTGGCAACAAATTACTCCAAGATTGATTAGGAGGACCGGAGTTTTCCTGAGGATTTCTACCTCTTCAGATTCCCCTTCTTAAAGGAGTTCTCTTCATTGTCATTTCTTGCTTCTCTGAGGTGTGGGCTTCTGAGGAGCATTGATTTTAATTAGAAATGGGCTGAATCCATCCCTCGGAATGTGAAAGTAATGGTACCTCCCTGAGAATTATTGGAAAAGTTGTGGGATTTGGGATAAAAATTGCCATCCCAGAATATCCAAGAATGAATTCCATCCTTCTCAGAGCAAGTGCCAATTGCCATAAGTTTTCAAGGGATCCCGAGGCCCCCTTTTTAGGTTATAACAAAAAAAATGCTGATAATTTGGTGAATGTGATCATGACAACAATATTAGTTGTTCAGGACACCCAGAAATATGTTCCCTTCTGTACAAAATTCCAACAAGAAATCTACTGACACCGTTCTCCAATGAGTAGAGATATAGCTTTGACCCTTAAACAAACATCAATATTATTTCTCAGAAACTGGCAAATCAGATAAATTGAAACCTTCCTGTCTAATTCAAGCTTTCCAACCAATTTGGAAGCTAAGGTTTATTAAAAGTCGTTGGGAGGGCAGCTGAAGGTTACACTGTATGTGGTACTACTAGGAATGGAAGAAAATGGTTTTAAAATACAAAACTCCACAGCCAGCTTCCTGCTGCTGCCGCTCCTAGCTTTACTGCTTCAAAACAGCAGAGTCTTCCTATTCCATAGTTTGTGAAACCAGAAAGGCTGTTCAGAATCACAACAGAGAACCACAGGGTGGAAGTTTCCTTTCTCCCATCTGAGCTACCCTTGAATGTGAAAAACTCAAGATGACATCTGTAAAAGGAATGCAACAGATAGAAAGCTTTCAGCAGAGAGATAAGAAAAGCTCAGCTGTAGGCATAGACTCAGCTCACCTAGGGAGAAAGTATTCTTGCAAAATGTGCTTTTTGTACTTGCCGTGCAAGCAACTTTCTTCGTCTCTTTTGCTATTAAACTCCCATTTCTCCAAAATTGATTTGCTATCCCCACTTAATGGACACTTGGAAGGACAAAAGGTGGTCATAAATTGTGAGTGTTCCTTAGGCTGGATAATTCAGCTGTTCTTTAAATCAATAAATATATTAAGATTATCAAATGAGAGGAATAATAATAATAATTGTTGACAGAGGAATCAGCACAATAAAAACAGTAGTGGTGATACTGCATTCCCTTGATTTTCTTGATATTAACCTTTTACAGGTTAATATCATCATTGACCCCCAATGTCTATCATCGTTGACCAGCAACTGTGCCTTCCATTGTGCCATGGGTGTAATGTTTTGTCACGATGTGAATATTGTCATCTCTATGTTTTTATGTTTCTTGTATCTATGGTCAAGCAGACGTATGATATATTCTATTACGCATGTCTGCATTCCAGAGGTCAACTCCTTTCCTCTCTCATCGCCATTTCTACCGGAGGTAGAAGTGATTTATTTCCTTAGCCGATACAATGTAGCCTAATAAGAATTCTTTATTATTTTTCTACTGAAATAAATATTTTGTTAATTAGATTTGAATCTCAGGTTTTATTTTCTAAGTAACAATGTCTTCAAAGGGGAAGCCCCAATCCATCGACCTACGGAGGATTTATTTCTCCGCTTAACATGTTTTACAAAAAACTTTTGATGTATCTGCTGACTCCTGTTATTTCTAGGCACTTGGTTATACAATTATGTGGCAGGGAGTTGAATGCCTTCTTGTAATCAGTCCAAGTGCCATTCAAGTCCTCTGGATTTTAGAATTCAAATAGACCTATCACATAACTCCCCAGAATTAACAACCATTGATAAGAAATATAAAGACAAAGAAGTCTGGATAGTGGATATGGCACTATGGAGACAGAAGAAGAGAAGAGAAAGAGCTGGAGAAAATAACAAAGTACAAAGATCCACAAATAGAAGTAGAACAACAGTGCCCAATGAAAACAAAGATATTACCAATAGTGATAAGTGCCTTGGTGCAATCCCAGAGTATCTAGAGCACCATGTGAATGTCATCAGCATTGACAAATTACCACCAGTCAATTGCAAAAGGCAGCTATACTTGGAACAGCTAACATCCTGCAATAATACCTTTAACACTATCAAACAACAACATCTGCCTATCTCAGATCATTGGAAAGGATTCAATCAATGGATATAAATGCCAGATCCAGTCTAAACATCTGGCTGATTATGTGATGAATCATAATATCAGAACATAACAGATTCGTAAAAATGCTGGCAATGAAAAGCATTACATGGTCAATTTTTACAAAATATTGAGGAGAAAGTAGATAAAAATAAAACCTGGCAATGGATTACAGTTGGAACATTAAAAAGTTTTAACAAGCAACTCAGAGAGATCAGAGCCACCTACAGCACTGCTGAAGGAAGAGCGAAGCTGACCGAGCACAGGTAAGAATCTATATTAGGTTGTACCTTGTGGCAATAAGAGTGGAGAAGTGTAATTACTTCTCTTATTGCATTTACAAATAGCTGTCCAGCAGCCCTGTTTCAGATAACCAGGTCCCTCCTGGGTAAGGAGGATCCCTTATAGAGTTGCTGTGAGGGAATATTCTCAGCATCTGTCAGATGAAGTCACTCAACTTCTCATGGAATTGGACTCTGGATGAGTAGACACTTTGGAGGTGATGGAAACATGTCTGAGCCTTGTTATCTGGGAGAAGTTTGAGCCGGTTGCTCTTGAAGAAGTGGACTCGTACCTTGGGGCTGTAAGCTTGGCCACCTGTGTTCTAGATCCATGCTTTTGCTGGCTGGTTAAGGCCTCCAGGATGTGACATGTGGTTGGGTCCAAGTGTTAATTAATCTTTCTTTGCAAGAGGAGCTGGTACTGCCTGTCCTGAAGGAGGCAGAAGTGCACCCTGTGGTCAACAGACTATTCTTGGGCCGTGCAGCATTGGACAACTTTTCCCAATCTCCTTTTTAAAGGAAGGCTATTGACAGTGCGGTTGGCACACAGCTACAAAGAACTCTCAATGAAGTGGATTATGTGGACTCTTTTCAGTCTGGGTTAAGACTGAGGCACAGCATTGATACAGAAATTGTCCTCCTTTCTCCATGGCCAGTTGCAGTTAGTATTAGTAAGAGAGAAGAGGTTGAACCCTACAATGTGGTGTGTCCCAAGGCTTGAGCCTTTTGATGCTCTTTTTTAACACCTACATGAAACCTTTAGGGGAGGTCATCCATCGGTTTGGGATCTGGTATCATCAGCATATAATGTCTCTGATGCATGAGTTGCACTGTCTTCCAGTTTCTTTCCATGGTTCATTTCAAGATGTCATCACCTTCAAAGCCCTAAATAATACAGGATCACCTTTCCCTAAATTAATTTACCTGTCCTACCAGGTCAGATAGAGTGGGCATGTTCCTAGTCCCTTCCTCTAAATATTGCCATCTTATTGGAGCTATTACGTGTGCTGTTTCTGTGGCAGCCCCTGCCCCATGGAATACTCTGTCGGCTTGACTTCAGGGGGATGAGTATGTCAGGGTTCCAAATAGCATTCTGGAATCCTGACATACTCATCCCCCTGAAGTTCAGCAGGCCTCTGCCATCCCAGCCTTCTATAAAGCTTTGAACCTTCCCCCCTCCTACCCCCCAAGCACTGAGGTGATTGCACATCAGAAATCTGAACTGATGCCAGGCTTTTGTTTTTAATATGCATAGATTTTTATAGTTTTAATGTGGTTTTTGTGCTGTTTTAACTTTTGAATGGGAGCTGACCAGAGTTGTTATAATCTAGTCGGCTATATAAATGTTTTAAATGAAGAAAGGAAAAAGAAATTGAAGGCTTGATTTTGGCTGCTCAACAGCAAGCTCTTCAAACTAATGCAATCAAGGCCAGAATTGAAAAAAATATATCACATGATTCAAAGTGCAGAGTGTGCAAAGAATCAGAAGAAACAGTAGTTCATATACTCAGTTTATGCAAGAAGATGCACAAACTGATTATAAACAATGACATAACACATTTACCAGAATGATTCACTGGAACATCCATAAAAAATTACCATGTCCTGGGATTGAAAAATTAGTGGGAACATTAAACTGAAAAAATAGTTGAAATTAAAATACAGGTTAAAATATTGTGGGATTTCCGAATACAAACTGATAAAATTTTGGCTCATAACACACCATATTTAAGTGTGGTTGAAAAGAAGAAAGTGTGGATAATTGATGTGGCTACTGCTTCACTCGTGTCAGAAGCATCTACCAAGACTCTTCCATGTTAAAGGATTAGCTGGTGACATCACTGTTTCCCAGGGGACATTCAAAGGGCTCCTTTCATGTCCCTGTAATTGATGAGTAGAAGACAAAGAATTGGAGAAAATCACAAAGTATCAAAATCAGAAAATGGAAATGGAAAGATTGTTGTATAAACCAGCCATGGTGATCCCAGTGGTTATCAGCACACTGAGTGCCATTCCAAAATTTTTGGGATGGCACTTAAAAAATCTGCATACTGACAAAATTTACATCTGTCAGTTGCAAAAGGCCACAACACTTGGATCCACACATGTACTACACTGACACATTACAATATCCAAAGTTCTTGGGATGAACTCAATGCATTTGTAGGCCAACATCAGCTAAAGAACTGACAGCTGTGATTT
The DNA here is from genome assembly GCA_023053685.1 of Diadophis punctatus similis. Taxonomy (NCBI): domain Eukaryota; kingdom Metazoa; phylum Chordata; class Lepidosauria; order Squamata; family Dipsadidae; genus Diadophis; species Diadophis punctatus. Next base: position 152,926,446 of record JALIGW010000001.1, read on the forward strand.
CACATTTTTTTAAATGAATATAAATAGTAATATCCCCTCCATTGTATTCCTCTATAATTTCAAGCCTATTAAAACCAATCTTCCTATTTTTCCAAGACAACGAAAGTTCTGCTGTAGAAAGTAAAGGAGATCTCCTTGACAAAAATATTCAGGAACCATTACCTAAGCAAAAGGGGCTAAAGCGTTTTTTAAGTCAAGAACAATGAGATAACATTCAGAAGTGGATCAATTCCACTTCTCTAATTGCCTGAAGTATAAGGAAAAGATACAGTATAATCACGCTTGCAAGACTCTGTTACTATAGCCTCGGTTACTATATTAAAGTAATTTTAGTCTTCCTACTCTACTTGGTAGTGTTGGGAATCACCACATCTGTGTGTAGAAGGCCATTCATTACTAGACAGTTTGATCATTGCTTATGTCATTTCTTGAAAAACAGAAATCTAAGTCCACCTTTCTTTTTACCTTTTTGGTCCCATCAAGGATAATATTTTTGTTCGAATCACAATGTCAAAAACAGTTCTTTGGGATCTGCTCAAATATTACCTGATGCTGGAAACATCATCAAGAGCTGAGATAGCGCAGTGGTTAAAAGCAGCATTGCGACCTTCAGCTGATTGCTAGTTCAGCAGTCCAGCTGTTCGAATCTCACTAGGCTCAAGGTTGACTCAGCCTTCCATCCTTCCGAGGTGGGTAAAATGAGGACCCAGATTGTTGGGGGCAATAGGCTGAACTCTGTAAACCGCTTAGAGAGGGCTGTAAAGCACTATGAAGCGGTATATAAGTCTAAGTGCTATTGCTATTGCTATTGCTATCATGCTCCTCTTGAATGCTGACCCTTTTTTCCTCTATTAAATATCTAGAAAAAGTGAAGTCCCTAAAGAGGCTACTTGTAGGAGTTTCAACCTGACAGATACAATTGCGCAAAGAGTTTTATTTTATTCTCCACTTGAGAGATTAACTATCCCTGCCTAGCTAACAGGATTAGTCACTGCTAGTCCAGGCAGCTTTTCCCCGAAT